>JAQPPZ010002384.1:0-2400000 GCA_028583015.1 Wollemia nobilis | reverse complement strand
GTGGTTGGGTCGCGATATCGCGGCCAAAGGAAGGTAGCCCGAGACAAACACGTAGACGGCCATACAAGGCCGGATTTGACACATGGCTGCCACGTGTAATGAGACAACTCAGCCAGTGAAGAAAAAGGGACCAGAATGGGACACGAAAGCTACCGCGTAAATTTAAGTGGAGTTGACGACCGCGTATGGTAAGGTTAAAATCAATCAATACAACAGTTCGAAGGATGGAAATTTGAACAAAACATCGATGCAAAAGAGCAGTCTAACCCAGGGCAGCGGTTGCAGAGTAAGGAAGACCATTAATGTAGGACTCTTGGTAGATCGGGCAGATGGCCCATTTATGATCAAAATTTTGAAAACCCCGAAAAGGGGGGGAAAGTTTGAATTTGAATCTTGTTAGGTAGGCATTAATTGCCTAGAGGATCAGGGCCTTGATAAAACCTAAAATTTTGTAATAGGGACGGATGGTGAAGTTGGGATTGGGGAAGAGAGACTGTAAGCCTGGAAAAATTATTGTATGACTGTGTTAAGAAATTTAATGAAAGTTACTGTGATTCCACTTTGAATTTGTGGTGTGAATCCCGGCTTGCCATCATGAATCATGGAGAATCCTAAGCAAATCAAATTGAGCATATTCATACCAAAATTTGGGGTATTTGAAGCCCTAAAATGTAAGGTCATATTTGGAGCCAATTTTGACCTATTAAATCATATTATAACTTCATAAAAACACCACCATTAGATCAGGCTTGAAAAGAGATTTCCAACAAGTACAAATATGCCTATGTTTGGATATATATTATGGCGAATTGACCCTAATAAAAAATTGGTCCTAAAATTTTTAGGCGAATGGGCCAACGTCGAGGGTCCTCATATTCACCAATTTTAAATTTTGAAAATCCTAATATTCGCTCAATTGGGAAATATTCACCATTATGCATAACCCTAAATATAAGATGCCATACCTATTCTTTGTTTCCCATTTGATTTTTTGCTTCTTCTTGCTTCCCTTTTGTTCTTTGAGGGTAGTAGGGGATCAAGATACTCATGGTTCATGATACACATACATTTAAATGCATCTATTTATCTACTATGCCAAATTGCAACTATACAATAATTCATTAAGTCTCTAACCATCTAATGCATAATGGACATCATAAAAGAAACCTTAACTATATTTTCACCTCTCACAAATCCCCTTGGAGAGTCATCCAAACATGCTATCGCTTATATTAGAGTCTAACTTAATTCCATTTCATTCATATCCCAAAACATTAAAGTCTCATACCCTTAACGTTTAGATCAATAATTTCTAATTCCCTAAACTTAAGCCCCACAACTTTAGCTTAAAGAATAAATCCACATCACATTCCATTTAAAAACTCCTAAGATAATCAACATTAATCCAAGGGTTCTTTAAATTAAATCTTTCATATATTTCCCTAAAATTCAAGGTTTCATTTAAATCAGAACCTAACATTTACATATCCCATATAAATCAAAGGTCCATTTAATTAAAACCTACTATATGCTTCACATATAAATCAAAGGTCCATTTAATTAAACCTAACATATGATTTACATATAAATCAAAGTTCCATTTAATTAAATCCCAATATAAATCAAAGGTCCTATTATATATCTACTTGTTGTGGTGCAGTGGTAAATGCCCTGGGTGCTGGTAGAGGCCGACCCAGGTTCCATTCCCCTTGTCTCCATCCTACAGATATATGGTATAGTTAGGAATGTCCTATGTGTTGGTAGAGGCCGACAAGGCTCCATTCCTCCTATGCCCAACCTGTTGAAAGTGGCACCTCGAAAGGGGTGTTTTCCACTATAAATTAAATTTTAGTTTTCGTAGGACTGCCCAAACTACCGAACTCGTTTCGGCCATATCTCACTCATCCGGACTCGGATTGAGCTAAAATTTTGAGGGTAGATGCCTGAAAAACCCTAGAACGTCTCCACCAATTTTCATATCATTTGGAGCAACACAGATCCTAGCGCATCCCTATGTGTGAATGACATATTTGGCAAGCGGCTATGCGAGGGTTTCATCTGGGTTGAGTGCAAGCAGCTCTAGAGGTTGGTTTTTAGGGCCTTCGGGCCCTAGCGGCCAATATTTTTGTGGTTTATGCTCAATATTTTAGTAGGAAATGTTGCAGGGGATACAATATGGGTTAGAAATTTGTCTTTCAATAGATCATACTATGAACTTGAGTGACAACGGCTTCCAATTTGTTGCACAAAAGAAAAGTGAAAACCATACCTTTCCACGACGTCTAGGGCAAGGATTAAAGAGATCACGAAACAAGTTTCAAGCAGTTGATCAAAAAATGGCTCATATCTCAAGTGAATCTGGTGCTAAGGTGCACCCACAAAATAATTCTACTATGAAAACCCCTATCAAGGGTAAGAATTTCGAAGACTCAGTCCCAAAAATGAATTTTAGGGATGCCCTTCATGGTGGACAGCCTCAGCCCAATGCTAATATCAATATTAGGGCTTCCCATAAACCTCTAAGAATGCCTAAGATTGATCCTAGGAAAATGGAGTCAGGATGTCTTAAAGCAGTTGATGGAACTCCTATTGTTAAGCTTGATATGGGTAACATTCAGACTGGCATTGAAGATTTGGAAAAAAGAGGACTAATTTGTCGGTTCATGGGTTTTCATCCGAGTCTATCTACTTTCAAATTCTGGGCTACAAAAATCTAGAAAACTAAAGGTGAGTTACAAATCTCTATTTATCCAAATGGTTATTTTCTTGTTTTATTTGCTAATAATGAAGATAGAGAGAAAACTTTTCAAGGGGGTCCTTGGTTTTTTGGAAGGGCAGGGCTTTTCATGAAGCCCTGGCATACTAAATTTAAAGTCGAAGAAGAGATGCCTTCTATAGCTCCCATGTGGGTTAGACTCTTTGGCCTCCCTATTGAATTTTGGAATCCTACTATTTTTTCTTCAATTGGAAACTCTTTAGGAACTTTTATGATGACTCGTTGATTGTACTCAAAATTTTGAACATATTATTTATGCTCGGATTTGTGTTTTAATGGATTTTGACAAACCCCTACCTAAAAATATCACATTACAATTTGGGGAAGACACTTGGGAGCAAGTAGTGGACTATGAGAACATTCCTTTTCATTGTAGAATTTGCCATGAATATGGTCATTTGGCCAGTGCTTGCCCAAATAAAATTCCTGATCAAAAGAAAGAAGATATAAACTCAGCAGGTTTCCAAATACCTAAGAAGAAGAACACTCAGAAAAACCAGTTATGAAGGATCAATCAAAGTCATCTGCTAATATGTTTGAAATCCTTTCCACAAATGATGTCCCAAGTGAGGAAGAGGAAATAATGGAAACTAAAATCTTAGAAACACAATTTAAATATGAAGGGAAGAACTCAGAGACAAACCAACAAATCAAAGGTTTTCAACAAAAAAAAAGGAGAAAATTTACACAAGAAAAACAATATTTCAAATGTCAAAACTTCAAATAATGCAGGTCCCAATATAGACTCCATTGAACCATCTAGTAAAATTTTGGCTGTGTACGAGCATTCTTCAAGGTTAGAAGCCATCTCAGATTCAATTGGAATAAGTCAAGAAATAGGGAAAAAAAAATTGAAGATGGATTCTAATCAAAAAGTAGGTCGCAAGACCAATCAATATCATATGGTAAAAGAAGGTGAAAAGCTTGTAGAGGAAGGTAAGATTAATGCCCTTCCCAACTTTTTTAGCCCTGGTATTAATGAAGATCATCACTTGGAATATTAGAGGACTCAAAGGGAGTCTTTCAAAACAAAATGAAATTAGAAGAATGATTCAGGTAAATCATCCACATCTTGTTTTCCTTCAAGAAACAAAGATGTCAATGGAGGATATGGACTTAATTGCCAGTAAAATTTGGCCAGCTAGAAAAGTGGTTTCCCTCAGTTCCCAAGGGACTTCGGGTGGCATTGCTTGTCTTTGGGATCCAAAAGAGGTAGTTATTCACCATATGGTTGGCAGTTGGGGTTTGTTGGCTATAGCTATTCAAAGTAGACATTCCAACCAGATTATGCTCTACATTATTGTTTATGCTCCGACTTCTTTGGAGGAAAAAAGAAGACAGTGGAAGGATATTACTCATATTATCTCTCATTTTCCTAAATCTTGGATCTTGATCGGAGGAGATTTCAATACCATCCTCTCTCTGGATGAGAAAATGGGGGGAAATAGAAATTTGGACAAAAGCACTGACCTCATGAGCGAATATATTGCAAACCTCCATCTTGTGGATATCCAACTAGATAATGGCCTTATGACTTGGTCTAACAGAAGGCAAGGCTTAGCTTGTATAATGGAGAGATTGGATAGGTTTTTGCTCTCTAAAAATTTCTTAATCCATGGTCACATTCCTAAAGTGAAGACTCTTAATAATGTTGGTTCGGATCATTGGCCAGTCATGGTGGAAATGTGGAAAACCAATGTGAGTTTCTCTCCTTTTCATTTTCAATTAATGTGGCTTAGAGACATTTCCTTCAGACCTCATGTGCAACAATGGTGGAAGGAAGGTAAACCTAGGCATGGGACTAAGATGTTCTATTTTGCCAAAATACTGCAATACATTAAATCCAAAATCAAGACTTGGAACTGGAAAGAGTTTGGGGATGTTCATAAAAAAACACATGAAGTTATTGCTCATCTTGAAAATTTGAATAAGAAAATCCGTTTAGATGGCCTCACAGAGAAGAGAAGTGCAGATGAAATTAAACTCACAACTCGGTTAGAGGAATGGGAAAAAAGAGAAGAAATCTTATGGAAGCAAAAATCTAGAATTCAATGGCTCAAAGAAGGAGATCGAAACACAAATTTCTTCCACAAATATCTTCTAGCTCGAAGATCTCACAACTTTATTTCTTCCTTAAAATCAGATTCTGGAGATGTTGTTTATACTTGGGATGGCATGAACTCTATTGTTGTTGATTACTTTTCCAATATTTTTGTTGCTACTCCCCTTGACTCAGCTTCACAATATAATGTTCTTCAAGCAATCCCTTCTCTTATCACTTCTGAGGAGAACTCTATTTTGACTGCTCTTGTTACTATCAATGAGCTTCAACAAGTAGTTTTTAAAATGCAAAAAGGGAAAACCCCAGGTCCTGATGGTTTTCCTATTGAGTTCTACCAAGAGTTCTGGGATATCCTTCATGTTGATTTATTAGAGGTGGTGGAAGAAGCCAGGAAAGCCAAAGAAATTTTGAAGGTTATCAATAAAACTTATATTACTCTTGTTCCAAAAGCTCAAGAGGTTGATCATATCTCAGCTTTTAGACCTATTGCTTTATGTAATGTTCTTCTCAAAATCATTACTAAAATCATGGCGAGAAAGGTTGAAGCCTCTTTTGCATAAGATTATTTCCCCAGAGCAAGGGGGTTATGTGGAAGGACGTCAAATAGTAGATGAGATAGTTCTTGCTCGGGAAGCCATCCATTCCATGGATATGCAAAATTCTCCTTCCATGTTCATTCGGTTAGACTTATCCAAAGCTTATGACAGAGTGGATTGGCACTTCCTTATCAAAGTTTTGAGGCAATTTGGTTTCTCTAAGGATTGGATGGATTGGATTATGGGATGTATCTCTTCAGTTTCCTACTTAGTTCTTATCAATGGCAGGCCTTCTCGGTCTTTCCCAGCTTCCAGAGGTATTAGGCAAGGTGACCCGCTATCCCCTTATTTATTCATCATTCTTGTTGAATGCTTGGGTAGGACTATAACCAAAAAGAGGGAAAACAAAACCCTTGAGGGAGTTACCATTGCTCATGGAGCTAGACCTATCTCTCATCTTCAATTTGTGGATGACTCTACTCTTTTAGGTAAAGCTACAGTTAAGGAAGCTTCTAATATTAAGCAAATCATTAGCTATTTTTCTAAGGCTACTGGGCAGTTGATCAATGAAGACAAATCTAAAGTTATTTTCTTTCACTGCTCCGCTAGACAGGAATCCATGGTCTTGGATAAACTAAGATATAAGAAGACCTCTCTTCCAATCACTTATTTAGGTATTCCCATAAATATTCAAAGGCAAAAAAATAAATATTGGAATTGGTTGTTGGACAAAGTCAAGAAGAAAATTGGAAAGTGGACCAACAAGTGGCTTTCTTCTAGGGGTAGAATCACCTTGGTAAAATCAGTCCTTCAAGCTATTCCTATTTATGTTTCTTCCATTTTGAATATCCCAAAGGTTGTTCTTCGAGAATTGGATCAAATCAGTCATCGTTTCCTTTGGAGTGGTACTAAGGAGAAAAGAAAATGGGCCTTGGTGAAATGGGATACTTTATGTCTTCCTAAGAGTGAAGGGGGGTTAGGATTACGGTCTTCAATTAATAACAACAAATCTTTAGCTGCTAAATTATATTGGAGGATGTTGCATAACCCCAATGCTCTTTGGGCCAATAATCTCTGTGCTAAATATGCTGAGAACAAAAGTCCTGAAGACCTTGTTCGCTATCAACTTCCTACCAAAGGTTCTCCCATTTTAGCAGTTCTTAAGACTGGTGAGGATTTGATAAAGAAAAAATTATTTTGGATCATTCATAATGGTCAACATGCAAATTTTTGGACAGATTCTTGGGATGGTCACAAGCCTTTGATAACTCAGTTTCCCGATTGGAGGCCTTGGATGGAGGAGCTTCACCGAGCTAATTGGATAAAGGTGGCTAATTACTATCGGTACCATACTGGTAATTCAAAGGTTGGTAGATATTGGATCCCTATTGAGGACTGGCCTATTCAAATCCCAGAAAGGCAAAGACAAGATATCCAAGGCATCCTTCATATGAGATCCCTCTCTTGGTCCCATGAAAAATATTGTTTTGGATGGAACAACACTACTAAGGGTGAGTATTCAGTTGCTCAAGGTTATTTGACCTTATGCCATAATAATCCCAACCATTCTTCTGACATATTTTCTCGATTGTGGGCTCAAAATCTCTGGCCTAAGGTGAGGTTCTTTAATTGGCTTTTATTGCATCGTAGGGTGCTTACTTGGTGAGCAACTTATGAAGCATGGTTTTCATGGCCCTTTTAGATGTGAAATGTGTGAAGAGAATGTAGAAAATATCAACCATATTTTTATTGAGTGTACTTTAGCCTCTGAGCTATGGAGGAGAATGGCCACTTTACTTGGCTTACAATGGTCCAATTTTTTTACTTTTGAACAACTTTGGAGGGATTGGCCTAATCAAGAGGGTGTTGATCATTTTATTAGGCAGTTAGTTTGGATGGGTTCTACCATTCTTCTTTGGAATATTTGGAATGAAAGGAACAACCAAATTTTTAATCAAGATAGGAAGGATATTCACTATATTTGGCAAAATACCATAGCCAACTTAGTTGAATCAGTCCATCATCTCCTTAATCACCCCCAAAACTCCCACCAAATATGGGATCAAGTGATGCAAAGATTGAAGATTAAACCTTCTAAGGGCAACCAACTTAAAGGGAATGTGAGTATTAGTAAGATGGATAGGAATAGAAATTGGCAACCTCCTCCTAAGGATTTTGGAAAAGTCAATACTGATGGAGCCTCTAGAGGGAACCCTAGAAAAGCCAGTGTGGGAGGAATTGGTAGACTTTCAGATGGCTCCCTGGTTTTTACTTTTGCTGAGAATTTGGGTATTCTTTCCAATAACCTTGTTGAGGGGTATGGTATCCTCGGAGGCCTTCAGGAGGCTACTAAGGTTGGATGGGAAAAGGTGTTAGTTGAGTCTGACTCTCAACTTATGATTAATCTCTTGAAGAATCCTTCTAAGAATCATAAGGTGGATTGGAGAATAAAAAGAATTATTGAGAAGATTCAGTTAATCCAGATGGGATTTTTGAAAGTTGATTACAATCATGTGGTCAGAGATCAAAACAAGAGTGTTGATGCTTTAGCTAATTGGGCTTTGGACAAAGGTGATCTTACTTGTTATGGCCACCCTCCTATATGGTGGGCTTCTCAAATTAGGGAAGCTCTTCTTTCTATCATTTCTTTGGATGGCTCCAGTTCGAAGGTACCTAGTTTCTTCTTGTTTTTTTTTTTGCTTCTCTTTGGTTCATTCAGTTTTTTTTAGTTCCCTAGCTCATTCTATTCTTTATTTTGTTTCCTCTATTGATTCTTGCCTTAATAGTCTTCTGGTCTAGATAGGTCATTGTTTTGTTCATTTTTTATTTCTTTTTTCTTTTTTGTTTTTTTTTGTTTAGTTTTTTAAGGTGGGTGGGTTTTTTATTTTGTTTTGTTTTTGTGTTCTTTGTGTTGTTTTTTGTTGTTCTTGTGTTTTTGTTGTTTTGTTTTGTTTTTTATGTTTTTTGTTATTGTTCTTGTGTTTTTTTCGTTCTTGTTCTTGGGTTTCTCTTTGTTTGTGTTATTTCGTGTTTTTATGTGTGAGTGTTTTCTATGTTTTTTGTTTTTGTTTATTGTCTATTGTTGGTTGTTTTTTATTTTTATTTTTATTTTATTTTTTAAATTTTTAGGTTTTGGTTGTGTTTATTTTTCATGTTTTTTTTGGGTTATGTCTTTGTAGTGTTCTGTTGTTTTTGTCTTGTTTGTGTTTTGTTATGTGGTTCTTGTGTTTTTCTATGTGGTTTGTGTTGTGGTTTCTTTTATCTTATTGTGCGTGTTTGGTTGTGCTTTTGTTTTTGACACACTCAAGGAGCATGTTTTTTATTTTATTTTATTATTTTTGTTGTTATTTACTTATTTTTAAATTGGTTTTGTGTGTTTGTTTGCTCCTTGAGTATGTCAAAGGTGGTAGGCCAGGTCCGAGTCCTGGGCATTTTTGCGGAATGGATACCCCTGCCTCCTTGGGTCTTACCCGAAAGTGGCATCCCTTTTGGGATGTTTTCCACAAATAAAAAAAAAAATTCCTATTATATATATCCCACATAATCAAAGGTCCATTTAATTAAATCCTAACATAAGATTTACATATAAATCAAAGTCCCATTTAATTAAAATCCCAATGTATGTTTATATATAATTCAAGGTCCATTAAATTAAATCCATATAAATCAAAGGTCCTAATATATATTCCTCACATATAATCAAAGGTCCATTTAATTAAATCCTAACATATGATTTACATATAAATAAAAGTTCCATTTAATTAAATTCCAATATATGTTTATATATAAGAAAAGGAGCTTCTGGGGTGGACAACGCAGAATACTGTGGTGGCCATAAAAATCTAGATAGCCTGCCCGGATTCGTGGCGGCTACCGATTCCACCATGTAAATTCAAAAAAATGTATATATAAGCAAAGGTCCTAATATATGTTTTATATATATAATCCAAGGTCCATTTACATATATCTCACATATAATAAAAGGTCCATTTAGCTAACCTAATATATGTTTTATATAAATAATCCAAGGTCCATTTACATATATCTCACATATAATCAAAGGTCCATTTAGCTAACCTAATATATGTTTTATATAAATAATCCAAGGTCCATTTACATATATCTCACATATAATTAAAGGTCCATTTAGCTAACCTAATATATGTTTTAAATGCCTCTATATTTTCTAGATCTAGAACAATACATTTTTCTAATATAACATATCTAAGGTATCTTACCTTTGGAACATAGAATTCACTCTTAGCCATATTTCCATAAAGATGATTCTTTCTCAACAATTCCAACATGATCCTAAGATGCTTATCGTGCTCTTCTTTATCTCGAGATTATATAAGGATATCATCCAAGAATACCAGAACAAATTGGTCCAAATGTCTCTAGAACACGTTGTTCATTAGGTTCATGAAAGCGACTGGGGCATTATTCAGTCCAAAGGGTATAACAGTAAAATCATAATACACATACTTAGTCTTAAATGTTGTTTTGTGAGTATCTTCCTCATGAATTCTCAACTGGTGATACCCTGACCTCAGATCAATTTTGGTAAACACCTTGGCATCATTCAATTGATGAAATAAATCTTTGATCCTAGGTAAAGGATATCGATTCTTGATTGTAGCCTTATTTAGCATATGTAATCAATACACAATATTAGTGAACCATCATTTTTTTTCACAAACAGAACTGGTGCACCCCACAGTGACACACTTGGTTTTATCAAACCCTTCTCCAATAATCCTTGCCACTAAACCTTCAGTTCACGCATTTTAGTAGGATTTATTCTATATATGGATCTATGAATAGGGTTAGTTCCCATCATAAGCTCAATTATAAAATTGATTTCCCATACAGGAGGTAATCCAGGTAGGTCCTCTGGAAATACATCCTAAAAATCCTATAGGATTGGATATCGTCCTAGTATTTCTCCTTTCTCTTGGTCTCCCACCTCATTGAGTTTTACCACATACACTATTCCTCCTCTCTTGAGGGCCTTTATTAATTGCATAGCAGACAACATTAGGGGCTCAAAAGACTCTTGATCACTATGAAATCTTAGTATTTCTTTGCCTTTCTCTGAATACTCAATCCAATGGTCTTGGAAATTGACTAAGGCTTTATGAGTCTGTAGCTAATCCATCCCAAGAATCACATAAAATGCGTGTAGGGAAGCTACATATAAACAACAATTTGTAGTCCCTTCAGATAGAGTAACTTCTACCATAGGGTAACATTGGTTTACCGAGTAGGTTTACCCAAAACCGTACTCCACCTTCCACCCTTGAGCCAAATACCCAGGCCTTTTTGACACAGTCCTTGCTAGACTAGATGAAATAAAATTTTTAGTGGATCCACTATATATTAAAATGTTTACTTTCTTATTGAAAACCTTATATTTCACAAGTAATGGGGTGGCTTGTCCTTCTAGATTTTGCTTCCTGGTTGTGGCATAGATTTGATGTTCCAATTCCTTCCCCTTTGCACCTGTTGAGCTAGTCCCTACTCGATATGGACACTGATTATAGTAATGAGGTCCTCAAAAATTATAGCACCCTTCCTTGGGTCCTTGTTATTTCTTAGAATTATCATTCCCATTCTTAGCTACTAGAGTTGGAGTATGCAACTTTTGTGGCTAAGGTTCCGTATTACTTGGCCTGTTATACTTCTTTTAAAAGTTTTTATTGAACTTATTCCCATTACCATAGGGTTTATTCTCAATATTTTGGGGATTCTTGAATGTTCGCTCTTGCTCAGCCTCCCATTTTACAAAACCATTACTATTCCTCTTCTTAAGTTCTTTTCATGCTTGCTCGGGTAGAGCGTCATACTTATAACAGAAGTGTGACTCCATTTTCTTTGTTAGGTCATATACCTTTTGTAATGATTTTGGATCTTGCATCTCCACAATGTACCTTAACCTAGATTCTAGTCCAAGGATGAACTTATGAACTCACATTTTCTCATTATAAATAGGCACATATTTGAATAGTCTTACCAGCTTCTTATATTACACTTCCACTATGTTGGTCCCTTATCTAAGACTAGCAAATTCTTTTAATTTTTGGGTATAGAAATGCTCCATTAGAAATCTCCTTTTGAAGATATTTATAAATTTTCCCATGGAGTATCAATGGGTTCAATATTGGTTTCCTCATAGTGGGTTTCCCACCATTCCAGAGTAGCTCCTTCTAGGTTAACATAGCCCACAGTGTTCAAGTTCTAGATGAGTAACATTTTACCATTAAATGAACCTTTGCCTCTATCAACCATGCTTCTGTTGCATCCCCATCACATTCTCCATAAAATTTTGAGATGGTAATTTTTTTCATGTCCCTAGCTATTTCCTTTTTTTCCAAGGCTCTGGCTTGTACTTGTTTTGTAGTTAATCCATCGTCTAGGCCAACCTTTGACCCTCAAACTTGCAAATTCTAATTTGTAGCCATTTCAAGAAACTATCTTATTTGATCTTGCATAGCAGTGATCGTAGTGGTGAGGTCTTCCACCTCCCTATTGGGGTTGGTTGGTTTCTAATCTTGGTTTTCTTATTCCATCTCACTTTTTCAAGTTTTTCTAGGTGTAGGCCTCCCTCTTCTAGTCTTAGGTGGCATTCTTAACCTAATTTCATCCAAGCAAGGGGATTAGATTAAAGTTTCATCTTAAGTTGTATCTCTAATAAAGCTATAATATAGATTTCTCTTGCTATATGCATAATCAACCTAACTAGGGCAATATATTTGGTTGGGATGCATCACTGATACCAAAGCCCATACTAAGGCATCCTGACACTCCACACCCCCTTGGGCTAATTCCCATTAGATTCTAGCAATTGGGGTAGCCTAGATCATCCCAAATTTAACCTATACCATATGAGATACTTCATTGGATGCATATAATTTCACTTTAGCACACATAGAAGCACTATAACCTCGTACCTAGAGCTCTAATACCAAAATCTAATGACCCAAAAACACAAAAATAAAAAAATACAAAAATAGAAGGTTTTTTTTTTTGCACTAATGATAGAGGTACATGAGTCCTTCATGAACCCCTAATCCACTAGAAAAACCCTAATTTTCATTCTCCTAAGTTTCCCTAGAAGTTACATCTCACAAATTACCCTAGCACAAATCCATCTGTGTAGGTGTATAATGTGTCACTATGGATAAGTCCATATGTTTCATCATACTTGATGAACTAGACTTATCACCTTTGTCCATCAAAGGTGTACACACATCTCCATACCATACATAAATCCTTTTGTGTAGGTATGCTACGAGTACCATGAGTTAAGCTATCCATATCGTCTCCATGATGAGCTATCTTAACTAAGATGTAATCTCTTCCTACCTAGCCCTCTATCTCCCTAAGGGGGTCTCAATTCCATTAGGTCCTCCTTTGTTCACCCTAAGGGGGTCTCAATTCCACAAGGTCACCTCTGAGTTCACCCTAGAACTCCACTAGATTCCCTAACACCAAGCAATCAAATGATAATGCATCCATGCTACCACATCATAAAACAAACAAACAATAATAGAGAAAATGAAGCAAGATCAAATTTAACATAGAATATAATACATGGAATAATAAAATATAGAAATATAGTAAAATTTATTTCAATAACTCAAAAATGAATACTTCACTTGCATAATAACCATTCCTACCCAAAGGTATCACACTAATTGCATAAGGGATATCTCCTCATAATTCTAATCTATGGAACACAAGTAAATCAATATAAGATGCCATACATATTATTCATTTTACATTTTATTCCTTGCTTCTCCTTGCTTCCCTTTTGTTCTTTGAGAGTAGTAGAGGATAAAGATACTCATGGTTCAGGATAGGCATACCTTTAAATGCATATATTTATCTACTATGTGAAATTGCAACTATACAATAATCTATTAAGTCTCTAACCATCTAATGCATAACGAACATCATAAAAGAAACCTTACTTTTATTTTCACCTCTCACAAATCCCCTTGGAGAGTCATCCTAACATGCTATTGCTTATATTAGAGTGTAACTTAATTTCATTTCATTTATGTCCCAAAGCATTAAGGTTCCATACCCTTAACCTTTAGATCAATCATTCCTTATTCCCTTAACCAAAACCCAATAAATTTAGCTTAAAGAATAAATCCACATCACATTCTATTTAAAAACTCCTAATATAATCAACATTAATCCAAGGGTTCTTTAAATTAAACCTTTCACATTTTTCCCTAAGGTTCAAGGTTTCATTTCAATCAGAACCTAACATTTACATATCTCATATAAATCAAAGGCCCATTTAATTAAATACTAACATAATATTTACATATAAATCAAAGACCCATTTAATTAAAATCCCAATTTATGTTTATATATAGCTCAAGGTCCATTTACATATATCTCACATATAATCAAAGGTCCATTTAGCTAACCTAATATAGTTTTTATATAAATAATCCAAGGTCCATTTATATATAACTCACATATAATCAAAGGTCCATTTAGCTAACCTAATATATGTTTTATATGAATAATCCAAGGTCCATTTACATATAACTCACATACAATCAAAGGTCCATTTAACTAACCTAATATATGTTTTATATAAGTAATACAAGGTTCATTTACATATATCTCACATATAATAAAAGGTCCATTTAGCTAACCTAATATATATTTTATATAAATAATCCAACATCCATTTACATAATCTAAATTTTTTCCTTAAAGGCTTTCACAGACCGTGGCTGGTTTTTATTTATTTTTATGTAGCACCACTACAACCAGCGATACACCTTACAAGGCACACCAACCTCTATGGCCAACCTCATTTCCCAACCTTAATTTCCTAACTCAGGGTTTCTTTCTACAAAACATTACATTTTCTCCATGCAGCTCTCGGGTAAACAGAGTATCAACAACTTTCTCTACCTCGGTATCTGACTTGAGTGCTCTCCAATGGTGTTAAGAGGTCTCTGACTCGGATAAAAATTTAGAGTGGCCTCATCAAAGGCATACTTCTCCCATGGTATGGAGGTTCCCTAAGCGAGTATAGCGTACAACGCTTTCTAAGAAAAGACAGAAACTCAAAATACCCTATGCTCTCCCTATGGTACACAATGCTCTACAAGAAACGATGGTAGGTTTAAATACACTACAAGAAATTATGGCAAATTTAAACACATAATGTCTTACTATACAGAGTAGAACACTCTCAACAAGCAACATTGGGAAATTTAAGCACACAATTCCTTTCTCTATAGAGCACATCACTCTCAACAAGCAACACTGGCAACTTTAAGCACACAGTGCCTTTCTCTACAGAGCACAAAGCTCTCAACAAACAACGCTGGAAACTTTAAACACACAGTGCCTTTCTCTATAGATCACAACGCTCTCAACAAGCAACACTAAAGACTTTAAGCACACAGTGTTTTTATCTATAGATCACAACGCTCTCAACAAGCAACATTGGTAACTTTAAACACAATGTCTTTCTATACAAAGCACAATGCTCTCAACAAGTAATATTGGTGATTTTAAATACATAGTCTCTTCCTTTATAGAGCACAACACTCTCAACAAATATGGTGGCTTTAAAAAACTTTGGGTTTTCCCATAGTGCACAGTACCCTAAAAAAAGATGACAAATTAAACTTTTTACATTACCCTATGGTGCACATCACTCTCAAGCTAAAATACAACTTAAAAATTATACTTTAATAATGCCAACATAGCTTAGAATAAACCAACCTAATTTATTTTGCCGAGATGTATGCCTGCAAAGCTTTCTGTCTCCCTTTCCTCTGGTGCACTTATTGTTTTATCCCCTACTTCCTCCTTATGTTGCCCTCCTTATTTTTTTTGCCCTTCCTTTCTCTCCTTCCTCCTTACGTCCATCTAATGCCCTCTCGAAGCTAGCACCACCACCTTCCTTCAATGCTCGTCCCCCATCCCTTTCGCCTTACTCCCATATTTTCCTCCTTTGGCAAGTTTTAGCATCATAGCCCTTACCTTAGGTTGCACCAAGTAGGGATGTGGGATCACGATTTTTTTTTAAATAATAAATATATTCATATTATAATTTAATATTTATAATATATATTTTTTATAATATCTCCATTATCCTTCTATTAAATTGAAAGGTCCTCTTTTCAATTTTATTCATAATTAATTAAAGCTTTTTTAATGAATTTTCTCTTATCACTAAAATAATCTTCTTTAATTAATCTCAAATGAATTATGCCCACCATTAATTAATATATCTATTTTTAATTAATTAAAATGAAATCTCCTTAATCAATTACAAATGAAGTTTGCCAATGAGAAATAATGAGCTAATCATCATTTTTTTTAAACTCCATTAATTAATTTGAAAGCATATAAATTCAGCATATAACTTAATTTATTCTCTTTCTCAAGGATGATGCTTTGTTTTCATTTTAAATATGACAATTAACCTCATACATAAATAATCATATTGCAGTGGTTTCTATATAGGATCTAAATCATCAAACTACTCAAGTTATGATGTAGTAGAAAGCAAACATATTTATACAATTAACCTAAGATAGAGTCTTTCCATCAATTCAATCACCCATCTTAGCCAGAGATTTTACAATAGCTACTAGGATATCAACTAAATCTCCAGGTGATCGACTATTGATGATTATCCCTTCCATCAATGCATACCTATATGAAGGTATCTATCCATGTTACCTTCGAGCACCTTAATCATCATTTGTCTTGATCTTTGGCACACTTATTTTCTGGTTGGTAACTCTACCTGTTCCACCTACGAGTGTACCTGATCCTACACACTTGGTAACATGTTAGTAGTAACATACCCTTATAAATCAACTAAACATCACATAGCTGGTTCAAATATTCAAACTAAGTATCACCACATCATCGGTCCATGCATTATTTTTTGTATCTTAAAGTCATCTAGGGGGGGTCATGACACGTCTGAAATGAGCAAGGGTATCTTGGGTCTACGATAAAATTATTTTTTTAGTGGGAGTTTTATGTAGGTGAATCTAGTATGAAGGAAGGATGGTATATCTGTTGCTCTTGTATTTTAGGAGGATGTGTTGAGAGGAGTGGTGACATGGTTTTAGTACCTTGTCCTTGTGTTGTACTAAGCACAATATGCTTCTTTGTGTATCGATATGGAGGGACTAAGAGGGCTAATGTATCATTTCCTTATGAGGTGTTATGTGGGCTAGTTTACCTTATCCTTATTATATGCTATTATATTATGGTATGGTGACACTTCGACAATTTTGGAGGAACTACAAGGGCATGATGTTGGATAGACATTGAATGTCATCGACCCTAATGCAGTGAGTGTGTTGTGCTAGAAGGAGTAGCATATTGCTCTTATGTGATAGGACATCATGTTAGAAAGAGTAGTTGGCATTATGTGTGCACTATATATGAATGTTCTTTCTCTTGTGTGATGGTGGGTTGTGTTGTAAGGGACAATAAATATAGTTGGTGTTTTGTTTCTATGATGTGTGAGGATATATGGTTCACTTTGGAGTCAAGGGATGGTTTAGGGGTCATGAGCCTTAAGCTATTTAGAAGGTAAGAAGGGCTTTGTTGGGAATTATGATAATGTACGTTGCTCTTATGTGGTAAGTATGCTATGTTAGAGGGAAAGTGGATATTGTAGGTTAAAATTGAATGTTAATGTGTTTTTTTGTACTAGGATTACTTGGAATAAGTAATTAGTATTGTGGCTTCTCAAGTGTACGAGGAGTTTGACTTGTATTACTCATGTACAAGAGGTGTGCATGAAGATGGCAACAAACATGAATGCAGGTTCCTTGTTCTTGTGTGGCAGGATGTTGTGCTAGAGGAGAAGAGGATATTTTTATGGAAAAATTGTTATGCTTGGGGTCTACATGCCTAATTGATACCTAAAGAGTGGGTTGTGAGCTGAGTCCCAGGGAACATTATCTATTTTATCATCGAATATCCATCAAGCATTATCGATGGATCCCAAGTGGAATGTATGTGTTATTCCTTTGGGATGGTAGTGGTAGTTTCCATGATATTAGATTACATTGGATGAGCTCAAGATGATTGCTACTTATTTTTGTGTGACAAGGTACCATACTAGAGGAGTAACTAGCAATGGTTGTCAAATTTGGAGAGCTCAAGAAGGAAATCTTACCTATGAGAGGAAGTGTGTCTAAGCTATAAAATAGATTGTAGGAGAGCTTTGTGTCTTTGGATAAGTTATAAAATTGGTATTTTTATGTTGAGTAGTGTTGCAGGTATTTAATCAAACATTAGGGTCCAGTTCTTCTCGAATCAAACTCTCCAAAGGTGAAGGAACCAGAGTGCTAAATTGGAGCACCAAATAAGTGTCTTCTAGGAGACTTATTTATGTATATGGAAGAGTGTTTGGCAAGTTTAGGAGTATTTATAGAAGCATAGGAAGTGTAGGTAGTAACATGGTACTTATATTGTATAGCTTAGGTTTGGTGGAGAAAACTGATTAATGATCTAATGACATACAAAAACATGGGGAGTATGGATTCTTGGAAGGATCTTGGAGTGATAATTTATGACTTGGTATGCATAGTTCTTAGAAAGGATTCATGATCATAGGTGAAGCTCATGAGTCATGGGTTAGATAATGTCAATGAATCCATTGCTTTTATAGACGGTTCATTGGATTCAAGTAAGTGAGATCATAAAAGGAAAGCTAGAACCTCTAAAAATTTATGGAGTGAGTGCATAGAGTGGGGTAAATTAGTCTTTTGGAAAATTTTAGGGTTGGACCCATGGTGTGAAGGCTACTCAATAGTCATCTAAAGAAGGACATTCAATAATGACTATGGGTTTTAGGTTTTCAACTAGTTGAGTTGAACAATATAGGTGACCAAGGATGGAAGTAATCCATGGGATTAATGCTAAGGAATGGGTTGTGTTGGTTGAATATTATTGTGGTGGTAGTCAATGGAATGTGAATTATAGTGCTAGGGGACAGTAACATTGATCATAATGATGTTATCACTGAATGAGCCAAAGATATTTGGACCTCTAGTCCTCTATAAGTGCCACGAGTCTATAAGAAACTAATTCACCCATAGATTAGTCAATGGAAAGAGAAAGCTTGATATGTTGGTGTCCAAGAAGGATGTTTTTTATCTTATGCTTCTTCAAGAAGCATGGTACTTAATATGCAAATTTGATATGTTCCATAGAATTATGGTATATTGTGGGCAAGTTTGTCCACGAGATGATCATTGTTATGTATGGTGTGTACATGGAGATAGAAGTGGGTCAAACTCATATGTCTTCTACTCTTTGGTGATAGGAGTACCTATTGAAGGTGGTTGGTATTGGGTTGTTATTTAATATGATGAGTGCATATAAAGGGTAGTCTAATTTGTGTTCTATCTTATGTACAGGGTGTGGGTGAAGAGCAAAAATAGGATGAGATGAGTAATTTATATCCTTGTGTGGTGGGTGTGCTATGCTAAAAGGGGTAGGGAGTCTTGTGCCCTTGGTTTAGTGTTGGAAAGATAAGGAAATCCTCTAGTGGATGTAGTAAAATATTAATTGGCATCAAGGGCATAACTAATTTTAAGTAGGGAAGACTATGAGAGATGAGTGTCTCAACTTCCCTCCATGACCTGAGTGCCTTGAGGTGCTAGTGTCATGAGTGGGTACATGACAAGACTGGAAATATGAACAGAGATAGGTGGCTTCATAATCTTGTAAAGTGTAAGTGGAAAGGGATAGCAAGCACAATAGGGTGATTGCATCTACTTATGTGTACAAAATATCATCATAATCTAGTGGTTAAGCATAATTAGATGGAGTAGTGCTGGGATAAATGACCTCCTGCAAATTCTTGGTGATTTACCCTCTTTACTTGTTCTTAGGCTATGAGATATTGTACGAGAAGGGTGGATTCTCTTTGTTATTATGTTGCAAATTCATTAACTAAGTCTATAAGTACTAAAATATTTTATTAGTGTAGGGAAGACAATGGGTTTATTTGTACCATAGCAAAGTATTCAACAAGTAGGAGATTGTTAGATATGTTGTATCCTTTGCATGGAGGGAAAAAAATTGGTCTTATTTGTGGGTAATATTCTTAAATTAGAATGCATGGGTGGTTTTAGCCCATTGTCTAATTCTTGGGTAGTCTCCTTAAATTAACAGGTATAGATGGTTTTAACTCATGGTCTTATTCTTGGAAAGTTTCCTTAAATTAGCAAGTAAGGGTGGTTTTATCCCATGGTATTATTTTTGGGGTGGTCTTATTTTAGCCCATGGAATTATTTTTTGGGTGCTACGAGATACCTATATATATATATATATTGAAATTGATTTTTTAAAGGTCAACTATAATATACATACAATAATAGAAGAGCAAGACGTGTGACTCTGAGTTTTTTGCTTGTTTTATCGATCTAGGATTTCTAGGATAAATATTTATGTTTATTGTGTATGCATATTATTTTTTCTTCTATTTTATGATTATGTTTGCATTAATATTTATAGAATAGGTTTATCAATCTCTTTAGGTTGCTTCATTTAAAATTAATATTTGCAATGAGATATCTTGCATGCTTATACCCTAGATGAGGTAAGACAAACAAAAAGAAAAAAAAAAAACTTATAGCACCTTTTTTTTAAAAGCTGGTATCAAATGATTTAAAAAATAGATATGGCCTTCCCATTATAAAATTTCTAACAATACAAAATATTTTTATTTTGAAGCATAATTTCTCTTACATGCATAGGAACCATTGATATGACAATATATATATCCAATACACTTTATTACCACATTGTATGCCTCTAAAGAGTTTAATATTCCACTTATAATGAGAGTGTTATATACTTGGAAATATTACAATAAAAATTGTATCTATGGTATGTACACTCTCAATAATGATATATTTTCTTTAAAATAATGTTGAATCTCATATTCAATTCAAGTAAATAGTTTGATAGGTCTCATCATATAATTATATTTGTGATCCAAAATCTACAATTCCAAACCAATACAATCACTAAGCATTTTTAATCACACTATCACATCACATTAAAAAAATCCTGATGGAAACAAATATAAAAATGACGTACATAGCAATGGTAGACATATCCCTAGTCATCACTAGCATTGAGAATATATGTATAGCTATAACCCAAGAACAAAAAATCCACATGGATGGTAGTCACATATCTAAGCTCCATCTTGTATACATTTTTCCATCCACTATTTGGACCAAAACCACTATGATTTTCCCCTTTTCATGATTCTCTACACATTTCACTACATTGTTTTGCTTCTCCATATAGTGATTTTGTATACAATGTTTTTACTTGACCATTTTTATTTGAATAGAGATAGAATGTTTTATCATGTGTAAAGTTCCTCTAGGTGACCTGTATGGCAAGTAGCACCTAGGAGATACATAGGATGTGTTGGTGGAGGATGGGATAAGTGCAACAAAATAATGAGAAATAGAAAGAGTGGGGATAGAATAAGAAGGAATATTGAAGGATAAAGTAGTGTTAACAAAGGAATAAATAAAAACAATGTTATGATAATATGTGATGCCAAATGGTGAGTGGGTAGGAGGGGAAGTTGAGTAGTCATGGCCACTATAATGGTCTATCCTTCATGTGAAGGAGGTATTTCTTGAGGTATTTACCTCTCTTCATACTCGTTGTCTTGATCCCTTTTCTAATTTTTTGTTTCTATGGCCACCTCACTAAAAATTGATTCATATATTTTAAACCTCTTTTTCCCTATGATTATTGTCTCTAGACTACTACACTAACTATTGCTATCATGAAATATATAACTGAGATGTTGATATTTAGAATAACTTGTTTCCTATGCTTCTACTTCTATAAGGATGAGGTGTTTGTTGTTGTTGCTATCTATAAAGATATATTTACCCTTTTTCTACTCTTGGGATGCATTTTATACTATATGGTAGAGAATCAAGTGTTAAATTGACCATCTCTTATGGATTTGGTCATTATACCCATTTTGTATCTCATCCCCTACCATACCAAAATTTTCTTGTCTAGGTACCCCATATTTTTAATATCGCCTAAGTTATCACATATATAACACTCTATTGTATGATATAGTATGTCTAACATGCTAAATATAATATTCAAATGATTTATTTTCTTTCTTATTTGATGGGTCCTATGAAAATAAAGGCAAACCTCAAATTCAAAATTCATAGTCAGGATTTACGTGTCTTCCCTTATGACCAATCCATATTTACGTTAGGATCATAACAATTGACCATCTAGAATACCTTTGAGGTATACTAGATAGTCCTAACAATGGTACAAGTCATCAAATATTATCATTTATGCATTATTGATAATAATTCTACTTTTCATCAAGAGTTCTAACCTTTTAGAAAGAGTATCACTCTTTTATGAAAAGCATCACTTTGTAGGTGCAAAAAGTACTCTATGCCTCCTTAATATCTATATTATTACCATACCTTACATACCTTTAAATTATTCCTATTATTATTCATATTTATACTTATTATTTTGAGTTTTTACTAGATTTTTATTGGTGCTAGTGTCACCTTTGCCTATGTGTTTGTTTTATCGAATCATTTAAATTTAGGTAAAATACCAATATATCTACAATAGTGTTCTTCATAGCTCATTTTTCATAAGTTAAATATTTTAATTATTCTCTATATTCTAAATATTACTTATAATGACCTCACATTCTATCTTGTAGTAAAAGGAATATCCTGTATATTCAATGATAGGCTAGTAAATCCAATAAACTTAATGAGTATATTTAGTAGATCTAGTGCCATGTCCATGTCAATATTCTAGCAATAAGTACAAAAGGCATCTTGATAAATATTATTAGTACCAAGTTGGAGAAAAACTCTAGCTTCACATAAAAAAAATTAACTTCAAATCTTGCATCATATGATTTGGTATCTTTACTATAGAACTCATACTATTGCCATGCATGTGAAATGAAATTTCTTTGAACTATTTTATTACAATAATTGTATTTCATCTAGTATTCAATATAAGCATTTTACCCAAACTTTCTACCTCTACTAGTTATATCAAAAGAGGTGGAGTAATTTTAGACTTCAAAACTAAATCTTGATTTCATCATTTTTACAATAATATATATTATTGTGGATACTCAAACTAAACATAAATAATGAACAGTTAATTCCATTTTGAGATATCAAGATATGTATATCCATAAACAAAGATATATCACTCAAATTTGAATGTAATAATTATTTCTAATCTTGTTTAATGTCTAAAATCAATGAGATCCATTATCTTTCAAAAGAATATAATGAAATCACCTAGCTCCAATCCATAGATAATTTGACTATCCATTACATATGACATCAACATCTACCATCCAATAATATTCAACCTATAATTGGTATGCACCAATGCTAGAACCACCACCACTAATGGGTGTATTGCTATCACCACTTCAAACACCAAGCTTCATTTTTATATGTAATCTAGTACCTAATGCCAAGGGTATTGATAAAGTGGGTGTGTCTTGTTGAGGGTTTAATACTCCAAATTAAGAGTGTTGATATAAGACTATAACTTAAAAAGTATATTTTTGTTCATAACATATAATTTAATTTAATTTTTAAATATATTTTTTAACTAGAGATGATGCACATGCACATAGAGACTTAAAACTATGAGGGTTAATTTTTGAATACGTTATTAAAAAAATACATTATTATCTCATTGTATTATTATTGTACAATATTATTTTAATATATATATATAGATGTAATTATTATATTTTTTCTATAATTTTCTTACAAATTAAATTATCATGATCATTGTATTTCAATAAAATAATAAATCTTACTATTTTATATCATTATTGAAGAACACAAGATTATAGTGAGAGGGAAGGGGTGTGAACAGTATAAGATCACTTTTTACTTTCTTTCCAAACTAATATCAATTAATGTCATTAATTGTAATAACCAAATATAGCAGTGTGCATTAATAACTCAGATAGCAATAGTAAGCAAGAGCACAAGTCACCATACACAATTTAGACACAAGATTTAACATGGTTACGCCAATGTGGGGTACTCCACAAGATAATCTCCTTATAATATTTCACACAAATATAAGGATCCTTATCCAATACAAAAATTTATTTGATCTTCTCAAAGCTAGGAAATAACAAGCTCACACAAAACATGTCCAAATATGCATAAAAAGCTCACACAGAACTTGTCTAAAACTGCTCAACAAGCTCACATAGGACTTGTCCAAATATGATCAACAAGCTCACACAGAACTTGTCCAAATATTCTCAACAAGCCCACATAGAACTTATCCAAAATTGCTCAACAAGCTCACAAAAAACTTGCTCAAATCTACTCGAACAAGATCACTAAGAACTTGCTCAAATATGCTCAACAATCTCACTAAGAACTTATCCAAATTTGCTCTAGAAAGCTCACCAAGAACATGCTCAAATCTGCTCCAACAAGCTCACTAAGAACTTATCCAAAACTGCTCTAGCAAGCTCACCAAGAACTTCCTCAACTCTGCTCAATAGGTTCACTAAAAACCTCATCAAAATCTGTCCCAAATCTGTCCACAGATCTATCTAAAACTGTCTACAAATTTGTCCCAAAAATTGTCCATAAAGCCTTCTTAAGGGCTCAATCAATCATACACAAATTGTCACAAATCTATCCAAAAATCTATCCCAAAGGCCTTGTCAAAGGCTCAATAAATCATGCTCAAGTAGTACTCAAATATCATCCACAAATATTTGAAGGCAAGCCTCAAAGATGAACTCAACAATGAATGGCAATGCACTCTACAATGGATGACAACAAATCTTAGGCGCTTTCTTGCTTTATTGCTTTCATATTTTAGAACTTCCTTTACTTTTTATTGCGATTCCCCAAACTTGAAATATGATACTTTTGATGCTTTGGAATCTTCCTATTCTTTATTTTTATTTGTGTCAAGTAGCAAATTGGCACACATCTCTATAGCCTCTAAAATGCAAGTATCCATTTTTGCTACTTCTTTTTCTTTAGGAACCGGTTATTCCTTATAGATTTATGAAACAAGGCCTCCTCATACAAATATAGGTCCTTGTGTACTTATTTTTTATTTCCCTTCTTCATAACCAAGTCCTGTCTTTATAAATGGATCTCGTTGTAAATCCAAAAATTATCCAGATTTTTTGAATTCCTTTGAAATCATGCTAACTCATTTATGTAGGTCCCCAAACTTTTCTGATCTTCTTCTTCTAACTGATTACATATTTCTTTTCTCTCCTTCAATTTCTTAGAAATAGTGATGCCAAGCTCTTTTGTTTCTTGAAGCTCTTTTTCCAAATATTGAATGTGTTGATTAAGAATCATATTGACCTTTTCATTTTTATGAACCTTATTTTCAAGCCTCTTGATTTTATTTTCCAACCTCCTGATTTTCTTTTACTATTTTGTGGAATACTCTTCTTCATCATCATTGCTGCTGGAATTATCACTAGAACTGCTGCTAGAGATATTACTGGAACTATTGCTTTCTTTTTCAACAAATAAAATTTCCTTGTTGCAATTGTTGTAGTATGTGCAATCATCATCTATATGCCCAAAATCTTTGTATATGAAGCATTTTAGTATCCTTAGACCCTTATTGTACCTATTTGCTTGCTCAATGGCTATGGCAAGCTCTTCATGTCTTTCTTCAATAGATATATCCTCTTCTTTAACTTCAATACCTAGGAATAGGTGTTCTTGCATTTCTTCACTTATTCCAAAGAATGTACATTCTTCTTCATCTAACTGGTTTCTATAACTGTGATCTCAGCTATCACTTGCATCTACAATGTAGTAAGATTTCTTTGCCTTATGAAAAATTTTCTTCTTCCCATACTTTTTTTTCTTGTATCTGTCATCTTTGTCATGCTTATGCTTTCCATCTTCTTATCTTCTATGACCCTATTATTCATCATCACTTTTTTCTTCATTTGGACAATTGTATGCATAGTGACCAAGATCACCACACTTGTAGTATCTGACTTTCCTTATATCCCTAAAATTCCTTGAGTCCTTATTACTTTTCAAGAAGTTATCTTCCTCATCATTATCTACAACTCTATATGTTTTTGAAACTTTCCCTCTCTCTTTTTCTGAAGCCTTGAATGTAATATCTTTTATTGGAACCTGATACTTACTTACCCTCATCTCATAAGCTGTGAGAGTTCCTTGCAATTCTTCCATTGTTAGCTTATTGATATCCATTATTTCTTCTATTGCTGAAATCTTAACATCATATTTCATGGGAAGTGATCTCAAAAACTTTTGAGTAACTTTTGATTCTTTCATCTCAAATACTAGACCTCTCATGGTGTTAGTAATCTCATCAACTTGAAGTAAAAACATTGCAATATCTTCAAAATATTTCATTTTCAATTTCTCAAATATTTTTCTATGAGTTTGTAGTTTTGCCAACTTTACCTTGGAATCTCCTTCATAAGTATTCCACAACTTGGTCCACATATCATTAGCTAAATTACATACCATAACGTTTATAAAATCTGTCTCTCGTAGCCCACTCAAAATATAATCCATTACTCTTGCATTGATCTCAAGTAATTTCTTGGTAGTCTTATCTACCTCGGGATCACCTTCAACCCTATACTCTTTTTCAACCATTTGCCATAACTCATATCCTTGTGATATCAAGTAGTTTTGCATCCTCATGCTCCAAAAAGCATAATTGTTACCATAAAATAGTGAAGCCTTATTTTTAGATGATCCATTATGTGAAGCCATCTGTGTTCTTATAGAATCTACCCTCAAGCGATTATATTTTCGAAGTAACCCGCTCTGAAACCAATTGAAGAACACAAGATTATTCTGAGAGGGGGGTGAACAGTATAAGATCACTTTTTACTTTCTTTCCAAACCAATATCAATTAATGTCCTTAATTGCAATAACCAAATATAGCAGTGTGCATTAATAACTTAGATAGAAATAGTAAGCAAGAGCACAAGTCACCATACACAATTTAGACATATTATTTAACGTGGTTCCCCAATGTGGGGTACTCCACGAGATAATATTCTTATAATTTTTCACATAGAAATAAGGATCCTTATCCAATACAATTATTTCTTTGATTTTCTCAAAGCTAGGCAATAACAAGCTCACATAGAACTTGTCCAAATCTGCATAACAAGCTCACATATAACTTGTCCAAAACTACTCAACAAGCTCACACAGAACTTGTCCAAATCTACTCAAAAAGCTCACACATAACTTGTCCAAATCTGCTCAACAAGCTCACACCAAACTTTTCTAAAACTACTCAACAAGCTCACATAGAACTTTCTCAAATATACTCCAAAAATCTCACTAAGAACTTGCTAAAATCTGCTCAACAAGCTCACTAAGAACTTGTCCAAATATGCTCTAGCAAGCTCACCCAAAACTTTCTCAAATATTCTCCAACAAGCTCACCAATAACTTGTTCAAAACTGCTCTAGCAAACTCACCAAGAACTTTATCAACTCTACTCAATAGTCTCACTCAAACCCTCATCAAAATATGTCCCAAATATGTCCACAAATCTGTCTAAAATTGTCCACAAAGTTGTCCCAAAACTATCCACAAAGCCTTCTCAAAGGCTCAATCAATCATACACAAACTGCCACAAATTTGTCCAAAAATCTATCCCAAAGGCCTTGTCAAAGGCTCAATCAATCATTCTCAAGTAGTACTCAAATCTCATCCATAAATATTTCAAGGCAAGGCTCAAAGATGAACTCAAAAATGAATGGCAATGCACTCTACAATGGATGACAACAATGATCCATAATTATCTTAACTCAACTCAACTCAAATCAATCTCAACTCAATTCAACTCATAGAAGCATAAAGAGAATTGTTAGAGACTCAATATGTTCTAAGCTCAATCTCAACTCAAATCATAATTATAGAATAGTTCATTTCATGGGACGTGAACAATCACCTCATGCAATCACTTGACTAGGTTCAATCAACTCAACTCAACCAATCACCACAAGGGACAACTCTTTATCACAAAATTGTAGTACAAGAATGTATCAACCAACTCAAATGTTTCCAACAATGCTCAACCACAAATCTCACATAACAATGATACTCATGTTCTTTTCAAGTTCTTTACATAAGCAATGGGCTTCAACAACTATGCTTATAAAACAAGGTTTAAACACAACTCTCAAACTAGAAAACCTTGAAGCATTCAATCAACCACTTTCGAAAAGGAAACCACAATCAATCCTTTTCACTCCAATGATATTTTAGAAATCAACCACCATAAAAAATCAATAGGAGGATGTGCCCATACCTTTTTTATGCCAAGAAGTTGTCCACAAATTCTGCCACACTAAATACAACTTTCCTTTCCAATCTCAATAAGGGTTAGTGGACTTCAAATAATAATCACAAGATAAAACATAACTCAATTTACACCTTTTTACTCCAACTTAATAAACACATCCATCAAAGTCCTTTTAATAAAAATCGGTATCAAAAATAATAATCAATAAACCTCTCAAAAATTATTTTATAACAACTCCTTATTTCTCCTAAATCTTAATTCTCAATTTCATGAACATCAAATTAAATCAACAACTCATCCACCTTTGAAATAATAATCATAGCCCTTATAAAAACAAAGTTTAATTAAAAACTTTAATTATTCCTAACCACATTATAACTCCAACTTAGGGCTTAACAAAATTAATTAGAGCAATAACATATTTACCTCCTCAAGGAAATTCGAACCCCCGACTTGCCCACACCAAGAGTGCCTTAGCCATGGCTAAGGTTGCCACATGATCTAGTCGCTCATACGAAAGGGAAAGGCACAATGTGCCTTAAAACCTTTCCTCCCTTTTTGAAAATCAAAAGCGCTTTGAGCGCTTTTCTTCCAACGCATTCCGAACGCAGTCAAGGGGATTCAAAACCTTGACATTTGTGCTGCCACACACCTTAGCCAAAATCTAATTGCTAATGTGTGACTCTGCCCATGATGAATTTGGACTTCAACCAACCTTCGTTTATTCGCTGCTTTTGCTTTCTAAAATATTTTCGCTCGAGCTTAATTTAGATGCTTAGCCAATGATTATTAACCATGAGCACAAATCATTTTATGAACCTTAGGTATCCCTTTTATATAGCCTCATTATTTTCTATTATTTTCTATGACGTCAGAAAAAATATTTCATATTTAATTTTAAATTTTAATTTTAATTTTAAATAATTAAAATTTAAACTAAATATTAAAAATTAAATATCTCCATCACTGGGGCACCTTTTTCGATGAAACGAAAGGCCAACTTGGGTTTTAAGAAAAACCTAGTTCAAATCTGCCATCCATGGTTTTAAATAAAACCTTTTATGTTTCCTGCCTTAGTTTTTACAAAAACCTTGTATTTATCCATGCTTTCCAAAATATCATTTTGCCACAAAAACTCAATGTGATCCATGTGACATCAATGACAACATAAAATAATTCAAATTGCCAATAATTATATTATGGAAAAATGCTTCATACTTACACTTGCATAACATAAGTATCAAACTTGACATAAACCCTCTAGTATGCACACCAACCTTTTCTTATTTTCGTGTTGCATCTCAAGTGTATTTTAAGTGCTTGCATACTTGAACATCCTTATATCTTGCATTTCAAGTGCATATCTACTTTGAAAATTGACAGAAAACTCTTCATGCTTACACTTGCATCTTGTTAGGATCCCACATCCTAACATTTAATTATAATTAGTAGTAGTATAGTTAATTGATATATTGACTTGTACATCTTAAGTGTTTACATAATTGCACATCCTTGTAGATAAACATTAAAAAATAAGATAAAATACTACACACTTATATAATTAACATCCATGTTGTAAAAAAAATTAAATTTAAAGGTAGATGAAAGACAATTAAAATAGAAAAAAATTAGTGGTATTTAAATTCTTAAAAAATATTATGAAAAAAGCCAATATCTTAATATTATGACTATTTACATAAATTTTTATCTTTTCAAAACATCTTATCTTATATGTACATTATTTTGAAAAAAAAAAAATTGAGGTTAATAATATAATATTCTATTCCAATAAAATTTCTTCCTATTGGATAATTTCTAGTGATTGTTTATTATTATTTTTTTATTAAGACAAATTATGATTTTTTGAAAGGGCCCAAACCTTTTTACTATCCTAGACTATTTTGTTTAGTCTTACCAACCAAAAATACTCATATTTAAAAGTTATAGGACATTCAAAACATTGAACTACCTTGTTTCAAAACTCTATATATTTACATCTATTACTAATCTCTTTACATTCAAGAGTCTTTAGGAAATGGACTCCTTAGTAGATAAGTCCATATCTCTAAAAATTAGAACCCTATGAGTAAAAATCCATTGATATTAAAAAAATGGAACCCTAATTAGAAAAATACAAATATCTCCAAAAAATGGAACCTTCGCAGTCTAATCGCACAAAAATCCAAACTAGAAAAATTATCACTTGAAACCTCATGATGCTTCTAGAAAGTCACAAATCCAAAAATATCTAGAAAATGGGACCTTGAGTATACAAGTTCAAAAATATCAATAAAATGGAACCCTCAATATAGAAGTCCACAAATATCCACAATATGGAACCCTCAACAGACAAATCCATAGATCTCCAAAAAAATGAACCCTTAGAAAAAAAATGTATAGATATTCAAAAAATGGAATCCTTAGCAAATAAATCCCTTAAAAAAAAAAAGTAAAACAATTTTCAATTTCTTTCAACTAAAAGTAACAAATCCCATAGATATCTAGAAAAAGGACCCCTCAACATACAAATCTATAAATGTCCAAAAAATAATTTACTATGAACATTTTGAAAATTAAAACTTTCACCCATTGAATTGAATTTCTAAATTTCCTCTAGCCTTTACCAATAATTGGATTACATCTAGATGGACCAAATCTAGTAGTATCAATATTTTATCTTCTTAGTTAAGAGCTCCCAATTTATCTAGCCAATCGACCACCATATATCCTTCTTTATATACAGGTACCACCTAAAATTATTTTAGTGAATTTAGGTATATTAGTATAAATATTACTATGTATTATACTTATTATCTCATCATCACCCTTTTATTGAGGTAATGAAAAATATTAAATATGATTATCTTAATTATTAATCTCTTATCCCCCAACCAAATTATCATGTTTACTCCTATCAAGGCCTCTCTAGCTTCAACTTGATGACTAGTCATAATGCCCAAGTACTCCCTCATCACTTTTATTATCATTCCTTGGATATCCCTTAGAATTTATCCTCCTATAGCTTTCCCTATATTTTATTTAGAATACCCATTAACATTTAGTATCATCCATCCTTGATTGAGTGGCTACCACTTTGTCATGCTCGTCAAGCATCCTCAAGGATAGTTATTCATCCGAATTGGACTTAGATTCCAATGTCCACTTAATGTATTCTCCTACAATGACTCTAGACTCTCATGAAATTTCAATGCTTTAAATTGTCCACTATGGCAACTATGATGTGTTATTTATTCTTAGATGTAGATCTTTTCTCCCCTTAAAAAAACCTTCTATTTCTCTCCAACCAAACTACCCATGTTTAATTAAAGGGAATCATATTCTAAATGTGATTTAGTCTTGGGATTTTAATTGGCTTATCCCATTGTTCTACCCATCCTACCATGTTATTAGATATCAACCACACCACCCCATATTCTTTATTATACCATGCAATATTTTGATGGACTAATTACATGATTCCTCATGAGCTTCAAAAAGGTAACATCTATTAGAGAATTAAAATCCCGTCTTATGAAAGTTATCTACTATTAAATCTTGTTTTGGACAGTCATCCAAATGTGAAATATTAAATTTATAATTTCTTTCCTTCCCCATAATCGATCCCATTGAAGTCACCCCTTAGGAACTACAAGTGAAAGATCATAGAATGACTAAAAAATGAACGAGCCTTCTTGAGTAGCTCCCCATACTATTGTATCCTCAACCAAGTTAGGGCTTACACAATATATTGTTATTTTAGTTGTTATATTTTTTAGCTCTTCCTCATACTAATTATGGATTCTTACCTCCTTTTATATTACCTCTCCTACTTATAGAACTAAATAAGAACTTACTGTATTCCCATAATTTTATTATAGCTCTACTATGATACTTTCTAACTCCTCGTCCTTCATTAATGGATACTTATCTAGCTGTATATCTTCCTAGAAGTGAATAGACTTATCATTACCTAACTTCCATTGGGTTCCTTTCTATAGAACCTATCTACCTTTTACTAAATGGTTTTATATAGAAGATCCCTAATAGGGATCTAGTGTGGTAAAAAATCTACTATCCTCTTGGTTGACAAGGTATTTTTCTCTTAGAATTATTTTCATAGGGCATGCCACTCCTTTACTAGCCTCCATCCTACCTTTTTTTTCAAATACTTATTCATATCCCTAATTATTCTAAGACCAAGTCCTCAACTTGATTTATCATTACATACTCTCTCACTTGCTAAAAGTGGAATTCTACTCTTCTCCTTTGGTTCTGACCATTGTAAAATTCTCTAAATTCTTTCTATTATATTAGTTTCTTTAAGTGGGATCTTAAACACTAATAAAAAATATATAGATATTTCTTGGAGAGTACTCTTAAGAAGATGTAACTTACCTGCATGACTTAGAAAATTTCTCTTCCAGCCAAGTATTACTCTTGACCTTATCAATTAGCATATTCTACATATGATCCTTGCATGGACCTATGAGCAATGGCATTCCCAAATAAGTATAAGGGATAATTGAAACACTAAACACAAGATCTATTGTTCTTCTTCTTTATCAATCCTTTGCATGTTTATAAAAGAAACCTTATATTTTCCATATTTATCATTTTTTGGGAAGCTTTATCATAAAGGTTTAGAATCATTCTAAATTCCTTCTCCACAGCTATAATGGTCTCCCAAAAATATTTTTTCATGTACAAACTATTGGTGAATAATACCTTTTATGGATATAGATGGTTTCAACCCACTTAATTCCCCTACTTGTTTTATTAATCCAATGCACCTTCTCAATGTTTTTTCCATTATTATGAAGAGATATGGGTATGAAATGTCCCCTTGCCTTAAACCCCTACTACTTCCAAAGAATATAGCTAAATAATTTTTAATTATAACTAAGAATTTAGGTTCTCTATCACAACTATTCATCCATTTTATCCAACTTATATTGAAGCTAAAATTCTCTAGAATTATATACAAAAAATACCATGAGACCCAAAAATAAGCTTTAACACCATTCACTCAGTTTTTCTATTCTTAACTGAATGTGTGGTCTCATGAAGTGTTATTACTCTATTCAAAATTTGCCTACCCTTCACAAATCCCTCTTACTACTTTGTAATGATCTATGGGAGAATATATTTTGGTCTTAATGTAATCAATTTTGAAATTGTCTTATAAATGGTTATACACATACTAATTGACCTAAACCCTTTAAATCCCTTCAACCTAGGCTTCTTTGGAATGGGCACTAGGAAAGTATTATTGTATTATTTTTACACTTTACCTGAATTGTATGAATCTCTTATTGTTGCTATTACATTCTTACTCACTGTGTTCTATAATACTTGTAAGAAACCCACTTGGAATCCATCATGGTCTGAACCTTTATCATTTTCCAATGTGAAGACCTCTTTCTTGATCTCCTATCTTACCTCTTTGGCATATTTTGTATTCATGTCTCTATATATATTTCGTAAGATATGTTGAATTAATTTCTCCATATCTTCTTGATCATCCTCCCTATCCTTTGTTAGCAACAATGTAAAGAAGTCCACCACCCCTTGTCTAATTTGATCTTCCTCTATTATTACTTCTTAATCTTATTTTTTTATTTCAAATATCCTTTCTATACTTTTATGTCTTATGATGGATATATTAAAGAATTTTATGATCTTATAACCTTTAGTTAACCATTGGTTCCTTTACGTTTGTCTCTAGTATGCCCTTTTCCTTTCCATTATTGTTTGCAATTCTTCTTATATAAATTTCTCTATATTAAAAAGGACCTAATCCATCCCATTTCTACTTATTTCCTCTTCAATTCCACTCAATTATTACCTTAACCACTACATTTGTAATAATATATTTTTAAAGACCTTGTTGTTTCTCTTTTTTATGTCTCTTTTCACATGTTTCAATTTGTTAGAAACCACATACATCTTGGATCCTTGGATTGGATGCATCCACTATCTTTCCATTTTCTCATAAATGTTGGGTTATGTAGCCACATGAATTCAAATTTGAAGGGGCTTTCTATCCTTTAGACTACACCAAGTATAAATATGTTTATGGTCTTATCCTATTCTTGGCTACGATGCCAAAGTATGCTCACAATTTTTCTCAAAACTCTCTAAGGATAGCAAAACACTATCCAATATCACTTGGATTAAGTTCTCACCTAACTTTTGATTAGTCCATGTTAATGCATTGCCACTTAGATCAACATCATAAAAAATTGATATTGATACAAAATTGATAAGGTCCTCTATATTCTTGGTGAATTCCTATTTATTCTCACTTGGTCTTAATGGAGTGTTGAATTCTCTTACCACTATCCATATTATCTCCTTGACCTATTGTAGTATGCAAAAATTGTACACCTATGCAATTATATGAAATCAAATTGAATAAAAAATCATGTAACCATCAAGATAAAGATAATATGTAAGAAAAATTGTTACCTTATCATTAATATTGAATCATGTCCTTCAAAGGAGGTTACAATGATATCCCTTTGAGTGATTTAATACCAATTTTATACAAATTTTACAATCAATAAATATGGTAGGTGTAACATGTAGAATATTTGCAACCCTCAAACTTGGAAGGAGTTTCTTGTGACCTCCGCTATGTGGAATAAATATTGATGAATATTTGTACTATATACTCCTTGTTAGAACCTGATATATGCATATAAAGAAACACAAAAGACATTAAAAATATTTGTATGGCCTCTCATGATGAGGTCCATATCCATGATAAAGAAATGAAAAATAAATACTGAAATATTGTAAACAAATGCAAGAAAATAAAATTAAACTATGCTAGAAATAAAAGGATGTGTTGTTAAATCTATTGAAAATAAGAAAATTGGGAAAATAGATGTTGTTACCTTGTGCAAAGCAGTGTGGGATACTGACCATCCTTGATCAGGGTAGTGATGTCTGTGGGCCATATCAAGGTGATATGACCACTGAGCTATGAAGGAATTTCTTGTAACCGATGTAAGATGATAGTTATATTGATCTAGAGAATTGATGTTCAAGGGTGCACTATTGAAGAATGACTTAATTAGTGGAAATTGCCACTAAAAAAAGGTTGTTGGATGGCATAACAAATGTAAATGTGATATTTTAAACTCCAAGGGAATTCATTGACATGCTTTCCATGGTGAAAGGATGCAAAATATACTTTGAAGCTCTATGGTAAAAATCTAGCAACACTTCATTGCTTTGAAGGTTTCAAACTCCTTGATATCTGAACAACACTTCATTATGTGAAATTGCTATATCACTTAGGAATAATTTGGCAACACTTCATTATATAAGAATAATCAGGGTTTGAATGAAAGCAAGGCACATTTAAATAAACTTCCTAATAGGAATCCAAGGCTTGCTAGAGAATCCAATAAATGGTTGAAATCAAGAAACCATTATCAAGAACCATTGTGCTTAATTAGAGCTCGTAACTACTCGAACTATTGTTGAGTGCTTGGGTTTTTTTTTTTTAGGTGCGACTATCCCAGGGTAGGGCGACCATGACCATTGATCACCTCGGGGTAGGGCGGCCTCTAGAGGCCATCTTGGGTAGGATGTTCCAGGCTACAAAAAGTAATTTACCTTTGCTTGAGTGGTAAAAAACATTGTTAAATATGCCCAAGGTGGGTCATATAGCCTGAAAAGATGTCTATATAGGTAGTCTTCTCAATATGACTTGTTTTAGGTGTTTACAGATTCCCCTTTTTGGGATGTGTTGTGTGAAAGCATATATTAGAAAAAAATATGACATAAAATCAAGTTGAGGGTGAGGGTTTCAAAATTTCATGAGCGGGAATGGGAGTGGGAATGGGAGTGGGAGCATCTATGGATTATGGCGATGGCGATGATGGGAATGGAGGGTTGACGGGGATTGCTGGTCTAGAAGGTTTGTCCTCGGGCCCTGTGGCTGGTGTTGGGCCTTCTACAGGCCCACTCAGCTTTTGTCATGATGAATACCCTAACGACGTGGTGAAAATGACATCTGGTAACAGTCCTGTCAATAGAAGATTGCTGTGGGATAACATTACTGTGGGATAACAAAATATTGCCACCAATTTCTATGGACAAAATAGTCCTGTCAATAGAAGATTGTTATGGGATAACATTACCGCAATGCGCAAAAACTTTCCTGAATTTCCTTGGATGCTCTATGGTGACTTCAATACTCCCCTTCACCTGTTTGACAAGCAAGGAGGCAATCCGATCACTAGCCGCTGCATTGAATATTTCAGCGATTTTGTCAACCTTAATGAACTTATGGAATTACCGCTCTAAGGATCCAACTATACATGGAGCAATAGACTGGCGGACATTCATCACATCCAAATTTGACTTGACATATTTCTCTTGTCCAAAGAACTCATTCCTATTTTTGGTGATGCCAGGATGCATAGCCACCCAAAAATTAGATCTGATCACAACCCTATAATTATGGATTGTTCCCGTCCCTAGAAAACCTTTAAAACCCCTTTCAGGTTTGAAAAGATGTGGCTCACTCATCCAAATTTAGGTCGATGTATTCGACAATGGTGGCAGCAAAACCTTTGCCCAAAACCTCTCTTGAATTTGTTCCTCAAACTCAAAGCAGTCAAAATCAAGCTGAAATGCTGGAATAGGGAGGTTTTCGACAACCTTTTTAGTGAAAAAAAGCTTCACTAGATGAGCTCAAAAGGGTGGAAAATATGATTTAGGAAGGAGATCAGAGGGTTGAAACTTTCATGGAAGAAAAATGCCTCCTTTCAAACCTTCACAATTTTTTGGCTAAGGAAGAGTCCTACTGGAGACAAAAATCCAGAAGCCTCTGGCTCAAAGAAGGAGACACCAACACGAAGTTTTTCCATGCTTCCACCCTACGCCATAGAGGTTCAAATAAAATCTCAGAGTTGACCAAGGCTGATGGTACCATTGTCTCTGATATCCATGCCATCAGACAGGAAGCTGTGCACCACTTTCAGGAAATCTTAGGTCCAAGTGTTGACTGCCACCCCCGCACAGCAAGTTCTCTGCTTTAGAACATTCCAATGTTGGTGTCTAACGATGATAATGAGAAACTACTCCAATCCTACACTGAAGAGGAGATCAAAGATGCTCTGTTTTCAATGGAACCTGACAAGGCTCCTGGTCCTGATGGCTTTCCACCCCGGTTTTTTCAACACTTTTGGGATATCGTGGGCCCTGATGTTGTTGCTGTGGTTAAATTCTTCTAGAGAGCCAAAAAGATGTCGAGAGAAGCCAATTCCACCTTCATTGTTTTAATTACCAAGTCTAATGAGTGTGCTTCCCTCTCCGACTTTAGACCTATAAGTCTTTGTAGTGTCATCTACAAACTTATCACCAAAGTTATGGCAAATAGGCTGAAAGACATCCTTCCCTCCATCATCGACTAGTGCCAAGGCAGCTCGGTCAAAGGCAAATTCATTGCTGATGGAGTGATAACCATCCATGAGTTGGCTCATTCGGCCTATAAAAACAAAAAACCCAGTAGGTTCCTTAAGCTTGACATGAACAAGGCTTTTGATCGGGTTTCATGGAAATTCCTGTTCGAGGTCCTTGAGAAGTTTGGGTTTCACAAATAATGGGTTAATATGGTTCGAGAATGTATCTCTACTGCTTGGTTCTCTATTCTTATCAATGATTCATCTGTTGGCTTCTTTCCAATTTTTAAAGGCATTCGCCAAGGGGACCCCCATCATTTTGGCTGAAACTCTTAGAAGAACCCTTACTACTGCTTGCAATAGTGGACTCGTCTCTGGGATAAAACCTGCCTCAACTACCAAGGCCATTTCCCATAAACAATTTGTGGATGATACTATTCTTTCCTCTCATGCTTCTGTCCCCGAAGCAAAAATCATTAAGAGCATCCTTGAATCTTATGAAGAGGCGGCTGGCCAGAAAGTCAATTACCGCAAAAGCAAGCTATACTTCCTCAATACTCCCATCCATAGGAAAAACAAGATTGCTGAGATCCTTGGGTGTATCATTGGGAGCCTTCCAACTACTTATCTTGGATTACTGCTTTTCCATGGCAAATCGGTCTCGGCTATGTGGAACCCTGTTCTAGATCATCTCAACAAGAAACTCGTAGGCTAGAAAAATTCAATGCTCAGTCAGGTAGCCAAAGCCACTCTCATCCAGGCTTGCCTGCAAAGTATTCCTATTTTTTTCTTATCTATCTTCAAAGCTCTAGCTTCCATCTGCCAAAGAATTGAGAAAATTCAATGTAGATTCCTTTATGCGGGAAACAAAAACAAGAACAAATTTTCCCTTGTTGCCTGGGACAAGGTTTGTTCCAAGAAAAAGGATGGAGGTCTTGACTTCAGGGACATTAAGCGGATGAACATGGATCTCATTGCCAAGTAGTCCTAGAGACTTACCATCAATGAAAAAGCCACCTGGATTGACATCATCAAAGCTAAGTACCTTCATCAGGTTCCCTTTCTTGGAGAGCACAACCTTCTTGGTGGATCTCATTTCTGGAATGGTGTCACTAAAACAAGGAAGATCATCATGGAAGGTTTAAGGTGGTGTCTTGGAAATGGATTGACCATTCATTTTTGGGATGACCCTTGGATCCATGACAAACCTCTCAGTCAAGATCCTCATCTTGCTATGCTCAAGACGGTGACCGAAGATACCTTTGGAGATAAGGTGTGTCATTTCATTAACCCAGGTACTACAAGACCCGAATGGAAACAACTGGCTCTGAATGGGCCTAGACATATCATCGAGGCTCTTATGCGGCTTCAAAACTTACTGAGGAGCTGCATAATCCCCAAATCTCACAAAGAAGACTCCATGGTTTGGAACCTTGAAGATTTTGGGCAATTCACTGTTAAATCTGCCTACTACAGCCAAGAAGCTCCCAATGATGGCCGTGACTCCTCTAATTTGGTCTGGGTTCCCAAGATCATTCCCAAGGTTAAATTATTCTGCTGGTTGGCCATCCAAAACAGAATCCTCACCACTGACAATCTGATAAACAGAGGGATTCTCATCCCCAATTGGTTCATCCTATGTAAAAATGCTTGTGAGTCTACTAAGCATGTTTTTCTGGATTTTCCCTTCTCCCTTGCAGTGCTCAACCAGGTTTTCAACACTTTTGCCATCTTCGTAGCCCTCACTCATTCCATTCCCCTCATTTTTCAACAGTGGCCCCGACCTTTCAAAAGCAGTCAACTCAAATTCATGTGGCAAGCTTGCCTTCACATTTTCCTATGGCAGATTTGGCTCGAGAGAAATGCCAAAAATTTTCAAAACCTTGCCAAGGATAAGAAGATTGTTGTTGCCAAAATCTTGGCCCTTACTGTGGAGAATTCCTCTCTCGTCTCATTGTCTAAACCCCCCCCTCCTGGACTTGAATTGGATCTAGAAAATCATTTCAATCTTCTCAATTTTTCTGCAACACCCTGCACTTATGTTGAAAGGTCTGTTATCAAGTGGGTCTTACCTCCTTCTGGGTGGCACAAGCTTAACTTCTATGGCACAGCCAAAGGCAACCCTGGAGCGGCTGGCGGAGGTGGAATTCTCAGAAATCGAAGAGGAGAAATAATTTTGGCCTTTACTCATAACTTAGGAATTCAGTCTAACAATATGGCCGAGGCTCGGGCCTTGTTCCAAAGCTTGATTCTCTTGGAAGGCTTGACTATCAATAAACTCATCATAGAAGGAGACTCATTGCATTGCATAAATTGGCTCAAAGGAACCTCTGTGCCTTCCTAGGACCTTGTTTCCATCTTCGATGAATGCAAGACTCTAATTGGTGTTTATCCAGAATTAATCATTCAACATCAATACCGAGAAGGAAACAAAGCTGTGGACTGGCTTGCTAATAAGGGATTTGATGCAACAGACATTCAGGTTTGGAGAGATTCCTTCCCAATCGGCCTAAGGGACGTTTCTTCAAGTTCCAATGTTTGCACAATGTGAGTGGGTTACTGGTCTTCAGGTTTTTCGACTGCGTTTTGGCATCTTGGAGCATTTTCGTGTCATTTTTCTAAGTTGGTTGCAAAATCTTAGCTTGCCATGTTATCAAGAAATTTCCTTTTTGCTCAGGCCGTGAGGTTGCTTCTTGTCACGATATCGTGACACATTTCTCTCCCTCTGGTGCGGTCTTCCAACTTGTCGCGATATCGCGACACCTTTTCTCTCTGGGTGCTTTTTTGCAAACTTGTCATGATATCGCGACACTTTTTCCCTTCCGGTGCTTTTTCGCAAACTTTTCACAATATCGTGACACTTTTTCCCTTTGGATGCTTTTTCGCAAACTTGTCACGATATCGCGACACTTTTGGCCTTCAGGTGCGGTCTTGCTTTTTGTCACGATTTCATGACACCTTTTCTCTCTCCAATGGCGGTCTTCCATTTGGTCGCGATATCATGACAAGTTTTCTCTCCAACAACGGTCTTCCATTCTATCGCGATATAGCGACACTTTTTCTCTCTGGGTGCCTTTGCGCAAACTTGTTGCGATATCGAGACATTTTTTTCTCTCCAAAGGTGGTCTTCATTTTTGTCACGATATCGCGACGCTTTTTCTCTCTCCAATGGCGGTCTTCCAGGCTGTCGCGATATCACGACCTTTTTTCTCTCCAATGGTAGACTTCCATTTTTTTCGCGATATCATGACATTTTTTCTCTCCAACGGCGGTCTTCCTTTTTGTCGCAATTTCATGACACTTTTTCTTCTTGTCAGCAAGCTTCCACTTTCGTCATGATTTCGGGGCTCATTTTCTATTTCGGCTGCGGTCTTCATTCTTGTCGCAATTTCATGACACCTTTCCTCTTTGGCAGTGTTCTCACTTCTTGTAGTGATTTCGTGACTCCTTTTTCTTGTTGCGACTTTGTGACTCTTCTTCTCGATCGGCTCCAACTCTGCAACTTGTCGCGATATCGCGACACTTTGCAACATGTCGCGATATCGTGACTTCTTCCCTTCTTCGACTCCGATGGCGATTCTTGTCATGATTTTGCGACTTCTTTTCTTCCTTTGGCTTCAACGGCACATCTTGTCATGATTTCGCGACATCGCCATTTCGGTCGCAATTTCGCGACACCTTCCCTAGTGTGGAGGCTTATCAGCATTCTATTCCTTTCTTCCTAGACCACCTCGGTCGATATGGATTTATTGTAATCTCTCTTGTACAAGGTTCAAGGACATTTCAAAACCCTTTCTACCAATCAAAAAAATAATCAAGTTGAGGGTTGAGATTTTTCATTGATCGAATCAACGTTAGATGCCCCAACCATAGAAAGAGCATGTATCTTTGAATAATTACTTTTGACAAGTTGAAGAACTTGATTTTGGTAATATTTTAGGCATTGAAAGACAAGCTTGGGTATACACCTTAGCCTTAGTTTCAAGTAGGAGATAATCTCAAGTATAATCCTTAGCCTTAACGGTAATTAGGAGACAAGCTTAAGTATAATCCTTAGCCTTAGTGGCAATTAAGAGATAAGATTAAATCTAATCCTTAGCCTTAGTGGTGATTAGGATACAAGCTTAAATATAATACTTATCCTTAGTGGTCATTAGAAGATAATATTAAGTATAATCCTTGGCATTAGTGGTGATTAGAAGACAAGATTAAGTCTAATCCTTAGCCTTAGTGGCAATTAGGGAATAAGCTTAAGTCTAATCCTTAGCCTTAGGGAAGCACAATCAGGTAGTGTAGCTGCCTAGTGTGTTTGAATTTATTTTTGCTTTTTATTCATTTGCCCCAAATAAGGAGGGTGCATCATTATCTTCGATAATGATTCTTTTATGAATGCACTTTGTATGATTAAGTGTTTTAATTTTTTATATGACTATGAATTTTGTAATTATATGACTACCCCCTCAAGCGATGAGTCGATAGAGAAGATGGAAAATGATGAAAGTGACAAGTTGCTTGACAAATATGACTTAATTTAGGTTTAAATTTTGAATTGTGTGTTGGAAATCCAGCCAACCATACATTAAAACAAAAATATGGTCCATTTGAGCCCGTTTGTTTTGCATATTGCATAAATTTCAAAGCTCTATGATTTCGTTAATCTAGCCAGCCATACATTGTGAATGTGAAAGGGGGGAAGATCTCATTAAAATCTTGATTTTGACCATTTATGAATATATAGATTTTTTGTTTTATTCATTTTTTTCAAGTGGCCTTATGGTAATCTACCCATTCTACTAGATTGCATGGATATGAGGATCACTCGAGATTTTGTACTTGATGTTACCAGAGTGGTTAGGTGCCTTTGGAGCCTTTTGAAGTTGACCAAAGGTATTTGGGTATATTTGGAGCCTTTTGAATTGATGTGACCAAAGGGCTTAAGATCCTTTGGAGCTTTTTTCTTGCTTATGTTATGTTATGCATGAATGCACTTATAGATACAATGATGGCTGATGGATGAATGTCTAGACATTTTAGCGTGTATGCATAGATGTAAATTATATGCCTATATGTTTACATGTATGTTATGTGCTATTGACATGATGATGAAATTTTTTATGTTTATGTTTATATGCTAAAATATAATGAATGAATCTAAGATGCAAAGCAACCTAATTGTAAGCACCACATAATGTATGAAAGTCATGAATCAAAAAGTCATACATTTGAAGTTGAATTATATGGAATGATATGGTGAAATGTAAATTATGGATGTGAAATAGTGAGATGTTATGAGGGCACAACAAGGTCTTTCATGAGACTCAAACACCCTAGTTGATCAATCAAAAATTGTATACTGGCTATACATGACTTTGTAAGATAAAAATATGCTAGGAAGACCCAGATATTCAATATCCCTGTGTGTGTGTGTGTGTATGTTTTATTATGATGCATAAAACTACCCATTGTCAGGCAGGTTTTATTCAACCCATTGTTGTAATGAGGATCATCCTATGGTCATCATTATCTTGATTTTGGATGTAGTTGGACTAGAATACTAATAAATACAAGCCACCAAAAGATAGCTCATTCACAAGCTGACATTGGTCTATACAAAATAAGGTCACTAATATGACAAACATATCGCCATGCGTAAGGCTACTCCATTTCCAAGTAGGTTTCATTCAACCCATTATTGTAATGGAGATTGCCACATGGATTTTGAATATTGAGAATTCTAGGTATTCAAGCTCATTACCCCCTTCTTTTCTTTTGATTTATTGGGATACTTGCTCATTTATATAGTAGTGAAAATCACTTTTTTTATAGTGGTGAAAACCACTATTTTAGGAGCAAGGAATTTGGTTAGTGGTGAAAACCACTGCTTATTTGTTTTAGGAAATTGCTCATTCTATGGAATAACAAGGGGATTTTCTTGGGTAGGGAGGATATTGTCCTTTTTTCAATATTTAACATCCTAGACCATACACATAATAGGATGAGAAATGAAAACCTTTTTCTCATGGTGGCAAGGACTACGTTGTAGTTTCATCATTCCTTGTTCAAACTTGGATCTTAATGTGTGAAATTGTGTTGGAATTTTAAAATATTCAAGGTACTATAAATGAAAGACCCTACATTCTAAATCCAAGAGAAATATCTAAAAAATCTAAAAAGATAAATAGGGATGGCTAAATGACCGGAAACCCTAGTGAACACCCTATAAGAATTTATTAATTGTGTTAAAAAAAACACAATTACTCACAAAGGGAATGTGAATGGTATGATATGTGAAATGTGAGGGTTTTCCCTATTATATTTTGCAAACTAAAATGTGTGTGCAAAATAGTCAGTGGTTTTCTAAATATCATTGCTAATATTCATCTGGTATCTATCCTATATTACGATGACCCCTTAGTAAGAAAAATCCCATAAGAAAAACCATAAATTATGATGATGAGAAAATTTAGTTAATAAAAATGATAAATATACAAGGGTGGTGCCAAAATATAGTATGCAAGAACTAAACTAGTCCTAATGCAATAAGAGAATATGCCTAAGGAAGGTAAAAAAAATACAGTGACATGGAATGCTTGATTTTTTTTAATGCAAATGAAAATGCAATGTTTTTGTGTTTTTGATGGTTTTGATGTTTTGTTGATTTTGTTAATGTTTGTATGATTTTTTGTTTTTCTTATTTTTTTATATCTTTGGTGATTTTTTATTTTTTAGGGGGAATCTGCGATACCTTAAGTACCCCCAAAGTGTGTGGTTATTAACAAATGTGGGGATGGTATGATACCTTCAAAATATGTAAATTGCATCACTGTTTGTGATGTGGTTGATGGGGAAGGTGTGACACCTTAAACACCCTTAGTATGAATTGTTCTTGATGTGATGTGTTTGGCATGAGTGGGAGGAGTGATGAAAATCAACCCCCCTATTATGGCAATGAATTATGTGCAATACTACTATTTTTATGAGATGCAATGAACGAAGATGAAACATTAGATGAAACCACAATTGCATAAATTAATTTTGATATTCCTAGTCCTATATTATAACACTGTTCATTCCCACAAACTCTTGGAGAGGTGGATTGACATGCAGATGATTCACTTTCTTAGGTTTATCTACTTGATTGGTAGGTGTTGTGTTTACTTAATGTGTGGGTGAGGGATATTGGAAGGATCCTATTGGTTGGTTTTTTAGGTAAATAGGATTACCAATATGAAGCTCTCACCTCTAAATCATATCCTATAATAAATATCTAAAGAGATAACATGTTTGGATATCATGACCTCTTTGTTTTTTTTTTGGTATTGATAAAAGAAAGGGTTGAAGGGCCCCGACCCTTTACACAGAGCTCAAAAGAGATAAAAGAAAAAATAAGAGAAGATAATACAAATGCAAGATAGCCCTATCTTAGTAAAATAAATAAACCTAGGCTAAACATATTGATGGAGAAGGTAAAATAATATTCCTCTCGCTATCCTTCTATTTAACATAGCTGAAGCAGTGTTCAATGCTTTACATAATTGATAAAGAAACCATTGAGAATAATGTAATTTAGGGTACTCAAATCCTTCATCGCATGATCCCAATAAGTATTCTACTTTTCTCTTCCTTCTTTATCTGCTAGCTTAATTATTAATTCTTATAATCTCTTCCAACTCCATGGGGACATATGACTAGACCTTGAAATTCTTAGATTTAACTGCCATATTCACCATTTTATTGACAAATTTGTTTCCCTCTCTATAAATATGTTTAACTTGACTTTCTTCTAGGTTTCCCAAAAAAATCCTCGCATATATAATTATTTGGAAAACACTAGACTTATTTAACTCCTCTTTTTAAAGGGAAGTTATAATATTCTTGAAATCCCCCTCAAGAACAATTCTCCCAAAACCTAAATTCACTGCAATTCGAAGACCTGTAAGCATTGTCCTTGCTTCAACTTAGTGATTTGTGGTAATTCCTAGATGTTAATCATATGTAGCAACTACTTGACCTTTGTCGTTTCTAATGAGGCCCCCACCACTAGCATGACTTGGATTACCTTTTGTAGCTCCATAGAATTTAATTTTTACCCAAACTTTGTGGGGACGTTCCCATCTGGTATCTAGTCTCACCTTATTGATTTTTTCCATATTTAAGATATCTTTTCCTCTAGAGAGGATTGTTGCAATATTTTCCTAGAAAACAATGTTTTAATACAATCCTCCAATAGGGTCTTTTTTATCCTGGCATAAATCCCAATTATTCTTATGGTTTTATTTTTTAACACTCGTATGTTTCCTTCCAACCATATCCCCTAGAAAATATGTGGAATGCATTTTTTCAAAAAAATACTGCTTCCTAAGTGACACTATTTCCAAATCCTAATTAGAGAAACTGGAATGACCCAAGTAACATTAAATTATCTCAATAACATATTTAGGATATCACAAAAAAATTACAAGTTCCAAATAAGTGGTCCACACACTCATCCTCTTTGTTACATAAGACACAAACATTTGGAACCAGAATCCCTTTTTTGAACATATTGTATTTTGTAAGGATCTTATTGATAATGGAAGTCCAAAAAAATATAGCAACTTTAGGTATGATGTTTAGCTTCCAAATTATTTTAAGCTCTGGTTTTTCTATGGTTACTTTGCCCAAGACTATATATCCATCCTTCACTAAGTACTGGCCTTGCTACTTGCTTCCCCAAATTATCCGATCCTCCTCTAAACATCTACCTAAATAATAACTCCTTAGGAAGTTTTGCAGATCTTTACTCCCAAGCCTTGCATATCTTCTTGTATGATTTTCCACTCCTGAAAATAACCCACCCTATGAATGTAACCATTAATTTTCTTACCATAGGTTTTGGTTAAATGTTCTTTAATATATTTGAACTTTATGTAGTTCACTAAAAGCTCCTATTGAATCCAATGGTCTTTCCAAAATTTAATTTTGTCTCCCCTGCCTACTCTCCATTTTAGACCTTGCCATAGAACTTTCCTACTTTTGATTATATTTTTCCAAAAAATAGATCCACGTGGAGGATTAGAACAACTGATAAAGTGGTTTCTGCCCTCCAAGTCTTTATTTTGGATAATGCTAGCCCATTTATCTAAGGCTCCAGTGTAAATCCTCCAACCATGTTTACCTAGAAGGGCTCTATTTATATCTCTCAACTTCCTCAAACCAAGACCCCCTTTCTGTAAAGGCTGGAAACAGGTATCCCAGGCTACCAAATATATACATTTTTTGTATTAAGTACCATCCCATAAGAATTTTTTTTGTAGTCTTTCTAAATTCGCTTCCACTTTTCTTGACATCCTTAGGCAAGACATGGAAGAAAAAGGGAGGATTTTAAACATGTGTTTTATGAGTTGTACTTTACTTGTAGAGGATAACAGATATCCCTTCCATCCTTGAAGTTTCCTATTAAATTTAACAATAATTGTATTCCAAAGTTCATATTTCATCTTACCTATAAACAAAGGTAAACCAAGATAGGTGATAGGGAAATTTTCCTCCTTACAGCCCAACACTTTAACTATTTTATCAAAAATCCTACTATTTTCATAATTTATTTTTTGGCCTGTAGTTTTTTCATAAGAATCAATGACTTTTTTAAACTCCAAAGCTTCTTCCTCTGTAGCTTCCCCAAGCAATAAATTATCATCCAAAAACTGTTAATGTGATAAAGCTTCACCAATGGATGAATGTTTTAGACCTTTGATATTACCATCCTTTCTATTTCTTTCCAAAGTTCTTCCTAGGGCATCTACCATAATGATAAAGAGATATGAAGACAACGGATCTCTCTTCTTGATTCCTCTGCTAGAAGGAAATAACCTAGCAAATTGTTCATTGATCAAGGTTGAAAAGCAGGGATTAGAAACACACATACCAATCCATACCCTCCATTTTCACTAAAACACAATTGCTCCATTATTTTACCTAAGAAATACCATGAAACCTTGTCATAGACTTTGTTCATGTCTATCTTAAGGAACATGCCCAACCCATTCCTCCTTTGAAGAGAGTGTGTTGTTGCATAAATGACAATGATGCTTTCAGTAATTTGCTTACCTACCACATAACCTTCTTGATCTTCATTAATTATTTAAGGGATGATGTTTTTCAATCGATTGGCCAAAAATTTTGTAAATTTTTTGTAAATTGTGTTACATAGGCTGATTGGTCTAAAGTCCTATAATTTATCTACCCCATATTTCTTGGGAAATAGTGCAAGGAAGGTATTATTCTATTCTTTCATAAAATTACCAAATTATTGGGCTTATTGGATTGCATTGACTACATCTTCTCTTACAATATCCCAATGATGTTGAAAATACCTGGTGTAAAACCATCTAGCCCCAGAGCCTTGGATGATCCCATAGATAACACAACTCTTTTAAATTCCTCCTTAGAGATTACATTGCATAGATATTTATTCATGCTATCATTAACTCCTTTGGGAATATTGTTAATTATGATTTCTATTTCCATGTTGAACTCTATTTTTTCTTTGCTAAGAAGGTTCTAATAGAAATTAATGGCCAAATTTTTAATATCATTTAAATCCTCATACTTTCTTTCATATTACCCCATAAGGTAGAGGATTTTATTGTTGTTCCTATGTCTCATAGTCGATTTCTATCACCTTACTTGAGACACAAAACTCTTGAATTCTATTTCCAATGAATTTCTTATTGGGCAACAATATTATGATACTCCATAAGGAGTTATTTTTCCTTTTCATGCCACTCTAGTTTTCTAATTTCCATTCCATTTTTTCCTCTATATCTTGGATATCCTTTTTAAGTTGTTTTTTTCTTAAATTGATGTTACCAAAAACCTCTTTATTCCAAATTTTGATTTGATACTTGATGTTCTTTAATTTTTGGGTAACTATGTACATTGCTGATACTTGAACCTCCTCCTCCCACTAAAATTGAATTTTATTTGTAATTTTTGGTGCATATTCCACATGAGATCATACCTAAAGGGTGCTCCTCCCTACTTCCCCTCCTTTTCCATATCCAACAAGAGGGGATTGTGATCTGATCCTATTATGGGCATACATGTAAGTCTATGAATACTATTTATACTTAGTAAAATTCCATAAATAAGAACTCTATCCAAACGCCTTTGAATGTTATTATCCCTCATCATTTTTTTTTTCCATGTAAAATTACCTTTACACATATACAGGTTAATCACCTTATTATTCCAAATAAAATCATTAAAATATTGCATACCTTGAGTGATGTTAATCCTCCCTGCACTTTTATCCTCTATTCTTGAGACTATATTGAAGTCACCCAAAACCATCCAATGTAAATTAATGAAAATACTCCACTAAAAAGATAGCTTATTCCACAAATAGAATCTCTCACGATCATAATTTTGAGCATAAACCCTTGTCATTACCGAACAAAAGTTATTTTTTTGTTCTTCAATTTGACTGTGCAAAATCTCTCTTCTTTATCAATTAAAGTACCCTCAAAATTTATTTTGTCCCAAAATACGCAACTACCTCCAAAAGTACCTTGTGATGGGCTTATGATCCATTCAACATTTGGCCAAACCTCTTTCTGAATAATGTAAAGTTTTTTTCTGTCAATTTTAAATTCTTGAAAACAAACAATATCAGTTTTTACTTCCATGAGTAGATCTCTCACAATTCTTCTTTTCTGAGGGGAATTTAGCCCCCACACATTCCAATAAAGGATTTTCATTTTTTGGTTTTGTTTCATGGGATTTTACCCTTAACCATACATTCTTCATTGGATCTAATTGGTATCCCCTATTCTATGGTATTTTTTTTATTCTTATTTGAGGGGTCTTTCTAGATTTATTTTCCCATAATTACATGTATTCTTTGTATATTTTGTATATTTTCCAGAAGGGTCATTATCTCCCATTTGATTAAATCCTATAGGAGATTATTCTACTTTTGATTGAGCTATTTTACCCAACTCTAGTATTTTGTTGAATCTTGTTTGCATACCCTCCTTATACTGCTTTGAGTTTTCTATTATGATTAGATCCTTCTGTTCTTCAAATTGTTTAGTTTCATTATTTGAACTTAAAATTTGATCTAATCCTTTCCATCCCTCTATTTATTTTATTTTAAACCCTCAAACTCCTTCAATTTTATCCTTCTCCTATTTTGAGTCCATTTGAGTGAATGGGGTATCCTCTACCATTTTAGCATCATCTACTAATATTACTTCTTCAACTTCTAAATTACCGTATGCATTGTTTGTGCTAATTGCAATCATATTTTACTATTGTGTCTTGGTATATAGATTTATATGATTTTCAATCATATTTATTTTCATCCTATGGTTACCTTCTTCATAAATATTTTCTTTTTCTTGATTGAGACTATTCCCTTGTTGATTAGTGTTATTTCCAAAACAACTCAAGTTTTGTTTCTCATTATGTTCTTCATTTTCTTATTGGTTTAACTTTGTGGGTTTACTTGCATACTCCATTATCTTATCAGGATTCTATTGTTCTTCCTTGTACTGTATAGAACATCCATTATTAATTTTACATTTTGCCTCTTCATTTACCGCCTGGTAAATTTATTGATATTGTTCCTTTTCTTGTGCCCTTTCTTGTGGGTTAGAAGTTTATTTTTCCATGCTTGTAGTCCTATGGTTTATTTGATTCTCTTTTTTTTACCACTTTTTAGTAAATTTGGTTTGTCTTTTTGGATGACATTTCTCCCCCACTTGTCCAAAAACTTTACATCACTTACATTTTACCAAAAAAATTTCATATTCAATATTTTGTCCCCATTCTCGAAGCATTGATTTGATACTCACTTTTTCCACTTTTTCTTGTTCTAGCTTCACGTTAACACATAATATTGCACACAATATTCTTGTTTTATTATGGGTGGGTGGGTCCATGGTTATAAACTATCCAATTTGTGTTTCCAGACACTTAATAATTTGATTATCCCAATATTATATAGGTAAATATGGTAACCTAATCCCGATGGGAACAAAAAATATTCTTCCTTTTGAGGGTTGAAACCTTGATGCCAACATTATAAGAAAACTGGTATTTTACCAAAAGAAACCTTGTAATAAAGCTACCACCAGATCCTCCTCAATATTGAACCAGATTAAGAAGTATCCCTTTGATAGACCAATAACATTCATTGAACCCTTTGATTGAATTTTAGAATGAAGCCATCTCCTAAGCTCATATAAATTTGGTCTGGGCCCTAGAAATTTTCCTACCATGCTAAAATCATTATCCCTAAATATTTTTTTGATTAGGGAGATAGCAATACATACCTTTTCATTTTCATGAGATATAATTGTACCAACTTCTTCTTTAATCACTTCCTTGCTTCCTTTGAGAATCGATGCCCAAGAATCCTTTCCTGATCCTTTCTATAGAATATTTTTTGCATATGGAATTTCATTTTCTACACATCGATCAACATTCCTTAGATCCCTATCTCTCCCATATATATCCCTAATTTCACCATTTTGCCCTAATGAGAGGAATTTTTTATCATTTAATGAATCCATCCAAAACTCTTGGTGTTCATAGCTTGGAAACCATCCAAAACCCTTGATGTTCACAACATAGCCACCATTCAAAATCCTCAGTATTCATAGCTTGACATCCATCCAAACCCTCATTAAATGCTTAAATGACATCTTTGTCAATGATTTTCAATGATAAACAAGGTATATATTTTCTTAGTGTCCCTTTGATCTACACTTATTAGGTTGCAAAGGATAGATCTTAGGAAGATTGATTGCTTGTACCTCATATAGTCGATTAAATATCAACGCTAATGTATCTAAAAAATGGATATATTATCATGGTGGATGACACTATTGGCCTTGTCTTTGATTTTTTTGCGTATGAGTTTGGACTGATTGAGGTTGAGCCTAGTAATTAGGTTGCATTGGTAGTTGCAGTGGTGCAGCCTAGTTTGATGATCTAAGGATACTCAAAACAACTTGATTGACTAGGGCCACTGTTTGTTATGTGTTGCCATATTTAATATTTTTTTTTGGCCATTCCCTTTTGTGGAGTTGAATATCATCCTCCTAGACCTTCATGTCCTCAATAACCTTGGTCTATGCTAAGGCCTCGTCAAATGTTTGATACTATTGTAATTGTAGGAAAAGCGATATTTGCTTTGATAAACTTCTTAAGAACACTCAAGTTAGATTTATTATAGGTAATGTGAAAGGTAATTTTAACATCACCTTCATCCACCTGTTGCCATATTCAATGACTAGCTCATCGTCAAATTGACAAAGGCTAGACAAGTCAGTCAAATTTACTATTTTCTTAGCACTAAAGGAAAAATGTTCCAAAAATGCATTGCCTAATTGCTCAAAGGTGTATATGTTATGGCATGGTAGATGATTATACCATTCCAAAGCACCCCCATCTAATTTTATAAGGAAGGTTCTCAACATCAAGGGGTCATTTTATTTAATATGAAAGCATATATTGATGAAGCTTATCATGTGCTCTTGCGTGTCCTCGTCACCTTTGAACTTTTCAAGTTTAGGCATATTGAAATATGGTATGTATTATGGTGATGTCACTGAAGAATATAGAGACCGATAAATAAGCTGCTTTAGTGTGGGATTTTAATAAACCAAATTTTAAGCTTGCTTTTCTAATGAAATTAGCTGATCAATTAGCAATTTGTATACCTCGAGTGAAATGATATGATCTATCTATTTTCACCCTTGATTAGGTAGAAGGAGTTTATTTTGATGCTGAGGTGGGTGATAAGTATGATTATTAGGTACCTCATCATAAATGGATTTAGGGTAAGTATATACTTATTTCTAATGTTCCCATGGGGAATATTCATATAATTCCTCCTCTTTGTGATCTTGGTAATATTGAGGAGTATGATATTATTGATGCTAACCAGGTAGCAACTCTTGATGTTGAACTTGATTTTGGTATGGTCTATGAAGAAGACTTTGATATTTTATTTTATATATGATGTGTTGTTGCATCCTATAGGTGCTAGGTGTGGGCACTAATTCATGCAATACATTTTATAATTACTCTTATTATATCCTTTTTTGGTATAATATTTGTAGGTGTACTCATTGTGGGTCCACCCATTGTTGATTTAGTTGTTGTTGCTTGTTAACATTTGGCCTAAATACATGATGAAATAATTTAAATACTCACTTGTATGGGGTCTATGTACCCTCATATTTGAAACACAAATGGATTTGTCTTGTATATCCCCTAGTAGGATCCATTCCTTGTTTACCATGATCTCTAAAAGTTGCATTGACCTGATATTTTGGTTTGTGAATGGGCTTTGTATAGTTGGATGATGTAGAGACACAACATGGTTGCACAAAGTACTCTTAATAAGGATTATAAGGATGACTTGGGTCCTCTTCCTCATCTATGGGGAATGCATGATATTCAGGCTTAGATGTAAGCTTTGCATATTTGGGTTGCATAGAGTCATAACATGCTTGCATGAATTACTCTCTCTAAGGAGTAGGAGTGTGAATTGCTCAATCAAATGGACTGGCTTGCTCATCAAGAATAGGCTATGGTGTATACTCATGTTCATGTTTAGATTTATGTATAGAGTAATATGTAATGTGAACCTATGGTATTGACCTACTAGGACCCTCAGTGGGCATATTATTATTTTTATAAAATTCTATCAAGGTATCCAAGTCAAGAAGGTTTTCTAGAGGACCTGTGGGTGCCTCCTTAAAAGGGATATCTTGAAGGTTTGACCCCTATGGATGGTATTGGTGTTATGATAAAATCTAGGATACCATTGAGGGATTGCCATATCCTTTGGACTGATTTGGATATATTCTTTAGTTATGGAGCCCAATTCTCTCTTTGATTTGGAGGTCTTATTTTCAATCGCACTTGGACCCACTCCACAAAGGGGGGGAGGTGGCAGTGCCCATATTACTTGTGTCACTATGGGGTGTCTAGGGGGGTAGTGACACAAGTAAGGAGGGTGTTTCCCCCTACACCCCCTTTGTGGAGTTTAGGGGTAGTGCCCTCAAAGCCAAAAATGGGTGTATTTTTTCCATTGTAAATCTAGACCATTCATTATTATATCACAGATTGGATGGTAGGATTTTATGTTGATTACAAAAATAGTAAATAAATAAACAAAGTATACAAGGTGTTTATCTATTTTAAATTTTCTTTGTGAGTGCCTATATTGGTTTGTGTGTTATGATATTTTTTACTGCTATTTTTGTATTTTTTCACATTATTGCCATTTTTTTGTTGAATGATATTTACTTAGTTTAGGATTTCCACCTGTATGCTTTCACACATTGACTTCATGATAAATTACAAGCTATGAAACCCATTGATATTTGGTGATGAAGTCCAAATCTGATGAGGGAGCCCAAGTCCTATCATTCCTCACCTATGATAGATCTTGGATTGGCATTGGCCAAATGTAGGGTACAAAATGACATGTAATCCAATGAGGTAGAGATGAAGCCCACCATCACTGGTCTTGATCAGTGGTTGGGAATAAAATCCAACTCACTAATATTTAAGATATTGCATGGTGTGTGAGGGTTCATTTTAGTTTTATGCAAAAATAAATGCAAGCATAGAGCATTCAATGTATTTTTACTAATGTATAAAAATGACGTTTAGTTTTTAGATTCCTATGTAATAAATGTTTAATTTTAGAAATCTAAGAATGTAGAACCCTAATATGACATCAACATTTTAGCAGACAGTAAGCACACATACCACTCAAAATATATAGATGCCATATCTATGAAGGATGGTCTACAACAAAGACCATATGGCACATGGGCGGTTAGAAATAGGAACATTTTGGCGTAGGGACGACCAAAAACAAAGGTCGTCTAACCCAAGGGTGGTCATAGACAAATTATTTTAAATTGAAAATTCTTATGTATTTTTCCCACTAAAGCATAAATATTCTTAATTTTCTTTACTGAAAGCAGGAACATAGGGACAAAACAACTTACAGGTGAAGCCTTAGTCTAATGAAGGTATCATTTTTTACCTTTCTAAATTTTTCTTTAGGGGTCGTCTCTAGGTAGGATGGTTGCAACTATGGGCCATCCCATGCTAGGACGGTCGAGAATGTTGACCACTTTAGTCTAGGGTGACAGTACCTACAATTCAAAAATTCCAAGAAAATAGGTAATTAGCAATGATATTAAAAAATATGAAAAAAGTCCACACTGTGATTGCCATTGTAGTATGCAAAAATCATACACCTATGTAATTATATGAAATCAAATTGAAAAAAAATCATGTAAGCATCAAGATAATGATAATAAGTAAGAAAATGGTGCCCTTCTCATTAATATTGAATCATGTCCTTCAAAGGAGGTTACAATAATATCCCTTTGAGGGATTTAATACCAATTTGATACAAATTTTACAATAAAGAAATATGGTAGGTGTAATATACAAAATATTTGCAACCCTCAAACTTGGAAGGAGTTTCTTGTTACCTCCACTATGTGGAATAAATATTGATGAATATTTGTACTATATAATCCTTGTTAGGACCTGAGATCTATACACAAAGAAACACAAAAGACATTAATGGAATTTTTAGAGCCTCTCATGATGAGGCTTATATCCATGATAAATAAATGAAAAAAATACTAAAATTTTGTAAAAAATATATGAAAACATAATTAATTTATGCTAGAAATCAAATGACATGTTTTTAAATCTCCTAAAAATAAGAAAACCAGGAAAATGGATCTAGCTAAGAGGCCACCTTTATGCAGAGTGGTTTGGCTTGTTGATCATCCTTGATCAAGGTGGTGACACCTACGGGTCATCTCAGGATGAGACAATTGCTAAGTAGTGAAGGAATTTCTTATATCTAATGTAGGACAATTGTTAGATTGATCTAGATAATTGATGTTCAAGGGTGCACTCTTGAAGAATGACTTAATCGGTATGAATTATCACTAAAATAAGGTTTTTGGATGGCACAAATGATGTGAATGTGATCTTTCAAGCTCCAAGAGAATCCATTGACATGCTTTCCATGGTGAAAGGATGTAAAATATTATTTGAATATCTATGGTGAAAATATATTAGAACTTCATTACTTTGAAGGTTGCACACTCCCCAATCTCTAATCCAAAAATACTTTGTTATGTGAAATTGCTATATTCTAAGGAATTAAAATCCAAATTAGAAATTAAATCCAAGATAATTAATAATAAAAAAGGTTCTTAAATAAGGACAAATTACAAACAAATAATCTTGGAAACCATCTATAGATCCAAGGATTGCTTAAATGATAAAGTAAAGACTAAGAAGAAAATACCTTGTTCTAAAAAACTACAAACACCTAGACCTAGAAAGTATCAATATGAGACGTGCACAAACTCATGGACATTACAAATTATTAAAAAAATAAACAAATACCCTAAAGACTAAATTCTAACAAGCCTAAGCCTAGTGATATGCATATCATTCCTCCCAAAAATAGAAGCACTAGATCCCAATGCTTTTACAATAATTTCAGAGAGAATATATACAAGCACCCAAAAATTAAATACTCCAAAGTGGTTCTGAAAAGAAGAGATATAGATGATGTACAATAGCCCTAAAGAGAGCACCACAACTCCATCAAAGGGAGTAAAAATGAGCAAAATATATTCTCAAAAAGGGTCTATTGAAGAAAACCAATGGGATCTTGGGGTCTATTGCCTTTTGGGTCAACCTCTAGCACATAGGAATGAACACTACTATGCTGAAAAGGGACCTTATCAAAATGTCATTCAATCTTCAAGAAGGTGCAAATATTCACACCAATCATGCTGAACCATAAGCATACACCCAAAACTAAGTACAAATGATCTTGCCAAGCAAGCATCTTGTAACTATAGTCAATGGAGGAAGAGTGGAGTAAAAAGGTATAAGTTTGTTATTGTTTGAAGTGTCAAATATTTATTTTCTTCAAAAATTTGTTATCTGAAGTGTCAAATATCTGTAGCCTTTGAAAGGTTGGTGACCAAAGTGTCAAATATCTATAGTCTTTGGCTCGATGAAAGGCATTAAATGGAGTGATGCCTTCAAAAATTTATAAATGAACTTCAACTCCTACTGAGGGAGTAGTAAAAATTCAAGTGGGATACAATGGATGTAAATAAAAGGATGAAGTTTCGGGTACCACTAAGCTACACTTCATTACAAATCCAAAAAAATTGTAGAATCCCAAAGGGAAGGAGTAATGTGACTCCTCAAAGATCCATAATTGCAAGTGGATAATAGCTATTAAAAGCTAAAAAGTGGTGTTTAGGCCAATAAAGTCCACAATATAACATGATGCTCTAAATTATGAATGCACAAAATAAGAGTAAAATAGATCTACTCAAGATCCAATGGATGTATAAGCTGATGCAAAATCTTGATGTAGTGATGCCCGAAGAAGTATTGCAAGTCTTGCTGATGAAGACATGAGCTAAGCTGAAAAGCTAAAATCCATGAAGAGACAAGCCACTAGGGGCAAAGACAACTCCAATGTGTGTGGAGTACCCATGTGATATCCATGATCACATAAAGAGGGCCATGGTAAAAAGAAGAGACAATGACAACTCCCAAATTGGAGTACCTGAATTCCCATGATCAAAAAACAACATCTCCTATTGTAGGAGTACCCAAAATCATGATAAAATCTCAAGAGGACCAAGGTCATGAGAAATTTTACTTCCAAAAGTATTGAAGGATGAAAGTGAATTTAAGGAGTGTCGGGTTCAACTGAAAATGCACTCCATTTTACAAAACTTTGTTTTTGAATAAGGTTTTAACGATCCAAACTTTGGAGTAGCATATATCAAAATAGATCTCTACAAAACATAAAAATTATAAGCCTAATAGAACTAGCTCAAAAAGAGATTTCCAACGACTATATGCAAGCCTATACTTGAAAAAATATTCAACCTCAAAAGTGATAAAAATAATAGGTGTCTTTAGCAGTAAAAGAAAGGATAAATTATCCATTTTACAAAAGACAATATTCACGAGGAATATTCATTGTAATAGATGAGTCTTATTGCCATGAGTTGGTGAGTGGTGGTTCAAATAATCATGCCAAATGGTCAAATGACTAAATCATGTAAGTCAACTATCAAAGAAAATGTGCATGGTAGATCTAGAATACTGCATAGGCTGGAGCACAAAAATAAGCTGGTGATATCAACAAACAAATTAGAAGTTGACAAGATGATCAATATGTCACATGCAGAGACAACCACCTTAGACAATGCAAAGACATTCAACAATCCTACCAATGGATGGAAATCCAGTATGCACATGTATTGTAGACACTAGCTACCATAAAATGTTATCATCACCCTATATGAAAGCTAAAATATCCTCTACCCATGAAATATGGGATAAAATGTGCCATTCACCACAAAAAAATGAATGAACCACCATCAAGAAGTGACCATGTGTTGTGGAGTAAATCATTGGATCTCACCACTAGGCAGCTACCACATTCCAAAATAATATTGGAGGGTGTGTAGGGTTTTTATCATATGATTTGATTGGTTAGATATGTGACCTTAGAATGGATTTAATTTTTGGGTATCATCCAAATTTTGCATCTATGTTCAATCATTACAAATAAGGGTCGATCAGATGATTTGTAAGGCGGATTGGTGCAAACTAGTGAAAACACTAGAGGAAAGCTCCATAACTTGGATGTGCTTGTAGAGGTCATGTATCCTCAATTATAAATTAAAAATGCAGGAGCTTCGAGTAAACATTTCTTAAAGTATTCAAGGGACCAATAAATGGAAACATACATGCATCTACATCAATGAGCGAGATCAAATTTGTGTGTTGTCCTTCAGTACAATCACTTCACAGAATGACCCTTTACAAAATAGTTCTCTTGGGTGCTTCAAAGTGGATAAAAAAAAACCAAAATAGAGAATAATAGTGAAAGAGATCATGATGGAATGAGCCTATATAGTAGATCACACCAAATTCAAAATGGAAGAGCTAGTTAAAAATCTAGATCTAGCATTGGAAATGGTGTAGCTATTTCTGTTTGGCAAGGAACAAGACCCACTCAACAAGTTGTTATAGACATGTGGCCTCACACCATCTCCCACAATGGTGTTCATGTTTCAATAAATTAGGCCAATTCATAAATGGCTGCAATGTTTTGCAGAAAGTCATTCATAGAAAGTTGCATAGCCATCACATCAAGGGATCCATAGATCGTCGACTCAAAATAAAGATGGATAATGCCATGGAATTGGTGATCATGAGAGCAAAATCTAGGATGCAAGGTGGAGCTCCTTTGACAATGTTAAAAGAAAATAAAATGGCCCTCAGATGTGCTGCAATGATGGAACGTGCAATTGCTAGGAAGATTTATTTTTTCAGATCTGGGCCTAAGCAAGTCGAAAGATCCTGTGTGGAGGTACCAAATACATAAGCTTTAGTCACTCAATATCGAACCCTACTATTATTTTTGGATACAAAATATTATCATAAAATATACTTGTAGTTTGCTCATGTGTAAGCAAAGATGGAGGACGATGATGATCCATGGTCATGGCAGATAATGCAAAGCCACATAAAGGGTCATAGGATTATGGTTGACAAGGTGAACAATTTGTAGAAAGTTAGAAACCCTACATCAGTTATGGGAATGGACATTGTGGGTAAATAGTGATAGCTCTTTTCATGGAGGTGATACACAAATTGAGCACTATTGTATGAAAATGGTGCTCATAACTTTACCGATTAGCTGCAAGCAAGAGCCATATATGTTGTGGATATTGATTGGTTCAACATAGGGTCCGTCAGATTCAAAATTTTAGGATATAGATCTATAATAAGTATTCTTATTAGGATGGTGGATTCCATGCAATGGTGATCAACTAAAAGCCATGAGGAGGGTAGGTATCATGGTAACCAACAACAAGATTGGTGAGTAGCTATGTGATCTGCCATAAGACCACAAAAATGCATAAGTAATCCTTCTACCTCCATGATTGGATCTAATGGCTCAGGTCAAGTTGTGGTGGGTATTTCCACTAAGGCACAAGAAGAGCAATAAAAATCTTGCTCAAAAACAAACACCTCTCGATTGGGACCTTTTTGGTGATCCACTAATGTCTAATAATCAAGATAGAGCACTAAATGGTTGGTAGAGATTTAAAACCATTAGAAATATCACTATAAATCCAATAATAAACTATGCGAAGGGAAAACGGAAGTGCAATTTTGTAAAATAAAATTAAAAAAATGTAGAAGAGGTATATTTTCATGAGGGAAATACCCCTTACAAGTCAGGAGCCTTTTAGGATTTGATACCAATAATAAGGAATTAAAATCCAAATAATAAATTAATTCCAAGATAATTAATATTATAAAATAGGTGCTTAAATAAGCACAAATTACAAATGAACAATCCTGGAAATCAGCTATAGATCCAAGGATTGCATAAATGATAAAGTAAAGGCTAAGAAGAAAAGCCCTTATTCTATGAAAGTGCAAACACCTAGACCTAGACAATATCAACATGAGCTATGCACAAACTCACAGATATTACAAATTATTAAAACAATAAACAAAGCCCCTAAAGACTAAGTTCTAACAAGCCTAAGCCTAGTGATATTCATATCACTATATCATTTACAAATAATTTGGCAGAAATTCGTTATAGAATAAAACTAGGGTTTGAATAAATGCAAGCCACATTTAAATGGATTTACTAATGGGAGTCCAAAGCTTGCTGTAGAAGCCAAGAAATTGTTGAAATCAAGAAATCGTTATAAAGAACCATTGTGCTTAGTTGGCACACATAACTGCTCAAATCATTGCTCGATGATCAGGTTTTTGTTATTTTGGGAGTGATCATCCAAGGGTAGGGTGGAAATGACTGCTAACTATCTCAGGGTAGGGTGGCCTCTAGAGGCCATCCTGAGGTAGGATGGTCTAGATTGCAAAAGGCAATTTGCCCCTGCTTGAGTGGTAAAAACTATTATTAAGCCTTAATGTTACCCAAGGTGGGTCATATGGTCTAAAAAGGTGTCCATATATGTAGTATTCTCAATATGACATTTTTTAGGTGTCTACACCTACTATCCATATTTTCTTAGCTCTTTCTAAAGATTTTTCCCCCATCTACTTACATTTATAGCATATGTATTTGTAATAAGGAAAGCCAACTTTCAAGACTTGACCAAGAAAAATTGATAACTAATTTACACTTATAGAGATGGACTCTCCCTCATAAATATTAGATATTCATAGAGTTAAAAATCATCCTAAAGCTCCTTTGGCTCCCTCTTAACAAATCTTACCCTTCTCTTGTATTCCGCTTTGAATATTTTCCTAACTTGCACAAGATAATTTAGTTTCTTGCAATAATACTATTTTGGGTTAGTGGTATTTTAACATGGATCTCACCAATGTTTGTTAAGGGCATTCATTCTTTTAATATTCCATAATATGAATTTTATTTTTTAATTCTTTTAGCGGGTTTCTAACCACTTAAGACTATGGTTGTCTACTTACCATCATTCAAATCCTTCTCTATTTCCTTTAGGCACTTTTACTTCAAATATGACATGCCTTACTTCTTTCCCTCTTCTACTCCTACATCTAGATGTTTCTTATCAATCCTTAAAATTCTTAGGCATGGTACTTTCCTTGAAGACCCTACATCCACTTCTTCTTGATTAACTATACATGACATAACTTCTAGATTTGAATCTTGATGGACCTTCATCTTCTCTACCATTTCTTTCTCTTTTTCTTCCATTTAATCCATATTTTATTTATTTATTTTTGTCACCTCATATCATGGTATCAGAGAGCTTATACTTTGTGGAGCATATTTACTTTCTATGTTTTTAGATTGCTCTCTTAGAATTAGTATTTTACCTCCTTCCATATCCCTTCCCTTTTTATTTTTCCTTACATTAATCAATACCATATTCATTTATTTCTTCCTTATTCTATTCTAGCTCCCTCCTTTTCTCAACTTACTAAATTTAAAACTTTGTACCCTTCTCCTTAGAGATATACTCATTTTTCTTCACACTAGACCTTTTTTCCTTTCTTCATTCTTAATTTGGCTTTATTTGTTATTCCTCCTTTGACTATTTTAGAAATACCTTGCTAGATGACCCATTTTGGTACAAAATTTATATCTAAAATATTTATTCTCATAAATTATGCTTTGATTCCATATCCTCCATCTTGAGACGAAATTGATACCCTCTAGTAGTTTCTATCCTAATCCAATCAGCCTAGGAAAAATACCCTTTTTCTTTCTTTGGTGATAAAATCCACTTTGAGAAAGTACTCAAAAGTGTTTGCTATGATTTCAAAAACTTTCTCCTCAAAAATTCTAGAGGTAAACTAGGAAGTCTTACCCATAGTGGATCTAGATATATCATTTTTATCCTAAGTCTAAATCTAAGAGCCCATTTCTTCAGTTTCTTATGAAAATATTCTTCATTTTTAAAAGACATGAGGAAGAAACATTTTGGAGAAAAGGATAATTCCAAATGACCTTTAACTTTACAATGATTAGCCATCCATTTCCTAATTTTCTACCTTGTTGGTCTTGATCCTATGAACTTTCTAGTAAGAGTTTTATTAAGTTTGTTCTATGCTCTTTCATAGACTTTGTTAGAAATATTTAGAAATATTCCTCCCTCCTCAATTTTAGAGGATATTAGTAACTATTATTCCTTGTTTTCATCTCCACTTCTCTTTCCTTTCTAATGTTCTACCTATCTTTTACCATCCTTATTTAGGTTGCTACTCTCATACAATACATTTGGTTTCTCCTTTACAATAGAGAAGAGCTACGTGAGATGTGCAACAACCAAACTGTTTGAGGTTTTAAGGTATGATGTTTGGATCATTTGATTTTTGTGAAGCTTGTGTGATGGGAAAAAAAAAATCATTTAATTAAAGTGAATATAGGAGTAAATAAATTTTTGAATTAATACATTCTAATATATGTGGACCAATGGAAGTGGCTTCCATGGGAGGTCCAAATATTTTATCACTTTCATTGATGAATTCTCAAGGAAGCCATGGATATACTTCATGGAATAGAAGAGTAGTACTTTGGATATTTTCAAAGTCTTTGTGGCTGAAGTTGAATTACAAACATGGAAGAAGGTAAAAGTGGTAAGGATTGATAATGGAGGTGAGTATTTCTCCAAGGAGTTTGATGCATTTTTTAGGTTGCATAGTATTACAAGGAAAAAAACTACACCATACTTCCCACAGTAAAATGGTGTTGCAAAACGGTTAGGTAAAACCTTAGTGGAGAAGGCAAAGAGCATGAGAGAGGATGCACACTCAAACAAAATGTTCTGGACTGAAAATTTACATACAATAAATTATGTGAACAATTTATCTTCTAGCTCTATTTTGGATGGAAAGAAACCAGAGGAGGCTTGGAGTGGAAAAAATACCACAACAACACATATAAGAGTCTTTGTATGTGAAGCCTACATGCATGTTTCCAAGTAGAATAGAATAAAAATTGATAACAAGTCAGTGAAATGCATTTTCATTGGGTATAGTGAAGGAATCAAAGGATACAAGCTATGGATCCCATCAGAACATTGCCATGCATATAGTCGAGATATCATATTCAAGTAAAATTTTACTAGTGAAATTCAAGAAAATTTGGATATTCAAGGAAATGAGGAACAACGAGGAATAAATTATGAAATAAAAAATTAGTAGGATAGAAATTATCAGCAAGTGTTGCCAAATACAAGTTTCACTCTTGTTTCGACTCCATTACGTGAGATGCAATCACTTGTAAGTGGGTCCAATGATGAAATCCAAGTACAATAGCAAGAAGAGATTAATATGGAGAGTAATAAAATTATTCATGATGAGTACAATTGAGGAGTGAGATAGAACTCAAAGGATCAAAGATTAAAAAAAGTAATCAAGTGATAAGGAGGAATCTTCGACAAAGAAGAGCACCTAATAGGTTTGGCTATGAACCAAGTGATTTTAGTTATTTTGAATTATCTTCCATGTGATATGAGAAAATAAGTGATAAAGAGGCTCTTAATAGTGATGAAGAAATTTATTGGAAAAAAGGCTATGGAAGAAGAAATGAGGTCACTTGAACAAAATCAGACTTGGAATTTATAGCCATTTCCTAAGGATAGGAAAGCAGTTGGTTCCAAATAAATTTTAAGAGGAAGTACAAATTTGATGGTTCAATAGAAATATATAATATAAGGCTAGTGTCAAAAGGATATACTCAAGTAGAGGGTATAAACTTGAACGAAACCTTCTCTCATGAAAAAACTTGCTTCAATCAGATTATTATTGTCAATGGCAGTAGCCTATGGTTGGAAAATTGAGCAAATGGATGTGAAGAGAACTTTTATTCATGGAGAGGTCAATGAGGGCATTTATATGGAACAAATGGAAGGTTTTGTATCAATTTGGAGTAGTAATTTGGTGTGCAAGTTGAAGAAATAACTCTATGGATTGAAGCAATCCCTAAGATAATGGTACCACAAGTTTGACAAGCATGTGAATGAGCATGGTTTCACAAGAAATGATGGAGATCACTGCATCTACTTCGTGAAAAAGTTAAATAACTTACTTGTTTTGGTCTTGCATGTTGATGATATTTTTTTTCTTAGTGACTCAAAGGAGTTGGTAAAGAAGAAAAAGTTTGAATTGTCAATAAAATTGAACATGAAAGAGTTGGTTGCATTGCACTATTTTTTGGGAATTGAAGTTAAAAGAGATCACATGACAAGAAGGATTTGGATAAGTCAAATAAAATATAGTGTATCTCCTTGAACTCTTTACAATGGATAAGAGCACTCCTATTAACACTCCATATCAAGTGGAAGTGTCATTTTCAAATGAAATGAGTCAAAATAATAAGCAAGAAGAGGCAAAAATGACACATGTACCATATGCAAGTGCAGTTGGAAAGCTTCTATATGCAATTGCATGTACAAGACCTGATTTATCCCATGTAGTGGGTGTTTTAAGTAGATTCATGTCCAATCCAGGTAAGCAACATTGGGTTGTTGTTAAGAGGATAGTGAGGTATCTACAAGGGACACTAGACTATGTAATATGTTATGGTGCAACTAGAAAGACATAATTACAAGGTTTTGTTGATTTATATTTTGGAGGGGATGTGGATAAGGGTAAGTCCAAAAGTGCATATATCTTCATACTATTTTATGGTGTAGTTAGATGAAGAAGTAAGAAGCAAAAAGTTGTTTCTCGATATACAACATATGATGAGTACATTGTTGTTACAGAGGCATCCAAAGAAGCTATATGAATACATTTATTATGTGAGGATGTGGGATTTGACCAAGGATCAATACCTCTTTTTTGTAATAACTAAAGTATAATTCATTTTCCTATATCCTAAATTTTACTCTAGGACTAAACACATTAGAGTAAGGTTTCACTTTATTAGAGAAGTGGAAGAATATGGAGATATGGAGCTACTCAACTTGATAAAATAAAGGAATTTAGTAGATGCATTGACCAAGCCATTGGATACACAAAAAAATTACTTGGTGCCAAGGCAAGGTAGGCTTACAACCTTGGCCATCGTAGTTTCCAAGTGGGAGATTGTCAATTTAGTGACCACTGCACCATCCAATTGGTGGCCTATGTAGGGATGCAGTGGTAGAGGTCAAAGCCTACCCTTTCAATTTATAGTGCACGGGTCATAGCTCATCATTTTGGTCTACAATGATAGGTTAGATCCCATATTTTGTCTATAGTGGTAGTGGCAATGGTAAAAGGTGTTACACTAGAGAAGGTAGGATGTGAGGTATGCAGTAGTTATCCATGTTTACTTTTAGTGCTTGGTTATAGGTCTGAAAGAGAGGAAATAAAATATCTATTAGCTATTGTTCTCATTCAACCTATTGTAGTTTACAACTGGGTGGTTGTTGTAATAGCCAAGCCCAAATATGGAGATTGCAATATAAATAGTTGTTATATAACAAGTTGAAAGGCAATATTTGGGTAGTGCATTTAAATAGCCCTATTTTTGTAACAAAGCACATAACAATAAAATAAATTGAGTATACTTGTTTATGATTTTTTTCCTTTGTTTATTCCTTTGTTCAAATTGTTATTGTTCCTTCCCTGTTATTTTGGTGTGCATTATTTTTCAGCTATCTGCATATATTTCATTTCTCTATTTCAACTGTTATTGTTATTCAACATAATTTACCAAGATGTTTATTATAAAGAAGTTAGTCATTCAAATTAGATTCTTTCTTGCACGTGTGTTTTAACATTACAAGAAGAATAGAAAAGGTAAACTTATACACCATCTGACCTTCTACTTCCCTAGTGTATGTTAAATCATTAGAGCACTATGAATTAGAATTCATTCTTACTTCATTTAATTTTAATATTTACAATGAACTTATAGCACCTTATTTTTTTAGAAGTTGCTATTAAATAATTAAAAAATTACATTTCACCTTTCCCAATTAGAAAAATATTAACAATACAAAATATTTCAATTTTGAAACATATGTTCTCTCCCATGCACATGAACAACATATATAACAATATATAGATCTAGTCTACTTTATTTCCCATTATGTACACCCATAAAGAGTTTATTATTATACTTAGAGTGAGAGAATTATACTTTGGAAATATTACAATAGTATATATGTGGTATATATAGTCTCAATAACGATATATTTTCTTTGAAAGGATGCAAGATATCTTGTTTGGTTCAATAAATTACTTTGGGAGGTCTTAGCATCTCGTTATCTTCATGATCTAAGATCTGCAATTTTAAACCAATACAATCAATAAGCATTATCAATAACACAAGTGCATCATATTAAACAAATCATGAAGGAAAAAAATGACGTACATTGCAATGGTAGACACTAGTGTTTCAAAACTTGTAAGTTAACCACGAGTACTCACAAAAGTCATGGGTCAGTAAAAAAATACGGTCCAAGTAACTCACCAACTCACAATGAGTTACTCGGCCATTATATGCTGAGTAATCAATTATTACTCATCGAGACTCATATAAATAGAGGTTGGGGATGATGCAGGGGAGAGGTAGAGGCCAAGGCCAAGGTAGGGGAGAGATAGGGGCCGAGGCTAAGGTAAGGAGAGGTAGGGGAGATAAAAATGCTGGGACTCATACCAAATCAAGGCAAGGGTATACCAAATAAATGTAGGGACCAATTTTCATACATAATCGAGGTAGAGGAGAGGCAGGAAATGAGGTCGAGGCTAGTATGGAATCGAGGTGGGATCAAGGCTTGTATGGGATCAATGTAGGGTAGGGAATTACATGTATAAAATATATTTATATATTTACTGAAGAAAGTGAAACTCTGCTCACACTACTATGGATAATGTGTTTGTTTTTCAATTTTGTTATTTCAATTTTTTTTCCATACAGTGTGGGAGGGGTATTGGATACAAGTGATAGAGGTTTTTGAGAGAGAAATGTTATGAGTTTTGTGAAATTATTCAATTTTTTTTCTCAAGTTTTTGTCGATTTTTTCTTGACTTTTTTCCAAGTTGTTAAGAACTCACAAAAATTAGGCTTCCAAGTTTCTCATGGTTGCGAGTTTCAAAATAATAGTAGACACAACCAAGATCATCACTAGGTCATCACTAGCATTGAAGGGATATGGAAGGCCAAAATACAACAACCAAATATTCACACAAATGGTAGTCACATACCCAGGATCCATCTTGTATACATTTGTCCATCTATTATCTGTACCAACAACTACCATATTTTTACCCTTTGCCTACGTCTCTACACCACATTTCACCATGTCGGTCTACTTCTCTATACGATGCTTAAAATCCATTAAATTCAAAATCTCCTTCTGCTTAACCATGAAAAATAGGTGAGATGGATATGTAGAGGATGATTATCCTTTATGATATTGATAATGTACCATACCTCTCTATTTCCTTGCTTAAGTGTCTCGGTCACACCAGCCTCGAACGATAATCCATTCTTTAACAAACAGGTCAGCTCCTCCTGGGTGGTTTAATATTCATACATCAAAATAAACCTTGTTTGCATAACTTTCTCCTTCCTTATACGACCTTACTAGATCAAAATTTTAGAAATCCAAATTTGATCTTGTTGGACATTCCAGTCCCTGTTGCCTTCAATAATGAATTTTATTATCTTAATGTTCATATCATTAATGATATTTCCTGAAGGGTATGTATATGTTGCATTGTTTTTAAGTTTGCTTCCTATATTGGGTAAGTGATAAATTTGACTATGTCGATGATATTTGAAAGTCTTAGCAGGTAATCCATCATGATCATCGAATTTGATAGGTACATAGAGTAAGAGCCCACATGTGTCATGTTAAGACTATTAGCGCCAATCTGTAAAAGTGGGTATTGTTGGAATTCACTATTATAAACCGTAACTTCTTCCTCATCACCTTCATGTAAGACCAAGCCTTTTTGGTCACTATACTAGCATTCCCTAAATATTTTTGCTTAAGCAACACATTCAATGGTTTAGAAGATGCATGCGAGAAACTGCCTACTCTACAAATATAGTGAAATATGTTATGGTACCTACCATTGGGGATGGATGGAAGGGTTGTTTCCCATGGAGTTCATGTAAATGAAACCATCGGTGTTAAATCTCCTGTAGAATATGAAAATATTATGATCATATTGGGGACCACATGAGAGGTTGAATGGACTATCCACCTTGGGATTACGAATGATGGAGCACTGAGGAGGCCAGTGAGGATATTAACTCCAGTTATTTTAAGGGCATGATCATGGTACCATATATTTCTAGGATGTTGGACGTTTTTGCAGTGGTATCTAGTGTTCCTCCATACTTATCCTATTTTTTTGAAATCTGGTGTAAACTAGGCAAACAGGTTCTGGTCAACGATTGGATATTTTTCAAAAACTATGATACCTAAAATTTCATTCAACCTTTCAAAATCTTCTTTGGTCAAAGGTTTTCCGAATATGGTGTCACTTGAATTTTTGACCAGAAAAATACCAATTTGATTTCTTCATTTTTTACCAACTTTTAAACCTGTTTGTTTCTTCTATAAAACACTATATCCTTGGAGAATGGTATGGCTAAGTTATTGTCATAAAATATTTTAGTTATCTCTTCTTGTTCATGATTCAACTTACCTAAAAATTTTCTAAACTATATTTCTTGACAAGTAGCTGATGTGGCAACAACATATTTCACTTTAGCAGTTGAGAGTGCAACAATAGGTTTATTTCTTATATGACCAATGGATTGCACCTAATCTAAGATGGAATATATAAATGCTTTTATTATCATCAATATTTTCATTTCAATCACTATCTATATACCTAACAATTTCAATTTGGTTTAATGTTGTATAAAATATCCCATGATCTTTGGTTCTATGACATACCTTAGAATTCTTTTCCTATCTACACGTGAGTGTTCTTAGGTGTATTCATAAATCTTGAGATTAAACTAATGACATACAATATAACATGTTTGTGGTTGTCAAATACATAAGACTTCCAACTAATCTCTTATATAATTTTGGATCTAAATTGTTGTTGCAATCATGCTTACTTAATTTCAAACCTATTGTAATTGGTGTGTTGGCTAGTTTACCATTCTACAGTCTAAAACTCTTCAAGAAATATTTTGGAAATTTAACTTGAGAAATAAAATACCATCAACTGAGTAAGAAACTTCAAGTCCAAAAAAATATATCATCAAGCCCAAATATATCATTTCAAATTCACATTTCTAAATTGATCAAGCAACATATTGATGCTACTAGTATAAATAAAATTATCTATATACAAATGTACTATTATCATTTCTCCTACTTCATTAGTCTTAATGTAAAAAGTGTTCTCATATGGATACTTGATGAAGCCGTTATCCTAAAAAATATGAGTCAATGTGACTATATCAAACTTTGGATGATTGTTTTAGTGCATACAATAATTTATTTAGTTTATATACCTTTCCTTCTTATACTTCTAACTCATAACTAGGTGGCTAGTCTATGTAAACCTCTTTTTTTAATACCCACTTTAGAAAAACAGACTTGACATCCATTTGGTAGACTTTCCACTCTTTTGGGCTGCTAATGCTAGAATAATTCTAACTATGTCAAGTCTTGCTATAGGTGTATAGAATTCATGATAATCAATTTCTAATTTCTATGAATACCCTTTACAACTAGACATGCTTTATATCTTTCTACATCACCTATGGAAACAAACTTTGTTTTGTACACCAATTTCACACCTATGTTTTTATTTCTTGTTAGAATATCCATTAGTTCCTGACTTAGATTTTTCTCTATGGATTCAATTTCATCATCCATGGATTCAATTTAAACCATTTGTTGTTTTGAATTGCTTCTTCAAAGGAAATAGGATCACATTAAGAAAAGAAAGCAAAATCAACATGCTCTTCATCCTAATTTCATTTCTTGTTACCTCATATATTTATTGTAAGCTTATTGTCTTTGATGATATTCTCATAATGGAATAAATGGAGCTCATTATTGCACTTGGTGGTGATTTTGATGATGAATAAGGATTGTTGCCTATATTGGTATTGTTTCTTGAAACTGAGGGCTAGTTTATATTTTCTCCTTTCAAAATTGTCATATTAGTGCTTGTTGTTCCTTGTTGACCAACTTTGGAATTCCAACTCCAAGCTTCATCCTCAATGAATTTCACATCTCTACTTATAATTACTTTCTTTGTAAAAGAATTTTACAATCTATAAGCCTTTTATTGTTCACTATATCCAATGAATGTTGGAGAATATTCCATTATTGGTAAATGGTAATGTACCCCCATGGTAAATTTATGGTATATGTGTAAATATATAATATATTAGGGTTTGTGTCTATAGTTTATATGAGTGATTTATATTTCTATTTTATATAAGTGTTTATGTGCAGGATATACACAAGTATCATGCAAACGTGCAATGTGCAAAAAATACACAAGTGTCATGTATGTAAGTGTATAAATATGTAATGTGAGGATGCACATAAGTATCTTGTATTACAAGTGCATGTAGGATAGTAAGAATCATGTAGAAGTGTGCAAGTGTCATAGAGTTAAAGTATGCATATAATAAGAGAGTGAAGAGTCTAGTATATAAGTGACAAGATGAGTAGCCAAAGGTCAAGAATAGGAAAGTTTGTATCTCGATTATCTTGTATACGTGAGAAGTGCAATAGACAAGTATTGAAGAGTCACATTACGATGTCTATATTATGGATATAAATCTCCATACAATGTAAGGGAAAAGAGTCTATAATGATCACCACATAACAAGCAGTGATAATAAAGCTTGTATACAAATTTTAAGCAATTTTATTTTAATTATTCTTCATATATGTATATGAATGATTTTGTACATTTAAATTCATATTTGATATTATAAGTGAATTTTATTTCATTTATTATATTATCCAAAATATATATTTGATTGCTTATATATAATTGAACTATTGATTATTTATATTTTGACCCATAATATTATGGATTATTTATATTAGGACATGTGATATTCTGATATAGTTGAGCTTAAAAGACAACAATGAAGATGCATTTTTCTCCCCTATCATCCAATTTTCTTCTCTTCTCTTTCAAAATTTGTGCATAGGCTTTGCATCCAATTAAGAACATAAGCTTATACTGAGAGGGGGGATGAACAACATAAGATAAAAAATTTTACTTATTAATCCAAATGACAATATCAATAGCATCAAAGTAGTAAACAGTGCACACATCATCACACATATGAGAGACATGATTTAACGTGGTTCACCCAATGTGGGTTACTCCTCGGAGAAAATATTTCTTATAAATTTTATCAATGAATCTTTGGGAATCAATTTCCTATTACAATATTTATGGACCTCTTTCCAAAGAAGAGACCAATCCCCTATGCTATGATTTGTGGATCTATTTCTATAGGAGACCTTTGTCCCCATTGTTATGGATAGTGATATTCTAGAAGACTTCTACCCCCCACTATTTTGGCTTATGGATCTCTCTCCATAGGATAAATCAGTCCCCATTGCACTTGTTTATGGATATCTATCCATTGGAGTCTGTCATCCTCTTTAATATATCACTGCTAAAGCCTACTCTCAATTTTATCTCAAATATTTACCACACTCTATCTCAAATCTATCCCCAAGCCTTGACACAAATATTGAATAAATCACCAATCAAATCCATTATCTATCTCTACTCAAATCAGTCTTCAAGTCTTCTCAAAGACCTACTCAAATACACCTTCAAGTATTCTCAAATACTTGTTCAAATATATCTTCAAGCCTTCACAAAAGCTTGCTTAATCACATTCAAAAGCACTCTAACCAATACTCAAATGTTTCACACAATCATTCAAATAATGAAGCACAACTTGCTCACAAACCCTAAACAAGTGTTTTCATACTTCTTCCAAAAAAGAGCACAATGTAGGTCTCAAACCCTAACTCAAATAATTCAAAATATCTATCTCAAATGTTCTGAAAACATTCAACTAAAGAACACACGCTTATACTGAGAGGGCAAATGAACAATATAAGATAACTTTTTACTTTTCTTTCCAATCAATATTATGCAATGTATATATAACAATATCAATAGTATTAATCAAAGAAATGCATAAATCACCACACAGAATAGAGACACCAATTTAACATGGTTCACCCAATATGAGCTACTCAATGGAGAAAATATTTCACTAAAATTTTCTCAATCAATCTCTTGGGAATTCTTTCCCTATTACAATATTTATGGACCTTGTTGCAGGCCAAACAAGGTTAACTTCTTTCCTACTTTTGTCACATGCCCGTGCATTTAATTTATCTACCCAGGGAGTTTTGTAAACTTGCAAAGGGTATTGAACAATATTTCTTACAATACCACTTGAGATGAGTCCGCTAGTTCTACTATAGGGGGTGTTTCAATGATCGTCAATCATTCATACACTCCTCAATAATTTATGTAAAAACAATTAAATCTACAGAAAGGAAATATTCATGCATTCCTGGAAATAAACCTATTGCAATACTAGAAATAACAATGTGATAAACAATCTTATAAAAGTGATAAACTAATCTAGAAAACATAGGAAAAATAGGAGAAGAAATACTGGCTTTGAGTGGGCCCAGGCTCCAGCAGCTTCCTCCTAGCTAAACATGCGCTTAGAAACTCTTAGAACTATATTATAATTATCAAAGTATTACAATGCTTCTTATGTATATCTCTCTAAATTTACTATCAAAATATTCTATATATCCTTAGAGAGGTCTGCATGTGTTTATATAGCACACCTACAGATCTTCTGTTACAAAGAAGTTATAACAGTCGATTCATTCCAGACTAAACTAAGACAGTATGATAAATGTGATCGACGTCTGCTAAAATTGGCATTCATTTCTAATGGTGGTGTGTTCACTGATTGGTTTGTGCTTTGTATAGCATTGGTAGGACATTCTCATACGTCGGTGTGATCCCTAATTTAACTCTACATGATGTAGAGTTGGAACTGCACCAGTCTCTGTTGTCCACATCATTCTTGTATGGTCAACAGGCGAAGGACAAGGGCACATTACCTATGAGGAAGGTACCTAAGTATGTTGGGCATCTTCTCTATGCAGAAGGTGCCTTACTACTATTGGCACCTTCCTGGAAGAGGAAGGCGCTTATCTTCTATTGGCGCCTTCTTGTGAGAGGAAGGCACTTTCCTTCTAGTGGTTCCTTCCTATCGGTGCCTTCCTTATGAGAGAAAGGTGCTTATTTTTATTTGGTGTCTTCCTTTCGGTGCCTTCCTGTGAGAGGAAGGTGCTTATTTTCCTTTGGTGCCTTCCTAGAAGAGGAAGGTGCTAGCCTTCTATTGGCACCTTCCTGGGAGAGGAAGGCGCTTGTCTTTCCTTGGTGCCTTCCTGGAAGAGGAAGGCACCTACTTACACTTGGCGCCTTCCTGGAAGAGGAATGTGCCTACCTTCTCTGCATTGATTTTGAAAGAAACAAAGTTCCAGGTCCGTGAAAAGACCTCAACTAATCCAAATATGACTAAATAAACTACAATTCCACAAAAACACACTAAAAACACACAAATTAGTCAACGCACATAATTTCATCAAATAATTATATAATAATTCATAAACATATGCAATCCTTATTATACAGTCGCATAATAATCAAGAAAATGTATACAAAATATGAGCATTTTTTATTCTCATCATACCCCCATATCTAACATATGCCACGCCCCCGTGGAATAAAAACTATAGGTAGCCCTTTTGAACCCTCATCGTTTCTATTTCTTGGTGGATCTGGATGTACCTGCAGCCCATGTCTGCCTCTTTTGCACACTGGAATCTGGAGGTGTGGCTCCTCTTTTTCTATGTGGGGCTATGGGTACTGTTATCGGCTTTGATTTCCTCATCCCGATCACTATCGAAGGTGATCTATCCAGCGTCGTCTCTGCTAGCTAAAATGCAGCTTCTGTAGCTTGCCATAGGTCAATGTACGAAGGTCTGACCACTGCAAGAGAGATATATTAATTATACCTCTTGAGATGAACTACTTGGGTTTGTACAATTGGGTTGCTTCAGGAGTAAGCCCTATGTTCTCCTTTGCAATGGCAACAACTTCCAATTTGGGGCCATATACCCACCATCATTCAAAATACCTTCTTATCTTGGAGGGCCATCCTCGGGATGACCCGTAAATCTCCCAGAACTGGTTGTCCTCTGTTGGATTGATGCAGATAATAGAGTCCTCTTGTATCCTTTAGGTTGCCTTCCTGGTCTCCTTAGCTGCTATCATATCTTTGAGCAGCCATTCAAACTATTTTAACCTCTCTACGAATGGTTGCATATCCCACTCATATTATTCTATCTCAGCGAAGGTCACCTTCACCTTCTTTGGAGTCATCCTGGGCCCTTTTCCATTGGCCTCTACAGAAAATGCGGTGTCTTGAATAGGGGTTTTCCCTTTCTCCCTGGTGGATGTCTTCTCACTCTGAGGGGTCTACTCTATGGTCCCTGGAGTGTTCTCTTCACTCTAGGGGACCTCTGTTGCCATCCTTGGGGGTGCTTCTTCACCCCCCTGTCTGTCCTATGCTGACCCCTTAGGTTATTCTATTTCTTCCTTAGGTTTGGGGAGTTCTTCCTTATCCCCCAGTCCTATCTATCAAGAGGATGAGTCACCGCAGGTGTTTCCTCTTGGGGACTGGTTGTGGTGGTCATAACTTGGCCTCACTGCTAATAAGTGGCACTCCTTCCTCTTCATACTCAGGCACTAGGGAATTCCCTCTTTCCTCTACATTCAGGAACTTGGTGAATTCCCTCTTTCTCCCATGAAATAGAGCAATACCAATTGCCCAATACTTGCCATCTCCTTTATAGGGCTTCCCTCTTCTTGCATTTTTTTGGTAATAGCATCCTATTGCATTTATTGGCTGCCATATCCCTCTGCATCGGGGTTCTGCCTCTGTGTTTCTGCATGGCGAACTAGTGCTGATATCAGCCCATGGTGGGCCAAGGCAGACAGTAGTCCCTTCTGGTACCTAGCCGCTTCTTCCTTCAGGGAATTTTCTAGGTAGAAGGGCACGTTCAACTTCCTTCCATGCACCAAGTGATTCAAAAATTGCACATGGTTAGTGTGCAAATGGGTATACTTCCCGGTGCATGTAAAGAATCGAGCAACCTACTCAAATATCTTCCATAGATTCATGGGAAGCCTGCTTTTGGGTAGCCCTTCCTTATCTATCTGCACATTTTATCCTAGCAGTAGCACTTTGGCATACAACTTCAGTAGTTCACCTTTTTATATGCATTCACCTGTGAGGGGCAATCCAATCACCTACAATATGTATTTGGGGGTGATTAGAATTTCTACCCCTCACACCTAAGCTACGTCACCCCTCAAGGAGGTAGTGAATTCCTTAGATGCCTCCATATCCTGGCCCTGACTAACTAGGGTATAGTATTCGAACCATCCCTCAGCCTTGAAATATGTATTTATTGTCCCCATGATTCCTTCTGTATCACTCGGATCATTATTTTTCATCGCATGATTCTTCGACCTTCCTCCCATGGCGCCTTCCCTTACTGCTGGACTTTTTTTTTATGTCCTTACTTCTTCAGGAAGGTGCCTTCTTATAGTGAAGATGCCTAACCTTAGCATTTAATTCTAGGGTACGCCTTTCGAGCCATATCATTGGCATGTGGTTTCGGCCATGGGGGTATATGATTTTTATGACGATAATATTTTTTTGGTACTGCATAATTTATGAATAATTATATAAAGATTTGAGTTAGTATGCATGTACCTTATTTGGTGTTTCATGCATCATGAAGAGCATTGATTCACTGATTTGTGACACGAGGGAGGGGTATTTCATTTGTACGAATTACGCTAGACTTTGGTGCTGAGTTGTTTGATGGTTGGTGCTGAAGACAGACTCTCGATTTGCTCAAAAAATTGTTTGTCCATCATCTTTGGAATGTGCATGCTGATATCGCCCCATAATTATCTGAGATTTTATTGATTGGGGCAGATTTCCATCACATGGACGATGGTGGTAATCTGATGCCACTCATTCATGTGGTGATTTCATTTCGATCAAGGCATCCATGAGAATTAAGTGTTGGCTATACACAAAAGGTGCTCTTTGGTACCTTCCCAATGTGGAAGGTGTTTATGTGGTGCCTTCCCGATGTGGAAGGTGCTTATATGGTGCCTTACCCATGTGGAAGGTGCTTATGTGGTGCCTTCTTGATGTGGAAGGTGCTTATATGGTGCCTTCCCGATGTTGTCAATGCTCTTTGAATGGATGCACCTTCTGGTGGTGGAAGGTACCCTTTTGATGATGGCACCTTCCTACTACGAAAGGTGCTTCTGAATGGGTGTGCGTTCCTAATGTGGAAGGTACTACTGAATACCTGCACCTTCTTGGGGTGGAAGGTGTCGCTATATACTTGCGCCTTCCTGGGGTGGAAGTCACCTCGGTCTGTATGCGCCTTCTTGATGTGGAAGGTGCCTTAGGCTCTTTTTTTTTGGTGCACTTTCTTTATAAGGAAGGTGCCTTTTGGCGGGGTGCCTTCTACATAAGGAAGGCACCTTATTCTGGAGAGGCACCTTCTTCATAAGGAAGGTACCTTATTATTGTGGGACATCCTCTTCATAAGGAAGGTGCCTTATTCTAGCTGGGCACCTTATTCATACGAAAGGTGCCTTCTTCTGCACCTTCTCGATGTGGAAGATGATTTATTCTTGGTAATAATGTTGTGATTGACTGGGAAAGGGTGATAAAACCTTCTCATTCTCACTTCACGCTACCTCAGCTTCTACCTACGAGTGCCGATGTTGGAATGCTGAGCCGAATCAAGCCTAGTTTCCTAAATACTTATTCCTCATGCTGTTAGGTCCTCCACCTACAAAAATCAAATGAAAAGAAAGAAAAATAAAGGTAGTTAGACATATTCCATGCCTGTTAGGACTTGGATTAGGATGCCTATAGATTGCGTGCGGGTGTCATACCTACAAAACACATCGTAAAAAAAAAAACTAAATTAACTAATTTTGGTGAGCACCTCCATGCCCACCATTTCGCCTTTTAAGAGTTTGGTCCGGATTTAACAAGATGGGGTCTCCCCCATGTCTATTCTTGATTCCACCTGTAAGGTTTTGGATGTGTTATAGGGGAACAGTCAGTGGCCATTGACCGTTAACATGGTGTTGCTGTCATCAATTGTTCTAACGTGCACTACCCCATTCTTGATGAGCTCTACCACCTCATACGGTCCCATCCATATTTGCATTAATTTACCTTTTCTTTCTTGGAACCAAGAATTGCGCAACAACACCCATTATACTTCTTGGAACTGGTTTAGTTTAATGTGGTGATCATACCACCACTTTCTTTGCTTTTGTATGATTTCCATTCTCTGCAAAGCGTCCATTCAAATTTCATCCAGCTGATCTAGCCATTGAATCCTTTATTTTTGAGCGTCATCCAAGCTTAAGTTCAATTTTGAAGTCGTCCTCAATGTCTTGATTTCAAATTCAATGGGCATCATCGCACTCTTCCCATAGACTAGTTGGAAGGGTGTGAAGCCTATGGTGGATTTCCATGTGGTATTATATGCCCAGACTGCCTTCAACAACCGTGTAGCCCAATATTTTCTATGTTGTTGCACGGTCTTCGTTAGGATGTTCTCTATTTCTATGTTCATCATTTCCAATTGTCCATTTGCCTACGGATGGTAGGGTGCAATTTTATTGTGTTGAACTCTGTATTTCTCCATCAGCTCCTTGATCAACTTGAAGGTAAATTGAGGCCCTTGGTCTATTGTTATCTCTCTAGGGACCCCAAATCATGTAAAAATATGGTCAAATAATAAATTGGTTACTGTTCTTTCTTTTGAATCTCTCAATGCTTGAACTTCAACCCATTTGGTGACGTAATCTGTACAGACCATAATTAACCTCCTCCCTATTGAAGGTGGATTAATTGGTCCCATGAAGTCCATACCCCACTTATCAAAGGGTTCCAGGTGTACCTGAGATTGGAGGCGCATTTAATATTGATGGGTTGGTCTACCCATTATTTAGCATTCATCACACTTGTTGGCATACGCAACCGTATCCTTGAATAGAGTGGGCCAAAAGTACCCAACCTGTAGGATTTTGTAGGTAGCTCGTTTCCCTACAAATTGTCCTCTGCATGGTTCATCATGACATGCTTTGAGTACTTCTGAGAACTCATGTTTTGCTATGTATATCCTTATAATCTAGTCACATCCTATTTTGAATAGGAGGTCATCAATCCATAGGAACGATGTGCTTTTCTCTATGACCGCCTGCTTTTCTCAGAAAGAGAAAGTAGGTGAGGTTCTTTCGATGGCCGAGTAATTGGCCATATCTGCGTACCATGATATTTTCTCACTAACGGTGAACAAATGTTCATCTAGAAAGTAGTCTTCCACTATTGTATGGTCTGCCAGTATCAATATGGATAGAAAATCTGCTACAACGTTGTCTTTGCCTATTTTATCTACTATTGTGATGTCGAATTCCTATAGTAACAAGAGCCACCTGATAATTCTTCCACCAATGGCTGGATTTCTCATCAAGTATCTGATAGCCATGTGGTCCGTGTGGACAAATACCTTATACCCAATGATATAATGGCAAAATTTGTTTATGGCATGCACAACTACAAGGAACTCCTTCTCCGTCATCATGTAGTTGAGCTCGGATCTTGCCAAGTTTTTGCTGACATAGTAGATGGCATAAAATTCTTCGTCATCCTTCTGTTTGAGGACTGATCCAATCGTATATTTGGATGCATCATAGTAGATGTGGAATGGTATGGCCCAATTTTGTCCTCTTAAAACTGGTGCGGATATCAGTTTCTCTTTAAGCAACTAAAATGCTTCTTCACAGTCTTCCTTCCAATTGAACTCCACATATTTAGATAATATAGTGTGTAGTGGTTTTGCAATTTTGTTGAATTTAGTGATAAATCACCGATAGTACCTGGCTGATCCAAGAAAAATCCTCACCTCTCTCTACATTTTGGGGCTATGTAGGTCTCTGATGACCTCAATTTTTCTTTTATCAACCTTTATTCCTTCTGTAGAGAGGTGGTGTCCTAGTACGATGCCTTCTTGCATCATCATAAAGCATTTCTCGTTGCTTAGGGACAAATTGTTTTCCTTGCTTATTTTGAGCACTCTTTCCAAGTTCGTCATTGCTTCATCAAAGGTTTCTCCATAGATGGTGAAGTCATCCATGTATACTTTGACCGCGTCTCCCATAATGTCTGAAAATATGCTAAGCACCACCCTTTGAAATGTGGAAGGTGCATTGCATAATTCGAAAGGTAATACCTGATAGGCAAATGTTCCCTATGGGTAGGTGAATGTTGTCTTATCATGATCCTCTTCTCCTATTTGTATTTGGTTATATCCACTTAATCCATCCAAGAAGGAGAAATAATTCCTACTAGAGAGTGTATCCAAGACTTGATCAATGAACGGGAGCGGGAAGTGGTCCTTCTTGGTCACTTTGTTTAACGCTCTGTAGTCCATATAGATTCACCACTTCCCATTATTTTTAGGGACTAAAACTAACGGTGATACCCACTCGCTATCAAAAATTGGATAGATGAATTCAACAGTCAAAAGTTTTTGCAGTTCTTCCTTGACAATGTCTTTCATTATCAGATTCATTCTTCTTTGTGGTTTCCTGCTTGGAGTTGCTTGATCATCGAGGTATATACGATGGATAAAAATATTTGGGTTGATACCCTTCATATCTGAGTAATCCCATGCAAATTTCTGTTGGTGTCTAACCAGGAGATTTTCTACTTTTATCAATTGTGTGGGAGTCAACCCACTGCTGACATTCAACGTTCTTCCTGGCCCAACGTGTATCTGTTGAACATGGTGATCTTGGGCACCAGCCAATGGTGATCTAGGTGCAGATATGGAGGACTCCCCATGGAGGAACTCCACAATAGCACCATATTCACCTTCTTCTACCAACTCATCCAATGTCATCACCGGCTAGATCATGGATAGCTAAGGATTTTCATGCTCGGTCAACATGGGTTCTCCTAATGAGTCGACGGACTGCACTGGGGGTGAAATAGTCAACATTTTAACATTTTTTCCATCGGAGATGGTCATCAGCCCATCTCGATAGTTGATGTAAGCGTCAGCTGTTGCAAGCCATGGCCTTCCCAAGATGAGTGGGTAACCACCCAACCTAGTTTTAGATTGCAATACTAAAAAATTGGTTGGGTATTCCCATGTGCTGACTGTCACTATTACATATTCCAACATTCCTTCTGGTACCATGATCAACCGATCGGCTAGATGTAGCACTATCATAGTGGGTTTCAAGTTCGTGAGCTGTAGCCTTTGCATGGTATCCTAAGGAATTACATTAATGGCTACTTCGAGATCGAACAATGTATTGAATAGGGAATGTCCCTCAATTTTATAGTCAACACTAGGCTGCCTGGGTCTGCATACTTAGGATAGCACATTTTTCCCATCATAAAATTTGCTATTTTACCCATGACATTGATATTCTGGGTTGCTCTTTGTCCTGGCTTCCTTAGACACATCTCTCTTATTGCCTTGGTATATATCGAAACATCTCGGATGGCTTGAAATAATGGAATTGTCACGGTGAGGTTCTTCAAGCTAGACAAGATATCAAACTTTGATTGCGTTACTTTCCTCTATTCTTGTAGTCGGTTGGGAAATGGAGCCTTTGCTCTCTTAGGTGTTTCTTCTATCACCTCTTCTACAAGAGATGTTTCTCCTACATCTTCCTCCTCTTCTACCAATGGAGGCTTTCCTACTCCTAGTTGTCTACCAGACCTATGTTGAATATGGTACATCATATACATCTCACCCTACACGTTGTATGCTGGTTGGTTCACCTTGTTATTAGGATTTGTCATCGATTGTGCGGGTATCTGCGCAGGTCTCACTACTAGAAATGTCGATAAATTATGTTGGGGGTGAGCTAGTGCTACATTCTATGGAGCCTGATTCCATGTAGTGTGGCCTCTCCACTACTGCCTAGGATATGGATATGGCATCCATGGCTGCTAGTTTGAGAATGTTGCTACGGGTGCGTTGGACAAGGGTAATGGCCCCCACCACCCCATGTTAGGTGGTTGAGGTGGGACTTGGGACATGTATGGTATTCCCCCATATGACGACATTTCAGTTGGTATATTCCCTACAAGAAGTTGTGGCCAACTATTTTGATTGCCTATGAAATAGGCATCCGCACTTTCAACATCCTCCTGATTATTGGGAAGTTGCGGGTATAATCAAGTTTTATGGTTTAGCCTACAAACTGTGCATACTCTAACTTTGTTCTCTAGGCATGCATTCTTTACATGCTTCCCTCTACATTTTGGACAAAAATAAGCCAATGCTGCTTCGTTTTCTTGCTTCTTTTTCTCTAAAAATAGCTTATCCATCTGCAATGCTAGAGATGAGAGCATTTCACTCTTTAAATCTTCCAACATGTTACCTATTTCTATCTTTGTGACTGAAGTAGTCACTTTCATGGTTCTAGAAGTGGTATTGCCTCTCCTTCTTGAGTAGTTTTGGCATAGTTTTCGGATGTCTTCCATAGCGTGCTGGTAGACATCACCTCTAGAAATCATGTTAAGAGCCTCCAGTGATTCATTGGTAAGTCCTCTCAAAAATATGCTTTTGAGGGACTTATCATATAGTTTCGTGTGAGGAGATCATTGAATATTGAAGTTGAATCTCTCCCAATATTCCTTGAGAGACTCATCTTCTTTCTGCATCATGCTCAGGACCTCTTCTCTGGAGTCTCTTGCTCTACCAAAATATTGGTATTGCTCTAAAAAGAGCTTCTTCATTTGATCCCAAGTGGCAATGTGTTTGTCTCATAGACCGATGAACCACCATAGAGTTGCATCATCCAATGTGGAAGGAAATATTTTTAGCTTTTGTGTATCAGATTTGTAGTCCATAGACCTGCATAAGACATCAAAATTAAATAAAAATAGGTCAGGGTCCTCAGTTGGGTATCCTATGAAGGTCGGAAGGTGAGAAGATATATTTTTCATTTTTTTATATCCTACTCCTTCATCAATCGGGAAACTAAATCTAGATGAGACTTCTTCGTTGTTAGCCATTTTTTCAAGAAATGTGGTCTCTAATGCAGTATTTATGGCCTTACAGTTGTTTAAGACTTTTTGAGTCAAGGCTCTAAGGTTGTCTGGTGTTATCCTTTGATCTTCTACAACTTTACACAACAGGGCTTCCTCTAAGGGTGTCCTATTAAACAGGGGATTTATGATGATTCATTCTTCCCCAAGTTGATGGGATGAGGAGGCACTTTGCACAAAGTGCAGATCCTCACTCCAATGGATTTCTAGAGGTGGGTCGAGTGAGTCTACTTCTCAGGTTCTGGTGGATTGGTTTTTATAAACTGAACATCTGGTCCTATTCTTCTCAAAGAACTCATACAAGGTCAGATGGAAGGTTTCTAGGTATTGTAAATAATCTAGTTGAGATGCTTCCCCAAAAATGGTGCCAAAATGTTGTGGGCCAAAAATTTTTAACTTCTTTCCTACTTTTGTTACATGCCCGTGCATTTAATTTATCAACCCAGGGAGTTTCGTAAACTTGCAAAGGGTCTTGAACAATATTGCTTACAATACCACTTGAGATGAGTCTGCTAGTTCTACTATTGGGGGGTGTTTCAACAATCGTCAATCATTCATACACTCCTCAATAATTTATGTAAAAATAATTAAATCTACAGAAAGGAAATATTCATGCATTCCTAGAAATAAACCTATTGCAATACTAGAAATAACAATGCGATAAAAAATATTATAAAAGCGATAAACTAATATAGAAAACATAGGAAAAATAGGGGAAGAAATATTGGCTTGGAGTGGGCCCAGGCTCCAGAAGCTTCCTCCCAGCTGAACACGCACTTAGAAACTCTTAAAACTGTATTATAATTAACAAAATATTACAATGCTTCTTCTGTATATCTCTCTACATTTACTATCAAAATATTATATATATCCTCAGAGAGGTCTGCATGTGTTTATATAGCACATCCGTAGATCTTCTGTTACAAAGAAGTTATAAAAATCAATTCATTCTAGAATAAACTAAGATAGTCTGGTAAATGTGATCGATGTCTGCTAAAATTGGCATTCATTTCTAACGGTGGCATGTTCAATGATTTGTTTGTGCTTCACCTGGCATTGGTAGGATGTTCTCATATGTTGGTGTGATCCCCAATTTAACTCTACATGAGGTAGAGTTGGAACTGCACCAGTCTCTGTTGTCCACATCATGCTTGTCTAGTCAATGGGAGAAGAATAGGGGTGCCTTCCCTATGAGGAAGGTGCCTAGTTATGTTGGGTGCCTTCTCTATACAGAAGGTGCCTTACTATCATTGGAACCTTCCTGGAAGAGAAAGGTGCTTATCTTCTGTTGGCACATTCCTATGAGAGGAAGGCACTTGCCTTATAGTGGTGCCTTCCTATCGATGCCTTCCTTATGAGAGGAAGGTTCTTATTTTACTTTGGCACCTTCCTATCTGTGCTTTCCTGTGAGAGGAAGCCACTTATTTTCCTTTGGTGCCTTCCTAGAAGAGGAAGGTGCTGGCATTCTATTGGCACTTTCCTAGGAAAGGAAGGCACTTGTCTTTCCTTGGCACCTTACTGTAAGAGGAACGCACCTACTTATGCTTGGTGCCTTCTTAGAAGAGGAAGGCGCCTACCTTCTCTACATTGATTTCGAAAGAAACAAAGTGCCAGGTCCATGAAAAGACCTCGACTGATCTAAATCTGACTAAATCAACTACAATTCCACAAAAACACATTGAAAACACATGAATTAGATAACACACATAATTTCATCAAATAATTATATAATCATTCATAAACATATGCAATCCTTATTATATAGCCACATAATAATCAAGAAAATGTATACAAAATATGAGTATTTCTGATGCTCATCAGACCTCTATCCAAAGGAGAAACCAATCCCCTAATCAAGTTCATGGATCACTATCCACATGAGACACCAATCTCCTTTACTCTAGTTGGTGATATTCTAGAAGAACTATTGCATCCACTATACTGGCTAATGGATATCTATCCACTGAATACTCCTATCTCCACTCAGAAGACCTCTCCTCACTACCCTCGCTAATGGATCTATATCCATTGGAGATTGTTGTCCTCTATACTCTGTCACCTCCAAAGCTTGCTCTTAGCTCTATCTCAAATCTATACTAAACATAGTCCTTCGATCTAGAACAAATCTACTTAATCTTTGTATCTGGTCTAGCACAAACATATCCTCAAATCTGAACCAAACTCTATCCTCAAATATTTACTAAATCCTATCCTTAAATTTGCACTATACATAGTCCTTCGATCTAGCACAAATATGTACTTAATATCTATCCTCTGATCTGCATTAAACATAGTCCTTCAGTCTAGCACAACTCTATCCCTAATATCTATCCTCAAGAATTAATATAAAGCTTGAATCAAATCTGTTAGATCTTCCCCAAACCTTAACCTAAGGTTTGAAAAAATCAATCAATTAATATTTTCTCATAAGTCTTCTTAAAGACTTGTCTCAAATATGCTTTGTAAGCTTCCACAAAATCTCACACTAATATGTCCACAAGTCTTCTTTAAGACTTGCCTCAAATCTGCTCAACAAGTACTTACTAGAACTTGTCCAATATGCTCTCAATATAAATTTTTGTTTTAAGCTTCCACAAAAGATCACATCTATCCACAAATCTTCTCAAAGACTTACCTCAAATCTACTCAACAAGTCCTCACTAGAACTTATCCAATATCACATAAACATATAAAAGAATTGTTAGAGACTCAATATGCTTCACATTCACCACAATGCTAAATCACTTTCAATATCTCTTTTTACCACATAAACATATAGATATTTTTTAGAGACTCAATATGTTTCACACTCACAAACACTCAACCTATTTCTCAAATCAATTTAGAATATGGAACAATTTGTTTCATAGAACTTGAAATTTCACTTCAACACATCCCCTTGACTAAGCTCAACCAACTCTACTAGACCAATCACTCTATGAAATAATCCTTGCTCACAAACCCTAGTCCAAACATATGAATATTCACTCAATTGTTTCCAAAAATCTCAAAATAACAATGATACTCATGATCTTTGCAAACCCTGGTTCAAGATAGTTTACAACTTCACATAACAATGATACTCATGATATTTCACAAAATCTAGTTCAAGATAGTTCACAACTTCACATAACAATGATACTCATGTTATTTGCACAAACCCTAGTTCAAGTTCTTCACTTAGCCAATTACTTCAACAAAAATGCTTATCAAGCCAAGTTTATATCATTCACTTCTATTTTAGAAAACCATTAAGTCAACAAAGGAAACCTTAACGAAATCCTTTTCACTTCAGTAATAGTTTCAAAAAACCTCAATCAATCACTTCAACCAAAGAATAATGTACATATACCTTTTTGTTTGATGTAGAAGTACCCTTAAAACCTGTCTTGAAAAAAAATTCTCCTTTGCCAATTTAAATAGTTAGATGACAAAATATCTCATTAACACTCTCTCAAAATATTTTCCAATTACAAAAATAATCTAACTCAATTAAACCTCATTACTCCTTTGAAATAAGCATTCACCAACACACATTCATAAAAATGTAATTCCTTGCATACACCTTATTGTTCCAACTTTAGAGCAATATTCATAAATATACATAAGAAATAAAAAAGACTTTATTTATTCCTTATTACTCCAAATTTATAACTCAAACCTTCCAAAATTAAAGTAAAATATTTAATATTTAAAACCCTTATATCTCCCTTAGAAACCTTAGCCAATATTTATTTATCACAAACCAAGCACCTCCGAAATCACACAACCTTAGCACAAAATACACGGTGTATACCTTGCAAGTAAAACATCATCACGGGTTTCAAACGCATGACCACTCCTTCGTAAAGTGCATTACCAAGGCACTAACCCACCACATGGGATTCTATCTCCCACATGATGGGGAAGGTAAAAGCCTTCCTCTTGTTTATATATGATCGGTGCGATACCCATAAACTAACACTTAGCCTTGCAAAACTGAAACTAACAGGTTTCGAACATTGCACCTCAAGCCTGCCAACCCTTCATGCCTTCCTCAATTGCCATTTGTGCTACAAGGTGCTATGCAATGAAAATAGAGCCTCCAATCCTATTTATCCTATCCTTTGCTTCCAGAAACTTTGGAATCATGAAAACCTTGTCTTCCCTTTTGCGCACGATGGTCGAAAACTTAGCATATATCAAATTGCATAATCATCATTTTAAACAATGTTTTTCCCCCTTCTTATATGCATAGTCCACGCTTTGAGAGATGTCGATGGATGATTCAAATTTTGAATTTGAATTCAAATAAACTTTATAACCCAACCTTAGGGTTAATAAATTAATTTTATTATAACCCAACCTTAGGGTTATAAATTAATTTAATAATTAAATTATAATTAATCTATAATTAACTTAATAGCTTTTAAAATTAATTAAATTAGTTAATAAATTAATTTATAATGAAATTATTCAAATTAATTTAAATATTCCCCTTTAATATTATAATAAAATATTATAATATTATTTTGCTTGGGCCTCTTCATTGCTCTTGAAACTCATCTTGACCACTTGGAAGTGGGATTTCCTTTTGCATCGATTGCGGAACTACTTCTTGCACTCTTCACTGAAACCAACTCTCGATGTCAATGACAACTCAAATGCTTGCGGAATCACTTCCTCTCACATTGCTTCACTAAAATTGACTCTTGACATCAATTATAACTCAACTACTCAAAATATCCAACAATATCCCCCTTTGTCATTGATGGCAACCCAATTATATTTTACAAATTTCTTAACCTTTTTCTGTTTTTCTCCCCCTGGAATACTGCTCCCCCTAACTCGATGCTTTATTTTAAATCAAATCTCTCCCCATTACTCAAATCTCACCCCCTTTGACATCAATGGAAAATGGTCACCTTTAGGGCTTGGGGCTAAGAATGAGTCTCTTACCTTAGTCCCTCCACCATCTCCTCTTGAGGTGGTTAATTATGGGGTAGGAGTATTTCTACTCCCAGCAAGATTGATATTTACCTTTGTCCACTTTCCTTATCATCTGATCCTTATGGTTCCTATAACTATCAATGTTCCTTCTTGTCTCTAGAATTTATGCTCTACACCACTTTGATGTATGTCCATCATTATTACACTTGTAACACTTAATATTGTTATTCCTTGGAGCTGCAAATGCCTTGGGATTTCTCTTGGTGAAGCCATATATATTTTTGTCATGGACCCTACAATTCATTTCCTTATGACCAAACTGATTACAAGAGTATCAATACCCTTGAAATAGCTGCCTATTTTTAAAATTTCCATATTCTTGTATTTCATGTGTTCTGCACTGAGAAGCCTTGTGCCCAAATTTATGACATGAGAAATATCATCCATTGAAATTTCCTTACCTTGACCTCATTGATCTCTTAGTCTCTTTTACCTTGTGTTTGTTCATGTTCCATATATTCCTCTTTTGTGCATTGTTCTTTTCCTTGTTGAAATTTTTATTGTCCAACTCAACCTCAGAAGCCTCACTTTCTCTCGCACTTTCTTATTATTAAGTTTCTTCTTCTTCAAAACTTGAGGTTGACTCATCCTCTTGTTTCTTTTGTGTCTGTTCGAAACCAAGACCTATTTTGCTTGATGTAGGCTTTTGTGTCTTGATAATCTTATTCAAATTATTTGAGCTTCTTCCAAATCTGTGTAACCCATCCTTAGACTCTTTTATTTCTTCCCTTAGTAGAGCAACTTCATGTTGTTACTTTTCACATTCTAAGACATTTGCTTCCAACTTATCCTTGAATTTATTAGTCTTAGCCATTGACTTGTTTAGATCCTCTATAATATTTCTTCTTTCTTCATCATATTCTTGAAACTAAAGCTTAAGTTGGGAGTTTTGCTTTCTTACCTTATTTAATGTGTTAAGAGAATATATAAGCTCTCCCTCAATATCAACTTCTCCTTTTTTTATTCTTACTCTATTTGTTTACCTTTGAAAATATCTACATTCTTTTTTGACTTGTCTTCTATAGGATAACCTCCTTCTTCTTCTATTGTTAGTCTCACTATGACACTGAGAGGGGGGGGTGAATCAGTGTAGCTCTTAAAAACTTAAATCTTCAACTCTTAATGCCAAAACAATGAAAACTTAAAACCCAATAAAGAAAATAAAACAAAAGAGCATCACACAACACAAGATGTATCGAGGTTCACTAGTTTTGGCTACTCCTCAAAAATTGACTGTTTGGACTCCCATCCAAATCCAGCCTTTGCAAAGTAACAACTTTACAATCAATTTACCAGCACCCACTGGAAGGAGCACCAACCCCTGATTTATCTACACCAACAGAAAGGAGCACCAACCCCTAATTTATCTGCACCAACAGAAAGGATCACCAACCCCTGATTTATCTGTTCCAAAAAAAAGGAGCACCAACCCCTGATTTACTAGCACCAACTGGAAGGAGCACCAACCCCTAATTTATCTGCACCAATAAAAAGGAGCACCAACCCCTGATTTACTAGCACCAACTGGAAGGAGCACCAACCCCTGATTTACCAGCACCAACTGGAAGGAGCACCAACCCTTGATGCCAAGCACCAACTTGGACTTCTGTTCTAAAACTAGAATATTGACATAAATATGCCTTCACTTTTACAAGACCCTGACTGGTCTATTACTTTCTCAACATTGCCCACTCTTCACATACCGCACACCTCTCTCACTCGCCTCTAGCGTGCCTCTTTCTTTAATCCTGAGAGTCCCTCTTCTTGTAGCACTTTCACACTATTTCAGCAGCACTTTCCCTCAATTTCAGTGGCACGTAATACTCCGTGCAGACCTCCTTTTATAACCATATTGTATCTTTGTAACTCTAGTTGTAACTCCTTTCATTTCTCATGTGCCACTTGTCAGTTGTAACGCCTTCTAACTGTAACTACTTTTGTATATATATAGGGTAGGCTTTTCGTCAAACACGATGCATGTTATGAATTGACACATATACCACTATCGTGACAGTTTGTCTTCTCGGTCATGACTATTCGTATTCTTTTCTATGCATGCATGCATATTCGATTCTATTTTTATGACTATTCGATTTCTCCTTCGACTGTTCTTTTATTAGCTGAATGATTTTATTTTGTAACAGCCCCTGTAACTACTATAGGATTTCAGTTAACTATTACATATCTTATTTTGGCTTGGTTAACTTCTTATATTGCACCAAAGTGACCTGTCACAAAATCGTGACACTTCTGCCTCTTTGTCCTCTTCTCGGATTGTACCCGCGAAAACACAACATGTCGCGATATCGCGACACTTTCACCTCCTTGCTGCTTTACTTGGTCCATACCCGTGAAAACACAACATGTCGCGATATCATGACACTTTCACCTCCTTGCTTATTCTATTTTATTACACCCGCGAAAACACAACATGTCGTGATATCGCGACACTTTCACCTCCTTGCTTCTTATGTTTGCTTGTACCCGCAAAAACACATGTCGTGATATCACGACACTTTCGCCTCCGTACTCTTTCTTTTTACTTTTGTCGTGATATCATGACACTTCTACCTTCTTAATTTCTCTCTCCTCTTAGAGTCATGAAAATACGACATGTCGTGATATCACGACACTTCTTCTCCTTTGCTCTTTCTCTTACCTTCAGGTCGCAAAAACGTGACATGTCACGATATCGCGAAACTTTTTCATTCTCTTCCTTCTTGCCCTTTCCAAGTCACAAAAATGTGACATGTCGCGATATCGCGACACTTTTCCTTCTCGGCCTTCCTACTCTTTTCTAGTCGTGAAAATGTGAAATGTCACGATATCGCAAAACTTTTCCTTCTCGGCCTTCCTGCTCTTTTCAAGTCGCAAAACTGTGACATGTCGCGATATCGCGACACTTTTTCTTCTCTGCCTTCCTACACTTTTCAAGTCACGAAAATGCGACATGTCGCGATATCGTGACACTTTTCCTTCTCGGCCTTCCTGCTCTTTTCAAGTCGCAAAAATGTGACATGTTACGATATCGCGACACTTTTTCCTCACATTTTCTCTTCGCTTTAGACCACAAAAATGCAACATGTCACGATATCGCGACACTTTTTCTTCCTTGCATTTTCTCTTTGATTCAGACCACAAAAATGTAACATGTCGCAAGATCGCGACACTTTTTATTTCAGGCTCTCTCTCTTGCAATATGTTGCGAAATCGTGACACTTTTTCTTCCGTACAGTCTCTCTTGCAATATGTCACGAAATCGTGACACTTTTTCTTCCATACAGTCTCTCTTGCAATATGTCACGAAATCGTGACACTTTTTCTACTTACCTTTTTCTCTTCCAACATATAGCAAAATTGTGACACTTTTTCTTCCGTACTATCTCTCTCCGAACATGTCACAAAATCGTGACAGTTTTTCTTGCTTGTGCTTTCTCTTTGAACATGTCACGAAATCATGATAGTTTTTCTTGCTTGTGCTTCCTCTTCGAACATGTCGCAAAATCATGATATTTTTGCTTGCTTGCGCTTTCTCTCCGAATATGTCACAAAATTGTGACAGTTTTGCTTGCTTGCACTTTCTCTCCGAACATGTCACGAAATCGTGACAGTTTTGCTTGCTTGCACTTTCTCTCCGAACATGTCACGAAATCATGACAGTTTATCTTTCTTCTCAACATGTCGTGATATCATGACATTTTTCTTCCTTGCTCAACATGTCACGATATCACGATAGTTTTCTTCCTTGCTCAACATGTCGCGATATCACGATAGTTTTCTTCCTTCTCAACATGTCGCAATATCGCAATAGTTTTCTTCCTTGTGATTTTATTTTGATTTTTAGCATATTGGCCACTTTGATCTTTTGGATAATCACTGTACATACTCTGAAGAACCTCTTAACTCTTGTCCACTGCATCAACTGATCTATCTGACTGTGTTGAAAATAATGACAATACTGTTGCTGCACCTTGCTCATTAATCTCCCCCTTTGGAATTGTTGGCAACACACGTGCAATTTCCTGTAATTCTTCTCCCCCTTTGACAATAATACCAAAGGGCTACTGCAGACTCCCCTGAGTCCATGCACAACATTATTAGGCATAAATTATTACAGTTAGAAAAAATTACAAACATGAGCAAAAATATAATCAAATATATAAATGCTCCCCCTGAGAATGTGGTCCCGATAGCTAGTCAGTTCTTGGGAAGCATGACCACTCCCAATTTATTGTGAAGGTATCCGCTACTAACTGGTGGACCTCTCTCCAATTGTTATATTATAGAAGACTCTATCTCTCTGTTGCACTGACTAGTGGACCTCTCTCCACTTGAAGAATCCTCACTCAGATCTATCTTCAACTGTGTTGGCTACTGGATATCTATCCATTGAGACTCTGTTCTCTGTACTCTGTCAATAGGCTCACATAGAACCTGATTAACAAGATCACATAGAATGTGCCCAAATCTGCTCTATAATTCTGTCCCAACATCGTCCTTAAATAGTTTCCAAAGGCCTTCTCAAAGGCTAAATCAATCATCACAGGGGACAATTCTCTCTCACACAACCCTAGTCCAAGTATGTATCAACCAACTCAAACATTTCCAACAATTCTCAACCACAAATATCACATAACAATGATACTCATGTTATTTTCTAACTCAAGTTCTTTCACAACCAATGGGCTTCAACCACTATGCTTATAACACGTTCCCTACCTACATCAGCTTTAACATTGGCAATCTCCACAATTTTCTTTAGCCTTTTGACTGCCACCTCCTCCGTGACTAGCGACTTTGCATCGCATCCATTGTGTAGCTCAATGTCTCTGGTTTCCAATGACTGCCATGAATGTTTTCATCATCTGTGTAGGTATTGACAGTGGACTATTATATCTAGCATTGGAACCTCAATCTGCATGTAGTCATCATCACTCGATATTTTGCTTCTTGCTAGGTCATATGTCAGGGCTACTTATTTAGAGAAAATTAATGCTCTCTTATACCAAATGATGTGTTGTATTTTTGGTTAAGAAACGCATGCCTTCCCACTCACAACATAGATTCTATTTTATCTGCATATTGGGAATGTTATAGGCTTCAAAACCACACCTTCCAGCTTATGCTTCCATGACATGTTGACCTGTGCTGCATGTTCTATCTCAGATAATGCCTATCAGCTATTGCATCAAAAACTTAGTTGTTCACCATGTTGTTTAGCTGAAGCACATCAGTTTGATACTATCTCCACAAACATCTACATGTATTGAAACACATTTTGACAACTATACGACAACTCGTCGACTACTTTCCTTTCATCCTCAGATAACCACACAAATACATAGGAGCATTAAAATAAAATTTTAACATTGCTCCCCTTGAGGATGTGCTACCTGGAGCTACTTAGTGCAATAGAGGAGTAATCTCCTTCAGTCCAAGGAGACACGATTTCCTCTCTTCTTTATTTCTCCAATATTTCTTGAACTTAGGTTGAAGGTTTTCAATTGCATCCCTATTTTGAACCTTTTCGTGAACTTGAACATTTCTCTTGGGTGGTTGTCTCTTGTACATCCTTGATGGATGATTATTTTCCTTTCTTTGATGCATATGATTTCTTCCCTGTCTGTGTTGCATTATTTGTGTTTGATGAAATCTACTATCTTGCCGTAGATTAGAAACAAAAGTTCTTGGACAAGACCTTGCTATGTGCCCATGACCATTACATTTAAAACATTGCACATGGTGTTCATCCATAATAACAGATGTATTTCTACCAGCATAACTCTTTGATCTATTATTCAATCCACAATAAATTGCCTTGTGACCATAATGGTTGCATCTAAAAAAATAGCCATTAAAAGCATTATTATGAATAAAGTGAGAGTGATAGAACCTCTTTTGTTGTGGTTGCTTTGTTGTAGATCTCCTTTGAGATTTTCTTCCTTTTGAGGATTCAGCTTCAAGCTTTTCTTACTTTGATCCTTCAGCAGTGGATTTCTTCTTCTCTGCAGATTTAGAAGATGAAGGTTGTTCAGCTTCACATCCAAGAACAAGTTTACACATGGGGCTTCTTTGTTGTCTTATCATTTTATCTAGTAGATCTGTGCTCTTCTCAAATTTGAGATTTGTATTGGCCTCTTCTAGTTGTTTCCTCAATAACACAATATCCTCTTCTTGTTTGCAGCAAACAATCTCTTTCTCATTGATCTGTGACTTCAAGGCTTCTTCTAGTTTCTTGGCTTTATGAATTTGTAAAAAAACATCTTCAATATTACCCTCATATTCTTCCAAATTCTTGGATAGTATTTTATTCTTTTTCATTTCTAAACCCAACTCTTCAAGTGCAGTGATCAACTCACCTTCTAGATATACTTCAGCCTCAGCCTCAAATTTTTCATTACATTCCTCAGAATTCACTCCTTCAACCTTTTCTAGTTTAATTTTCTCTTCCACAAGAACTGAGACTGACTAAGATGCCTTATTTGATGAGGATCTACTCTTCTTACCCATTGCATACTAATAAAAGATCAACCCTAGATGATTTAGCCTGATAAAGGAAGTTGGCTCTGATACCAATTGTTAGTCTCACTATGACACTGAGAGGGGGGGTGAATCAGTGTAGCTCTTAAAAACTTAAATCTTCAACTCTTAATGCCAAAACAATGAAAACTTAAAACCCAATAAAGCAAATAAAACAAAAGAACATCACACAACATAAGATGTACCAAGGTTCACCAGTTTTGGCTACTCCTCAAAAATTGACTATTTGGACGACCATCCAAATCTAGCCTTTGCAAAGTAACAACTTTACAATCAATTTACCAGCACCCACTGGAAGGAGCACCAACCCCTGATTTATCTGCACCAATAGAAAGGAGCACCAACCCCTAATTTATCTGCACCAACAGAAAGGAGCACCAACCCCTGATTTATCTGATCCAATAGAAAGGAGCACCAACCCCTGATTTACCAGCACCAACTGGAAGGAGCACCAACCCCTAATTTATCTACACCAATAGAAAGGAGCACCAACCCCTAATTTACCAGCACCAACTGGAAGGAGCACCAACCCCTGATTTACCAGAACCAAATGGAAGGAGCACCAACCCTTGATGCCAAACACCAACTTGGACTTCTGTTCTAAAACTAGAAGATTGACATAAATATGCCTTCATTTTTACAAAACCTTGATTGGTCTATTGCTTTCTCAACATTGCCCACTCTTCACATATCGCACACCTCTCTCGCTCGCCTCTCGCGTGCCTCTTTCTTTAATCCTGAGAGTCCCTCTTCTTGCAGCACTTTCACACTATTTCAGCAGCACTTTCCCTCAATTTCAATGACACGTAATACTTCGTGCAGACCTCCTTTTATAACCGTATTGTATCTTTGTAACTCCAATTGTAACTCCTTCTTTCATTTCTCAAGCACCACTTGTTAGTTGTAACGCATTCTAACTGTAACTGCTTTTGTATATATATATAGGGTAGGCTTTTCGTCAAACACGATGCATGTTACAAATTGACACATATACCCCTACCATGACTGTTCGTATTCTTGATCATGACTATTCATATTCTTTTCTATGCATGCATGCATATTTGATTCTATTTTTATGACTGTTCAATTTCTCCTTCTTCAACTGTTCTTTTATTAGCTGCATGATTTTATTTTGTAACAGCCCCTGTAACTGTTGTAGGACTTCAGTTAACTGTTACATATCTTATTTTAGCTTGGTTAACTTCTTAGCTCGCGCCAAAGCGACCTGTCACAAAATTGTGACACTTTTGCCTCTTTGTCCTCTTCTCGGCTTGTACCCGCGAAAACACATGTTGTGATATCGTGAAACTTTCACCTCCTTGCTGCTTTACTTTGTCCATACCCATGAAAACACAACATGTCATGATATCGTGACACTTTTGCATCTTTGCTTCTTCTGTTTGCTTGCACCTGCTAAAACACATGTCGCGATATCGTGACACTTTTGCCTCCTTGCTTCTTCTGTTTGCTTGTACCCACGAAAACACAACATGTCACGATATCGCGACACTTTCACCTTCGTACTCTTCCTTTTTACTTTTGTCGTGATATCACGACACTTCTGCCTTCTTACTTTCTCTCTCCTCCTAGAGTCGCAAAAATGTGACATGTCACGATATCGCGACACTTCTCCTTTGGTCTTTCTCTTACCTTTGGGTCACGAAAACGTGACATGTCACGATATCGCGACACTTTTTCATTCTCTTCCTTCCTGCCCTTTTTGAGTCACAAAAATGCGACATGTCACGATATCGTGACACTTTTCCTTCTCGGCCTTCCTGCTCTTTTCTAGTCATAAAAATGCAACATGTCATGATATCGTGACACTTTTCCTTCTTGGAATTCCTGCTATTTTCATGTCGCAAAACTGTGACATGTCGCGATATTGTGACACTTTTCCTTCTTTGCCTTCCTGCACTTTTCAAGTCGCAAAAGTGCGACATGTTGCGATATCGTGACACTTTTCCTTCTCGGCCTTCCTGCTCTTTTCAAGTCATGAAAATGCAACATGTCATGATATCACAACACTTTTTCCTCCTTGCATTTTCTCTTCGCTTCGGACCGCAAAAATGCAACATGTCACGATATCGTGACACTTTTTCTTCCTTGCATTTTCTCTTCACTTCAGACCGTGAAAATGCAACATGTCACGAGATCGCGACACTTTTTCTTTCGGGTTCTCTCTCTTGCAATATGTTGCGAAATCATGACACTTTTTCTTCCGTACAGTCTCTCTTGCAATATGTCACGAAATCCCAAAACTTTTTCTTCCGTACAGTCTCTCTTGCAATATGTTCCGAAATCGTGAAACTTTTTCTACTTGCCTTTTTTCTTCCAACATGTCACAAAATCATGACACTTTTTCTTCCATACTATCTCTCTCCGAACATGTCGTGAAATCGTGACAGTTTTTCTTGCTTGCACTTTCTCTTCGAACATGTCACGAAATCATGACAATTTTTCTTGCTTGCGCTTCCTCTTCGAACATGTCACGAAATCATGACAGTTTTGCTTGCTTGCGCTTTCTCTCCGAACATGTCATGAAATCACGACAGTTTTTCTTGCTTGCGCTTTCTCTCCAAACATGTCACGAAATCGTGATAGTTTTTCTTGCTTGCGCTTTCTCTCCGAACATGTCACGAAATCGTGATAGTTTTTCTTTCTTCTCAACATGTCGCAATATCGCGACAATTTTCTTCCTTGCTCAACATGTCACGATATCATGACAGTTTTCTTCCTTGCTCAACATGTCGCGATATCGCGACAGTTTTCTTTCTTCTCAACATGTCACGATATCGCGACAATTTTCTTCCTTGTGATTTTTTTTTTATTTTTAGCATATGGGCCACTTCAATCTTTTGGATAATCACTGTACATACTCTGAAGAACCTCTTAACTCTTGTCCACTGCATCAACCGATCTGTCTGACTGTGTTGACAACAATGACAATACTGTTGCTGCACCTTGCTCATCACTAGTGCCATTATAATATTCTCTTTTGGTCCTTCAAGTGTATCCTCATATTCATCATCATTGAAACTTAAACCATTATTTGTACAACTATCTTCAAGATGTCCAAAATTACCACACCTAAAATACTTGAGAATTATTGGTGACATTTTCTTAACTTCTTTTTTTTCTTCTATAAAAAATATAACTTCATCTTTATCATTATCTGAGAAACTATTATCACTATCACTTGAGTACTTACTTGCATTTTCTGTGTAGTAACTCCTCTTCTATATTTGAAATAACTTCTTTCCTTGTTTGCCTTGTCCATCCTTGCCTTTTTTATGATACTTGTATTTTTCTGATTCCCTATTCTTATGATCCTGTTTTCTTCATCATTGCTATTTCTAGATTCTTGAAAATCAGTTGCATAGTGACCATAATTTCCATAATTGAAACATCTAACAAATTTTACATATTTAAATCTTCTTGGATCCTTATTCCTTCTTTCATAATTTACTTATTCATCACTGGATGACTTATTGCTTGAATCTGACTTCTTACTTTTTATCTTATTAGTAGCTTTGAAGGTTTCTTCCTTTTGGATATTAGGTTCCTCTTTTGTTCTCATATCAAAAGTTGCAATAACACCAAGTAATACATATTTTGTAAAAGAATCACTATCTTTTGACTCCTCTATAATAGAGATATTTTCACTAAATATTTTTGGGAGAGATCTTGAGATCTTATCACAAACATTAGATTCTTCAATTTCAAATCCAAGTCCTTGCAAGGTGTTAACAACCTCGTATACATGAAGTAGATAAGCACTAATGTTTTCCTCATCCTTCATTCTTAATTCTTCAAATTATCCTTTGAGATTTTGTATATTTTCATTTTTGACACTTTTATCTCCTTCATATATGCTTTGCAACTTATCCCAAATATATTTTGTTGATTTGTAATTCATAGCCTTTATGAACTTTGTTCTATGCAAAAATCTCAAAATTGCATTCATTGCTTTTGAATTGTAATTATGTAGAAGCTTACCATATTTATCTGTAGATGGATTAGTTGGTGGTGTGTATCCATTTTTAACTGCTTCACATATTTCATTACCAAGTTCCATCAGGTGAGTCTTCATTCTCATACTCTAAAATACATAATCACTTCCATAAAATAGTCATGTTGAAATATTTGAGGATATATTCTTAGAATATATTGTTTTCTTGTAAGATTTTCCTTCAAGCTATTAAACTCTTCCAAAGAAACCCGCTTTGATACCAATTGAAGAGCACAACCTTATACTAAGAGGGGGTGAACAATATAAGATCACTTTTTACTTTTATTTCCAATCAATATTATGTAATGTATAGATAGAAATATCAACATAAGTAATCAAAGAAATGCACAAATCACCACACACAATAGAGACACCAATTTAATGTGGTTCACCCAATGTGGGCTACTCCACAAAGAAAATATTTCACTAATTTTTTTTTCAATCAATCTCTTGGTAATCCTTTCTCTATTACAATGTTTATGGACCTCTTTCCAAAGGAGATACCAATCCCCTAATCAAGTTCATGGATCTCTATCCATAGGAGACACCAATCCCCTTTGCTCTAGTTTGTGATCTTCTAGAAGAACTATTACCTCCACTATACTAGCTACTGGATCTCTATCCACTAAATGCTCATATCCCTACTTAGAAGAATTGTCCTCACTACCTTGGATAATAGATCTCTATCCACTAGAGACTGTCATCCTCTATACTCTGTCACCTCCAAAGCTTAATCTTAGCTCTATCTCAAATTTATACTAAACACAATCCTTTAGTCTAGAACAAATATGCTCAATCTCTATCTCTGGTCTGGTACAAACCTATCCTCAAATCTGCACTAAACTCTATCCTCAAATCAAAACTAAACATAGTCCTTCGATCTAGCACAAATATGTCCTCAATATTTATCCTCTGATCTGCACTAAACATAGTCCTTCGGTCTAGCACACATCTGTCCTCAATATCTATCCTTAAACCTTAATACAAATCTTGACTAAACTCTGCTAGATATTCCCCAAACCTTAATCCAAGGTTTGAACAAGTTAATAAGTTAATCTCTACTCATAAGTCTTCTTAAATACTTATCTCAAATATGCTTTGTAAGCTTCCATAAAATCTCACACTAATATGTACATAAGTCCTGTTTAATACCTACCTCAAATCTGCTCGACAAGTCCTTACTAGAACTTGTCCAATATGCTCTCAATATCTATACTCAAATATTTATTGTAAGCTTACACAAAATCTCACACAAATCTATCCACAAGTATTCTCAAAGACTTACCTAAAATCTACTCAACAAGTCCTCACTAGAACTTGTCCAATCTCATAGAAACATATAGAGAATTTTTAGAGACTCAATATGCTTCACATTCACCACAATGCTCAATCACTTTCAATCTCTCTTTTTACCACAAAAACATATAGAGAATTTTTAGAGACTCAATGTGTTTCAAACTCACAAAAAATCAACCTCTTTCTCAAATAAATTTAGAATATGGAACAATTTTTTTCACAGAACTTGAACTATCACTTCAACATATCCACTTGACCAGGCTCAACCAACTCTACTCAACCAATCATACAATGAAATAATCCTCGCTCACAAAACCTAGTCCAAACATATGAAAACTCACTAAATTATTTTCAACAATCTCACATAACAATGATACTCATGATATTTCATAAAATATAGTTCAAGATAGTTCACAACTTCACATAACAATGATACTCATGTTCTTTGCACAAACCCTAGTTCAAGTTCTTCACTTAGCCAATTACTTCAACAACAATGCTTATCAAGCCAAGTTTATATCATTCACTTCTATTTCAGAAAACCATCAACTCAACAAAGGAAACCTTAACCAAATTCTTTTCACTCCAGTATTATTTTCAAAAAACCTCAATCAATCACTTCAACCAAATAAGAATGTACCCATACCTTTTTGTTTGATGTAGAAGTACCCTTAAAACTTGTCTTGAACAATTTTTTCTCCTTTGCCAATTTCAATAGTTAGATGATAAAATATCTCACTAACACTCTCAAAATATTTCCCAATTACAAAATTAATCTAACTCACTTACACCTTATTACTCCTTCTTTGAAATAAGCATTCACCAACACACATTCATAAAAATACAATTCCTTGAATACACCTTATTGTTTCAACTTTAGAGCAATATTCATAAATACACATAAGAAATAAAAAGGACTTTATGTATTCCTTAATAATACAACTTTATAACTAAAACCTTCCAAAATTAAAGTAAAATATTTAATCTTTAAAACCCTTATATCTCCCTTAGAAACCTTAGCCAATATTTATTTATTACAAACCAAGCACCTCCAAAATCATACAACCTTAGCACAAAATACACAATGTATACCTTGCAAGCAAAACATCATCACGGGTTTCAAATGTGTGACCACTCCTCCGCCAAGCGCCTTACCAAGGTGCTAGCCCACCACATGGGCTACTAGCTCCCACACGATGGGGAAGGCAAAATCCTTCCTCTTGTTTATCTCCGATCGGTGCGATGCCCAAAAACTAACACTCCACCTTGCAAAACCAAAACCGGTGGGTTTCAAACCTTGCACCTCGAGCCTTCCAACCCTTCATGCCTTCCTTGATTTCTAGCTATGCTAAACAGTGCTATGCGATAAAACGGAGCCTCCACTCCTCTTTATCCTATCTTCTGTCACCAAAAAATTTGGAATAATGAAAACCTTGTCTTCCATTTTGCTCACAATGGTCGAAAAATTAGCATATATCAAATTGCATTATCATTTTTTTAAAAAATATTTTGCCCCACTTCTTATATGCATAGTCCATGATTTGAGAGACGTCGGTGGGTGATTCAAATTTTGAATTTTATTTTGAATTTGAATAAAATTTATAACCCAACCTTAGTGTTAATAAATTAATTTTATTATAACCCAACCTTAGGTTTATAAATTAATATAATAATTAAATTATAATTAATCTATAATTAACTTAATAACTTTTAAAATTAATTAAATTAGTTAATAAATTAATTTATAATGATATTATTTAAATTAATTTAAATCTTCCCATTTAATATTATAATATCATTTTGCTTGGGCCTCTTCATTGCTCTTGAAACTCTTCTTGACCATATGGAAGCGGACTTTTCTTTTGCACCGATTGCAAAACTAATTCTTCTTACACTCTTCACTAAAACTGAATCTCGACATCAATGACAACTCAAATACTTACGGAATCACTTCCTCTTGCACTGCTTCACTGAAACTGACTCTTGATATCAATGACAACTCAACTACTCAAAATATATAACATCAACAATGAAGCACATAAAAATCACTCAAATATTTCAAAAAATGCTTATCAACAATCCTTTTCACTCAACCTTATTGTTTCACAACATTCAATCCAACAAAAACTTCAAATAAAGGATGATGTACCCATACCTCTTTGTTTTGATGTTGATATGTCTTCAAAACCTGTCTCACCCACAACCAATTCTTTTTGTGCCACTTCAAGGTTATATAGTAATAGTCTATCTCATAACCTGCACATGAATATTCCCTCAACAAGATTCTCAAAAAATTATAAAAATAATATTCTATGACTCTTCTTTAGTTCTCATGGACAATGCATTAAATCTTACAAAACTCTTTCAACAATTTTCCTATTTATAAAATAAGAATTACAATCAAATAAAAAGCCTTTAACACATTTTTCCTCCACTCTTTCAAAATTATTTCTCACTCCACATTAATATCCAAGAACAAAAATTACATTTGTAAATAGACCAATTACAAAATTATCACTCCAATATTAGAAAATAAAATAAATGACATTTAACCCATTAATTATAATGCCAAAAAAAATTCCCCTTATATCTCCTATATTTCAAACTATAGGTCAATTATCATCCACAAAATATCACTATAGACAACAATTCAACAATATAGCACATACCTCACAAATTAATCATGGTGCATAACTTATATATAAAAATTTATCTTGCTTTGTCGCAGATGGTAATCGACGGTCAGCCCTCCAAGCATAGTGCTCTACCGTTTGCGCTAACCAAGCGATTGAGACTTAAACTTTAGCCTCAACACTTTATCCCTACTACCTCTAACATAATTAAAAACAAAACTCTTGAATCGATGCTAGGGGGAATTGAATCCTGAACCTTCCCTCTGCCAGAAACTAACACAAGACCTGCCTACCACTTGGGCTACCATACTTTGTTGAACCAAGGCATTCATCATCTTATTCTTATTCTCTTTCACTCACTTTGGCAAATTAAATTTCAACATGTTTTGCTTATCTGCCTCATTTGAATCTCTCACATGCGCATTCACTTTTATCATTCGAATTCTAATTTAAATTGTTTGCTTCCTCCTTTAATATGCTTCTAAGGTAATTTGCATGACGTCGGTGGAAAATATAAGTGCCTCCATTTAAATTTGATTTTTGGCACCTTTTGCCAAATTCAAATCTAATTATTTATTAAATATAAATATAATATTTAACTTTATTTATTTTTAAGTGAAAAACTCCTTATGGGGCTACCTTGGTCTGAGATACCACAACCAGGGGGTTATACACCATCAAAGTCACCCAGGAGTTGCACCCAGACCTGCCCACACCAACATTATCAAATAGATTTTGGGTACCCAATTCAATTTTTTGGTAGGGTGGAGATTCGAATATGGGACCTCCTTTAGAGGATTGCCCTCTCCTCTCCAACTCACCTACAACAGCTGGGTATATAATATCTAACTTTAGGTTAAGTATTATATTACTAAATTTTAGTATTAAATAATACTTTTGCATGGGGGTATTTGTCAAATATTATTTTCTCCTTTTTAATAAGCCCTTTTGGCTTAATTATTATAATATTAAATTATTATAATATCTTCTCTTTTCTCTTTAAAACCATGGGTGAAACATTTTGTCTTCAACATTTTAGCCAACCTTTTTAGTTTATAATATAAAATATTATAACCAATTATTTTACCACTTTGCTTGTACCAAAATGAACTTTGCCTTGCACCAAAAACTTGACATCAATGACAACCTTATTACTCCAAATTTCCAACAATCTCCCCCTTTGTCATTGATCAAAACTTTTTTTTAAACATCCCTTTTCCTTTTTCCAATTCTGATCCCCCTGAGAAATTGCTCCCCCTAACTGAGTTCTCTCCCCCTTACTCAAATCTATCCCCCTTTGACATCAATGGTAAAGGAACTCCTTTGGGGATAAAGATAAGACTCTTAGCTCAGCCCCCTCTCCAACTCCTTTCCTTGAGGTGGTTAATTTTGGGGTGGGAGTAAAACTACTCCCAATTTTGCTCTAGGATACTCAAAAGTTTCATTTGGAAGTGGCTCAATGAAAATATCCGCAATCTATTCCTTTGTAGTAACATATTCCAATATGACCTGCTTATCTGTCACTTGTTCTCTCAAAAAATCATATTTGATTAGAATATTATTGGTCTTGAAGTGCAACACTGGATTCTTTGTAATGCTTATAACACTTATAATATCACATAATATGGAAATAGGATGATCATGCTTTATCTTGAAGTCCTTTAAAATTTACTTCATCCATAACACCTATGTACAACAAGAAACTATTGCAATGTACTCTCCCTTTGTTGTGGCTAATGATATTGATGCCTATTTTTTGCTTAGCCAAGAGACTAAGCAATCTCCAAGAAAAAATGCCCCTCCACTTGTGCTTTTTCTATCATTAATACTACCTGCTTAATCTGCATATGTATATGCTATGATAGTGAAATTATTGCTTTTGGGATACCAAAGTTCAAAATTCATAGTCCCTTTTTAATACCTAAGAATCCTCTTTACTGTCATTACATGTGTTTCCTTTGGTGCTGATGGAAATCTTGCCAATAGTCCCACTACCTACATTATATCTGGTCTTGTAGATGTGACGTATAGTAAGATACCAATCTATAATACCACAAGTCTACCCACTTGTTTGTCTAATCATCCCAAGTAACTACCAATTGTTTGTCTAATATTAGAGATTTCCATATGAGAAATTTTTTCTTTATTTTATGTTGGCAATTTTAGGTACCTTGGGTACATTGCTTTTGCTCAAGTGTATAAGTTGTCATTGATGTCAAGAAGCTTTTGAAGGAATTTTATTTGATGTAAAATAATTTGTTTTGATGAAGGTTACGGCATGACAGGTTCGAAAGAAAGTAAGTTGGAAAAGTGTCGCGATATCGCGACATGTCGCATTTTCGCGACTTAAGCAGGAGAGAGAAAGATTTTTAGAAAAGTGTCGCGATATCACGACATGTCGCAGTTTCATGACTCAAAGAGGAGAGAGAATGTACGGAGTCAGAAATGTCACAATTTCGTGACATATTGCAAGGAAAGTTGTTCAAACGAAAAAGTGTTGCGATTTCGTGACATGTTGCAGGAGAGAGAGTCCGAAAGAAAAAGTGTCACGATTTCGTGACATAATGCAAAAGAGAGAGTCTATAGTGTGAATTGTCATGATTTTGTGACAAGTTTGAAGAGAGAGAAAGTAACACGAAAAGTGTCACAATTTCGTGACATGCTACAGAGTTCGAAGTGAGAATTGTCACGATTTTGTGACATGCTGCAGAGTTTGAAGTGAGAACCGTCACGATTTCACAACATGCTACAGATGAAAATTTTCCAAGTAAGAACTGTCATGATTTCATGACATGCAGTAAAGGAAAGGTTTCGAAGTAAGAAATGTCGCGATTTCGTGACATATTGAAGGAAAAGCGTACGGATGCAAAAAGTGTCACGATTTCACATGTTCCATTTTTGCGAGCGTAAGGCAGAGAAAAGCACAAGGCAGCAAAAGTGTCACGATTTCGTGACATGTTCTATTTTCGCTAGTGCCTGCAAAGAAGAGTGTACAAAAGTGAAAGGTGTCGTGATTTCGTGACATGTCATGTTTTTTCTAGTGCAAGCAGAGAAGAGTGCAAGGAAGCGAAAGTGTCACGATTTCGTGATAGAAACTGAAAGCATGTCTTCTATAGGAGAAGTGTCGTGATTTTGCGACAAAAGCAGAAAGGAGGTCGACGAAGGGAGAAGTGTCGTGATATCATGACAAAAGCAAAGTTGATGTTGAAAAAGACAAAAGTGTCACAATATTGCAACAAGAGCTTAGTTGAAGTCGTCAAAGGTTGAAGTGTTGTGATATCACGACAAAAGCCAAAAGAAAGTGTATGGTTGCAAAGGTGTCACGATATCATGACATGTTGTAGTTTTACGGTAGAAGCTATAGAAGAGTTACAAAGGTAGTGAAGTTGACAAAGTTAAATATGAGCTGACAAAGATTAGGGTTTACAGCCGACGAAGTTTAGGGTTGTGCAGTCGACTAATGATCAGGGTTACAGTCGACTAAGATTAGGATTTTGATCTTGAAAGTGTTATTATAAAAGGTAGACTATTGTGAATGTATGCGTAGTAGTGGAAGTGCGACATTCACAAATAGTGCATAGAACTAGAAGTTTGATCGCCAAGAGCAGAGTGCAAAATTCGATGTTAGTGTGCAGAGTGCATTTCGTCGAAATCATTCTAAGTGTGAAAGATCGTAAAGGAAGCAGAGTGTGTGAAGATGGTGCCATTGTGATTGCACATAGAGTGCTATAGATCGCAAAGACAAATGCAAAGTGCTGCTACTTGAGGATAGAGATGCATTGGTTCTTTGAGAAGAACCTGAGGATAGATTTGGCAAGTCTTTGAGAAGGCTTGTGTGTAGAGGATTGATTTGTTCAAAGTTGGACAGATCTGACAGACAGAGGAAGACTTGTACTAGATCGACTAACTATGTTTGGTACAGGTTTCTAAGCTGCTGTGGACATGATCATAGAAGGTAGAGGTCTCTTAGGCTAAGCATTGATGACAGGAGGTCTTCGGTGGAAAGGAGTTCCACATGCTGACAAGAGGTAGAGGTAGTTGATCTTCTGAGCGATCATTTCTAGAGTAGAAGGGAAGGTATCTCCTTTGGGCTGAGGCTCATAAACATTGTAATTTGGAAGGATTCCCAAATAAATTTGAGATAAATTTTAGAGAAAAGTTTTGTGGACGTAGCCCAACCATTCTGGGTGAACCACGTTAAAATTGATGTCACTTTATGGATGATTTTGTGCATTGCTTTTATATTTCTTTGGGTATATTTCTTTACTATTTTGAAATATAAAGGAAAAAGTAAAAAGAGGTCTTATACTATTCACCCCCCCTCTCAATATAAGCTTGTGTTCTTCAATTGGTATCAGAGCGGGTGCCTTCGAAAAGTTTAACGACTTGAAGGAAAAGCTAGTAAAGAACACAATGGATTATTCAAGTGGCAATGCAGCACCTATTCTTGATGGGTCAGATTTTGGTCTTTGGAGTGCAAGGATGAAGGTTCATATAATGGCACTTGGTAATGAGGTATGGGAAGTAATTGAAGATGAGTACACTATTCCTGTACATGGTCCAAATACTAAAGAAGAAAGGCTCCTACATCACAACAATTCAAAAGCAATGAATGCAATCTTGAAAGGCTTACAGAAAGAAGATCTCACCAAAGTGATTCACTACAAGACAGTGAGTGAAATGTGGAAACAGTTGCAGGTGGTTCATACAGGTGATACAAATGTCAAAAATGCCAAGTTGAGACACTTCAAAGGTATGTTTGAACAACTCAAGATGAATGATGATGAAAATATTAGTGACTACATGCTTCGTATGGATGAGGTTGTTAACTCCATGAAAGAATTAGGTCTTGAGCTTGCTGAAAATGATGTTTGTGATAAGATTTTAAGATCTCTTCCGAATAGATTTAGTGAAAATATTTCTGCTATTGAGGAAGCTAAAGATTTGGATAAGTTGAAAAAGGATTAGCTCCATAGTATACTTGCAGCATTTGATTTGAGAACTCAAGAGAAGGTTGATGTCAAGAAAGAGGTAGCTTTCAAGGCTACCAATAAATCCAAGGGTAAACAGCTTCAAGAGAGTGATGAGTCTTCTAGTGATGAAGAGGCATATTACAGCAAGAAAGGCAAGTTCTCTAGAAAGCACAAAAGCGTGAAAAATATAAGATGTTTCAATTGTAGAAAGTTTGGTCATTATGCTACTGACTGTACTATTCTTAAGAATGAAAGTGATGAAGATAAACAGGATTCTAAGAGCAAGGATTCTGAAAAGCACAAGAATCACAGGAAGAACAAAGATGAGCACAACAATCAAGGAAAGAGGTATTCTCACAAGCACAAGAAGAGTTTCTATCTAGACAAAGCAAGTAAGTGTTCTAGTAGTGATAGTGAAAGTTCTTCAAGTGATAATGAAAATGAGATGCTGTTCATATCAAAAAAAGAGGAAGAACCGAAACATAGATTCATTATCATGAAATGTATTAGATGTGGAAATTTTGGTCACCTTGAGGATGATTATACAAATAATGATTTGATTTATAGTATGTATGAGGATGCTTCAGAAAACTATAAGGAAGATGCATGTATGGTTTTCGAAAAAGGTAGCACCTCTAGTGATAAGAAATCTGAAAAAGGCTTTGGTGATTCAGAAAGCAAACAAATAAAGGATATTGAAAGTGAACTTACTAATGCTCTTAGTGCTTTGAAAAAGGAAAGAAAAAAAAATGCTAGACTCAAGGATAAGTTAGTTGAATGTTGTATGGAGAGAGATGATATTATAGAAAATATTGATTTCTCTATAGCTAAGATGCAAGAACTCAAGGATGAGTTAGAGTCTAAGATTCTTGAGTATAGTGAGTTAGAATAGAAAATGGCTTCTTTGAAATAAGAAACTAAAGAGTACAAGGATAAGCTTTACAGGTTTCAAGATAGCTCCAAAAAGGTTAAGTCACTCATCAAAGGTCAAAGAAAGACAACAGATAAAACAGGCCTTGGTTTTGTTAAGCCTCATAAGAAACAAGTTGGAGAGTCTAGTAAGAGACTCCAAAAGGAAGAGAGTTTTGATGAGGAAAGTATTTTAGATCATGAGTCCCTGAATGATAGATGCGTAGAAATAGAAAACAAAATTTAGAATGAGAAGAAGAAGTTTTCAGGACCCAAGAGGTCAAATAAAGGAAAATTTCAAGACAGATGTTTTGCGTGTCACAGGTTTGGTCACATGGCTTCGCATTGCATGACTCAAGTAAGGAAGGTAAATAACAGTTTCAGAGGTGGTAATTTCTTTCAAGGGTATTTCTACTCTTGTAAACTATTTGGGCATAAGGCAATTTTTTGCAAGGCTAATAATAGGAACAGGGTTAGTCAGAACAGGCGGATTCAAAGAACAGGTATGCCTAAAATAAATAACATTGTTACTTGTTATAAGTGCAACAATGAAGGTCAAACAACTAGACAGTGTAGAGCTAAACTTCCAAGGTATAGGAACAAAAACAGTGGTATGAACAGGTCCAAGGATCAAGGCATGGATAAGAACATAAATGATAATAGGAACAGTAATAGTGATAGGAACAGGAATAGGAATATGGACAAAGAGTTCAAGAGAAGGCCCGATAAGGAAATTATAGATGTTGATGATGATCAGTTCCTAATGGGAGTCTTACTCCCACCTTAGAATTAATCACCTCATTAGGAGGTGGGGGAGGGATTAAACTAAGAGGCTCATTATTAGTCCCAAGCCCCAAAGGTGACCCTTTGCCATTGATGACAAAGGGGGAGAGATATGAGTAAGGGGGAGAGCTTCAAGTGAAGAGGAAAGCTTCAAGTCAGGGGGAGCAAAACTTCAAAGGAAGATTCTCAGTTGTGGGCATAGTTTCTCAATTGTTAGCATAGTTGGTTTCAGTTTTGGCTCCTGAGACGTGTTTTCAATAAAGGTTTGCCATCAATGACAAAGGGGTAGATTGTTGGCAATTTTGGGTACCTTGGGTACATTGCTTTTGCTCAAGTGTATAAGTTGTCATTGATGTCAAGAAGCTTTTGAAGGAATTTGATTTGATGTAAAATAATTTGTTTTGATGAAGGTTACGGCATGACAGGTTCAAAAGAAAGTAAGTTGGAAAAGTGTCGCGATATCACGACATGTCGCATTTTCATGACTTAAGCAGGAGAGAGAAAGATTTTTAGAAAAGTGTCACGATATCGCGACATGTTGCAGTTTCGTGACTCAAATGGTTTTGGTTTTAAGTAAAAGAATCACTGTTCTAAAAATAGTTCATCATTGCACACTACACTATATCTTCTTTAACTGATGTTTCAGGATTCCAGTGTATAAACCTTGCCTTAGATTTTATTTTTAAAGAAAATAATAATTTTATAAGAAATCCTACAAAGTATGTTACAGTAGGTTTCAACTTGTACGTCGTGCCTAATTCATTTTCTCTATTCTCTATGTCATTCAAGTCTAAATATACACAATTATGCTAAACTAGTAAGAAGTTGATTCCAAGTAATTGAAAGGTTTAATTTCTGGTGCACTACATTATGAGAAAATGGATATACAAAATAACATTCACTACCCATAAAAGAAGAGTTCCAAGGTTATAATATAAACAATAAAACTTTAGGCTTACACAGTGATTAAGTGTGATTCATGAATGAAAAGTATCCTTTGTTGAAAATGTTCATCATATAGCCACTACCATATGTATGGAAGAACTCATCCTATAAACCCATGAATCTCTAATAAAATTTGCCTAAATATCATGATACATAAAGATTCTATTTTTTTTATATCAGACAATGTGTAATATAAAGATAACATACATAAATTCATATGCAAATTTGGGCTTTTTGAATTGCTAAGAATATTTTATACAAGATAGTATATAATACACCTTCAACCAGGTGAATGGAAAACCACAGAGTTTTACTCACAACTGCAAGCTAAACTTCTTTTCCCCAGATTCCTTTTAGGCACGATTTTCAAAAATACATTCTCTAAATTTCTAATACAATCATAGGGTTCTGCCCTACTCTTTCCTAGGATTTACATAATTAACACATTTGTATGATTTTTTAATGCAGTCACAATGTTCTTCCTTGCTATTTCCTAGGGTTTACATAATTAACACAAATTTATGTAATAAAATACTATCTATATCCTTCAACGACTCAGGTACTATCACACCCATGAGAGCTAAATTCCATGTTCCTCTTCATGCATGGCAATATCTTTGTCCAATAGACTTATTTCTTTGACGTCGAGCATAGTCTAAACTACTAAGAGATAGTAAGTGACATGCTATGCAAAACTCACCCGACTCTTTCTTTACAAATTGATTATCTAGTGGATTCAAGGGTCATAACGGTCATCCTAAAATGACATGCATCTATACCCTATATGCACACATATATTTTTCATACATAGAACAACATGCAAAGTTTATCCAAGTTACCTAGCACATCATACAATATCGTAGAGACTTTCAGCTCAACATGCATCAATAATTAATTTGAAAGAAAATAGATTCAATATTTGGTTCACCACCAACCAAATATTTCTCAATACAATCAAATAAATGTCTTCCATTATTCCTTCAAACGCATGCAACACACAACATTTACAAGTCACACAAAGAAGAGTTCACCTTTCAATAACACATTTAAATCTTTAAGCTTTCACACAATGTAGCATGCAATGTTTTTATTTATAAAAACTCTCTACCAAAATTTTCCATTTTAATTTCATTATATTTTTTAAAATTCAAATAGAACTCACAATTTTTCTCCTTGATTCCAATGCCAAATCCTTCCTCAATCGTTCATTGTATCTTGCTAGAAATATACACGCTTCTTATTATGCTTCCTCACGCTATTAGTTTCCACTCTTGTTGTCTCTGCACTTTCAGTCCCCGCAGCCTTGTCTCCGTGCCTCCACACCCCACCTTTCCACTCCATTCCTTTTTTCCTCTCCCCTCTAGAGGTTTGTTCCACTTTTTCTGTAGCACTATTTGTTAGTTTTTCCCAACTCTCTATTCCACGGCGTGCCAGATGGTCCTCCATTTCATTCCATGTTCAACAACTTAACTTCATTGTTGATTTACCCAAAGCAATTGCTGACAATTAAATTACCATTCCTTTCATTATACAATGCCCAAAATTCTTAGATAATCAATAGAATATATATATATATATATTTCATTGCCCATTGTGGTGTTATATTTAACATATTATTAATACTACTAATATTTAATTTTATAATTTATTATTTACATTGTTATTTATTATATATATATATATATATTATTTCAAATAAATGGATCCCTTCAAGCATACATTGATATTTAGTATAAATACATAATGGTCAATTATCTTTACTTTAGCCCTTATAGTTTTTTTTTTTTAATAAAACTATATCTTTATTTCATATTAATCCTTTTATCTAAAACTATGGCTCCCATGCATATAAGCACTTTCATTGCCAACCAATCATTATATTTTCATAATTGAACAAACACCAAGCATTCCTACCAATGCAACTACATGTTGTGCAACTACATGGACCATTGGCAAATGCATTACCTATAGGGTTATTTACCCCTATCAACTGACAAATACACCATTGCTCATCATCTCCCTTGACTTACCTTACACCAGAATAATCTATCTATCCATTGAAGAGACCTCCTTCCTTTACATTGCACTCGCCAGCAATGATACCTATCTCTTGCATCCATAGATACATTAGCAATATCTCATTATTGCAGATAGATTAAGCACATAATAAAATGGGTTTGTGGAGGGTTGTTACATACTCCCCCCTAAGATTAAACATAGTCCCTATGTTTACATTCACCATATTAAGCATGTAAATAAAATATCAATATTATCATGATAATAGAAAATCAATTCAACACATTTTCAAATTTATACTCTTTCAAATCTGATTCATCATCTATTATCAAAACATGCATAAATTTATGTATCATTCTTCACAAACCAAGATATAAATATATTCAAAATAAAACTATGACATGAAACATGCACAAATATCAAGTATATGTATCATACTTCACAAACCAAGATATGATATTGTTACTGTTCAATCAAAATAAAACTATAGTCTAATGATAACAATGTCCAAACATTAATCAAACAAAAATGGAAACTGTCTTTTCATCATGGCCACATCTTCCCAGGTGGCACTATTTTTAGAAAATTGATCCCATTGGACCTTGCATTGCTCAATGTTCCTTTTTCTCAATTACTTTGTTTGATATCCTAGGATCTTAATTGGTCGTACTTCAATGCGCAAGGATTCGTCCATCTATAATTGATCAACATTCCAAACATGTGAGGGGTCAGGAACATATTTCTTAAGAAGGGATACATGGAATGTATCATGAATTTTTGATAAATTAGGTGGCAAGTCTAATTTGTAGGCAATTGGATTCAGTTTATCAACAATTTCAAATGGCCCCACAAATCATGGACTAAGCTTAGAGGATTTAATAGAACTTTTGGTAGGTTTAAATCTTAGGAATACTCTCTCCCATAGATAATTTCCTTGGTGTTCTCTTAAGATCCACATAACCTTTATCAATATAAGGCTTCCTTAAGCCTTTGAAAAATATTCATTGAGTTGGTCTTCCATTTCCCTAACCATATCCGGCCTGATAATCACTTGATTCTTTAGATTACTCCATGAAAATGGTGTTCTACACATCCTCCCATACAAAGCCTCAAATGCAGCCATACCTATTGATATATGGTTGTTGTTATTATAAGTAGATTCTACTAGGAAAAGGTAATCTTCCCATTTCATTTGATGATCCATATAATACATGGAGAGCATATCCTATAATACTTGATTTACTCTTTCAATTTGTCCATCTATTTTAGGATGATAAGCAGTGCTAATATTTAGCTTTGTTCCCCATGCCTGATGCAAAGTCTACCAAAACTCAAATATAAATCGTGAATCCCTATCAGATATAATTGTTTCAGGGAATCCGTGTAGTCATACCACTTCTCTGGAAAATCTTTGGGCTACAATAGGAGTTCCATATTTTATATTTCCAGGCATAAAATATGTTGCCTTAGTCAATTTATCCACTACTACTAGAATAGCATCATGCTAAAAATAATTCTTAGGCAACCCCACAATAAAATCCATAGTCACCACCTATCATTTGTATTGTGGAATATCATGCAAAAATAAGCATCTAGCTGGATGTAAGTGTTTTACCTTCACCTTTTGACATTCTAAATATTTGGCCACAAATTTAACAATATCCTCTTTCATTCCTAGCCAGTAATACTCCTTTTTTAAATTTTCATATATTTTTATATATCTTGGATGGGTGGAATAAGGAGCACTATGTACCTCTTGTAGTATCATAACTCTTAGTTCCTAGTCACTTGGTACCACTATCCTATTTTTGAATAATAGTGTATCTTCCCAGATTCTAAATCCCTTTGCCTTATCGAAATCTTGTTGAACCAATTCTCGATATTTCTGGGAGTATTCATCTTGCATTTGCAGTTTCCTTATTTGATCAATTATAGCAAATTGACAGTGTGACATAGCATGGATATGCCTTCTTCTACTTAAAGCATTCACTAATTTATTTTCTTTTCCCTTAATATATTCTATACCAAAATCATATTCTACTAGAAATTCCATCCAATGCCTTTGTCTAGCATTAAGCATTGGCTGAGTAAAAATATATCTTAAACTTTGATGATATGTTCTAAGTTCAAAGGATTTACGAAGAAGATAATGATACCACATTTTTAAATCCTACACTACTGCAACCAATTCCGTGTCATGTGTGGCATAGTTTAGTTCATATTTCATAATCTTCTGGGACTCATAAGTAATAACACCATCTTCTTGCATGAGAAATCCACCTAATCCTTCCTTAGAAGCATCGGTACATACAACAAATGGTTATTTGGGATATTCTATTTTGAGAATAGGTGTTGATGTTAGCTTTTATTTAAGTACCCTAAATGCTTCTTCACATCGTTCTGTCCATTTAAAATATTTTCCTTTCTTTTGGAGATTAGTTATTGGATAGGCTATTTTAGAATGTTTTTGGATAAAACATCGATAATATCCAACCATTCCCATAAAACTATTGACTTAGAAAACATTTGTAGGAGCTGGAAAATCAATTATAGCCTCAATTTTCCTTGGATCAACAGATACCCCTTCAACAGATATTATATGACCTAAATACTATACCTGAGTTGTATAAAACTTTCATTTGGAAATTTTCCCATACAATTGATTCTTTCTAAGTATTTCAAGAACAATCCTCATATGGAGATCATGTTCTTATTTATTTTTAGAGTAGATCAGTATGTCATCCAAGAACACCAACACAAACAGATCTAATTGTTCTCAAAATACACTATTCATCAAATTCATAAAATTTTCTGGTGCATTGGTCAACCAAAAAGACAACATTGTGAATTCATAATTACCATATCTAGTTTGAAAAGAAATTTTATGAGTGTATTCTTCTCGTATTGTCAATTGATAATAACCAGATATAAGGTCAATTTTGAAGAAAATTGTGGCTCCTTTTAGTTGATCAAACAAATCATCTATCTTGGGTAGAGAATACTTATTATTTTTAGTTATTTTATTTAACATTCTATAGTCAATGCATAGCCTTAGTGTTCCATATTTATTTTCACAAACAATACTGGTGCACCCCATGGTGATACACTAGGTTTAATATGTCCCTTTTCTACAAGTTACTATAGTTGATTCTTAAGCTCTTGCAACTCTATTGTAGTCATTCTATATGGTGCACGAGCTATAAGAGTTGGTCTTGGTAAAAGTTATATGGAAAAATCAAATTCCATTTGAGTCAGAAGACCCAGTAGATCCTTAGGAAAGACATCCTAAAAATCATTCAATATCGGATAGGTTTGAAAAAGACTTGCTCTAGACTCATTTTCCTCCTTTTTATTAAGTTTGACCACAAAGATTCGACTACCATTTTTTAGTGCTCTTTTAACTTGCATTGCTATCAAAATATGTGGTTCCACTAATTCTCATCCATAGTAAATATGATTCCTTTGCTTGGTATCATCAGTAAACTCCATCCATCTGTCTTCAAAGTTTAACAATGCCTTATGTACCTTGAGCCAATCAATTCCTAAAATTATGTCAAAGGTATGTAATGGAGTGACATATAAATGCCATTGGGTTTGTCCTTGGGGTAGTATAATTTGGGGATCAAATAAATATTTATTGATGGTATAGGTTTTCCTAGACCCATACTAAAATTTCCACCCATTAGCCATAAATCCAGGTACTTTCAATATGTCCCTCAAAATATTTGGTGAAGCAAAACTATCTGTTCCTCTGGAATTAACCAAAATAGTAACATTTCTATTATAAAGTTTTCCTTTCAACATAAAAGGTGTTGCTTGACCATTGAGTTTAGAGTTACTTGTTGTTGCATATATCTTATGAACAATTTCCACCGTTTCCTTCCTCTTATCAGCTCACAATGGACACTTGTCAACATAATGGGGTTCTTTACAAATCCAAAACTCAGTCCATAGTGCCATATTTTTCATATTTTCCCCACTATCTTCGTGTACCAACTGTTGGTGTGTTAGCTCTTTGGTCAGATATTTCCCTGAAATTACTTTACCAACTCGATAGTTTTGATTTCCCCTATTTCCCTAGTACCTATTCTTATTCCTATCAAATATGCTTCTACTCTCATTGCCATGATTCTTGGTCCAATTCCTATCCTTTCTTTATGGACCCTCATTTTTCTTTTTTTGTGATTCTTCCTTTTTAGAAGATTGTTGATAATAAGCTTTCTTAGCCTTAAGGTTATCCTCTTCCTATCGAGCCAAGTCACAGGCAGAAGTTAAGGTAGCATGTTTCAACATAAGAATCAAATGTCCAATTTTTGGATGTAACCCTAGGAGAAATTTCTGAATTTTGATTTTATTTTGCTGCTCATATTCAGGCATATATTTAAGCAACGCCACAAATCCCTGATAGTATTCAATTACAGTCATATTCCCCTAAGTTAACCTTGAAAATTTTGTAGTCCTTTCAAGGTAAAATTATGGTGTTAAGAACCTATATTTGAATGCCAACACAAATGTATCCCAATGGACATCGATAGCCTCTACATTATGAGTTTTCCTATATGTATCCCACCAATCAGTGTTAGCTCCTGTCAGTCAAAAAATGCCCATGAAGTTTTTATATTTAGATGATAGTGTTCTAAGTGCAAAATATGCTTCCACACTATTCAACCATATTTTAGTCTCTTCCCCATCACCTTTGCCATAAAATTTAGCTATATCAATTCTTCTCATATCCTTATCTAGCTTGGAACCTACTTGTTTCCTTTCTGGGTCAATAGTTATCTCATCCTCAACTATTACCATTTCCTTTCCTTTAGATAGATTTTCTATTATTTTCTATTGATGGGAAAGCATTTCTTGTTGTTGGGCCAGTTGAGATTTTTTTTCTCCATGTGTTCTATCATTCAGATGTTTTGTTGTGCCATATGTTTAGCTATTTCAGCACTTTGCTGCTCTATTTGTTCTTTTTGATGGCTAATTTGCTCCCACAATAATTGTATCATCTAGACCATTTTATCCTCTTTATTAATTGGTTCTTTTTCATTCCTCTTTTTCCAAGGAGGTTTTATAGTTTCCCCTACTGCCCTGATCTACATAAATTTTTGGATGTCCCTTATAGGTTTCTCGGTCAAACCTTCCTATTGAACTGCTACAATTCATTTTGAGGAACTAGATTTTTGTTCGGATGCCATTACCTACCCAAAAAATAGAGAGCCTTGTCAAATAATTTAATTTAACTCTAAAGTACACACATTAATAGTATTATTTTAATTTGGAAAAATTGTTCTTTTTAGAATTTTATTGTCTATGGAGTTGTAACCTTCACTCTGATACCAAATGTAACACCCCAATTCTGCCCACTTGGTTGTCTAATCACCCCAAGTCACTACCACTTGGTTTTCTAATATCAAAGATTTCCATATGAGAAATTTTTTCTTTATTTTACTCTATCAATTTTTGTTTCTAGTTTGAGCATGTTAAAAATATCTTCATGAGTGCCATTCCACTGCAGTTAGAATACTCATGAGATCAATATTAGCCAGATCCTATGTGGTTGCCATTTTGAACTTCACTCTCCTCCCAAGATCCTAAGTTCAGGTAGTGGGTTTATTTTCCTCTAGGATCCATAACACCTAGAGGTGTGACATATACTTTCCCGTGTCTTAACATGATTGCAAAATTTTGTATTTTATATTATGTAAGACTTAGCATATACATGCTCGATAGAGACGATCAACCATTCTCCTTGGAGCATCATCTAGGGTCTTACCAATGCCCTGGTAACCACATGGTGTAATGTGTTTATTAACCAACATGATGTCCCATACCATCGTATTATCGACAACACCTAGTCAAACACAATTCACCAAAATGTCGTCGAAACTTGTGCATATGATTATTTATTCCTTCCTGCTCCTCTGATGTCAGAAACCTGCATTCAAATAAACAGAAAATATTAGTAGCACCTGCAGACAGAATAAAACATGTATTTCCCAAGGCCTACTATTAGTGTATGCATGAAAATATTAAAACGATAACCAAATGACCTCAGATCGACCTGAAATTTTAATAGAAGCATAAATATGTCACCAGAAGACCACTGGAAAAATAACAATCCAGAAATTCCTCATAGATTTGTATTCGCTCTAGGGTGGGACGAATAAACCTACAACAATTTGTCAGAAAGAACCTTCTTCAATGTCCTACTTAGGAAGCTCCAAATGACCTAGAAAGTTGGGGTTAGCTAATTAGGGGTGTTTTGGGAAGACCCAGATGGTCATATTTCTCCAATTTGGCCTCTAGCACCCAGATTTTGATGATGGCATCTGCAAGTTAGTAAAGGCGGGAAATGATAAAAACCTAGTCAAAATTGCTCAGAATGAAATGAAATTTAAACTACAGCCTATTTAATAGTCCTAGAATAAGATGCAAAAGAAAAATCAAAGAAATATATCATAGATTTCTATTCATCCCGGGGTGGGGTGTTTAGAGTTGTGACAGTTTGGGGAGTGCCCGGGGGCAGGACGCCCACCGTTTGGGACTTTTTTTCAGCACCAATCCACTTGGGATGGGTCCAAAAATTCTTATGGGGTGTTGTCGACAAATTTTGTGGATTATTGTGGCCAAAAATTAGGTTTTGGGTCCGAATTCGTGCTTCCAATAATCACCCAATAACCTCCCTTTCGAATGAGAGATTAGGGATGTGAAAGGCACAAATCACAAGTAGGTATGTAGATTGGCAGCACTTCATTGCTCAAATGCTCCTTCTCTGTATATTTTTTGGGTGAGAAAACTCACCAATTTATAGAACTTAGGGTCTTTCTATTTGAATTGTGCATGCGAGGGCGCTACTTGAGTTGTTTGTCCTATTTTCAAAGAAAAGCTAATTCCCTGATTTAGAATCTCCTTGCATGAGGTCTCTAAAATAAAGACATGCATGACAGAAGTCTCTCTCCTTGATTTAAAGCTATTCCTCGCAATTGCATGGCATGAAGCCTTAGTTAACTGGCGGACTTGTCAAGGTTTGAATTTTTGCCAGTCAAACTTTCTATTCGCCTCACCCTGGGGAGAATACTGATATTCATCCCTGGGTGGGATGAATGCCAGTTTGTATTTATCCCTGGGTGGGACGAGTAGAGAGCAAGGTGCCAAAAAGGTTCCAAATTGACCTCTGACCTCCAAAACTACTTTTGGGAGTGGTTAGGACCACTGTTTAACCTCTGGGGGCTGCCTTAGGGGCTGTGTGTGTCAATGCAATCAGCGCTTGTTGTCACATAATAAAATTGGTGCTATTTTGGTGTCTACAGATGCCCCTTTTTGGGAAGCACTGTGCAAGGCACATCGCAGAGCAAAAATAGATAACCAAAGCAATAATGATTAGGGTTTCTTAGTAACCTAACCAACTCTTGATACCCCAAGTATGGAAAAGGGCATGCATTCTTGAATCCTTGCTTCTGACGAGCTAAGGAACTTAATTCAAGTGTTAACCTTATTCAGTGAGGTGTTACTTGAGCTTGGACATTGATCAGTCATGAATAGGCAAAGGGCGCAACCTTTTGTCTGTGGGAACATTGATTTCATGATTCATGAATGCCAAGTGTTTGATCAGCTTGTGATTATTGCTCATTTGCTGCCCTAAGCAGGGGCGCGATTGTCTTTGTCAATGATACTTTGAATGCTTGTCATTTCCTTGATTGGGTATATCTTTGTTGATTGGTAACTAAGTGTGACTACCCCCTAAAGCGACGAATCGATGAGGGAATGACCAACATGAGAAAAGTGATGAGTCTATTGACCCAAGATGACTTAGGTAAGGGTGCCTTCATTTGTTTAACATTGAATGTGAAAGTAGTTTCTGAACATTCTAATCTATTTTTGGTGGGTGTGAACCCTTTTTGTGACGCATTTTGGAGCTAAAATTGTCAAAAATCCATCTTCCTATGGAGCGGTCCGGCTATGATAGCCTTATTAGGGAGTAGGATAGGAAAAATTTGAAACCCCAACATATGTTTTGGATGCCAAGAATGTTAGGCGCAAAAGCGCCTTCGTTCGGAAATGTTATTGATATTTTTGGTTGGATTTTGACCCATTTGGCGATGCCATTTGGGGATGAAATTCTCAACAATCCATCGTCCCATGGATAATTCCGGCTATGGTAGCCTTCTTAGGGAGTAGGATAGCGAATATTTGTGACCCCTACATATATTTTGCATGCCCGAAATGTCAAGTGCAAAAGCACTCTCATTGGACAGTTTTATTGCTTTTTTTGGTGCATTTTTGTGCAGTTTTTGTTGTTTTTGAAATTTTTGCTCTATATTCATCTTGGGGTGGGACGAATTCTTGTTTAGCATTAGTACAAGGGATGGATGAGCACTAACCAAAGTGCTCTTACCAGGGGGGAATGAGTATAGGCTCAAAAAGCCTTTTTAAAGGCCAAACCTGAGTTTTGGGCTCATTTGCATTTGTTTTTCTTGGCGATTTGGAGCTCTGAGGAGGAGGAGGTCAATTCTGCGAAGTGAAGCACTGCCAAAATTTTCTTGTGACCATGAGTGCATGAACCGGATCGAGTGGCAGAGCTGAAGTGAGACTAGTAAGTGCCCTTCCTCTTTATTGTTTGTTTACTTTACAGTTTTAAAACTGCAAGTTCGTTGTTGTTGTCTTTTTTTTTTCTTGTTTTTCTTGTTTTTCAAATTTTTAAAAAAAATGAAACCCTAGTCTATTAACACTTAGCTTAAAACTTAATTTAACCCTAGTTAAAAAAAGATCAAAATTTTAGTTTAAAACTTAGCTGAAAAACTTAGTTTAGAACATAACTTAAAACCTCGCTTAACTCGAATTTTAACAAAGTTCAAAACTTAGGTTAGAAATGTAGGGTAAAACTAAACATAAAAATGTAGCTCAACCCTAGTTATTTGTTGTTTTTATTTTTGTGTTTTTAATTTACCAGTTTAGAGTTAAAAACCCTAGGTCTGAGAAATTATTTTGTGAATTTTTTGTTTGTTTGTTTGTTGTTTAACTGATTAGTTAGAGTTAAAAACCCTAGAACTGACAAACAATTATGTTGTTTTAATTTTTTTGTTTGTAATTTATCAGATAGAGTTAAAAACCCTAGAACTGACAAATTAGTTTTTTGAAAGTTTGTTATGTTTTTGTTTAATTTATCCATGTAGAGTTAAAAACCCTAGGACTGACAAATTATTATGTTGTTTTAATTTTTTTGTTGTTAATTTATCAGTTAGAGTTAAAAACCCTAGATCTGACAAATTAGGTTTTTGAATGTTTGTTGTTTTTTAATTTATCAGTTAGAGTTAAAAAACCCTAGGACTGACAAATGATTTTTTTTGTTTTAATTTTTTTGTTGTTAATTTATCAGTTAGAGTTAAAAACCCTAGATCGGATAAATTATTTGTTTGAATGTTGTTATGTGTTTTTTTTTGCTACACATTTTGATGCATTTGTTTTATATTCATGGTATTGCTACACATTTTTTTTTTTAATTGTTTTAATGTTTTTATGTTGTTTTATTTTGTAGGTTGTGAAGAGCAGGTACTGGGTGCCTACTATTTTCATTGAAGCATGTGCGATGCTAACTTTGGTTGACTAGGATTAGCTTAACGCCCTTGGGCTCAAGTAGGTGACTCGATTGGAGCCGGTGGTTGGGGATCGGGCCTATCTGATGGCATTGATCAACTTGTGGGATCCATGGATGAATACCTTCCATATCCCAATAGGGGAGATGACAGTGACCTTAGAGGATGTCTATCGAATCCTTTGGATTTTGATAGATGGACTACCAATCAGGACGACGCCTCGGGATCAGCGGACAACAGTGTTGATATGCTACTTTGGACATGGAGAGGATATGGGGGTGGACATCCCAATGGAGAGGGTAGAGGGTGACTTCCAGATTGGTGGCATACTAGTTCGATGGTGGCTAGAGAGGGGTGTGTTGGGAGTGAGGCACGCATTGCTTATGGGCCTTATTTCCAACATGCTGCTACCTAACTCTTCGGGTGCGAGGTTCCCATGGAACTTGCTAGAGGTGGTGTTTCGGTTGGTGGAGTGTCCTACGGATGCATCGATGATCATGAGATGGAGATAAAATTTACTGGCATAGCTCTATGATGAGCTGTACAAGGTCCACTTCCAGAGGCAGAAGGGGATTAGTTGTAGCTACTTGTTGTAGTGCCAGGCTTGGTAGCACATAGCAATGAAGAGGCTGACAGGGCTGCCCTGGATGACTTGGGCAGAGATGGTAGACTGAGAGATTGGTTATGAGGTGCTATGGCAGAGGTCAGACGAGTAGGGTCAGAGTCGACGATGGGCAGGTGTCGTAGGGCACTCTGCTGATGCCTTCGCTTGGCTTGCTCCTGGGGAGGTGTTCTGGTGCACCTATCGAGACTGTCCAACCTGGCCTGAGGCTGGAGAGTGGCTCCTATAGGTACGGAGGGGGCGATGGCTAATTGGGTGGCATGGGACTGAGTAGGAGTTATTCCCATATGGTCAGGTGACACAACAGTTCGAGGTGCACCAGGGGATTCCTGGTGAGCCCGTGGTCTATCGACGTTGGGGGGACAAGAGGACTCTGGACTGGCCAGTCATCATGCCATTGGGCGAGGATTTAGATACAACTATTGATGTCCCATATGTGGATGACATTAGGGTTACTACCGAGTATGAGAAGTGGTGGACTTTGTGGTGATGGCGAGGTAAGGGACCTCTAGGGGGTGCAGTAGGGGATGAGGGTGAAGAAGCACCAGGAGAGGGCTAGGGAGTTTCGTTGGATGATGTGGACATGGTGGAGGTTGAGGATGTTGGAGGGAAGTTTGGGGTGTCAGATCAACCAGATATGCAGGACATATCGAAGTAGTGGGAGCCAGAGCAGGCTACTTTCTCAAATTTTTTTAGGCCTCAGGCAGGTTCGGAGGATGTGGAGGTAAGGCATTGCGTTGAGATAGCACGATTGGAGGACTTGCTGTAGAGACGAGATGAGGAGCTGGGAGAGGCTTTGCAGGAGATGGATCTCCTATGGACTCATTTGGTGGAGCAGGAGAACACATCTATTGTGTACCATTGGGGGGATGGGGACAACACTATTGCATGGGAGAGGGATCTCCTATAGGTGCAGTTGGCGAAGAAGGAGAAGACATTGGCATAGTGTGATGATGCATTAGCTTATTATTTTTGGTAGGAGGCAGAGTGGTTTCAACATCAGATGGATATGGAGGGATATATTATCTACCTTTGTGGGTAGATACCTGAGCCCCTTAGAGGTGGCTCTTCGCGTCAGATGAGAGACAACGATACTGAGTAGTCAGCAGCGTCTCATCACAGGAGGTTAGATGAGGGGGGCACTAGTGGGCATGATGTAGGGGTGAGTAGCAGTCGCCATGAGAGGTCCCATAGGACCCACACCATGAGGGGTAGTTCTTGTCGCACCGATCTTGCGTGATCATGGTGGTCGACACCCTAGGCTTGGGGGTTTTTGAGTTTTGGCTTTTTGTTGTGGGGTCAGAGGACTGGTTCATTGTAGCCTATGGGCATTTTTGATGATATATATACAGATGACTATTTTTTTGGTGTTTATGCACTTTTCATGATTTTTTTTTATGTACATGTATTTACATTGATGTATGCAAATGCTATTATGAATGCGATGTTTCTAATTTGTATGATGTATCCAGATGGAATGAATGAAATGAGTTGTTGATAACTTGTCGATGCACCATAGACTATGCAAGATTTGACTGGCTTGCTGTACTAATGGGATGGCTTTGTGGAATGACTTTGCATGTGAAAACCTTGTTTTTGTATTTTGCATATGTATGGAATGAAATGTACCAGTTGTTTAAAAATGTAGTTAAGATTTTCTAAGATTCAGATATTTTAACTAACTAGTCAAAACTGTACATTTATCTCGCAAGACTTTTGAATAAGGTATAAATCCGACTTGAATTTAACCAAGTTATTTCGCATCTCTGTGTGTGCAATTGAGTTCATTTATGTGGTATTTGTCAGGATACCGCCAGTGCCAGATAGGCTATCAACCAAACCTGTACTGAGGATCACCTAATTAGCTCCACTAACTCCGTTGTTGTATTTAGTAAGAGTAATCCATGGGAAAATCTAAGGTACCATAGGCTAACTCATCCACATGCAAACATTGGTCGGCGCACATGCAAAGTTAATGTGATAGACATATTGTCATGCGGTTAGGATACCGCCATTGCTAGGTAGGTTGTCCACCAAACTCGTAATGAGGATCACCTAGATGGTTTTCAAATGCTGAGAATTCTAGAAATTCAAGTTCAGGTTGTGTGTTTGCTCAATGGTTTAGGATACTTGCTCGTATACATAGTGATGAAAATCATTGTTTATTTTTCTCTTTTTGTTTTTCTTTTTGAGCAAGGATTTGGAATAGTGGTGATAACCACTATTATTTGATTTTGTATTTTGAGCTTTATGTAAGTTTGAGCTTGTATGTTTGTGGCTTATGAATGGTCTTGATCTTGTTGGCCTTGGGGATGACTACCCATCCAGTTTAGGGACGTGTAGTACAAATCCTTACGACTTTAGGAACCAAAGGGGATGATGGAGACTATGAAGTAAGGGCATTGATCTGTTAGGCCTTGGGGATGACTACCCATCCTTTTCAGGGATGGGTAGTATGAATCCTTACAAATTTGAGACCAAAGGTGAGTGGAGATGGTTGTGATGATGGTTTGTTGGAATTTTATTTTTGAATGGTGTTGATCCTTTTAGGTCTTGGGGATGAATACCCATCCTTGGCAGGGACGTGTAGTACAAATCCTTACAACTTTGGAGACCAACTGTGATGGGGATTTTTGGTAGTGGTGAAAACCACTATTTACTAGGGGGAATTTATGGGGAAGAGCTTGTCCTTTTGTTAATTCTCAACATTTTGGAACCATTCACATAGGGGGATGAACAGGCTAATCTTTCACCTATGGTACCCTAGACTGCTTTGTAGGTTTCTCTTGCGTTCACACAATTGAGGAATTTTTTTATGTGTTTTAACTTGTGTAGGGATGTTACGTAACGAGGCATGATCCAATTAAAACTTTCCCGTGTAAAATTTGTTTAACTTTGTACAGTGTTTGGCTAGCAATTTAAAGACAACTGAATGATGAAAACCCTATATACATTAGGAGACAACTGACTAATGCTAAAAATGGTGATGGTGTTATTCTGGATGTGGTGGCACCACCTAGACCTGGAGAAGGGTCTTACGATATCAGTGACCCCAAGGAGGCCATAGTATCCACAAAATGATTCAATGATCGAGGGGGTGCCTCGATGTCATACCATTCAAGTTGTGCCAGGAATTTATCCACAAGGGATTTGTAGGCCTGCAGAACTAGACATTTACGTTGGAATATCCCCTTTACTTGATTGAAAATTAACAATGAATCACCAAAGATGTTTAAACATTTAATGTTCATGGTGATTACTGTCTAAAGACCTATGAGCAAGGATTCATTTTTTGCATTGTTTTTGGTGCATGGGAAGTTTAATTTAAATGACAGGGGCATTGGATCCCCTTGTGGAGTGAAGAATACAATTCTCGTGCCACCTCCTTGCTCACATTTAGAACCATCAAAGAATATGGTCATGTCATCCTGTGACTCAGGCTCATCAGAATCTAGCGATTTTGAAACATGAAAAACCCCATCATCAGGTAGTTCTATGGTCATAGGCTGATCATCTTCAAGAGGAGCCTCTACCAGTTGATCGGTGATGACTTGACCTTTTATGGATTTCTATCCAATGAATTCTATGTCAAACTCCATCAACAACATGATCCATTTTGCCATGCGACTACTATGATAAGTATGACTCATTATGTATCGCAATGAATTCTCATTAGACACAACATACATCATATTGTTGAGCATGTAGTGGCGTAGCTTTTTGGTAGCAAACACCACTACCAAGCAGAGCTTTTCAACGTATGCATAGTTAAGTTCATAACTGACCAGGGTGCGGCTAAGATAGTAAGTAGCTCTGTTCTTTGTGTAGTTCATTTTTTTGGGATAGCATGGTGCCCAATGCCACCTCAGTAGCTGAGATGTATAAGTAGAACGACACTCCTGGTCTAGGTGGTGCCAATACTGGTGGCAAATCCAAGTATTGTTTAATTTTGTCAAAGGCTGACTGGCACTCATCATCCCAGTGAAATGTTACCCCCTTGTGAAATAATTTATTCATAGGCTGGCACTTGTCAGATAGCTATGCTATGAAGCACTTTATTGACGTGACCTTTCCCTATAGACTTATGAGCTGCTTGATGGTAGTTGGAGGAAGCATTTCAAGGATTACCTTGACTTTGTGTGGGTCTACCTCAATTCCTCGTTTGGAGACTATGTAACCCAAGAGATTTCCATATGTGACACCAAAGATGCACTTCTTGGGGTTTAGTCTGACTTTATGTTCCATGAGGCGATCGAGGATCCTGCTTAAGTCATCGAGATGATCTGGGCGCAAAAGAGATTTGGCCAACAAATCATCCATGTAGTCTTCCAAAGTTTTGTGCATGTAATCATGGAAGATGTACGTCATGGTACGTTGGTAGGTGGTACCAGCATTTTTAAGGCCAAAAGGCATGACCTTGTAACAAAATGTCCCCCAAGGCGTTGTGAACGCCGTTTTGAGTTGGTCCTCAGGATTGATACGAATTTGATTGTATCATGAGAAACCATCCATGAGGGAAATAATTTCATGTCCCGCTATAGTGTGTATGTCGATGCTCAACAATGGAAAATCATCCTTAGGACTCGCTTTGTTTAGATCTCAAAAATTGATGCATATGCGAATCCTCCTGTCGTGATTTTTGATGGGAACCATGTTAGACAACCATGGTGGGTAGTCCATGTAGATGACAAACTGTGCATCCAACAACTTTTGTAGCTCGTCTTTGACCATTAAGGCCACTATTGGGTGCATATTACGTAGTTTTTTCTTTGTATGACCATGCAAAAACCTCCTTCTCTTTGAGAAGGGCAATGTAGTCGGCTTACTCTTCGGGTGATAGACTTACCCCCAGCTTGATGATTTGCAAATTCATGGGATCTAAGCCGATGTCTACGTCAGTAATCTCCTCAACTAACATGTGGGACCTGTCCTCCAATTGGTGTGGAGTTGGGATCAAGTGGATATCGTTTGCTGAATTGAGATCGTCGTTCAGAACATCAGGTTCCTCTTTAGCATGGAAGACATCCTGAGTCTATCCTGGGGTGAAATGGAATATCCCATCGCAAGGCTAGTACTTTGATGAGGATGGCGATGTGTTAGCGTGATCCCAGTCTATAGCATCTAGGTCTAGATGCAATGACCATGTCAGGTCAGATGGATCATGGATGGGGATGGTTAAATCAATGGAGATCATGTTAACGAAATGATTATGGTCTCCATTACTGTAGGTATGACTTCTCAAAAATCCTAGATGATCTTTGTGCTTCGAATCTGGCTCTATGGGTACTGGAACAAATGGATCATCCCTATGCATAGAGATGAAGATAGGGTCTGCCCTAGGCACTGATGGTTTTATAGGGTCTCTAGGTGTAAGATGCTCTCTATGTACACGAGTGGCAGGTGCAGTAATTGCTATAACTGCACCTGGTTGAGGTGCCACCTATGTCTTGGACCTAACTGTAAATGTTCAAACATGTCATCTATGTCCAAAGGGTATTGTTGTTGCATCTGTAGCATATGATTGCCATCTTAGTTTCATCTTCGTAGTCACTGTCAGAGATCCAAAGGCCTTCATTGGCTCCAACATCTATTTACGACATATGAGGCTCATCTTGCTCAAGCAAATTAATGTGGTCCCATCGAGGTTGTTCCACTCTCTTTCGAGGGACCTGATTCTCTTGAGGTAGGATATGCTCAATTGGAGTATCCAAGGGTAACATTGTCATGAAGTTTTCCTGATAATTATCCATGGGATGTACTTGTGAATGATTGCTATCAGACTCAAAAGGATCCCAAGGTTCTACCTCATATTCAGACTCATCTTCTGAAGACCCTTCTTGGTCTTGTCCATATCCCTCACATAGGGGAGTCCTAAAATTTTCTCCTTGTTCGACCGAAGGGAAAGGGTTGTTATGGTCAACAAGGTTGGTTGTTAACAATGGGTGATAATCCCCCAATGTATATTTTGTGTTAGGATTGGCATATGGATCTGATGCCAACCCATACTTGTTGCTTATCCCTAGGCCTTGCATGTTCTTGACCAAGATGTCTAGGGGTAGGGGGTGGTTGAACCCGACTCCTGACTTGTCATACGACATTTGGTATCTTGGTTGGCAAAGAACATGCACTCCTTGCTCATACTTGCCCAACCCATATCTGTGCCAATTGCATTGGCCAAGATATCTCAATGTGAATTCCAGGTTGGACAAATAGTTGACATATTTTGTAAAGGGCTCTTCGTCTTCGTATTCTTGCATACAAATATCAATGCCATTATCTAAGCCCCCATAAACAAAGTTTGTCTAATTTGGTGGGTAGCCTAAAGGAACCACAGAGCCGATGGGGAGTCGAGGGCACCCCATATCCTACATGGAATCAAGTGTGGGCGTTGCTACAATGTTCCTCACTAGATAATCCCCTAGGCCTATGATGGCCATCTCAAAAGTGATCGTTGGCAGTTGAGGGGAAGCGAATGAGAGTCCTTCCTGAGTCCACTCCATGTGGGGCAAACTAGGCGTCTCGACTTCCATTCAGCTAGGCCTCTCTTCGGTAGAGATGGTTGAGACTAGGGGTGGTTCCTCTTCTAGGGGTTTCTTTCCCTTGTAATTTGGTGTGGCCACCATAGGTGGTGTCGTTGTTGATGGACCAGATGAGGAAGATGGACCCGGCTAGGGAGTTGATGGACTTGGTAATGGGGATGCCTACGAAATCGGACCCTGGTTAGATGGATTCAATTGAAAATCCAAATGTGTTGATGGAAGGGTCGATTGCGGCATGAATTGTACCATATTGTAGTACTTGAAAGGCTCTAATTCTATTGGGACTACATGCACCTGTCCTTCAAATGTGTACTTCAGGCACTGATGAGCTATTGAAGGGACACACTTGATGTCCCTGATCCAAGGCCGGCCCAGTAAGATATTATAAGCCATCTCACATTCCAATATGTGGCACAATGTATGAATAGTCTTTTGTCCCACTTGGATGGGTAGGACAATTATGCCAACCGTCGAGCATATTGCATCATTGAATGCTCGCAGTGTATAAGTGGAGGCCACGATGTGAGATGCTGGCAATTTTAGATGTTTCAATGTTGTTGTTGTGATGATATTACTGGACAAGCTAGTGTCCACCAACACTCTCTTATACAGAATCTCGTTGACCCATGCAATAATGTGCAGGGGTGGATCCGCGAAATCACCAGTTTCTAATTTTAATTCATCTTCTCTAAAGGTGATGACTGGTTTTGTACATTATTTTACATGTCCCACAAAGTTGTTGAAAGAATTTGCTTCATGGGGTTGTAGCTCGATTGCTTTTAAAATCTCCATTAGAGCCTCCCAATGGGGCACTGATTGTTGAATGATATCATATATGGAGAACCTAGCCGATGTGGTCCTTAGACTTTGGGTAAGTCTAGTATGAATCGTGGCCACTGGTCTAGGTGGGGGAAGTTGCATAGGGGATTGTTGAGGTTGTGACGTCGATGGAACTTCTCTTGTGGCTACCGCGAGGGTGGCTTCTGGGTACCTCTTGTTCCTAGTCACTATGCTTATCATCCCTACATACCCTTGCATGGGGTAATTCTATTACACTTCATTGACTTGAAAGGGTTTTTTCGATGCCTCATGGGCAAGCAAGGGGTCTCTGAAGACTCCCATATGTTGGTTATTTGGCGCTACGGGGTTGTCCACCACCAATGTCTTATTGTCGATTAGGTCTTGTACCAAACCTTTGAATTTCCAACATGCATTAAGGTCATGTCCCTTCCATATATGGAACCTATAGTACAAGTCCTCCTGGTACCCCTTAGGCTTGGGCGCATTGGGATCTATGGTTTGAATCTCTGGAAAGTTGATCAAGTTCACCGCTGATAAGCGTTCAAACATAGAGTCTCTGGACTCTGTGTATGGTGTGAATTGTCACCTAGGGCGATGCTGCTGATTTTGTTCTTGCCTTTGGTTTTCTCTATCATAATTTTTAGGAGGCATTGCCTGATAGTTAGCCTTTTGAGGCTATGTTGCTTGTGCAGGCTTAGGGACGTTGATAGCAACCTGATTGACCGCAGCGGGTTTCGGTTGCATGGTCCTTGTTTTAGTGTTCTTGGTCCATTATTTCTTCTTAGGTTTGGCAATATTGCCATCCTATATCTTGATCTCCTCAATGATTTTTGCTTGTGCCAGAGCTTCCTCTAAAGTGGCATATTGCTACAAATGCAATAACATGAAGATCGATCTCAAAAAGCTCTTAGAGAACATCTAAGTCAGGTCAAACATGGGAGGGAGGTAGGGCAGCTTTGAAAGCAGCGTCCTCCACCGATTCCCATATGCTGCCATGGTCTCTTCCTCATATTTCCTGAGGCTAGCTAGGTCACTTAATGACACCTTATTCTTGGTGTTGAAGGTGAAGCGTTCGAGGAACGCGACCACTAGCTGATCCAAGTTACTGATGCTATGTTTGGGCAACTGAGTGAACCAATATAAGGTAGGGCCTATGAATGTGGTTATAAATGTTCTTAATAACAAAGAATCGTTGTCCTGAATGCCAAAGCATTGGCTCAGGAATCTAGTCACATGCTCTTGGGCATCCTACTCCCCTCTAAAGAGTGCCAACTGGGGCAGTTTAAAGTGTTCAGGGTATGGAGGTGTCGGCACTGATGGATGCATAGGATGACTATGGAGTTGGCATAAAGTGGGATTTTGGTGCCAAAAAGTCTTGATCTCCATAGATTCTAAGCACTCTAATAGCTCTTTATATGCATCGAAGGATTTGATTTCTTCCTCCTTGGTTTTCTCCCACTACGGGTTGCGAGGAACTTGAGGCCTATGGAGGGGTGGCTGGGTAGCATCCCCTCTGCCTTGGTAGGGCGTTTAAGCCTGCTCTTCTTCTTGTTCATACTCCTGATAGGCTTCTTGAGGAGTGCCTGGAAGAGACCTATAAGCATTGGTGGGTGCCTGTGGAGGGTGCCCATCATTATTTTTGGGAGTGGCCTCCCTCTCAGGTCTAGGAGGTCTTGGAGGTAGTACTTGACAAGGTCGCGAAGACTTGTCTCGCACCAAGGGGTTATGCCTCTCATACACTTCTACTTTATGTGCACGAGGAGTTGGGACCTTCTCAAGCACATTTTTCAGGAGCAATTCGGCTATCTAACGCTGAATGCGCTCTTTGTTAAGGTGACACAAATGTTCTAACTGTTGTTGATCTTGCCTGAACTGCGTAATCTGCACTTGGCGGGCGACATGTTTGGCAAATGCCAAGTCACTTTGTTCTGTCATCTCATTTTTAGGAATCCTAGATGCCTCTCCTACATTTCTATCTCGGTCGTGGTGATCTGAGATCCCTAGGGGTTGCTTCCCTCTGTTGAGGTTAGTAGAATTTACCTGAGGCTCCAGCCTCAATGGGCGATCCTGATACATAGCGGGTGTGGAGGTGCATCGTTCCCATGATGTGTACTGCTCTTGAGGAACATAGTGGTCTTCCTTGCCCTCTATTTCATATGCATAAAAGGTGTGGGCAGAATTGTCTTGCCTTGTCTAGAGAGCCTGATACTCTGGATATTGTCTAGTGTTTCTAACAGTAATGCAAGGTAGAGGAGAGGTGACGAAATCCTATGGCCCCTTCATCTGGACCCTCTGTTGCTCTAGCACTTCATCACTAGGCCACCCATAACGAGCTTCTAAGGGAGGTCTCATGCCTACATTGAGTGCTATGTGTAGGTTCTCCTCCTGAAAGGACCTATGCTGAGTGGGGGTACCTCTCCAAGATGTGCCTCTATAGTCCTGTTCTATGATGGCATGATGTGGACTATCTTGGGTGCCTTGCCGCCAAGGCAGGATGGCTAAGTCCCCAGGACTATATCGAAGGCGACTTGTCCCCCTTTGCACACCTTCTATAGTGCTTGTCCGTGATTGGGCTCGGCTACGAGTGTACACCATGGTGATATGCTCCTAAAGATGAGTAGATTTTTATCTCTTTTAGGATTTATTATGCTACACTTAAATAGAAAGGAAACACACAATCAATGTAGTGGTTATCTCGTTTAAAGATTAAAAAGTGCACCCTAGAATTTGGTTTAGTGTGTTGTGATATTGTTTTGAAAGCTTGTGGGAAGAACGTTTAAATACAAAATGACGGCTCTTATGACTCCTAAAAATGGTCGCCCCTTCGATATACCATTGCCAGACCGATATACCAACCTCTCTATATACCCGCCCTTATGTGAGGGAAACTATTGGTACGTGAGAGCAGATGGTACGTGGAACATAGGCGGTATAAAAGGGGAATCACTTTGTTTATGACACCTACCATAGAAGACTTATCCTCATGCATTGGGAATCACCCCAGCTATACTTGGTTAGATTTCATCATGATTTATGTCTAGCAACAGTCGCTATCGGGGTAATGTATGCAATATCTCAAGCCAAGGTGGTGATGAAATCCATCGTTGGTCTTGCTCAAGGGTTGGGGTTTTATGACCAACTCCTTGTTGTTTCAAATTACCACGTGGTGTGTGGGGTTATTTTTAAGTTGCATAAATGAAGCAAACAAGCATTCAAAATCTCCTATGCAAGCAAATAACCAGAGAACAAACAACAAATTTTTTGATAGAAAGTGTTTAAGACCTCTACCTCTTTTCTACCCAAAATCGGATGTCTCTGAATTTTTGCTCTGAAACAGTATAGCATTTGAAAATTGGTACCTATAAGCAAAAGAACAAGAAAATTTAATCAAAAATTTAATCTTAAAAATCAAGGGATAGAGGTCCCACCGTGATCGCCACTGAAAGCACGAGGATACGGAAACAAAAAGGAATATGCCAAGCATGATGCATGTAAAACCAAACTTGATGCTAAAAGCCTATATATTGAAAGAACATAGATGAATTAACACAAGAAAAAAGCAATATGAAATATAGCCTTCTTTATTGATATGCTTTCAAATTCGTGTTACAATACGTATCCTTCCATTTTTAGGGGATAGGAGCGTCAAATATGTTTCTCATCACATCCATGGATAACAATCCTTCTTTTGCGTGCCCACATGTAAGATGGGCAGAACAAAACATCGCTACTACTTGTGTATATGGTTATTTATTCCTTCCTGCTCCTATGATGTCAGAAACATGTATTCAAAGAAACAAAAAATATTAGTAGCACCTGTAGACAGAATAAAACATATATTTCCCAAGGCCTACTGTTAGTGTATGCATGAAAATATTAAAACGATAACCAAATGACCTTAGATCGACCTAAAATTTTAAAATAAGCATAAATATGTCACCAAAAGACCACTACAAAAAGAACAATTTGAAAATTCCTCACAGATTTGTATTCGCTCCAGGGTGGGACGAATAAACCTACAATAATTTGTCAGAAAGCACCCTCTTCAATGTCCTTCTTAGGAAGCTCCAAATGACCTACAAAGTTGGTTTTAGCTAATTGGGGGTGTTTTGGGAAGACCCATATGGTCATATTTCTCCAATTTGGCCTCTAGAACCTAGATTTGGATGATGACATCTGTAAGTTAGTAAAGGCAGGAAATGATAAAAACCTGGTCAAAATTGCTTAGAATGAAGTGAAATTTAAACTAAAGCCTATTTAACAATCCTAGAATAATATGCAAAAGAAAAATCAGAGAAATCTATCATAGATTTCTATTCATCCTGGGGTGGGGTGTTTAGAGCTGCGACAGTTTGGGGAGCACCCGAGGGCAGGATGCCCACCGTTTGGGACTTTTTTTGGCACCAATCCACTTGGGATGGGTCAAAAAATTCTTATGGGGTGTTTTCAAAAAAAATTGTGGATTATTATGGCCTAAAATTGGGTTTTGGGTCCGAAATTGTTCTTCCAATAATCACCCAATAACCTCCCTTTCGAATGAGAGATTAAGGATGTGAAAGGCACAAATCGCAAGTTGGTATGTAAATTGGAAACACTTCATTGCTCAAATGATCCTTCTTTGTATATTTTTTGGGTGAGAAAACTCACCAATTTATAGAACTTAGGTCTCTCTGTTTGAATTGCGCATGCGAGGGCGCTACTTGAGTTGTTTGTCCTATTTTCAGAGAAAAGCTAATTCCCTGATTTAGAATCTCCTTGCATGAGGTCTCTAAAATAAAGACATGCATGACAGAAGTCTCTCTCCTTGATTTAAAGATATTACTCACAATTGCATGGCCTAAAGCCTCAGTTAACTGGAAAACTTGTTGAGATTTGACTTTTTGCCAATCAAACTTTCTATTCACCTCACCTTGGGGTGAATGCTTATATTCGTACCTGGGTGGGACGAATGCCAGTTTGTATTCATCCCTGGGTGGGATGAGTAGAAAGCAAGGTGCCAAAAAGGTGCCAAATTGACCTCTGACCTCCAAAACTACTTTTGGGAGTGGCTAGGACCACTTTTTAACCTCTGGGGGCTGCCCTAGGGGCTGTGTGTGTCAATGCGATCAGCGCTTGTTGTCACATAATTAGATTGGTGCTATTTTGGTGTCTACAGTTTGAGCCATGATCCATGATGATTACCTATCTGCATCATCATTACAATTTATTTCCATGATGATTGCCTACCCGCATCATCATTAAAATTATCTCTTACAAGATTGTCCTTCCCATAATTCTTGTATAATTGTCAACATTGTCCTGCCCACAACCTTAGGTTGCGTAAAAATATTATCTATTCCACAATCTTGGAAAATCTATAAAATACTGGCTAAGGTAAATATTTGTAAATAATCACCATTTCCTAATGGGTTTCGAGATTTATTGGATATCAAAATTCAACTAGTTTCCCTATCTCTATTTAAGTGTTTATCACTAAGATGTATAAAAATCAAAGAAATTTTATGTTCCTTGTAAATAAATCAAGAATCATCAATCTACAATATTACTACCTTATACATCTCCTTCTTATTCTTTCGTTTAATAAGTAAGTACTATTTATCCTAAATTTCATTTGTAAAATTACCATCTCTAATTATAAAATCTATTATTTAATTTAATATGTGAATAAGAGACTGCGTTATCTACAAATACCCAACTAAGTATAAAGGCAATACTTTATTTAACATATATACCCCTTCCAAATTGCAATATAAAGAAATAACACCATTCAACACTAATCATACTAAATGCCTATGACAATTTACATGCTAATTTAACTTTCAAAAGTTATGCAAAAGTATGAAGAAATTCCACATCTGTCTCCTTTCAGTTTTACACAGCGAAAATAAACAATATTTATTTCTCTATGAATTTTAGAATGGTTTCAATTTTAAGTAAAAGAAACACTATTCCAAAAATAGTTTATCATTGCACACTACACTATATCTTCCTTAAATGATATTTCTAGATTCCAGTGTAAAAACCTTACCTTAGATTTCATTTTTAAAGAAAATAATAATTTTATAAGAATTCCTACAAAGTATGTTACAGTAGGTTTCAACTTTTACTTCGTACATAATTTATTTTCTCTATTCTCTATGTCATTCAAGTCTAAATATACACAATTATGCTAAACTAGTAAGAAGTTAATTCCAAGTAATTGAAATGTTTCATTTTCGGTGCACTACATTATAAGAAAATGGATATACAAAATAAAATTTACTGCCCATAAAAGAAGAGTTCCAAGGTTATAATATAAACAATAAACTTTAGGCTTACACAGTGATTAAGTGTGATTCATAGATAAAAAGTTACCTCTATTGAAAATTTTCATCATAAAGCCACTATCATACATATAGAATAACTCAAACCTATGAATCTCTAATAAAATTTTCCTAAATATCATGATACATAAATATTCTATTTTTCTTTATATCATATGACGTTCAATATTAAGACAACATACGTCAATTCATATGCAAATTTGGGATTTTTGAATTGCTAAGAAAATTTTATACAAGACAGTATATAATACATATTCAACCAGGCGAATGGAAAACCGCAAAGTTTTACTCGCAAATGCAAGCTAAAATTCTTTTTCCTAGGTTCCTTTCAGGCATGATTTTCAAAAATACATTCTCTAAATTTCTAATACAATCATAGGGTTCCGCTCTACTCTTTCCTAGGATTTACATAATTAACACATTTGCATGATTTTCTAATGTAGTCACAAGGTTCTTCCTTGCTATTTCCCAAGGTTTACATAATTAACACAAATGCATGTAATAAAATATTATCTATATCCTTCAATGACTCAAGCACTATCACACCCTTGAGAGCTAAATTCCAGGTTCCTCTTCATGCATGGCAATATATTTGTCCAATAGAATTATTTCTTTGACATCGAGCATAGTCTAAACTGCTAAGAGATAGTAAGTGACATGCTATGCAAAAATCACTCGTATATTTATTTAGAAATGATTATCTAGTGGATTCAAGGGTCAGAACGATCATCCTAAAATGACATGCATATATACCCTATATGCACACATATCTTTTTCATACACAGAACAACATGCAAAGTTTATCCAGGTTACCCAACACATCATACAACATCGTAAAGACTTTCAGCTCAACATGCATCAATAATTAATTTAAAATAAAATAGACTCAATCTTTGGCTCACCACCAACAAAATATTTCTCAATACAATCAAATAAATTTCTTCTATTATTCCTTCAAACGCATGTAGAACACATCATTTACAAGTCACACAAAGAATAATTCACGTTTCAATAACACATTTAATTCTTTAAACTTTCACACAACACAACATACAATGTTTTTATTTATAAAATCTCTACCAAAATTTTCCATTTTAATTTCATTATAATTTTTTTTAATATTTAAATAGAACTCATAGTTTTTATCCTTGCTTCCACTGCCAAATCCTTCCTCAGTCATTCACCATCTCTTTCTAGAAACATAAATACTTCTTACTACACTTCCTCGCGCTATCAATATCCACTCTTGTTGTCTCTGCACTTTCAATCTCCACATCCTTGTCTCCATGCCTCAACGTCGCACCTTTACACTCCTTCATTCCTTTTTCCTCTGACCTCTAGAGGTTTGTTCCACTTTTTTTGTAGCACTATTTCTTAGTTTTTCCCAACTCTCTATTCCACGGTGTGCTAGATGGTCCTCCATTTCATTCCATGTTCAAAAACTTAACTTTGTTGTTTATTTACCCAAAGTAATTACTGATAATTAAATTACCATTCCTTTCATTATACAATGCCCAAAATTCTTAGATAATCAATAGAATATTATCATGTATTATTATATTTATATATATATATATATATTTCGTTGCCCATTGTGGTGTTATATTTAACACATTATTAATACTACTAATATTTAATTTTATTATTTATTATATATATTGTTATTTATTATATATATTATTTCAAATAAATGGATCCCTTAAAACATACATTGATATTTAGTATAAATACATAATGGTCAATTATCTTTACTTTAGCCCTTATAGTTTTTTTTTTTTTAAATAAAACTATATATTTATTTCACATTAATTCTTTTATCTAAAACTATGGCTCCCATGCATATAAAAACTTTCATTGCCAACCAATAATTATATTTTCATAATTGAACAAACACCAAGCATTCCTACCAATGCAACTACATGATGTGCAACTACATGGACCATTGGCAAATGCATTGCCTATAGGGTTGTTTGCCCATATCAACTGGAAAATACGCCACCACTCATCATCTCCATTGACTTACCTTACACCATAATAATCTATTTTTCCATTGGAGAGACCTCCTTACTTTACATTGCACTCGCCAGTAATAATAACTATCTCTTGCATCCACAAGTACATTAGCAGTATCTCATTATTGTAGATAGATTAAGCACATAATAAAATGGGTTTGTGGAGGATTTTTACATGATCATAGATCTATACAATATATTATTTACCTTGGGAGATTCATATTTTTTACTCAACTTGCATCCTGTAATCATGGGAGTACTTATTGGTTTGCAATCTTCTAACTTGAATTTCTTCAACATCTCTTTTATATACTTGGTTTGTGAGAGAAATACACCCTGCTTTTATTGTGAAATTTTTAGCCCAAGAAAGAAGGACAAATCACCAATAATTGACATTTCAAATTCATTATGCATTCTCTTTGCAAATTTCTAACACATCTTATCATTGTTGCCTCAAAAAATGATGTCATCCACATAAAAAACCATAATTAGTAAGTCATTTTCTTATTTTTTTATGTTTAAGTTACTATCCACTATTACTTTTCTAAAACCCTTTTGTTTGTTGAAGATGCTTATCCAACCTTGAATACCAAGCTCTAAGAGCTTGCTTTAACCCATAAAGTGCCTTCTTTAATTTGCATACATAATATGGCTTATCATTTAGTCTAAATCCCTCAGGTTGCTCAATGTAAACCTCTTCTTCCAAGACACGATTGATAAAATATGATTTAACATCCATTTGATATAATTTGAAGTTTTTGAAGCTTGAGAAATATAAAAACATCCTTATGGTCTCAAGTTGTGCAACAGGAGCAAATGTTTCATCATAATCAACCCTTCAACCTGTGCATAACCTTTGCATACAAATATTGTTTTATTTTTGACTACCTGACCATATGCAGTTAACTTGTTTTCAAAAATCCATTTAGTGCCAATTACATTCTTATCTTTCGATCATGAGACGAGTTTCCAAGTCTCACTTTTTTCTATTTGATCCAGTTCCTCATCCATTTCCTTGAACAAAAACTTATCTTCTCTTGTCTCATTGAAATACTTGGGCTCAATTTTAGATAACAAATAAAAGTTTGCATGCTCACTTGTTCCTATTATCTTCCTCCTTGTTTGTCTCTCATTTGGATATCCAATGATTAAATGTCTTGGATGATTTTTTTGCACATACCTAGATGGAGTCTTAGGTGGTATTCTTTGTGTTTCTTCTTCTTCTAATTCTTCACCTAGTTATTATTGGTAACTTTCTTCTTCTTCATACATGATTTATCAAGCTGGTTCTTTTGATCCTATCTGCTCATCAACTGTCACAATTATACTTTCTATAATTGTATGTGTCCTCTTGTTATAGCACCTATAGGCTTTGCTCCTAGTGGAATAGCCAAGGAGAATATCTTCATCACATATTGAATCAAATTTACCCAAATTTTTCTCTTCATGTCTTATGTAGAATTTTCTTCCAAAATTTTTGAAATATTTTACAATGGTTGCTCTCCCTTTCTAGATATTATATGGATTTTTGTAGTGATTTACTCTTACTTTATCTCTACTGATGATATACATTGTTGTATAAATTGCATATCTCCAAAAACCATCTAAAATATTAGACTCATTTAACATAGCTCTAGCCATATTTTCAATAGTCCTATCTTTCCTTTCACCTACTCCATTTTGTTGAGTTCCTACTACTGAATATTCTCTTTTAATCTCATGATGTTTACAAAAGTATGAATTCATCTGAAGTAAATTATCCTCCTCTATCTGATCTTAAACACTTAATCCTTCTACCTGTTTAATTCTCCACCAATTCTTTAAATGCCTTGAAATTATAAAGGGCTTCTAACTTTTATTTTAAGAAATCTACCCAAATCATTCTGGAGTAATCATCTATAAAAAAATATGAAGTAACTTTCACATGGTAGACTCTTTGTTCTTGTAGGACCACATAGTTCGGTGTGAACTACTTTCAATGGTTTAGATACATAAATTATTTTGACTTGAAACTTGTTCTAGTTTTATTCCCATGTTGACATTGTGTACAAATTATATTTTGTGCCTTTTTTAATCTTGGGTAAATCTCTGACTACCTGCTTGTTGCTTATTTTCACTATGTTGTATAAGTTCTGATAACCTATTCTTCTATGCCACAACCTAATCTCATCTTCTTGTGATAGAAAATAATTTTCTCCCTTAATCTCACTTAGCATGTAGAGATTGTTTTTAGTTCTATTTTTATCTACAATGAGCTTTCCAGTTTTAGATTTTTTGATCTCACATATATTTGGATGAAAAGTAACCATGTGTCCTTGATCACAAAGTTGAATTACACATAGTAAATTGTGCCTCAATCCTTTTACACACATTACATTCTTTGCATTTTTGTTTCCATTATATAAACTCAAAGTTCCTTTCCCAGAGATTTTTTTTGAACCATTGTCACCAAATTTTACTGATCCTCCATTGATTTCTTTAAATACAAGAAATTTACTTTTGTCTCATATCATATGACTAGAAAAAATACTATCAAGGAACCATTGCTTTACCTTATCTTGTACATGAAGAGTTTTTTGTACTAACATTGAATTTACTTTCCCTTGCTCTTTTATCTCTTTCATAATTGTTGAAGTTGTATTATTTTTGCTTAATTCAGGGAATACCATTTTACACCATTTGGAATTATGCCCAAAATTATTACATTTGTAACATATGATATTGTCATTCATGAGAGGTACAAAATAATAAAACTCTATGACCATATTTGTTACATATAAAAACAATAGCTATAAAAGAGATTTTGTAACCTGTTAGGGTGCCTTGAATAATATGGTACTATGCTTCTTCTTTTGTTGTTCCTGTAATTGAATTTTTTCCATGAATATTTTATGCCTTCTTCCTTCATGATACCTTTACCTTTCAATGCATTAGCATAAGTCATGGGCTCTTCTTTGTTTGATGATTTTATTTCAGTATCTTGAATCCTATTTTTGTTTCCCTAACTTTATATCTTGTTGTAATTTACCCTTAGTCTTTTCAACTTCCTTAGAGAGAAATTTTTTATTCCAATATTTCACATTCTAATTCTATTGCTTTTAAAGGTCATGTTATATCTTATTCAATTTTATTTCCCTCTTCAAATTTTACCTTGAGCTCTATGAGGTTTTATAGAAGTTCTTCCTTTGCTTCCTCGTCCTCTTGGATTTGATCATTCAAACTTAAATTATTCCTTCTAACATTTTCCAAGTTTCTAAGAGCAACAACAAGTTCCTCTTTTATGTCGATCATGGCCTCTTCTCCATTTTTTGAGGTCATGTATGTTATTGTGGATCTTCCTTCAATTTTTTAGGATTTTTAGGAAGGAACCCACTCTAATACCAATTGAATAACATAAGATTATATTGATAGGGGGGTGAACAATATAAGATAAAAAATTTTAGTTCTTAATCCAAATGATAATATCAATAACATTAAAATAGTAAATAGTGCACACATCATCACACATATGAGAGACATGATTTAATGTGGTTAACCCAATGTGGGCTACTCCATGGAGAAAATATTTCTTAGAAGTTTTCTCAATGAATATTTGGGAAACAATTCCCTATTATAATGTTTATGGACCTCTATCCAAAGAAGTTATCTATCCCCTATGCTCTAATTTTTGGATCTCTCTCCACATGATACCTTTATCCCAACTTTTATGGCTTGTTATATTCTAGAAGACTTCTACCCTCCACTTATTTGGTTTGTGAATCTCTCTCCATAGGAGACCTCTGTCCCCATTGCACTGGCTGATGGATATCTATCCATTGGAGACTATTGTCCTCTTTACTCTGTCACCTCTAAATCCTGCTATCAATTCTATCTCAAATCTATACCACACTCTATCTCAAATATGTCCCCAAGCCTTAACACAAAGCTTGATTAAATCACCAACCAACTCTACTTATATTTGTCCCAAGCTTGAAGCTTGAACAAATCACCAATCAAATTTGTTCTCTATCTCTTCTCAAATCAATCTTCAATTATTCTTAAATACCTTATCAAATATACCTTCAATTCTTCTCAAAGACTTGTTCAAATGTGTCATTAAGATTTCACAAAATATTTCTCAATCACATTCAAAAACACTCTAACCAATACTCAATTGTTTCACACAATCATTCAAATAATGAAGTACAACTTGCTCATAAACCCTAAACAAGAGTTGTCATACTTATTTCAAAAAAGAGCACAATGTAGGTCTCAAACCCTAACTCAAATAATTTATAATCTCTATCTCAAATGTTCTCAAAATATTCAACAATGAAGCACATAAAAATCACTCAAATATTTCCAAAAATACTTATCAACAGTCCTTTTACTCCACCTTATTGTTTCACAAAATTGAATCTAAAAAACACTTCAAACAAAGGATGATGTACCCATACCTCTTTGCTTTTATGAAGATATGTCTTCAAAACCTGTCTCACTCACAACCAATTCCTTTTATTCCACTTCAAAGTTAGATAGAAACAGTCTATATCAAAACCTTCACATGAATATTCCCTCAACAAGATGCTCAAATAATTCTAAAAATAATATTCTAGGACTCTTATTTAGTTCTCATGCACAGTGCATTAAATCTTACAAAACTCTCTCAACAATTTCCCTTCTTATAAAGCAAGAATTACAATCAACTAAAAATATTTTTACACCTTTTTCCTCCACTCTTTCAAAAACATTTCTCACTACACTTTAATGTCCAAGAAAAAAAAATTACATTTGTAAATAAACCAATTACAAACTTATCACTCCAAGATTAGCAAATTAAATAAATGATATTTAACCCTTTAATTATAATGCCAAAAATATTTCTTCTTATATCTCCTATGTTTCAAACTATAGGTCAAATATCATCCGTAAAATATCACTATAGCCAACAATTCAACAATATAGCGCATACCTCACAAATTAATCATGGCACATACCTTATATTAAAAAAATTATCTTGCTTTATCACAGATGGGAATAGACCCTCTACTTAAGTCTTCCAAGTGTAGTGATCGATCTCTTATGCTAGCCAAGTGGTTGAGACTTAACCTTTAGCCTCAACACTTTAACCTTACTACATTCGACACAATAAAAAACAAAACTCTTCAACCAATGCTAGGGGGAATCAAACCTTGAACCTTCCCTATGCCATCAACTAATATAGGACTCACTTGCCACTTGGAATACTAGCCCTTACTGAACCAAAGTTTCCATCGCCTTATTCTTATTCCCTTTTGCTCGCTTTGGCAAATGAAATTTCAACACATTTCGCTTATCTGCCTCGTTCGAATCTCTCGCATGCGCATTCACTTTGATCGTTTGAATTCCAATTTAAATTGTTTGCTTCCTCCTTTAATATGCTTCTAAGGTAATTTGCATGATGTCGACAAAAAATATAAGTGCCTCCATTTAAATTTGATTTTTGGCACCTTTTGCCAAATTCAAATTTAATTATTTATTTAATATAATATTTAACTTTAGGTTAAATATTATATTATTTAATTTTAGTATTAAATAATACTTTTGCATGGGGGTCTTTGTCAAATCTTATTTTTCCCTTTTTAATAAGCCCTTTTGGCTTAATTATTATAATATTAAAATATTATAATATCTTCTCTTTTCTCTTTAAAACCATGGGTGGAACCTTTTGTCTTCAACCTTTTAGCCAACCTTTTAGATTTATAATATAAAAGATTATAATCAATTATTTTTCCACTTTTCTTGTACCAATATAAACTTTGCCTTGCACCAAACACTTGACATCAATGACAACCTTATTACTCAAAATTTCCAACATCCAAAGACTCTTAAGTGATCAACACTTGTTTTTTTTTTGCTTCATGCTTATTATGGTATTACATCCTTGACACTCTTTGTGGGATACCTTTTTAGCAAGTATATTATATATGTTATAGCTTCTTCGCAAAATGCATTTGGTAATAATTTTGATTTTAGCATGTTCCTTGCCATCTCCATCATGGTTTTATTATTTTTTCTACAATGCCATTTTGTTATGGTGTGTATCTAGCTATAAATTATCTTTTGATCCTCTTTGCTTTGCAAAAAATTATAAAATTTATCTAAGATGTATTTACCTCCTCCATATGTTGTTAGAGTTTTCACATAATATCCTCTTTGCTTCTCAACCAATTCCTTGAACTATTGAAATATACCAAATACTTTTGATTTTTCTTTGAGGAAGAATACCCAAGTCTTCTGGCTAAAATCATCTATGAATGTTGGAAAATACTTGTTGTTCCCTAATGAGCTAGTTTGCATAAGGCCATATATATTTGAATGCACGGGCTCCAAATATTGTGAAACTCTCCATACTTTTCTACAAAAAATGCATCCCTATGTTGCTTTCCTACAATACAACCTTCAGATGCTTAATTAGATTGCTTTATAAGTGGAAATCCTTTTACCATTTTCTTTTTGTACAACAAATTGAAACCATTTAAAGTCAAGTGACCAAATATAAGATGCCACAACCATGTAGTATTTTTTACAACACTAAAAGAGAGCAACATTTTACTCTAAATATTTAAAGAAAATATTATATTCTTCATCATGATCACATTCACTATAAGTTATTTTCACCATCTCTAATGATGTAAGATCCATTTTGAAAATAAACTTTGTGCCCCTTTTTCCCAAGTTGTCCAATACTTAACAAATATTGTTTCAACCCAAGCATTTATAAATATATATATTTTTTTGTGCATATTAGAATGTTATATTTATAATAATAGAAACTTTATTATTTTTTCCCATATTAACTTTAGATTTGATGGTTTCATCTAGTTTTGACATTTTTTATTATTTACAAAAATGTGGTTACTACGGCCACTATTTAGATACCATGCATTCTTTTGACTCTGTTTATTAACATTGCATGTTATCAACAAAAAACACATGAATCTTTGGTTTCTTAATTCTTATTTGTATAGATTGCTTATTTTTTGTTTTCTTTGGCCATTTTTTTCTACATTCATAACTGTAATGTCTAAATTTCTTGCAATAATAGCATTGGATTTTTTATTTTTCATACTTTTGATATGAGTCTCTTTATTGATTTTGTTCTCACCTCTTCCTCTTGCTTCATGGAAATTGTAGTTGGTTTCTCCTTTTTTGGAGTAGTTTATTCTTCCTCCTATTTCATAGATTCTACCACCTATTCCTTTGTTATCATGTCCTCTTCCTCTGAGAACTTGAAGTAGCATGATTTATCATGTCCTCTTCCTCTTTGAGACAGGGTTATGCATAAGGGATTGGACCCAAAATATACTTGTGAAAAAATGGTGAATTCTAATCAAAATCAAGGTGAATCCTAAGAAAATAAAATCAATCATCTTCACACAAAAATTTGAGGGTATTTGAAGCTCTAAAAAGTAAGGTCATCTTTGGGGAAAATTTTGACCTATTAAATCACCTTATAACTTCATAAAAACACCACCATTAGATCAAGCTCGAAAAAATATTTCCAAGTATAAATATGCTTATGTTTAGAAATATATTGTGGGAAATTGACTCTAAGAAAAAATTGGTCCCAAAAATTTTAGGCAAATGGGACAACGTCAAGGGTCCTCATATTCCCCAATTTCTAATTTTGGAAATCTTAATATTAGCCCAATTTTTGAATATTTGCCATTGTGCATAACTCTGCTTTGAGAACTTAAGTTGCAAGCTGAAATTCTCCCTTTTTATTCTTGTCCTCAAGGAAACTTGTGTTTTGAGTGCATGCTCCAAAAAGGATTGAATTGTTGAGTTTAGCATTTTCTACAATTATTTGATTTTCAATATTTTTCCTCTTCATTCTCATCTAATTGATAATACCCATTGTGTGGGTAAAAACGTCACTCATGGACTTAGATTCATTCATCTGCAAGTTTTTGAATTCCCTTCTAAACATTTTTAATCTCACTAATCTTACTCTGTTGGTGCCTTGAAAGGAGGTTTCTAAAATTTCCCATGCTTGTTTTGAGTTTTTGGTTGCTGCAATTCTTAAAAAAATGGATTCATCAATTGCCTACATAATGAAGAATAAAGCCTTCTTGCCCCTTTTCCAATATTCCTTCATTAAATACTTCTCAGCTTGAGAAAGTGTATTACATGTTGTTGCATTTGCAAGGTTCTGCATACTCATTTTCCTTTACGTCCTAAAGTTCCTATGGCCCAAATGTTTTTTTTTTCATCTATATATTCTGGTAATCATACTTTTTGTTATTCAAACTTAAAGTTTATAATTAAGGAGGACTGTGATTGGAATCCATTGTTGTTAAACTAGGCTACATCAATTATATCTCTCATACCAATTTGAAAGATATGAAAGGCATTATACTCTTATTTGAAGGCATACACAAAATAAAAAATAAAAAAAGCCCACACAATAAATGTAAACACAAAATGCACGAAAGGATAAATATATATTTGTATAATATTAGGAAAAAGCTACAACAACAGCGTTATAGAGGCTTTCTTTGGCAACAATGAAAATTCGAAAAGTCCCCGGACTCCTTTTGAGTTACCGGATCAAGCACTGCCCTAACTGGATGCTTTCACTACTGACTGGAAGTGTCTTCTACACTAGCCGAATGTAATCACTACTGACCAAAAATAACTTATGCGTTGGCCAGTTGCTTTTCTTAGGGAAACGGAAGCACTCTTTACCTTTGCTAAGGCTGTGTACTCTCAAACAGAAGATTAATCAGAGGCCCTTTTTTCTCTCTTTTCTCTATATCAAGTTGAACAAGGTGAACATCAACAACAAATATAAAAATTCAGATAATGAGAAAAGTCTTCACTTATACAATAGGCGCGCTTATAAAATCGTGGCCAGAGGCTCCACGACCCATAAAATAACGTAAATAGAAAACGAATAGTTTTGGAAAAGGCAACGCTAAATTAAGAAGTTAATCAGTCAGTCTTACCAATCCACACCTTTGAAATTTGGAAAGGGAAACGCCAAATTAAGAAGTTAATCAGTCAGTCTTACCAATCCACACGTTTGAGATTTTTTGTTTTTATTAATATTGAATTGTGGTTTGTAGAGTAATTGATCTTCTTGATGTAATATTGTTTTAAATAAAATATTCCTATATTAAAATTTGCAATGAATTAAATCACTAATGAATGATGTGAGACCGCAACCTGCTACAATAGTTATGCCCTCGTATTCTCTATTTAAAGAACTGGAATTAGCCACATGAAGATCTTGATGAAATGGTAGCTTTCGCACCCCGCTCCATCGTGGGGGAGATGCTTGGATTGTTGTATAACGTGGCTGGATGAAGCACAAGAAAAACAGGTTATTAAATTACTCAAGTTCCATCGTATCGTACGGGACATGAGTGGATTGTTGTGTAACGTATTTGACGTACATGCGAGCCTTGAGCCTGAAGAGTATACTGTCGACTTAATCTGTTTGAAGTGTAGTGGTAGGTATAGAAACTTCGCTTTTGCACCATCGGTGAAGACACTTCGTTATTATATTTTTATTAAAAATAGCTCACATTTGAATAGATTAATTATAAAGAATATTATATTAAAATAATATTATTTTATACTTGATAAATAACAATGGTACTTTAGAGCTTATTTAAAAAAATAACAAAGGTACTTTTAAAACATTGAGAAGGTCTTTAATCATTAAAAAAATAGTTTTGAGAATATTTTAATAAATCAAAGATTGAAAGAGAAAAACACCACTTCAAAATATAATAGAAGGATGAAAGCACATAATAGATTGATATACCATAGGGAAAAATATGGCAAAACTCAATTATAAATGGGGAAAAATATGGTAAAACTCAATTATAAATAGGGTAAAATATGATAAAACTCAATTATAAATAGGGAAAAATATGGTAAAACTCAATTATAAATGTTATGTCCAAATTTCAAAGATTTAAGAAAATTATAATATTGAGGACATGGTTTAGGAAAGTATCTAAAAAGCAAGTGTAGACATTGCAATATTGGCAGAAAGGAATAGGATTTTCATGCAAGATGGACTTGTAAAAAACTATTCTATGACCCTCAAAATGCATTCTATGTAATAATAATAACAACATGGGATAATTGTTGGTTCTTTGTGATTTTACTAACCACCATTGAAAGAATCTAATGAACTATATGGTTGTTGTTCGATGGCCCTAACACTCTTAATTTTACCTATCAAGGGAATTGAGATAGTGTAGAGCATGACAATAGCCCAATTTTCTAGGGTCACTTAGTTGCAATGAATGATGTACTTTCGATGCCAAAGAAAAAAAAACTATGAAAAATTAGAACCTCACTTTAAGTTTGATTTTTTTTAGAATATTATAAATATAAACGATATTAGGATTGGTAATATAAGTAGAAACAATAAAAACAAAAGGATTAATCTCAAATTGAATGACGTGTATCAAAGAAACCATGATAGAGTAGGTGTGAGGTGCCCATGTAGGGAGATAAGGAAAGGATAGTCTTTGCTTCCACAAAAGGGTATGTTGGCCATGTTGGTGGTATTACATTAATTGATACCAAGGAATACCATGAAGTACTACTCTAAATATTTAGATTAGGAGTGTGTTTAATATTTGTATTAATAGTAGGTGTCAAGTTTTATGTGTCAAGGGTCCAAGTGTGAGTGTGCAAGTGAAGGTTCATAAGTGATAGGTGTCAAGTGTGAAAGTGAAAAGTCATTTAAGATATGTCAAAATGTGAAGGAGGAGGTTATGTAATCATGAGAGCCTTTGCCATAATATAAGGAATGTGAAAGGTTGCATCTCCCAAGAGTTAGAGGAGAGCAAAAGTTAGGAATATTGTTATATATTGGATATAAAGCTCCATGCTATGTTATGATTCAATAATAGTTTTTGAATGTACTATTTATGTGATAGTTGATTCATAAAGCTTGTTATTTTGTAAAATATCGATGTATTTATGGAATGAGCTTATGTGAATGTAATTATTTTATCATTTTAATTTTTACCTATGAGATATTTAGGCATATTTTCCAATAATGATATCAGAGCCAGCTTGGCTCAAAGCTATGCTGGTGAGAGATTATTTTTATTTGGATAAGATATTGAATGTATAAGATTAAACATAATTGGAACGAGATATTGTTGAATAAGATAATGATTTATAAAGAGATGTAGAAGAAATATATTGATGTTTTGAAAGAGGAGGTTTTATGGAGACTGAACATTGAGGAAAGTTACATTGAAAAGTGTTGAAGGTGAAGGTACAAACTACTGTAAAAAGAACATTTGAACATTGGAATATGTGTTTGAATTCAAAAAATAAATTAAGGTTGAAAGTGTTGAGATTAACATTAGAAGGTAGAAGTATAGAAGACTAAGGATCAACAAGGTTAGAGAAGTATTTGGATTACAAATGTGTGAAGCCAAGAGCTAAGCCATTGGATGTAAAGTTGAGAGTATAGGTAAACCAAAGATATATTTAAAGGAAGAGTTAAGCTACATGAAAAGAATCTAAGAGCACAAGTAAGTTGAAGATGTGAAGCTGAGAGCACAATCAAGTGAAAGATGTGAAGCTAAGAACGTAGATAAGTAGGTGATATTTTAGAACAGTTGAGGTACTATTAATTATTTAGAGAATTCATATATAGAGCTTGGATTTTATAGTGAAATAAAAGGAAATAATTGTTCTTGGAACACCTTTGGAGCATCTTTTAAATGCCTATGTGACTGCATTACAAAGGTATTTTAAGAATTGTTTGAATGGGTAAAAGATTCATTTGACAAGTTAAAAGGGTGAGTATCATTTAAGGTGGCTCTTTTTTTGATTTATTTGGTTAAATTACATTTTGTGCATGCATTGGATTATTTATAAGGAATTATAAGGTGTGTTTAAAGTATTTTGTGGAGATATAAGAAATGATTTAATTATTGAAAAACTAATTTGAATGAGAGAGAAGTGAATTAATTAATTGAAGAAATATTTAAGAAATGAATTAATGAATAGGAGGTATAAGGAAATTAAATTCTTGAAATTTAAATTTATTTATAATTTGGGTTAAATTAAAATTTGAAAATGAAATTGTGAAAGTAAATTTGGGAGATATAAGTGGTAACTAAAATTTGAAATGTGAAATTGAATTTAAAAAAGAGGGATAGATTTGAAATTAAAATTGTGGAGTTATAAGAAGAGGAAAAACTAATTCTATTAAGTAATTGAGAGAGAATGGAAGAAATTATTCAAAATATTTTTTCAAAAGATAGTAAGAAGATGTTAGAAAAGCTAAAATATTATACACAAATATGATAGAGAATTTTTTATGAATAAAGATATATCCCAATAACATTGAAGAAGATATTATATTTAATTATCAAAGAAGCCAAATATGAAAAGTTTACAACATTTGGAAATTATCTACATTCAAAACTTTTTGAAGCAAAAGAAAATTCTAAAGATGCTATCATACTACCTATTGATATAAGCATGATAATATACATGGTGTTTCTTACTTTTTAAATCTATAAATACCAAAGACGAGAAGAATTTATTAAGAGTTTGGGAAAAAAACCTAAAATGAAGGATATAAGTTGTGACACAAATAATTTATAGAATGTGATGGAAAATGATATTTTTCAAGGAACACATTTGGATGAAAATAAATATTATCCAAAAATATCTCAAAATGTGAACATAATTCATAAATTCATGGATTATATTATTGTGATGACCTTCTTATAAGAATGACAAACATCAAGCCATAAGAACATATTCAATATCCAAACATAAAGAAATACTAGACTTAGCACCAATAGGATGAAGACTAGAGTTAGATATTAATGGCTAAAAGTATTCACACCAAATAATGTAATAGAGGGGGTTGTTGGTGATATTACATTATTTGATACCATGGATTACCATGAAGTACTATTGTAAATATTTAGATTAGGAGTGTGTTTAATATTTGTGTCAATAGTAGGTGTCAAGTTGTAAAGAGTGTTTATTTGTCAAGTGTGCAAGTGAAGAGTCATAAGTGATAGGTATCAAGTGTGGAAGTGAAGAGTCATTTAAGATGTGTCAAGATGTGAAGTAGGATATTATGTAATCATGAGAGTCTTTGTCATAATGTAAGGCATGTGAAGGGATGCATCTCTTGAGATTTTGAGGAGAGCAAAAGTTAAAAGTATTGTTATATATTGGAGATATAGCTCCATGCTATGTAGTGATTCAGTAATATGTTTTGAATGTATTATTGATATGAAAGTTGATCAATAAATCTTGTTATTTTGTGAAATATTAATGTTATTGTGGACTGAGTATATGTGAATATAATTATTTGATTATGTGAACATTTACATATGATATATTTAGGCATATTTTTCAATAGGCCACTTAGGAAGCACTTTTTTAAATTTAGAATTTTTGACCTCTCTCATCCAAATTTGATCTCCAATGGTTACGTCAGTAAAATCACCATCAAAGAAGCACACTAGGGCTTTCCCCTAGTAGCACTTTTACCTATCATGTACCAAAATAAAATAATTAACATATAGTAACTTTAAATCTACCCACTCCTAATGGTTCCAATTACCAATATTCAAATAATAGTCACTAGTAAAAATCCCAAACCCAAGAATTTTCCATTTGTAATTTTCCTCCATTAATAATATCTTTATTTCGTTTTATATTCTTACCCTCTCTAATCCTATAAATTTAAATTTAATTATTCCCATAAGGATCCATGGTTTATTATAAATTTAACACTTGGAAGAACTCAATCCATGGTCTTTTGAAAGTAATATTTTTTTTCTAAAATTCCAATTCATATAATTTTATATTACAATAAAATTCTTTCAAACTCCATCTTGATTCATAGGAATTAATTTTCATGCATGACAAGATTATGTTAAAATCTTGCCATTATTTGGTGAAGGCTTCTTTCAAGCATCAAGCATCCAAGATATATTTCAAAAATTAAAACTCTTAATCTTGCAAGCATTTTCCAAGAGTTCAAGCTCAAGCTCTCAAGTATCTTCAAGTACCAAATAAGCTTCTCACAAGCTTATACAATAAAGTGAAAATAACCATATAACCTTAGAGAAAAAATGTACATAGGATTATGCTCTTTCCTCTTAATTGCTTTGGTGATCTCATTGTTATTGTAGCTTTAACTTTTAATCATATTGCATGTTCATTTTGTTTTGAACACTTCACATACATCTAGCTTAGCATTTATTCTTCCATAATTATTAGTTTACATTTTTAAGCACTTAATATCTCTATTTTCTATCATTTAGTAAGGTATATGTACTCCTAAGTTGGAGGTCTCCATCATAACAATCATTAAGTCACTCAATATTGAATTTAATCTTTGTTTACTACTACTTAAATCAAAAGCATTATCAATTTATAATTTTTGTGGAAATATCACTCGTTAATTTATATAAAAAGCATCAATAATGCTATCATAGATCCTATGGTACTTTTTCCACTAGCCATTAACGATATACATTTATTATTCTATCATTTTAAATCTTCATTTAAACAATAGACTAATATTGGCCATTGGAGTCTAACATTCACCTCTAGATTGGAAAGGTCCCTTTGTCACTAATTCACTATTTTTATATTTATTTTCTAGGAAAATAAGAGCACCATCGGAATGCAAAAGAGTTGGAAACGCTTCTATGAAACTAGCAATGCTTCTACCTATATGATAAAACCAAGTTTTTTGGATTCATATGCATTTCCATTTTAACATCTAGATATTTAATTCTATCTGCTATTTTCTAGATTTTATTTTCTATTTTCTTTAAAAAAAAAAAAAAAAAAAGGAAATAAGGAACTACTAGAGTGCTTTAATCATTTATCAAGACAACTAGATCTTTAATATTTATCATTGAATAAAAATTATATATAACCACATTTAGGACATTATTGTTACATATCTCTTACACCATTGTCTTCAAAAATAAAATTTATCTTCTAATTCATCATTATAAGTAAAAGTGTTTTGGTTTTGGTCCTTCTTATTTAATTTCTATGTTGCATTAGGCCTATATTAAAGTTAATATTTGATGTGGATTAAAAATAAGGTAGAGTTTTGCATTAAAAATATGCTTAAATAAGTATTTGTACAACCATAATATTCCAAATTTGGAATAATCTTAACCAGAAGCGAGACTTAAGCAAAGATGCTAACAAAATAATATATGACTAATATAATAAAATCCAAATTTCTAAAAAACTCCTTGCCATCCAAATATTCCAACATTACAATATTCAATAATTTTTTTAGAAATTATTTATAACTTAGACTTTAGAAAATAATTAAAACTAAAAAACTAAGAAAAACCTAGTTTATTACAACTTTTAAAAGTTGTCCTCATCATCCAAACCCATTATTGAAATATTGGACTCCAATATTTGCAAAAGGGATGGAAAATGGTGGGACATCTGATGGTGTGATATAAAATGAGCTTGGTGTGGAAGCTAACCTTGATAGGCAACAAGGTATGAAGTGGAAGAACATTATCAAGTCTAATGAATCTTCATATCAAACACTTTATCTATAGCAAGTGGAAGCTAAAAATTAGGTACCACATCTATAGGATTACTGATGACAGAATTTATTTACAAAGTGGAATCATGATATGGTTTCAAAATTTTCATATTGATTATGTAATGAGTTCCAATATGAGCCAAAATATCAAGACAAAAGGTATTCTTTGATACCTTCTAAATAATGGTGTAAGGTCCATAGCAAAGTGGTTTAATCTTACTATGTGCCTTTTATGTAAAACACCATTTATCTAAGTAAAGCCAAACTCTATCTCCATCTAAAAAAAATTAGGAACATGATATGTATCCATAGATTATTTCTATTGTTGTTGATTGTTCTATATAATTTTAACCACATTTTATTGAAGACTCTACAAGTATTGAATAAGTGATGTTGCCTTACCTTGCTCTTTCTAAATATGCATAGTAGCTGGAGAGGGAAAAAATAAAGGCAACTCATAGGGTGCCAAGGGCTAAAAACCAAGACAAACCTCAAAAGGAGAGTGTCCTATGGATGTGTGAACTACTCTATTGTAGGTATGCTCTATGTGAGTGAGGCTCAAATCCCACTTAGTTGGAGAAGTATGATGATAAATGTTCAACCTCTACATAAGAGTTCATTAACAACTTTAGTTTTCCCATATAACTATGGATGAAATGTCATGGAGAAGTTAAGAAAATATCCTAAAATATTCCACAATGATCTTTAAAAATGATCCAAAAACAAGAATACATGTTAGATACATTGCTATTAGGTAGACCAAAATAACACCAAACTATCGTAAAGAAAAGTTTTGCTAAGTCAAGTGTAGAATTGGTCTTTTGGCCTGGAATAAAATTAGCCATTTTACTAAATCAATCTACAAACATAAATACATAATCAAATTTTTGAACTATTAATGGAAAAACACTAAACAAATCCATTAAAATTGTTTTCCAAGGATGAGAAGGAATAAGAAAAATAACACTAAGACCCAATTTCTTGTTTCCTAACTTCGAGTGGCAAAAAACAACACATTGCTTCAAAAATCACAAAATATCACACTACATGTGAGGTGAGTAGAAAAACCGTCGCAAGTGGTGAAAAGTATTATATTTTCTAAAGTGTCCACCATAGAGTGAAGAGTGGTCCTATTTAAGAATAGAAATCCATCGCTATTTAGGCACATAAAGCTTATCCAAATTATAAAATAATTCATACTTCCTATGAAAATATTGAAAAGGACTTACATTAGAAGAAGGAGGATGTAAATGGTGTTCGTAAACTTTTCCAAAATATGAAAATATAGCATATTATGTAGACCAAGTCTGAAACTAATATGGGAAGTAGTCTCAATTTATAATGTGAAATATACTAGAGGGTGACTTAAATAGTCTACTACAATGTTACTAGTAGCTTTTTTATACTTGATTATTAAATGAATTTGCTACAAATAACCTCTCCACTTCATGTGACATGGTTATTCAATGTTGTTTTATGACTGGATAAATTTAATGGGTATGTGATCTATATGTATAATAGTCTCTTTTCCAAGAAAATAATATCTCCAATACTTGATGTCTTGCACCAATGCATATAAATCTTTATCATAGGTGGAGCAGTTCTTTTTGGAAACCAAGAATGTCTTATAATGGTAGGCCATAGGATGGCCACTATGCTTCAATACATTTCCAAGGGTAAACTATGAGACATTTATATCTATATCAAAGGAATGAGAAATATCAATAAGTATAAGGATAGGAGCTATAAATAGTTCGTAATTCAATTTATCAAAGGAACAAACATGATCCTTTGTTGATTGAAATAAAATTTTGTCTTTTGTTAAATGATATAATAGGGCTACAATAGTGGAAATTTTATGGATGAACTTGTGATAGAAATTTTAATGTAAAGAAAAATTCTTAACTCTATTATTTTAAAAGGATTTGGCCAATGGAGAAGGATTTCAACTTTGGTAGGATCCACTTGTATGCCTTCATCATTAATGATAAAACCAAGGTAGGATATGGAGGATTGCAAAAATGGACACTTTGGAAGGTTGACATACAATCTATTCTCTTGAAGAGTTTTGAGAACTTGTTCTAAGTGATCTAGATGATCCTTCCAAGTGGGGGAGAAAACAAGAATTTCATCAAGGTAAATTATCACAAATTTATCTAGGCTATTCTTGAACACCTCATTCATTTACCTCATGAATGTAGTCAATGTAGTTGTAAGACCATAGGGTATAATAAGTCATTCAAATAATTCCAGCTTTGTCATAAATTTTATCTTCCATGTGTCTTATGCTTATACTTGGACATGATGATACCCTCTTTTCAGATATAACTTTGAAAAGAACTTAGCTCCTTGTAGCTGATCCAAAGGATAATTTCTTCTAGGAAGTGGATACCCATTATTCATGGTGATTTTATTCAAGGCCCTAAAATCATTGCATAGATTCTAAGTACCATTTTTCTTGAGTAGAAGGAATATTTGTGAATCAAAAGGAGAGGAACTTGTTTTAATAAATCCTTTAGATAATACTTAATGAATTTTATTTTTGTATTTTCCATTTGAAGAATTGATTGTATATACATGGGTGCATTAGGAAGAGAAGCACTAGGAATAAGTTCTATGATATGATTAATTTATCTAACAAGAGGAATAGTAAATGTTTCTTTGAACACTCAAATATGATTACAAAATATTGTTAAGTGAAGCATGCCTTGGAGATTTGTGAAGTGGTGCTTGTATATATTCATTTTATGGCCTTATGAATATGAGTTCCCAATCTTGTTTTTTATTTATAGCTTTTTGTACTTTCCTATAACTTAAAACCAAGTCGTTTGTTGGTTGAGTTCACTTAATTAGATATTATTTGTTATCTAACCATAAAGTATAAGTTTTATTGAATAGATCATAAGTGGATTTCCTATCATATTGATAGGTTTTTCCAAGCATAAATCGATAATAGACCATTGGAGTGACATCCCATGTTATATTGTTCATAAATTTAGGAATAATAAAAATGAGATGGTGCAAGTATGTGTGATGTTAGAAGTGATCCCACTATTCTTCCATGCCAAATACTAAGTACTAGGATGAGAGCATAAACGAAGATTCAAATTATAACTCGTAATTATATTTTTCTATGAGTTTTTATCGAGTATACAATCAATATAATATTCATGGTTTGAGTTAGTTCTTATGACAAAAAAATATTATGATCACTTAAGAAGAGTTGTGATGCACAAGAGTTAAATTATTCAACTTTTAGTTTAACTCTCGATATGTTCTATCGTCCGTAATGATCCTAATGGGACCATATTTTGGGTCCTCATTTGTAGACTTTACAACTAATGATTTCTTCTTCATATTTTGTAATAAAGAATATTAAGTCCTAAAATTTCCTTTATTATAATAAAAAACTATAAAAAATTTGAGAATAATAAAGATTAGAAGACCTTTTGGATGAGGAAAAGGAAGAAGAAGAAGCATAATAATGAGAAAAAAAGGAAGACAATGCTTCTTCACTTGCTATTATTGATTTCATATGTTAGTAGTTCCTATAGATCGAGATTTTCTCAATTGGCTGGCAACTTTATCCTCTATCAATTTTTCTTGATTAAACAAAGTATCCAAAGTTGTGATAGGGGTATGTTTCAATTTCGTAAATATTGAGTCTTGAAAATAAATTTTAAACTTAATAATGAGTCTATTAGAAAAATCCTCTACAATAGCTAAGATCCTTAACTTAATACACTAAAAAATACATTCTTGGACATGCATTTTGTATCCTTTCTTCAAGCAAAGTCATTTGTAGATGAGATATTTACCTTATTATAAAGGATAAAATGTATCCTTTGAAGCTTTTAAAAGTCCATGTTAATTTGTGATGGGATTTTAACTGACTTGAAAATCAATTATCAACACCTTGGCTAGACCTGAAAGCTTCAATTTGAAAAAGGGGAGTGTATCATCTTCAACAATTTTACTATAAGAAAATCAAGTGTCTAAGTCTAATATCCAAATGTTTAAGACTTCAAGATCATGTGAACCATCATAAATTTTTACTTTTCATTTATTCTTGCACAAATATCTTAAATTTTAATGTCACTAGATCCACTTAGAATTGCCATATCATTAACCCTATCAACCAAAATACTAACTACAGTAACTAAACTTTTTACTTGTTCCATTAAATTAGAATCCATTTGTGACTAGGTATAAGCCATAACTTACTAGTGCACTCATAAAGACCAAAAAGTCTTTACAATGGGGAATTATAAAATTTACATTTTGTTCAAGAAATTTACAAAAAGATAATCTTCTTCATAAATTTTTTTGACTATACCCCAATAATATACCAAAAATAATTCGTCTTCTCAAAATTACACTATCTTGGGAATTTTACCAAGTCTTATATTAGGAACCTACTATTAAAATAAAGCTCACTCACACAAAATACTGGAAACTAACCGAAATGCATCAAATAACATAATAACGCTTTACAGACAATAATTGTAGAATTGAGACAATCTCACACATGACTTAGAATTGTAGGCGTCTTTGAGGGGGCAACATCCTTCAATATTTCATTAGCTTGCAAAAAGATACATCATACATGGATTCATGTCTTTCAAATATAAATCTTCATGCAACCCTACCTAAAGGCTCAAGAGTTGGTTTACATGTAAAATTCCACTCAAGTTGGAATATTCTACCAAATATCAATTATAATCTTGATAACAGTTACATGAGATAGCCCCACTTGGCTAGGTTCCTTACTTACCACATACATTAAAAAGAATTACAAAATAACATTATAATAGGATCCCCATGTTGGAAGTTGATCATTACATAATAATGAGAATTACAAAATAACGTTAGGATGGGATCCTAATATGTCCTTCCCCTTCAAAAATATTTTTTATCAAATCTAGAGGTAAGGAAACTAGTGCTGGAGCTGATGGAGAGACTCTCATGTAGCATATTATGGATGGAGTCCACATCACTGAAAAAGGATCTTAGTAATGGTGTAGTTGTAGAGAGTGTGAGTATGACGATCCAAAAACTATTCGAGTTCAAGAAAAATAAAATTTTCTTTATATAAATCAGGTTGTGTAGATTGAACCTGTACTTGAGTGTCCACCACCTTTTTGAGAGAGAAAACATGAAAAAGAAGATGGATTTTGGATGTAGGTGGAAGGTCCAATTTGTAGGTTGTGGCATATATCCACTATAGCACCTAGTAGGGCTTGTAGTATTTCATAGAAATTTTCTAGCAACTATGAATCTTGAGGGACAACGATTTGTACAGTTACAAGTGGAGAAAAACCATATCAATAACATAAAAATTGCACTTGAATTGGTGTTGGTCAGCCTATTGGCACATCAAGTTTTGGGATGCATCAAAATTTAGCTTCAGTTAATGGAGAATATTAGTATGTTGATTAATAGTAATGTCAACTACATGGACCTTGGAGCTACCTAGGATGTAGGTGGAAGGTTCCCATAAACTGCCTCAAAAGGGGTAACCTTGGTTGTTGTGTGATAGGAAGTGTTTTATCACGATTCAACCAAAGGAAGCCACTTCATCCAATGAGTAGGATAATCAGATGCAAAGCAAAGAATGTAGGTATCCAAACATTTGTTCATAATATCAATCTAGCCATACATTTACAAATAATATGTTAAAATAATTTTGAGCTGTGTTCCTTACAACTTAAATAATTCTTACAAAAAAAAATTAGTAAAGGTGGGATCACAATTAGACATGATGGAGGTAGGTATACCATGAAGGGGAAAAATGAAATCGAGGAAATTTTGGAGAATAGTGGAGGTTGTGTAAGGATGGTATAGCGAAAAAAAGTGAGCATACTTCAAAATATGATCCTCTACCATGAAGATAATAGCTTTTTCTTTGGACTTAGGCAACCCTTCAGTAAAATCCATGGAAATATCCATCCAAACCTGATTAGAAATATGCAAGGGTTGAGGAGTACATGGATAAAGAACTGTTTTACATTTCATCCATTGAAAGGTATTACAAGTTTCCATAAAATCCTAGATATCCTTTTTCATACCTATCTAGAAAAAAATGCACGTAAATCAGTCATATATTTTGAGAAATCCTGAATGGCCTGTAGATGGGACAACGTGCAGTTCTTGCATGAGGATCTCTCAAAGTGGGAACTTATGGGGAACAACAAGGCATTTGTGGTAATGAAAATCATGGCCATCCCAAGTGTAGCCTTGACATGAAGTAGGCTCTATGGAAAGGGAGACAACCAAAGTTTAAAAATCAAAATCTTGAAGTACCTCCTAGCATAAGGAATCGACCCATTGGGAAATAGGTGATGAAATGACACACAACATACTGAGAGTCTCAAACTGGTGAGAGAGAGCATCAAACACAATATTATCCTTGATATTATTGTAAGTGATATTATAATCTTAGCCCATGAGTTTAGAGATCCATTTTTGTTGTTTGGGGGTGCCAACCCATTGATCCAAAAAGTATTTGAGACTTTGATGTAAGGTTATGCATAAAAGGTTGGACTCGAAATGTACTTTTAAAAAAATGGTGAATTCTAATTGAAATTAAGGAGAATTAAAGTGAATCCTAAGAAAATAAAATCAATCATCTTCTAGCAAATAAAATCAATTAGACCTAAGCAAAATGAGGTCTTACGTCTGAGGAGAATTGTTCATATGAATTTTGCTTTACTAGCTAAGTAGGTGTGGCGCATCATTTTTGGTGAAGAAAATGAATGGATAGCTATAATAAAATTAAATTATATTCAAAATATGGAATTCCTAAGTGACTCAGTTCTAATCAGAGGTTCTACTTTTTGGAAAGCAATTCTCAATTGTAAGGAAATCATCAAAAAAGGTTTAAGATGGGTTTTAGGAAATGGTGAGAGGATAAATTGCTGGAATGATAGGTGGGCTAAAGATGAATCACTGAAAGAATATCCTAACTTATCCCGAATTAGAGATATCATAGAAGAAATCATTGGCAGAAAAGTCTTTGATTATATGGTTAAGGATAGAGGCAAAATGAAGTGGAAAAATATAAGGATTTAGGGATTTCAAGCAGAATCAAATGATCTTTGTAACATTATCAAAAAATAGTTTATCCCCATGAGACCCAAGGAAGATCATATGACTTGGGATCCTACGAAAAAATGGTAGTTCACTGTTAAATCAACTTACAAGATTCTGCATGATGACGAGGATTTTGTCCTCCAAAAGGACTTGGTTTAGATAAAAAATTTAATTCGAAAAATTGCAGTCTTTTCATGGCTGGTTATACAAGGAATAATTTTAACCATTGATAATATGATGCATAAATGTATTTTTATCACTAATAATTGTTATCTATGCAGGACTAATTAGGAGACCATTTATGACATTTTCCTTGACTGTCCTAAGTGGGGTTTTTTAGGCCTTCAATATTTCTTGGGTTAAACCAGCCATTGTACTTGATTTTTTCATCTAGTGGCCTTACCCATTTTCAATATAAATACTTAGATACATGTGGAAAATTTGTCTCAATAACTATCTTTGGTAGGTGTGGTTAGAAAGGAACCATAGAGTATTTAATGAGTCTATCCATGATCATCAAACTATCATTGCCAGGATCCTATCATTTGCCAACAAGAATGTGAACCTTATCCCTTTTGATAGTCGTAAACCTCATCTACAGGAGACCACGATTTCTCAATATTTAAGCTTAACCTTGTTAGATGAGTTTGTGCCTAGGGTAGTCAACCCTAGAGCCAATGTTAAGTGGTCCCCACCTCCTATGGGTTAGTTTAAGATTAATTTTTATGGAGCGGCTAAGGACAATCCTGGCAAAGTAGGCACTAGCGGTATTGTACGAGATCATAATGGGAATATTATTCTTGCATTTTCTGAATATTTGGGAACAAGGACGAATAACGAAGCTGAAGCTAGAGCTATGTGGAGAGGCCTTCAAATGACTCAATACTTAGAATGCAATTTAATCATAGAAGGAGAATCTATGCATGTTGTAAATATTCTCAATAATTGGAAAACACCTCCTTGGAGGATTAAAACAATTGTTTAAGAGGCTAGGATCCTTTTCAAGGGAATACATGATAGAAAATCCCAATATGCCTTTCGAAAAGCTAAAAAAATTACTGATATGCTAGCCAATTTGGGTGTCGATGGTGATGGAATTTTCAAATGGGAACACGGTGTCCTGAGCAAAGTAGAGGAGCTTATTCAACAAGAATGCCAAGAATTATAGTCAAATTTACCACTAGGGAAGGCACTATAAGTTCGAAGGCTAGGAGTATTCCCACATATTTTTTGAAATGGACTCACAATAAAAATTATCCGAGATGTTAGTCTTCGTGGATGTTGCTTGGAAATACCACAAATACTAATGGGAAAAATCACATATCAGATAACATGGATCCTAGTCATCTTAGTAATTTGAGGTTGGTTGATAATCACAGGGCAAGAAAGAAACAACAATATAAGACTTTGAACTAGAGCCACGTGGACCACCAGATAGCCACCGCCATAAATATAGCTAGAAATTTCACTTCTCCAAGGCTGATTGGCCAAGACGGGATGTGGTCCCAAAGCATGTCATATACGGAAGAAAGCAATTACCAAAGAATTATTAAGAGTAACTATCAATATAGAGCTTGTGTGAGTTTTTCAGTACTCTGCTATGTGTGTCTGCAGCTTTTTGTTCCTCCAATATTTCAAGGAAGGGATCCATATCTGTTTATTTTTTTGTAATTATGATGCAAGTGTGTTTTCTTGGGGTATACCCAAAATGTTGTATGTGAATTTTCTTTTTTATAACAGGCTATGTGCCTTACTGGATGTAATGGATTTGGCGGTATGTATATTTTACATATATAGGATCCTTAGTAAGGACATGTTCATCAATAGCCCTGGGGTGATTTTTGTAAAAGGTTGTGGGTCAACCTGTAAAACCCGGTATTAATGCTATAGTTTCTTATCTACCAAAAAAAAAATCAATCATCTTCACACCCAAATTTGGGATATCTAAATTCCTAAAAAGTAAGGATATATTTGGGGTACATTTTTACTTATTAAATCATCTTATAACTTCATAGAAACACCACCATTAGATCTATATTTAAAATAGCTTTCCAATGATTACAAATATACCTATTTTTGTATATATATTATGGCAAATTGACCCTAAGACAAAATTAATCCCAAAAATTTAGGTGAATGGACCGACATCAAGGGTCCTCATATTCACCCAATTTATGAATATTCATCACTATGCATAACCCTACTCTTATGGTCCATTTTAATGGAGAAATTATGCCTAATGAGATATGGTCGCCAATGAATTACTACATGTAGAATTATCGTCATCTCCTTAGCATAAGTGGATTTTCTAAAACTACAACTGAAGAGAGGTTTACTAGTGAAAGCCAAGGGTTGACCTTCTAGCATCAACACAACACCAATACCACAACTAGAAGCATCACTTTCAATGACAAATGATTTAGAAATTTCTAGCATGGCTAATATTGGAGTGGTGGTCATAGCATGCTTTAGCTTGAGTAAATCTTGTTCAATGGGTTCAAACCAAGTAAAAGAGTCCTTATTTAACATGGAAGTGAGGGAAGCTACAATTTTACCATAGTTATGAATAAATTTATGGTAATAACTAGTAAGCCCTAAAAATCCTTGAGGACCCTTGGGAGTGAGAGTTTTTGAGCAGTCCTAAACTTCCTAGATCTTCCTAGGGTCAACTTTGATGTTATCCTTCATGACAATGTGTCCCAAATATTCTACTTCTATCAATCCAAAAGAACACTTGGACCACTTAGCATAGATTTTATATGGAAATAGCTATAGATTCTAATGCACATGAATAATATACTCTTCCTATGAGCGACTATATACCAGAATGTCATCAAAGAAGACTAGGATGAATTTTCAAACGAATGGATAAAAATATTGTTCCTGAGGCTTTGTAAGTGGAAGGAGAAAGAGTTAAGCCAAATGACATCACCAAAAACTCATAGTGACCATAATTATAAAAAGTAGTATTGGGAATATACTCATCCTTAAGCATGATTTGAGGGTACCTAGAGCAAAGGTCTAATTTGGAAAAGTACATAATCCCATGTAGTTTATTCAGTCATTCATCCACCACTAGAATAGGAAAATTATCCTTGATGGTGTGTTTATTGAGCTCATGGTAATAGATACACAACCACTAGGACCCATATTTATTGTACACAAATAAAATTAGAAAAGAGTAAGGACTATTTCTTGGTTGAATGACAGTAGATTTTAATAATTCTTATACTAACTACTCAATTTTTTACTTAAGAGCATGAGGATACTGGTACGATTGAATGTTGGGTGGTGCATTACCAGGTAACAAAGTAATAGCATGGTCATGAGAGCAGTGTGGTAATTTTTATGGTTTAACAAAAATAGAATTATGCTTGGCCAAAATAAGTTGTAAATATGTAGGAATGAAATCCTCCTCTAAAGGATGAGGTTGGATCACAAATATATGAGCTATGACATCTTGCGATGATTTTTTTAATTTCTCAATCTATCTTGAACTAATAATTTGTGAAGGCCCTACTTTTGAGCCATGAAGAGTGTGGGATGATCCATCCTATGAGAATCGTATTCCAAGCTGAGTAAAGTTCCATGATGGTTCCCAATGCACCCAACCATTGAGATCCTAACATGATATCACATCCCCCTAGTTGAAGTGCAAACATATCTTGTTTGAGCTCATAGTCCCCAATATTGACCTTAACATTATGGTATTTACCTTTGCAAGGTAAGGTTCCACCATTGGCAACCATAACCTCAAAGGAATTACATGTGTGTATGTAAAAATTTACCTACATAGCAATGTAGGGATCAATGAAGTTGTGTGTTTCCAGAATCAATCTGGATGGTAAGGTGTAGGCATTTGAAATAACCCACAACTTTCATGGTTTGGGGAGAAGTAATGTGAATAAGTGCGTGAACAAAAAATTTAGCCTATGATATATCTTGGTTTTCTTCATACATTTTGGGTGGTTTTGCTATTGAGTATGTCCATCACTATGGTCACTGGTATCAGGCTCATCAACATCTATGAGGAATAACTTCTTTTGGGTGCACCTATGCCTGTGAGAAATTTTTTCATCACAATTGTAACACAACCCTTGGGTGCATCACACATCCATTTTGGCAGTGGTTAGGTACGTCATTTTTTTGTTCATTTTGATTTTGGAATCTAGGAGGAAAAGAGGATTTAACCTGAGGAAATCTAGATATCCATCTCTGAGCTAGAAATTTAGACTCGACCAAATGAGCCAACTTGAAAGCTTGCATCATGGATTGTGGTTTAAACATCATGATCTCATCTTGGAGATATTTTCTCAAATCACTAATAAAAAAACTCATAAAGAAACCTTAATTCATTCCTGTAGTTTTTTTGGCCAATTTCTCAAATTGTAATTTGTAATCTCAAACTATCGAATTTTATCTCAACTTTGTCAATTGTCCTATAAAATCATCATACTCACTAGGTACAAAGTGAGTGAGTAATTGAAACTCAAAGTCTTCCCATGAGGGGAAGTTCTATGCAACCATTTGTACCACTATAAAGCTTCATATTCCAAGTTGAAGGAAGCCATTTGGACTTGGTAATATACAGGGATATCATGGACGTTAAAAATTTGTGCAACACGAAATAGCCACCCATCCACATCCTTTCCATTGAACTTATGAAAGTATAGTTTTAGCATATTAAAGGTAGTATCACGATCAAAGTGAAGGTGAGAGTCATTTGTTCCCTTTCCTTTACCTCGATTGAAATGTGAGTGTTCAGTACGATACTTAGACTTTCTTGGAACACCTTGCAATTTGGACTCAACTTTTGTAAGCTATTCTTCTAGGCAAATTATGGAGGTATCTTGTTCAGTTCTAAAATTTTAAAATTCTACCATCAAGTTTTAACTTGTGCTTTGCAAGCTAGTAAAAATAGTTAGTAGAGATTCCAATAATGTAGTGGTGTTGCCATTTGGGATAGTCTTGAATCTTTTTTACTGAATTACTAAAAAATAAAAGTGTGGTTTTCGGAGTTACTATTTTTAGTAAGGAGTAAAAAAAAGTGATTGTGTGTTATATATTAAAATTATTAGCTTGAAAATATAGTCACAATAAGCTATATCCCACAACACAAATTTTGGGCACCCTAGACTCAAATTTTGTATTTGTGGAATATTTGGCCAAAAAGGGCTAGTGGAAAATGATAAATTTGATGAATTTTGAGAAAATAAGGAGTTAGAACTCAAAAATTCTATGAGAGGTGTAGATGGGTCTAACTAATATAACAAAAAAAATTGAGGATTTTTGGGGTTGTCTAGGGATTTTATGACTTTTTTAGTGCTATTTTACCCTATTTTTGGTTTAAAAATTACTTAAAATAGAGCAATGATAAAACCACTACAAATTCTTCATTATAGCTTTGATTTGGATGATTTTTTATTTTTTGAGTGCACAATTTTTTATTTTTTTTCTTTGTTTTGACAATTTTTTTCATGCGGTCGATTTTTTATTTGGAGCTACCATTCAAAATTTGGGTATTGGATGAACTATCTCTAACTTATACAATCTATCGACTAACCAATGTGTCTCTATCCCTATCACCTGCACTGTATTTATTAACATTCAACATGTCACTGACCTATAATCCTTTGTACTATGTAGTTATTGACATAGATGGTTCTATTTCTAACCTTGATCACCTGTAATTTTTAACTGCTATAGATAATTATTATTGTCACTATCGACTTGATAGGTACTACCATTGACCTGATTGTTATTATCACTATTCCTACTATTACTGTCACTGATCTGAATGTTATTGAAATAGTTCAAACTATGAGAGAATAATTTAGAATTAAATAGTTTAAACTATTTGGTTCATGTAAGTTTGTTCTTTTATGATAGGGAAGTCCTTTGTATGCTCACATTTGGGTTTGTGATAGGTTTAATAAAACAAGAAGGTATTATTTTTGTAGGTTTAAGTGTTTGACAAAACCAGGGTGTGCTAGGTAGAGGAGTATGTAATATCCATAGACCCTTTGTTATACCGTAGTGACAAACAATAGTGCTTAGACCAATATTTTAAGCCACTGCTCAAGGAGAATTTCCCACATACCTTTGAGAACACTATCTACATCTCTGATAGTATGAGAGGGTAATTATTTGGGATGTTGTATCCTACGGACTATGGATGATACAAGGGCAAAAAGCTTCCTACACGATAAAATTTTATTTAACCTTATAATGGTCTCCTGATACAGTTGAAGATGCATGGGAGTTAAATTCCATTCATGAGTGTTGTCTAAGGCCTAGGTATCGAAGCCTGATCACCCCTCACTTTAGTAGATACTTTATGGGATATCGAGCTTAGCCAATAATCATGGCTCCTTTACACTATTTTAAAACCACTAACACAAGGTTTCTAAACTACTCAACTACTATAAAAGATTGTATTTTTTTGGCTTTTCTGGTTTTTTGGTAGATTTTTTTGGATTTTTAAATAAAGGAAATCAAAATGAAAAAACATAGAAAAATTATACCTAATGAGAAAAAATAGTTGGGCAAGAATTGTCATAGTTATAGCATAACTAATCCCTGGAAAGTGCTCTGATACCACTTTTTAGGAACCTACTATTAAAATAAATCTCACTCACACAAAATACTAGAAAATAGCTGAAATGCATAAAATAATAAAATAAAACTATGCAAAAAGTAATTAAAGAAATGAAACAATCTCACAAATGACTCGGAATCCCAAGCGTCTTCAAGGGGTAACCTCCTTCAATATTTCATTAGCTTGCAAAAGATACATTCGTACATGGCTTCATATCTTTTAAAGATAAATCTTCATGTAACCCTACCTAAAGGCTCAAGAGTTGGCTTAAATGGAAAATGCCACTCAAGCTGGAATATTCTACCAAACGTCGGTTACAATATTGATAAAGGTTACATGAGATGACACCACTTGGCTAGGTTCCTTACATTCCACATACATTACAAAGCATTACAAGATAACATTATAATGGGATCCCCCACATTCGAAGTGTGTCATTACATAATAATGAGAATTACAAAATAACATTAGTATGGGATATCAAAATTTTATAAAATATAAAATTGCAAAAAAAATAATTAATTATTACTAAAAAAATTCCCTTTTAGGCAAACTCCACCTTGAATGGTGTAATTAACCAGTTAAGAATAGTCAAAAAATCACAATAAAGGTTAACCAATTAGTAAGTCAACCATAAATGAAGTCAACTGATCAAAGGTAGTGCCTCAAGCCATGTGGAAAATCCAAAGCCACATAAGGTTTGAATGGGAATCCAGTTTGATTGGTTGTTTATCCTATTTATAGATGCTTTTAAACTCCTTCAAAATACCTCATACCAAGGATGTGGGATAAATACCATGATAAATTTCAAGAATATGTAATTTCCTCTAGGCCAATAAATGACACCACGTATGTGGGTCCTTTAGGATTGGATTGTGCCACTTGAAATCCCTTTATCGTTGAATTTCTTGTCCTACATCAAATTCAATAAATTCAATATTTTATTCTTGCCACAAGATCATGACAACTAGGTAAGTTGAGGCCACAATTTATAGTGATCAATATTTGGGGAGCATCACCTATAAATGCAGAACAAATGTTCGTTGATGCTTTGTCATTGGGAGATGAGAGGGATTGTTTATAAAAAATTCTTTAGGAATCCTTTAGGGGTTCTTTGAAGAATAGGTGGCTACCACTAAAGCCATGATAAATAAACACTCATCTCATGACACATGTAGGATAATATCTTTGCTCAATACACATGCCAAAAAATTAAGCATAAATATTGATAGTAAGGAGAAAGTGTTTGTTGAGAGAAGTTTTATTGAAAGTCCCTCACTAGGTAGAGCTGAAGGCCAACATTGGTTTAGAGCTAGTTTTTGTTTGGAATCAAAAGGTAAATATTAGTTGGATGTTGAGAAGTAGGAAGGGCCTACAATGGGGTTAGTTTTGATAAAAGGATGGTGGTGGATGGTAATTTGCAACTTTTACAATTATTGAAAGGCCAACAAATAATATTTTATTTTGATGACCATAAATGGTGATCGAAAGGCTGAAAAATGACTTTCTATTCATCATTGAGGACCTTTAGAGGCTGACACCAGATTGAAAGGTCGACACATGGCCTTTTTTTGGTTGTTGTATACCTTCAAAAATTTTCCAATTATATTCAAAAGTCAATTTTGGAAAGTTAAAGATCACAATTTAGTGTTAACCTTATGAAAACAAAGACTTGGAATAATATTTTAAAATAGAAATAAAATTTTAGCTTAACTAAAAGCTAAGCATACAAAAAAAATAAAAAAAACAATTAAATTTTAATATAATATTACATTGAACTATTTCTTCAATCCTAACCAAATATGGTTTGTGACCAATTATCAACCTATAATTGGAATTAAAAAGTGTTTTGCTAAAGTTAATCTAAACCAAACTTAGTAATAAAGAGATTCTTCCAAGATATGCATATGAAAATGCAATCAAAGGAGTAGATATAAAACTAGTATTACCTAATCCAACCCATGACTAATCTCTTGCTCTGATACCATTGATGTGGATAAAAATAAGCCACATTTTTGCATTGAAAATATGCTTCAATAAGCATTTGTACAACCACAATATTTCAAATTTGGAATATACTTAACCATAAGCTAGAATTAATCTAAGATGCTAAAAAAATAATATATGACTAAGCTAATTGTTGTGGTTATTTTCTGTGTCCTTAAATATTTGAAAATTATCAAGCCATAATAAAATCACTAGTTCACAAAGAGCACTATGGAAAATGGTGGATCCACCTCTTTAAATAGGAAAAATATTATCACAAATATTCTAGATAGATCGAGTAAGCTAAGGATACGCTGGAGGTGAGCCTATGTTATTTCTCATATGCTCACGCTCATCCAGATTAACAAAAACAACGTAAAACTATAACATTAAAAATTACTAAGCTTTAGAGTAACTCCTAGCTAATGCTTCAAGTTATATATTGGCATCGCCCAACTCCCTCTCATGGTTGGTCGACAGGCGTCAATCAAAATATATATTTTTTGTAACTTATTTAAATATATATATATAATAGAGGGAAGAAAGTAGAGAGGGGAGGGCTCTGGTCCCTCCCCTGCTCCCCCTCCCATGGCTCCTGGTTCCTGCCTAGTCCCTGGCTCAACCTAGGTCATCCCTCCCGGGGAGTGGTTGTTTGCAGATGATCTCCTGGGGGAGATCCTTCTCCACTATCTGCGCCCCTCCCGGCCGGCTAGGGTTTCCTTGGTTGTTTTTTTAGACTGGTGCTTCCCAGGGATCCTTGTTTGGTTGGGGATCCCTTCCCTTTTTCCCTCAGGCTTCCCCCTGGGGTTTTTTGTAGGTTATTCGCGTGGATATGGTCCCCTGCGATGGAGGTGACGGTTTAGGGTTTGGAAAGCTTCCCCCTTTTTCTTATGAATCCTCGGCGGGCTCTGTGCTTGGACGGGATTCTTGGTCCCTGTTGCTGGGATCCTCTTCTATTTTCCCGGGGCGGGTTCCTTGTGGTGCAACTCTCTGGTCACTTCCTGATGGGCTGGATCCTCTCTGTGCTGGTTGTCGGCTTCCTGCCAGGATGGCTCTCGCTGAATGAAATGTTTTCCCGATGGGCGGGATGGTTTCTCCATAGGGCGGGATCCGCCAAATCCGTCGGTTTTCCTATGAGGCGGGATCCTTTCTTTTCTGCTGGTTTCTCGGATGGCGGGATTTCCCTGTTGCTTCCCGCTAGGCGGGACTGTTTGTGGTGGTTTTGACTGCTTCCCGTGAGGCGGGATTTTATTGTAACGGTTTTTCTTTGCTTCCTGCTGGGTGAGATCTACTTAATGGTGGTTTTTGGCTACTCCCCGCTGGGCGGCATCTCCAAAACTACTTTCTTTCTTATTTGTTTGTTTCCCATTGAGAGGGATTGTTTCATGCTTACTTATTGCACTAGGCGAGATTTCTATTTTGGTGTTCACTTTCAAGGGATTGATGCCCTAGGCCCATGGCTTATGTAATCAGGTTTTGGGATCTTTGTTAAAACCCATTGTAAATACAAACACTACTTACCAAAAAAAAATATATATATATATAATATATAAAGTATGATAATTATAATTATAATTATAACTATCATATAACTATTATTAATTAAAATATAATATTTATTATTATATATAAATTTAAATTAAACATTTAAATAAATATTTAACTAAATTTATGTAAATCAAATTTAATTAAATACCTGATTAAACATATAATAAAAATTTAAAAAATAAAAATATTTAATTAAACATTTAAGACCCTAGAGTTCAAAAATAATTAATTTAATTTTTTAAAGTTCAAAAATGAATCTAATGACAAAACACCAAAATGATGACTTAACCTCGATGACACAGAGGATTTGAAAGACACTTTTGGAAGGTGAAAAAAGCTTGGAAAGAACCCAAGGACCCATAAATTTATTGAACAAAGGCAGACTGGGGTAAAAGTGTAGGGGACTCATAGGACAAATTTTTTTTTGAAAATTTGGGGGTAAATAAGTTAGATTTTGAGGATCCAACATAGGCTTCGATTGGGATAGGTGATGAGAAATATTTTTGGGCAATGAATCACCTAAGAATTCCAAAATCTCAATTAGACCAAAAAGGTAAAACTTGCCTAATCACCTATAGAAAACACCTTAGTCACCTATAAGAACTCCTTAATCACCTATAGTAAAATGCCTTAGTTACCTATATAAACTCCTTAATAACCTAAAAGAACTACTTAATCACCTAGAAAGAAATCCTTATTTACCTAAAGACTAAAACACACTCTTTTATTTTATGGCCTCTCAAGCTCTTTGCACACAATGATACAATTTCAAATGTTGAACATTGATAGGAATTTAAAATTCCTTGCCATCCAGAGTTTACAATTTGTAAATATGTTGTCCTACTATTTGAAGAATTTAATAGGGACCAATCCATCTTAGTTCCCACTTCCATTTTCCTCATGCTTGTCATTATTAGGATCCTAGTACAACACTATATATCCTTCCTAAAAATGTTACCTCTAGCCTTATTATTAAAAAACAATGATGTTTAATGAGCCTACTCAGTTATATTCATTAGTGCATCTTTTCTATCTTCCTACAACTTCACAATTTAATCAAGTCTTATTTGCAAGACATTTGGATTTTCATGATCCTATAGAAGAAAATACAAAGCATGAATTTCTACCTGAGGAGGCAATGGAGCATTCTCACCATAAACTATCTCATAAGGAGATTTTCTTGTACTTATTTTGATAGATATTATATCAGCCCATAGAGCAAACTTTAGTTCATTATCCCAACTTATCTTATTATTTCCTAATTCTCTTCTAATTATTGTGATCAAATTCTTGTTTGAGAATTCTTCTAATACATTCCATTGAGGATATGTTAGGATATTACTATTAAAATAAAGTACACTCACACAAAATACTAAAAAATAACTCAAATACATCATATAACTCAATAATACTATGCAAAAATTAAATGCAAAAATGAAATAATCTCACAATAACACAGAATCATAGGCCTCTTCTAGGGGGAAACGTCCTTCAATATTTCATTAGCTTGCAAATATATGAATTCGTACATGGCTTCATATCATTTAAAGAAAAAATTCATTCAACTCTACCTAAAGGCTCAAGAGTTGGCTTACATGCAAAATGCCACTCGAGCTAGGATATCCTGCCTAACATCAGTTACAATATTGGTAAAAATGGTTACATGAGATGGCATCACTTGGCTAGGCACCTTAATTGCCACATACATTACAAAGTATTACAAAATAATATTATAATGGGATCCCCACATTGGGAGTGGATCATTACATAAGTAGATGAGAATTAAAAAATGGCATTAGGATAGGATCCTAACATGTCCTTCCCATTCAAAAATATTTGTCCTCAAATCTAAAAATGAGGAAACTAATGTTGGAGCTGATGGAGAGACTCCCATGTATCATCTTATAGTTGGAGCCCATGCCAATGAACAAAAAATTTTGTGATGGTATGATTATGGAGAGTGTGGGTGCAACGATCCAACAATTATTTGGGTTTGAGTAATATGGATCCTTCTTCATCTAATTATGGTAATGATGATTGAACCTGTACTTGTGTGCCCATAAATATTTTGAGAGAGGAAACATGAAAAACAAGATGGAGCTTGGAGGTGGGTGGAAGAGCCAATTTGTAGACAGTGGAACAAATCCATTATAGAACTTGGTAGGGTCCATAGTATTTTATAGCAAGTTTATGGCATCGACAGAGTTGTAGCGATGATTGTTTATACAACTGCAAGCGAAGGAAGACCATATCACCCACATCAAAGATACACTTAAAATGATGTTGTTAAGCCTGTATTTACATCGAATTATGGGCTGTATCTAAATTTTCCTTTAGTTGGTGAAGAACATGGATATGTTGGCTGAGAGTAGTGTCGAATACCTAGACCTTGGAGCTATTTGGGATGTATGAAGAAGGCGTGAGTGAAGGGTACTCATAAAAAGTCTCAAAAGGGGTGATATTGGTTGTTGTATGATAGGAAGTGTTGTACCACCATTTGGCCAAAGGAAGCCACTTTGCCCATTGAGTAGGATGATTTGATGCAAAGCAACAAAGATAGGTCTCCAAACATTTGTTGACAATATCAGTTTGACCATCCATTTGCATATAATAGGCTTAATGTATTTTGAGTTGAGTTCCTTGCAACTTAAATAATTCTTTCCATAAATGACTAGTGAATGTTCGATCTCAATCAAACACAATGGAGGTGGGCATACCATGAAGGAAAAAATATAATCAAGAAATATTTGGGCAATGATGGAGGTTGTGTAAGGATGGCCAAGGGAACAAAAATGAGCATAATTCAAAATGCGATTCATGACCATGAGAATAATAGAGTTACCACCAAATTTAGGTAACTCTTCTATAAAATACATAGAAATATCCATCCAAACCTGATCTAGAATGGGCAAGGGTTGAAGAGTACCTGAAGAATGAACCATTTCACATTTCATTCATTGACAGGTATCACAAGTTGCTACAAAATTATAGATGTCCTATTTCATACCTTTTTAGAAGAATGTGCACTTGAGGCATTCATATGTTTTAAGAAATCCTGAATTACCTATAGAGGGAGCACTATGTAGTTCCATCATGAAAAGCTCACAAAGTGGGGATGTGGGAGGAAGAACAAGGTGTTGGCGATAACGCAAGTCATGTCCATACCAATTGTATCCTAGATATGAAGTATGGTCATCACAAAGTGAGGCCACCACAGCTTGTAAGTATGCATCCTGAAGGACCTCCTATCGTAAGGAATCTATCCATTGAGGAACAAGTGAGGAAATGACACATAACATAATGAGGGCCTCAAATTCATGATAGAGAGCATCAACTTTAATATTATATTTTCCATTTTTATAGGTGGTATTATAATAATATCCCATGAGTTTATAAACCCATTTGTATTGTTCCGTGGTAGCAACCCATTGTTCCAAGAAGTATTTGAGAATCTGATGATCTTTTTTGATAGAAAAATGATGCCCAATGAGGTATGGTTTCTAATGGGTTACAACATGCAATATTACCAATATCTCCTTTGCATATGTAGATTTTCCCAAGTTATGATCAAAGAGTGTCTTACTAGTGAAAGCCAAGGGTATCCCTTCCTACATCAACATTATCCCAATGCTACGACTGAAAGTATCACTTTTAAAGATGAAAGGCTTGGAAAATATGACATGGCTAAAATTGGTGTGGTGGTCATAGCATGCTTCAATTAAAATAAGGCTTGGTAAATGGGCCTCATCCAATTAAAATATTTCTTCTTTAACATGGATGTGATGGGGCTATAATTTTACCATAGTTACGAATAAATTTGTGGTAGTAACCTGTAAGCTCTAATTATCCCTAAAGTCCCTTGAAAGTGAGAGGTTTTAGCCAGTCCTGAACTGCCCGAATATTCTTGGGGTTGAACTTGATGTCATATTTAGAGATAATGTGTTGTAGATACTCCACTGTAGTCATACCAAAGGAAAACATAGACTGCTTAGCAAAAATTTGATATGCCAAAAACGGTAATTTCTGATCCACATGGATAAGGTGTTCTTCCCATGAGTGACTATAAACCAAGATATCATAAAAAGAAAATAGGATGAACTTCTGTAGAATAGGGTGAAATATTTTGTTCATCGAGCTCTAAAATGTGGAAGGATCATTTGTTAGATCAAATTGTATTACCAAGAACTCATAGTGACATTCATGAGTACAAAATGCAGTTATGGAAGTACCCTCATCCTTAAGCCTGATTTGATGGTATCGAAAATGAAGGTATAACTTGGAGAAGTATATAGCTACATGTAATTCATCCAAAAATTCATCCACTACCAGAATGGGGAATTTATCTTTGATGGTAATTTCATTGAGCTCACGATAGTCTATACACAATCACCACAAGCTATATTTCTTGAGAACTAGTAAAACTAGAGAAGAGTAAGGGCTGGTACTAGGTCGAATGACACCAGCATTGAGAAATTCTTGTACCATCTTCTCAATTTTAGACTTGATAGCATGAGGATACTGATACAATTTAATGTTGGGTGATGCATTACCTAGCAGTGGAATATCATGGTCATGTGAGTGACAAGGCGATAGGGTAGTTGGTTCTAAAAATATGCCATCGTGCTTGGTCAGAACAATTTGGAAATCTACTGGAATTGGATCCATTGTGGAAGTGCTTGGTTGAATTGAGAATATTTGTGCAATGAACCCATGGGATGACTTTTTTAGCAAATTCTCCATACGATTGGAACTAATAATTTGGGAAGAACCTATTTTTGTACCATGGAGGGTGTGTGTTTTTCCATGTTGTGAAAATTACATCCATAGTTCTATAAATTTCTAGGAGATAGTGCACAAGGTTCCAAACCATTGAGCTCTTAACACAATGTCACATCCTCCCAATTGGAGGGAAAATATATCTTGCTTGAGTTCATAATCCCCCATATTTATTTTAACATTTTGACATTTAGCTTTACAAGGTAATGTGCCTCCATTTGTCACCATGACTTCAAATTAATTGCATGTGTGTATATAGAATTTTTTCTACTTTGCAACTCAAGGATTAATAAAGTTGTGTGTACTACCTAAACCAATAAGAATAGTAAGGCGTTGGCCTTTGAAAACCCACAACTTTCATGGTTTGTAGAGTGGTAATATTAGCAAGAGCATGGACTAAAATTTCTACTTGAGGTTATTGGGTTTCCTCTTCCTTTTGAGTTGGTGCTCAACTGTGTCACTTTCCTCATCACTATGGTCACTACTATCTGGTTTCTATGCATCAATTAAGAACAATATCTTATTTGCACATATATACCCCTTCATAAATTTTTCATCATAATTATAACATAGCCCTTGGGCACGATGCCCATCCATTTCATATGTATTCAGTCGCTTAGGAGAAGGAGGTTTATTATCAATATTATTTTAGAACCGAGGAGGAAAGGGAGATCGAGCTTGAGAAAATCATGGTATTCGCCTTTGAGCTAAGAGTTTAGATTTAGCCAATTAGGCTAAAATGATAGCCCACATCATGGTTTAGGGTTTAAACATATTAACTTCAGCTTGGATATCATCTTCAACCCACTCAAAAAATAACTCATAAAAAATGACTCATTCATACCCTTAGTTTTATTTGCTAGCTTCTCAAATTGTGTCTTGTAATCATGAATTATGGCTATTTGTTTTAAATTTATCAAAGATCTTATGAAGTCTTCATAGTCACTAGGGCTAAACTGGGTGAGTATTTGGGATTCAAAGTCCTCCAAATATATATCAGGGGTAGTGGATCGTAGCCATTGGAACTAGTGTAAGGCCTTAGATTCTAAGTTGAAGAAAGCCATATGAACTTGATGATATACAAGGACATTATGGAGTCTAAATAATGGATCAACCTAACATAACCACCCATAAAAATCCTTTCCACTAAACTTAGGGAAGTTCAATTTAGGCATTTAGAATGTCAGATCATAATAATAGTGAGTGGTTTCTATTTCTCTTCTTCGATCTTGAATCTATAGAATCTCTTCTCTTATGGTGAGGTTTGTAGTGGTCAAGGGATTTTTGAATGTCAACTAATATTGTAGTAATTTCTAACTCCTTGTGTTGGGCATGAGTATTGATTACCATTGTGGACCCTCTTTTATTGAGTTACTAAAAATAGATGTGGGGTTTCAGGAGTTACTATTTTTAGTAATGCATCCAAAAAAGTGCTTGGGTGTGGTATATCAAAATTATTAGCTTGAAAAAATATGTACAATGAGCTATACCCCACAACACTGATTTTGGGCATCCCAAAGTTTTTTTTATATATTGTTGTATTGACGAGTCTCCTAGTGCTGTTGATTTTTGATTTGGAGTTACGGTTCAAAATTTGGGGTTTAGGATCAAATATCTCTAACCTATAGTCTACTCCCTGATCACCTTGTCACTATACTGTATCTTCCTCTATCACATATACTATGATTACTGACACAGTTCTGTCACTAACCCTGGGTATTATTTGACACTAATAATACTATTTCTATCACTAGAAGTCTATAATTTTGAACTGTTACAGAGGGATGTTACTGTTAACCTAAATATCACTATTACTAACCATACTATTTCTATCACTGTCTTGACTATTCTATTTATGACCATGGGTTATTGCACACACTTGCAAAATCTGTCCTGATTGTTGGTGCATGCAAGTTTGTTTTTAGTGATAAGAAATGCCTTCTTTGTATGCTCACTTTCAAGGTTGTGAATGCAAATTAGCATAATAGGGATGGTATTTATTAGTAGGTGGAAGTGTTTTTGCAAAACTAGGGTACACTAAGTAAAGGAGTATGTAATACCCATAGGACATTTGTTATACCACAGTGATGAACAATAGTGCTTGAACCAATATTTTAGGCCACTACCCAAGAAGGATTCTACACATACCATTGAGCACACTATATAGCTCTTTGACAGTATGGGAGGCTGATCATCCAGGATGTTGTATCCCATGGACTATGGATAATACAAGGCCGAAAAGCTTCCTAATAAATAAAATTTTGTTTAACCCTAGATTGTTTTTTGATACACCCAAAGATGTGTGGAAGCTCAAGTTCGTGCGCTAGTGTTGTCTAAGGCCTAGCTATTAGAGCTTGATCGCCCCTCACTTCACTAGATATTTTATGGGCTATCTAGCTTAGCTAATAATGATATCTCCTTTGTGATATTTTAAAACCCTCAGCACAGGGTTTATAACCTAAACAACTACTAAAAAGAGATTATATTTCTTTTTGTGTTTTCTAGTTTTTTTGCCAAAAAAAATAGACTATTTTTTTGGATTTAAAAAAAAAAAAAACAAAAACAAAAACACACACGGAAAATTATACCTAATAGGCAGAATGGATGGAAAAAATTGTCTTAGTTATAGTATAACTTAGCCTTGGAAAGTGCTATGATACCACTTGTTAGGATCTCACTATTAAAATAAATCACACTCACACAAAATACTAAAAAATAACTGAAATACATAAAATAAATCAACAATACTATGAAGAAATTAAATTAAAAAATAGAAAAATCTCACAATAACACATAATTGTAGGCCTCTTCGAGGGGGCAACCTCATTTAATATTTCATTAGCTTTCAAAAATATGAATTCATACATGGCTTCATATATTTTAAATAAAAAATTCATGCAACCCTACCTAAAGGCTCAAGATTTGGCTTACATGCAAAATGCCACTCGAGCTAGAATCTCCTACCTAACATCAGTTACAATCTTGATAAAAATGGTTACATGGTGTGGTGCCACTTGGCTAGGCATCTTAATTGCCACATACATTACAAAGTACTACAAAATAATATTATAATTGGATCCCCCATGTTGGGAGTGGGTCATTATATAAGTAAATGATAATTACAAAATGTTGTTAGGATAGGATCCTAACAGGATAGTAGTTTGCAGAATGAGAAAGCTCTATGTTGTACCTAGCACAAAATCCAATCATTTTAAAAGAAGTGAAGTAGTTATCATTGTTTGTAAATAACTTCTTAGGGACCCCACCTCTTATTAATATTTGCTCTTCCAAAAACTTGATGACCACTTGTAGTAGATTTATTGAGAGGTGTTGCTTCTACCCACTTGGTAAAATAGTTTGTTACCTCTAGAAGAATTGGGGTTAATACCACCTTTGACATTTCCCCATTGAGGAAAAGAAGCTTCAACAATCACTAGATTCAAGGGCATGGATGAAAAATTCTTCTTCCCTAAAAAAAATTGATAGTTATGACAACTTATAACAAAGTGCTAGACATATTTAAATAATGAGGGTCAATAATAACCAGATCTCATGATTTTTTGAGTAGTGGCCTTTGGAGAAAAGTGGCCTCGACAAAAACCAAAATGATTTTCTTTCAACACTTGAGGCACTTATTTTTAAAACAAACAGAGAATCAAGACTCCATATGGATGCCTCCAATACATTCTACCATATTGAATGTAATACATTTGAGCTAATTGCTTGATAGACCTTTTATTTTGGGACATGTCTCTTGGAAATGACAAGTACTTAATGTAGAATATTATGCCATCATACCATCTACAATTAGAATTATCAATTGCTCTAGCTTCTTGTTGCTCATATAATACAATAGTGTTATTCATATATTCTCCCTCTTTGTTGGCCAAGTACTTTTCCAATCCTTGTCCTCTAACAATATTCACTACTTTAAATTCCATATCATACTGTAGTAATTTGTCCATCCATATTTCAAGACTACCTAAGGGTTCAGGCTAAGTAAATACATATTTACTAGCAATGTAGGGGATACAAGTTATTACTTTATTGGACCCAAAGATATACTTGAAATGATTCAATGCTCTAATTAATGCTTAAGCCTATTTTTCCAAAATATAAAATTTTAGTTGAACACCCTTCAATCTTGTACTCATAAAGGCTATGGGTCTTTTATTTTTATATCCATATTGCTAAGCTAGAACTATAACAATTGTGTGTTCTGAAGCAAATGATTATATTTTAAAATATTTGGAGAAATAAGGGTAGATCAATACTAAAGCCTTAGCAATTGCATATTTGATATTTTGAAAAGCTATAGTATTTTCCTCTGTCCATATTATTTCTCCATTTTTCTTGAGCATATCATTTATTGGCTTGGCAATTTGAGAAAATTCAGGGATAAAACTCCTAATAAAATTAATATTTCCAAATAATGATCTAACTCCCTTAAGATTCTTAGGAGGAAGAATTTTAGCAATGGCTTCTACTGTTTGTGGGTCAATGCTAATTCTATATTTTGAAACAATATATCTAGGTATTTTACCTTGTGTGTCCCCAAACATACATTTTATAGGATTTAAAGATATTCCAAAATCATTGCACCTATTAAACACTTGAGTTAGATGTGCAAAGTGATCTTCAGGATTCTTTGAAAAAAATATAATATCATCAAGATATACTACCACTATCTTAAATGTAAATCCTTTAAAAGCAACATCCATTGATCTATGAAATATTGCCCCTACATTCAGTAATCCAAGGGGCATCCTAAGGTATTCAAATGTTTCCCATGGTGTATTGAAAGTTGTTTTATGCCTATATTTTGGAGTCACTGCAATATGATTGTAACCTAAAAATCCATCCAATAAAGACATTATTGATGACCCAACCACTTCTTGAAGCAACTATTCCATATTTGGAAGTGGATAGTTGTATTTGAGAAAGGTCTTGTTCAAATTCCTAAAATCTACACAAATACTAATCTCACCATTCTTTTTCCTAACGAGAACCATATTTTCCAACCAAGTATAAATTCTCACCTTCCTGATTATCTTGGTATCTAGTAACTTCTACACTTCTTTCTGCATAATTGGATGCAAAGTGGAATTGAACTTCCTTTGTTTTTTCTTGAAAGACTTAGTATCCTTTTGAAGAGGTATTATTTGAGTTATTACCTTTGTATTTAAGGTCTTTAGATCTTAATAACTCCAACTAAAAACATCCATGTTCTTTTTCAAGAACTTGATATATTGTTGCTTATCTTTTCTTGATAGGGCTTTATTAATCTTAAAAATATTGGGCTCTTCATCTATTCCAATATTAAATTCATCAATATCAAATTATTATACCAGAGGTTTATATGCTCTATCAAAGTCATTAAACAAGATCACTAAATATACCAACCCCCTAGGGATCCTGTTCGTCTTTAGTTGTATGACTTCTATAGGATCTCCACTAACATCCTTCAGTATTTCTTCATTACTTTCATCACAAAGAACATCAAAAATTCATTATGCATAGTCATAAAGTAATTAATGTGTATATGATCATGAAAAACTTGTAAATATACCATATTATTAGGGACAAATAGCTTATAAACAGATATTTTTGGGAACCTTTCTATAAACCAAGTATCTATCTCAATTTTTTTTTCTCTAGAAGCATTAATAGCTAATAGATTAGCATTGTGATTAAGTGCTCTAGGAATAAATTTCATATCAAAATCCAATAATCTATCTATTTCATCCAACACTACCTACTTATATTGATTTAGTCTAGGGTGCTTTGTTTGATATTTCCCTTTGATTTTTTGTATTATTAGTTCAACATCCCCACTAACTTTGAGGTAAGCAATAAAGAACTTGATATATTATTGCTTCTCTTTTCCTAATAGGTCTTTATTAATCCTAAAAATATTGGGATCTTCCTTTGTTTCAATATTAACTTCATCAATCTAAGATTCTTGGACCAAAGGTTTATATGCTCTATCAAAGTCATCAAACAAGCTCTCTAAAGATACCAACCCCCTAGGGATCCTATTAGTATATAGTTGTATGACTTCTACAGGATATCCACTAACATCCTTCAATATTTCTTCATTACTCTCATCACAAATAACATAAAAAAATCATTCTACATAGTCATAAAATCATTGATGTGTATATCATCATGAAAAAATTGTAAATATACCACATTATCAGGGACAGATGGCTTATAAAAAAATATGGTTGGGAAAATTTCCATACCAAGTATCTATCTCAAATTTTTATGCTCCAAAAGCATTAATAGCCAATATATTAGCATTGTGATTATGTGCTCTAGGAATAAATTTTAGATTAAAAGCCAAGAATCTATCTATTTCATCCAACACTACCTACTTATATTGCTTTAGTCTAGGGTGCTTTGTTTGATATTTCCCTTTGATTTATTGGATTATTAGTTCAACATCCCCACTAACTTTGAGGTAATTAATACCCAATTCTTTGGCCTTCCTTAGCCCTAGCAATAAAGCTTCATATTCTGCAATATTATTTGTACACGAAAATTTTAACCTGTATAGTATGCCAAGATAACTTCCATTGATGTATGTCAATAATACTCCTTCTCCTACTTCTAATTTAGATTTTTCCCCATAAAAGGTCATAGTACATAACTCAAAAGTCAGAATTTTTTTAGTTTCTGCATCTGCTTTAGCCTTAAATTTTGGATCCATATTCTCAGCATAATTTACTTATAACAAGAAAGGAGAATTCCAGATAGAGTAAACCCCCATGTCTTTTTCTCAACAGAATTCGTGATATTAATCATATTATCATTAGGATATATGAATTCAACTGAATACCTATTGAATGGTTCTCTTTTCAATATCACTTTCTCCTTATCCTGCATTGGAATACTAGCATATGGTCAATATAACTAAATATTACCACCTAACTGATCCGCCTAATACCTAGAGAGTAAGATAGAAAATAAAGGGTCCACATCTACAACTGCAACATCCATCACCATTCCTTTCTTAGGATATTGTTCAATATGGATAAGAAGTCTCTAGAATACCTACACAAGGTACTCTCTTGTTATCCATGATAGAAATATGAAGGTGCTCTTTCTGGTAAATCAATCCTAACTGATCAACTACTTATTTTGATATTACATTCATGGAAACACCACTATCAAGCATGTAGTTATGAAAACATAGTGGTCCCCATAGAACGATGTATACCTTGGTAATATGTGAAATGGCTTAACTAAATATTGGGATATAACTACATTATTCATAATGCCTATGGTATTTTAAGGCTTTTCTCCTAATTGATCAATTAATTTTAAGGATTTACATACCTGATACTATTACTTTGGAATAGTCATTAATTCCTCAAAAGTGATGCTAACCTTCTGCTTGGTAACCTCTATACCTGAATCAAACCAGTCATCAATTCTCTTTTTATTTTTTTGATTAGCCAAGTCACTTTCCTGCTTCAGGATTATTGCTTCTACATCAGGCTCTTCAGGAATCATTTGCAACTTCATTTGATTTACTTTTTTCTAAGAAATCACCCCAGTATATTTCTCCTTTTGTGTAGGATATTCATCAACTTTATCTTCCACTGTTATATTATTTAGATTGATAGCATGTATATTTTCTAAATATTCAACCTCTTCTATTGTAGGTATAAGCTTTACCTGCTTTATTCTATCAAATCTGGTACTAGGAGTCTCACTTTAGGTTTATGCCTGATGTGAGAGAATCTAGTGGTGTAAGGATAATATTGCATCACCAAAAATAAAAATTGCTTTTTTTTTTTTTGGTTTTAGGTTTCTTTAGTTGTTTTAGAGTCCATGATGACACTTGAGAGGTGTAAGTCAGTCAGAAGTCCAAAAAGGTAAAAAATGATCACCGATTATTTTTAGTAAGTCAACCTAAATGGGTATGTATGGAATTGAAAATTTACCGCAAGGAGCAGAATTAAAAAATGTATCCTATGGTGAAAGAATCACCCCAATATATTGAAAGGTTTGAGAGATATTAAAGTTTTTATCCTAAGAAATCTCACCAATAATATTTAAAAATAAAATTTGAAGACCTTAGAGGCCCTTAAAAATTATGTGAATTTAATGAAATTATATTTATATATTTTGTTGTTGTATATCTCCTCGCAAGCTTTCCAATGATATATTATAATAGCCAATAGGACACCTGAGTCAAAAGTTATGGTTTTAGGAAGTTGTGCCACCAAAATTCAAATTTGAATATCTTTCTGGGTAGGAAAAAAGGAGTTACACTTTTTAGGATGTTCTATGGAAGTTATTAAAGGGGGAATAGGGATCACCAAAAGGCAATCCAGGGGGTGGCTCCATATTGCAAATTTCTAGTCGATTTTCTTTGTGATAAAATTGACCTTGTGGTCATAGCATTGTAACTCTAATTCTGTAATTCCATTTCATTGAAATAATATCAAATGTTGTGTTTCTTCTGAATTTTCCTGTGATTTGAGTATTGTGTGAGTGTTGGGTGGAGTAGCCCTTCATCAATACCTCTCCAAAGACTAAAGCTTTTTTCTCAAGTTCACTGACACATATGTCCATGTCCCTTTCAATTTTTTGTGCTCTGGTTTCATCCTCCTAAGTCTAGCATACATTAATTCTAACACCTTCATTTTTAGATTCAACACTAAAATCAACATTAGAAAGTATACTTAGATAAATACCACAAGCAATAGGGTTATGTGGTGCATCACAAGTAGAGAAATAAAAGGGATGGTTTCACGATATATTATTTAATGGCATGGAATTTGAAACAAAATTTAGATCTCTCTATACTTCTTTATTTTTCCAATTTCCATTCTGATTTTTATTTCCTTCCTCATTTCTATTGTTATTCCAGATTCTATTAAAATTTCTCCTAAAAAAAGAATTGTTGTCTTCATGTTGTCTATTAAGTCTAGCCAATTTTTATTCAAAGTAGTAAACATATCACTCAATTGAAGCTATCTTGTTCATTGGATCTTGATTTGTTTTCTTAGGGAGAGAGAACTCAACCATCTTATGATTTATTTTAGGTTGATTGGGCTATAGAGATTATGCTTTCATATTGCCACTATCAATCATATGTTTCTCTATTTTAATAGCTCTTTCCATGCATATATCAATGACGGTTGATGCCTATTGCCTTAGCTTATAATTGAAATATCCAGGGAAAGCATTTTTGTAGAAAAAATGGATTGATTGTTATTTACCCTTAATGCTATAGGAATATTATTTTTGGTCTTGAATAACCTCCTAATGAAATATTCCACTATTTCATTTTCCTTCTTCTTCATGGTGGCCAACTATTTCAATAAAGACTGTTCATTCTTCTTCTATCCATATTTCCTAAGGAAAGTGTTCTCTAGTTCTTGAAAATTATGGATAGTACCAGGTCCAAGGTTGTTAAAACATTATTGAGCATCCTTATTTAATTTTTGAAAGAATAATCTAAGGAAAAATCTTCATCATCCACCTCAAGGCTAACCATGACATATGGAAAATTTCTATTATGATCTGCACCAGTCACAACATTATTTCCCTGGAACTTAGGCAAGTACTTATGAGTTTTACAAGGGAGGAGATTTAGATTCATAGACATAAAAAAGCTCTATATATATTGGTCCTCCCCTTATTGACATTAGCATTAGAATTTTGATTGAAATTTTGATTAACATTTTGATTTACATTGATATTTTTATTTGCATTAAAGCTGCCATACTCACTTTCGGTTGATTCACTATAGGTACTTGGTTTAAAGCAAGGGAAGACTTATTCAAATCAAGATTTGAAATTGGAATTGAATATTTTTTGTGAGACATCATATAAACCTCAAGATTTAGCACTGTAACTTCTCACTTATATAGCATGTATATTAGTTATCATTCAATGTTTATGATGATCTATAATTATCAAAACTACAACTGCTCTGATGATTGCTCATAACTACAACTATTACTTAAAACTGGGTGATGGCCCATAAGACTGCAACTGCCTCTTAAATTGATCCACCATATTGCTTGTAGTAAATGTTTCTCATTCATGGCCTGATAGTGGTCTCCACTGATCAAAAATATCTCCATTCCTCTTGAAAATAATCCAAAAATAGACTCGGGAAATTAATTTTTAGCTGTTGAAACTTCGTCATAGAAATGAGACATTGTAATTTTTTTAATCATTTTTCCAATTTTTATAAGGTTTTAACTTTAGCCAAATTTAATTTTTATTAAAATTTAAATAATAATAATAAATAAATAATAATAATAATGTTATTATATTATTTATTTATTTATATATCATATAATATAAAATATAAAATATGCTTATAAATCCAAAATTTCCTTTGCAAAGGGAAGAGGCCAATGACCAATGGCCATCGACCAAAATTTGATTTTCATTAAGGTTTAATTTTTAGAAATGCAGGTGCATGCCTTTATATAAAAGGCACGAACATGCCCCTTTTTATTTATTTATTTATTTTTAAAATTTATTTTATTATATATTTTTTTGCTATTAAAAAAACATGAGAGGAGACCGTCAGTCGACCCCCTCTTATGGTCGGTCGGTGGGGGTTGGCCAACCCCCTCTCATGGTTGACCAATTTTTTTTATTAATAATAAAATATGGATGGAGGAGGCGTCGGTTGACCCCCTATCATGGTCGATTGATGGGCATCAGTCGAATTTGTATTTATTTATTAATAATAAAAAATTGGAGGGGGGTCACCGACTGACCCCCTCTTATGGTCGGTTGATGGGCATTGATCGGTCCCCTCTCATGGTTTCCCGATGGGTGTCGACCGAAATATATCTCTCTCTCTCTCTCTCTCTATATATATATATATATATATATATATATATATATATATATGAAGTGTGATAATTATAATTATAATTAAAACTATCATATAACTATTATTAATTAAAATATAATATTTATTATTATATATAAAGTTAAATTAAATATTTAAATAAATATTTAGCTAAATTTAATTAAATACCTAATTAAACATATAATCGAAATAAAAAAAAAAAAAAATTAATTAAACATTTAAGACCCTAGAGGTAAAAAATGATTAATTAAATTTTATTAAAGTCCAAAAATGACAACAAAAGACCAAAATGATGACCTAACTTCGATGACAAAGAGGTTTTCAAAGACACTTTTGGAAGGTGAGATAGGCTTGGAAAGGACCCAAGGACCCAAAAATTTATGAATAGAGGTAGACTAGGGTAAAAATGCAGGGGACTCAGAGAACACCAAAAATTTCAAAAAAATTGGCGTAAAATAAGTTGTATTTTGAGCATCCAAAACTAATCAAATACAAATTGCTAACGATCTCATTGGCATCCATATCTATCAATATTACAATCTTGTATAGCCTTTTTGGAAATTATTTTCAACTTAGACTTTAGCAAATAATTAAAACTCACAAACTAAAAAATGCCTTAGTTTATTACAAATTTCAAAAGTGGTCCTCATAAAGCTTAGTTAAATAATTTCTTAGGATAAACATAGGTGTTCTTCAAACAATCCATCAAACTTTAAACTCCAATCCCACAAGATACCCTTATCCATATGGTGATAACAAAGGAGAGGGAGGCACTGTGAAGAGGTCCTTCATTATACCTCCCCCTTTGTCACTATCTCACATCTTATATCTTTCACATAAATCCTTACAATCACTAATTTACCCTATATGTTGGGGTAAATTATTGAACCCTAGAATACCATGAGGTAATTGTTGATGAAGACTCTTTAGGTTGGGAGGATGTGGAGTGCGATATTCCCCTAAATATTCAATCAAGATCCTAGCTTTATTGAGATCAAAATCAAGTCTATTTTGTGATATATTTTTTCTAAATTATTAATATAGTAGTATCGCAATAGTTTAATAATGATTAACCTTTTATAAACACTATAAAATTAGAAAACCTAGGTATCCTCTTAACCCCTCCTTAATTAGAAGATGAATTTTATATTTTGATTGAAGAACCTATTGATGACATTGGAACTTCGAATGATTACAAAATCCTTAAGATAGTAAATTTTTTCACCATGATAGCATGCAAATATTATACTAAGCTATTAAAATATTTATTCTTGGTTATACATATATATGTATAGCCTAGACCTATACTTGGTAGTCCACCATTTAGTTTGCACTCCTGGTGAAAAACCCATAAAGCTAAAGCTATAGAAGATGCACCCTAAGGGAAATTTTCTTGAAGAGGAGGAGCTATATAAGGTTCTCAATATTGGATTTATTAAAGCTATAAATTATTTCAATTAGATTTGCAATACTATTCCAATTTCTAAAAAACTAGAAGCATGAGTATATGTATAGATTTTTGGAACATCAATAAGGATGATCTTAAAGATGAATTTATTATCCGCAATATCAACATGATTATTGATTTTATAGTAGGGTATGAAATTATATCATTAATAAGTGGGATCTTGGGATATTGTCTAATTAAAATAGCTCTTAAGAACAAATAAAAGCAACTTTTGCTACCCCATGGGGAATCTTGTACTATCAAGTCATGCCATTTAGGTTGAATAATTTAGGATATACCTAAAAATCATTGATCACATATATATTTCATGATATAATGCTTCATATCATGGAATATCATGTAGATGATCTTCTTCTCAAATCATTCAAATGTGAAGATCACAATTGATATCCTTAATACATTTTTAAATGTATAAGGGAATATGCGGTATGCTTAAATCGTCAAAAGTGCATCTTTGGTTTATGTCAAGAAATATCATAGGATTTTGTTAGAAATAGATTATAGTACATCATTTGGATCATGTATATGTACCTTTTTTGTTATATTCTTAGGACATTAGATTACTTTAGGGTGAAGTTATATAGTTACTTCATGCAATATAATAAATGCACAAGTATCAATGTGCAAGCTATCCCTTGCACAACTAGGTAGAGTGTTGGCCATGAAACCTAATTCCCTATGTAAATGGCCATAGACAAAGAGCATCATATAGCAGTATGAAGTAGTGTAGAACATTGTGGTGTGATGTAGTAGAGTGTAATATAATGAGATAGAGTGTGATACACTAAAAGCTCATTCTTGAGCAATACATTTATTTATGGAGTGTTCATTTCCTCTATAGATTCTTTCTATATATTTTCATCATTTCTATTTATAGTATATTTTTAGTCATCTCATAGATTTACTTTGTCATATTATTCTGCATATTGTGATTTCTATATCCCATTACTTGCTACATAAAAATATAATAGTGGTATCAGAGCTACGATATATCAATAGGAAAACCACCATTATCATTGACCCTAATTTTTTGTCAACATGATACACCATTGGACCAGTTAGTGTTAAAAATTCTCAAAAGGGTATAGGTGGTAGAATTAGGGAGAGCCACAAGTAAGAACTGAAAGAAATATTTTTTTCTAAAATATAAATATTGTATATGGCTAGAGTCTCTCCAAAGAGTTACAAGGGAAAATGCGTGAAGACTAGGACTCAATATTTGATCCACTAGTTTGATAAATCAACTAGTGAAGCTTATATAAGAGATCCAGAGAAATTTACCTAAAGTTTATTTTATTATAGGTAATTAATTATTAGATGATTGGGACACCTCCTACAATAGAAATATAGGAGATTTCAACTTTGTTACCCGAAGGTCGGAGTGAATTCATAGTGTAGATATTAGTTGTTGCAAGAGAAGAATACTACAGAAGAGACTTCTAGAGAAGAATCATGTTGAATTTGGGATATAGGAGATCTCCATTGCTAGATTGGAAACTTCACAAGAAAAAAAAAGGTCACATAATCCTTAATAAAATAAAGGCCATAGAAGCCTTGATCTAGAAGAAAATACCATAGAAACCTTGATACAAAAAATGCCACAAAAGCCTTTATATAGAAAAGGCTAGAAAAACCTTGATACGAAAAAGGCCATAGAAGTCTTGATATTCAAAAGGCCATAAAAGCCTTGATGAAGACTCTTGAAGAGAGTATCTAATTCAGAAGTAGATTTTAGTACTAATACTTTTTTGCAATAATAAAGAGATTCAGTGAGTTGGGAAAGCTTCCCATAAAAAGGTTAGGAAGAGTATATTATTCAGAATAAATATAGCACTTGAAGAAAAAAATATCAAGAGAAGATTTCATTGAAGAAATTCCAAACTTAGAAGGACTAGGATATTCCTACTTAAATCCAAAAGCTGTAGAATTAGAGATCCAGGAGAAGATCTCACCACCAATACTTTTAGAAGTAGAATATTGAAGATAAGGTCTCAAGGAAGACCATAAAAATCTACAATATCAAAGGCCTTGGAGAGGTCTCTACGTGCATCTAGTAAAAGGATTAGATAATCTTACTAAAGATATCATCAAATAATTTCCAAGCAGAACTCATTGGATAAATTCACTACTGGAGATAGTGAAAGATTTGGGATAATTAACATTTGATAACAAGCCTAAGAAGATGAATTTTGCAAGGAGTGCCAAATATGAGAAGACCTCGAAACATTCATAATCTTGAGAAGAAGATCCTATTTGAAATCATAATTTGATAAGAAGCTTGAAGGAATATTGATAGAAGAAGCTTACCAAATTTAGGATATTTGGAGATTACCTCTCATAGAAAAAAGACACTGCTTTATAAACAAAGATCTCTTCAAATCTACAATAAAAGGAGGAGACTATAAGAGGAGAAAAAACCAGCAAAATCCTAGACTCATGAAGAAGATTTCAAGACCATTCTTTGATGAAGATGAAGTTGTTCAAGGTAGCCTACAAAGGGTTGCAAGATCTTACTCAAGGCAAAAAATTGGTGATCTTAGACACCAAGATCTACATCCTCTATATAAGCGGTGAAAAGGGCTTTCAAAAAAATGTAAGCAACTATTGGTGCAAGTAGATTTATTAAAGTTGATTACTTATCATATTTTTTTAAGCACCTTAATTTGGATTACAGTTGCAATAAGGAGAATTGAATTACAATCTTCAAAAGTGAAAAAAGACAAAGATTTCTTTAAGATTCATTTACACTTTAGGATTTGATTAGATTACAGAATTTCAAACTATCTATCAACTACCTATCATCTACTTTGGAAATAAAAAGAAGAATAGCTCCTACTACATTGCTTATAGGAGAATTACAGAATAATTTTTGAAGATTCATTTAAGATTATTCTTGATTAGTTGCAAAAAATTGATTAAGTGCATTATCTTGAGAGTTTATTGGAGTGATAAGGTGTAATTATTAGTGCATTAAAAGTGAAAATTGTTAGATTCATTTGCACTATTATTACTCTCAAAAGAAATTAGTTTTGCTCTTTTGAGAAGGGTACAAAATATAGTTTGCATCAAGTGTCTAAATACACTCTTAAAGCACAAAAATATACAACTCATAGTGGCTAATATAAGCCATCAAAATTGGTTAGTAAAAGTGAATAAAAACTAACCAAAATAAGCTTCAATTATTGAGACTTGGTGAGTCTCAAATATAAATTACTATAGGGTTAAGTGTAGGAACAAAAATATTCTATCTACAACATTTGTAAAGCTTGGATATATCATTAAATATCCAAGCAAAGAGGGCAAGGAGTCTATCCAAATGGATATCCTCAAAAACCTCATTTGTACATTCAAAATATGCTACAAAATTATACTAAAAGACTTGCAAGGAGTGCAAAAAGGGTGTAATAAGAACATATTATTCTAATAGAAAATTACAAAGCATTGCACTACATTGTTCACAGGAAAAGTGTAGATTGAAGGTGTCACTAAAGGCACAAAAATTATAGGAAAATCCATCCAAGAAAGGTTTAACTTCAAGCAAGAAAGACTAAATATCAAGCAATCCTCATCCACGACATAAGGAGCCATTAGAAAGGGCTCAACTTCACATCGTGGATGGATGAACCTACAAAAGGCAATGCATATTTTAGTCAATCATCAACATAAATTTACGTAAACAAAAAGGGAGATATATTTTACAAGAAAGAAGGTAGCAAATTCTACCTTAATCAATGTGGAAGAACAATGTAAAAGGAGCACATTGAAGGGAATAAGGAATGAGGAGAACAGGTGATATATTCAGAGGTTTCTAGCTTGGTGAATATTGTCCACCAAAAGAATCACCTACAATGCCATTTGAAGCTCCAAAATTGCCTCAACGATTGACCAACAAGAGAAGATATTGCTTGAACTCCAAAAAACATAACAAGCAAAGAAGAAACATACAAAAAAGAGTTATACTCTCCTTGGAAGAATTATAGCAAAATAACTCCATGAAAAAATGTTGAAAGCCACTTGGCATATATTCTCTAAGATTTCATCCATTTCTTAACATTCAAGAAAACTCATGAAGGAGTTACAAGTTCCCACACAAGTGTTCATGTGTTACAAGGTGACAAAGAAGCTAGTAGTGCATTACAAGGTAACCAAGAAACTAGTAGAGAGTTACTAAAGGACTATTATTTTAAAAGGAGAGATCATGTACATAACACTCAATAACACTTTTCAAATACTTCACCACCTTAAAAGGCATATAAACGTGAAGTGGAAGAGTGTGAAGAAAATAGAATAGTGTAGTCAAATGCATCCAATAGAGAATAGTCTAGTGAAAAAATATTCAAAGCACAACATGGAAGGAATGAAGGAGGAGCATTAAAGGCTCCTGAAAAAGAAGGTCAAACCTTCTCAAATATACAACGCTCTTTAGTATAGCATTGATTACAAGGCTGGCCCAATTCACTCTCATAATCTCAAGCACCAAAAGTTACATATTACAACTATTATATCCAATCAAATTTAGAGCCATTCAAGTGTGGTTATAAAGGAGCTAAGGTATGTAATTTATCTCATTTAATATTGTTTTCAAATAAATAAGATATAAGGTTTTAAAATCAAGGATAAATTTTGAGATTATGAAAGCAAAAGACATAGGAGCCAAGATAAAATAATATTTGCAAATTAACCTAGGATATATAAGGAATTATACTTCAGTCAAGTTATTTAATATTTTGCAAATATTATTGTGGTCTAGTTTTTCCAAAAATCAGGGAGTCATAAGGGTTACTACATCAAATTTATTTATTGGAAATTAGATACACTTTAACTAATTCCTAAAGGATTATTTAAAAGAGAGGTTTATCATAGTATTTCAAAGGTTACAAAGTTATAAAATTATTGTCTCAAAATTATCAAAAGGAGATAAAATATCCAACATTATAACCTATTTAAAATTTGGAAAAAGTGCTTGGTTCAATGGGAACAATAAGGGATATTAGAAGTTGATTTTTTACAAAACTTTATAAAATAAACCAAATGTTGAACTATAATTTACAATAGTAATATATCTTATCTAGGACATACTAGGGAGTCATAAGGAATTCTATAAAATCTAAGTATTGATATTAGGGAATTTAAATGGCTTCAAACAAATTCTTCCTAGCAAAGTATCAACTATTCAAGGGTCCTAATTATTTTTCCTAGAAGAATAAAGTGAAAGCTATCTTGGTATATGAAAAACTTTAGGATATTATCAAAGAGAAAACATAAATACCTACCACATATGATATTGAAATCCTAAATTTCATAGAAAATTATTCAAAGGCTCTAATGATAATAACCTTTTCTATCAGTGATGAAATACAACCCTTTATCAGTTCAATAAAAATATCTTCAGAGGCATGGACAAGTATAGAAATTTTTTTTGAGGAAAATAATAAGGCAACCATTCTTCATCTTCAGTCTCAACTTCATTCATTAAAGATGAATAATGGAGAAAGCATAGAATTATTCCTAAGGAAGGTGGCAGACATTAAAGGGAAATTTTTTACCTTAGGATAAATAGTTAAGGATGAACTTCTTACTCAAGTAACTACGCGAGAAATTATATACATCTATAAACATTTGGTGACATATTTACAAGTTCTAAGTAAAGATACATATTTTGATGACTTAGTCAATATTCTACAATAATATGAAGAGGAAAATATAGCTAAACATGAAATGTCTAATATTGCATTGACATATAAATAAAATCCATAGGAAAACATTAATTCTTCATCAAAAGGATGAAAAATATGGTACAACAAGTGTTGTTAGATATGTAAGAGAAAAGGCCATAGCACCAGATACTACAGGTTCAATCCTAGAAATCAGAATCAAGGAAATTAGATGAACAATGGGAACCAATTTTAGGCACAAGAATATCAAAATTCTCATTAGCAATAATTCCAACATCAAATAAATTATCCTCAATTGGAGTATCGAAAAAGAAATAAAAAATGACATCTAGCTTAGAGGATAGAATTAATTAAATAACGGAAATAATCGACATATGAATTTGAAATCAAAGCTCTCTTTGCAAGAATGATAGATTATGAAGACACTAATCACTTTCTTGAATAGGTTACAAGAAACAAAGAAGAAGATTTAGAATCCCAAAGACATGAATAAGATCCATGTTGAAAACTAAAGTCTTTAATATCCAAATATTGTAATACATGGGGATGTTACAAATAGGTTATATTACATCATTTGAATCATGTAAATATACATTTATTTGTACATACTAAGGACATTGGATTAATTTAGGGGGAATTTATCTAGTTATGTCATGAAATGTAATAAATGCACAAGTGTCAATGTGCAAGATGTATATGTGCAAGTTGTCTCTTGCACAACTAGGTAGAGTGTTGGCCAAGAAACCTATTTTCCTATATAAATGTCCATAGATATAGAGCATCATATAGCAATAGGAAGTAATGTAGATCATTATGGTGTGATGTAGCAGAGTGTAATGTAATGCTATGGAGTGTGATATGCGCAAAGCTCATTATTGAACAATAGCTTAATTCATGGAGTGCTCATTTCCTCCATAGCTACATTGTATAGATTTCCATCATTTCTATTTATAGTATATTTTCAGTCATCTAGTAGATTTAATTTATGTCATATTATTTTGTATCTTGTGATTGCTATCTCCCATTACTTGTACATAAAAAGTTAACATATTTATTGTATATTGAAGGTGCATAGAAGTAGATGTAACAACCCAAAAATGAAACTAAGGGGGTAACTATTTTTTAAACAAACACAAACAATACTAACAAATAGCACATACTTAACAACCATAAAGTTGATCTAATTAGATCAACAAGGAAACAACTAGCAAAAGATACATTAAAAGGAAGAAAAAGGAGATAATCAACACCCATAACACAATAATATAATTTGGGAGAAACTCTTATGGGAAAACCCAACCTCAAATATGTTTCTTTTATTGCATAAATTTAGTTTTACTAATACAAGGGACCCCATAATATTTTCTCACAAACTTATATTAATACAATGTAAAAGAACTCATAGTTCTCATGTTGTCACTCTGAATTTCTCTATTCACCCAGGTTACATACCACAAGATAATCCCATAGTTCCCTCAAATGATATCTGCATTCATCCTTCTAAGGACAAGTTCTTCCTTTATTCAATTAGTTCAATATATCATTACTTCAAATAACTAAGGTCTCATTCCTTAATTAATCAAAAATATAATAAAATATTATTTAAATTAATCAAAGTCCCATTCCTTCAACTAATAAAATAAACACAATCCCTTTATTTAAATTAATCAAAGTCCTAAACCTTTAATTATATAAAACTATGTTTCTATTATTTTCAATAATCAAAATGTTATACATTTATTATCCAAATAAACTATATTTTGTTTATTTCAAATAATCAAAGTTTCATATCTTTAATTATTCAAATAAACTATATTTCTTTTTATTTCAAATAATCAAAGTTGCATACCTTTAATTATCCAAATAAACTATGTTTCATTTATTTACAATAATCAAAGTCTCATATCTTTTATTATCCAAATAAACTATGTTTTTTTTTCAAATAATTAATGTCTCAAAACTTTAATTATTCAAATAAACTACGTTTTATTTATTTCAAATAATGAAAGTCCCATACCTTTAATTATTCAAATAAATTACGTTTTCTTTATTTCAAATAATCAAAGTCCCATATCTTTAGTTATCCAAATAAACTATTTTTTTATATTTCAAATAATCAAACTCCCATACCTTTAATTATCCAAATAAACTATGTTTTTTTTTATTTCAAATAATCAAAGTATCATACCTTTAATTATCCAAATAAACTATGTTTCCTTTATTTACAACAATAAAAGTCTCACATCTTTAATTATCCAAGTAAACTATGTTTCCTTTATTTCAAATAATCAAAGTACCATACCATTAATTATTCAAATAAACTATGTTTTCTTTATTTTAAATAATCAATGTCCCATACCTTTAATTATTCAAATGAACTATATTTTCTTTATTTCAAATAATCAAAGTCTTATACCTTTAATTATTCAAATAAACTATGTTTCCTTTATTTCAAATAATCAAAGTCCCATACCTTTAACTATTCAATTAAACTATTTTTCTTTTAGTTACAATAATCAAAGTTTCATATCTTTAATTATTCATATAAACTATGTTTCATTTTTTATAATAATCAAAGTTTCATACCTTTAATTATAAAAATAAACTATGTCTCCTTTATTTTAAACAATCAAAGTCTCATACATTTAATTATTCAAATAAACTATGTTTCATTTATTTCAAATAATCAAAGTCCCATGCCTTCAATTATTCAAATAAAAAGTGTTTCTTTATTTCAAATAATCAAATTTCCATACCTTTAATTATTAAAATAAACTATGTTTCTTTGAATATAACCTAAAAAATTATTTTCTTTCTATCCATTCTTTCTAAATTATATTCTTTCAAAAAAAAGACTTTAAATAAGTATTATAACCAATATAATAACCCGTTTTCATTACTCTTATGTCACAAATGAATATTATAACCAATATAATAATCTGTTTTCATTACTCTTTCAACAAATGCTAAAAATGAGTATTATAACCAATATAGTAATCTATTTTTATTACTCTTTCAATGAATATTGCAAATGAGTATTATAACCAATATAATAATATATTTTCATTATTCTTTCATTAAATGCCGAAAAAGAATATTATAACCAATATAATAATATATTTTTATTACTCTTTAAATGCATGCCACAATTGAGTATTATTACTAATATAGTAATCTATTTTCATTACAATTTCAATCAATACCGAAAATTAATATTATAACTAATATATAATAATTTGATTTCATTACTCTTTCAACAAATGCTAAAAATAAATATTATAAACAATATAATAATATATTTTCATTACTCTTTCAATGAATATTGCAAATGAATATTATAACCAATATAATAATCTATTTTCATTACTCTTTCAATAAATGCTGAAAATGAATATTATAACCAATATAATAATCTATTTTTATTACTTTTTCAATGCATGCCACAATTGAGTGTTATAACCAATATAGTAATATATTTTCATTACTCTTTCAATCAATACCGAAAATAAATATTATAACCAGTATAATAATATATTTTCATTATTATTTCAATGCATGTTGCAAATGAGTATTATAACCAACATAATAATCTATTTTAATTACTCTTTCAATGAATGTTGAAAATGAGTATTATAACCAAAATAATAATCTATTTTCATTACTCTTTAAGTGAATGCTACAAATGAGTATTATAACCAATATAATAATCTATTTTAATTACTCTTTCAATGCATGCTGAAAATAACTATTATAACCAATATAATAATCTATTTTCATTACTCTTTCAATAAATGCCACAAATTAATATTATAACCAATATAATAATCTATTTTCATTACTCTTTCAATGAATGCTGAAAATAAATATTATAACCAATATAATAATCTATTTTCATTACTCTTTCAATGAATGTTGCAAATAAGTTTTATAACCAAAATAATAATTTTTTTCATTACTCTTTCAATGAACGTCTAAAATGGATATTGTAACCAATATAATAATCTATTTTCATTACTCTTTAAATTCATGCCAAAAATAAATATTACAACCAGTATAATAATATATTTTCATTTATTTCCAATGGTTCATTTCATTAAATATATATAAATCTTATTTAACCAAATATATATATATATATATATATATATATATATATATATATATATATATAAACCATTCTTTAAAGCAAATATATATAGTAAAGCTTTCATTAATTCAAATCAAATTTATATTAAACTTAAATATTTTTGTTTAAATAAAAATTAAATCCTTTCTCAAATATATATCAAATTTAAACCTTTTCATAAATGAAATCCTTTTTATTCTTTCATTAATCCCTTCAAAAACCTCTACAATCAGCTTCCAACAACAAAAAGATACCTAGTAAATCCCCTTATGAGATTCCAAGTGGAAATTTCTATTTACACATTGTCATGCTCAGACACCTATTGCAACTATAGATGGAGAAGACAAGGCCTACATTTTCTATATATAATTAAAATTGATGGCCTCACACATAAATCAGATGTCCACGTCAGTAAGATCAACAATCTTTACTTGCCCAACCTTACCCAAGGGATTTGGTGGTATTAGAGCATGTTTGAAAGGATTTTTTGAAGAGGGTTCTGAGACACAATGAAGTTTTGAAAACCACAGGAAAAATTATTCATATCCGCCTCTCATGTTGCCAAACATAGATTAAACGACAAACTAGTTTAGGGTTTTTTTAAACAATAAGGAAACCTTCAACAAACTAAGCTCATTGTGCACGAAGTGCATATAGAGAGGAATATAGGAAAACCAATACCTATGAATTATATAGTGATCGACATCACAAACATATTAAGATGATTACCAGATGCACAACATGAATTATAATCAGTCCATAAATTAAAATCTGGCATCAAAATACCATGCTGGCCATCTCAGGTTGAAACCAGCAATAGAGTGTCTTAAAAAGAGATGACATAAAGGTTTAAAATTTACTCTATCTACTCAATAATGGTTTCAAATAGCATGTTAACCATATCATCCTAGATTAGGAGGCCATCACAAAGGCTTCAATTAGTGTGGATCGATTGAAAGCATTTAACATTTAGAAAAATTAATAGTATAAACACATCTAAAATCACCTTCACCAATTAGAACAAATATGGAAAGGCCAATTTTTGCATTGGTATTAAATAATCCCAAATCATAGGTTTTAGAAAGGAATTTAGTCAAAAATCTATACATTTAAAATTTCAAATCAATATGAAAGGAAAAACCATTAACCTAAGGCTCCTATGTGATAAAGTTTCTCCTTTGATTGTGCTAATATTTAGCCATCTCATCCTTCCTTGTGGTCTTACCTTGTTTACCTATATCCTTATATTTCCAATCATTCTCCTCTCATTCTTTATTTTCTCTATACACCTTTTTCTCCAATCGAGGTCCAAACAGCAAAGCCTCCAAGTCATTTTTTCAAACTAATGCTTACCTACCTCCATTGAAGACCCTCAATCCCAATCCTAAAAGTCTTTTTGCCTTGAATGCTTATGACAGTAGAGCAAGGAAAAATATTTCAAAATATCTTTATATATATAATATATTTAATTTTCAAATTTTGAAGCAAATATCTTATCCATTCCAAATAAATAATCTCTGTTATTATTCAGAAGCACATTTATTTATTTAATAATAAATATTATTTTATTTATTTTAAATAATAACCTATTATAAATATAACATTATTTTATTATAAAAATATAATTATTTCATTATCTAAGTATAAATTATTATTCATCAACAGCTAGTTTTCCATGCCATAAGGCCTACCAAGGAGGGTCATGATAGTAGATCCAAAAAAAATATTAGTTATTGTCAATATACCCCCTAATGAATGTTGACCCAACTTTTTCAGTCTCCAAGGCAAGATTTAGACCATTAGAATATTCAGCTCCCAACTTGTTTATAGATGTTTACCTTTTACAAATATATCTAGAAAGAATGTTTTAGTCAAATGGGATGGTAAATATTAATCCATGTTTGATACCATTCAATTTTATCACATGTCACCTCTACTATTTCTCCCACCTAATTCTCATAAAACCTTGTTTTTATACATAGTTGGCACTGACTCTGCCTTAAAGGACATGTTGGACCAATATGATAACCAACATAGAAAAAGGGTTATTTTCTATATTAGCTTAACCCTAGTTTGCAATGAGGTCAAATATACACCTTTAAAAAATATTTGTTTATTCATTGTCTTTGCATCCTAAAAACGTATATATTGTATGCTTAGCTATAATACCTTTATCATCTCAAGGGTAGACCCATTGAGATATCTCATATTAAAACATCATATCTTAGGAAGAATCACTAAATGGGTTATTACACTTAGTGAATTTGATTTAGAATTTATCAGTCAAAAGTCTATGAAAGGTTAGATAATTGCCAACCAATTAGTAGTTTCTCGCTTGGAATCAAATCAATCCCTAGTAGTATATTTTCTTAATTATTATGTCTTTGATAACAACCTTGAGGAAAAATAAGATGCATTAAAAGTATAAGAGAAGGGATCATTTTATTCACTCAATAATAATTAATCCCCCTATATTTCAAGTTTAGAATATCTTATACCAATAGTATAATAGAGTACTAAGCCTTCATATTAGGATTTTGTGCTACTAAGACACTCCAACATTAAGGTCCTTACTATTTTCAAAGACCCCTAGTTAATGGTAAACCAATGAAAATTTAAATCTATATAAAGATATTTTCAACATCTTAAAGGATATTTTTAATTAAGTTACCATTGATATTATCCCAAGTCTAATGACCATCATGTTGATGTTATGGATTTTATTGTATCTATGATTTCACTAGATATTTATGATGAATAAAATACAACTTTGATTAGATAAGTTAAGGATACCATGACTTTAGCAACAATGCAAACCCTTTATAGGTCTTCAATCTTGTATCTACTTTCCACCCTAGTACTTGGTAAAAGGAAATCTATAATTACCATATACATGGCACTTTTATTATAGAATTGAATTGTAATGAGTGCTAAAACCTCAATCAAAGGGCCTATAAACATATCATTTTTATTAATATCCTATATCATCACACCCTTGATGGTATTTTAATTAGGTTCTTGGACCAAAGTGAATACCAAAATGGTAATTTAGGGAACCCATCATTGATATTTTTGTAAAACACTTAGTGGTGTTACCATTTCTAAGAGGCTCCTTTTAATGGGTTATTATTGGCCTTCCATGGATAAGTATTTCAAACCCTTCACAAATATGTCAATAGTTGTGATATGTGTTAAAAACATGATAATATTATTCACACCTCTTCCTAAGTCTTACAATCCATTACCTCACCTTAGCCCTTTTATATTTGGGGATTTAATATTATTGAAAAAATAAATCCCACTTTTTTTTATGGGCATAAGTTTATTATCACTACTATTGAATACTTCACTATAAGGGTTAAAGTTATACCATTGGCCTCTACACTGAATTATAGATTTTAAAACTCATACAAAAGTAAATAATCTACCATTATGAAATTCCTTCTATCATTATTTTATATATTTAAATTTATTTAAAAATAAACATATCTAGAATATTTGTGTAAAGTATCACATACAACACAAATGGTCTACACATTATTACTCTCAAGGAAACAACCAAGCTAAATCTTCCAACAAAATTATTGTCAACATTCTAAAGATATTAGTAAATAATACTAGAAGATATTGACATCTCTAATTATACCTTATCCTTTGGATGCAATCTATTGCACTAGTGTTAAAACCCCCATTGGTGTAACACCTTATGCTTTAGTATATAAGTTAAAAAAAAATGCCTTTGAAATTAAGGTTCAATCCCTATGAATTTTGTTGTAAGTATAGGCAACAAATCCACCTCCGAGAATAAGAAAAAATGCTTTTTGGATTTGCATAATTTTCTCGAGTTTTGATCATTTTTTATTAAAATGTACAAGTGGAAAAACATACAAGTATGAGTAAAATGTACAAGGTTGCAAATGTACATTGTGAAATATCAATGAAATTAGGTGAAATGTACATTTGGTATAAATTTGATAAAAATAAAATTAGACATTAATAAAACCTTGTAAAAAGTGTTTTTGAGTTAATATGGGATGCTAGTTGTAAGTAATGTGATGTCTCATAAACCACTTTGGAAGGGTTTGGGTATGCATTATATAGCCCCTCCATTCATTTTTTTTAGGTTGTTCATTCATGACTAAAGTTATTCATTGATTCATGGAGTTATTGATTGTCATGGTAGATTTGTATGTTGTTCATTGTTGATGCTTATTGTTGTAGAAGATATTATTGTAAACAATGATGGGAGATATATTGTACAAAATTCTTATAATATGAATACAATAACAATTCTCCTTATTTCCATGTCTTTATAAATTCTATTGTACGTTCTGATTATTGCAAGTTGTGTAATTAATGTTTGGATGCATAACTTGTCATTATAATGGAATGGTGTTACATTGTGAATAATTTTGGTCATCCTACAGATTTTGTGTGAGGCTATGAATTGATTGCATGATGAATCACAGTCATACAATGATATTCTAGGTAGTTGTACTCTTTTTGGAAAATCTCTTGAGCATTACAATTTATTGCTAGTGAATTAGGGTTTGCATGTTAGGGAGAAGGTGGAAAATTATCATAAACAAATATCCCAAAACTTGTATTTAAAGGAATGGTTGTGTAGGCTGATAGATTTAGGTAAAAGTTACAGTAAGGTTTCATACAAACCATACAAGTATTTTACCAAATCGTACAAACTAATATTTTACCTAAGTTGGCAATAAAGATACAACACAAAACCTATCAAATAAGGAATAATTGCTAGTTTGGAGAAATTAATTACAAAACTGATCGATTTAACTTGTAAAATATGTTCCAATTAATTGTATGAGTACCAAATTGTACAAGGTGTAATTTTGTATGCTTTGGATCATAAAAATATATGATTTTGTGATAGTACAAGCTTTTTAGAAAATGGACATGGTGCATAAAGTAAACAATACAAGTTGTACGATTTGGACAAGTCAGGTTTGAGTCTTTGTAAATAAATTATAGACCTAAATCATTTCCCATCCTAGGAATACTACACCCTAGATCTACATTTGGTACCATTGTCTTATCAAAATTTGGTATTTTTGTTAAAAAGGGTCAAAATTGTTGTATTCAAGAAGATTTTGCAAAAGTGACAAATTGTAAGTACACAAATTGGAGGTGAATGACAGATAGAAGTTTGTAAAGGCATAGGAGATAGGATCATGGAGAATATTTCGCAATAAGGAGGAGAAAGATAATTTCTCAAAGAGGAAACATGAATAGTATTCAACACAATACACATGAATGGGTGATAGAACAAGTATGGGCACATGACGAAGTAGAAATTGAGAGGTTGGATACATTGTTAATCAATACAAAATAATAGGAGGAAGAAACACCTAGATTCAAGGATAAAATTGACATAAGTAAATATGTAAACGATGAAACTATGCGATATTGAGGTGAGTGGATGGTAACACTTGAGAAAGTGGTAGGTAGGTTGCAAAGGAGTGTGGTGGATGGGAGTTAGGCACCAAATCAATAAAACACAAGGTCTCAATGGGAAATACCAAGGATACAACCTACACATCATCGAAGGAGGTCATGAAGTGAATATGCAAAAGAGATTTATATATGACTATTTTGTGAGTATAATATTCCTCGAGTCGATGCTTTCGATGAGGACCAATAAAGTGAGTCATCTACAAGGTGGAATCACTCAAGGATTCTAGGAGATACTTCATAAAGTGAAGAATAAGAACCAATAACAATGGTCCATGTAGGTAATCGAGCATAAAAGTAAATATGTCCGATCTTTATGGGGGAAGGAAAGGAAGACCTGATAAGACACATAAAGACATTTATAACATTTTGGAGAGCAAATGGTGAGGACCAACTAGATAAATGGTTGCAATTATATCCTACTACACTATGAGGAATTGCCATAGATTGGAATTTGAAAAGATAAAATACACCACATTTTTAGGCTTGGAACACAATGAAAAACATATGGTATAATTATTTCAAAAGAAATTTGACAAGACAATAAAAGAGGTGAAAGGTAAATTCAAGAAATATCAAAAGGATATTTGGTGTACATAATGCAAGTTTGAATATCACATGTATGTGACTTGTCCATGAAATAATTATTGCCACATTTGCAATGTATATGGACATGAAGTGATATAGTATCCATTTAATGTAAAGGTGCACCCACAAGTTCTCTCAATCCAAGAATAAGAAGAGAAACCAAAACCTCAAGGGAGTGGCTATTAAGCCGCCAATGGCAGTTATAGGAATAATTGAAGAGAGAAAGATAATACCAAGGCAGTCGATAAGGAGGATAGAGTCACTTAAAATATGCTTCACAAGGAAGACCAATCATATAGTATCGCAGTTTCCAAGAGGGGAGGCATTTTGTGAAAAAGTGTTCTTCACCTCAGAAACAAGAGATACAATAAACTAATGCTACACACATGTGTAAATGGTGTGGTCTAGGAAAACACAAATAAAAAAATTGTCCAAAGCAAGTGAGTTCTAGTAACCCACATAATGTGAAATTTTTGGACATAGAGGTACCTCCAATTAGAGAGGAAATTGAAGAAGTATTAGCCATGATAAGGAATTAGGCTAAGAAAAACAAGTATCCCAAACCTACCAAAGAAAATAAATGATGGAAAGTGGCAAAGAGGGTGCTTAAGAAAGAAGCAGAGAATGCAAAGCAATTAAGACTAGTAAGAGAAAAAGAGTCAAATAAACCATCAAAAGATAAGGTAGTTGTGCAAAATATGGAAGCACAAGTATTGATATTAAGGTGGCAATTTTATTAGAAGACATCCCATTATTGCATAAAGTGATAACAAAAGAAATAGAATATCATAAGGTGATGGAAGTACAGAGCCAACCAATCAAGGAATAAGAACAAAAGAACTATTTTATGGATCCAACCATATTGATGACTGATGTTGGGAAGAAACCCATATTAGTCCACATGGAGATCTTGGGGCATAAGTTGACACAAGTCATTGTGGATGGAGTATCTAGTATTAATGTGTTACCCAGGAAGACTTGGTAAGAAATTGGTGCTCCATCATTATGGGAACCTAAATTTTGACTATATGGTGCTGACCAGTACGGTATAGAGAAAAAGGGTGTCTTGAATATACAACAAGTTATAATAGCTGATCAAGAATTTGTTGACTTTTCAGCATTGTATTACACAATGAGACATATATCAAGCCAAGAGAACATTTTATTCAATGGAAATATCTAATAGGTAAAAATGGAACTATGTGGCCCTTTATATAGGAATATGAAAACCTTGGCCAAAACTCTACCTAGTTGTACAAGGTGACGGGGACCGAGAAACCACTACCTTACAAATTCAACCTTTTCATTAAAATTTTGTAGAAAATATTTACATGCATCACCAAAATAAAATAGCCCGCAGGCATACATTGACCGAGTTCGACTCGGTTCTTTCACTGTCACTGCTTCCTCCATTCTCCGGTCCACCATCCCCTTCCATTACAAATTTTTGGGTTTTTATCGAGGCCCCGTTCCTCCAGGCAATCAATGCCTCCACCTAACAAAATTCAAAATCGATTTTCCCTCTCGGTCGAGTTTTCAAAACTTTCTGTCATAAATGGCCATCTGTCCGATCTGCCATGGGGTTCGTATTAATGGCCTCTCTCTGACCTGCAACGGCCGCTTTGTTCTGACCGTCCTCTACACTTTTGTCTCCTTCATGAAGCCCATACCCTGCAACAGCTGTTTTGTTGAAATTCTCCCATACGGTGGTTAACCCCCTTGAATGCACGCGGCTGTCAACTTTAATTTTATGATACGTAGCTAACCGCGTGTTAAATTCGCCATGCCTCCTCCTTGTCGCAATAAAACTGTTACACGTACCCTTCACAACTTCCATGATACACGTGGCAGTCCACGTGTCAAATTTGGCCCTGCCCGACCATCCGCTTATTTCCTTTCTGGCCTTGACCTTACCTGGCCGCGATATCGTGACAGGTCACGAAATCGTGACCAAAGTGCCTTTCTTATGCTGAAGTCCTTTGGGGTCACGAAATCATGACGTGTCACGATTTCGCGACCCCCACTCTCCCTTTGGCCTTGCTCTGTTCTCTAACTTTCTTTGGTTAACTTTCGCAGCTGTCGATGATACGCCATGTGTCGGCCTTTGACTGGCCACGATATCGTGACAGGTCATGATATCGCGACCCATCGCGATATCACGACGGCACCACTCCTTTCGCCTTTGCTTTGACAAAAAGCCGCGATATCATGACGTCATGATATCGCGATGTCGCGATATCATGACGTCACGATATCGCGATGTCACGATATCGTGATGTCTCCACCTTCTCTGCCCTTGCTTTGACAAAAAGCCACGATATCGCGACGTCGTGATATCGCGATGTCTCCACCTTCTCTGCCCTTGCTTTGACAAAAATTCACGATATCGCGATGTCTCCACCTTCTCTGCCCTTGCTTTGACAAAAATCCATGATATCGCGACGTCGTGATATTGCGACATCGTGATATCATGATGTCTCCACCTTCTCTACCCTTGCTTCGAATGAAGTCACGATATCGCGACGTCGTGATATCACGACGGGACTTCCCTTCCGCCTTTGCTCTGAACTAATGTCATGATATCGCGACGTCGCGATATCGCGACGTCGTGATATCGCGACAAAACCGGCCCATGCCTGCCTAAGCCTTTTGAGGTCGCAATTTCGTGACATGTCACGATTTTGCGACCTCCCCCCATGCTTTAAGAAACTTACTCCCTTTGCTCCCTTTGCTCCACTAAACTTTCCTCCTTTGGAAAATACCGAAAATAAATCATCTGCAAGGTACTTAGAAAAATTAAGAAACATTTTTGGAAGATGTAAGATTGTTCTACCGCCACCGGATGCTCCTGCATCACAAGGGGATACCTTGCAGGCTTACAACATGCACGATGACACTTGTGCATATATTACGTCTTCTCCAAGTAGCTAGATAACTTCCCCCTCAAGTAATCTAATGTCCTAGCTATGTACCTTATGCACATTACATAATATCATCCAAATGATGAAATATATTCTAATTCTAACACCCTCTGTGTCAAATTATTTGGTATGAGATTCTGTTGAATCACATAGATGATATTTTAATGTTTGATACTTGATTTTTCCAAGCATATTTGTAAAGATGTTTGTCAGTTGATATTCTATAGGTACATACTTGAGGATGATATGCTTGTTTTGAAAGTATTTTTTGATGAAATGATATGGAGCTTCAATATGCTTTGTTCTTTCATGTATGTTTGGTTTTTTATCAGATTCAGTACTTCTTGATTATCACAAAATATCATAGTAGGAGTTACTTTGAGTCCCATGTTAGATAGTATGTATTGTAACCAAAGGTTTTCATAAGTAGTATCTCTTGCTGCTCTATATTCTAATTTAGTTGATGATTATGCCACTATATGTTATTTCTTGTTGTGCCAAGATACGGGTCCTGATACAAGATAAAAGACACAACCTAAGGTGGATTTCCTATCATCAATAGATCCAGTATAATTTCAATTGGAGTACCCCTAAAAATGAAAATATTTCACACTCTTCATATAAGTTAATCCATAGTTTGTAGTCTTCTTGATATATTGTAGTATTATTTTTTTAGCTTTCCAATGACTTTCTATTGGTTCTTGCATGAACCTAAAAAGATAATTTACCATAAATTTTAGGCTTGATTGGATTTTTGTTAGATATAGAAGACTTTCAATTAACTGAAAATACATTATTGCTAAAACCAATGGTGTTTTATCATTTTTGGATAGCTTAATTCCTTGTTCCGTTAGTGTATATTTGGGCTTACATTTTATCATTTTATAATTTTAAAGGAGAGATTTTGCAAACATTGATTAAGTGATGAATATTATATCTTCTCCTTGATAAATATCTAGACCAAGGCAATAGTTCTTTATACCTAGATCTGTCATTTCAAATGCCTTCTCCAGATCCCTTTTGATGTTAGTTATTATCTTTTATGAACTTCCAGTAATCACTATATCATCGACATATACTATGAAAATAAAGATTCATTTCCAATTTTCCTAGTATATAGACTAGAATCTAATGAACTTCTTTTAAATTCAATATGTAATAGATGATCATTGATCTTTATATTCCATGCTCTGGGAGCTTGTTTCAGTCCATAAAGATATTTATTCAATTTGCATACCTTGCTTTCTTACCCTTGAATAATAAATCCTTCAAGTTATGTCATAAAGACTTATTCTAAGTCACCATTGAGGAAGGTACTTTTCATATCCATCTAATGAAGTTCCCATCCTTGATTTTCTTCTAGTGCATAGAATGTATGAATAGTGGTATTTCGAGCTATTTGTGTGAATATTTATTCATAATAAATTCCCTCTATCTGAGTATATCCTTTGGATACTAGTTGAGCTTTGTATTTGTCAAGTGTTCCATTTGGTTTGTATTTGATTTTACGAAAGCACTTGCATCCTACTATTTTCTTTCATGGAGGTAGATTTACTAGATTCTATGTATTATTATTTTTGAGTGATGCATATTTATATTACATAGCCACTTTATAGTGTGATTTTTCCAGTGCTTGGATGGTTGATGTCGATTCTACTGATTTGCTTAACATCCCCCTATTTATTCTGGTCATACTACAAGTTTGAGGTCCTATAGTGGTGACATATGGTATTATTTCCAAATTTAATTCTATAAGAGTATCTCTAAGCCATATTGGTTATTTTCTAGGTAATGTTGATGATACTTATATATCTTGTCCTTGAGATTATGATTATGACTCTATACTCATTGTATCCTCTTATGATAGATCTATGATAACTTTTGTGTCACCATTGGATTCATCTGTGTTGGTCTTGGCTTTCTCATCAAAGACAACATCTCAACTAATTTAGAAATTCTTTGTATATGGATCTAAAATTATGTACCTTGTAGATTCATTGTCATAGCCAACAAACATCTCTATCATACTCTTGTCATTATTTTAGTTCTCTTTTGCTTTGGAACATGCATGTAATATTTAATACAAAGATATTTAGTTTTTATATATTGGTATTTTGTCCTTACCATGATTCTTCTAGTGTAATATGTTTGAGTACTCTTGTTGGTAGTCTATTTTGTATGTAGACTGCTATTTGTACTGCTTTATCCTATTATTCATGGCTAAGTTGTGCTTATTTCAATATGCATCTTATCATTTCCATTATAGATCTATTTCTTCTTTCTACAATTCCAATTTTTTGAGGTGAGTATGTTGTAGTAAGTTGTCTCTTTATCCTACTTTCTTCAATAAATGAATCAAATTCCTTGGAAATAAATTCTCCTCCTCTATATTAACGAATTAATTTTATGGTATTCCCTAATTATTTTTCCACTTGAAGCTTGAAAAGTTTGAAGTAATTGAATACTTCTAATTTATACTTCATAAAGGATATCCACATTTTTATAGTGTGATCATAAACAAACAACTGAAAATATTTATGACCGCCAATACTATCAACTTTTATTGGTCCACATAAATATATATATATATTATTTCCACAGGATGTTGAGCCCTGTGCTGATGAAGTTCAAAAGGAATTCTATGTTTTGTTCCTGCTAGAAATTCTAGACATATAGTAGTTTCTAGATATATATTGGGCAGTTCTTCTACCATTTTATATATGGTTAGGTCCTTCATTAATGTCTCACTAGTATGTCCTAGTTGTTTGTGCCATAATTCTAAAGCATTGACTGAGAGTACTAAGTGAAAGGTTGTGTCTAAGATAAATAGACCATTTTTGTAATATTTGTATGCTTTCATTATTTCCTATCTAGATATGTGATATTTGTTTATGCTAGTGAGAACCTTGAATTCAATATATAGATATTGACCCATGAGTTGAGAAATAAAAATAATATTGGTAGTTCATCTAAGAACTTAAAATATATTTATGATTACACCTTTGCCATATTTAATATTCAATGGAATATTTCCTATTACTTTTACTTCATATATTTTGCTATCTGCTATAGTAACTAGTTTTTCATTTATCTTCTTCAAATATTTGAAGCAATGTATGTTTCTTGTCATATGCTTACTTGCACCTGAATCTATATACAAATAATCCATGTTTGCTATTTTAGATTGTGTGAAATGCCTTATGACTCCCTATGTTTTAGACAATATATAAAGTTATTTTTTAATATGTATTTCAATATTGGTTGACTTTGTAAAGCTATAAATATGCTAAAATCAACTTCTATTGTCCTTATTGCTTCTATTGAACTAAGCAAATTTTCTAGATTTTAATATGTTTTAATGTTGGATATTTTGTCTCTATTTTACAAGATTTGAGACAAGTAAATATTATTATTTCCAACCTTTATATGATATTGATAAACTTATTATAATGGCTCTTTGATATTTTATTAAAATTTTACTAATTTCCAATAAATCAATTTGTAGTAGTAGACCTTATGACTCCCAACTTTGGAAAATTAGAAAATATAATATTTGTAAAATATTTAAATGACTCAACCTAAGTAGAAGGTCGTATGTCTCCTAGATTAGTTTACAAATAGTATTATTATTTTTAGGTAAGTTACCTCCTATATCTTTTGCTTTCTCAACCTTGAAAATAATCCATAAAAATATAAATATTGTATCTCTAATGTTTGAAAGCAATATTAATGAGATATTTTATTACCTTAGTCCTCTTGACTTCACACTTGGATGGCATTGATGTTGAGTTAAATATGATAGTCCTCTATGTATCATTTCTACGATGGTTGACCTGATGAGGCTGAGTAAAAAAATGTGGTATGGCTACTGAGATTCCTCTTTGACACTTGGAGAGTAAATTTTGGTCCTTTTAATGGAATATTAAATGCTCATATGCTCTCCTTTCATATTGTTGATTGACTAGACTATGCTTTCTCTTGACACTCTCTATGGATTTTGGACATGAATTATATCACTTCGCTCTCTATGTTGCATATATGGGCAGTATTTGGTGGACAAGTGGTACTATAGTAGCTTTGTAATGTTGCCTCCTCTTCATGTAACATTGTTGCACTCTCAATGTTAGTCTGTTGAGCATTAGAAAAAATATAGTTGTGAGGGAATAATGTGCCAAGTGGCACTCATCCCTTTTGTATGGAATTTCCTATGTAATGCCTACAATAAGGAGATTATAACTCCTTCAAATTTATTTCTCCTTAGCTTGCATCAATTTATTGAATTGTAATCAATATATTTTCTTCTTCAGGTAATTTGTGAGCTTCCTTAGAGCTTTGGATGAGGATGAGGTAGCTCTATTTCTACCCTTTGTTAATGCTACTCCAAATTTAGCATCCAATTTCCTTTTGTGCAATTATCTCTACATTGTACTTCCTATTCATGATGATAGAGGTGAAGCTAGAGGCTTTTAATGTTGAAATGTGATTTATATTTTATTTACATAGATAACTTCTTCTAACTTGCTATGATTTACGTAAACATTCATAATATATTTCCTTTGGCTCCTTTAGCTTATGTAAATAACCTTTTAATGCTTACTATCATTTATGTAAGACTCCCTTTATCTAAAGGTTCGATCTTGGAGAGAATGCCCTTTCTATGTTGGATAATGCTTGATCCTTTGGCCCTTCCTTTAGCTACATTTTTTCCTATACCTGTTGTGCCTATTTGGGTACCTTTAAATTTACTTATTTCCCTATATTTTATGTATTGTATAAGTGCAACACCATGCAATCTTTACATGCATATAGAACCCTTATATTGCACCTTTTTATTGCAATATTTGGTAGGTCTAAAATTATTATTTTTCTAGCAGATTTATGAGTACAAAAGGAGGGTTTTAAGGATGTATCTTTGGATAGAATCCTTACACTTTTTATTGGATTATTGATGGTGAATCCAAACCTTTTAAATGTTGTAGAACAAAATATATTTTAGTTTCACTAACCCTAAGTTCTTTGGATTTGAGACTCACCAAGTCTCAATCTTTGAAGCTTCTTTTTTTTATCTTTGCTTGTACTAACCAATTTTGGTGGCTTCTATTAGCCACTATGAGTTGCAGGTTTTTGTGCTTTAAACGTATCTTTAGAAACTTGATCCAAACTAGATTTTGTAGCCTTTATTTCAAAACACAAAACTAATTTATTTTGAGAGTAATAATAGTGAAAATGAATATAACAAATTCTACTTTTAATACACTAACATATTACAACTTATCACTACAATCTACTCTCAAGAAAATGCACTTAATTAATTCACTACAAATAATCAAGAATAATCTCAAATAAATCTTCAAGATTTATTCTATAAATTTCTTACAAGCAAGATATTAGGATATAGTCTTCTTTGTTTTCCAAAGTAGATAATAGTCTAATTGATATATTATTAAAAAATATAAATAATAATAAAAACCTAATGTGCAAATGAACCTTAAAAATAACCCTTCTTTTTGCATACTTGAAGACTATAATACAAATATTCTTTTTGCAACTTTAATCAGGATGAAGGTGATTTAATAAATCTGATAAGTAATACACCTATTAAATATAATTACACCAATAGTTTCTTACCTTTTCTTGAATGCTTTTGTAGCTCCTTTTATGCTTCTATAGAGGAAGTAGTTCTTGATACCTTAGATCACCAAGTTTCTACCTTGATTAGGGACTTGCAGTTCTTTGTAGGTTTTCCTAAATAACTCTATCTATCTTCAAGTCTCCTATATTTGGGCTTATTTTTTGATGGTGACTATTGTCCCAAATATTTGACTAATATCCTTGTTCTTGTCAAGCTCTTCAAACTATCTCAAAGTAATGGAATTTGCAAGTGGTAGGTCCAAAGGCACATATGTTTTGCAAAGCCTATAGCAATGAATTTCCCTATTTCTATCTAATAATTATCATAGCTCTGATACCACTGTTGTATTTCCCAAAATTACAATACACTATGAGATAGAGATCAAACCAAGAGAAAATATTATTCAATGGAAATATCCAATATATACAAATGGAACTATGTGACCCTTTTTATAGGAAGATGGATTCCTTGGCTAACACTCTACCTAGTTGTACAAGGAGAGACCTTGCACACTTAATATGGACAATAGCATCTATCCATATGTTACTTATTCCCCAAGTAACTAGATAACTTCCCCCTCAAGTAATCTAATTTCCTAGTTATGTATCTTAGGCACATTATATAATATCATCCAAATGATTTAATATAATCTAATTATAACAAAATTTGTACTGGATTTTGTTGTGATTACCATGAAAAAACTAGCATATGATGAAAATGATAGCTATAAATAGCTAAATTTAATCACAACTGGGAGAAGGGCTAGATCAAATTCAAAGAGGAACAACACAAATACATGATCAACTTGAACAACTAGAGGATCAATGAGGATGTGGCCATGACCAATGAGTCAAGCAATTATTTTGGTGAAGAGGAGTATGAGCCTAATGAAGAAGGTATTTGTACCTAGATGATTGTAGTGAAGATGAAGCTCAACCTGATAGCAAACTTCTTCATTGGTAGATGGATGAGTATAAGGTTTTTCAGCCCACCTGCGTTTGTATTAATACAGAGAATACCATGAAAAATTAATATGAGATGAAGATCAACTTGAAACCAAAGAAATAAGAAAAGGAGAAATAAACATTCCCTAAAATTTTTATAGAATATATAGTGGGAGATGGTAAAATTGATGTGATACTAGTGCATCCAATGAATGTGGAAAACATAGTGACAGAACTTGCAAATATTAAGTATGAAGGACCTCAGATAGTGGATGTAAATATAGGAATAGAGGAAGAGCCTAGGATTATGCATTATGGTGATGCCTAGAACACAATATTAAACATAGTAGCTTTCAAGATATTCTTGGAGTACAAGGATGTCTTTGGTTGGACATATAAGGACCTAAAAGAGGTACCACTATAGTTATTCATACATAAGATCATGCTAATACTTAGGGCACAACTATTGAGAAGAAGACCTTACATGACGAACCCTAAGTATGTTGCATTGGTAAATGTAAAAATAAAAAAATATGCTAGATGTAGGCATCATTTGTAGAGTCACTACTAGTAATTAGGTTTCACCTATTATGGCTACTCTGAAGAAGAAAGTGGATAAGATCTGAATATGCATATATTTTAGGATTTTGAATGCAGTGAAAATGAAGGATCCCTTCCCTATTCCCTTCATAGACTCAATTCTAGAAGAGGTCACATGATCCATAAGATGTGATTATCCATATCAGCACCTTTTTAGCTGCTAGTTGGATTGTTGTACAAAATGGGTATTGATGGTATCATACAAATATGTGTGATGGACAAGGAAGTTAAAGAAACATTGAAATAATCTCATGAACGGTTGATAGGACACATGGTACCTAATGCCACTACTTTAAAAGTAGTCTTAGAAGTATTATGGTGGCCCATATTGTATAATGATGCAAAGGATATGTACAAACATGTGATACTTGCCAAAGAGTAGGACAACTATTTTAACAAAACTTTATGCCCTTACACCCATCACAACCCTAGGAACTATTCAAAATATATGGGTTGGACTTTGTCAAACCATTAAAAAATACTTTTAGGTGGAATTATCTATATATCATGGTAGCTATAAAATACCTGATAAAATGGTTCAAAGCAAGAGCACTACTAGATAACACAACAAAGAGTATAACTCAATTCTTGTATGAGAAAGTAATTACAAGATTTGATATTCTACTACAAATAACAAGTGATCAAGGAGGTCACTTTGTGAATGACATCATAAAAAAAATAACAATTAATTTTAGGATTTGGCACTCCTTTTCAAGTTCGTATTACCCTGTATCCAATGGGCAAGCAGAGGTGAATAACAAAGTTATAATATTAACTTTATATAAAACCTATGGGATAGGAGCATATTGGGAGGAAATATTTCGATCTATTATTTGGGCATATCAAAATACCTTTAATTCAGTGATAGACCATACATTATTTCAACTATTGTATGGTCAGGAGGTAGTAGTGCTAGTGTAATTCTTGGTACCAATCTTACATATAGATGTGGAGCATTTCTTAGGTGACCAATAAATTCTAGAGAAAAGACTAAAGGCACTGATAAAATTGGATGAAAGAAGAGTCATGACATAGTGGGCGATCGAAGTTCCCAAAAAAAGAAGGAAGTTGTGGCATGACAAGCATATTTGAAAGCTATAACTTAAGCAAGGTGATTTAATTCTAAAATTTAAGGGGAAAAGAGAAATCAAGCCAGGTAAATTAAAAACCTTATGTCTTGGCCCCTTTCAAATCATAAAAATGAGGGACAATGGGGTAGTTAAACTACAAAACTTGAATGGAACTAAAGTACCACACAGTGTGAACGGTTAAAATTTGAAGCCATATAAAGTATAGTGTCTATTTATTTCTTCAGAATAAGTTGAACAGAGGGAGGAAGCTGATGGGGGGGACACAAAACACACCAAAACTTCAAATTTTCATTGGGGGGACACAAAACACACCAAAACTTCAAATTTTCAATCTGCTATTTTCTTTACTAAAACTAGCTTTTACATCACTTGAAACCGATTTACAATACTAGCCCACAGGCGTAGTTTTCTGTTTTCTAATGCAAGCTGCCTCACGTTCGACGATCTACCTGTGCTCCTAGGAAGAATACCTTCTTCCAATCTCCAAAACTTCACTTCTCCCCCTCCTTTTTTTTCTTTTCATGCACAACCTCTTTCTATATCCTTGTCTGGACCTCCTTTGAGGTCCTGACCCCCTAGGCCATTAATGCCTACTTGCTAGCATACATCCCATCTCACTAAGCCTTTTCAAATTTTCCTTGTCTAGAAACTACCACTGAGTTAGCCGTGAAAACATGCATTGATGATCCATCTAAACATCTCTAACCTCTGGGCACAACAGTCGAGTGGCCGCCATGCTCAGCAAACTTATCGAGCAAGAAATCCTGTATTACTGAGGCCTTTGACCACCTTGAGAAACCCTGTCTGGTAATGTGTGCCTTCTCGAATCATGAACCAGTAGTATGTCGCGATATCATGACATGTCGCGATATCACGACATTTCTCTTCCTTGTTGCATTTCCTCTTATTCAGGTCGTGATATCGCGACATGTCATGATATCATGACATTTTCCTCCTCGCTACCTCTCCTTTCCTTCGGGTCATGATTTCATGACATGTCGTGATATCGTGACATTTTCCTTCTCGCTGCCTTTCCTTCGAGTTGCGATTCATGACATGTCATGATATCATGATAGTTTCTTTTCTCGTTGTCTCTCCTTTCCTTCAGGTCGTGATTTCATGACATGTCATGAAATCATGACATTTTACTTCTCGCTACCCTTCCTTTCCCTCGAGTTGTGATATCGCAATAGTTTCTTCCCTCGCTGTCTTCTCCTTTGGGTTGCGATATCGCAACATGTCGCGATATCGTGACATCTCCCCTTTTGGCTCTTCTCTCTTTCCTTTGGTCGTAAAATCGTGACATGTCGCGATATCATGACATGTTTTCCTTTCTTTCTTCTTCCTACTCCTTCGATCGAGATTTCGTGACATGTCCCAAAATCGTGACAATTTCTCCTTGCTGCTTCTCCTTTCCTTCGGGTTGCGATTTTGCGACGTCACGAAATCGTGACATTTTTCTCCTTGCTGCTTATCCTTTCCTTCGGGTCACAATTTTGTGACATATCGCAAAATTATGACATTTTTCTCCTTGCTGCTTCTCCTTTCCTTCGGGTCATGATTTCACAACATGTCATGAAATCATGACATTTTTCTCCTTTGTCCTTCCCTGTCTGCTTCGATCACAATTTCATGACATGCCGTGATTCCACGACATGCCACAATTTCACGATGTTCTTCCTCTGACCCTATCTCTTCTTTGCTTCGGTCACGATTTCACAACATGTCATGAAATCATGACATCTTCTACGTATGCCTTCTCTTTCCTACTTTGGTTGCGATTTCACATGTCGTGAAATCGTGACATTTTTCACTCCTATGCCTTGCTTCGTCATTTGGTCACGATAATGCGACATGTCGCGATATCGCGACAATATCACAACATGTTGCAATATCGTGACATCTTTGCTCCACTTCTTCTCTCTCTTGCTTTTGTCGTGATTTCGTGACATGTTGCGAAATTGTGACATTTTCTTCGTGCACCTTCTCTCACCTGCTTCGGTCGTGATTTCGCAACATGTCATGAAATCATGACATTTCTCCTTTGTGCCTTATCTCTCATTCTTGAGTCACAAAAATGTGACATGTCGCGATATCACGACACTTTTTCCTGTCACGATATCGCGACACCAAGGCAAACACTTAGAAATTTTTGTGTTGGTGAGAGATTGCTCTGCATCAGACAACTGGGGTGGATTGAGAAGTGACCTTCACTTCTATGCTATTCTGTCACCTTCTCACAACTTGCAAAATCTCCAACCTCTTCAACCTCCACCCTCATTGTTGTCAGCAACCTCCTATCATCCATCCCCTTTAGCAAACAGATTCTAGTGCTGCTACATACTCCTTCGCCCACCTCCTTCAAGGGCTTCAACTTATGGTGCACTCCATTCTTCATCACTGAGTAAGTGTTGGCATGACCATCATGCACTGCACACTGATCAAACTACCATGGCCTCCCCAACAACAAATGGCAAGCATCCATAGGTAGGATGTCACACAGGACCTCATCATAGTAATTCCCAATATTAAATTTGACCAAGGACTGTTCACTGACCAATGTCCTATGGTCCTTCTACAACCATGCAATTCGGTATGGATGCGGGTGTCTCCTCATCTCTAGCTGTAACTTAGTAACCATCTCTTCAGAAACCAAGTTATCAATGCTACCATTATCTATAATCACATTACAGACCTTACCCAAACTCTTGCACCTTGTGCGGAATAGGTTCCTCCTCTGGTCTGATCCTTTCCCCTCATTCAACAAGGTTCTCCTTGTGAACATCACTTCTCCTCTCTCTGCCTCCTCAGAATGTTTTGATTTAGCATCTTCATCTGCTACAACAGCTCTGGCAGGACCCTCAGGTCTCTTATTCATCCTTTCTTGGTGTTGTGGACACTCAAATGCTCGATGTCCTTCTTCACCATAGTGGAAACAGGTTCCATGAAATCCTCCTCTTCCATACCCACGTCCAGATCTACCTCTTCCTCTTGGGTAGCCATTGTTCTGATCATGGGGTCTGTAATCATTATCTCCCTTATGGGCCTTACTACTGCTAGCTTCTTATTTCTTCTCATCTCTCCCTTCATATTTTCTTCCACCAGTCCTTCCTCCATGACCTCTTCCTCTTTTCTTACCTCAAACCTTCTGTTCAGCTTCTCTTCAACCCTCAGGGCAAACTGGTAAGCATCCTCTATGGTGGTCATTCTGACCAGACTTAACTCCTCTTGAATACTTGCTCTCAACCCATTGATGTAACGGGCCACCTTCTCCTTGTTAGCCTCTGAATGGCCAGTTCTGATGGAGATTTTATAAAACTCCTCTATGTATTCCTTGACAGACTTGCTTGTCTGCTTCAAACCTTGCATTTTCTTTAGCAAATCCATCTCATAGTCAACTGGGATGAATTGTCTCTTCAGATTCTCTACTATTCTATCCCATCTGGTTATTCTCTCCTTCCCTCTTTTGTTTCTTTCCATATGTACTCCCTTCCACCATATGCTGGCATGACCCTTCAGCTTGGTCTTGGCATACCTGACCCTATCAGGATCTTCAATCTCTTCATACTCAAAGTATTCTTCTAAATCATTGATCTAGTCAATCAACTCCTTTGGATCAAGATTTCTAGAATACATAGAAACCTCCATATTTGGTCTCCTTCCAATCTGAGAGATGGCTTTGTACAACATGGGTCGTACAGGATCTATAGCCTCTTCTTCTTCCTCAAACTGGTCCTCTTCTTCATCTACTTCATCTTCACTCCCTTCTCCTCCTCTAGGTTCTAGCCCTCTGCATAGGTCCTCTTGTAGGTCCTGAAATTGCCTCTGCAAAGATCTAAAATCTTATGCTGGCACCATGTTTCTTCCACCACCACGATTTCTTTGTGGAGGCATTCCGCTTCACTCTCTTCTCACAACCCTTCCACAAATCCTGGTGCAAGTTGCCTCACTTTCGGTGATCTATTCACACACTCAGGAACTCCTGCTCTAATACCACTGATGGGGGGGGCACAAAACACACCAAAAATTCAAATTTTCAATCTGCTATTTTCTTTACTGAAAAATAAATTTACATCACTTGAAACCAATTTACAATACTAGCCCGCAGGCATAGTTTTCTGTTTTCTAATGCAAGCTGCCTCACGTTCGATGATCTGCCTATGCTCCCAGGAAGAATACCTTCTTCCAATCTCCAAAACTTTGCTTCTCCCCCTCATCCTTTTTTTTCTTTTCATGCACCACCTCTTTCTATATCCCTGTCTGGACCTCCTTCGAGGTCCCGACCCCCTAGGCCATTAATGCCTACCTGCCAGCATACATCCCATCTCACTGAGCCTTTTCAACTTTTCCCTATCTGGCAACTACCACCGAGTTAGCCATGAAAACATGCATTGATGATCCATCTGAACATCTCTAACCTCTGGGCACAACAGTCGAGTGGCCGCCATGCTCAACAAACTTATCGGGCAAGAAATCTTGTATTAATGAGGCCTTTGACCGCCTCGGGAAACCCCATCTGGTAATGCATGCCTTCTCGAATCGTGAACCAGCAGTATGTCATGATATCGCGACATGTCACTATATCATGACATTTCTCTTCCTTGTTGCCTTTCCTCTTAGTTGGGTCGTGATATCGTGACATGTCCTGATATCACGACATTTTCCTCCTCACTGCCACTCCTTTTCCTTGGGGTCATGATTTCGTGACATGTCACGATATCGCGACATTTTCCTTCTCGCTGCCTTTCCTTTCCTTCGGGTCGTGATTTTGTGACATGTCACGATATTGCGATAGTTTCTTTTCTCATTTTCTCTCCTTTCCTTCAGGTCACGATTTCATGACATGTCACGAAATCATGAGATTTTCCTTCTCGCTGCCCTTCCTTTCCCTCGGGTCGTGATATCGCTATAGTTTCTTTCCTTGCTGTCTTCTTCTCCTTTGGGTCGCGATATTACGACATATCCCCTTCAGGCTCTTCTCTCTTTTCTTTGGTCATGAAATCATGACATGTCATGATATCATGACATGTTTTCCTTTCTGCCTTCTTCCTACTCCTTCGGTCGCGATTTCGTGACATGTCGCAAAATCATGACAATTTCTCCTTGCTGCTTCTCCTTTCCTTTGGGTCGTGATTTCATGACATGTCATGAAATCATGACATTTTTCTCCTTGTTGCTTCTCCTTTCCTTCGGGTCACGATTTCATGACATGTCATGAAATCATGACATTTTTCTCCTTGCTGCTTCTCCTTTCCTTTGGGTCACGATTTCGTGACATGTCATGAAATCGTGACATTTTTCTCCTTTGTCCTTCCCTGTCTGCTTCGGTCACGATTTTGTGACATGCCACGATTTCATGACATGCCATGATTTCATGACGTTCTTCCTCTGACCCTCTCTCTTCTTTGCTTCGATCACGATTTTGTGACATGTCGCAAAATCATGACATGTTGCGAAATCGTGACATCTTCTGCGTACGTCTTCTCTTTCCTACTTCGGTCGCGATTTCGCGACATGTCACGAAATCATGACATTTTTCACTCCTGTGCCTTGCTTTGTCATTTGGTCATGATAATGCGACATGTCACGATATCATGACACTTTTCCTTCCTTGCGCCTTCTTTCGTCTTCTGGTCATGATTTCGCGACATGTCGCGATTTCGTGACATCTTTGCTCCGCTTCTTCTCTCTCCTGCTTTCATCACGATTTTGTGACATGTCATGAAATCGTGACATTTTCTTCATGCACCTTCTCTCACCTACTTCGGTCACAATTTTGCAACATTTCGTGAAATCATGACATTTCTCCTCCGTGCCTTCTCTCTCCTCCCTGAGTCGCGAAAACGCGACATGTCGCAATATCGTGACACTTTTTCCTATCGTGATATCGTGACACCAAGGCAAACACTTAGAAATTTTTGTTTTGGTGAGATATTGCTCTGCTGCCACCGGATGCTCCTGCATCAGAAGCTCAGTCCAATGAACCATAATAAAAAAATTAAGGTCTATTTTTGGAATATCTTGACATAGGACTCACACATCTATTCACATAATAAAAGGAGACAAGGCCAATTATAGAACAACAAGAATTGGTACCTCAACCCGAGGAGAGAATAAGGATGCGAGTACACGTAAGGTTCATAGATAGGATTGAATAAATTAGAGAATAAGATAAATCAAGAATTCCTCCAAATCCGGGAAGGAATCCAAAAGAACAAGTAATGGTGTATCCATATTTGGAGTTTAGGGAATTACACCAATAATGTGACTAATAATACAATACGTATATAGGACATACACGTTCAATATGGAAGTTCCTAAAATAAACAAAGGTAACACTACGAAGGAAGAGCTCACCAAATTCATTTCGTTAGCTCAGATTGGGCTATTACAACAAAGGATGCAACACTAGATACAATAGTTACAAGATGAGTATGAAACATTGTAGGGTCATATTGTAAGACTCCATGAACAAACTATCCAAGAATTGGATGAAACAATGCAAAGGATGGATGAACAAAGGATAGATAGATTATAGGAAATAAAATACATAGGAAAAGAACATGAGGTGACACAAAAAGGAAGTGGTACATATCATGAGGGTGCAAGTACCAAAAGGGGAGAAATATGAAAAATAAAACTCTATGGCATACTCAATAACCCATTAATGGTTGAAGAATATACGAAGATAACTTATTGAGACATTGAAGTAGACATTGCATCACCTGAACCATAAGGAAATATACATGAGGATTCAAATGAATATAGTGATGTAGATATACCTTGGTTAGTAAGAGATGAGAGTTTTGATAGTAGTGATGATGACTTCTTAGGGCAACCATAGGTGCCTCATGATCGTATTGACCTTGAGACCTATGCAATACCCTATCTATAATTGAGGTGATAAAGGAGAGAAGTGTGGAGACTTCAAATATTAATGAACTTGCCAGATGATTGGTCGGATCAAAAGGATGATGACTATAATGATTCTATTTTTGAGTTTGATTTTTTGGAACCATACATGGAAACTCTGGTAACCGTTTCTCCATAATGACATTTGGAGGAAAGGCGATGGACACACTAACTATTACATGTAGATTATAAAATGCAATAACTCTAAAAATTTTCACCCAAAATACAAAGAAATTAATGTCACTTGGCCAACATAGAATAGGTGGATATAACTCCTAGAAGGAACCAATAAGAATCCCTAAGACAACAAGAAGATCATAGAGGAGGAGTACACCCAATAAATACTACAAGGGGTAGAGGATATATTCCACTTAGATGAGGTAGAGGATGAGATACGATTTGATCTTCTACTCCTAGATGATCAAGAGATACACCATTGGCCTATTTAAATTGGACCAATAACCTGTAAGGTATTTCCTAGTTGAGAGGGATTGTACCAAACCTCAAAGGAATACAACCATAGTGATGAAATCCATTTATTCAACAAGGACCAAGAATAATTAAAGTTGGGAGAGGATGTATCTAGGAAAGAGAAGTCCCACTTAATGTTTAAAGAGTTCTTATGTCGATAGGGTTAGGTCTTAGAAGCCTTATGCAAGGAAGAGAACTTTCTAGTAGAGGAAGAGTATGCTTCATCGATGAAATAATTCAAGGACTACAAAGGACATATTCACAAATCTTGGAAGCTAATTTCATATAAGGATATACAATAATGAGTTGTTCAAATGATAGTAGATCAGCAAGAGAACCCTTACCTCATGATCAGTCACTAGAACAATGGAATGAAGGATTTCCAAGAGGAAGTCCCATAATTTAAAATTGCACGATTCCAAAGTGTACACATGGAAATCAAAGGATAATAAATTATCCAACCTAGAAAAGATAAGGGGATTGAACAAATGGTCGGTTGGCACCTAATGATGTGATTATGCACAATGCAAAAGTGGGACAACCAATTGATGAGTCAAAAAAGGGGATCGTACAAGTGAATGTTACTGTATGATTTCCATGATGGTAAGTTTTTAAAATATTAAAAAAATAGAAAAATGTCTTAATTTTGAAATCCTCTAGGACACAATTAATATAGAAGGGGTTGAAAACTTAAAATGACAACCCCTTATGAGAAAAAAAAGAGAGAAAAATAGAAAAACATATTAATTATGAAAATTCCCCGAGACACAATTAATATGGAGGGTGGTTGAAAACCCTAAATGGTGGCCCCCTCTAAAAAAAAATAAAAATAAAAATGAAAGATAAGAAAAAGAAAAGAAAATAAAAGAGGTAAAGAAAAGGATAAAATTAAGAAAAAGATAAAATCGCATGCACAAGGGTGATGAGTTGTCAATCATCCATACAAGAGGATAAAATCACATGCAAATGAGGCTAAGGTGGCAGAATTTCATGTATTAAGACCTTAGGGTTTCAAAATTATATAAAGTAAGACACCATAAAAAAATTTCCTTCCCCTCTTGCAAATTGTACACATGCAACACTGAAATATAGAGAATTCAGAGACAAAAAGGTGTAACCGATGAAATTTCAAATGAGATTTTAAAATTCACCACTTTACTACAATTTATTTGAACCATTTTAAATCTGCACCATGGGAATTTTTGTTTTCGAAAAAGTAAACCAGATTGGGAAAAAGTAGGTTTTTTTACTCCAGAAAAAAGTTGATTTTTTAGAAATCGTATTGCAGGTTTAAAAAAGCTACCATACGAATGAGGGTTTGCAGGTGGAAGACACACAAGGAAACCCTTACTAAAGGAAAATTAGGGCTAGGGTTTTATTTTTCCAAAAATAGGGAAGTGTGGGAATCACAAGGAGACAAAACGGTAAACTCTAGTACATAAATTCATCCATAAAAGCACAAGGATGATTTTTACTTTGCATGTGTGAAAAATAAAGGAAGGATGACTGTACAATTCTGCCATATTGCTAGATTTTTTTTTGAAATAATATTCCCATTGAGTGAAGGAAACTTGCATAAATTGCACTAAAATTGCACAAAAAGGGAATATTGAACACTCCTAGAAAATGGGTTTCATATAAATCATACTAGTTTGAAAAAATGAGGGTTTTTGGCCAAGTGATGTTTTTCAGGGCTGCATGTATGATTTGGAGGTGTGATTTTATTATTTTGAAGTAGATTGTATGATTTTCAGGCTTTTGGAGACCTAATTTGTGTAGTTTGGAGTTTGTATAGAATTTTTCGTAGTTGTATAGATTTTGATAAGGTTGTATAGAAGTGAGGCACCCTTGTACAATTTGGGAGTTGTATATACAATTTTTGATGAGGATTGCACAATTTGAAGCTCCATTTGTATGATTTACTATATTTGTATAAATTTGAGTGCAGTTGAGCAATTTCAACTGAATTTGTATAATTTTGATAGGGTTGTATGATTTGAAAACATACAAATATGATTTGCTAAGGTATTGTATGATTTATATATCCCCTATACATTTTGAAAGTGTTCGTATGCATTTTGAAGTAATTTTGTATGGAGTTATACTAAAATGCCAAGTTGATCAAAAATTTTGTGAACAAGGTTTCCACTCAATGATGGCAGAAGCATGAGCTCCAAATGATAATTTTAAGCTCATTCTAACCACATTACAAGAACTAGGGTAGAAATATCACCAGTACCACTACACTAGAGAGAATAGAGAGAATAATAACCCAGTATTTCTCCCTCAGTTTACCCTATTCAAGTCCAAGGACATTAATTTTAGTCACATGGGAGGTGTGGTAATTGTCCTTGAAGAGGGAGAGGATGTAGGCCATGAAGGGTTCAGATATATTGGTGTAGTGGTAGAGGTGGTGAACTTCTGCAATATAGGAGAGAGGATTTGAAGCCACTAAGGGCACACAAATGGAAACTTTACAATGAATTTCATCGAGAGGACTCTAGAGGAGTAGGAAGAACTACTTAGTGAAGTAGAGGAGGAGTAGGAAGAACTACTTAGTGAAGTAGAGGAGGAGTAGGTAGATATCAAGGATATCACCTTTGGATAACCAAAAATAGAATTTTACAAAAAAGTGCGGGAAAGGACTGATGCCAAAAACCCATTGAAGCTTACATTAAGGAATAATAGAGTGAGTACTATCATGCAAATCCCACCACAAGATAAAGTATTCTTCAATGAATACTTGCTGTAAATTCTCTAGTCCTACAAACCTACTACAAATTGCACTGTTGTGAGAGTGGGTAATAGGTATTTTAAGGTGGAGTTTTTAGTGGAGGTATTTTGAATTTGGACTACCCAAATATGGAACTCCAGTTTTGAAGAATATGGTAGATCCAATTGAGGCTCAAATTTGTGAAGTCACCTATGGTAGCCAAGATATCAGGTATTGGAACTCGTGGAATTAAAAAAATCTAGTGGAAGAATTATGAATTGGTATGTGTGATGAATGTTGTCATGGCTTGGTTATCTGGAAAATTATGAGCTTAAAAAATGCCAATCTGGATGGCACAGTACATGGAAGGTAGCCACAATGGTGTGAAATATGATTCGGGAACCTATTTAAAGGAATGGATGCAACAAAAACTAACATCCAAGTGGAAGAAGTTAACAATAAATTTTCATGCCATTGCATTTTTATTGGATGCAATATTTAGAATGAGTATTCCTTTTTCTAGGAGGACCCCAGCTCGAGAATTTTTACAAGAACAACCTACCATACTACGATGGGTAAAGATAGTGCCTCTATCGAAGATAACTCTGGAGAAATAAAATAGCAAGAAGAGCATAAAAAACCAATATCCTTTGAGGTAGGAAGAGGCAAACACTACATCTGATGAATATATTCATCCTCAAAGGAAAATAAGAAAAAAATTAGAACCAACATTGGAACAGTAGGCACAAGTTCTACAACTACAGGAGCAACCAATATTTTTTGAAGAGGAGAGTTAAGAATGATAATATAGTCCTATAACTATAGAAACATGTAGGAAATAAGAAAAATATAAGAATCCCATGCAGAAATAACAATTTGAGCTAGTTCTAGAGGAAGGGTACTCAGAATCAAAAGGGTTGGATTTGCTAAATTTCAACAAACCTAGTCTGGATTAAATAGGAAGAGCAATGGGATATCCGAAATTACTCCAGACCTATGATTTTAAGTTTTTGGATTCATCCATATATTTTGTTGGAAAGACAATGGTACCACTAGCTCTAAAAGCAAAAGCAATTATGGTAGTTTGATTGGAGCAAATCAAGGGAACAAAGAAAATAAATATTGTGATGAGAGGTGGTAACATCCAACAAGAAAATGCAAGTACACAACCACCATAGGAAGAATTTATTTTGTATCAGATAGTTGTAGCCCTAATGGGAGTGCAATAAAACCCACAAGATGAAGGGTTAGTAGAAAGGTAGCATGAGGACTTAACTAACCCATAAGATAAAGTCCAAGCATCGATGATAGAGCAATAATATCTACAAGAAATAATCAATGTGGAGGAGATGAGATCACTGAAAGAGAAAGAGACAAAAAAGACAATAATAAACATTCTTCTACAAGAAGAGAATGTACCCAATATGATAAAGGAAGTTAGAGGAAGTTCAAATCCTTATGAAGAAGAATATGAAGGATAAACTCCACCACAATATAATATTATAGAGATTCATAAAATATTTTTAGTAGAAGTACCTTGTTTTGGTTTTTCAAGGAATGAGGGTGAAAATATTGACAAACAAGTGGAGCACTTCTTTCTATAGATCAGTTAAATGTTTACCAGCATGAGGCTGCAATTTTGTATTGGTGGCATTGGGTAGTTGAAATAGTGGAGGCATCAAACCTTCACTGAATTAGAGAAGATTGTGGAATAGGGGTGCAATGAGGATGGTACGAGGTAGATAGCACATATTCATGCACAACACCCATGGTTGTTACTTGGAGGTGATGTAACCATGATTCTAGGGAGAAAAGAGTTACTAGAGGGAGTAGAGACAAATTACCATGCGCGTATTCTTGGATAGGGTATCCTATCATACTTGTCAATTAAATACAGTGGGTATAAAATTTTAAAGAGTACCTTTGAAATTGGCCTTCACCATGAGGAAATTGAATTATTGACATATTGGATTGAGTGGCTCAAATTGGTTCTTGAACAAATTTATCAAGCCAAGGAAGTACAATGGGAAGAAATTGAGTGTAATCGAAAGGAGATGGTTGCAATGGAGGAATAATTTATATGCAACAAAACAATGGCCAAAGAAATATTTAAGATGGCAAAAAAAGAGTGGACTAACATCAAGTAGGCTTATGAGGAGAAGAGGAGAAAAATCATATTGTGATCCCACAAATGAAAGAGAACTCGAAGCAGTTGGAAGCTTAGCTGGGAGCATAAAATGAATAATTGGCCAAATAGATAAATCATTTGAAGGTAGCAGAGGAACAACTGCAGGAAAAGGGTCATAAGGTTGAGTATATGGAAAAGGATACCAAGTGCTATAATGAAATAATTTTGGATTATAAGGCTTGAATTAATGATAAGGATGTGTGTATTGAGTCTTGTGAGACTGAAATCCATCAAAATATGTAGGTCATTACAAATAAGAATGAAGAGTTATCCGTAACATCCAGAAAAGAAGCCATGTTTATAGAGAAATTGTGTAAGGGAGTATATGAGCATGAAAAGGATTTGCTACACTTTTGGCTACTATAGAAGAGAAAGCCAATAAAGTTATAGCTCCAACTCATTTTTTAGGTTTTTCGTTCATAGTTGAAGTTATTCATTGATTCATGGAGTTATTGATTGTCATGGTAGAGTTGTATGTTGTTCATTGTTGATGCTTATGGTTGTAGAACCTATTATTGTGAACAATGATGGGAGATATACTGTACAAAATGCTTATAATATAAATATAACAAAAAATATCTTTGTTTCCATGTCTCTATAAATTCCATTATACGTATTGATTATTGTAGGTTGTGTAATTAATGTTTGGATACATAACTTATCATGATTATGGAATTGAGTTACATTATGAATGATTATGGTCATCCTACAGACTCTATGTGATGATTTGAATTGATTTCATGATGAATAATGACTGTACAATAACGTTCAAGGTAGTTGTATGAGTTTTGGAAAAGCTCTTGAGGATTACAATTCATTGCCAGTGAATTAGGATTTACATGTTAGGGATAAAGTGAGGAATATTTACAAAGAAACATCCTAAAACTTGTATTTAAATGAATGGTTGTGCAATCTGATAGATCTAGGTAAAATTTATAGCAAGGGTTTGTAAAAACCATACAGGTGTTGTACCACATTGTACAAACTGATCGTTTATCCAATTTGGCAATAAAGCTACAATAAAAAACCTCCCAAATAAGAAATAAATTCTATTTTGGAGAAATCAATTACAAAACTAATCGATTTGTCTTGCAAAACCTTTTATAGTGAATTGGCTAAGTACCAAATTATACAAGGTGTAGTGTTGTATGTTTTGGATTGTACAACTGTATGAATTGGTGACCATACAAGATACTTGATAAATTGACATGATGCATAAATTAAACCATACAAGTTGTAAAATTTGGACAAGTCAGGTTTGAGGCTTTGTAAAACAATTCTAGACCTTCTAAATCACCTACGCTCCCAATAATACTAACCCTAACTCTATACTAAGATTCTTCTTTAGTAGATGAGTATCATGTTGTTTGTCTTCATAAATTCAAACTACTTGATGAAAGGTGGATTTATGTGCTAGAAAATATGTAGGTCTACTAACAAAGGATTAAGTGAGACTATTAGAAAAGGTAATACCCTGATCCTTTGAGATTGGTAATTGGGTTCTTAAGAAAATCCAAAAGAACACTCATGCCAAGAAACCAAGATTAAGGGAAATTTTGAGCCCAATTGGATATGTCCATACATTATCATCACAAATTATGGATTAGATGCACATACCCTCACCACACTTGTTGAAAAAGAACTTAAAGATACAATTATTTTCATACATCTAAAAATATATTATACCTAATAGTTTAAGTTATTTTAGACTATTTTATTTAAGCTTATCAACATGCTTGCTTGTGTGCTTGTTGTGTGTTTTCTCTTATATCATTACTAAACTGATATGAACCCATGATGATATACAAAGGATTATCCTATTTATATTAGTTATCTTCCTTTACTAGGTTTTTGATGTGAGTGCAACCCTTCTTGTATTTTTATTTGAACTATCTTTGAGGACATGCACATTACATGATATGAGAGTAAAAATATAAGATTGTTTTGTGTGCTTTTAAGGAATGAGTGAGTATAATAAACATCCTCTCTCATTATCTGATAGAAAAAACCATGTTATCATAGCCTTCAAGTCTACCTCAATATCTTCTCATTCAACTAATTAGATTACCATTATATCATAGTGGTTACATGCTAAACATTCAAATTGCTTTATATCTAAGAAAAGAGTGTAAGTTTTATTCCTTTCTTATGTATAAGCCATGTAAATTTATATAAGGTAAAATCATAATCCTACAGTTTTCAACCATCTATTAATTCAATAATTGGCAAATAATTATTCTTGTTAAGGCGAGTTTATTTTCTCAATTTTACTAGGATTCTTCTACTGGTTGATACATTTCAATTCAAATAATCTATTTTATATAGACCATTAATATAGAGTATTTACATCCATATAATTTATATTTATTTGTATCTAAGTGATGAATACAAATGTTGTTCTTGCCTCACATACAAAGCATATGAAATATAGGCATGTTAACTAATCATTTTTTCTCTTTATCAAACATAGGAAGTATAACATGCTTGTAAATCATGTACCTTTATATAAGGATATGTACCTCCAACTCATGAGTAGGTTTTGCAAAAATTACTTATCCTTATCTCCTAAAAATATCAATTCAGTATTATACACTCTTGTAATTCAAACTCTGAATCTATGCAAGGGATACAAGTCACATGTATGTAACTTTCATTTAATATGCACTTTTTTACTCATGGGAGGTGAATAAACACATTTCCATATGGGTTACTTAACTCATATAAGGTGAACCACCACATTTCATATGGGTGGCCTTCCATATTCAATATTATGGATTTCCAACACAACAATTGTTGTATAAAGAGAGATGCATCCCTGACTATAAAAAACATGAGTAATAGATGCAATGTTATGACCTCACATATTTTTTAAAATATTGCTTGCATTGTACTTTATTTTGGATTAATAAAATTATTTTGTTATTTTGCTTATATACTCTTGTATAGAGTTTCTTATACTCTATTATTTCTGAATTTCACTCTTTTTTAATCTTCCTTAACTCAAAATTCTGAATTTTGGATTAGCGGTATCATAACAATATGTATTTTGAGTGCATTTCTATAAACACAAATATTAAAATTTTGGGTATTAGATGTGATATCCCTCTCATTACCTCTTTTGTAATTAAAAATGGTCTTAGGTAAGAAGTAGAATGGATAACAATGAGATGGTAAATCCTTTCAAGGAGATGTTGAATGAAGCCCTCATGAAATAGAGGAAAGAGATGATGGACCAATTTGTTCAAATTATTTAATGAATTCCATATACAAGGTCTGTAACCTCCTCTAAAAAGATTCTAAATTTTCTAGCACCATTTTATGCTTCCATACCTTTTAAGGTGCATGTGAGTTTTGATATTTTTGCTTTTGAAGGTAAAATTAATGTTTATTTCCTAGAAAATGTGTTGGATCAGTTATCTTTATGATTCTCTATAAATAAATTCATCAATAGTGGGAAAACCATTTTTACACTTAAAAATTTTATTACCTATTTGAAATTGGTGGGAAGCATATTATAATAGGATTACAAAAGAGAATGAAGATGTATTTTTCACATGGTATTATTTCATGGAGGCCATCAAGTAAGAATATTATCATGTGGAAGCCAATGAAGACCAATATATACAATGGCAATATTTTCATAAATGAAAAGAATAATATATTTAATATTATACTAATGCTTTCACCTGAATGGTAGTAAATATAGGTATTCAAGATGCCAAAAGGAATTTAATCCTTAAGTACCATTGTGGGTTGTAATTTTACATTCAAGATGACATGGTCCTCTTTGAATTCAAGATATCGGGAGACTCATATAAAATTGCTATCAAATTGGAGTATAAGCACAAAAATAAACATATAAAAGGATAAGAAGAAAATAATAAAAATTAGAACACTAACTACCAACCAAAGAAATGTAAGAATGACTCTCCAAAAAAATAGGATAAAGTGGGTCAGCCCCAAAATCAAAATTAAAAGCAAAAAATACTCCTAAAAAATAAACCCTTGAAGGCCAATAGTGGAAAATAGTATGATTATCACAAGAGCAACCAACATTTGAGGTAGTAGTGTTGTATAATTTAGCCATTATTTTCTAAGTTGTAACCCTCTACATCCTCCACACCACTGCCTACACATAAATAGGATGAGCATAGAGGGAATCAAATCATTGAATCCAAGCTAAATTTGATCATTCACACCACACATGTTGTACTAGATAAGTCACAAGAAGAGGAATTATTATTTTACTCATAATTGTATGTCAAGGGTAATCCATTATTTTTTAATTTTGATAGTGGGATTCAAAAGAATCTATTTTTTCTTAAATAGTAAAGGATTTAAATATACTTATTACAATATTTACACAAATATATGATGTTTAATTGTTATAGTATGGAAGACACTTTAATTTCACTCAATAATATCTCCTCTCTTATGCCATCAAGCCATTCAAAGATGATGTTTTATCTGATGTTGTACCCTTGGATGTTTGTGATGTAACTTTGGGTAAAACATATATGTGGAAGAGGTATTATATATATGAGTCTAGAACATGAAGTGTCATAATACCTATCATAGGTTAGTACTTTAGGATCATATATATACCTCCTCCTATCTCTATTTCCTTAATAAATGCTTAACAATTTACAAAGAATATAACAAAAATAAGAATATTCATTCTATTTATGATCAAGCCATGAATTAGGAGGATTTTTCCTATCTTAATTATAGGCCCTACATCACATAAGCAGATGGACCCGATTATAGAAAAATATGATGACTATTTAATGTCTTCAATTACAATTTCATTTCATTATGAGGTAAAGCATTCCATTGATTCAGTCCTTATTTTTCCTTTATCTAATATGCCTATTTATCATAGATTAGTCCTTGGAAATGATTAAATTATAATATATATCCAATAATTAATTCAAAAGGGGTACATTAGACCAATTACTTCAACATGTGGGAGTCCAATTATATTAGTTTCAAATAAATATGGAACATGGATACATTTTATTGACTATAAATATTTGAAAAAAATCACTGTGAAGAACCATTATCCATAACCTTAGATGGCTTATTGGACTAGCTCCGTGGTACAAAGTATTTCACCAAAATTGATCTCAAATTCAGCTATCATAAAATACCCATAGAGGCTATTGACATATGAAATACTACATTCAATTCCATGGATGGTTTACTTGAGTAATTGGTCATGCCTTTTTGTCTTGAACAATGCACCTACTACACTCATGAGTATGGTGGATGATATATTGTATTCCTATATCACCTCATTTGTGGTTGTCTACCTATATGACATTTATTTCTATAGTAAGACATGGTAATTACATCTACAACATGTTCAACAAGTACTTTAGATTCTTTGAAGACACAAGTTGTATGCTAATTTGGAGAAGTGCTCATTTGATAGGATGGATATTCAATAACTTGGGTATATTATTGATAAAGAGAGATTCAATATTGATCTTGAGGAGATTTAGGTAATTATGGATTGGAAAACCCAAAAGATTCTAATAGAGCTTCATAACATTGTGGTTCTTTCCAATATCTATTGAATATGTATATTGGGTTTCACACATATTATTTGGCCATTACACCAAGTGACCAAAGGAGGTGCTAATATGAGTTCCATTAGGAAGATACATAATAGAGGATATTATTGAGGTTGAAATACCAACTATGTTTGACTTCTATACTTTCCCTACTTGATCTACATCAACCTTTTAAGGTAATAATTGATGCATTAAAGTATGCATTACGATAATTTCTCAAATAATATGGGAATACAATTGCCTATCATAGTAAATTTTTTAATGAAGCACTTCAACAATATCCCACATATGAAAAATAGCTCTATGTCATTATCTAAGCACGTAAAAAAAAGAAGCAGTACATCGTGGTCAAGAAAAACATTAGCCACATAGATAAATAACATTTAGAGTTCATTCAAATGTAGAGTAATTTAAGGAATTAAATACATCAAAATTTGGACACATATATATATATATATATATATATATATATGAAAATTTCAATTGATCATAAAGCATAATAAAGGGAATGCTAATTCAGTAGTATATTATTTGAGCCAACCACTATTCTTAATTCCTATGGGCATCTAACATTTTATTCTTTCACCATTTATGAAGTAAATTCTAATTTTACAAATACATATTGAGCTATTTTTGTGTTTAAGAATGTTTCTAATTTTTTATTTTTAAGATAGCCTCCTACATCACATAGGATATTTTTATGTACTAGCTAGACATAGCTTAAAGTTAATTTGGAAAACACACTTTAGCAAAGTAGTAAGTCACTTTGGTATAAAAAATACATGTAGTACTTCAAAAGTACTTATGTTGGCCAAATATGAGGAATGATGTTGATAGGTACATCAAATCGTATACCCCCTACACTATTGCTAGACCAACCAACAAGAAGTAGGTATTGTATACACCATTTTTAGTGCCATCCAAGCCTTTGGAATATATATCCATAGATTTCCTCTCAAGTTTACCTACATCCAAGTAGGGAAATGATTATATTTATAGTATTTAATATTTTTTAAATATGGCTATCTTTATTTCTTACAAAAAATTCATTTCAGCAGAGGATACTACTAAGCTTTATTTTAGTCATGTGTGGCTCAACATTGGCTTGTTAAAATCCATTGTATCTGATAGAGATAATAATTTTTGTAGTATTTTTCGGTCCACCTTATAGAGCATGATGGACACCAAGTTGATCGTATCCACAAATTTCCACCCTATAACAAATGGCTAGATAGAAGTTGTGAATTGGTTGATTATACATATTATTTAGATGTATAATTCCAATCATCCATGCAATATAATGAGAGGATCTCCTATTTAAAAGTAATTAAAATTGAGTTCAATATAGCTTTACTAAACTATAACCCATTTCATGTATATTTTTGATTTCAACCCTTGGCACTCTCTAATGTAGCTCCCTTGTGCAATCCATGGAGTACTCACATTATGGTAAAAAAGAAGCATAAAAGGCAACACATTTTGTGGAAAAAATTCAACACATCCAAAAATAGGTCTATAACCTATTGAAAAAGATAAATAAAAAATACAAGTAATATCATGACCAACATTGGATCTCACATCAACTTAAGGATGGAGATAAGGTATGGTTATATCTTTAAAAAGAGAGTTTTGCAAGACACTATAGGAAAATTATACCTCTTTTTTATGGACCATAAATCATCACCAAGGTGGGAGAACAAGCCTTTGAATTAAATATTCCATGTTATCTTGGTTAACATCCACTTCAATGTTGAAATTCTTAGGTATTGTCATCTACCTATGTTAAACACTTTTATAGTAGTGGAATAATTGGACTTTAAATAAATCAATATATATAGTTTAACACAAGTAGAGGAGGATTATACTATTGAAACATGGACCAAAACCACTAGAAGACAGTCAAATCATATGTACAAAGTGGTTAAGGTAGGATAACTTGGCCCACAAGAGGGATGGCTAAAAAAAAACCAAAAAAAGAAACAATTTTAACACTTGATGTTAAAAATTGATGCAATGGAGTTAGAATATGGAAACAATTTTAATCATGTGGAGTTAGAATATGGAAATATAACAAGATTACATCATCATGAATGGATCAAGCTTTTGGAAGGATGTTTTATGAAACCTTGGTTTTAAAAATTGATCCTTCCTACTCATGTGGAGTTAGAATATGGAAATATAACAAGATTACAGGTCATCGAATATGAAAATAGACCGACATTTTGCTCTGACTGTAATATTCAAGGCCATCTCAAAGGACAATGCTATTTTTTGAGAAGCCAGCAAACCCTTCCTAGGAATAATGATTCCAAGCGGCAGTCTTTTAGAAATAATGGCAAATACACAGGAATGTATAGGGTTAAAGATCCAAATGTTGAAAAGGCAAAGGCCTCTGGTTTGGGACAAATGGAGAATGAGGCTGAGCTTCACATGGACAATGGTAAGGACAAGCAAATTGCTACATCACAAACTGACCAACAAAAGGTATTCTCTCCTTTCGAGAATCTAAATAAATTTAACATTTTGGCTAAAAACCAAATAATTACAGAGGAAAATCAGAATGAAGGGTCTAATGTTGAGGATATAATTCTTGGTCTCCCTGCTTACCTTGACTCCCCAACCAAATCTGGACCTTCCAATCCTCCTCCTGTTGGCCATAAAGAATGCCCTAATGATGAGTCCTTTTCTGCCCGAGAAAGAGAAAAAGTGCTTTCAGAGTTAATCAGCCCTTCCAAGCGACATTTTTCACCTTTGTCTTTGTCCCAATCCGAGAGAAGGGGTTTCCAAGACTGTTATCCAACAGGTCACCCAAACCAAATTTAGCCCGAAACAGACTAGAAGCTCAATGAAATCCCCCATGATTGACTGTGGAGGTGAGAAAAAAAAGGGAAGGAAGTCAAATGCCCAGCAATGGAAAGAAGATGTCCAAGATGAGATAGCTAATGGAATTCAGACTACTCTGTTTCCACCAACTGGAAATCTTCCCTTTGAAGAAAACAAAATTCTTAAGCCCCCTCAAGTCCAAGGCAGGGGAAGAGGAAAAAAACTTTAAAAGTTCCAAATGAAGATCATATCCTCGGAATGTAAGGGGGCTCAATGGCCTTCCTAAAAAGCGGTTAGTCAAATATTTAAGAAGAGATTTTGATCCCACTATTCTTATTTTGCAAGAAACTAAAGTCGATGAAGTTTTGTCTAGAAAAATTGCCCTCAATATCTGGAAAAATGGAGAAGCAATTTTTTGCAAAGCCAATGGAACCTCGGTGGTCTTCTTTGTATCTGGAATCCAGGGAAGGTGGAAGGCAAGGTTATTCAATTGGGGGAAAGGGTAATGAGCATTATTTTTAAGGATAAGGTTAATGACCTTTCTTGGATATTAACAAATGTGTACGCCCCTAATTCTATATCTGGGAGAGCTGATATATGGAATTTACTCAGTCATTTCAAGGAAGCTTTTCAGGATATCCCATGGATAGTGGCGGGGGACTTTAATACCCCTCTTTACCCCTCTGATAAAAAAGGGGGAGTAGGAATTCCAGCAAGAAGTATGGAGGACTTTCAAGATTTCATCAACAACAACAATTTATTGGATGTCAAATTAAAAAATGCTAAATTTACTTGGAGCAATAGGAGGTTTGGAAATCAACTTATAATGGAAAAGCTTGATAGGTTTTTTTTGTCACAGGAAGCAATACAATCTTTTGGGGATGCAAATCTGTTGTCCTTGCCTCGCATTGGGTCTGACCACAACCCGATTTTACTTGAAATTGAAGAGACTCCAAAATTCAAAAGGCCTTTTAGGTTTGAATCTATGTGGATGCACCACCCTGATCTCAGAGACAAAATTTCTCAGTGGTGGAAGCATTCTTGTCAGGGCAGGCCTTCATTCAGATTAGCACAGAAACTTAAAGTGGTGAAAGAAAATCTAAGGATCTGGAATAAGGAAATTTTTGGAAATATTTTTGAAAACAAGAAAGCCATCTCTGAAAGGTTATCAACCATTGAGAAAAAACTTGAAGAGGGATTGCCAGACCCTTCCCTACGAGCGAGATGAAAAGAAATCCCTTGCTGAGTACCATAATGTTCTAGCTCGCGAGGAGACTTTTTGGCGGCAAAAGTCTAGAGCTACCTGGCTAAAAGAAGGTGATGCCAATACAAGATTTTTTCATGCATCTACCTTAAGGAACAGAAGCCACAATAGAATTAAAGAACTTGTTAGAGATGATGGATCACTCCTTTCTAGTCCTAATGAAATCAGAAATGAAGCAGTTTCCTATTTTCATAATCTTTTAGGAGAAGAACATTTCAGTTCTGCCTTAGCTTCAGAATCAATGCTTTACCATATTCCTCATTTAATTTTTGATGACTTGAATGGGAAGTTAATTAAGCCTTTCACGGATGAAGAAATCAAAGAGGCCCTCTTCTCAATGAACCCTGATAAATCTCCATGTCCAGACGGGTTTTCACCTCGTTTTTTTCAGGATTTTTGGGATATTGTAGGTTTTGATGTATGTGCTACTATCAAGGAATTTCAGTCCACAAAGCATATTCCAAGAAGTTTTAACTCCACTTTTATTGCTTTAATCCCAAAGATTCCTACTCCTAGATCTATGATGGATTTTAGACCTATTAGCCTTTGTAATGTTGTTTATAAAATTTTGACCAAGGCAATTGCAAATAGAATGAGGAAGATCCTTCCTATGTTTATTGATGTTTGTCAAGGCGCTTCAGTCCCCGGAAGGTCCATCCTTGATGGGGTCATAACAGTTCATGAAGCCCTCCATTCGGTAGTCCAGACTAAAAAACCTTCTTTTGCTCTCAAGATGGATATGAACAAGGCTTATGACCGCATAAACTGGAGTTTTGTCTCTGCCATTCTTCAGAAATTTGGTTTTCATCATGAATGGATCAAGCTTTTGGAAGGATGTTTTATGAAACCTTGGTTTTCAGTCCTTGTTAATGGTGCTCCTGCTGGATACTTTCAAAGTAAAAGGGGCCTAAGGCAAGGTGACCCTATCTCTCCCATGTTGTTTATCATTGTGGTTGAAGCCCTTGGGAGGACAATCAAAGCTGCCTGTAATATTGGTCTTATTTCAGGAATTAAAGCATCATCACAAACACAGGCAGTTACACATGAACAGTTTGTGGATGATACTTTGTTGTTAACTCTTGCATCAGTTTTTGAGGCTAAGGTCATAAAACATATTCTAGAGCTATATGAGGATGCTGCGGGGCAAAAGGTAAATTTTTCAAAGAGTAAAATTTATTTCTTTAACACTCCCATTCAGAGGTAGATTAAGATTGCTAGGATTCTTGGATGCTCAGTGTCTACTCTTCCATCAACATACCTAGGCCTTCCTTTATTTACAGGCAGAGCTACTGATTCCATGTGGACTAATGTAATTGAAAGAATTTAGAGGAAGTTGGCTGGATGGAAAGGGAATTTGTTATCTCAAGATGGCAAGGCGGTTCTCACCAAGTTTTCCATTCAAAGCATCCCTGTCTACTTTCTCTCTATTTTTAAAGCTCCTACAAGTGTCTACACTAAAATTGAACAGATCCAGAAGAGGTTCCTATGGACTGTTCTCGAATCTAGCAGCCGCTTTCACTTGGTGTCCTGGGATAGGGTTTGCAAACCAAGGGAGTTTGGAGGTATTGGGCTAAGGAGAATACAACATTTAAACATGGCCCTCCCGGCCAAACAAGCATGGCGTCTTTTGACAAATGCAAATGCGGAATGGATTACTATAATCGAAGAAAGTATTTGCAAGAAATTGAATTCTTAAGTTATTCCTTTCCTCCCAGGGGATCAATTTTTGGAAATCAATCCTTCAAACTAAAAACTTGCTAAGCAAAGGGCTACGTTGGAAACCGGGAAATGGAAGAAACATTGATTTTTGGGACCACAAATGGTTAAAGGACTATCCCCTCTCCGCAGACCCCATCATTTCAACCCTTAGAGCTTGGACAATTGAAGTTTTTGGTACCAAAGTTGCAGATTTTATTACTTTGTCAAACAATAGAAGGGTATGGAAGCCAATAATGAATAATGATCTACCAGGGGCATCAATAATACTCGGAGAATGAATTAAAACAGTCTTTACTCCCCTTCCGGCATTCTTGAGGACCAGGCTTATCTGGGAAGCTTCAGACAATGGGGAATTTTCTGTCAAGACTGCTTATCTGATGCTTATTGATAATGATGAAACTACTTTCCCTCACTTGGAAGTTTTGCCCAAAAGCATTGTTCCAATGGTTGGGTTTTTTGCATGGCTGGCCATCCAAAATAAGATCCTCACCATGGATAACTTAATAAAAAGAGGTGTGATTGTTGTTAATAGGTGTTATCTTTGTATGTCTGAGTGGGAGTCTATTGATCATTTGTTTCTGTATTGTAATTTTTCTGTCTCCAATCTTGTTAGGTCTCGTTACAAGTGTTTCATATTTATTGGGTCCATCCTCAGTCCATTTTTGACTTATTTGTCCAAATGGCCTTCCCCATTTTTGAATAGGCGTCTTAGGTATATGTGGAAGATCCGCCTTCATCACTACTTGTGGCGGATATGGTTGGAAAGGAATCGTCGGGCCTTCTTGGATAAGGTTTCTCGGTCATCCTCTCGTCTCGTCAAAAATTTTAGCATATGCTAATGAGAATACTTGTTTAGTGCTCGCAAGCATCTAGACCTCCAAATCCTTTTGAAGCTTCATTAGGCCAGTCATTAAACTTACCTCTCACCGATGGCCTCAATCATCCTCAAGCCTGTCCTAGAACCATGATCACATGGACCCCACCCCCCCCTAGGGTGGATTAAGTTAAATTTTGATGGGGCATCTAGGGGCAACCCAGGTGAAGTCGAGGCTGGTGGCTTACTTAGAGACCACAAGGGTGAGGTGCTTGTAGCTTTTGCGAGAACATCTTGGAGCTCAAACTAACAATGTGGTCAAGCAAGGGCAGCTTTGGAGGAGCCTCAAGGTGGCAGAGAATTATCCAGGGAAGCTGTTGGTGGAAGGTGATTCTCTTATTATTATAAATCTTCTAAAGAACACTAAGAGAGCTCCTTGGAGATTTGATGACTACATCCATGAAGCAAGGGCTCTAATTCATGACCGACCTGAGGCCATAATTTTGCATACCTTCCAGGAAGCAAACATGGCAGCTGATAGGCTGGAAAATGAAGGCATTGTAGCAGACAAATTTGATCACGTGGACTGAAAATCTTCCTCATGCAGTCTCAATGGTGATAGATAATGAAAAACTTTAGATTGGAAGGCTCAAAGTGGATCAATGACAGAAAATGGGGGCATTTTTAAAAAAAAAAAAAATTTGAACCTTATAATGGATTTTGTCATATTTGTTTTTTTTGTTCATGTGACTAGTGTTTTTTGCAGCTGGTGGGGCACTGATATAGGTTTTTTATCTACAAATTCATGCATGGGAAAAATCCGCTTTGGCCTCAAGTATTTCCCAAGGTGTGTTTGGATTCGATGTCGCAAAAAGGCCCTAGCAAGAAATAACAAAGTGTTGGAGATCCCTGACAATGAGGCACGAGACCCCACCATAATAGTCTTGGAGAAGATGACAATTTCATCGACCTCCAACAAGTATCAACCGATTGAAGAGTCCGTCCGGCCTCATCGGTGCAAGTGCTTGATTTGTGTGATTCCTTAAATCTTCCGTTTTATAGCCGCGAGCTCCGGGGGCACAAGGAGTCAAAGGCAAAATCTAAATATGATGGCAAGAACGATGATAAGAAGTTAGATGAGGACTACAAGGAAGACTGCTTGGCCTCTTGGCTGTCCATTCTATGGGATGTTTTTTTTTTTTTTTGACCATATTCTATTATTTTATATGGGCACAAGCTACTCTGCATGGTGCTTGCATGATTAGTTTTTGTCTTTGTTAGTTCTTTTTTGCGTCTTTCTTTTCTGATGGCCATAATATTAGGCTTCCATAGTTTAGTTTGGCTCGTATTCTAATGGAAGAGTAGGTCTTGGCCATTTTTGTTGTCGGTTTAAACTTTTAGGGCTTGGCCTTTGTCCAGTTGGTCAGTGGACCCTATTTTGTAAAATGGTTTTGGGTCAACCAGTTAAAACCCGGTGTTAATTATAATATTCTCTTACTTACCAAAAAAAAAAAAAATATGTAGGATGCAATCTCTCCCACTTAGGAATAAAATTCTAAGAATAATATCATTATACCTTTAAGGAATATCAACCTCATCAATTTGTATTTAAAATAAGGGATCAAATGTAAGTTTATTCCATTAAATTCAAATCATAAAGTTTAATAGGCCATGGAGTTCTAATTTTCTCCATCTTGTTATGACCGAATTACTCAATCTATATTTTAATCATCATTTGTTGCCACAATATGAAAACTACAAGGTTTTCTAGGTACAAATTATGGAAATAATATTCCTATTATGATTCTATTTATACCCTAATCCTAGGATATTTCCATCATATTTTCTAGCTTGTTGGGAAGCTAGGGTAAAAATAATAATTTGTTGTTCCTAGGAGACAAACAAGTTGAAAAATAGTATGGCTATTTCTTGGCCATACTTTTTTTTTACATAAATTTAAGATGTAGAAGCATATTTTACCTTTTATTTCTTAAAATCTATTTAAAAAAAATAGTTTGAATCAAATATAGGATCTTAGTCATCACCCTCACTCTTAACAATTTAACCATATGATAAGTACTATAATATTCATAGGTGTTAATGGCTACACAATCCTCTTTATGAGTCCATATTATTGATAAGAGTTAGAAGCATTATGAAAATAAATTTTCTAGATACCTTATCATATGTATAAATATAAAATGGTTATCTTCTACATCGAATAGGGCATCTAAAAATTCTAGTGATATTATTATTAACACCCAAAAGGAATTACATCACTATATTTTCTATCACAACCACATCCACTTGCATCTTGGTATTAAACATATCATTTTTAAAATCATATTGCTTTTGTACTAATGTAATATATTGGATGGTCTCAATAGGATGTTCAAATCACTTATGTATGATAATCAAAATTTCCAAAGCATATTCTAGCATGGGGAAATACGAATCCCATCTAAATAAATTGTATTTCCTTACTATTATCAAGTAATGAAAAATTGTTATCCTCTTGATATAAATCAACAATATAGAACCATTTTGCACATCTCTCATGACACATCATAATAAAGGTGCTCAAGGAAATTTATCTTAAGGTTAGTTTATCATTATTTGGAATTTTAGAATCCCTCAAATATATTTGTTATGAGGTAAATATATTTCCATTTATAAAATCATAATTCTTTAGGGATATTTCTCTTTAAGCTAGATTATTGCCATTTGGCACATTCATCTAATGTCAATTTTATAATCATTTAGAATATTAAAACTTCTCCAAGATTTTATCGTTAGGTAAGTTTATCATAATTTGATACATTATAATTCCTCAATAAAATTTGTATTAAGGTAAATTTATCTCCATTAAGAACATCAAAAGTCCTCCAATACATTTGTCTTGAAAAATTCTATTATCATTTGGTACATCAAAAGTCCTCGAGTATATTTCCCAAGGTATGTCTTTCACCTACAAGGTATGACAAGAGTCCTAACATATATTTGTCTAGTAGCATAGCTACTTTGTATCATACCATACTTTATATCATCCTTTACTCCTATTTTTTTATTATATCACATACAACAATAATGTTATATGGTATATATAAAGTTCCCCTATTTACATCCACTCTTTAATCATAATTTGTACCATAGCAACACCATTTGGCATATCTAAATTCACCTTGTGACCATCCATTTTTGTAACATATATTGTATAATAGTATTTCCATTTGAAATATCTAAAGTCCCCCTTAGCACACCCACTTTTATATCATATCTTGTACCATAGCAATGTCATTTTGTATATCTAAAGTCATCTTGGGAAAACCCATTTCGTATAATATCTTGTAGAATAGAAACACCATTTGGCATATCTAAACTTTTATTGGGCACTACTATATCATATCATTTTTACATATTTGTATATATTTATACATATCAATTCCACTATGGCATATACAAAATCAAATTAAGCAATTTTTCCTTATAAGCATTGTATAATTTTTTTATCTCTATTCATAACATTAATATCATTATTAAAATATTATAATCATTATCAGAACATGATGAAAGTATCATCAAAATGCCATTATCTATTACATAAAATCATATAATCACTATCATTATTATAAATTATCAATCAATAAAATATAATAGACATTCATACTATAATCAATGAGTAAATAAGAATCAATATAAATATACCTCAAGTCAATATATATACATCATATATAGTCCATAGCTACAATATAACTAAACCACCCATGAAAATTGACCTTGACGACAAGATAGTATGGCTTAGGGTTATGATATAGTCTTAAGGTTTGCTCCTGCTCCTATTCCTCCATATTGTGGATGCATTGTGACTGAGGATTGTGAGTGATAAGTAATCATTTGTAAATGTGTTTGTGTCCTTGATATCATATGACTCAGAGATGAAAGTGATAAAATATACAATAATATGTCAACTACTCAACCTCCAATATTAACTCCTTCCAAATTTGTGCTATATCCATTTGTGTCCATGTCAGTTGCATTATATGTCATTAGTACATTGTAGTCATATTTTCTAAAAGTGTGTAAACTATTTATGTGTTGCTCTATATACTAATACATATAGAGTAATTGATTTATTTTACTATATATTTTTACTCATGTTCTCTATTTATTAAAGTAATATTATTTGGCTCAACTACACCATTATAGATCTATCATTAACCTTTTAAGAAATATTTTTCATTCTCTAAAAGTATTTTATTTTTATTTTACTACTTGCAAGGCAATTAACACTTAATCCAATTAAAACCATATGTTTTTGAATATTTATTTAATAATTTAATTAATTTAAAATATATTTATATATTAGAATATTTCATTGAGTTTAATTTTTTAATAAACTATAATTAATTATTTTTTATGTTATGCTAAATTAATTTTAGTATGAAATGTGTTTTTACTAACTTTAATATAATTTAATACTATTTTTATGTATAAATAATATAATAAACTCATTAAAAATAAATAATAATTAAAACCATAAAAGCACATTAATTAGTTATATTTTTAATATTTTAAAATATTTTTTTGAGTAAAAATAAATAAATATTTATAATATTTTATTATAATTAAATTAACAAAGAAAATATAGGTACATTTGTTTTAGTAATTATTTTATTTTATACATATTCATAAATGTATAAAATGGGCTTCATAGTCATGATCATATTATCATGGTACTATTGCAATATTACAACAAAATATAGAATGATAGCTTCCATGAAAATTGAACCCTAATAGGATTTTGTGGCCCAAACATTCTCACTAGTTGGTATTTAATCTATAAGTTATTTTAGCTGCCCCCAAGTCAAGTTAAGTTGAAAATGTATCTTCATAACCCTTTTAATCCTATAGGGTACGGTGTATTTGTCTTATTGACGGTCTCATGCTTCAAATCAATATTGTTGGTGAAGGCTTATAACTTAAAAATATATAATATATAATATAATTTAAATTTTAAATATGTTTTTTTATTAGATAAAAGAAGGGGTTTTAAGAGGATCCCCAAACCTTTAATAAGGATAAACCAGGCCTAGAAAATAAAATATTATAGCCAAGTAGAATAAAGACCATAGGGAAGAGAAGGGCCCAACCCAAAGGGACAAGAAAAGAGGAATAAAAGTACACAAAATAATTAGAGACAATTGGTGCACTTGCAAATCCAAAATTATAATTGATAGAAAATATACCATAAAAGAAAAAAATACTGAGGTGAGGAGCCTCCACCTCATCCATCTTACCAAAAAACAAAAAATTACATAACATAACTTCAAAGAGGGCAAGCAATATCCACACCAAGATAATGGGATTTGAAGGGTTCCAGTCAAACATTTTGGCCATCCAAGCATCAAAAAAGGGCTTTCCTTCACTAACCCTAAATTGGGCTATGAGAAATAGAAGTTGAAGTATAAACCTCCAAAATATCTTTACCTCCATTAAACCATAGGATCTTCTAGGATCCAAAGGTAACGAAACTTTACTAGGATTACTTCTCACCTTCATCCCCCAAAATGATAACTATTTCTCTTCTAGATGGATTTAATGATACCAACCAAGGTAATAGTAAACCATTCATAAAAAATCTAGCTAAATCCTACAAACTATCTAAACGAAAAACTTTCTTACCTAAAGGCTATGTTATTTTTTCTTGAAATAAATGAGCAAGGAAAAAATATTTCTACAATAGTTGAGTCCCCCCTAAGACTCAAATGGATTTCCATTAAGAGGGTTAAAATAAGGAGAAGTTGTGGAAGGGTCCACTACATAAACCTAAATGGTAGCATCCATAGGAGGTCCATATTCAACAATACTAGATCCATTAGAGACTGTTCCATTCGATAACTTAGGAGTTTCAAAGTGGGGACCAACATTATTTAGCTTTGAGGAACACAAAGCCTTAATTTTGTCATACTTATTGAAAGGATAGTTAGCTAGATTGTGACCACACTTTTTACTTACAGAGCAAAAATAAGGTTTTTTTTTATATTCAATAGATTGAATCTAAGAACCTAGATATGAGAGAAGTTCAATGGACCTAGGGAGATAAACATCCAGGTCACTATTACACACATTCTAGCAAAGGCTATTCTATATTTTTTGTGATACCTCTTATGATAGTCTCATGAAAAAAATAAAATGAAAGGCCAAGAGCCTCACCTAGATAGGAGTAATATTGATATTTTAAGTGTCTGAATCAAAGTCCATTCCCCATATATAGAGGAATAAATTTTTTTACCAAAAAACTAAAGGTTGATGTTAGAATTTCCTAAGATTAGAACTACAAAGCATCATAATATTTGAGAAGACAAATAGAAATGATTGGTTATTCAATGGATCAAATTTCTATAAATAACAAAGTTGATCATTGAGAGTTGTTGGCTTACAAAAAATCATCAAATATGATCTAGACTATAACTGAGAGTTTCCCTGACTCATGAAGTAGTGGAAACTTAAGTAAGTCTATCCTAGTAGACATTAAGAGAATAATTACTTATTCTAACACCCCCGTTAAGTGATACTAGGGGTGTTTTGTGCAAATGAGTCCCGATAATAGATCTTGATGAGGTAATCATGTACAATATTTTCTTTTCTGAAGAGATGGTAAAAACCCCATGGGAAAAACCATCTATCAAAAATAAAAAAAGAAGAGGTATATCTTTAGTTTGTGAATATTGTCCTCTTAATACACAAAAAAATAAGGAATGAGTCCTGACAACATGGCCTTATGAGGTACTCATTTACAATATCTATGAGATATGGTAAAAAAACCACTTGGGAAAAAACCATCTATTATGAAATAAAGAGGTATGTGTTTGTATGGCGAAGATTGTCCTTAATAAAAATGAATCACGACAACATGTCCTGATGAGGTACTCATGTAAAATATGTAAGGAAGAGATGATAAAAAAAACCACATGGGAAAAAACCATCCTCCAAAGAATACATTAATAAAAGGAGAGGTGAAAGACCTCTAAGTCAATGCGGTGATATTATTCCATGTTTTTCTCACAATTTTATGTAACGTGGATAAGGAAATGACTTGGTGAAGATATCTGAAACTTGATTCTCAGTTGGAATATAGTCTAATTATATGTCCCCATTCTAAATATATTGTTGAATGAAGTGTATATGTATCTTAATGTGCTTGGTGTGTTGATGCTCAATTGGATTACATGAAATATGAATTGTGCTCTGATTGTCACATCAAAGAGTAATAGGTTTGTCATGGGAAAAACCAAATTATCTTAGAATATGATGAAGCCAAATATCTTCCTAACTTGCTAAAACTACTGCTCTATATTCTACCTATGTAGATGATAAGGCTACTGCTTGTTTTTGTTTGCATAACCAAGCAATTGGTGATGAACAAAGACAAAATACATAGCCATAAGTTGAACATATATCTTCTACTGAATATTCCCAATATAAATCCATGTATCCAATGATATCCATGGATTTTCCCTCATATAAGTTCCCAAAGTGAGTAGTTCCTTGCAAGTAGCAGAGGATTATTTTTGCTTCTTGTCAATGACTGAAGTGAGGTTGATGAGAGAATCTGGATATTAGGCCAACATCAAATGAGATATCTGAATGAGTATGAGTAAGGTATAACAAAATCCCTACAAGTTGATGGTATAGAGTCGCATCACGTAGAGGGGATGATCATGATGTACTTAGATTTACTCTAGACTAAAAAGGTGTAGGTGAAGGTTTACAATCTATTATTTTAAACCTTTGAAGAAGATCTAGAGTGTATTTTTGTTGAAACAATGAAATTCTTCCATATTTTTTATTTATTTGGATCCCAAGGAAGTAATGAGCTAAACCTAGATTACCCATATAAAATTTTTCATAGAGGAAATCTTTTATAGTCTAAATGCAAGTGAAGTCACTACCAGTGAGTAGTAGATCATCAACATATAGAACAAGTATGGTGATTTTTCCTTCATATCTCCAAATGTATACTGTGTTATCATACTCGCAATGAGAAAAACCTATGGAAAGAAGGAAGGAGTCCTTCATACCAATCTCTAGGAGCTTTTTTGAGGCCATAGAGAGACTTATTTATCCCACAAACAAGAGAGGAGTCTTGAGTGAAACCAACAGGTTGTTCTATGAATATCTCTTCCTTTAATTCCCCATGTATGAAAGCATTTTTTACATCCATTTGAAAGACATACCACTTCTAAGAAGCAGCAAAAGAAAGAACCAGTCTAACAGAATCCATTTTAGCAATTGGAGCAAAGGTTTCAGCATAATCAATTCTTCCAATTTGAGAGAAACCTTTGGCTTCTAGGCGAGCTTTGTGTTTGTCAATTTATCCATTAGGCCCATATTTTTTTCTATAAATACATTTACAATGAACTAATTTCCTTCCTTTAGGTAGGGGAACTAAATCCCAAGTTTGGTTTTTTATTAAGGAATGGAATTAGTTTTCCATGGCATCATGCCAATATTTAATACTAGTTGCTTCTTTGAAGGATTGAGGATTAGATAAAGTAGACTGACAGACAAGACCAGTGCCTATGGAGTTGGTTAATTTGGATGATGGAAGATTTTGGATATAAGGAGTATCTTTTTTAACAATGGTGTGGGACCATTTTGGCATAATGGAAGGAGTAGAAGGAGTGGAAAGACTTTGAGTTGTAGTTATATGTTCTTCATCTTGATCACCAATGTCTAGATTAATATCTAAAGTTGGTTATTCATAATATTGAGGTTTTGCTATAGTAGAAGTCTCAATAGAGAAAGAGGAGGGTTGAGGATATTTTTGACGAAATGTTTCATCAAAATGGATATTCCTATGAAATAAGACCTCATGAGTTGTGGGATCAAGGAGCCTATATACTTTAATTTTCTCACAATAACCAATAAAGATGAGTTTTTTACTTGTCTTATCTATATCCTTCATTTTATTCTTTGGGATGTGCACCCAAGTAGTACACCCAAAGATCTTGAAGAAGGAGATATTCAGTTTTGAGCCAGTCCATGCTTCTTGAGGAGTTAAATGATCAAGAGCTTTATGAAGTGTGCAATTTTAAATATAATTGACATAGTTAATAGCTTCTACCCAAATTTTTTTTGGAAGATCTCTTGAATGGAGCATACAATTTGCCATTTTCTTTAATTTTATATTTTTCCTCTCTACAATGCCATTTTGCTACAGATTATGGGAGATAAAATGCTGATGAATGATGCCATGACTTGATAGAAATATGAATAACTCATTATTGTAGTATTCCCCACAATTATTTGTGTGAATTTACTTGATGTTGCAAGAGGCCTGATTTTCAACTAAGGCTTTGAAGAATTTGAAGTGGGATAGAACATCATTTTTATATTTTAAGAAGTAGACCCAATTTCTTCTATAAAAGTCATCAATGAAGGTTAGAGCATATTTTGCTCCTTGGAAAGAAGATTATGGAAAAAACATAAAGTCACTATGGATTAACTCTAGAGGGAGGATTTTAGAGAACCACTTGATGGAAAATGATCTTGATGTTGCTTTCCAAGAGCACATCCAGGACATACTCAATCAATAGAAGTGACTTGAGGTAAACCTGTTACCATTTTATGGGTGCCTAATTCCTTTAGGTAGTTATAACTGAGATGACCAAACCTTTCATGCCAAATTTTGCTTTCAAGATCTCCATGAGCCACAAAACAGGAGGCCCCTTCCAGATTTTTGAATCCTTTGAAGTGAAATAGGTGAGAGTTGTGATCAATATATCCCTTGGATATAAGAGAGTGGGGGTATTTAACGTCTCTTATCTCAACTCCTGTTGGAGAGAAGAGAACTATTTTCCCCTCTCTAGAAGTACAAATCTAATAGATAGAGAGGATATTGGTTGTAATGTTTGGGAAATAGAGAACATTATTGATAGAGATGCCAACAATGGATATGTCAACCTTTACTTTGACTGGGATAAAGGAAGATTCACAAACTTCTATGTTACATGTTGAACTTGAGGAGATAGAAGAGAATGACTCATCTGAATTAGTCATGTGATGAGTTGCTCCAGAATCTAGGACCTAGTAATTAGATGAAGTATTGTTGTTATTTCCTTGAAAATTTAGGGATTTACCTATATCTTTACTGTATATATTTTGATCTTTCATAGCTACCTCTAGTTATTGTAATATGTTGCAACATTTACTTGCAGAATGACCACTCTTTTTGTAGTGAGTACAAGTTATGGGATTCCTTTCTTTATTTTTTAATTTTTACTTAGAAAAGGTGGAAGATACTAACACTCTTGAGGAAGAGGAATAGATTTCATACTTTGCAACTTTGGTTTCTTCTCTAGTTATCCTATCACAAAATTCTTCTAAGGAGGGCATTTTGAAACTAGCACCATGAGCATCTTTTGTATATAAAAAGGTAGTTGCGAATATTTGAAAAATAGCATTTAATTTAGAAAGGATTTGATATATGCATTCCTAATATATTTTAATCTTGCCATTGACTTTAAATTGAGCAAGGACTTATTTAAACTTGGTGAGAAAATCAACAATATTGCTAAAGTCATCAAGAGATAAAGCTGTTAATTTTGCATCTAATTGCATTGACCTAACTTGATCTACTTTCCCAAATAAGTTCTTTAGTTTTTCCTAGATTTCATAAGGAGTTTTACATTCAAAAACATGAAACCATAAGATTTCATTTACATTAGTGCTTACTATACCCATTTTTTCATGCATTTTACCTTTGTGAACAAATATTTCATCTTATTTTTCAAATTCAGGTTGTTTCTCTTCTAGAAAGTGTGTGAGCCCTTTTGGGAAATGAGAATTAAAATTTTGGTTTTCCATGAGTGATAGTTATGAGGGGTTAGAGGCTCAATTATATTCATTTTACTAAAGATAATTGAAGTGAATCAGATATATTCCCCCCTTTACTTTCAAGAGCTTTAGAAGGATACAACAATCTTTTTAAATACCAATATTTTCAAATACCCACCCTAACGAGAGGGAAACTATAAGTAAATGAGCAGAAATGATATACAAAATAGACCAATTTTAAAAATATCCAGGCCTCAATACCCAATATTTCTCAAATACCCGCATACGTGGAACATAGGGTTTTGATCAGATTTCTATCAGCTAGATCTTGATAACAGAGTTTATTAACAACCTACCCTTACTAGAGGGAAACTGTAAGTTGTTGAGAAGTCTAGTATTTTGATATAGGTGATAAAAAATTTAAGTGCCTTCTTTTTTAAAAATTAGTCTTTTTAACAACCCACCCTCACTTGAGGGAAATTGTAAGTTGTTTTGATAAGTATAATTGATTTTAAGAAATAAAATTACTAATTTTTTTATTAATTAATATGAATTTGAAAGGATATAAACCCTTAAACTTGAATTTTCATATAAAAGGTGGATTATAAAAGCATTAAAATAAAATATTTAAATGTAGAGATTTATATGAAATTGAATTAATGTCGAGTTTAAAAGCATATAAATAAAATTTTTATATGACTTATGTTCTTAACTTGATTAATTCTCAAAAAATAACATAATATGAATTTTGGAAGGTTATAAAGCTTAAACTTGAATTTTCATATAAAAATGTGGAATATAAAAGCATTAAAATAAAAAAAATTAAATGTAGATATTTATATGAAATTGTATAAATGTTGAGAATAAAATCATTAAAATAAAAAATTTATATGACTTATGTTCTAAATTTGATTAATACACAATAACATGCATTAAATAAAATCTTTAAAAAGGACTTAGGTTCTTTAAAAAAGAAGAATGAGGTAATATACTAAAGCAAAACAACCCCCCCCCCACCCCCCTTGTAGGTTTTAAAAAAATGCTTTAAATGAAAGCAACTTAAAACTCCCCAAAAGAAGAATACACTCTCTCACCAGATTTTTCATTTTGATTGCAATTGGGTGGGAAATTTTTTGAGCAGGCGAGAGGCGATGTTCTAGGGTTTCTGGAGCGAAGGAAAATCCAGGGCATCAGGTGGGTTGCCGTAGTGTTTTTTTGGTTACTGTGGATCTGAAGGAAAGTCTGCTGCCCCAGGAGGGTCCAATGGGGACTCCTTCGGATCCTCTCTATGGGAGAAAGAGCTCTTTCACTGAATTGCTAAAAGAAAATTCTTCGTCTTCTAATGACGAAGCTCAGAGAAATACTCTTCATACGCTCTTCAAGAACGTTGGAAAGAGCTCAACAGCACATTGATTCAATGGATGCCTTTTGCAATCCATCTCAAGACCCAAGATTGTCATCGAGCCAAAGATGGTCGAAGACACAATCATATACAGAGCCAACCATGATCTGATCTATAAATTCATGGGTATTCGCCCTACCCTAAATTTCTTGCATACCTGGGTCAGAAAAAACTAGGAGCCTCATGGTGAGTACTCCTTATGGTTTATTAGCAATGGGTATTTCATTGTTAGTTTTTCTTCTCTAGCCAATAGGAACAGGTCTTTTGAATTAGAAAAGAGGAACCATAGTCCGACAAGGTTATTTGTTCAACCCTGGAGAGTGGGTTTCGATCCTCGTATTGAACCCACGACTGTCCCAGTTTGGATTTGGTTGTATGCTCTTCCAATGGAGTTTTGGGGTGAGCAGGTTTTGGAAATGATCGGTAACTCCCTCGATAGACATTTGGGCGTCTCCAAAGACACCATAGAAGGAAACACAACTATTTTTGCAAGAATTTGTGTGGAAATGGATATTAGCTAGCCTTTATCGATAGAGGTGGAACTTGAAATGGAAAGACTATCTTGGATACAATAGCTATATTATGAGGCTCTGCCCTTCAGATGCAGAGTTTGCCACAAACATGGGCATTTGGTCTGGTTTTGTCCAAATATTTTGAACACAAAAATGGAGGCCCCGCTTGGAATGCCAAATCGCCCTATGGAGGGTAAGTAAACTCTTACCAAAGAACTAACCAATACTCCTCAGGGTAAATATGTTCAGAAATATGGCTTTGAACAACCCAAAATAAGGAGAAAGCAAAAGAAAAATGGTAAGGAGCAATCACAACTCAAGCCAGCCAATAGGTATGAAATTTTTAAGACACTAGTGGACCAAGAGGATCAAGTCATGGAAGGAGTGGATGGGAATATTGAAGACAATAACATCCATGCTCATGCTTCTCCTTCATCTCCCACCATCATAGAACAGTTAATTGAGTACACTGAGTTACCGTAGTCAGAGAATGCAGGGACATTGATAGTGCACTCCCAACTGTAGCCAATAATCAAGGATGTCAGCATGGGAATAGCAAAAAAGAACAGAGAAAGGCCAGCCCTAGGGATAACTCAGGTGGAAAAGAGATCAAAAAATAGCAACTCTCAAGGAGTGGGCATAAAATAAAATAAGGACCTGCTAGCAGTTCAAGGAGACAAACTGATCACTGGAGGATCGGTGAGGACAATTGATTCTTACTGCTCTCAAGGTTTTTAATGATTATTCAATCATGGAATATTAGGGGTTTAAAAAATAGAACCCATCAATCTGCTATTCAAATACTCTTAGGAAAATGCAAAACAATTTTTTTGCTTATCCAGGAGACCAAAATGTCGTTAGATATTATGTGTAAAACAGTTAACAAAATTTGGAGGGGCACTGGTCATATGGATGTGGCTTCCCAAGGGGCCTCAGGGGGTATTTTCACTCTTTTTAACTCTATGGAATGGACAGAAATAGAACATATAGCCTCGAGGGGTGTTCTCACATCTCATTTTAGGAATAATGTCACAGCTGAACATGTTTTAATCACAAATTTTTATGGGGATCAAAACCTTGATGGCCAGAGGCTTCAATGGAAAGTTGTGCATAACATGAAGACCTCAAGGGAAGATTTAGATTGGATTATTGCTGGGGATTTTAATGCTAAATTATCTTCTAGAGATCAGGAAGGAGGAACCCCAATTTTGGACCCAGGGGATCGACTTCTGATTGCCCAAGTCAAGGCTTTTCACCTAGTGAATATTAAAGGCCCTGGACCCAACTTTACTTGGACTAACAAGAGGAGGGAGCCACATAGCAGGAAGGTAAAGCTAGACTATTTTCTAGTTTTAGAGGAGGCATTCATAAAATGGAATACAAAATTCAATATTTTGGAGGGCCCGATTTCATATCACTTTCCCATTTTGTTGGAGGGAGGTATTACGACAGGGTAGCATCACAAACCCTTTAAATTTGAGAATTTTTGGTTACAAAAAGATGATATTTGAAATAAAATTCCACAGTGGTGGGAGGAAGGTCGTCTACCTTTTGGGACAACAATGTTTAGATTCCACAAACAACTTCATTATGTCAAAGCTCAACTGAAACAATGGATGCAATCTAACAAGACAGACTTCCAGCGCCAAAGAGTTCCTTTGGTGGCCAGATGGGATGAGGTTCAAAAAAACTGTAGGGAAGGAAAAATTATAGAGCAGATCAAAGCCGAGGATGATGACTTGCGTAAAGCGGTTGAGGACATTGATAACCAAGAGGAGACCTACTGGAAACAGAGAGCAAGAACCACTTGGTTATTGGAAGGTGATAGAAATACCAAATTTTTCCATCGATCAGCCTGTGCTAGGAGACAGATGAATAACATGGAAGCTCTTCAAGATAAGAATGGACATTCCTTTGATACTCTTCCTGGTAAGCATTCCCATTCAATGGATTATTTTTCTAAACTTTTTAAGGAAAGTATGGAGCAAGATGTAGAGGATCAAAATGAAGTTATTGATGTCATACCCTCTGTTATCTCTAAAGAAGAAAATTAGGCCCTTCTTAAACCCATTAGTAGAGAAGAACTGAAGAATGTGGTCTTTGGAATGAGTATCGGCAAAACTCCAGGACCAGATGGCTTTCCAATTGAGTTTTTTCAGGCCTTTTGGGATACTTTGGATGAGGATGTTTTGGCTTTCATAGAGGAGTCCAGAGGTAAAAAAAGAATGCTTAAGGCATTAAATCATACCTTCATCACTTTAATTCCAAAAGGGGAGGAGGGGGTTCATATTTTAGATTATAGACCTATTGCCTTATGCAATGTGATTTATAAAATAATCACAAAGGTAATGGTTGAACATCTAAAACCTCTTTTACATAACATTATCTCCTCAGATCAAGGGGGTTTTATAGAGGGTAGGCAGATCTTGGATGGGGTGGTTCTTGCTCAGGAGGCAATCCATACAATGCAAAAATTTGGTAATAAAGGAATGTTCATTAAATTAGATATTTCAAAGGCTTATGATAGGGTGGAATAGAGTTTCTTGTCAAAGATGATGGCAGCCTTTGTTTTTTCTCAGGACTGGATAGATTGGGTCATGAGTTGTGTATCTACGTCATCGTATTCAGTGTTAATCAAGGGTCTTCCATTGCAACCTTTTGGATCCTCTGGAGGTCTTCGTCAAGGGGATCCTTGCTCTCCCTATACTTTTCTCATTTTGGCTGAAGGATTAGGTAGACTTTTCTTGAGGAGAAGACATCAAGGTTTGCTAACAGGTATCAATGTGGGTGAGGAATTTTTGACTCACTTACAGTTTGTGGATGATACAGGATTGGTTGGAGTGGCCAGCTTTAGGGAAGCAAGAGTGATCAGAGATACTCTTAATGTCTACCTTAGGGCTTCAAACCAAGTCATCAATGATAAAAAATCCAAAGTGGTCTTTCTCAATCTTGATCAAAGGCTCCAGGATAGAGTTCTAGAGATCTTGGGATTCACAAGGACTTATCTTCCAGTGGTTTACTTGGGGGTTCCTTTGCATTTCAAAAAACTAAAAATGGATATCTAGAAGGATATTTTGGATGGTATCAAAGATATAATGAATCATTGGTCTCACAAATGGTTAAGCTATGGGGGTAGATTAACTTTTTTATAGTCAGTCATTCAGGCCATGCCAATTTACAAATTCTCTATCCTGGCTGCCCCACATAAGATATGGAAAGAGCTAGACAATATGGCTAGAAGATTTTTATGGGAAGGAGTAAAAGGAGAGAGGAAATTGGCCCTAGTTGGTTGGGATAAAGTTACCCAGCCCAAGGTAAAAGGAGAGCTGGGACTGAGAAGATCCAAGTTCAATAATAAATATTTGGCTAGAAAGCTGTACTGGAGGTGGATTTCCCAACCAACCTCCTTATTCAGTAGAATCCTCACTAGTAAATATTTGGGTCATGTTAACCCCAATGAGGTGGGCCGTTTCCCTTTGGATGGCCCTGGATCCCTAGTGTTGCAGGCTCTCAAGATAGGATCTCAGGTGGTTAAAGATCGATTGTTTTGGAAAGTGGGGAGAGGGGAGAAGGCTTGTTTCTGGATAGAATCTTGGGATCAGTACCCACCCATCATTGTTGAATTTCTTGAATTGCAACCAATAAAAACTGCCATAGAAACCAAAGTATGGGTTCACATTGATAGTTATTTCATCACTAGTCAGCTGGGGGAGTATAAGTTTAAGAATTTTAAGAAGCTAGAGGAGTGGCCAATTTCAATCCCTTTGGATTTGGCACCCATCATGACTAAAATCTTGTCAAAAATATTTCTCACAGGTAGATACGAGGAGGATGAATTAGCTTGGGGCTATGGGAGCCTTGGTGTCTATACAGTGAAGGACGGATATGAGAAGATCCTCCTAGAGCCTCCCCCCCATTCATTCCCAGTTGAGGATTGGAAAATGCTTTGGCACTCCAAGGGCTGGCCGAAAGTAAACTTTTTTGCCTGGCAGTTTATGCACAACAAAATTCTCTCTTTTGACAATCTTAGATGTAGAGGAATCATCGGTCCATCTCAATGTGTTTTATGCTACAAGAACGAGGAAATAGCTGATCACCTAATGTTTGAGTGCCCTTTCACACGTCATATTTGGAAGCGTTGGCTTTCTTGCTATAAAATTCAAGTTAATGGTGACTTGAATTGGACTAATATCTAGAAAACATGGAAGAGTGGTAGATTTAAATCTAAAGCTCTTCGAATTGGTTGGGAGCTTGGACTAAACTTCATTTGGTGGCAAGTGTGGTTGGAGAGAAATGTGAGAATTTTTAGAGAAATTTTTTCCTCGTTAGATGGAGTTTGGCAGATCATCTGGAGCAAAGTTACAGAAACTGTTACTATCTATGCTATAGAGGAAACTCAGGTTTATGCTGGGCCAATGGAAGAGGGAGTTGAAGAGCAAGAGGGACAGGACAGAGCTAGTTGGAAACTACCACCAAAAGGCTAGATTAAAATTAATACTGACGGAGCTGTAAAGGGCAATCCAGATAGTGCTAGAATTGGAGTGGTTTGTCAAAATCATGATGGATCAGTGCTATATTGGGAACTGCAAGGCTTGGGAAGAGCCACAAACAATGAAGTAGAAGCCATAGCTATCAAATTCGCTTCTATTTGGGCAGTGAAACAGGTCCACAGGAGGATCATTATTGAATCAGAATCTCAAATAATGGTTGGAGTTCTTGATTGCATGAGAAAATTTGCTTTGAAAGCATGGAGGTTGAGGATTCTTGTCACTCAAATTAAGGAATTATGAAAGGAATTAGATGATGTGATTCCAGTTTATGTGAGTCGAGATTTAAACAATGCGATCGACTTCCTGGCTAAGATGGGTGCTGAGAAGGAGGCAGGGGTTTAGCTTCATAGTGACATGGCTATTGAGGATGAGGTGATCAGGTAGGGTCTGGAAAGGTCCTTGAACAAATTATCAAAGAAAAAGCAAAGGGAGGGAAGTTTTTGCGATATCACGATATGTTGTGCCGTTGCGGCCTCTGGAGGAAATTTGTCATGATATCGCGACATGTTGCGCTGTCACGGTCTCTTGAGAAAAGTTTTCATGATATCGTGACTTTTTGCATCATCATGGTCACTGGAGGAAAGTTGTCATGATATCATGACATGTTGTGCCATCACTGTCGCTAGAGGAAAGTTGTCGCGATATCGCAACATGTTGCACCATCACGGTCGCTGGAGGAAAGTTGTCACGATATATTTTTTTGTGACATGTTGCACCGTCACGGCTGCTAGAGGAAGGTTATCATGATATCGCGACGTGTTGCACCATCACGGTCGCTAGAGGAAAGTTGTCATGATATCGCGATGTGTTGCGCTATCGCGATCACTGGTGGAAAGTTGTCGCGATATCGTGACATGTTGCACCATTGGCAAGTTGTCATGATTTTGTGACATGTTGCGCTGTCGCAGTCATTGGTGGAAAGTTGTCATGATATCACGACATGTTGTGCCATCATGGTTGCTAGAGGAAAGTTGTCACGATTTCATGACATGTTGCGCTATCACGGTCACTGGTGGAAAGTTGTCGCGATATCGCGACATGTTGTGCCATCACAGTTGCTGGAGGAAAGCTGTCACGATATCACGACATGTTATGTCATCATGGTTGCTGGAGGAAAGCTGTCGCGATATCGCAACATGTTGCGTCATCGCGGTCGTTGGAGGAAATTTGTCATGATTTCGTGACATGTTGCACCGTTGTGGTCGCTGGAGGAAAGTTGTTGCGATATCATGACATGTTGCGCCGTCGTGGCCGTTGGAGGAAATTTGTCGCGATATCATGACATGTTGCGCTGTTGCGACCACTGGAGGAAAGTTGTCACGATATCATGACATGTTGTGTCGTCGCAGCCCCTGGAGGAAAGTTGTTGCGATATCATGACATGTTGCGCCATCGCGGTCGCTATAGGAAAGTTGGCATGATTTCATGACATGTTGTGCTATTGCGGTCGTTGGTGGAAAGTTGTCACGATATTGCGACATGTTGCTTTTTGCGGCCTTCAGAGAAATGGTGTCATGATATCGTGACATGTTGCTTTTTCATGGCCAAGAGAGAAAAGATGTCGTGATATCGTGACATGTTGCTTTTTTGCGGCCAAAGGAGAAAAGGTGTTGCGATATCGCGACATGTCACATTTTCATGGCAAGTTGCATCATCTGTCCATGTCGATCCCCTGCTAGCTAGTTATTGATTTAGGAGATTTGGCTCCATTGCAAGTCTTCTTCTTCTATTGTAAGCTTGTGTTCTCTTTGAATTCGGCTGGGAAGAGTCTCTTCCCATATTGTAATTTATCTTTGTTTTAATACAAGTTTTTTCAAAATTTTCAAAAAAAAAAAAAAACTCCCCAAAAGAATTATATTTATGATTTTACAAATAACCTTATTTTCTTATTTTCCAAATAAGGCACTATTAAGAAAATAAAGGGGAAAAATTTAAGGATTAGAGAGTAGATCTATTCGGACTATTTTAATTAAAAATAGTGAATATAAGATTATAAAAATCTAATTTAAAAGCTTGTAAAACCTGAAATGGAAGAGGTAAACTTCGATAATATAGATGACATTCTTCGAAAGTGGTGCTGCATTTCGAAGGAGCATGACTTCTCTGCACATATGAATTAATTATTAAAAAAAATTAAAATTATACCTGAAGGGACCTCGTAACCAACAAGTAGAAAAAATATATCAAAGACTTTGATAGAGAATTCCATGGAGAAGAGGAATCTATGAGAGAGGCTTTGATAAGCGATATGGTGTAGGAGACTTCTGGTTTGGTATACCTCGAAGGAGCACTAACGGTGGACATAAGATAAGAAGCAATGGAAACACTTCTTATATCCTTCAAAGGATGCGTAGAACAAAGGTCAATAAATAGCTACAAAATAAAAATTAATATGCAATAGCTAAAGAAGATAATACAAAATTTTCCCATGAAAGGCTTAACTTCTTTGTAAAAAATATATATTAGTTTATTCGAATGCAGAGTATAGTAGTGATATGAAATAATGCATAGAAGATGCAGTCTCCAAGCTAGAAGGTGCCAAAGGCTCTACAAAGATAAATAACAATCAAATGTAGAGAGAAGATTGAGAAAAAAATAACATCTTAGTTAATATAAATAGGTTTTGGCAAAATAGAGGGATCATATAATCAGAGAAGCATATACGAAGAACTAAAGTTGATTTGATTTCAAAGATGCTTTGCCAAAAACAATTCCAACAAAATATTTTAAAAAAAACACCTTTATTGGGTGACAAAAAAGAAAACGCCAAGTGACAACGTAAATGTTGGAAAGGTGAAGTAAAAATTTTACCATGCATAAGAGAAGACCAAACACTTTTGACGTGAATGACATTATCATATACACAAATATCCACTAAGATATACAAATAAATCACAACGAAAACAACATAAGGAGATTTTATTAGTGATAAATAATAAAATAAAAATATTTAATGCACTAAGGAGGGAGCTGTGAATATATTGCATCCACAAAAACTAAAAAAGGTGCCCACAACACACTTCATTTACGCAGTGATGGCAAAAATAGCCAGGGCAAAAGCGTAGCCAAATTGGAGGGAAGTAGGTAATGGAGTTTTTTTCCTAGGAGAACAATAAGGAGGTAGCAAAAAAAATACTTATATTGTTGAAGCAAGGAGGCCCAAATTTTTTTTTGATTCTCTATATATTTTTATAAAATAAAGGAGATATTGTAAATTAAAAGACACAACATTACACTATATTAGATAATGCCATAAACAGTGAATTTTATCTAAAAAAAATACATAGAAAAAAAATTACAATTGAAATGAGAAAATCTCCTTGATTAAAGAAAAGATAAGAGAGAGTGAATCAGTTCATGAAACTTCCTTAAAGAGATAATGCTAGTAGAATATATCTGTAGACACCAAAATAGCACCAATCCGATTATGTGACTGCAAACGCTGATCATTTTGACAAATATAGCTCCCAGGGCAGCCCTCAGAGGTCAAACAGTGGTCCTAACCACTTTCATAGCAATTTTGTAAGGTCAAGAGGCAATTTGGTACATTTGGACACTTTTCTTAGTATTCGTCTCACCTAGGGACGAATTCTAACTGGGATTTGTCTCACCCAGGGATGAATTCTGAAATCGTCTCTGGTCAGGACGAATTCCAAGTTTAACGGGCAAAAAGAAGAATGGCGCCAAGTGGCAGCCAGGGACAGTCAGTTGATGACTCCTGCCTCGCACGCATGTGTAGGTGAACAGATGGGCCGTTAGAGGACTATCACAAGGGCAGTTATGAAAGCCCAAGTCATGGAGGACTCCACTCCCTCATGGGAAGACATGATTGCCATTTGGCACCTATGACCAACACATGGCACTTATGCTTCCCTCTCAAAAGAGGCCCCATGGGTCTATAAAAGGTGGGAATTTTCTCACCCAAAAGGAAATATTGGAGGCAATTTCAAGCAACAAAGTGCTGTCCGATTGATTACCCACTTGCATCTTTTTGATTCACCTTCTCACATCCACTAATCTCTTTCGCAAGGGAGGTTATTGGGTGGCTTTTGGAAGCGTGGATCCAACCCAAATCCAACATTTTACCACCTTACACCACCAATTTGTAGACATCCCAATCCTAAGAGGATTTGGGCCCATCCCTAGTGGATTGGCACAGGAATCAAGTGCCAACGGTGGGAGGCCCACTTGGGCACCCCCGCACTCTCTAAGTTTTATTCTAAAACATTCTATATTATTTGTTCATATGGCATATCATGTTATTCTGTCTGGTTAACTCATAGCTTCAATTTCATAACACTTTGATCATATTTTATCATGCCTTTTTTCACTTTGTTGTCCTACTAACTCGCAGGTGGCGATATCATATTCCCGAGGATAGAGGCCAAATAGGGAGAATCCGACCATCTGGGTCGTCCCAAAATGGCCCCAATTACATAACCCCTCTGTTTGCAGGTGTTTTGGAGGTCTCGGGAGTCGACATTGGAGCAGCATCACCTCGGCTTTTCCAACACAGAAGAATTCGTCCCACCCAGGGACGAATTGCAGTCAGAATTCGTCCTGCCCAGGGACAAATTCCAGGTGAAGGTAGATTGGCCAACTGTTTCAGTGGCAACGGCATTCTGGTAATATCTTCTGTCTTCTGTCAGGTTCTCAGGCCATTTGGACTCACTTTACTCACTGTTTTAGACAAATTTTTATATGCATCTTTTGGCGATTTTAGAGAACATACACTTCTTATTTGCAGCAGGTGCTACTGACATCTTCGTTGTTTCTTTGTTCACAGGAGGAGAGTCAGAGGTCAAGGACTCATCAACATCAACGCCGACATCGTCTTGGCCCGCCCATCTCAAGTGTGGGCATGCGGAAAGAGGAACCTTAAGTCTTGATTGTAATCAAATTCTTTTAATGCTCCTAGCCCCTGAAAAGGGAGGAGGTGTCTTTGTAACAGAGATCAAGAGAGTTTAATGAAAGGGTTGTGTTTTCTCCATTTGCTTGTATCTCATTTCAATGTGTCTCTTTCATTTCATGCATTCTACATTTTTAGGACTTAAGCGTATTTGATTTTGAATGCATCGCAATTAGTGTTTCCTTCACCTGGAATCTCATGCTTTCAGTGGCGATCACGGTGGGACCCTGTTCCCTGGTTTTTAAGATCACAAAAACTGATTAAATTTTTGTGTTTTGTGCTTGAAAGGTACATTTTTTTTGTTGTAGACTGTTATTCGTCTCTGACTATGACAAATTCTTTACTGTAATTCGTCTGACCTTGAGACGAATTCAAGTTTGTCTCTGGCAGGGACGAATTCTATTCTGAAATTCATCTCACAGAGGGATGAATTCCTTCCTGTAGATTTTCAGAGCAGAAATTCAGAAGCAACCGGTCCAGGCAGAGAAGAGGTAGGGATTTTTATAATCTCTATTAAATTTTTTGTTTTTGTTTCTATTTCTTTGATTGTTTTCATTTTATCCTGCATTGCTTAGGGAAATTCATTTATGCTTGTTTCATTTTCATTAAATAAAATGAATCCCACACACATCACGTGGTAAATTAAACCAAGGAGCTGGTCGTAAGACCCCAGCCCTTGAGAAAGACCAACGGTGTGTTCATCACCACCTTGGATTAGCTTTGCATCCATTTCCCCGATTGTCACTGTTGTTAGGCGTAAATCCTGACGAAAGCTGACCGAGTGTCGTTGGGGTGATTCCCATGCACGCGAGGATAAGTCTTCTATGGTAGGTGTCATTAACAGGACAATCCCCCTTCCATATCGCCTACGTACCACATACCTTCTGCTCTCACGTACCTATAGTCTCCCTCTCGTAAGGGTGGGTATATAGAGAGGTTGGTATATCGGCCTGGTTGGTATATTGAAGGGGCGACCATTTTGGGAGTTATATGAGCCTTCATTATGCATTTAAACGTTCTTCAAAAATATTCAAAAAACAAAACAAAACATCAAAATGCACTAAACCAGTTTAGGACACACCATTAATCCTTAAAAGATATAATCACAATTTGTGTATGTATGTGTTCATTTCTGCTTAGTGTAGACAAAAAGAAAAATCATCATAAACGAGATAAAAATCTGCTTAGATAGTAGAGAGGCACCACAATGGTGTACACCCGTAGCCAAGCCCAATCAAGGGAAAAAGCTTTGGAAGGTACACAAGAAGCAGGCACAAGTCACCTTTGCTTTAGTCTTGAGGACTTAGTCATACCCCCTTGGCGGTCTGGCCCACAAGAAGGTCCACGTCAAACCACATCAAAAAAAAATTATTGGGATCCCCCTCGGTGGGGTATGCCCATTCAAAACAACCCCTTTCGGGAAGACGCTTTACATGTAGACCTTGACGTAAATAGAGAATCACCTTTTGAGGTTAGGCATGAGTGGCCACAGCATGATGAAGCGCTAGAGAGGCATACCGTCCATTTGGAGGGACAACGTGGATATGGCGTCCCTTATTTACCTCCCATCAGAACAGAAAGACAAAATCCAGAGCGCAGGGCTCTTCACACAGGGCGAGCTCACTCCGCCCGCCCCTTTCACACCCATGAAAGGGAGTACAAGGAAGATCATCGCATTCCTCGGAGACAACATACAACACGGGAACCTTGCGCTTCTGCACCAGCTGGATGTCATGATCACCCATTAAGGCCAGAGCCTCGAGTACATGCCACCTACCTCGACAAAGGGAAGCGACCCATTGAAATTTTAGACCATCAAGATCGAGGCAAACACATAGAAAAAACATTCAAGCCTCCTGAGCAAAAGAGGGCAGACCAAATTGACCCGACAGTCGCCACACATGCCGCTCGCCAAGCCTGAATCTTGCAGCTTGAGAAAACTCACCAGGAGTTAGAGTACTTATGCCGCCTAACAAAGAGCGCATGTAGCGCGAAGTGGATGAGTTACGCTATAAACTACCTAAGAGGGAACCAACCCCTCGCACCCAAAGAGCCAAACAATATGAGAGGCATAATCCGTTGGCACAGGACAGGTCACCATGACCTCATCAAGATTTGCCTCTGAGACCTTATAGACCCGAGATGGAAGCTACTCCCCGAAACGATGATAGGTACCCTCAGCGAGGACTCGATCAAGGTCATAGGCTTCACCCAGAGACTCCTCAAGAATTTTATGAGGAGTATGAACCAAAAATAGAACATGTTGAAACTCCCCATCAAGGCAGGAGGGCTGCCATTCGGCCACCCCTCCATAGGCCTCCAGTCTCCCATAACTTACAACGGGAGCAAACAAGAGAGGAAGAAATAAAATCTTCCGATGCATACAAAGTGCTATTAGAGTGTTTAGAGTCTATGGAGGCAAAAGCTTCTAGGCATAAAAAACCCATATTACGTCAACTCCGCAGTCATCCGATGCATCCCTCAGTTCCCACACCTCTTTACCCCGAACATTTCAAGTTGCCTCAATTGGCAGTCTTTAAAGGTGAAGAGGACGCACAAGAACATGTTACAATATTTCTAAGCCAATGCTTCGGCATCCAAGATAATGACACATTGTTGCTTAGGACATTCATAACCACATTTGCAGGCCCTACCTCGGATTGGTTCACACAATTACCCAAACACAACATAAGCAACCTAGATCAATTAGTAGATGCGTTTCTTGAATGCTTTGCCTTCAACACAAGGAAGAAGGCATCACTGAGTGATCTGGCTAGCCTCAGGAAATTTGAGGAAGAAACAATGGTAGCATACAAGAATCGATGGAGAGCTTTGCTTTCTAAGTTACCCTACCATCCCCCTATGTCTGATCTCACACAGATGTTCACAAAAAGTTTCTTGAAATTGATCTCTGGGCTATTGCAGCTGCAGCAATATGCCAGCTTAGAAGAAGCTTTGGTGCAAGCCAGAGTTATAGAAGAGATCAAAATAGGCGAAGGCACGATCACCAAGCCTAAAAAGAAAGAGTGGAATAAAACCACTAAGAACGAGACAACGCAATCACAACACGCTATGGTTAACCAAGTTGCGATAAATGTCCCCAAGCCTATGCAAGAAATGCAGCCCCAAAAGGCTAATTACCAGGCAGTGCCTCCTAGTTATGAAAGAGAAAATACAAGACAGGAGCAGAATCAGCAGCATCGCCGTAGGCGACAATTCACCCCTTATATGGAGTCTCAGGACTCCCTATTTGACAGCTTGTCAGCGGCAAATTTAGTCACCCTGCCAAAAATCCAAACTATAGTCCCTAACACTCCTAAACCTAAGGGATACATAGAGGAATTGTATTGTAGATTCCATAGGCGCAGAGGACACGACTTGAATGGATGCTGGAAATTCAAAGGATTAATCCAAGATCTGATCGACAATAGAACATTGGCCGTGGACAACCCCATAGCACCAAATAATCAACAAATGGGGGTATTCAAGGACCCTTTGCCTGCCCATGAGGCACAGAAAAAACCTCTCCAGATTAACGAGGTGTGGTAGAATATTCCCATGCAAGGATTTGTGGGAATGATTAGCATAGTGACGGGGAATAAAAAGTACCCAGCAGTTACCCCTGAGGTAGCTACGAGGGAAGTTCCAACAACGTTGCAGCCTCAGTAATGCCCAACGCAGTTACCTCCTCCTAGACCTAAGGTCACGATACGGACCAAACTCACACAGAGTTTGCAGACCATATCGGCTAGACTTTCCATTTACGAGCTTATTCAATAGTCAGCACCTCATAGAGAAGCTCTTATGGAAATTTTAAAAACCATCGAATTATAGCCTCACGAAGCAAATTCTTTCAACAACTTCGTGGGACATGTGAAACAATGTACGGAGCCGGTCATTACCTTCAGAGAAGATGAGGTCAAAACGATATCGAATGACATGGCAGATCCACCCCTGCACGTTATAGCGTGGGTCAACGGGATCCCGTACAAGAGAGTGTTGGTAGATACTGGCTCGTCCAGTAACATCATTACCACTGCAGCACTAAAACATTTGAAGTTGCCAGCTTCTCACATCACAGCCTCCACATACACACTGCGAGCTTTCAACGATGCAATATGCTCGACAGTCGACACAGTTGTTCTGCCTGTCCAGGTAGGACAAAAGACAATACCTACATTGTGCCATGTGTTGGAAGGCGAGATGGCTTACAACATACTACTAGGGCGGCCTTGGATTAGGGACATGAAGTGTGTCCCTTCGATTGCTCACCAGTGCTTAAAGTATGCTTTTGAAGGAGAAATACATGTAGTCCCCATGGACTTAGAACCCTTCAAGTATTGCAATGCGGTACAATTCATGCCTCAATCGACCCTCCCTTCAACGCATTTGGATTTCTAGTTAAATCCATCTAAAAGGGGTCCGATACCGCAGGCACCATTGGTGACAAAATCAACAAAATCCTAGCCAGGTGAGCCTTCATCATCTGCTTCTTCATTATCAATGCCACCTGTCATGGACAAATAGAAGGACAATGGAAAACAGATCATGGAAGAGGCTCAGCCCTTAGAAAAGGGGTTGCCCACAATTTCAACGGTATCAACAGAAGTAACACCTCACACAGCGGAAGCAGAGACTCCTAAAACACCAAACATGGAATGGACTCAGGAAGGACTCCCGTTTCATCCCACAAAATCATCAACAATCACTATTGAAATGGCCAGTACAGGCCTGGGGGAGTATTTAGTGTAGAATGTTGTGGCAACCCCCACATTGGAGTCAGTACAGGACATGGGAAGACCTCGCCTTCCCATAGGAATAGTTGTTCCTCTAGGCTACCCACCAAACCAGAAAAATTTTGTGTATGGGGGCCTTGATCATGGTGTTGAACCATGCAAACAAAAGGAAGCAGATGAAGAGACTTTTGTTGAAAATATCAACTATCTGTCAAACCCGGAATTCGCTCTAAGATATCTCCACCAATGCAATTGGCATGGATATGGGCTAGGCATATATGAGCAAGGGATGCGAGTCCTTTTCCAACCAAGATATCAGATGCCATATGATAAGTCAGGAGTAGGGTTCAACCACCCCCTGCCCTTAGAAATCTTGGTCGAAAATATGCAAGGCCTAGAAATAGGCAACAAGGGGGGATTGGCACCAAATCTTTATGCCAACCTAAATACATAATATACATTGGGAGATTACCTCCCATGGTCAAAAAACACCCTTGGCAACAGTAGTAATCCCTCTCCTTTGCCAGAGAGAGGTGAAAGTTCAAACATTAATCCTCAAAGAGAACATCAACGGCTTCCAGACATCTTTTTGAAGCTATTCCCCTTAGAGCTTCCAGTTGAATCAATACAGTTTCAAGAGAATCAGGTCCCTCCACCAAGAGTGGAACAACCGCAATGGGACCAGATTAACTTTCTGGAACAAGGAGAGCCTTCAATGTCGCAAGTAACAGTTGCTAAAGAGAATGAACATTTTTGGGTCTCTAAAAGTGATTCAGAAGATGAAACTGAGATGGACTATCTCAGACATGCGCGACGACATCACCGCCCTTTAACTCACGAAGATCTAATGGGACAGATGGCCATACGGCTAGGGCATGAATGGTGGGTAGACCCAGTAAGGTGGGACCAAGTGTTGGATCCATGGGTCCAAATTCAAGATGAGCACCGTCCACCCCGAGACCCTATCATGACAACAGTACCGAGGGAAGACCATGTCCTCCCTTCAGCACATAGGGCTAATACGTTCATACCCATACCTACAGAACCAGATCCAGAGCATAGGGAGCACCCAGAATGTTCGAGCTATAACACCCACAATAATGGAGACCAAATTCATTCCATCCACATGATCTCCATTGATTTGACCGCACCCATCCGCAATCCGGCCAATCCATCATGGTCATTGCATCTAGACATAGATGCCATTGATTGGGATCGGGTCAATTCACCTTTATCACCATCAGAGTACTGGCATTTCGGTGAAATGCTTCATTTTACCTCAAGGACAACTCAAGATATCTTTTAGGCTGAAGAGGGACCCAAGGTTCCAAATGTAGATTTAAACTCAGCCAATGATATCCATTTGATCCTGACTCCACATCAGTTGGAGGATAGATCCCACATGTCAGTCGAGGAAACGACTGATGTAGAAATTGGCTTAGACCCAATGAATCCACAGATCATCAAGCTAGGGGTAAGATTATCCCCTGAAGAGCAAGCCGACTACATTACCCTTCTCAAAGCGAAGAAGGAGGTTTTTGCATGGTCATACCGAGACATTTCGGGACTAGACCCGCAACTAGTCACACATAATTTAACACTTGATTTGACAATCAAGCCCGTAAAGTAGAAACTACGAAAGATGCACCCAACAGTGGCCTTGATGGTCAAAGACGAATTGCAAAAGTTGTTGGATGCACAGTTTTTCATCTGCATGGATTATCCGCCATGGCTGTCCAACATGGTTCCCGTAAAGAAGCCCGATGGGAGGATTCACATATGCACCGATTTTTGAGATCTAAACAAAGCGAGTCCTAAGGATGATTTCCCCTTGCCTAGCATCGACGCGTTGGTATATGCTACTGCAGGTCACGAAATGCTTTCCCTAATGGATGGTTTCTCAAGATACAATCAAATTCGTATCAATCCTAAAGACCAACTCAAAACGGCGTTCACAACACCTTGGGGAACATTTTGTTATAAGGTCATGCCTTTTGGCCTTAAAAATGCTGGCGCTACCTACCAACGTGCCATGACATATATCTTCCATGATTACATGCACAAAACTATGGAATATTACATGGATGATTTTTTAGCCAAGTCTCTTTTGTGCTTAGATCATCTCGGTGACTTAAGCAAGATTCTCGATCGCCTCATAGAGCATAAGGTCAGACTGAATCCCAAGAAGTGCGTATTTGGAGTCACATCTGGAAAGCTCTTGGGTTTCATAGTCTCAAAACGAGGAATCGAGGTGGACCCAAAGAAAGTCGAGGCAATCCTTGAAATGGCTCCCCCAACTACCATCAAGCAGCTCAAAAGTCTGCAAGGAAAGGTCGCGTCGATTAAATGCTTCATAGCGCAATTATCTGACAAATTCTGACCCATGAACAAATTATTGCACAAGGGGGTTACATTTCATTGGGATGACGAGTGCCAGTCAGCCTTTGACGAAATCAAACAATACCTGGCTTCGCCACCAGTATTGGAACCACCTAGACCAGGAGTGCCATTCTACTTATACATGGCGCCATGCTAGCCCAAAAGAATGAACTTCACAAAGAACAGGCTACTTACTATCTTAGCCGCACCCCTGGTCAGTTACGAACTTAACTATGCATACGTTGAGAAACTCTGCTTGGCAATGGTGTTTGCTACCAAAAAGCTATGCCACTACATGTTGAGCAACACTACGTATGTTGTGTCTAAGGAGAATCCATTGCGATACATGATGAGTCGTACTTATCATAGTAGTCACACGGCGAAATGGATCATGTTGTTGATGGAATTTGACATTGAGTTCATTGGGAAAAAATCTATCAAAGGAAAAGTCATAGCTGATCAACTAGCAGAGGCTCCTCTTGAAGACGATCATCCTCTAGCCATAGAACTACCCGATGATGGGGTCTTCCATGTCTCAGAATCGCCAGATTTTGATGAGCCTGAGTCACAGGCCGACATAACCCTATTCTTCGATGCTTCTAAATGTGAGCATGGTGGTGGCACAAGAATTGTATTCTTCACACCGCAGGGTGCTCCAATGCCCCTGTCATTTAAATTAAACTTCCAGTGCACAAACAATAATGCAGAATATGAAGCCTTGCTCCTAGGTCTTCAGACAGACAATCGCCATGAACATCAAATGACTGAACATCTTTGGTGATTCACTGTTAATAGTCAATCAAGTCAAAGGGGTATATCAATGCAAATTCCCAGTTCTGAAGGCTTATAAAGCCCTCGTGGACAAATTCCTGGCTAAAATTGAGTGGTATGACATCGAGGCACTCCCTCGATCATCGAATCATTTTGCGGACATAATGGCCTCCTTGGGGTCACTAATTCCGTAAGACCTTTCCGGTGATATGACAACCATTCAAGTCAAAACCTTATCGCAATCCATGATGGAGCGTGCAAGCTCAGACTTAACATCGGGAATCCACATGATCCAGATCGAACCATCCTTGGATAAATTCTTTCGAATCCGAGATCATCTGAAACGTGCCAACTGGGGGTCCTTGTTTTCCCCTACTCCCATTAATAGCAACACAATGCTATTCATGCAAGTTCTATCCCATTCGACGTTTGTTAGGGAAGAACTTCAAAAGGGATTGGCTGTTCATACTGTCGAGGTTTTCGATCAACAGGACTGGTATTTACACATTAGAGACTACATCAAGTTAGGTAATCTTCCCTTTGGATTGACGCACATCGCAAAACAAACATTCAAACAGAAAGCGGCTAAGTATGTCTTGATAGGAGACATTTTTTATCGTCGTAGCTATGAAGGAATTCTTCTTCGTTGCTTGGACCAGCAAGAGTCCACTTGGGCAGTTGCCCAAGCGCACGATGGTACATGTGGTGGCCACTTTAGTGGTATGGCCATTGCAAAGCGCATTCTTCGCATGGGATATTATTGGCCATATTTAGAGCGAGATTGTTGCGCATATGTCAAGAAGTGCATGAAGTGTCAACATCATGCCAATTTGATGCACATACCTTCCCAGGACTTGTAGGCAGTTCAGTCTGCTTGGCCATTTTTGCAATGGGGCTTCGATCTAATTGGAAAGATCTCCCTTGCATCGTCAGGCCGTCACACGTTTATCATAATGACCACAGAGTATTTTACCAAATGGGTGGAAGCAATTCCGCTAACCTCTACGACAGGACCCCGTATTATGGAGTTCATCTTGCATAACATCATATGTCATTTTGGTATTCCATCCAAAATAATCTCGGATAATGGGCCATCATTCAAGAACAAAGACGTGCGTGCTTTGACCACAAAGTACAAAATTCAGCACAGTTTTTCGACACCCTATTATCCACAGGCAAATGGGCAAGCAGAGGTGTCAAACAAAACGCTAGTTGCCATCCTCAAAAAGACGGTCACAGACAGTCAAAAGGATTGGCACATCCAAATCCCACTTGCCCTTTGGGCTTATCGCACTAGCATTCGGACGCCAACTGGGGCAACTCCGTTTTCGCTCGTGTATGGCTCAGAGGTAGTAATGCCTCTTGAGTTGGAAATTCCTTCCCTCTGCATATCAATGCAGGAGTTCATCGATGATGAAACTGCATGACAGGCCCGATTAGACCAACTTACGTTGCTTGATGAACGATGCGTTAATGCTCTCGAGCACTTACGTATCTATCAAGAGTGGATTAAGAAAGCTTACAACATGAAAGTTCACCTAAGGGACTTTCGGGTTGGTGATTTGGTTTTGAAGGAAAACCAACAGAACTCTAATTTGTCGTCCCACCTAAGGGACAAGTTTGTGGAAAATTGGTTAGGTCCATATGTCATTGATAGCAAAATAGGACCCGAGACATACCGGCTAGCTTCTCTTGACGGTATCAAGGAAACAGAACCCTTGAATATCAGTCATTTATGACCATTTCATATCTAAGAGAGCCATATCCCAAAAGCTCCAAGGATTATCGCAATCACTTGGTCACCCAAAATCTCCAAGGATTATCGCAAACACATGGTCACCCAAAAGCTCCAAGGATTATCGCAATCACTTGGTCACCCAAAAAAGCTCCAAGGATTATCGCAATCACTTGGTCACCCCAAAAAGCTCCAACGATTATCGCAATCACTTGGTCACCCAAAAAAGCTCCAAGGATCCCTAAAATCGCTTGGTCAAAACCAAAAAAAGCTCCAAGGATTATCGCAATCACTTGGTCACCCAAAAATCTCCAAGGATTATCGCAATCACTTGGTCACCCCAAAAGCTCCAAGGATTATCACAATCACTTGGTCACCCAAAAAAGCTCCAAGGATTATCGCAATCACTTGGTCACCCCAAAAGCTCCAAGGATTATCACAATCACTTGGTCACCCAAAAATCTCCAAGGATTATCGCAATCACTTGGTCACCCAAAAAGCTCCAAGGATTATCGCAATCGCTTGGTCACCCCAAAAATGCCCCAAAGGATTCTCGAAATCCCTTGGTCACCATCAAGAAAATTCAAAAACAACAAAAATCATCAAAAACAACAAAAAATTGCATCTCATTTCTAGGCATACTCAAATTCATCAATAGAGAGCTCTTCTCGCCCTTCATCTTCATATTCACAAAAATCAATCCATCAAAAATACAAAAATACATAGATGCATAAAAGCATTGCATCCATACATTGAAAACTTGTGGTCATATAGGTCAAAGGCACCATAAGCTATAATTGCTTTGCTTTTACCACACTAAAGTCAGTGGTCTTTTAATGTATCGAGAGTTTTTCGTGATTCAGTCATCATTTTGCTCTTTAGCCATGTAATGTATCAAGTCAAACAGATTTTATGAAGGTAGAGTTACACTTGAAATACACCTTGTTACGTAACATCCCAACACAAATTAAAACACATAAAACAATTCCCGAGTTGTGTGAACGAAAGATGAAACCTGCACGGTAATCCAGGTCACCAAAAGCGAAACGGTTATCTTGCTCATCCCCCTGTGCGAATGACCCCAAGAATTCTGAGAGTTGGCAAAAGGACAAGCATCCTCCCTACCCAATTCCCTAAGAATCCCTAGTTCTCAATAGTTGCAAAACATCAAAAATTTGCAAAATGTCAAAACTCAAATATTTGACATCCTACAGTGCACACATCAAACGGCACAAATGATAGTGATTTTCGTCACTCCATATCCCCAATCCCTTGCTCAAAAGAAAAACAAATCAAAATAAACAGTGATATTATCACTACAAATGAGCAAGTATCCCAATACAATTGAAAAAAAGAAGGGAGTTGAACTTGAATCCCTGGAACTCTCAGCAATCTAATAGGTCATAAGGCAAGCTTCAGTACCGATTTGGTTGATAGCCTATCGGTAACTAGCAGTAAACCTCTCGCATGACGATATATCTATCACATTAACTGGCGTACAGATCAATGTTTGCATGTGGATGAGCTAGCTTATGGCATCCTGGATAACATCATAGATTAATCTAATTGAATACAACAAAGGAGTTAGTGGAGCTAATTAGGTGATCCTCAGTACAGGTTCGGTTGAAAGCCCATCTGGAACTAGCGGTATCCTGAAAAATACCACATAAATGAAATCAATTGCACACACAGGGATGTGAAATAGCTTGGTCAAAAACAAGTTCGATTCATACCTTGTTCAAAAGTCTTGTAAGATAAAGTACATTCGTGGCTAGTGAATTAAAAACCGTCTGAGTCTCAGAAAACCTTAGCTACATTTCTAAACCAACTGCGATACTTTCCATCCTTGCAATACCATCAGAAAATACAAAAAGAAAAAACCCAATCGCCTAAAAACAGAATAAAGAGCATCTTAAATAGTCTATGGTGTCGTAACCAACCATCACTAAATTCCATTCATTCATTTGCATTCATCATAACATAAGCATTCATCAAGATAAATAAACACGCATTCATCAATAGTCATTAAGCCATCATGAATAAACATCAAATCATCAGATGTACATAACCAAAATAAAATAGGTATATGTATATATCGTCAAAAAAATGCCCGCAGGCTACAAAATTGGTCCTCAGACCTCGTAATCATATAACAAAACCCACCCTAAGGCGTCGACCACCATGATCACGCAGGATCGATGCGACGGGAACTACCCCTCGTGGTGTGGGTCCTATGGGACCCTGTAGGGTGGCTACTACTAGCCCCCGCATCACGCCTGCTACCGCCTCCCTCATCCAATCACCTGCGACGAGATGATGCTGACTTCTCAGTCACACTATCTCTCGTTCGGTGTGAAGATCCACTACCCGAGGGCTCAGGTAGCCGCCCAAAAAGGTGTATGACCTCCCTCTCCAAGTCTAACCGGTGTCGAAACCACTCTGCATCCCATCGATGGTAGTAGGATACTGCATCATTACGCTATGCCAAAACCCTATCTCGCTCTGCTAGCTGAGCCCACAGGAGATCCCTCTCCCGCAGTGCATCCCCCAGCTCCAGATCCTGAATCTGTAGTAGCTCTATCAGTCACACATTCTTAGTGCATATCCCAGACTCCATATCCCCTGTATCCGCCTGAAGCACAGGACTCTTCGAAATAGTAGCATGCTCTGGCTCCCACTGCTCCTCCATGTCCTACATGTCCAACTGATCCATAGCTCCCACCCCTACATCCTCATCCCCCACCTCAACCATGTCGACATCATCCAATGGAACTCCCCAATCATCTCCTGTTGCCTCAACACCATCCACTGTCGCCTCCGTGCCTCCTAGCGGCCCCTCTCCTCTCCATCACCGTAGCACCCACCACAAATCATACTCAGTGGTAGTCCCGACGTCATCCATGTCCAGGATGTCAATCACGACATCTGACTCCTCGCCCAGTGGCGCGATGACAGGACGATCTAGAGCCCTCTCATCTCCCCGGTGCCGATAGACCATGGGCTCACCAGGCAACCCCTGGTGCACCCCAAACTGTCGTGTCACCCGACTATATGATAAAAACTCATGCTCGATCCCGTGTCGCCCAATAAACCATCGCTCCCTGCGTACCCATCGAAGCCACTCCCCAACCTTCGGCCAGGCTGGATAGTTCTGATAAGGGTGCCAAACCACCTCCCCTGGAGTGAGCCGAGAGAAAGCATCAGTATAGTGCTCTACAGTACCTGCCCATCATTGACTCTACCCCTACTCTATAGACCGCCACCACAGAGATGCATAGCCTATCTCCTCATCATCCATCGCAGCCCGAGTAGTCCATGGTAACCCGATCGGCCTCTCAACTACTATGTGCTACCAACCCTAGCACTACAGCAGATAACTACAGCTGACCCCCTTTCGCTGCCGAAAGTCAACCCCATACAACTCCCCGTAAAGCTGTGCCAACAGAGTCTGTCCCCATATCAAAATTAGCGGTGCCTCTATTGGGAACTCTACCAACTGCCACACCAAATCCTGTAGGTTCCACGAAAACCTTGCGCCTGATGAATCAGGTAGTAGCATGTTAGAAATAAGGCCCATCAATAATGCGTGCCTCACTCCTAACACCCCCCTCTCCTGCCACCATCCAACCAAAATCCCCCCATCCTGGCAGTCCACCTCGGCTGTCTCCACTGGGTTCGCTACACCCAGTCGCTCCCCATGCCTGAAGCATCTCGTCAGCACAACAGTCCACTGATCAAACGACAATGTCCTAATAGGCATCCCATCTATCGGAATCCGAAGAAACCGATAGACATCCTCCAGAGTCACAGTCATCTCCCCCGTTGAAAGATGGAAAGTGTTGGTCTGCGGATCCCAAAGTTTGATCAGGGCCGTCAGATAGGCCTGATCCGGGACCACAGGCTCCAATCGAGCCACCTACTTGAGCCCAAGGGCATCAAGCCATTCCCAGTCATCATCATAAAATGCTCCCCGCGCCTCAATAAAAGTAGCAGGTACACGGTACCGGCTCCTAACAACCTGCAAAAGAAAACAATTCAAAAAAAAAAAAAAAAAAAAAACTATACAGCAAAACAAACGCAAAAATTCAAATAAAAATTAAATTTTTCATGCTTAGGGTTTCTAATCCTAACTGATTAATTTACAAATAAAAATTCAAAAACTCAAACAAATTTTCAGTCCAAGGGTTCCTAAATCCTAACTGATAAATTTCAAAACAAAGAAAATGTTAAGGTTTCTAATCTTAACTGATTAATTCAAAAACAACATTAAAAAAAAAAAAAAATTCAAAAAACACAAAAAATATGTTTTAGGGTTTTACGTTCCGTTAACCTAAGGTTTAGTCGTAAATAAAAATCTTTACCTAGGTTTTACGTTACGTTTAATTGTACACTAAGTCTTAGTTGTCTTCAATGCAGTTTAAAGGTTTAAGTTTAAAATTTTTTGAAAAACATCATCACAAAAATAATTAAATAAAAAACTTGCAATCTTAAACAAAAATAAACTCTAGGGAGCACTTACGGGTTTCGCTTCGGCTCCGCCGCTCGAACCAGTTTGTCCACTCATAATGGCAGGGAAAATTTCAGCAGCGCTTCACTTCACAGATTTACCTCCTCCTCCCAGAGCTCCAAAATTGCAAGAAAAATTTGACACAAATGAACCCAAATTCAAGTTTTGGCCCTTAAATAGGCCTTTTGAGCTGGAATTCGTCTTTGACTGGGACGAACGCTCTGGTTAGAACTCGTCCCACCCAGGGACGAATTCTGCAGATAGAATTCGTCCCACCCTGGGATGAATTCAGGCCAGAATTCAAAAACATCAAAAAATGATAAAAAATGCACTAAAAATAGACATTAAATTTTCCCGATAGGAGTGCTGCTGCACCTGACATCCAAGGCATACAAAATAGACATTGGAGTCACAAATTATCATTATCCTACTCCCTAAGAAGGCTACCATAGCCGGACCGCTCCACGGGAAGACGGATTTCCGATAATTTAATCCCCAAATGGTGTCACAAAAAAACAACAAAAACAATAAAAAATGCAACACAAACAAAAAACAATAAGCATTACCGGACACAAGTGCTCTTGCACTTAACATCTGGGCAAAGAAATTCGATGTCGGGGTCAAATTCTCACTCTCCTACTTCCCCAAGAAGGCTACCATAGCCGGACCACTACATGGGAAGATGGGTTTTCGATGATTTCACCCCATTACGGCATCGCCAAAAGGGTTAACACCCACCAAAAACAGGTCCGAATGTTGGAAAAATTGTAAATGTTTAACGGTAAACCCTCTAAAGGCCCCCTTGCACAAGTCATCTTCGGTCAAGCGACTCGTCGCTTTTCTCACGAAGGTCATTCCCTCATCGATTCGTCGCTTGATGGGGTAGTCACACTTAGTCACCAATCAACAATCACACACCCAATTAAGGAAAATGACATGCATTCAAAGAATCATTGACAAATACAATTACGCTCCTACTTGGGGCAGTAAACAAGCAACAATCAAATTGATCAAACACTTGGCATTTCGTGAATCATGAACACAAGGTTCCCCCGAGGATAAAAGGTTGCGCCCTTTGCCTAATCATGACTAATCAATGTCCAAGCTCAAGTCACACCTCACCAAAATAGGTTAACACTTGAAATAAAACTCCTTAGCTCGTCAAAAGCAAGGATTCAAGAATGCATGCCCTTTCCATGCTTGGGGCATCAAAAGTTGGTTAGGTTACCAAGAAACCCTAATCATTAGTGCTTTGGTTATCTATTTTTGCTTGGCGCTGCGCTATGCACAGCGCATCCCAAAAAGGGGCATCTGTAGACACCAAAACAACACCAATCCTATTATGTGACTGCAAACGCTGATCTCTTTGACAAACACAACCCCCAGGGCAGCCCTCAGAGGTCAAATAGTGGTCCTAACCACTTTCATAGCAATTTTGTAAGGTCAAGAGGCAATTTGGTACATTTGGACACTTTGCTTAGTATTCGTCTCACCCAGGGATGAATTCTAACTGGGATTCGTCTCACCCAGGGACGAATTCTGAAATCGTCTCTGGTCAGGACGAATTCCAAGTTTAATGGGCAAAAATAAGAATGGCGCCAAGTGGCAGCCAAGGACAGTCAGTTGATGACTCCTGCCTCGCATGCGTGTGTGGGTGAATAGATGGGCCGTTAGAGGACTGTCACAAGGGCAGTTATGAAAGCCCAAGTCATGGAGGACTCCCCTCCCTCATGGGAAGACATGACTGCCACTTGGCACCTATGACCAACACATGGCGCTTATGCTTCCCTCTCAAAAGAGACCCCATGGGTCTATAAAAGGTGGGAATTTTCTCACCCAAAAGGACATATTGGAGGCGATTTCAAGCAATGAAGTGCTGTCCAATTGATTACCCACTTGCATCTTTTTGATTCACCTTCTCACATCCACTAATCTCTTTCACAAGGGAGGTTATTGGGTGGCTTTTGGAAGCGTGGATCCAACCCAAATCCAACATTTGACCACCTTACACCACCAATTTGTAGACATCCCAATCCTAAGAGGTTTTGGGCCCATCCCTAGTGGATTGGCATCGAAATCAAGTGCCAACGGTGGGAGGCCCACTTGGGCACCCCCGCACTCTCTAAGTTTTATTCTAAAACATTCTAGATTATTCATTCATATGGCATCTCATGTTATTCTATCTGGTTAACTCATAGCTTCAATTTCATAACACTTTGATCAAATTTTATCATGTCTTTTGTCGCTTTGTTGTCCTACTAACTCGCAGGTGGTGATATCGAATTCCCGAGGATAGAGGCCAAATTGGGAGAATCCGACCATTTGGGTCGTCCCAAAATGGCCCCAATTACATAAACCCTCTGTTTGTAGGTGTTTTGGAGGTCTCGGGAGTCGACATTGGAGCAGCATCACCTCGGATTTTCCAACACAGAAGAATCCGTCCCACCCAGGGATGAATTGCAGTCAGAATTCGTCTTGCCCAGGGACGAATTCCAGGTGAAGGCAGATTGGCCAACTGTTTCAATGGCAACGGCCTTCTGGTAATATCTTCTATCTTCTGTCAGGTTCTCAGGCCATTTGGACTCACTTTACTCACTGTTTTAGACAAATGTTTATATGCATCTTTTGGCGATTTTAGAGAACAAACACTTCTTATTTGTAGCAGGTGCTACTGACATCTTCGTTGTTTCTTTGTTCGTAGGAGGAGCAGCAGAGGTCAAGGACTCATCAACATCAGCGGCGACATCGTCTTGGCCCGCCCATCTCAAGTGTGGGCACGCGAAAAGAGGAACCTTAAGTCTTGATTGTAATCAAATTATTTTAACGCTCCTAGCCCCTGAAAAGGGAGGAGGCATCTTTGTAACAGAGATAAAGAGAGTTTAATGAAAGGGCTATGTTTTCTCCATTTGCTTGTATCTCATTTCAATGCGTCTCTTTCATTTCATGCATTCTACATTTTTAGGACTTAAGCGTATTTGATTTTGAATGCATCGCAATTAGTGTTTCCTTCGCCCGAAATCTCGTGCTTTCAATATCTTGCTCTGGTACCATGTTAGAATTTCCCAAGAGTAAAACTACAAAGCATCACAAGATTTAAGAAGACAAATAGAACTGATTGATTATTGCATGGATCAACTTTGTATAAATAACAAAGTTGATCATTGAGAGCCGTTGGATTATAACAACTAATCAAATCTGATCTAGACTATAACTGAGAGTTTACCTGACTCATGAAGGAGTGGAAACTCAAGTAATTCTATCCAAATAGTTCTTAAGAGAATAATTACTTATTTTAATAGTCGCCACCAAGGATGTAATCCATGTCTTCCTCATTTGAAATTTTAACCATACGAAAACCTTTAGGTAGGTCCACTAAATCCATGAGTTCACATGGAGACCATTTTAAATAGCCCATTTCCTAATGGAATCAATATCTGGCTAGGATTATAAGAATTTCTTGATCAATTTGAAATCCCACTCCATGATTAGCTTTAATATATCTATTGGGACATAAAGCAAACTTTTGTTTGGTTCAAGATCAAAAGAGAAAATCTGAGAAAAAAATTTCTTGGTCTTTGCAACCATTTCTTCAAAGGATTTATCATCATGAATAGGGTATTTTGGATATAATAGAGCCACTATAGGAGGGAGAGAAGACCTCCCAACCAAAATTAAAGGTTTTCAATGGACTAACCACCAACAAGAATGGCCGCAATCCCATCAACATCCAAAATCTCACTTAAAAAAATATTTAAAATTTGAGAAGAAATATTATTAATAAAAACAGAATAGGGGAATACCTTAAGAGAATTATTGGGAAATTCAATTGCAGCATTTGCAATCCCCTCAAGGATAACATCCTAAATATAATTATTTGGATCTGCGCTCACAACATCCACCTTCACCTCAATGTCAGCCTTCACCTTAGGGACATCTGAATCACCACTCACAAATCCTTTTCCTACTCAATTTTTTTTTTGAAATCTCAGTTAAACCAAATCACCATTCACAATTTGTTTCTTGCTCGAAGGATTAAATATATTATTAACTCATCATTTTATTATCATGCAATATTATTTGATAAATATTATTGTATTTTTTGTATAATTTTCTCATAGAGGATGATATTGGTTTTAATTTTTGAAACTTTATTCTATATTTTAAATTATTATATATATTTTTCTTTAAATCACACCTACAAATTGAACTAACAAATACAAAATCCTTAGTAATGATATATTTTTGATAATATATTTTCATAATTTATAATGGGTTTGAAATAAACTGTGATCACATAAGTTGGCATAATGGTGAAGACTTTGGAACTCTAAAGAAAAGGTCCAAAGTTGGAGTGGTGGGTTATATGCCAAATTGGAGTATGGTTGGATAAACAACATCCTCCATAAGGTTTATCCCATATGGCCTATGGTCTCCTAAGATTTTAAATCTACTTTATATTTTTAATCATTTTATTAAAATATTAATAATATATTAGTTATAACATTAGGATATTAAAGGCTTAAAAAATGTTATGAAAATATAAAAGTTTTCTCTTTCACAAACATCTTATCTTATATGTATGTTTCAAAAATATCTCCTTTTGAGTATCTTTTAGTGGTTATTCATGATTATATATATATATATATATATAATATTCACCTATGTTATATCATGAACATTCCATTTTTTAATTTTATTGTGAAAAAGTACTTCATACTTACACTTGTATAATATAAACATACACTTGACATAAGCCTTTGATATGTACACCATATTTTTCCTATTTTTTTATTGCATCTTAAATATATGTTAAGCGCCTGGACATCGTTGTATCTCAACCCTTGAAACATGAAAGAAAATGTTTCATGCTTATATCTGTATCTTAAGTGTATTTTGACTTTGAAAATTGAGAGACAGTACTCTATCTTGTATTTCAGGTCAACTTAAATGCCTACATACTTTACATTTGAAAAGGAAAAAAAAACTTCATAGTTACATAATTATGTATCCTTGTCATAATTCTTTAAAAATAGTTATGCATCCTTGTACAAAACTTTAATCTAAAACTAGATGCAAGAAACTTTAAATAAAAATTAAAAATTGGGCAAGACACAAATAGTAAAACATCTTAGAAAAATAATAACTTTTGTAATTTAAATAAGTTTAATTATAAAACTTTTAGAGAAGTGTTGAGATAATATTTATAGTTTAAATAGATTTAATTATAAAAAGTTTAGAAACAGTGATAGTGAACGTATGGTGTAAAGAAGTTAACCGTTCAAATTTCTTTCTTGCTTAAACATTACAACTAGAATTAAAAAATCGTACATCCGTCTACTTTCCCAATCATATTAGATCATTACAGCACCACGAGTTGAAATTGGTTGATATAATTAGATCTATTTATTTTCTTATACGCTTGCTGTTTCGTAAAATTTTAATATATTTTAATTCTAATTATATCTATTTATTTTCTTATATAACTTTCATAGAAATTCAATTCAATAAGCAAAAATTTAGTTTTTAATGGGATAACTCGTGATCAAATATTTAAAAAAAAATAAAAATCATTCAACAATCTATAAGCATAGTTCTCAATTTACAAAACAAGATTCTTGATGCACCGTATTAGACCTTTAGTTAAATACCAGAATAGAAAGCATAAAGTTTACTATTTGACTGGATAGTTTCTGATCATATTTATAATCCAGTCTCTGATCATATTTATAGACTAACAAGTCACTCGAAAAACTTTAAGAAGTGGAAAAAATATATATATTTTGAAAGGAGAGTTATTATTGACACATCAATTACAATATATATTTTTTTCTTCCAAGAATTAGATTTTAGATGCTAAAACTTGGGCAGTTTTAATGGTATTGATAAATTTACTTGACCAACATTTAACACAAAGCAACCATGTATTTTTGTACATTAGGATGACACATGAAAAAAGTCTTGAATCCATGTCATATTTAAAATAATAGCTGTAAGAAGTTTTAGCGTGCTCCTTACAGTCCAATGCTCTATTTATATTCAACATCTTCTTCTTACAAACAAGATTGTGCTTGAAGTTCTTACAAAATCATAGAATTCACTCTAACATTTAAACACACATGGGACATTAGCAATTCTATGGTAATAGTGGATAGAAGTTTGAAAGAATAAGAAAGGTTGATGAAGGTCGATAGACAAGTTTTAACTGCCCTATTTTCTCTTTTATTTTAGTTTGTTTAATATCTTGTCTAAGCTTGAACTCAAATCTACAAAGAAGTATCCAGACATATTAGGAAGAATTTATTTATTTTAAGCTTCTCCTAAATTAACAAGAATAGAGGGTGATGGATCGCATAGATGACATGTCCACTTCTCCTTAGGCTCTAAAAACCATATATAACAACTAGAAAAGATAAAACATACAATTATATTCATAAGTCCAAGTTATTATATTTAGCATTATCAAGTTATAAAGAAGGTTAATATTGACTATTAGATTGGTTTAAAATAATTTGTACGACTTTAATATTTTTTACTAAATCCTAAATGAGATCATCTCTAGTCAATATTAATATCTTATAATTTATTTTAGGGAATTGTATAAGGTGTCAAGCAAAACAGTTGATCGAGTAAACTCTTAAAGCTTTCATCATGCCAAATAACTAATATAATATAAACTCTAGTTAATTAACTAAAATAACTAACTTTGTTGAGGTTAATTATTTGAAGTAAATCGAAAGTATATTTATAATCTATATTTGTAAAAACCACATAAGTCATATCCTTGGAATCAGCTTCTACGCTAATTTTTTACAAATTACTTGGTATTCAAGTGGTCTTACAAGAATTTTAACTATTAATTTTTCATTACAACATAATAGCGTGCAATATTTTCTTAAATATATATATAATAGCAGTCTAGCATATGAAATTCGCACATGAACTTTACAAGAACTATATCCATGGTATCAACGCCCAATCAAACATATGTAGATTAGATTGTTTAACTTTCAATGAGAATAGCATGCATAAGAAATAATATTATTTATATCTTTCTTATATGAAATATTATTTTAATAATAACAAATTATACACCAGTTAGATATTATAAGCATATGTAGTAAAAGTAAGTAATCACTTTCCAACCCCAAAAATAGACTTAGATATAGTACAAAGAGCTCATTACAAGCATAGCTTTTTAATTTAAATAAACCATATTTATAGCCTAGACCCATACCTTAATGTGGATTTGAGGAATTAGACTAACTTCTATTTTATTTGTTACACCCCCTAATGCTCGTTGTAAGTTGCAAAAAGGTTGGATGGATTTACCACAGTCTTCACCCGACCTCTAAATTAAGGTTGACTCTATACTTTTTTGGATTTATAATTAAAAAAAACCAATTTACATAAAATTAAAATACATAAAGTAAAGTGAGGAATGTAAATTCATGAATTTTAGAGTGTGAGAGATGAAAGCAAATATGGTTATTACATCGTAGTGGGGATATCATGTGATTAATCAACACACAAAAATTTGAATAGCATAAATGTCCACCCATTCATTTGATTGAAAAATTGCTAAGCAAATGCCAAGATGGGCCAGAAGAGCAATACCTAACCACTATGTTTTTAACAAACCACAAGTTGGTACCTCTAATCTAATGCATAAGGACTTGTTAATTTGCTATAACCATATGATTAAAAAATATTGGTTTTAAAAAGTATAGCTCTAATTTCTCATGTCTAAAATATGATTACAATGAGGTTCCTAGGCCCCTATTTATAATAAAAGTTTACCCTTATTTTTCCTATAGTAAAAAGTAGTTACTCCTAGTGAAAATAAATATTTTGGCTAAAAATTAGAAAAATATTGCATGTCTAAATGTGACACGCCTCTAATTACACCTCTGTCATCCTTAGAAGGCTTTGAAAAATGCATATTATGCCACAAAATGATAAAAATATCATTTTTTGAAATATTTTCCTATCTGAGTGATTTTTGTGTCCTATATGAGTGATTTTATTAACTATGTAGAGTGGTTCACTTAATTTTTCAAGGTATTTGCATGCATTAATAAATTGAGGAAATCACTCTATGAGCAAATTGATACTTTTAAGGAGAATAGCTTCTTTGATTCAATGAATAGGTTTTGCAAGTAAATCATAACTTTTCTAAAAAATCAATAAAATTTGGAACTTTGAGAAGTTTTCTACCACCCGGTATTTTTCTATTATCCCTTTCTCCAAGATGCATATTTTTTTTAAGGGTAGATATGGGATACACTTTTTATGGTGACTTCATGGTAGGCCAAGCTTGAATGGAATAGAATATAGGTCCAACCTCTATTATTACTTGTGAATTCTATACAATTAGGATGCTCATTGCAAAACTAAAAAAAATAGTTTTTCATGGTGCTTTAAATCCCTGTAGCCAATATTTTTTTTGAATTTACATAGTGGAATCGGTAGCTGTCATGAATTTGGGTAGGCTATCCAAATTTTATGGCTACCATAATATTCTGCATTTTCCATCCTAGAAGCTTCCACATAGTCCTTCATGTATTTTATCCTTATAACCACCATGCCACAACCATTTTAAACCTTTTATATCACTAAAAGAACTAGAAAAGGGATATGTGTTCAGTATAGCAAGGATCGATATTTAAACCTTGGACTTCCACTCCCCTTACGGGGTGTGGTCCCTCCCTAGCCAATATTAAATGGTAATAAATTCAATTATTTTTGGTATTCCTCATCATCAAGAAATTGCACATTCCTAAGTTATTTAACTTCCCTACTAGATCTTCAAAAATATTTTTTATAGTTCTTCCCCTTAATTTGCTAGCTCTTTTATTTTGGCATACATAGACTTCAATTTCTTATATACTTTAAAAGAGCTTCCTTAATTGGGTTGATATTTTTCTTCATCAATCATGGTAAACATGACATCATCATCTAGGATGTGTTTTTTATTGAATATGTTTGGCATTCCAATAGCAATTGACTCATAAATTTATTCTAGAATTTCTAGGACTTGGACTCTAAGAGATGCTAGGTTGTCCTTGCAATTCTATAAGGTTTTTGGACATTTAGGATTTATTTATTCTTTTTACCATGTCCTTTTGGTTTATCCCATGTTATTTTTCCTATGTTGAGTTCACTTATGTAAGGAGTTTAAGGACTTCTTGATGTTTACCCCTTGTAGAAAGATACTTCTCCTCTAGCCTTACGATATTTTTGGATATTTAAAAACTTTTTACTATAGAGGAGGCTATCCTCAAGAATTAAAATATATTCTTTATTTCGTCCTTAATATGGTCCCATACATCTTTGACTACTTAAGTCTATTGTGCCAATTTAGGATTGACCTTTTTTATATTGGCATTGAGGCTTCCAACTATTTTATCTATTGGTATATCTTTTCTATGTCTTCTAGAAACCTATTATGCTCTTTAGGAATCTCATGCATGAGTCGTTTAGACTATGAAATTTTATATATGAGGTTTACTACTTGCTTATTTAGTTGATCTTTCTCTTCCACCTCTTTTTTAAGCCCCTCATTCTATTTTTAGAATTGGTCCCTCTAAGCTTTAATGTTTTCTAGTTCTATTTATAGTCTCCTATTATTTAGCTTATTATATTATCTTTAGCTTCTAGTTGGCCATATTTCATTGGCATGATTAATTTAAGTTAAGTTTCAAATAGAACTTATGATATGTACCTAATTTATCTAGGTGTAATTGTGACACCGTAGCAGTTAAGTTAGCAAGGGTTGATGAAAGCTTGGTGAAGTAAAATTTGATAAATTATGTAAAGAATACTTTATCACTTTTATTTAATATTTTTGAGTGGAATAGTAATAATAATTTGGATGTATTCTTGCTAATTTATTTTTATTATTTTTCCATATTTTCTCTTCATTTAGGGTGATATCTAGTGCCTCTTGAACCTTAAATTCTCTAGACTGATATATATATATATAATCTATCCTATGTCCTTGAGAGGCATGCATAGATAGGGGAGATCTTGTTGACTTAACCTCTTTAGTAGGGATAATGGATGTGGTTGCCTACAAGACAAGTTGCCTCACATTGGATGGAGTACGAGTGCAAGTGGTTGGAATAATGAGAGGTGCAAACTATGTGTTGAAAATAGGAAATGAGGTGGAAGTTAGAGGAGTGGGTTATGATATCAATTTGTATCAGGTAGACAACAGAGGCATCATGGTATGTTTAACTATGAGATGTGATCCAAGGATCTATGTGATTTAGATCTAAAATGAGGAGATGGATGTGGTCCCTACCATGGTAATGATTATGAAAGGAAAAGTTCCTCTTGGTGACCTATGTGATGAGTAGAATATAGGATATACATATGTTATGTTAGTGGTGAATGGGAGAAGCATGGTAGAAGAATAGAAAATAGAAAGAGTGGGGACAGAAAAAGACATAATGGTGAGAGATAAAATAGTGGAAGTAAAATAAGAAAGAGAATGATAGGATGAGAAGATATGATATCGAATGGTGAGTGGATATTAGAGGAAGTTGGAGTAGTAATTGTATCTAGAATAGCCTATCCCTAGTATGGATAAGAGCTTCCTTATGGTGTTTTTTCCTCTTCAAACTAAATGTATTACTTGTTTTCCTTTTTTCTATTACTATGGTCACATCATTGAACATTGAATTGTATCTTCCAAACATGTTTTACACTTTGAATAATAGACTACTACAAGAATGAAAAGTAAAAGTAACATGCTAACCATTTTTCGTAACTCATTTCTTAGGATTCTACTCTTATATGGATGAGGTTCCTATTTTTACTACTATATCTACAAATATCTTCATGTTTTTTGTGCTCTTAATGTACATTTTATCCTAGATGATAGAGAATATTATCTTTTTATGAATGATCCATGATAGATAACAATCACAAGATGCATAATAATATAAAATAAATTAAATCTGCTAGATGGCTAAAGTATGCTGAAAATATAAATTATATAAAATATTACAATTTAGCTATGGAGGAAGTGAGATCTCCATTAACAAAGTTATAGATCTACATTGTATCCATCACCACTGAGTCGTATGGCATATAGAACTACACTATCCACTAAGCTATGCTATCTGACTATGTCCTCTGACTCTCTCTTCTATCTATCTGAGATATCATCCTTATATAGGTAAAATAGGATACATGGCCAACACTCTATCTAGCTATGCAAGAGATAACTTGCACATGTACAAATTATACATTAACACTTGTGCATTTATTACATTGCATGAAGTAGTTTTTTTTGATAAAAAATAGGATTTTATTTCCAAAAACAAGAACCAACAAAAATGAGAAAAAATTAGGATATTTTTTGCAAATTTTCTCAAATATAAAATTTATTAATACTAAGTTGGAAAAAAATTCTAACTTCATATTAAAATTCAACTTTAAAGCTTGCATCATATGATTTAGTATCTTTACTATAGAAGTCATACTATTACCATACATGTAAAATACAATTTCTTTGAACTAGTTTGTTACAATAATTGTATTTCATATAATATTCAATATAAATATTTTTCCTAAAGTTGTCACTTCTACTAGATATATCTATCAGAAGTAATTTTAGACTTAAAACCAAATCTTTAGTTCATCATTCTGTGAACAATATATGTTTTTAAATACTCAGACTAACACATTAGGTATTAAAAGTTAACTCTCATTTAAGTCATGAGGGTAGATAAAGTTATACATCAACAAAGAAAGGTCACTCAAAGTTAAATGGAATAATAATATCTAATCTAGTTTAAAATCTAAAATCAATGGGATCCGTTGTCTTTCAAAAGTATATGAAGATGCGTGGATTGTTGTATAACTTTGCTGGATGAAGCACAAAAAATAAATAAAAAATAAATATTAAATAACTTACTTGACGTATAAGTTCCATCCTGAGGGACATGAGTGGATTAAGGTTTATGAGTTATATGCGAGACTTGAGCCTGAAGAATGTACACTCGACTTCATCTGTTTGAAGTGTAGTGGTAGGCATACAAATGTCGCTTTTCTCAAAGGTTGACATCTCGCCAATTGCACCATCGGCGAAGACCCCGATGAAATCGTCAACAATTTCTTTTAGAAAAATGATTCTTATTTTTCTGTAAAGGAAGATGCACATACGGAATAATTTAAGTTTATATTTTTTTAATAGTACAAGATTATAAACAAATGTTTTAAAGAACCATGTTATGTAAACGCTTCAACTTAAAAAAAAATCTCTATTTGAATATATTCATTATAAGAAAATATTATATTAAAAATAAAGTTATTGTATATACTTATAATTAACCAAGGAACTTTCAATATATTGAGGTTGTCTTTAGTAATAAAAATATAATTTTGATAATGTTTTAACATGATAAATATTTTAACACAAAAATAGTACTTCAAAATATAAGAGAAGATTAAAATAAATAATATATTGGTATGTAATAAGAAAAATAAAAAATAAAAAAAATTAGTTATAAATGTTTAATGTTTAAATCTTAAATATTTAAGAGAGTTATACTATTGACACTATGGTTTAGAAGAGGATTTTTGTGCAAAAAAAATATTTTATTTAATACTAACACTAAAAGTCTGGAATAATTCTTGTTTCTTTGTGATTTTTCTAGCCACTATTAGAAGAATCTATTGAATCTTATAGTTGTTGCTAGATGGCCCTAACACTCTTAACCTTATCTAACAAGGTAAATTAGACACTATAGAGCATGTCAATAGCCCAATTTCCTAATATCACTTAGTTGTAATGAATGGATGCACTTTTGAGGGTAAAGAAAGAACCACTAAGGAAAATTAGAACCTAACTTTCAAATTTTCTTTTTCTTAGGATATTATAAATATAAATGAGATTAGGAACTATAATGTAAGTAGAAACAAGAAAAAAAAAAGAGAAACTCACGTGAGAGCCTCTATGCCTTGTATGATTAAGCTCAATTTAAATGACTCTTGGTAATGAAACCTTGATAGAGTAGGAATGAGGTACCCATGTAGGGACATAAAGAAAGGATACTATTTGTTTACAGAAAATATTTGTTAGCCACTTCTAACAACAAAGGAATCCATTTTATTTTGTTAGAAACCCTCAAATTTCTTGAAGTATAAATGATTATAAAAATGCAATAAAGGTGGACTCTACAACCATTACTCAAGTATTCTCACATAGAACCAATAATATTTGGACACTTAGAAGTCTTGTATAAGACACTCTTGAATACATATTCTCTTTTAGTTTACAATAATCATGATTATATTTTGAGAAAAAAATATGGCAATAAAAATTGGTATAAATATAGATATTAAAACACTGACAAAGAGGTTGTCTAAAATTAAGGTTTTTTAGTAGCTATTGAATAATAATAAGGTATAATTATGTAGGTTTTCAAGACAGATTCATGTCACACTTCATAAAGAATTCAATTCAATAAGAAAAAAGTTTACTTTTTAATGGGATAACTCATGATCAAATACTTACAAAATATAAAGCCATTAAACATTCTATAAGCATAGTTCTCAATCTGCAAAATCAAATTTGTGTTACACTATATTAGACATTTAGTTGAGTACCAAAATAGAAAGTACAAAGTTTACTATTTGATTGGATAGTTTTTTATCATATTTATAGACTAAAAACTAACTTGAAAATATTTAGGAAGTGGGAAAATAAAACAAGTATGATGAAAGGAGAGTTATTATTGATATATCAATTACAATATATTTTAATTCTCCCCAAAAAAAAAGAATTAGATGGAAATATTATGACAATGGAATGACAATATGCTAAAACTTGGGCAATTTTAATGGTATTGATAAATTTATTTGACCAACCCTTAACACAAAGCAACCATCTATTTTTTACATTAGTATGATACATGAAAAAGTACTTTAGTCCATGTCATATCCAAAATAATAGGTGTGAGAAATTATAGCATGCTTCTTAGGGGTCAATGCTCTATTTATATTCAACACCTTCATCTTACAAACAACATTGTACTTGAAGTTCTTACCAAATCATAGAACTCACTCTAACACTTAAATACGCATGGGAAAATATCAATTCTATGCTGATAGTGAATATAAGTTTGAAAGAATAATTTTTTTTTATGAATGTGATAGACATATATGTGTCAATAAACCTTATTTTATATTTTATTTTCCTTTTTTCACTTTTATTTTAGTTGTTTTAATCTCTTGTTTCAATTTGAACTCAAATCTACAACTCCAAAATAAGTATCCAAATATATTAGGAAGAATTTATCCATTTTAAGCTTATCCTAAATGAACAACAATAGAGGGTGTTGGGTTGTATAGATGATATAGTGGGAACATTATAAAAAATGGTTTTTCTCACATGCTCACTTCTCCTTAGGCTCTATAAAACATATAGAACAACTAGAAAAGATAAAACATACAATTATATTCATAAGCCTAAATTGTTAATTAGGAATATCAAGCTATAAATAGGAAGGATAAGATTGACTATTATATTAGTTTAGAGAAATTTGTATATATTTAATATTTTCTACTAAATACCAAATGAGATCATATTTTTTCAATATTAATATCTTATAATTTATTTTAGGGAATTGTATAAGGTGTTGAGAAAAATAGTTGATCGAGGAAAACATTAAAGATTTCATCATAAAATAAGTAATTTAAACTCTAGTACATTAACTAAAATAACTACACTTTTCCAAGGTTAATTATTTAAAAAAAAATTGAACCATATTTATAATATGTACTTGTAAAAGCAATATAAATTGTATCCTTGGAATTAGTTTCTGTGCTAATTTTTAGTAGTTACTTATTGTTCCAGAGGTTTTACAAGAATTTTAACAATTTATTTTTCATTACAACATAATATCATGCAATATTTTCTTAATAAAAATATAATAGCACACTAACATATAAAATTCCTACATGAACTTTCCAAAAACTATATACATGGTATCAATTATCAAACATGCATGTAGATTAGACTATTTAATTTTCAATTAGAACAACATGCATAAATAATAAGATTATTTATATCTTTCTCCTATGAAGGATTATTTTAACAATAGGAAAATTATATACTAATTAGATACTATAACTATAAGTAGTAAAATTTTCCAAATCTAAAAAGACTTAGACATAGTACAAAGAGATAATTACAAGCACAATATTTTAATGTAAATAATTCATATTTAAAGTCTAGACACATGCCTTAATGTTATACCCCTAATGTGTGTTGTGAATTTTAACAAGGTTGGATGGGTTTGCCATAGTCTTCACCTAGCTTATAAATTAAGGTTGATTCTCTACTTTTTTGGATCTATAATTTAAAATAACTAATTTATATGAAATAAAATACACACTTGAAAGTAAATGCAAAAATTAAAATACATAGAGTAAAGTGAGAAATGTAAATTCATGAAGTTTAGAGTGTATGAGATGAAAGCAAATGTGGTTGTTACATTGTAGCAAGGATAACATGTGATTAATCAACACAGAAATCTGAATATCTTCAATGTCCATCCATTCATGTGATTGTAAAATTTCTAAGAGTATGCCAATATGGATATAAGGAAAATACCTAACCACCATGCACTTGATAAATTATAAGTTGGTACCTCTAATACAATGCATAAGGACTTGTTAATTTGTTATAATGTTATCATTACAAAACACAATACTGATTTTACAATATGTAGCTGTAAACTATCATGTCTAAAATATGATTACAATGAGGGCCACAAGCCATTATTTATAGAAAAAATTTATCCTTAAATTTCCTAGGTTAAAAAATAGTTACTTCTAGTAAAAGTAAACATTTGGACACAAAATGAGAAAACATTTGAATGTCCAAATGTTACATGCCTTTAATTACTCCTCTAACAAGATTAGAAGGCTTCAAAAAATGCATAGTGTGCGACAAAATGATAAAATATCATTTTTTAATATATTTTCCTTGAAATTTATGTTGATTTTCACTTTTGTGTTGTCTGAGTGATTTTCTTAACAATGTAGAACAATATACTTGATTTTGTAAGCTATTTTCTTACATTATTAAGTTGAGGAAAGCACTCTATGAGGAAATTTGTACTTTTAAGGAGATAATCATTTCTTTGATTCAATGAATAGGTTTTGCAAGTAAATTATAACATTTCGAAAAATATAGCAAAATTAAGATCTTTGAGAAGTTTTTTGACAACCTAGTCTTTTTCTATCATCCCTTGGTCCAAGATGCATAAAATTTTGTAAAGGTAGATATGAGGTACAATATTTATAGTGACTTCATGGGATACCAATCTTGACTGATATAGAATCTAGGTCCTACCTCTATCATTAGTTGTGAAGTCTATAAAATTAGAATTATCATTGTAAAACTAAAAAACAATATTTATGGTGCTTTGACTCCCCCTAGCCAATATTCAAAGCTAATAAGTTCAATTTTTTTTGGCATTCCCCATCATCAAGAAATTGCATTCTCTTGAGTTCTTTAACTTCCACTACTAGATCCCCAAAAGGATTTTTTGATAGTTTTCGGTTTCATCTACTAGCTCTTTTAGTTTGGCATGCATAGGCTTCAGTTTCTCATATACTTTAAAAGAGTTTCATTCATTGCATAGATTTTTTTCTTCATCAATCATGGAAAAAATGACATTATCATCTAAGATGTTTATTTTCACTAAAGATGTTTGGCATTCCAATAGAAACCAATCCATAAATTTCTTCTTCCATTTCTTGGACTTGGGTTCTAAGAGATGCTAGGTTGTCCTTGCAATTCTATAATTTTTTTGGATACCTAGGATTTTTTTATTATTTTTGTGATGTCCTTTTGGTTTATCCCATACTATTTTTCCTATGTTGAGTTCATTTATGTAAGAAGTTTCAAGACTTCTTGAGTTTACCCCTTATTTAATGCTAATCGTCCACTAGCCTTATGATGTTTTTGGATATTTTAAAACTTTCTACTATAGAGGAGGCTATCCTAAAGAATTAAAATACATTCTTCATTTCCTTTTTAATTTATTCCCATAATTATTTGGCTACTCAAGTCTCTTGTGCCAATTTAGGGTTGAATTTTTCTTTTTATCGAACTTGAGGCTTCAACTATTTTATCTACTAGTCTTTATTTTCTATGTCTTCTAGCAACCTATTATGCTCTGTAGTCATCTCTTACACAAGTTGTGTATACTATGCAAGTTGTAATTTGAGGTCTACTAGTTACTTTTTTAGTTGATATTTCTTTAGCACATTCTTCTTAAGCCTCTCATTCTCCTATTGGAAATGGTCCCTCCTAGCTTTAATGTTTGCTAGTTATGTTTCTAGTCTTCTATTATTGAGTGTTAGAATTTCCCAAGAGTAGAACTACAAAGCATCACAAAATTTGAGAAGAAAAATAGAACTGATTGATTATTCCATGGATCAACTTTGTATAAATAACAAATTTGATCATTGAGAGTCGTTGGATTACAACAACTCATCAAATCTAATCTAGACTACAACTGAGAGTTTACCTGACTCATTAAGGAGTGTAAACTCAAGTAAGTCTATCCTGGTAGAGCTTAAGAGAATAATTACTTATTCTAACACCCACCCTTAAGTAATACTAGGGGTATTTCATGCATATGAGTCCCAGAAAAGGAGCCTAATGAGGCACTCATGTACAATATTTTATTTTATGAAGAGATGGTAAAAACCCCATGGGAAAAACCATCTATCAAAAATAAAACGGGAAGAGGCATGTTTTCTCCTCTTAATACACACAAAAAAATGAATGAGTCTTAGCAACATGGCTTGATGAGGTACTCATTTAGAATATATATGAGATATGGTAAAAAATCCACATGGGAAAAACCATCTGTTATGAAATAAAGAGGCATGTCTTCGGATGGTGAAGATTATCCTTAAATAAAAAATGAGTCTCAAAAACATGGCCTGATGAGGTACTCATGTACAATATGTAAGGAAGAGATGATAAAAAAAACACATGGAAAAAAACCATCCTCCAAAGAATACATTAATAAAAGGAGAGGTGAAAGACCTCTGAGTCAATGCAGCTGTATTAATCCAAGTTTCTCTCACAAATATATGTAACGCGAAGAAGGAAATGACTTGGTGAAGATGTCTGCAACTTGATTCTTAGTTGGAATATAGTTCGAGTATATGTCCAATTTTTGAATATGTTGCCAAATGAAGTGGATATGTATCTCAATGTGCTTGGTGCATTGATGCTCAACTAGATTGCATGAAATATAAATTGTGCTCTGATTGTCGCACCAAAGAGTAATAGGTTTGTCATGGGAAAAACCAAATTATCTTAGAATATGATGAATCCAAAGAGCTTATTGAATTGATAAAACAGCTGCTCTGTATTCTTCCTCTGTATATGATAAGGCTACTACTTGTTGTTTTTTGCATAACCAAGCAATTGGCAAAGAACCAAGACAAAATACATAGCTAGAAATTGAATATTTGTATTCTACTAAACCTGCCCAATATGAATCTGTGTGGCCAATGATATCCATGGATTTTCTCTCATATAAGAGCTCAAAGTGAGTAATTCCTTGCAAGTAGTGGAGGATTCTTTTTGTTGCTTGCCAATGACTGAAGTGAGGTTGATGAGAGAATCTGTATATTAGACCAACAACAAATGAGATATCTAGACGAGTATGAGTAAGGTATAATAAACTCCCTACAAGCTAATAGTATAGAGTTGCATCATAGAGAGGGGATGAGAAGGAAGTACTTAGATTTACTCTAGACTAAAATGGTGTAGGTGAAGATTTGTAATCTATCATTTTAAACCTTTGAAGAATATCTAGAGTGTATTTTTATTGACACAATGAAATTCCTGCATCTATTTGATTTATTTGGATTCCAAGAAAGTAATGAGCTAAAACTAGATTAGCCATATAAAATTTTTTAGAGAGAGTATTTTATAGTCTAAATGTGAGTGGAGTAACTACCAGTGAGTAGTATATCATCAACATATAGAAAAATTATGGTGATTTTTCCTTCATCTCTCAAAATGTAAACTGTGTTATCAGAATCAGAATGAGAAAAACCTGTGAAAAGAAGGAAGGAGTCCATTTTTTCATACTAAGATCTAGAAGCTTGTTTTAGGTCATAGAGAGACTTCTTTATCCTACAAACAAGATAGGAGTATTGAGTGAAACCAATAGGTTGTTCCATGAATATCTCTTCCTTTATGTCCCCATTTAAGAAAGCACTTTTTACATCCATTTGAAAGACATGCCACTTTTGGGAAGCAACCAGAGCAAGAACAAATCTAATAGAATCCATTCTAGAAACTAGAGCAAATGTTTTAGCATAATGAATTCATTCAATTTGAGAGAAACCTTTGGCTACTAGGCGAGATTTGTGTTTGTCAATTTCTCTATTAGGCCCATATTTTGTTATGTAAATCCATTTAAAATGAACTAATTTCCTCCCTTTAGGTAGGGGAACTAAATCCCAGGTTTGGTTTTTGATTAAGGAAGAGAATTCGTTTTCCATGGCATCATCCCATTCTTTAATACTAGTTGCTTCTTTGAAGGATTGAGGATCATAGAAAATAGACTAACATACAAGACCAATGCCTATGGAGTTGGTTAATCTGGATGATGTAATATTTTAGATGTAAGGAGTAGCTTATTTAACAATGGTGCGGGCCCATTTTGGCATAGTAGAAGGAGTATAAGGAGAAAGCATTTGAGTTGGAGTTATAGGGTCTTCATCTTGATCATAAATCTCTAGATTAATCTCTAAATTTAGTTCTTCATAATATTGAGGTTCTATTATAGAAGAAGGCTCAATAGAAGAAGAGGAGGGTTGAGGATATTTAAGAGGGAATCTTTCATAAAATTGGAAATTCCTATGAAATAAGACCTCATGAGTTATGGGACCAATGAGCCTGTATGCTTTCATTTCCACACAATAACCAATAAATATGAGCTTTTTGCTTTTCTTATCTTGAGCCTTCCTTTTATTCTTTGGGATGTGCACCCAAGCAGTGCATCCAAAGATATTGAAGAAGGAGATATCCGATTTTGAGCTAGTCCAGGATTCTTGAGGAGTTAAATGGTCAAGATCTTTATGAGGTGTGCAATTTTGAATATAATTGGCACAATTAATAGCTTTTGCACAAATTTTTTTTGGAAGATCTATTGAATGTAGCATACAATTTTCCATTTCCTTTAATGTTCTATTTTCCCTCTCTATAATACCATTTTTCTGTGGATTATGGGAGATAGAATGTTGATGAATGATGCCATGACTTGATAGAAATATGGAGAACTCATTACTATAGTATTCCCCGCATTATCTGTGCAAATTTGCTTGATGTTGCAAGAGGCCTGATTTTCAACTAAGGCTTTGAAGACTTTGAAGTGGTATAGATCATCACTTTTTTATTTTAGGAAGTAGAACCAAGTTATTCTATAAAATTTATCAATGAAGGTTAGAGCATATTTTTCTCCTTTGAAAGAAGGTTCTAGAAAAATATCAACTCACTATGGATTAACTCTAGAGAGGATGAGTCTTTTAGAGAACCACTTGATGGGAAAGTATCTTGATGTTGCTTTCCAAGAGCATATCTAGGACATACTCCATCAATAGAAGTGACTTGAGTTAAATCTGTTACCATTTCATGGGTGCACAATTCCTTTAGGTAGTTATAACTAATATGACAAAATATTTCATGCCAAATTTTGCTTTCAAGATCTCCATGAGACACAAAACAGGAGGCTCCTTCTGGATTTTTGAATCCTTTGAAGTGAAATAGGTGAAATTTGTGATCAATATATCCCTTGCATATAAGAGAGTGGAGGTGTTGAGGGTCTCTTATCTCAACTCCTGTTGGAGAGAAGAGAACTGTTTTCTCCTTTCTAGAAGTACAAATATGATAGACAGAGAAGAGATTGGTTACAATGTTTGGGACATAGAGAACATTATTGATAGAGCCACCATGAATGGATATGTCACCCTTTCCTTTGACTAGGATAAAGGAAGAGTCACCAAATTCTATGCTACATGTTGAACTTGAGGTGATAGAAGAGAATGACTCATCTAAAGTAGTCATGTGATGAGTTTCTCCAGAATCTAGGACCCAGTAATTAGATAAAGTATTGGTGGTATTTCCTTGAATATTTAGGGCTTTACCTATATTTTTATTGTCTATATTTTGATCCTTCATAGTTGCCTCTAGTTTTTGTAATATTTTTCAGAATTTATTTGCATAATGACCATTATTTTTGCAGTGAGTACAAGTTCTGGGATTCCTTTCTTTCTTTTTTCATTTTTCCTTAGAAGAGGTGTATGCTACTAAGGCTCTTGAGAAATAGGAAGATATTTTATGTTTTGCAAATTTGGTTTCTTCTCCAATTATACTATCACCAAATTCTTCTAACGAGGGAATTTTGAAGCTATCACAAAGAGCATCTTTTATATATAGAAATGTAGTTGCAAATATTTGAAAAACATAATTTAATTTATAAAGGATTAGATAGGTGCATTCCTCATATGTTTTACTCTTGACACTACCATTAAATTGAGTAGGGACTTATTTAAACTTTGTGAGAAAGTCAACAATATTGCTAAAATCGTCAAGGGATAAAGTTGTTATTTTTGTATCTAATTTCATTGACCTAATTTGATCTACTTTCCCAAATAAGTTCTTTAGTTTTTTCTAGCTTTCATAAGGATTTTTACATTCAAAAATGTGAAACCATAAGCTTTCATTTACATTAGTGCTTATTATACCCATTGTTTCATGCATTTTCCCTTTGTGAACAAATATTTCATATTCTTTTTCAAATTCAGGTTGTTTCTCTTCTAGCAAGTGTGTGCGCCCTTTTTGGGAAATGAGATTTAAAATTTTGGGTTTCAATGAGTGATAGTTATGAGGGGTGAGAGGCTCAATTTTATTCACTTTACTAAATATAATTTAAGTGAACCAGATATATTCCTCCCTTTAACTTCAAGATCTTTAAAATAGATATTTAAAGAAGGATACAACAGTCTTTTAAAATACCTTCCCTAACGAGAGGGAAAATATAAGTAAATGAGCAGAAATTATATGTAAAATAGACCAATGTCAAAAAAATATAGGCCTCAATACCTAATATTTGTCAAATACCTGCCCTTATGAGAGGGAAAATATAAGTATTGAGTTAAATTGGTACGTGGAACATAGGGTTTTGATGAGATTTATATCAGCTAGATCTTGATAATAGAGTTTCTTAACAACATGCCCCTACTAGAGAGAAACTATAAATTGTTGAGAAGTATAGTATTTTGATATAGGTGATAGAAATTTTAAGTACCTTCATTTTAAAAAATTAGACTTTTTAACAACCCATCCGTACTTGAGGGAAACTGTAAGTTGTTTTGAGAAGTCTAATTGATTTTAAGAAATAAAATTACCCTCTTTTTTATTAATGAATATGAATTTGAAAGGATATAAACCTTTAAACTTGAATTTTCATGTAAAAGGTGGATTATAAAAACATTAAAATAAAATCTTTAAATGTAGATATTTATATGAAATTGAATTAATGTCGAGTTTAAAAGCATATAAATAAAAGTTTTATATGACTTATGTTATTAACTTGATTAATTCTCAAAAAATAACATAATATGAATTTTGGAAGGTTATAAAGCTTAAACTTGAATTTTCATATAAAAATGTGGAATATAAAAGCATTAAAATAAAAGTTTTTAAATGTAGAGATTTATATGAAATTGTATAAATGCTGAGAATAAAAGCATTAAAATAAAAATTTTATATGACTTATGTTCTAAATTTTACTAATACACAATAACATTAATTAAATAAAATCTTAAAAAAAGACTTAGGTTCTTTAAAAAATAAGAATGAGGCAATAACCCAAAACAAAACAAACTCCCCCTAGTAGGTTTTAAAAATGCTTTAAATAAAAGCACCTTAAAACCCCCCAAAAGAATTATATTTATGATTTTACAAATAACCCTATTTTCTTATTTGCCAACTAAGGCATTATTAATAAAATAAAGGAGAAAACTTTGAGTAGAGAGCAGATCTATTCAGAATTTTTTAATAAAAACCAGTGAATAGAAGATTATAAAAATCTAATTTAAAAGCATGTAAAACCTAAAATGGGGGAGGCAAACTTCAAGAAAATAGATTATGTTCTCCGAATAGGGAAGTGTTTATACACTTTGAAGGAGCACGATTTCTATGCACATATGAATTAATTATTAAAAAATAAAGTTGTACCTAAAGGGTCCTCATAACCATCAAGTAGAAGAAATAGATCGAAGACTCCATTAGAGGATGCCGCAGAGGAGAGGCATCGATTAGAGAGGCTTTTATGATAGATACAGAGTAGGAGACTTTGGGTTTGGGATACATCGAAGGAGCACTAACGGTGGATGCTAGAGAAGAAGCAATGGAAATGCTTCTTATATCCTTTAAAGGATGCAGAGAATAGAGGTCAATGAACAACTGCAAAATAAAAATTAATATGCAATATCTAAAGAAGATAATATAGAAGCTTCCAATGGAAGGCGTAACTTCTCTAAAAAAATATTTATTGTTTTATTAGAATGTAGAGTACATCAGTGATATGAAATAATGCGTAGAAGATGTAGTCTCCAAGCTGGAAGATGCCAAAGGCTCTGCAAAAATAAATAAAAATCAAATACAGAGAGAAGATTGAGAAAATAATAATATCTTAGTGAATATAAATAGGTTTTGGAAAAAGAGAGGGATATTATAATCGGAGAAGCATATATGAAGAACTAAATTTTATTCGATTTCAAAGACACTTCGCCAAAAAAAGATTCCAAAAAAAAACTTTTTTAAAAACACCTTTGTCGGGTGACGAAAAAGAAAATTTCTAGGGCCAACATAAACGTTGGAAAGGTGGAGTAAACATTTTGTCATGCATAATATAAAACCAAACACTTTTGATGCGAATGGCATTATCATATACATGAAGATCCTGTTAGAATAAGTTAATATTCTCTTAAGTTCTACTAGGATAGACACACTTGAGTTTCCACTCCTCCATTTGTCAGGTAAACTCTCAGTGGTGTGTTCATCAGACTTGATGAGTTGTTGTAATCCAATGGCTCTCAATGATCAACATTGCTATTTATACAAAGTTGATACCCTGGAATAAATCAATTAGTTCTATTTTGTTTCTTCAAATCTTGTAATGCTTTGTAGTTCTACTCTTGGGAATTATAACATAGTATCAGATTAGGGTAGATTCTGCTAGCATTCTCTCTTGAAGAAGGTTTCTCAAACTGGTTCTTAATCTCTTATTCTTTGTTTTTTTAAAGAAAGAGGTTTTTTTTCATATTGTAGTATGCTCATATATGCAATTTTTTAAAATATATTTTCTTATGGTAATACCTACTAGTTTATATAATTTTGTTTTACCATTTATGCAAATCTTTCAAAATTTCTTTATTCACTACTTTGTGTATGCATATTGAATTTTTTTTGCCTCTATAAAAATACTCCTTAACGAATGCAACTTGCTTTAAAACAATTAAAACAATGTTGCATCCCGTTCTAGGTGGTTTTTAATTTATATTATTTCTTCCTCTCTCGAATGCAACCATCACTGCATTTCACTCAAGAAGGAAAATAATATAAATCAAACTTTTTTTTAGAGGCCCCCTATTTTTATTTGTCCTCCTACTTCACCTATATTTAAAATTTGTTTCCCTTAAATGTCAGCTCGTTCAACTTTCAATAGCATTTTCTGTGCATTTCATAACGTAGAAGAATAAGCGTTCGATGTCCTTTTGCACTGGTTGCATATTATCTAACGTGGAGGAAAGGGAAAAATCTTAGGCCCTTAATTTTGGTTGGCATTTAATTTTTTTGATCTTACAATCTCAAATCGTTTTGTCTTCGTAAATTTTAATTAATGTAAGGATCACTCTCCACATCACCAATTAATAACTCTTTGTCTACCTACCTAGACCAATGTTCATAATTTTTTTTCTAAACTTGACCTTTGGCCAGTATTTTACTATGGCACACCTTAAGATTGCATCTCTCAACAGGCATTTCCTTCATCAATTTTTCATATTCTTCGAAGATATTGAGATTTTAGGAAGCTTCTACTCAAATTTTGTCATATCTATTTCTCCTTCGGCGCTTAAGAGGAACTTATTTCCTCTTGTTATATATACATATTTCTAAGCTTAAAATCATAACTCTTTTGTATTCCTAATATTTTCTTTGGTAAAGCTTAGATTGATATTTATTTTGGCCCATTTTATACTATTCCTTGTAAATATATGTAAGTGTTTTTTCTTCAGATTAGTGTGTAGTGAGATAATATGTTCTACAAGTGAAATATTCAGAAACACTTAGGTCACCGTATCCTCTTTTCGGTGCCTTGCTCTCAGCGTCTCCAATTCGTATTTTAAAGATGGTCTATGGCATATTTTCTAAGCGAGACTCTCTGCTTTGGCGTCACTCCTCTCAATGCCTCTTCAATGTGTCATACGGTAAGGTGTTATATGATTTTCTAAAATAACATTTTTCTTATCCAGTGCATATATAAGAGTCATTTTTTTTGGACATCGCAATTGGTGCGGTGATCGTAGACGGTACCCTTCCTCAATGCTTTTTCATTGAAAGGCGCTTCATGGACCATTACTCGCTATATTTCAAGATGTTTTTTCTACTGCATCATCTATCTGACGTCAATTCCTTTAATTTAAGCTATAATACCTTTTTTTATATATATTTTAGCAAGAAAAAAAAAGCATTTCATTACCTTTCCTTTTCGACTTTTTCTTCGCTTGAAAATCAAAGGAGAATTGTAAAAATTTTAATAAAAAAAAATTGTGGGGGATTTATAGGTGCATTTTCTGCCTATACTAAGTTTAGGGGGGGGTGTGGGTGTCATTGCATCTCTTTTTACCTTATTTTGCCTTCTTTACTTTCGTTCTTAAGTTGGTAATATTAATTTTGTTTATACATCTTGCTTAATATTAAAAAGGTGATTAAATATTCAATCCTTAATTAAAGAAATTACTAAAAAAATTTTTTACTATTTCTTTATTTAATTAAGCAAACTTTTATATTAACAACTTAGATTCTCTATTTTCCAAATATCTATAATATTTTATAGAGATATTTTAGTGAATGAATATTCTTTCCTTTCAAAACAGTATCTATATTAATTAAATTTTTTGGAATCAATTTGTTACATATAAATGAAATAAAAGGGTACTCAAAACAATCCTTACATAATAAATAATAAATAAAATATATATATTCTTTCTTTATTATTTCATTAAGCAATTAAAAATATTTATATGCTAAATTTATTTTGTTGACAAAGACTACTTTTTAATTCTCTTTAAAAGAATTATTTTTCATTCTAAACTTTCTAAGAACAAATAATTCATAGCACCACTAACCTTATTGTACATACTATTTAAATTATAGTTTCCCTAAGTAAGGACGAGTTATTTGGTAATCAATACAGACCTGGTTGATATTCACCTATGTTCCAAGTATCATATATAATCAAATACTTATAGTTTCCCTCTAGTCAGGGTGTGTATTTGAGAAGAAAAGATATATAGGTCTGGCATATTTGTTCTCTTAACCATAATTACTATCAAATTTACTAAAAATACTTAAAGTTTCCCTCTCGTTAGGGTGGGTATTTATTGAGTTATTTGATATTTCCTAAAAGATTTGGCATATTAATCTCATTAACCTCATTAAATATCAAATAAACCTCAAAATTACTTATAGTTTCCCTCTCGTTAGGGCAGGTTTTTTTTGAGCAATTTGGTTTTTTTTTATAGGATTCTATTGAATAATATCCATTGCATTCTCTAAATAGATGTTAAAGTGGATACCTTTGGGTTAACTTCAAAATGAATTCAATGAATACAATTGATCCTCTCACTCCTCACAAATTCCATACATGGAAACCCAAAATTTTAAATCTCATTTCTCAGAAAGGTCTCACACGACTATTAGAAGAAAGGCAACATGAGTTCAAAAAAGAATATGAAATATTTGTTCACAAACGGAAAATGTATGAAACAATGGGTTTTGTAATCTCTAATGTGCATGAAAGTTTGTGGTTTCACATTGCAGATTGTAAAAATCCCTATAAATGTTGGGAGAATATTAAGACCTTGTTTGGGAAAGTAGATCAAATAATATCAATGCAACTAGAAACATAATTAACAACTCTATATCCTGAGGACTTCAACAATATTTTAAATTCCTCACCAAATTCAAATAGGTCTTAACTCAATACAAACACTGTGGGAAGACTAAGACTAAAGAAGAATAAATTTATCTAATCCTTTCTAAACTAAATGGTGTATTTCAAATCTTTTCTACCACCTTTCTATCTACCAAAGATGTTGTTGGTGCAACCTTTAAAATGCCCTATTTAGAAGAGTTTTGTGATAGAATAACTACGGAAGAAACAAAACATACAATATATGAAATATATTCTTCTTCCTCTTCCTCAAAAGCCTTAGGAGCCTCCACCTTTTCTAAATAAAAATTCAAAAAGAAGGAAAATAATCCCATAACTTGTACTCACTACAAAAATAATGGTCACTTTGTAAACAAATGCTGGAAAATATTACAAAAACTAGAGGCAGCTATGAAGGATCAAAATATAGACAATAAAAAAAACATAGCAAATGTTCAAGGGAAAACCTCCAATTCTTCTTCTAATCACTGGGTCCTAGATTTCAAAGCAACTCATCACATTACTTCTTCAAATGAGTCATTATCTTCTATCTCCTTAAGTTCAACCTGTAGCATATAAGTTGGTGACTCTTCCTTCATCCCATTCAAAGGAAAGGGTGATATAACCATTTATGGTGGCTCTATCAATAATTTTATCTATGTTCTAAACATTGCCATAAATCTCCTCTCTGAATATCATATTTGAACTTCTAGAAAGGGGAAAATTGTTCTCTTCTCTCCAACAGGGTTTTGAGATAAGAGACTTTCAAGATACCCATTATCTCATAGCCAAAGGAGATATTAATCACAACACTCACCTATTTCACTTAAAAGGATTCAAAAATCTAGAAGGGGTCTCCTATTTTGTGGCTCATGGAGATCTTGAAAGCAAAATTTGGCATGAACGGTTTGGTCATCTAAGTTACAACTATCTAAAAGAATTGAGCACAAATGAAATGGTAACAGGTTTACCTCAAGTATATTCTATTGATGGAGTTTATCTTGGATGTACTCTTGGAAAGCAACATCAAGATCCTTTCCACCCAAGTAATTCTCTAAAAATTTCACCCCCTCCAGAATTAATCCATAGTGACTTGATGTCTTTTCCAGAACCTTATTTCAAAGAAGTAAAATATGCTCTAACCTTTATTTATGAATTTTCTAGAATAAATTAGGTCTACTTCCTAAAATATAAAAGTTATGTTCTATCCCACTTCAAATTCTTCAAAGCCTTAGTTGAAAATCATGACTCTTGTAATATCATCAAATTCACATAGATAATGGGGGGAATACTACAATAATGAGGTTTCCATATTTCTATCAAATCATGGCATCATTCATCAGTATTTTGTCTCCCATAATCCTTAGTTAAATGTGTAGACACCAAAACAACACCAATCCGATTATGTGACTGCAAACACTGATCGCTTTGACAAACACAGCCCCCAGGGCAGCCCTCAGAGGTCAAACAATGGTCCTAACCACTTTCATAGCAATTTTGTAAGGTCAAGAGGCAATTTGGTACATTTAGACACTTTGCTCAGTATTCGTCTCACCCAAGGACGAATACTAACTGGGATTCGTCTCACCCAGGGACGAATTCTGAAATCGTCTCACCCAGGGACGAATTCCAAGTTTAACGGGCAAAAAGAAGAATGGCGCCAAGTGGCAGCCCAGGACAGTCAGTTGATGACTCCTGCCTCGCACGCGTGTGTGGGTGGACAGATAGGCCGTTAGAGGACTGTCACAAGGGCAGTTATGAAAGCCCAAGTCATGGAGGACTCCCCTCCCTCATGGGAAGACTTGACTGCCACATGGCACCTATGACCAACACATGGCGCTTATGCTTCCCTCTCAAAAGAGACCCCATGGGTCTATAAAATGTGGGACTTTTCTCACCCAAAAGAACATATTGGAGGCGATTTCAAGCAACGAAGTGTTGTCCGATTGATTACCCACTTGCATCTTTTTGATTCACCTTCTCACATCCACTAATCTCTTTCGCAAGGGAGGTTATTGGGTGGCTTTTGGAAGCGTGGATCCAACCCAAATCCAACATTTGACCACCTTACACCACCAATTTGTAGACATCCCAATCCTAAGAGGTTTTGGGCCCATCCCTAGTGGATTGGCGCCAAGATCAAGTGCCAACGGTGGGAGGCCCACTTGGGCACCCCCGCACTTTCTAAGTTTTATTCCAAAAGCATTCTAGATTATTGTTTCAGGTTGCATCTCATGTTATTCTATTTGGTTAACTCATAGCTTCAATTTCATAACATTTTGATCAGATTTTATCATGCCTTTTGTCGCTTTGTTGTCCTACTAACTTGCAGGTGGCGATATCGAATTCCCGAGGATAGAGGCCAAATTGGGAGAATCCGACCATCTGGGTCATCCCAAAATGGCCCCAATTACATAACCCCTCTGTTTGCAGGTGTTTTGGAGGTCTCGAGATTCGACATTGGAGCAGTACCACTTCGGCTTTTCCAACACAGTAGAATTCGTCTCACCCAGGGACGAATAGCAGTCAGAATTCGTCCTGCCCAGGGACGAATTCCAGTTGAAGGCAGATTGGCTGATTGTTTCAATGGCAGTGGCCCTCTGGTGATGTCTTCTGTCCTCTGTCAGGTTTTTAGGTCATTTAGAGTCATTTTGTCTATCGATTTGGCTAATTATTTACATGCATCTTTTGGCGATTTTAGAGAACAAACACTTACTATTTGCAACAGGTGCTACTGACATCTTTGTTGTTTCTTTGTTCGCAGGAGGAGCAGCAGAGGTTAAGGACTCATCAACATCAGCGGTGACATCATCTTGGCCCGCCCATTTCAAGTGTGGGCACGCGAAAAGAGGAACCTTAAGTCTCGATTGTAATCAAATTCTTTTAACGCTCCTAGCCCCTGAAAAGGGAGGAGGCATATTTGTAACAGAGATCAAGAGAATTTAATGAAAGGGCTGTGTTTTCTCCATTTGCTTATATCTCATTTCAATGCGTCTCTTTCATTTCATGCATTCTACATTTCTAGGACTTAAGCGTATTTGATTTTGAATGCATCGCAATTAGTGTTTCCTTCGCCCGAAATCTCGTGCTTTCAGTGGCGATCACGGTGGGACTCTGTTCCCTGGTTTTTAAAATCACATAAACTGATTAAATTTTTGTGTTTTGTGCTTGACAGGTACATTTTTTTGTTGCAGACTATTATTCGTCTCTGACTGTGACGAATTCTTTACTATAATTCGTCTGACCCTGAGACGAATTCAAATTCGTCTCTGGCAGGGACGAATTATGTTCTAAAATTCGTCTCACAGAGGGACGAATTCCTTCCTGTGGATTTTTAGAGCAGAAATTCAGAAGCAACCGGTCCAGCAGAGAAGAGGTAGGGATTTTTATAATCTCTGTTAAATTTTCTGTTTATGTTTATGTTTCTTTGATTGTTTTCATTTTATCCTGCATTGCTTAGGGAAAGTCATTTATGCTTGTTTCATTTTCATTAAATAAAATGAATCCCACACACTTCACGTAATAAATTTAAACCAAGGAGCTGGTCGTAAGACCCCAGCCCTTGAGCAAGACCAACGGTGGGTTCATCACCACCTTGGCTTAGCTTTGCATCCATTTCCCCGATTGTCACTGTTGTTAGGCGTAAATCCTGACGAAAGCTGACCGAGTGTCACTGGGGTGATTCCCATGCACGCGAGGATAAGTCTTCTATGGTAGGTGTCATTAACAGGACAATCCCCCTTCCGTACCGCCTACGTACCACGTACCTTCTGCTCTCACGTACCTATAGTCTCCCTCTCGTAAGGGCGGGTATATAGAGAGGTTGGTATATCGGCCTGGTTGGTATATTGAAGGGGCGACCATTTTGGGAGTTATATGAGCCTTCATTATGCATTTAAACGTTCTTCAAAAACATTCAAAAAACAAAACAAAACATCAAAATGCACTAAACCAGTTTAGGACACACCATTAATCCTTAAAAGAGATAATCACGATTTTTGTATGTGTGTGTTCATTTCTGCTTAGTGTAGACAAAAATAAAATCATCATAAACGAGATAAAAATCTACTTAGATAGTAGAGAAGCACCGCAATGGTGTACACCCGTAGCCAAGCCCAATCAAGGGCAGAAGCTCCAGAAGGTACACAAGAAGTAGGCACAAGTCGCCTTCGCTTCAGTCCTGAGGACTTGGTCATACCGCCTTATCGGTCTGGCCTACAAAAGAATCCATGTCAAAATCCTCGATGGGGTATGCCCATTCAAAACAGCCCCTTTCGGGAAGACGCTTTACATGTAGACCTTGATGTAAATAGAGAATCGCCTTCTGAGGTTAGACATGAGTGGCCACAGCATGATGAAGCGCTAGAGAGGCACACTGTCCATTTGGAGGGACAACGTGGATATGGCATCCCTTCTTTACCTCCCATCAGGACAGAAAGACAAAATCCAGAGCGCAGGGCTCTTCACACAGGGCGAGCTCACTCCGCCCGCCCCTTTCACACCCATGAAAGGGAGTACGAGGAAGATCATCGCATTCCTCGAAGACAACATACAGCGTGGGAACCTTGCGCTTCTGCACCAGCTGGATATCATGATCATACATCGAGGCCAGAGCCTCGAGTAAATGTCGCCTACCTCGACAGAGGGAAGCGACCCATTGAAATTTTAGATCATCAAGATCGAGGCAAACACATAGGAGAAACATTCAAACCTCCTGAGCAAAATAGGGTAGACCAAATTGACCCGATAGTCGCCAGACATGCCACCCGTCAAGCCCAAATCACGCGGCTTAAACAAAGTCATCAGGAGATAGAGTATCGACACCGCTTGGATAGAGAGCGCATGCAACGCGAATCGGATGAGTTACGCTATGAACTACCTGAGAGGGGGCCAACCCCTCACACCCAAAGAGCCGAACAATATGAGAGGCATAATCCATTGGTGCAGGACAGGTCTCCACGACCTCGTCAAGCTTTGCCTCCGAGACCTTATAGACCCGAGAGGGAAGCCACTCCCCGAAACAATGATGGGTACCTTCAGCAAGGACCCAATCAGGGTTATAGGTCTCGCCCAGAGACTCCTCAAGAATTTTATGAGGAGTACGAACCAGAAATAGAATGGGCCGAAACACCCCATCAAGGCGGGAGGGCTGCCAATCGACCACCCCTCCATAGGCCTCCAGTCTTCCATAACGCACAACGGGAGCAAACAAAAGAGGAGGAGATAAAATCTTCAGATGCATACAAAGCGCTATTAGAGCGTTTGGAGTCTATGGAGACAAAAACTTCTGGGCATCAAAAGCCCACGTTACGTCAACTCCACAGTCATCCAGTGCATCCCTCAGTGCCAACACCTCTTTACCCCGAACACTTCAAGTTGCCTCAATTGGCAATCTTTAAAGGTGAAGAGGACGCACAAGAACATGTCACAAGGTTCCTAAGTCAATGCTTCGACATCCAAGATAATGACGCATTGTTGCTTAGGACATTCATAACCACATTCGCAGGCCCTGCCTCGGATTGGTTCACGCAATTACCAAAACATAGCATAAGCAACCTAGATCAATTAGTAGATGCGTTTCTTGAATGCTTTGCCTTCAACACAAGGAAGAAGGCATCACTGAGTGATCTGGCTAGCCTCAGGCAATTTGAGGAAGAAACAATGGCAGCATACGGGAATCGATGGAGAGCTTTGCTTTCTAAGTTACCCTACCGTCCCCCTATGTCTGATCTCACATAGATGTTCGCAAAAAGTTGCTTGAAATCGATCTCTGGGCTATTGCAGTTGCAGCAATACGCCAGCTTAGAAGAAGCTTTGGCGCAAGCCAGAGTTATAGAAGAGATCAAAATAGGCGAAGGCGCAATCACCAAGCCTAAAAAGAAAGAGTGGAATAAAACCACTAAAATCGGGACAACGCAATCACAACACGCTACGGTTAACCAAGTTGCGATAAATGTTCCCGCGCTTGTGCAAGAAATGCAGCCCCAAAAGGCTAATTACCAGCAAGTGCCTCCTGGTTATGAAAGAGATAATAGAATGCAGGAGCAGAATCAGCAGCGTCGCCCTAGGCGACAATTCACCCCTTACACGGAGTCCAGGGACTCCCTATTTGATCGCTTGTCAACGGCAAATTTAGTCACTCTGCCAGAAATCCAAACTATAGACCCTAACGCTCCTAAGCCTAGGGGATACAGAGAGGAATTGTATTGTAGATTCCATAGGCGCAGAGGACACGACTTGAATGGATGTTGGAAATTCAAAGAATTAATCCAAGATTTGATCGACAATAGAACATTGGCCGTGGACAACCCCATAGCGCCAAATAATCAACAAATGGGGGTATTCAAGGACCCTTTGCCTGCCCACGAAGCACGGGCAAAACCTCTCCAGATTAACGAGGTGCGACAGAATCTTCCCATGCAAGGATTTGTGGGAATGATTAGTATAGTGACAAGGAACAAAAAGTACCCAACAGTTGCCCCCGAGGTAGCTACGAGGGAAGTTCCGACAACATCGCAGCCTCAACAATGCCCAACGCAGTTGCCTCCGCCTAGACCCGAGGTCACGATACGGACCAAACTCACGCAGAGTTTGTGGACCACATCGGCTAGGCTGTCCATTTACGAGCTTATTCAACAGTCAGCACCCCATAGGGAAGCTCTTATGGACATTTTAAAAGCCATTGAATTACAGCCTCACGAAGCAAATTCTTTCAACAACTTCGTGGGACATGTGAAATGATGTACGGAGCCGGTCATCACCTTCAGAGAAGATGAAGTCAAAACAATATCGAATGACATGGCAGATCCACCCCTGCACGTTATCGCGTGGGTCAACGGGATCCCGTACAAGAGAGTGTTGGTAGATACTGGCTCGTCCAGTAACATCATTACCACTGCAGCCTTAAAACATTTGAAGCTGCCAACCTCTCACATCACAGCCTCCACGTACACACTACGAGCTTTCAACGATGCAATATGCTCGACAATCGGCACAGTTGTTCTGCCTGTCCAGGTAGGACAAAAGACAATACCTACATTGTGCCATGTGTTGGAAGGCGAGATGGCTTATAATATACTGCTAGGGCGGCCTTGGATCAGGGACATGAAGTGTGTCCCTTCGATCGCTCACCAGTGCTTAAAGTATGCTTTTGAAGGAGAAATACATGTAGTCCCAATGGACTTAGAGCCCTTCAAGTATTGCAATGCGGTACAATTCATGCCTCAATCGACCCTCCCTTCAACGCATTTGGATTTCCAGTTAAATCCATCTAAACAGGGTCCAATACCGCAGGCACCACTGGTGACCAAAACAACAAAATCCCAGCCAGGTGAGCCTTCATCATCTGCTCCTTCATCATCAAAGCCACCTGTCATGGCCAAACAGAAGGACAAGGGAAAACAGATCATGGAAGAGGCTCAGCCCTTAGAAGAAGGGTTGCCCACAATTTCAACGGTATCAACAGAAGAAACACCTCACACAGCAGAAGCGGAGACTCCTAAAATACCGAACATGGAATGGACTCAGGAAGGACTCCCATTTCCTCCCACCCAATCATCAACAATCACTGTCGAAATGGCCAATACGGGCCTGGGGGAGTATTTAGTGCAAAATGTTGTGGCAACCCCCGCATTGGAGTCAGTACAGGACATGGGAAGACCTCGCCTTCCCATAGGGACAGTTGTTCCTCTAGGCTACCCACCAAACCAGATGAATTTTGTGTATGGGGGCCTTGATCATGGTCTTGAACCATGCAAACAAAAGGAAGCAGACGAAGAGCCTTTTGTTGAAAATATCAACTATCTGTCAAACCCAGAATTTGCTCTAAGATATCTCGACCAATGCAATTGGCATGGATACGGGCTAGGCAGATATGAGCAAGGGATGCGTGTCCTTTGCCAACCAAGATACCAGATGCCATATGATAAGTCAGGAGTAGGGTTCAACCACCCCCTACCCTTAGACATCTTGGTCAAAAATATGCAAGGCCTAGAAATAGGCAACAAGGGGGGATTGGCACCAGATCCTTATGCCAACCCAAATACAGAATATACCTTGGGAGATTACCTCCCATGGTCAACAAACACCCTTGGCAACAACAGTAATCCCTCTCCTTTGCTAGAGAGAGGTGAAAGTTCGGAGATTAATCCTCAAAGAGAACATCAACGGCTTTCGGACATCTTTTTGAAGCTATTCCCCTTAGAAGTTCCAGTTGAATCAATACAGTGTCAAGAGAATCAGGTCCCTCCACCAAGAGTGGAACAACCACAATGGGACCAGATTAACTTGCTGGAACAAGGAGAGCCCTCAACGTCGCAAGCAACAGTTGCTGAAGAGAATGAACATTTTTGGGTCTCCGAAAGTGATTCAGAAGATGAGACTGAGATGGACTATCTCAGACATGCGCGACGACATTACCGCCCTTTAACTCATGAAGATCTAATGGGACAAATGGGCATACGGCTAGGGCATGAATGGTGGGTAGACCCAGCAAGGTGGGACCAAGTGTTGGATCCATGGCTCCAAATTCACGATGAGCACCGTCCACCCCGAGATCCTATCATGACAACAGTACCGAGGGAAGACCCTGTCCTCCTTTTAGCACATAGGGCTGATCCGTTCATACCCGTCCCTACAGAACCAGATCCAGAGCATAGGGAGCACCCAGAATGTTCGAGCTATAACACCCGTGGTAATGGAGACCAAATTCATTCCATCCACATGATCTCCATTGATTTGACCGCACCCATCCGCAATCCGGCCGATCCATCACGGTCATTGCATCTAGACATAGATGCCATCGACTGGGATCGCGTCAATTCACCTTTATCACCATCAGAGTACTGGCCTTTCGGTGAAATGCTTCATTTTACCTCAAGGACAACTCAAGATATCTTTCAGGCTGAAGAGGGACCCGAGGTTCCAAATGCAGATTTAAACTCAGCCAATGATATCCATTTGATCCCGACTCCACATCAGTTGGAGGACGGATCCCACATGTCAGTCGAGGAAACGACTGACGTAGACATCGGCTTAGACCCAACGAATCCATAGATTATCAAGCTGGGGGTAAGCTTATCCCCTAAAGAGCAAGCCGACTACATTACCCTTCTCAAAGCGAAGAAGGAGGTTTTTGCATGGTCATACAGAGACATGCCGGGACTAGACCCGCAACTAGTCACGCATAATTTAACGCTTGATCCGACAATCAAGCCCGTAAAGCAAAAACTACGAAAGATGCACCCAACAGTGGCCTTGATGGTCAAAGATGAATTGCAAAAGCTTTTGGATGCACAGTTTGTCATCTGCATGGATTATCCGCCATGGCTGTCCAACATGGTTCCCGTCAAGAAGCCCGACGGGAGGATTCGCATATGCACCGATTTTTGAGATCTAAACAAAGCGAGTCCTAAGGATGATTTCCCCTTTCCAAGCATCGACGCGTTGGTAGACGCTACAACAAGTCACGAAATGCTTTCCCTAATGGATGGTTTCTCAGGATACAATCAAATTCATATCAATCCTGAAGACCAACTAAAAACGGCGTTCACAACGCCTTGGGGGACATTTTGTTATAAGGTCATGCCTTTTGGCCTTAAAAATGCTGGCGCTACCTACCAACGTGCCATGACATATATCTTCCACGATTACATGCACAAAACTATGGAAGATTACATGGATGATTTGTTAGCCAAGTCTCTTTTGCGCTCAGATCATCTCGGTGACTTAAGCAAGATTCTCGATCGCCTCATAGAGCATAAGGTCAGACTGAATCCCAAGAAGTGCGTATTTGGAGTCACATCTGGAAAGCTCTTGGGTTTCATAGTCTCAAAATGAGGAATCAAGGTGGACCCAAAGAAAGTCGAGGCAATCCTTGAAATGGCTCCCCCAACCACTATCAAGCAGCTCAGAAGTCTACAAGGAAAGGTCACGTCGATTAAACGCTTCATAGCGCAATTATCTGACAAATGCCGACCCATGAACAAATTATTGCACAAGGGGGTTACATTTCACTGGGATGACGAGTGCCAGTCAGCCTTTGATGAAATCAAACAATACTTGGCTTCGTCGCCAGTATTGGCACCACCTAGACCAGGAGTGCCATTCTACTTATACATCTCAGCTACTGAGGTGGCACTGGGTGCCATGCTAGCCTAGAAGAATGAACTTCACAAAGAACAGGCCACTTATTATCTTAGCCGCACCCTGGTCAGTTACGAACTTAACTATGCATACGTTGAGAAACTCTGCTTGGCAGTGGTGTTTGCTACCAAAAAGCTACGCCACTACATGCTGAGCAACACTACGTATGTTGTGTCTAAGGAGAATCCATTGCGATACATGATGAGTCGCACTTATCATAGTAGTCGCACGAAGAAATGGATCATGTTGTTGACGGAATTTGACATAGAGTTTATTGGACAAAAATCTATCAAAGGACAAGTCATAGCCGATCAACTAGCAGAGGCTCCTCTTGAAGACGATCAGCCTCTAGCCATAGAACTACCCGATGATGGGGTCTTCCATGTCTCAGAATCGCCAGATTTTGATGAGCCTGAGTCATAGGCCGACATAACCCTATTTTTTGATGGTTCCAAATGTGAGCAAGGTGGTGGCACGGGAATTGTATTCTTCACACCGCAGGGTGCTCCAATGCCCCTGTCATTTAAATTAAACTTCCAGTGCACCAACAATAATGCAGAATATGAAGCCTTGCTCCTAGGTCTTCAGACAGCAATCGCCATGAACATCAAACGACTAAACATCTTTGGTGATTCGCTGTTAATAGTCAATCAAGTCAAAGGGGTATATCAATGCAAATGCCCAGTTCTGAAGGCCTATAAAGCCCTTGTGGACAAATTCCTGGCAAAACTTGAGTGGTATGACATCGAGGCACTCCCTCGATCATCGAATCATTTTGTGGACACAATGGCCTCCTTGGGGTCACTAATCCCGTAAGACCTTTCCGGTGATATAACAACCATTCAAGTCAAAACCTTATCGCAACCCACGATGGAGCGTGCAAGCTCAGACTTGACGCCAGGAATCCACATGATCCAGATTGAACCATCCTCGGATAAGTTCTTTCGAATCCGAGATCGTTTGAAACGTGCCAACTGGGGGTCCTTGTTTTCCCCCACTCCCACTAATAGCAACACAACGCTATTCTTACAAGTTCTATCCCATTCAGCATTTGTTAGGGAAGAACTTCAAAAGGGATTGGATGTTCATACTGTCGAGGTTTCCGATCAACAGGACTGGTATTTACCCATTAGAGACTACCTCAAGTTAGGTAATCTTCCCTTTGGATTGACGCACGCCGCAAAACGAACATTCAAGCAGAAAGCGGCTAAGTATGTCTTGATAGGAGACATTTTGTATCATCGCAGCTATGACGGAATTCTTCTTCATTGTTTGGACCAACAAGAGTCCACTTGGGCAGTCGCCCAAGCGCACGACGGTACATGTGGTGGCCACTTTAGTGGTATGGCCATTGCAAAGCGCATTCTTCGCATGGGATATTATTGGCCATCTTTAGAGCGAGATTGTTGCGCATATGTCAAGAAGTGCATGAAATGTCAACATCATGCCAATTTGATGCACGTACCTTCCCAGGCCTTGTAGGCAGTCCAATCTGCTTGGCCATTTTCGCAATGGGGCTTCGATCTAATTGGAAAGATCTCCCCTGCATCATCAGGCCGTCACACGTTTATCATAACGGCCACAGAGTATTTTACTAAATGGGTGGAAGCAATTCCGTTAACCTCTACGATAGGACCCCGTATTGTGGAGTTCATCTTGCATAACATCATATGTCGTTTTGGTATTCCATCCAAAATAATCTCGGATAATGGGCCATCATTCAAGAACAAAGACGTGCGTGCTTTGACCACAAAGTACAAAATTCAGCACAGCTTTTCAACACCCTATTATCCGCAAGCAAATGGGCAAGCAGAGGCGTCAAACAAAATGCTAGTTGCCATCCTTAAAAAGATGGTCGCAGACAGTCATAAATATTGGCACATCCAAATCCCACTTGCCCTTTGGGCTTATCGCACTAGCATTCGAACGCCAACTGGGGCAACTCCATTTTCGCTGGTGTATGGCTCAGAGGCAGTAATGCCTCTCGAGTTGGAAATTCCTTCCCTACGCATATCAATGCAGGAGTTCATCGATGATGACACTACGCGGCAGGCCCGGTTAGACCAACTTACGTTGCTTGACGAACGACGCGTTAATGCTCTCGAGCACTTACGTATCTACCAAGAGCGGCTTAAGAAAGCTTACAACATGAAAGTCCACCTAAGGGACTTTCGGGTTGGTGATTTGGTTTTGAAGGAAAACCAACAGAACTCTAATTTGTCGTCCCACCTAAGGGACAAGTTCACGGAAAATTGGTTAGGTCCGTATGTCATTGATAGCAAAATAGGACCCGGGACGTACCGGCTAGCTTCTCTTGACGGTATCAAGGAAACAGAACCCTTGAATATCAGTCATTTGCGACCATTTTATATATAAGAGAGCCATGTCCCAAAAATGCTCCAAGGATCCATAAAATCACTTGGTCAAAACCCAAAAAGCTCCAAGGATTATCGCAATCACTTGGTCAAAACCCAAAAAGCTCCAAGGATTATCGCAATCACTTGGTCAAACAAAACCCAAAAAGCTCCAAGGATTATCGCAATCACTTGGTCAAAACTCAAAAATCTCCAAGGATTATCGCAATCACTTGGTCAAAACCCAAAAAGCTCCAAGGATTATCGCAATCACTTGGTCAAACCAAAAAAAAAAAAAGCTCCAAGGATTATCGCAATCACTTGGTCAAAACCCAAAAAGCTCCAAGGATTATCGCAATCACTTGGTCAAATAAAAAAAGCTCCAAGGATTATCACAATCACTTGGTCACCCCAAAAGCTCCAAGGATTATCGCAATCACTTGGTCAAATAAAAAATAAATAAAAAAGCTCCAAGGATTATCGCAATCACTTGGTCACCCCAAAAGCCCCAAGGATTATCGCAATCACTTGGTCACCAAAATGCTCCAAGGATGTCCACAATCACTTGGTCAAAAATAAAAAATAATCAAAAACAACAAAAATTTGCATCTCATTTCTAGGCATACTCAAACTCATCAATAGAGAGCTCTTCTCGCACCTCATATTCATATTCACAAAAATCAATACATCAAAAATACAAAAATATGTAGCTGCATTAAGCATTGCATCCGTACATTGCATATTTGTGGTCATACAAGTCAAGGGCACCATAGGTCGTAATTGCTCCGCTAGTCCATCTTGTTCCACACTGTTTCATTCTACAAAACAACAAAAACACCATGCATTGCTTTGTACCACACTAGAGTCAATGGTCTTTTAATGTATTAAAAGTTTTCGTGATTCAGTCATCATTTTCCTCTTTAGCCATGTAATGTATCAAGTCAACAGATTTTACGAAGGTAGAGTTAAACTTGAAATACACCTTGTTACGTAACATCCCAACACACATAAAAACACATAAAACAATTCCTAAGTTGTGTGAACGAAAGATGAAACCTGCACAGTAATCCAGGTCACCAAAAGCGAAATGGTTATCTTGCTCATCCCCCTATGCGAATGACCCCAAGAATGCTGAGAGTTGGCAAAAGGACAAGCATCCTCCCTACCCAATTCCCTAAGAATCCCTAGTTCTCAATAGTTGCAAAACATCAAAAATTTGCAAAACGTCAAAAATCAAATATTTGACATCCTACAGTGCACACATCAAACGGCACAAACGATAGTGATTTTCATCACTCCATATCCCCAATCCCTTGCTCAAAAGAAAAACAAATCAAAATAAATAGTGATCTTATCACTACAAACGAGCAAGTATCCCAATACAATTGAAGAAAAGAAGGGAGTTGAACTTGAATCCCTGGAACTCTCAGCATTCTAACAGGTCATGAGGCAAGCCTCAGTATCGGTTTGGTTGATAGCCTATCGATAACTGGCGGTAAACTTCTCGCATGACGATATATCTGTCACATTAACTTGCGTACATATCAATGTTTGCATGTGGATGAGCTAGCTTATGGCATCCTGGATAACATCGCAGATTAATCTAACTGAATACAACAAAGGAGTTAGTGGAGCTAATTAGGTGATCCTCAAGACAGGTTCGGTTGAAAGCCCATCTGGCACTGGCGGTATCCTGACAAATACCACATAAATGAACTCAATTGCACACACAGGGATGTGAAATAGCTTGGTCAAAAACAAGTCCGATTCATACCTTGTCCAAAAGTCTTGTAAGACAAAGTACAGTCGTGGCTAGTGAGTTAAAATGTCTGAGTCTCGAAAAACCTTAGCTACATTTCTAAACCAACTGCGCTACTTTTCATCTTTGCAATACCATCCGAAAATACAAAAAGAGAAAACCACATATATACATACCAAGTCATTTACCATAGCAATCGTCCAAAAACAAAATAAACAGAATCCTAACAGTCTATGGTGCCATAGCCAAACATCACAAATTTCATTCATCCATTTCATTTCGCATATCACATAAAAATAAAAAACATTTGCATTCATCATTTGCATAAGCATTCATCAAAATAAATAAACATGCATAGTCATTAGCCATCATGAATAAACATCAGATCATCACATGTACATAAACAAAATAAAATCGGTATATATATATATATATATATATATATATATATATATATATATATATCGTCAAAAAAAAAATGCCCGCAGGCTACAAAACTGGTCCTCAGACCCAGCAATCATATCCAAAAACCCAACCTAAGGTGTCGACCACCATGATCACGCAGGATCGGTGCGACGGGAACTACCCCCTGTGGTGTGGGTCCTATGGGACCCCGTAGGGCGGCTACTACTAGCCCCCGCATCACGCCTGCTACCACCTCTCTCATCTAATCGCCTGCGACGAGATGATGTTGACTGCTCAGTCGCACTATCCCTCGTCCGACGTGAAGATCCACTGCCCGAGGGCTCAGGAAGCCGCCCGCCAAGGCGGATGACCTCCCTCTCCAATTCTAGCCGGTGCCTACACCACTCTGCCTCTCATCGATGATAGTACGACACTGCATCATCGCGCTGTGCCAAAACCCTATCCCGCTCTACTAGCTGGGCCCGCAAGAGATCCCTCTCCCATAGCATGTCCCCCAGCTCTAGATCCCTTATACGTAGTAGCTCTATCAATCGTGCAATCTCAGAACATACCTCAGACTCCATCTCCTCTGTATCTACCTGACGAACAGGACCCTCTAGAACAGCAGCCTGCTCTGGCTCCCATTGCTCCTCCAAATCTTGCATGTCCGGCTGATCCGAAGCACCAAAATCAACATCCTCATTCCCCACATCCACCATGTCCGCATCATCCAACGGACCTCCCCAATCATCACCTGCTGCCTCAACACCCTCCACTGCCACCTCTGTGCCTCCTAGTGGCCCCTCCCCTCTCCATCGTCGTAGCACCCACCACGAGTCATACTCAGTGGTAGTCCCGACGTCATCTACGTTCGGGACGTCAATCACCGCATCTGACTCCTCGCCCAATGGCACGGTGACCGGTGGATCTAGAGCCCTCTCATCACCCCGATGCCGATAGACCACAGGCTCACCAGGCAACCCCTATATGAGAAAAACTCATGCTCGGTCCTGTGCCGCCCAATCAACCACCGCTCCCTGTGTACCCGTCGGAGCCACTCTCCAGCCTCCATCCAGTCGGACAGCCCGATAAGGGTGCCAAACCACCTCCCCTAGAGTGAGCCGAGAGAAGGCATCAGTATAATGCTCTACAACACCTGCCCATCGCCGACTCTGCCCCTGCTCCGCAGATCGCCGCCACAAAACTGCATAGCCTATCTCCACATCATCCATCGCCGCCCGAGTCGTCCATGGTAACCCGGTCGGCCTCTCAACTGCTATGTGCTGCCAACCCCAGCACTATAGCAGATAACTACAGTTGACCCCCTTCCGCTGCCGACAACGGACCCCATACAGCTCCTCGTAGAGCTATGCCAACAATGTCTGTCCCCATCTCAAAATCAGCGGTGCCTCTATCGGGCACTCTACCAATCGCCACACCAAATCCAATAGGTTCCACGGGAACCTCGCGCCTGATGAATCGGGTAGAAGCATGTTAGAAATGAGGCCCATCAAGAATGCGTGCCTCACTCCTAACACCCCCCTCTCCTCGCCACCGCCCAACCAAAATCCTCGCCACCGGCGATCCACCTCACTGTCTCCACTGGGTTCGCTACACCCAGCCGCTCCCCATGCCCAAAACATCTCGTAAGTACAGCAGTCCGCTGATCACGCGGCGATGTCCTAATGGGCAATCCATCTATCAAAATCCGAAGCAACCGATAGACATCCTCCAAATTCACAGTCATCTCCCCTGTCGGGAGATGGAACGTGTTGGTCCACGGATCCCAAAGTTTGATCAGGGCCGTCAGATAGGCCTGATCCGGGACCACAGGCTCCGGTCCGAGACACTCCGCTTGAGCCCAAGGGCATCAAGCCATTCCCAATCATCATCAGTTAGTGCACCCCGCGCCTCAGTAAAAGCAGCAGGTACACGGTATCAGCTCCTAACCTGCAAAAGAAAACAATTCAACAAAAAAAAAATTAAAAATCATGGAAAAGAACTGTACAGTATAAAAAGAAAATTCAAAAAAAAAAAATAAAAATAAAAAATAATACGTCTTAGGGTTTTACGTTCCGTTATCCTAGGGTTTAGTCATAAGCAAAATTCTTTACCTAGGTTTTATGTTACGTTTAATTGTACAGTGAAACTTAGTTGTCTTAAATCCAGTTTCAGGGTTTAAGTTTTAAAACATATTTTGAAAAACATCATCACAAAAACAGTTAAATAAAACAAGTGCAATTTTAAACAAAAATAAACTCTAAGAGGCACTTACAGGTTTCGCCTCGGCTCCGCCGCTCGAACCAGTTTGTGCACTCATGATGGCAGAGAGAATTCCAGCAGCGCTTCGCTTCGCAGAATTACCTCCTCCTCCCAGAGCTCCAAAATCGCAAGAAAAAAAATGACACAAATGAGCCCAAATTCAAGTTTTGGCCCTTAAATAGACCTCTGAGCTGAAATTCGTCCTTGACTGGGATGAGCACTCTGGTTAGCGCTCGTCCCACCCAGGGATGAATTCTATAGCTGGAATTCGTCCCACCTAGGGACGAATTCAAGCCAAAACTTCAAAAACATCAAAAAATGATCAAAAATGCACTAAAAACAAACAATAACTATGCCCGATAAGAGTGTTGTTGCACCTGACATCCAGCGCATACAAAATAGACATTGGAGTCACAAATTATCACTATCCTACTCCCTAAGAAGGCTACCATAGCCGGACCGCTCCACGGGAAGACGGATTTTCGATAATTTAATCCCCAAATGGTGTCACAAAAAACAACAAAAACAACAAATAAACGCAACACAAAAACACAGCAATAAGCATTGCCGGACACAAGTGCTCTTGCACTTAACCTCTGGGCAAAGAAATTCGATGTCGGGGTTCAAATTCTCACTCTCCTACTTCCCCAAGAAGGCTACCATAGCCGGACCGCTCCACGGGAAGATGGGTTTTCGATGATTTTACCCCATTACGGCATCACCAAAAGGGTTAACACCCACCAAAAATAGGTCCAAATGTTGGAAAAATTGCACATTCTTAAATGGTAAAACATCTAAAGGCACCCTTGCACAAGTCATCTTGGGTCAAGCGACTCATCGTTTTTCTCATGAAGGTCATTCCCTCATCGATTCGTCGCTTGAGGGGGTAGTCACACTTAGTCACCAATCAACAATCACACACCCAATTAAGGAAAACGACATGCATTCAAAGAATCATTGACAAAGACAATCACGCTCCTGCTTGGGGCAGTAAACAAGCAACAATCGAATCAATCAAACACTTGGCATTTCGTGAATCATGAACACAAGGTTCCCCTGAGGATAAAAGGTTGCGCCCTTTGCCTAATCATGACTGATCAATGTCCAAGCTCAAGTCACACCTCACCAAAATAGGTTAACACTTGAAATCAAACTCCCTAGCTCGTCAGAAGCAAGGATTCAAGAATGCATGCCCTTTCCATGCTTGGGGCATCAAAAGTTGGTTAGGTTACCAAGAAACCCTAATCATTAGTGCTTTGGTTATCTATTTTTGCTCGGAGCTGCGCTATGCACAGCGCATCCCAAAAAGGGGCATCTGTAGACACCAAAATAGCACCAATCCGATTATGTGACTACAAACACTGATCGCTTTGACAAACACAGCCCCCAGGGCAGCCCTCAGAGGTCAAACAGTGGTCCTAACCACTTTCATAGCAATTTTGTAAGGTCAAGAGGCAATTTGGTACATTTAGACACTTTGCTCAGTATTTGTCTCACCCAAGGATGAATACTAACTGGGATTCGTCTCACCCAGGGACGAATTCTGAAATCGTCTCACCCAAGGACGAATTCCAAGTTTAACGGGCAAAAAGAAGAATGGCACCAAGTGGCAGCCCAGGACAGTCAGTTGATGACTCCTGCCTCGCACGCGTGTGTGGGTGGACAGATAGGCCATTAGAGGACTGTCACAAGGGCAATTATGAAAGCCCAAGTCATGGAGGACTCCCCTCCCTCATGGGAAGACTTGACTGCCACATGGCACCTATGACCAACACATGGTGCTTATGCTTCCCTCTCAAAAGAGACCCCATGGGTCTATAAAAGGTGGGACTTTTCTCACCCAAAAGAATAGATTGGAGGCGATTTCAAGCAACGAAGTGTTGTCCGATTGATTACCCACTTGCATCCTTTTGATTCACCTTCTCACATCCACTAATCTCTTTTGCAAGGGAGGTTATTGGGTGGCTTTTGGAAGCGTGGATCCAACCCAAATCCAACATTTGACCACCTTACACCACCAATTTGTAGACATCCCAATCCTAAGAGGTTTTGGGCCCATCCCTAGTGGATTGGCGCCAAGATCAAGTGCCAACGGTGGGAGGCCCACTTGGGCACCCCCGCACTTTCTAAGTTTTATTCCAAAAGCATTCTAGATTATTGTTTCAGGTTGCATCTCATGTTATTCCGTCTGGTTAACTCATAGCTTCAATTTCATAACATTTTGATCAGATTTTATCATGCCTTTTGTCGCTTTGTTGTCCTACTAACTTGCAGGTGGCGATATCGAATTCCCGAGGATAGAGGCCAAATTGGGAGAATCCGACCATCTGGGTCGTCCCAAAATGGCCCCAATTACATAACCCCTCTGTTTGTAGGTGTTTTGGAGGTCTCGAGATTCGACATTGGAGCAGTACCACTTCGGCTTTTCCAACACAGTAGAATTCGTCCCACCCAGGGACGAATAGCAGTCAGAATTCATCCTGCCCAGGGACGAATTCTAGTTGAAGGCAGATTGGCCAAATTTTTCAATGGCAGTGGCCCTCTGGTGATGTCTTCTATCCTCTGTCAGGTTTTCAGGTCATTTAGAGTCATTTTGTCTATCGATTTGGCTAATTATTTACATGCATCTTTTGGCGATTTTAGAGAACAAACACTTACTATTTGCAACAGGTGCTACTGACATCTTTGTTGTTTCTTTGTTCACAGGAGGAGTAGCAGAGGTTAAGGACTCATCAACATCAACGGCGGCATCATCTTGGCCCGCCCATTTCAAGTGTGGGCACGCGAAAAGAGGAACCTTAAGTCTCGATTGTAATCAAATTCTTTTAACGCTCCTAGCCCCTGAAAAGGGAGGAGGCGTATTTGTAACAGAGATCAAGAGAATTTAATGAAAGGGCTGTGTTTTCTCCATTTGCTTATATCTCATTTCAATGCGTCTCTTTCATTTCATGCATTCTACATTTCTAGGACTTAAGCGTATTTGATTTTGAATGCATCGCAAGTAGTGTTTCCTTCGCCCGGAATCTCATGCTTTCAAAATGGTATTTCAAAATGTAAAAACTGAACATTAAAGGAAATGGCAAATTGTATGCTCCATTCAAGAGATCTTTCAAAATTTTTTTCGATAGAAGCTATTAAATATGCCAATTATATTCAAAACCGCACACCTCATAGAGCTCTTGATCATTTAACTCCTGAAGAAGCATGGACTGGTTCAAAACCATATGTTTCCTTCTTCAATATTTTTGGGTGTACTACTTGGGTGCACATCCCAAAGAATAAAAGGAAGGATCTAGATAAGAAAAGCAGAAAGGTCATCTTTGTTCGTTATTGTGATGAAATGAAAGCATACAGGATCCTTGATCCCTCAATTCATGAGGTATTTTTCATAGGAATCTCTAATTTGATGAAACATTCCCTCGAAAAGATTCTCAATTCTCCTCTTCCTCCATTGAGCCTTATCCTATAATAGAACCTCAATATTATGAAGAACCAACTCTAGAGGTTAACTTAGAGATTGATAATCAATATGAGGAACTTGTAACTCCAACTCAATGTCTTTCCACTCCTTCTACTCCTTCCACTATGCCAAAATAGGCCCGCACAATTGTTAAAGAAGCTACTCCTTACATCTAAAATCTTCCATCATCCAGATCAACCAACTCCATAGGCACTGGTATTGATTGTTAGTCTATTTCCTCTGATCCTCGGTCCTTCAAAGAAGCAACTGACATTAAGAATGGGATGATACCATGGAAAATGAATTCTCTTCCTTAATCAAAAACAAAACTTGGGATTTAGTTCCCTTGCCTAATGGAAGGAAATTAGTTCATTATAAATGGATTTACAGAACAAAGTATGGTCCTAATGGAGAAATTGACAAACACAAATCTCACCTAGTAGCCAAAGGTTTCTCTCAAATTAAAGGAATTGATTATGCTGAAACATTTTCTCTAGTTGCTAAAATGGATTTTGTAAGACAGGTTCTTTCTCTAGATGCTTCCCAAAAGTGGTATGTCTTTCAAATGGATTTAAAAAGTGCTTTCTTATATGAGGATTTAAATGAATATATATAAATGGAATAACTTGTTGTTTTCACTCAAGACTCCTCTATTGTTTGTAGGCTAAACAAGTCTCTCTATGGCCTAAAACAAGATCCTAGAGCTTGATATGAAAATATGGACTCCTTCCTTCTTTCCACAAGTTTTTCTCATTGTGAGTCTGATAACATAGTCTACATTTGGAGATATGAAGGAAAAATTACCATTCTTGTTTCATATGTTGATGATATTCTAATTACTGGTAGTACCTTCAATCACATTTAGACTATAAAAGACTCTCTCTCTAAAAATTTGATATGGCTGATCTATGTTTAGCTCATTACTTCCTTGGGATCCAAATAAATAAAACAATGCAAGAATTTCATTGTGTCAAAAAAAATACACTCTAGATCTTCTTCAGAGGTTTAAAATCTTAGATTGCAAACCTTCTCCTACAACTTTTCAATATGGCATAAATCTAAGACTTCCTGCTCATCCTCTCTATGTGATGCAACTCTATACCGTCAAATTGTAGGGATTTTGACATACCTTACTCATGCTCATCCAAATATCTCATATGTTGTTGGCCTCATATCTAGATTCTTCCATCAACCTCACTTCAGTCATTGGTAAGCAACAAAAATAATCCTCCACTACTTGCAAGGAACTACTCAATTTGGGCTCTAATATAAGGAAAAATCCATGGATATCATTAGTTACATAGATTAAAATTGGGAAAGTTCTGTAGAAGATAAATATTCAACTTTTGGCTATATCTTTTTTCTTGGTTCTTCGTCAGTAGCCTGGTTATGCAAAAAACAATAAGCAATAGCCTTATCATCTACAAAGGTAGAATACAGGGCAACCATTTTAGCAAGTTAGGAAGATCTTTGGCTTCATCAAACTCTAAGGGAATTTTGTTTGTCCCATGACAAACCTATAAATATTTGGTGTGACAATCAGAGTACAATTCACATTACATGAAATCCAGTTGAGCATCAGTGCACCAAGCACATTGAGATACATATGCACTTCATTCACAACATATTCATAATGGGGACATATACTTGGACTATATTCCAACTTAGGATCAAATTGCAAACATCTTATAAAAGTCATTTCCTTATCTACATTACATACAGTTGCGAGAGAAATTTAGAGTAATATAGCTGCATTGACACAGAGGTCTTCCACCTCTCCTTTTACTATTGTATTCATTGGAGGACGGTTTTTTCCCTTGTGTTTTTTTATCATCATCTCTCCAAAAATATATATTGTTCATGAGTACCTAATTAGGCCAAGTTGCCGAGAATCATTCTTTTTTTCTATTGAGAGGACAATCTTCGCCATCCTAAGACATTCCTCTATCATGGATATTTTTCTTGTAACATATGGTTTTTCCCCAAGGGGTTTTTCACCATATATATAGTAAATGAGTACCTCATCAGGCCATTTTTTTTGGACTCATCCTTTTATTGTTTTAAGAGGATAATATTTATCATCCAAATACAAGCCTCTTTCTTATTTCTTTTTTGATTCATGGCTTTTCCCATTGGGTTTTTACCATATCTTTAGAAAAGCAATCATTGTACATGAGTATCTCATCAGGTCTTGTTGTCGGGACTCATTTGTACAAACCACCCCTAGTATCACTTAAGGGGGGTGTTAGAATAAGTGAATATTCTATTATGTTCTACTAGGATAGACACACTTGAGTTTCCACTCCTCCATGTGTCAGGTTAAATCTCAGTGGTGTCTTCATAAGACTTGATGAGTTGTTGTAATCCAACAACTCTCAATGATCAAATTTTCTATTTATACAAATTTGACACCTAGAATAAATTAATCAGTTCTGTTTTATTTCTTCAAATATTTTAATGTTTTTTAGTTCTACTCTTGGGAATTCTAACAGATCCACTAATATATACAAATAAATCACATCAAAAAAAACATAATAAGGAGATTTTATTAGTAATAGATAATAAAATCAAAATATTTAATGCACTAAGGAGGGAGCTATGAATATATTGCATAAATGAAAAATAAAAAAGGTCCCCACAACAGACTTCATTTATGCAACAATGGCAGAAATATCCAAGGCAAAAGCACAACCGAATTGGAGGGAAGCAGGTAATGAAGTTTTTTTTTGAGGATAACAATAAGGAGGCAAAAAAAAAATACCTATATTGCTGAAGCAAGGAGGCCTTGAAATTTTTTGATTCTCTATATCTTTTTATAAAATAAATGAGATATTGTAAATGAAAAGACACAAAATTAAACTATATTAGATAGTGCCATAAACAGTGAATTTTCTCATAAAAATTTGTAGAACAAAAAATTACAATTGAAATGAGAAAACCTCCTTGATAAAAGAAAAGATAAGAGAGAGTGAACCAATTCATGAAACTTACTTCAATAAAATGCTAGAAGAATCTATCATGCTTTGGTACCATGTTAGAATTTCCCAAGAGTAGAACTACAAAGCATCATAATATTTGAGAAGACAAATAGAACTGATTGATTATTCTATGGATCAAATTTGTATAAATAACAAATTTTATCATTGAGAGTCGTTGGATTACAACTCATAAAATCTGATCTAGACTATAACTGAGAATTTACCTGACTCATGAATAATTGGAAACTCAAGTAAGTCTATCCTAGTAGAGCTTAACAGAATAATTACTTATTCTAAAATTGAGCTTATTACCTCATATTTAGCTTCTAGTTAGTTATTTTTCATTGGTATGCTCAATTTGAGTTAATTTTCCAATTCCAACTTAAACCATTTGATATGGATCTAATTTATCTAGGTCCAATTGTGATACGCTAGTAGTTAAGTCAGTAGGGGCTATTGATATCTTGGGGAAGTCAAATTTGGTAACTTCTATAAAGTATACTTTATCCCTTGTCTTTGTGATTTATGAGTGGAATAGTACTAAATATTTGGAGTTCTTGCTAATTCATTTTTACTTTTTTCTATCATTTCTCTTCATTTAGTAGGATATCTAATTCTTCTTGAACCTTGGATTATCTCCCTGATATATATAAATTGGCCTATGTCCTTGAGAGGTATGCATGTATGGGGGACTTCTTATTGATTCAATATCTTGAGTAGGGACAATGGTGTATTTACCTACAAGAGAAGTTTTCTAACATGGGATATATTTTAAGTGGAAGTGGTGGGAATGATGAGAGTTATAAACTAATTTTTGACAATAAGAAATAAGTTTGAAGTTAGATGAGTGGGTTATGATGCCAATTTGTATAGGGTAGATAAAATATGCATCATGGTATGTGTAACTATGATATTTGATGTAAGGATTTATGTGATTTAGATATAAAATGAGGAGATAGAGGTGGTCCCTACAATGAAAGTGATTATGGAAGGCAAAAAGTTCCTCTTGGTGACCTGTGTGATGAGTAACACCTAGGAGATACACATGTTGAATTGGTGGAGGATAGGAGAACCATGGTAGAAGAATAGAAAAGATAAATAGTGGGGATATAAAAATAAGAAGGAATGGTAAGAGATAAAGTAGTGGTTATATAGGAAGAAAGAGAAATGATAAGATAAGAAGATATGATGTCGAATTTTGACTTGGTAGTAGAGGAAGTTGAAGCAGTGATTGCATATAGACTAGCTTATCCCTAGTATGAATAAGAGCTTCATTGAGGGGTCTTATCCTCTTGAACCTAAATATATTGTTCCCTTTGATATTTTCTATGTATATGACCACATAACTAAACATTGACCTATATGTTTCAAAAAAATTTTACACTTCGAATATTGTCTACTAGACTACTACTAGAATGAAAAATGCATTTGGGATGGTAATCATTGGTGTAACTTGCTTTCTATGCTTCTACTCCTATAGGGATAAGATTGCAATTCTTGCTACTACCTCTACAAATATATTCACCCTTTTGTGCCCTTAGTGTGCATTTGTGCTAGATGGTAGAGAATTGAGTGCTAAATAGAACATCTCTTATGCATTTGATCATTATAACCATATTTTACCTAATCCCCTATCATACAAAATTTTTCTTGTTTGAGTATACTATTTTTCTAAGAAATCCTAATTTATCACTTATCTAGCATCCTATTGTATGATATAATATTTTTAACATGTTAAATAATATTCAAATGATTTTTTTCCTATCTTAGTTAATGGGTCCCAAGAAGATATGGGTGGACCTTGAGTTCAAAATGCATAATCATCCTGTAGGTATCTTCTCTTATAAACAAGCCATCTCCAGGTTAGGATCATAGCCATTAACCATATAGAGTGACTTTTCGGTCTGCTATAGATTCCTAAGAATGGTCAAACCCAACAAATTTTATTATTTTTGCATTATTGGAAATAATGCTATATTTCATAAAGAGTGCTACTATTTTAAAACGAGTGTTACTCCTTTACAAATAGCATCACTTTGTTATAGTGACATCACCTCTAGAAATCATCACCATATTAACAATAAGCTATGAATGTGTTGTTGAAAAAAAATCATAATAATAAAAATGGATTTTACATATTATCACTTTTTATGTTGATTAATTATGTTTTAAAATACTAGATTCTAATTAGGTATGGTTAATAACAATAACTATATATATTTTTTGAATTTACATGGTGGAATCAATAGCTGGTATGAATTTGAGCAGGATGTCTAGCTTTTATGGCCGCCATAGTATTTTGTGTTGTCCACCCTAGAAGCTGCCACACAAATCTTCACACAATCTACCCCTATAACCACCATGCCATAATCATTTTAAACCTTTTACACCGCTAAAAGTATCAGGAAAGGGATAAAAATAACTATTTTAGCAAGTGATCTTGATAGGATAATTTTAAACAATCAATTGCTATGTATATAACATCAAATAGACGATTTTTTATCACTTTCAAGTGATTAATCTAATAAAATGTATACGAAGTAGGTAAAAGACACAAAGTTGTCTTCTTTCTCCAAGATTCACTTGGCACTAATGTGTTGGATTACCCTTTAACTTTTTGAATCATATCCCTTCATAGAATTCTTACTATAAATTAGTTTTTAATTATTGTGTATTTGTCTCACTATACTATTATTCTATGCCTCATTCATACTTAGATGGTTCCCCTATGATCTATGCCAATAAAAGCATCTCATTATTCTTCATTTTTATACTTATTCTTAGGGGTTTAACTAGATTTGTTTTGGTGCTAGTGTTACGTTTGCCCACATGTTATACTCCAAAGAGTCATCTAAATTTAGGTAAAACACCAATATATCTACAATAGGGTTCTTCATAGCTCATTTTTCATAACCTAAATATTTTAAGTATTTTCAATATTCTAAATATCACTTATAAAACCCTCATTTTCTATATTGTAATAAGAGGAATATCCTCTCTATTCAAAGAGAGGCTACTAAAGTTAAAAATTATTGAGTATATTTAATAGATCTAATGTGAAATCCATGTCAAAAAACTAGCATCAAGTACAAAAGGCATCTTGAAAAACATTATTAACATAGGTGAGAAAATGAGAATCTGCAAAAAAAATTGGGAATTGACAAAAAAATGGTTAACAAATAGACCAAAAATGAACAGAATTATTGAGTATATTTAATGTTTAGTTGTTTGGTGTTGTAATAGGTTGAAAGACCAATATTTTGGGTGCTACCAATATTTATCAAAGACTTGTATTGGGTTTCTCACATATTACTTGGCCACACAACAAGTGACCAAAGGAGGTGCCACATCCAATTTCCATTGGAAAATACACAATAGAGAGTATTTGAGAGGTTCAAGGACCAATTATGTTCATTGCCTATACTTTTTCTAATTGATCTACATAAACCTTTTGAGGCAATGAGAATGCATTAAAGTATGTATTAGGTATTGTTATCAAATAACATGGACATCCAATTTTCTATTATAGTGTAATGTTCAACAAAACATTTCAAAAATATCCTGCATATGAAAAACATCTCGATATAATTATATAAATAGTGGAATAACTACATCTTGGAAATGGAAATCATTATCCACACATATCATAAATTTTTAGAGTTCATTCACATGTAGAGTAATCTAAGGAATGACAGACATAAAATGTGGGCCACATATCTATAGTAGGTTCATTTAATAATCAAGCATAAGAAAGGTAGGTCTAATTTAGCAATAGATTATTTGAACCAAAATCAAACCATATCACTCAACATTATTCTTGATTCCAATGAGAATAAAATTTCTAATTGTTGCACCATGTATGGAGTAGATTATAATTGTACGAACACATACCAAGTTTTTTGTGCGGGTAAGCATATTTATAATTTTTATTTATAATATAACATCCTATATAACATGGGATGTTTTTATGTACTAGCAAAAAAGAACTCAAAAATATTTTTGGAAACACACTTTAGCAAACTAGCAAGTCACTTTGATATGGAAAAATGTTGGTAGTACTTGAAAAGTACTTTTATTAGTGCAAGATAAGGAATGATGTTGATAGGTACATCAAGTCATGTAATCCATGCACTATTTCTAAACTAACCAATGAGAAGTAGTATTCTATATACCATTTTTAGTGCCATTCAAGTGTTGGGAATCTATCTCCATGGATATCCTCTCATATTTTCACACATCTAAGCATGGCAATGATTGTGTCTTTGTAGGAGTTAGTAAGTTTTCAAAAATAGATACCATAATTCGTTGTAAGAAATTCATTTCAGCTAAGGATACTACTAAGTTTTAATTTATCCATGTGCAACTCAACATTGGCTTGTTAAATTCCATTGTATCTTATAGGGATAATAATTAAAAAAAAAAAATTGGTCCATTTTATGGAGCATGATGGACACCAAGTTGACCATATCCACAACCATCCACCCTCTAATTCATTGCTAGATAGAATTTGTTGTGAAAGTAAATTACTTGATTGATTTATTCAAGGATTAACTTTGTATAAATAGAAAATTTGATAATTGAGAGCCGTTGGATTACAATAACTCATCAAACATGATGAAGATACCACTTAGAGTTCACTTGACACATGGAGGAGTTGAAACTGTAGTGTGTCTATCCTAGTAGAACTTAGGAGAATATTCACTTATTCTAAAAGAAGTTGTGAATTAGTTTATTGTACATATTATTTAAATTTATAATTCCAAGCATTCATCCAATGGAATGAGAGACACCCCTATGTTTGAAATAATTATAATTGAGATCTATATAGCTCTACTATATATAACTTGTTTTATGTTTATTTTGGGTTCCAACCTTTGATACCCATTGATATATTTTTCCTTGTACAATCCATGGATTAATCATCTTATGGAAAAAAACAAGCATACAAATAAACACAATTTGTAAAATAAATTTAGCACATACAACAATAGGTTCATGGCATCTTGAAAAAGACAAATAAAAAATTCAAGCAATGCCATGACCAACATTGGATCCCACATCAATTCAACATTGGAGATAAGATATGGTTACATATTTAGAAATAGATCTTTGCAAGACCTTGTAGAAAGATCAAATATCTTTGTTATGGACCATATAGCACTACCAAAGTGGGAGAAAATAAATTTGAATTAAATCTTCCATCTTCTCTTGGTTTACATTGAATCTTCAATATTGAACTTCTAAGGCCTTATCATTTACCTTTGTTGAACACTTCCATAGTGGTAGAACAATTGGATAATAAAGAACTTAATACAAATAGTTTAACATAATTAGAGAAGGATTATATTGTTTACACATAGATTAGCACTACTAGAAGTCATTCCACTTAGATGTACAAATTTGTTAAGCTGGGATAACTTTATTTGTTTTTTGAAAAAAATCCTTTTAGGGACCCACTTTTAGGTAAGAACCAAGGAGGTGGGCGTATCTATTCCACCAAAATATCCCCAAGGATTGCACCTAGCCTACCCCATTAGGTACACTCAAAGAGCATACTTAAAACAATAAAAACTCAAACAACAAACAATAGCAACAAAGCAAAAAAAACACACACAAAAAACACAAAAATATTAAAAATAACAATAAAAAACCAAAAAACATAAAAACAAAAAAAAAACAACATAAAAACACACAGTGGAAAATTATTTAAAGGAAAAATAGATTACATATATAGCCAAACTAGTCCAACAAGACGTTTAGCCAAGATTCAACAAAGGAAACATAATAAATATCTTTCTGAGTTGGGAATTGAATATCCCTGACTAAACTAAAGAGAAGCTAGTACATATAAAAAGGAACTAGATATATGTGGGTACTTTTTGCACCTATCCACGCCAAGCTATTATCAATTATGTTGGTTGTTTTTTTTCTAAATAAAACTAGATATGATCAAAAAAATTTGTCAACCTAAGCCTATAATCCCTATCGAAGAAAATAAAAATGAAAAGGTAGTGGAGAGGTTATCCTTCAAGCCCATTGGAATACACTTCCAGTGCCTAAATATAATTAAAAGAAGAGATGAAGGCCTAGCTTGCTACTTGAAGAAAGAAATTAGTCATAGCTTGGAAACTCATTGATGTTCTCGACGATGCTCAAGGATGGTTAAAACTAACTAAGGCATGAGACTTACTTAATTGTTGTACCAGGGTGGAGGGTTCAAAAATGCTTGCTTGGTCTAATTATCAAAAGGTAAACTTCAGTAAAAGTGACCATCTCTCAATCTCATCAAAATATTTGTACTTGGCTATAACCTGATATGCTATTAATTTTTTGTATAGTGGCTAGAAGATGATAAAAGCATGATAAGAAAAATGGATAAGTCTAGAGAGCACTAGAGAAGTCTATACCGGGCTAGAAACTGATAGTGTTCAAAAGTTTTGGATTTCACAAGAGTAAAAAATTGGCTAAGTTTCTAGAGTGTCAAAATATTTGTTATGGATTGGAACCTGATGGGGTACCTAGGGTGCTAAAGTATTTGTAGATAGCCAAAGCCTGATAAGATACCAAAAAATCATCACACTACCAGATGAGAAAGAAGAAAAAAATGGATAAGTCTAGGGGGTGCTGAAACAATCATACCTGGGCAAAATCCAATAGTGTTTCAAAGACCCAATTTTTACAAGAGCAAAAAATTAGCTAATTGCCTAGAGTTTCAGAATATTTTTAATGTATCAAATATTTATGGGGTTCTAAAGCTCCATCCCCCTATTGGAATTCATGAGGTTGCAAAAATGGTTAAGTATGAAAAATGCTGGCAGAATTGTATCCAGTCGAAGCTCGACATGTTACTAATTATTCATCCTAATATTGAAAGCTAGTGAAAATAAAATATAGAATGAGGTCAAAAGAATTGTTCCTATCCTGATTTGATATGGTCCCAAATATCTGACACCATGAGATAACTACATATGATTTTAAAAACAAGTTGGATTAGAGTTTTGACACATGCAAGAATGAAATGCAAGCACACGATAAAATGGTGGAGTTACCTATAAAGTTATGCCTAGTAAAAGCATGTCAAGACACTAAAGATATGTCACCTTTTCAGAGGGAGTGTAAATACAAAGTATCTTAAGATCACATTTCAATGTCAGAAGGAGCCTTTACTCCATAATTGTAATTGGATGAGATACCTTGTCAGATGATCTTAATTACATGAACCATAATACGGATAATAAGGTGGCTCAAAAAAAGAAAGTTAGTATATATGAAAGGGCCAGATTCAACCAACAAGGTGGTCCCATATCCTAGCCACATCAGAAAACCATGATCTGGTTGTTGGAGTCATCGTACCTCCGAGTAGTTTAATAAATTGATATAACTTTTTGACATAACAACAAGCCATTTCTAAGGAAATGATACTTTTGACAACTCTAACATTGTAAAAGGTCTAAAAATACTAAGATGTAGAAGAAAACCTGGTTAGCTCTTAGTATTTTACAATTCATATGTAATGAGAAGATCCTTGTATATTAGTATAAAGGGATTATTTTTGTGCTTCTATTTCATCTCATTTGCAAAACATGTATGTATAAAGGAATACTCGTTTCTAGTTTAGTCATATTAAATTTTCATGGTACTTACTCAAAATCTTGAATTTGTGCTCATGATCATCTATTGGTTCTAGAATTTGTAGTTCAATTATATACACAATGTTGTGATTAACTATTTTGTAGTTGATAATAAAATTGGCTAGTTTGCTAGGCAATTCCTTGGTTTATCTATGTGATATATTAATAAACATATGTCTTTATGTGGATTAATCTGTACCAATATAATTTTTGGCTTTAACTAATTTTGCTTCTTTTAGCATCATTTTCCCTAGGATTTAGGAATAGTTGGCTGGAACTTTGAAGGAACCATCCTCATCCATATATTTACTGAGGAATTCTTCACACCTCTCGATCATTCAATGTTGGTCAAGATCTATGGGTGCACAAACATTTCCATTAGATAGATCTTCAAACCGACAGTTTTTGGCATACTTGATGGGACACTAGGTCCCACATTTTTGATAAGATAGTGTTCAATGATACTCTATTTTATTATTATTCAATAAATCACCTGGTGATTACCCTACAAGATTAATCTAGTTCTTATTATTGGTTGCTTTTAAACAAAAAAAGAGCTTGATGATACTTTGTTTGTGACATGTATATTTCATTCACCTGGTAACTTTGTTGTGAGTGCAACACATAAATTCTATGATATTCTAACTTCACATTTTACTAAAAGACCCCAAAGTAGTAGAAAAATATTGACATGATAAGAAGAATAAGTATTCTCATATGGTGACTCCCTCTTGAGAAGAGAATTTAGATCTTTTAAAGTTTTAGTAGTGTAACTATACCAATGGTGCAATATAATTTTCTCTAGTGGAATGATGTACGCTATATACATATTTCCTACCTACATGAGATCCCCAAAGCTACCCTAAAGATATTTCCCAACTTTGATGGTATAGAAAGGACTGTATATGAGCATTATCAAGATGTAGCCTCTTCAGGTACCATCCATAACTTTGCTTCTAAGGGTTTAATGACAAAACTACTTGATCTATATCTGAAAGGGGAGATATTATTGTGGTATAATTCCCTAGATAAAGGAATCATACACACATGATCTAATTCGGTAGAAGCACTCGTAGATGCCTTTGATGATACAAAATATCCTTTTATTTTACTTAATTATAATTCATCAAATGAGCTCCTCAAGAGATCATAGTCAATTTCAATATCTAGTTTAAAAGGACATGGAGGAGAATCCCCCAAAAATTCCAACCATATTATGCATAGGTATATCTTTACTATGTGTAATTTTTTCATCCATATTTGAGCATCTTGAATCAACAATCTAAAGAAAGAAGGCTCCCTCAACTTTTTTAGGAAATTGCACAAGCTTAAAATTTGTTGATTATGGCTGGAAAAATCCCACCTATAAATGTATCATATCCTAAAATTCCATCAATGAGCTTTGCATCATCGTCCAAAGTAGTAACTCCTAGACCTTGGGGCTACCCTGAAGATAAGTGGTCTTGTCCTGCTTCCAAAATTCAATAAAAATTGAAACAATAATTAAAAATTGTAATTAGGGAGATGACCAAAGAGTTTACGGACATGAGGATACAACTTATACATTCCAAAGTAGATACTAATATATAAATATATATAATATAATCTAAACTATGTCAGATCTTACAAATAAGATGAATTAAAGAAGGATCCCAAGGGAGAATGGGATATGATAACATCTACCATGAGGAAATAATATTGGAAATAAGGAAACCAACTAAACCCTCGCTACATAATATGTAGGAATACATGTAGCTTAATAATTATCAGCTAGTACCTTTGATATAAAATGTGATAGCTATAACTTACATAAATAAGAAAAAAGGGTGGATAGATGCAGGTCTCACAAAAACAAACTAGATTGAAGTCCTCACTAGTTTTCATGTATAATTTTTAGTAGGCCAAAATGTGGATGAAGAGATCCAAATAGGCACCTAGTTATCAGCTACAAAATTCCTAGATCAGAAGATAATTGGGCTCATAAGAAGTTGTACTTTCCAAGCATCAACATTAGGTAGAAAGCAGAAAAGATTAAATAGTTTCACAATTTGCTCAAAAGGGATCTCTCATCACCTACTCCATTTAGAGAATATTTTTTGGTATATGAGAAGGTAAACATGATTGATATTTTCATTGAAATGGTAACATAAATCAAAGACTCATCCAAAGTGGTACCCTCCTTAACTATCTAAAAAACCCATCCTACCCCATTCTATTTGTCCCTTCCCTTAGAAACTCATTTATTGCATAACTGTGTAGTGGATGCAAAGGCACAAGTCTCAATTATTCCAATGGAGATTTGTAGAAATTTGGAACAAAGCCCAAAAATAGAATAGCCTACATTTATATGTTTCAAAGGGATCAAATTAAGAAAAATATAAGTTTTACATAATGTTCTCATTATGATATGTGGTCATCTGAATCTGGTTGTGACTCAGGATGTAGTAATAGTTGATGCACCCCCATTATTAAGGATTTTTATATACCATGATGTTTTAACACAAATTAAAGGATATATAACCCATAAGTAGGTTCTGATAATCATTCCATGGGCCAAGATTATTATCAAGACATCAAATCACAAGGTGTTGTTCTTTTCCATTGAGAATTTCAAAGGATCAAAAATGTGTGTCATGTAGGAAGTTGTACATGATATAATATTAGAAATAGATTACCTACCATGTATAATGATAAATCATGATTGTAAATACACTAATCCAACTGTTTACAAGTTTACGTATTTTGATCTACAATAACAATGGGCTATATAATAGAATTATTTTTATGATCGTTATGTCATCACCCTAAATGGAGCCACAAGATGAGAAATCAAGGTAGAGGTGGTAGGTGTTATGGAACCGAGGATAGGGAGGCATATACAAATACAATCAAAATGATGAATGCATAATTGGGAAGATATAGTAGCTTATATGAATGCTACAAATCAGGACTCAATTTTTTTAGAGTATGGTCCAATTTTAGGATAGAACATGATTGATATGATTGTAATGGCAAGTTAGGGTAAATTGAGTACAAAGAAAAACTCAATTTCAATATTTTTTATCAAGATATTGCATATTTATAGGATAGTATACATGGTGTATCTTGCAGTATGCATGACAGACACACCACACTTTTGTGTAAATAGGTGGTGAATAAATAAGCTAATATGGTAATTATAGATATATGCAATATATTGAATCACTTTGTACATATATAAAAGGGATTATGGTATGTATTAAGAGGTAACAAAAAATTATGGACTATTAAATTCCATAGGCTATCACACAGTTTTGTCTTAACACTTTATTCCTTTACTCCTTTGTTCCTTTCCCTCTCATATTTTATGTTTGACTCCATATCCCAATGGACATAATGCAGAAGAGTACAAAATTGCAAAATATGCACCCCAAAAATTGTAGTAGTTTAAAGAAAAACTATCACCACTCATGCAATCTAGGTGATGCCATATAGAGGGATGATGTTAGTCAAAAATAAAATTTTCAAAAAGAAAATAATTTAGGTTGACACAAAGGGAATGTCTAAGGATGATTTACATCAAGCTAAATATTTTTGAAAAAACACGTAATTCAAAGACATAATTTTTGTACGTGTCAGTTAGCACAATTATACCCTAGAATTCTCTATAGGACTACATGTGCCACACAAATGAAGTATCACTACAATGAATATGATTTCAAGAAAATAGATAAAATCTCTCATGGCTAAATATGATTTGCAGAATAGGTTCTTTCTAAATTACGCATAAATGAGGAAAATATCCAAGGATGGCAATAATGCAAGATAGTTTATCTTCTTTGGAAGATATTGTTAGCATATGTGGAGTATATTTATGGGAATATGATTCTTGGGGATGTTCTATGACATGAGAAATTTATTTTGCTACTTTGGGAGGGTATCCCAATGATCCAGTAGTTCTATTTCTATTTGTTATCAGGTTACCCTAGCATCATATTCCCTTTTGTGTTATTGTTTTATTTGATTTTTCCCATTTGGCTGCTATTTCTAGGCTAATTGTGCCACTAACGCCTTGATTTGATGGTAATTTTGACCTTCCTATTGCTTCCCCCTCTCCTCCTCTTCCCTTCATCTGTATTTCCTATGCATGTTCTTTCTTCTCTACTTCATAGTTATGTTCCACCTTGTCATGTGAGTAACTTCCACCCTATCACCCACCACACTCATTTATATTACCACCTCTATCAGTTACATTACTCTCCATATACTTTTTATATCTCTTTCGTCCTACTTATTTTATTAGAAAGTGTTAAGTTAAAAAAAATTGACCTTTTGGATTCCTTATTTCTATAAAGGGAAAATCCCTTGCGAGTCATCAAGACTATGCATACTTTTTGCACCTACCTATACTAAGCTATTAGAAATCATGTATTTTATTTGTTTTCTAAATAAAACCATAGATCATCAAAGGTTTTTTTCAACCTAATCCTAGAATCCCTACAACAACTGACCAAAGGAGGTGCCACATCCAATTTCCATTGGAAAATACACAATAGAGAGTATTTGAGAGGTTCAAGGACCAATTATGTTCATTGCCTATACTTTTTCTAATTGATCTACATAAACATTTTGAGGCAATGATGAATGCATTAAAGTATGTATTAGGTATTGTTATCAAATAACATGGACATCCAATTTTCTATTATAGTGTAATGTTCAAAAAAACATTTCAAAAATATCCCACATATGAAAAACATCTCAATATAATTATATAAGTATATAAATAGTGGAATAACTACATCTTGGGAATGGAAATCATTATCCACACATATCATAAATTTTTAGAGTTCATTCACATTTAGAGAATCTAAGGAATGAAAGACATAAAATGTGGGCCACATATCTATAGTAGGTTCATTTAATAATCAAGCATAAGAAAGGTAGGTCTAATTTAGCAATAGATTATTTGAACCAAACTCAAACCATATCACTCAAAATTATTCTTGATTCCAATGAGAATAAAATTTCTAATTGTTGCACCATGTATGGAGTAGATTATAATTTTACGAACACATACCAAGTTTTTTGTGCGGGTAAGCATATTTATAATTTTTATTTATAATATAACATCCTATATAACATGGGATGTTTTTATGTACTAGCAAAAAAGAACTCAAAAATATTTTTGGAAACACACTTTAGCAAACTAGCAAGTCACTTTGATATGGAAAAATGTTGGTAGTACTTGAAAAGTACTTTTATTAGTGCAAGATAAGGAATGATGTTGATAGGTACATCAAGTCATGTAATCCATGCACTATTTCTAAACTAACCAATGAGAAGTAGTATTCTATATACCATTTTTAGTGCCATTCAAGTGTTGGGAATCTATCTCCATGGATATCCTCTCATATTTTCTCACATCTAAGCATGGCAATGATTGTGTCTTTGTAGGAGTTAGTAAGTTTTCAAAAATGGATACCATAATTCCTTGTAAGAAATTCATTTCAGCTAAGGATACTACTAAGTTTTAATTTATCCATGTGCAACTCAACATTGGCTTGTTAAATTCCATTGTATCTTATAGGGATAATAATTAAAAAAAAAAAATTGGTCCATTTTATGGAGCATGATGGACACCAAGTTGACCATATCCACAACCATCCACCCTCTAATTCATTGCTAGAAAGAATTTGTTGTGAAAGTAAATTACTTGATTGATTTATTCAAGGATTAACTTTGTATAAATAGAAAATTTGATAATTGAGAGCCGTTGGATTACAATAACTCATCAAACATGATGAAGATACCACTTAGAGTTCACTTGACACATGGAGGAGTTGAAACTCTAGTGTGTCTATCCTAGTAGAACTTAAGAGAATATTCACTTATTCTAACAGAAGTTGTGAATTAGTTTATTGTACATATTTTTTAAATTTATAATTCCAAGCATTCATCCAATGGAATGAGAGACACCCCTATGTTTGAAATAAGTATAATTGAGATCTATATAGCTCTACTATATATAACTTGTTTTGTGTTTATTTTGGTTTCCAACCTTTGATACCCGTTGATATATTTTTCCTTGTACAATCCATGGATTAATCATCTTATGGACAAAAACAAGCATACAAATAAACACAATTTGTAAAATAAATTTAGTACATACAACAATAGGTTCATGGCATCTTGAAAAAGACAAATAAAAAATTCAAGCAATGCCATGACCAACATTGGATCCCACATCAATTCAACATTGGAGATAAGATATGGTTACATATTTAGAAATAGAGCTTTGCAAGACCTTGTAGAAAGATCAAATATCTTTGTTATGGACCATATACCACCGCCAAACTGGGAGAAAATAAATTTGAATTAAATCTTCCATCTTCTCTTGGTTTACATTGAATCTTCAATATTGAACTTCTAAGGCCTTATCATTTACCTTTTTTGAACACTTCCATAGTGGTAGAACAATTGGATAATAAAGAACTTAATCCAAATAGTTTAACATAATTAGAGAAGGATTATATTGTTTACAGATAGATTAGAACTACTAGAATTCATTCCACTTAGATGTACGAATTGGTTAAGTTGGGATAACTTTATTTGTTTTTTGAAAAAAATCCTTTCAGGGACCCACTTTTAGGTAAGAACCAAGGAGGTGGGCGTATCTATTCCACCAAAATATTCTCAGGGATTGCACCTAGCATACCCCATTAGGTACACTCAAAGAGCATACTTAAAACAATAAAAACTCAAACAACAAACAATAGCAACAAAGCAAAAAAAACACACACACAAAACACAAAAATATTAAAAATAACAATAAAAAACCAAAAAACATAAAAACAACAAAAAAAAAACATAAAAACACACAATGGAAAATTATTTAAAGGAAAAATAGATTACATATATAGCCAAACTAGTCCAACAAGACATTTAGCCAAGATTCAACAAAGGAAACATAATAAATATCTTTCTAAGTTGGGAATTGAATATCCCTGACTAAACTAAAGAGAAGCTAGTACAAATAAAAAGGAACTAGATATATGTGGGTAATTTTTGCACCTATCCACGCTAAGCTATTATCAATTATGTTGGTTGTTTTTTTTCTAAATAAAACTAGATATCATCAAAAAATTTTGTCAACCTAACCCTATAAGCCCTATCGAAGCAAACAAAAATGAAAATGTAGTGGAGAGGTTATCCTTCAAGCCCATTGGAATACACTACCAGTGCCTAAATATAATTAAAAGAAGAGATGAAGGCCTAGCTTGCTACTTGAAGAAAGAAATAGTCATAACTTGGAAACTCATTGATGTTCTCGACGATGCTCAAGGATGGTTAAAATTGAGTAAGGCATGAGACTTACTTAATTGTTGTACCTGGGTGGAGGGTTCAAAAATGCTTGCTTGGTCTAATTATCAAAAGGTAAACTTCAGTAAAAGTGACCATATCTCAATCTCACTGAAATATTTGTACTCGGCTAGAACCTGGCATGCTACTAATTTTTTGTATAGTGGCTAGAATATGACAAAAGCATGATAAGAAAAATGGATAAGTCTAGAGAGCACTAGAGGAGTCTATATCGGGCTAGAAACTGATAGTGTCCCAAAGTTTTGGCTTTCACAAGAGTAAAAAATTGGCTAAGTTTCCAGAGTGTCAAAATATTTGTTATGGATCGGAACCTGATGGGGTACCTAGGGTGCTAAAATATTTGTAGATAGCCAAAGCCTGATAAGATACCAAAAAATCATCACACAACCAGATGAGAAAGAAGAAAAAAATGGATAAGTCTAAGGGGTGCTGAAACAATCATACCTGGGCAAAATCCAATAGTGTTTCAAAGACCCAATTTTTACAAGAGAAAAAAATTAACTAATTGCCTAGAGTTTCAGAATATTTTTAATGTATCAAATATTAATGGGGTTCTAAAGCTCCATCCCCCTGTTGGAATTCATGAGGTTGCAAAAATGGTTAAGTATGAAAAATGCTGGAAGACTTGTATCCAGTCAAAGCTCGACATGTTACTAATTATTCATCCTAAGATTGAAAGCTAGTGAAAATAAAATATAGAATGAGGTCAAAAGAATTGTTCCTATCCTGATTCGGTATGGTCCCAAACATCTAAAACCATGAGATAACTACATATGATTTTAACAACAAGTGGGATGAGAGTTTCGACACATGCAAGAATGAAATGCAAGCACGCGATAAAATGGTGGAGTTACCTATAAAGTTATGCCTAGGAAAAGCATGTCAAGACACTAAAGATATGTCACATTTTCAGAGGGAGTGTAAATGCAAAGTATCTGAAGATCACATTTCAATGTCAGAAGGCGCATTTACTCCATAATGCTAATTGGATGAGATACCTTGTCAGATGATCTTCATGACATGAACCATAATACAGATAATAAGGTGGCTCAAAAAAAGAAAGTTAGTATATATTAAGGGGCCATATTCAACCAACAAGGTGGTCCCATATCCTAGCCACATCAGAAAACCATGATCTGGTTGTTGGAGTAGCCGTACCTCCGAGTAGTTTAATAAATTGGTATAACTTTTTGACATAACAACAAGCCATTTCTAAGGAAATGATACTTTTGACAACTCTAACATTGTAAAAGGTCTAAAAGTACTAAGATGTAGAAGAAAACCTGGTTAGCTCTTAGTCTTTTACAATTCATATGTAATGAGAAGAACCTTGTATATCAGTATAAAGGGATTATTTTTGTGCTTCTAGTTCATCTCATTTGCAAAAAATCTATGTATAAAGGACTACTCGTTTCTAATTTAGTCTTATTAAATTTTCATGGTACTTACTCAAAATCATAAATTTGTACTCATGATCATCTATTGGTTCTAGAATTTGTAGTTCAATTATATACAAAATGTTGTGATTAACCGTTTTGTAGTTGATAATAAAATTGGCTAGTTTGTTAGGCAATTCCTTGGTTTATCTATGTGATATCTTAATAAACATATGTCTTTATATGGATTAATCTGTACCAATATAATTTTTGGCTTTAACTAATTTTGCTTCTTTTAGCATCATTTTCCCTAGGATTTAGGAATAGTTGGTTGGAACTTTGAAGGAACCATCCTCCTCCATATATTTACTGAGGAATTCTTCACACCTCTCGATCATTTGATGTTGGTCAAGATCTATGGGTTCACAACCATTTCCATTAGATAGATCTTCAAACCGACAGTTTTTGGCATACTTGATGGGACACTAGGTCCCACATTTTTGATAAGATAGTGTTCAATGATACTCTATTTTATTATTATTCAATAAATCACCTGGTGATTCCCCTACAAGATTAATCTAGTTCTTATTATTGGTTGCTTTTAAACAAAAAAAGAGCTTGATGATACTTTGTTTGTGACATGTATATTTCATTCACCTGGTAACTTTGTTGTGAGTGCAACACCTAAATTCTATGATATTCTAACTTCACATTTTATTGAAATACCCCAAAGTAGTAGAACAATATTGACATGATAATAAGAATAAGTATTCTCATATGGTGACTCCCTCTTGAGAAGAGAATTTAGATCTTTTAAAGTTTTAGTAGTGTAACTATACCAATGGTGCAATATAATTTTCTCTAGTGGAATGATGTACGTTATCTACATATTTCCTACCTACATGAGATCCCCAAAGCTACCCTGAAGATATTGCCCAACTTTGATGGTACAGAAAGGACCGCATATGAGCACTATCAAGATGTAGCCTCTTCAGGTACCATCCATAACATTGCTTCTAAGGGTGTAATGACAAAACTACTTGATCTATATCTCAAAGGGGAGATATTATTGTTGTATAATTCCCTAGATAAAGGAAGCATACACACATGATCTAATCCGGTAGAAGCACTCGTAAATGCCTTTGATGATACAGAATAACCTTTTATTTTACTTACTTAATTCTAATTCATCAAATGATCTCCTAAAGAGATCATAGTCAATTTCGATATCTAGTTTAAAATGACATGGAGGAGGATCGCCCAAGAATTCCAACCATATTATGCATAGGTATATCTTTACTATGGGTAATTTTTTCATCCATATTTGAGCATCTTGACTCAACAATCTAAAGAAAGAAGGCTCCCTCAACTTTTTTAGGAAACTGCACAACCTAAAAATTTGTTGATTATGCTTAGAAAAATCCCACCTATAAATGTATCATATCCTAAAATTCCATCAATGAGCTTTGCATAATTTTCCAAAGTAGTAACTCCTAGACCCTAGGGCTACCCTGAAGATAAGTGGTCTTGTTTTGCTTCCAAAATTCAACAAAAATCAAAACAATAATTAAAATTTGTAATTAGGGAGATGACCAAAGAGTTTACGGACATGAGGATACAACTTATACATTCCAAAGTAGATACTAATATATAAATATATATAATAGAATCTAAACTATGTCAGATCTTACAAATAAGATGAATCAAAGAAGGATCCCAAGGGATAATGTGATATGATAACATCTACCATGAGGAAATAATATTGGAAATAAGGGAGCCGACTAAACCCTCGCTACATAATATGTAGGAATACATGTAGCTTAATAATTATCAGCTAGTACCTTTGATATAAAATGTGATATCTCTAACTTACATAAATAAGCAAAAAAGGTGGATAGATGCAGGTCTCACAAAAAAAAACTAGATTGAAGTCCTCACTAGTTATCATGTATAATTTTTAGTAGGCAAAAATGTGGATGAAGAGATCCAAATAGGCACCTAGTTATCAGCTACAAAATTCCTAGATCAGAAGATAATTGGGCTCATAAGAAGTTGTACTTTACAAGCATCAACATTAGGTAGAAAGCAGAAAAGGTTAAATAGTTTCACAATTTGCTCAAAAGGGATCTCTCATCACCTACTCCATTTAGAGAATATTTTTTGTTATATGAGAAAGTAAACATGATTGATATTTTCATTGAAAGGGTAACATAAATCAAAGACTCATCCAAAGTGGTACCCTCATTAACTATCTAAAAAACCCATCCTACCCCATTCTATTTGTCCCTTCCCCTAGAAAATCATTTATTGCATAACTGTGTAGTGGATGCAAAGGCACAAGTCTCAATTATTCCAATGGATATTTGTAGAAATTTGGAACTAAGTCCAAAAATAGAATAGCCTACATTTATATGTTTCAAAGGGATCAAATTAAGAAAAATATAAGTTTTACGTAATGTTCTCATTATGATATGTGGTCATCTGAATCTAGTTGTGACTCAGGATGTAGTAATAGTTGATGCACCCCCATTATTCAGGATTTGTGTATACCATGATGTTTTAACACAAATTAAAGGATATAACCCATAAGTAGGTTCTGATAATCATTCCATGGGCCAAGATTATTATCAAGACATCAAATCACAAGGTGTTGTTCTTTTCCATTGAGAATTTCAAAGGATCAAAAATGCATGTCATGTAGGAAGTTGTACATGATATAATATTTGAAATAGATTACCTACCATGTATAATGATAAATCATGATTGTAAATACACTAATCCAACTCTTTACAAGTTTACGTATTTTGATCTACAATATCAATGGGCTATATAATAGAATTATTTTTATGATCGTTATGTCATCACCCTAAATGGAGCCACAAGATGAGAAATCAAGGTAGAGGTGGTAGGTGTTATGGAACCGAGGATAGGGAGGCATATACAAATACAATCAGAAGGATGAATGCATAATTGGGAAGATATAGTAGCTTAGATGAATGCTACAAATCAGGACTCAATTTTTTTAGAGTATGGGCCAATTTTAGGATAGAACATGATTGATATGATTGTAATGGCAAGTTAGGGTAAATTGAGTACAAAGAAAAGCTCAATTTCAATATTTTTTAATCAAGATATTGCATATTTATAGGATAGTATACATGGTGTATCTTGCCATATGCATGACAAACACACCACACTTTTGTGTAAATAGGTGGTGAGTAAATAAGCTAATATGGTAATTATAGATATATGCAATATATTGAATCACTTTGTACATATATAAAAGGGATTATGGTATGTATTAAGAGGTAACAAAAAATTATGGAATATTAAATTCCATAGGCTGTCACATAGTTTTGTCTTAACACTTTATTCCTTTAATCCTTTGTTCCTTTCCCTCTCATATTTTATGTTTGACTCCATAGCCCAATGGACATGAGGTAGAAGAGTACAAAATTGCAAAATATGCACCCCAAAAATTGTAGTAGTTTAAAGCAAAACTATCACCACTCATGCAATCTAGGTGATGCCATATAGAGGGATGAAGTTAGTCAAAAATAAAATTTTCAAAAAGAAAATAATTTAGGTTGACACAAAGGGAATGTCTAAGGATGATTTACATCAAGCTAAATATTTTTGAAAAAACAAGTAATTCAAATACATATTTTTTGTACGTGTCAGTTAGCACAATTATACCCTAGAATTCTCTATAGGACTACATGTGCCACACAAATGAAGTATCACTGTAATGAATATGATTTCAAGAAAATAGATAAAAGCTCTCATGGCTAAATATGATTCGCAGAATAGGTTCTTTCTAAATTACGCATAAAGGAGGAAAATCTCCAAGGATGGCAATCATGCAAGATAGTTTATCTTCTTTGGAAGATATTGTTAGCATATGTGGAGTATATTTATGGGAATATGATTCTTGGGGATGTTCTATGACATGAGAAATTTATTTTGCTACTCTGGGAGGGTATCCCAATGATCCAGTAGTTCTATTTCTATTTGTTATCAGGTTACCCTAGCATCATATTCCCTTTTGTGTTATTTTTTTATTTGATTTTTCCCATTTGGCTACTATTTCTAGGCTAATTGTGCAACTAACTCCTTGATTTGATGGTACTTTTGACCTTCCTATTGCTGCCCCCTCTCCTCCTCTTCCCTTCATCTATATTTCCTATGCATGTTCTTTCTTCTCTACTTCACAGTTATGTTCCACCTTGTCATGTGAGTAACTTCCACCCTATCACCCACCACACTCCTTTATATTACCACCTCTATCAGTTGCATTACTTTCCATATACTTTTTATATCTCTTTCTTCCTACTTATTTTATTAGAAAGTGTTAAGTTAAAAAAATTTGACCTTTTGGATTCCTTGTTTCTATAAAGCGAAAATCCCTTGCGAGTCATCAAGACTATGCATACTTTTTGCACCTACCTATACTAAGCTATTAGAAATCATGTATTTTATTTGTTTTCTAAATAAGACCATAGATCATCAAAGGTTTTTTTCAACCTAATCCTAGAATCCCTACCAAAAGTAAAGAAAAATGAAAAGGTAGTGGAGATATTAGCCTTCAAGCCCATTGGAATACACTACCAGCACCTAACTAGAATTTGGAGAAGGGACGAAGGCTCAAATTACTGCTTGATAAAATAAATAGCCATAGCCTAGAAACTCATTTATGTTCCCTACAATGTTGAAGTATGGTTAAAATCAAATAAGATATAAGAATTCGTTAGCTATCATACCCAAGAAAACGGTTCAGAAGTGCACACTTGGTCTAACTACCAGAAGGTAAGCTTCAACATAATTGACCATATATCAAAGTCACCATAAGATTTGTACCTGACCAAAAATTGACATGATACTAATTATTTATCTAGTGGTTGAAATATGACAAGAGTAGGATAACAAAAATGGCCAAGTCTAGAGAGTACCAAAGGAATCTGTACTGGTTAGAACCTGATAGTGTTCCAAAGGTCCAACTTTTATAAGATCAAAAAATTGGTTAAGTACCCAAAGTACCAGAACATTTGTGATGGGATAAAACCCAATGGGGTACCCAAGGCATCATAATATTTGTAGATAGTGAGATCCCAGTAAGATACCAAAAACCAATCATGCTACCAGATGAGAAAAAAGAGAAAATGGATAAGTCTGGGAGGCACTAGAATAATTACACCTAGGAAAAACCCGATAGTGTTCCAAAGATATAACTTTCACAAGAGTAGAAAATTGGCTAAGTGCTGCCTATAACACCAGAATATTTATGACAAGCCAGAATCTAGTGGTGTGCTAAAGCTCTATCCCATTTTTGGAAGTCATCTGGTTACAAAAATGGCTAAGTATGAAGAAGGTCATAAGACTTGTACCCAATCAAAAGCTGAAAGCTGGTGGAAATAAAATACAAATGATGCCAAAATACTTGTACCTAACTCAAGCCCTATATGATCCCAAATATTTAACACCATGAGATAATTGCATATGATGTTAGCAGCAAGCTAAATCATAGTTTCAACACATGCAAGGATGAAAGGAAATCATATGGTTAAATTGTGGAGTTACTTAGAAATTTATGCCTATTTAAAGCACATCGAGGCACTAAATATGTGTCACCCTTTTAGACGAAGTATAAATACAGAGGATCTGGAGACCATATTTCAATGTCAAAAGGATCCTTTACTCCATAATGCTAATTGGATGAGATCCCTTATCAAATGATCTTAACGACATAAACCATCACATAGATGATAGGGTGGCTAAACCAAAGAAATTTAGTAGATATTAAGGGATTAGATTCAACCAAAAATGTGGTCACATATTCAAGAAGAAATAGATTCTGGCCACATTAGCAAACCATGATTTGGTGGTTGGAGCAACCATACCTCTAAGAAATTCTATAAATTGGTAGAACTTTATTATATAACAACAAGTCATGTCTAAGGCAATGATGCTTTTAAAATTTTTAACATTGTAAGAGGTCTATAAATACTAAGATGTTGAAGAAAAACTAGTTGGCTCTTAGGCTTTTATAATTTATATGTAATAATAAGATCCTTGCATATTAATACAAAGGGATTATTGTTTGGCTTCTTGTTCATCTCATTTGCAGAACATGTATGTATAGAGGACTAATCATTTCTAATTTAGGTATATTAAATATTCATGGTACTTAATATGAATCCTAAATCTATGTTCATGATCATCTATTGGCTCTAAAATTTTTAGTTCAATTAGATAAACAACATTGTGATTAACTATTTTGTAGATTGTAATCGAACTTGCTAGTCTATTAGGCAATTTTTTGGTTTATCTACATGATATCTTAATAAAAATATCTCTATGTGTATTAATCTATACCAATTTAAGTTCTAGATTTATCTACTTTTACTTCTTTCAAAACCCTTTTCCCTAGGATTTGGGAATAGTTAGCTAGGACTAAAAAGGAACTAACCTCCTCTGAAGATTGATTGTGAAAGCCTTCATTGCCTCCTGATCATTCAATGTTGGTCAAGGTTTTTGGGTAAAAAAAAAAATTATTAGATAGATCTCCACACCAATAGTATCTCTAGAAATAGAGCCATCCATAGAAATGATATAAAGAAGGGCATCCCTGATTTGCAAAGCCCACCATTTGGAAGGGTGACCATAGGAAGTAAGATCAACTTAGTCTAATGCCCAATTAACTAAAACATCAATAATCCTATTCTGATAGACTCCATTTGAGTCCTCGAATATTCCAAGTGATGATATTCATTAATAACAAGGCTAAATATTTTTGTAATGGTATTAATATTACCTTCTTCTATAAACTTTTCACCTTATTTTATCATATGATGTTGATTAGTCTTGCAACCTATATTTTGGTTAGTGCCCATCTTCTTCTTTTTTCTATTTATTGTCTTACTCCAAGTGAACCTAGGATAGATTCTAACCTTGAAGTATGTGTATACGAAACCAAAGAATTTTTGGAAGGTTCAAAAATGTTTATCTTAGTTTTTGAATTATTTGAAATTCTAGAATTTAGAAGATTGTTCTTCTTGTCTACGTTTTCTCCCTTGTTTCTTTGTTGAAAACCTTTGATTTCCTGGTTTATCTCTAATTCCTTCCTTTGAACTTTAAAGTATGTTTCTATGATTTATATATCCATTATGTCCTCTTCCTCACCTATGAGGTTATGTGTGGAAAGAATTCCAAACATATTAGTTGACAACTTGCTTTATCCTTCATAATTAGATGTTTTTGAGTGTTTTTCTTTTTAGGTATTTGAAAACCTTCTAAATTTATGTCCTCTTTCTTTTGTTTTGGAATCTTACTTGGATAGACACTATCCAAATGACCGTATCCATGACATATTCTACAATAGAAAGGAATATTCTCATTTTCCACCAACTACTTTTAGGTGTCCTCCCAAAATTGTAATGAGATATTTTATTTAAGGGGTTTGTTAAAATCTATTAAGACACAAATTTAGGTATAAATCACGTGTTTAAATTTATGTGTATAGCTAGCAATTATTATAAAATTTCCAAGGAAGTTTTTTATTGTAGAATACATAGTCTAATTCTAGAATTCAATTGGGAGGCCAAAGAGTCTAACCCACATAGGTCTTGTAGAAGATATCTCTTCTTTGAATTTTAATTTAGTGTGCCAACTCTTCATGAAAATACCAACGCTTCCAAAGAACCAAGCACCCCCTTTAAATATTTTCTCTATATTCATCATTAGCAAAAATAATAAGAAAATAATCACTGGGATAAACTAATATTTGTAACTCACCTTGTGTTTTCTACTATTTTGCATCCCATATTTTGAAATCAAATAGGATCAAATAAAAACCAAAGAAATTACGAACTTATTCTCTTCTCTCTATATATTCTATGCCATTCTAAATGTTGCCCATTTTTAGCTTAACAACTAGGTTTCCATCAACTGCTCTTAGATATTTTGACTCAATTTTTTTGGGATCAATCTTAGGAATTCTTAGTTTCTATAAAAAGCCTTAATATTAATGTTATCATTATTCTAGGACTGTTCACCATGAAGGACATCCCTAAAATTAAATTTTGGGGTTGAATCCCCAAAATACTTACCCATGAAAAGGATTTCCATAGTGTATTTATTTTGGAGACGTTCTTTAGCATTAAGACTACTTATGTTTTGAATAATTTTTTATTTTCGTAAGGAAGTTTCTCTTATGTGATATGCAACTTGAAACTTATTTATGGGTCTCTTTAATCCATGCCTTGGATATCGAGGAAAGGTATGATTTTTACTTTTTTATTGGGCAACAAATTGAAATTAGCTTTCAATAGTCTATAGCATGAAAATTTTCTAAATGATATATTCCTAACCCATCAAGGACCTACTACAACATATACCATGATTATCATGGGTAAAAAGAACAAAAACACTGGCCACTAGGGCCCATACTAAACTTGATCCTCTCTTTTTGGTTTCTATGTTTTCTGCCTCTCTGCGGGATCCCTACCTAGGTATTCCTATTTTGACTTGAAATTGTAAAAGGTTTTAGGACCTTTCAAAACCCCCTTTCCATAAATCAATATATATATATATATAAGGACAACTCACATGTATATATATTTTATTTAATATGCATTTTATAACTCATTGAAGGTAAATCAATATATTTTTATATGGGTGACCTTATAACTCATGGAAGCTGAACCATCACATTTCCATATGGGTGACCTTCCATATTCAATATGGTGGATTTCCAGTACTTTGATTCATGTATAAAAAGATATGCACCATTGTCTATATAAATTAATAGTAATAGATGCAATGAAATAACCTCACATATTATGTTAGAGATTTCTTGCATTGTACTCTTGTTTTGAGCAATAAAATCATTTTACCATTTTCTTATATAATCATGTTCTAATATATTATACTCTATTATTTTTAAATTGTATTTTTTCTTGATCTTCCTTAACTCAAAATTTTGAGTTTTAGAAGAGTAAAAATTCTAAGTTTTGGTTCATTTTTATTTTCTAGTTTGTTCAAAATTTTATTTCAATTGTTCTAAATTTTTAATTTTGGCCTATAAAAACTCTAAACCTATGTGCATACTTGCTAAAAAATATTCTTCCTACTTTGTATCAAATTAAAAGAAGTAGGATGCAAGATCTCCCACTTAGGAATAAAAATGTCAAGAAAAATATCATTATACATCTCATGACTATCAACCTAATCAACTTATATTTAAAAGAAGGGAATAAATATAATTTTTATCCATTCAATATATTTAATTGAGGTTAATAGGCTATGGAATTTTAGTTTTCTCCATCTTGTTATGACCAAATTACTCAATGTATATTTTAATAATTATTTACTATCAATAGATGAGTACTAAAATATTTTGTAGATACTAATGATGGAAAAAATATTTCTATCATGACTATATATATACCCTAATACCTAGTGTGTTTTCACCCTCTTTTCCATATTTTTGGGAACTTAGGTTAAAAAAACTAATTTTTTGTTCCTTGGTGTGAAATAAGCTAAAAAATAGTATACCTATTTCCTGGTCATAATATGTTTCTACATGAATTTATGTTGTCTAAGAATATTTTTCTATTATTTGTTAAAATTAATTATCAGACATAATTTGAATTAAATATAGGATCTTAGTCATCACCCTCACTCTTAAAAATTTAACCATATGATAAGTATTATAAGATTCACATATGGTAATGGCTACAATGTCCTATTTCTGGATACATCTTATTGATAAGAGTTAGAATAATTGTCACATAAAAATTTTTATAGACCTTATCATATATATATATATATGAAATGGTTATCTTATACATATATTAGGGCATCTAAAAATTAATATCCTAAAGTAATTACATCATTACAAATCCCATCACAATCATATCCATCTTGATATCAAAATATTTATCATTAAAATAATATTGCTTTTATACTCATGTAAAATATTTGATTATCTCAATAGGATACTCCAATTATCTATATAGGATCATCAAATTTTCCAAAGCATATGGTGGCATAGGGGTAGTTTGAATCTCACCTCAATAAATTATCTTCCTTTATTAGTGATGAAGTAGGGGTAATTTGTTATCCTCATGATATAAGTGAATGATCCAAAATCATCTTGCACATCTCTCACAATAGTTCATAGAAAAATTCCTCAAGGATATTTATCTTGAGGTTAGTCTATCATTATTTGGCATGTCAAAACCCTGTAAGGATATTTGTTATGAGGTAAATCTATCACCATTTAGAAAATAAAAAGTCCTAAAGGAAAATTATCTTCAAGCCAGTATATTACTATTTGGTACATAAAATATTATCAGGACATTTATCTTAAGTCAATTCTATAATAATTTGACATATTAAATTTTCCAAGATATTTTCATTAAATACGTCTATTACCATTTGACGAATTAGAAGTCCTCAATAAAATTTGTATTAAGGTAAGTCTATCTCCATTTGGAACTTCAAAATTCCTAAAATATCAATTTATTGGGAAAACATATTATCATTTGACACATCAAAAGTCCTTAAGGATATTTTTCCTAAGGTAAGTCTATCACTTGTAAGGCATGAAAAGAGTCCTCAAAGATATTTGATTGGTGGTATAACTACTTTGTATCGTCCTTTAATTTCATTTGTGTGGAATATATTATATAATAGCAATGTTATTTGGTATATCTAAATTCATCCTATGTACATTGATTTTTTTATCATATCTTGTATCATAAAAACACCATTTGGCATGTATAGAGTCATCATGGTTACATCTATTTTTGTAACATATATTTTATAATAACAGTGTTATTTAGAATATCTAAAGTCTCGATTAAAACACTCACTTTTATATCATATCATATACCATAGAAATTTTATTTACCATATCTAAAGTCCCCTTGGGTACATCCATTTTGTATAATATCTTGTACAATAGAAAAATTGTTTCGAATATTCAAAGTTTTCCTAGGCACAACTATCTCATATCTTTTTTTACATATTTGTATATATTTATACATATTAGCACCACTATGGCATATCCAAAATAAAATTAAACATATTTTCCTTAGTCTAAATTTATTATCTCAATCCATGACATTAACCTCATAATTAAAATTTTAAGATCATTATTATAACATAATAAAATTATCATAAAAAATATCATTATCTATCAAATAAAATCATATAATTACATCATAATAACTATCATTATTATAAATTATCAATCAAAAAATATAATCAATGTCCATACTATAATCAATGTGTAAAGAGGAATCAATATAAATATACCTAAGGTCAATGCCTACACATCATATGGTATGTCATGATACATCATATATATTACATAGCTACAATATAACATGAACCACCAATTAAAATTGACCCAAAGAACAAGGTAGGGTGGTTCATGACTATGATATAATATCAAGGCTTTCTTCTCCTCCTCTTCGTTCCCATAGTGGATGAATCATGATTGAGCACTCTGAGTGATGATTAATCATTTTTAAGTGTGTGTCCTTGATCTCATATTACTTAGAGATGGAATTTACCTATTGGTAATAAATATAAAATGATAAGACATGCAATAATGGTTCAACTACTCAACCTCCACAATTAACTCCTTTCAATATTGTGCTATATCCATTTATACCCATGACAACTCTATTGTATATCATTACTACATTGTAGTTATATTATCCAAAAGTGTGTAAACTAGTTGATTATATAGAAATACATATAGAAAAATTTATTTTGTTTGTTGTATATTTTTGCTCATGTTCTCTATTTATTAATGTAATATAATTTGGGGAAACTATACCATTATAGATCCACCTTTTACCTTTTTAGAAGTATTTTTCATTCTATAAAAGCATTTAATTTTTATTTTACTACTTTCAAAGTAAGTCATGGTTAATCTAATTAAATATATATGTTTTAAAATGTTTATTTTATTATTTTTTAATTTTTTTTTTTGGTAAGTAAGAGAATATTATAATTAACACCGGGTTTTAATTGGTTGACCCAAAACCATTTTACAAAATAGGGTCCACTGACCAACCGGACAAAGGCCAAGCCCTAAAAGTTTAAACTGACAACAAAAATGGCCAAGACCTACTCTTCCATTAGAATACAGCCAAACTAAACTATGGAAGCCTAATATTATGGCCATCAGAAAATAAAGATGCAAAAAAGAACTAACAAATACAAAAACTAATCATGCAAGCACCATGCAGAGTAGCTTGTGCCCATATAAAAATAATAGAATATGGTAAAAAAAAAACATCCCATAGAATGGACAGCCAAGAGGCCAAGAAGTCTTCCTTGTAGTCCTCATCTAACTTCTTATCATCGTTCTTGCCATCATCTTTAGATTTTGCCTTCGACTCCTTGTGCCCCTGGAACTGCTGGCTATAAAACAAAAGATTTAGGGAATCACACAAATCAACAGTTGCACTGATGAGGCCAGATAGACTCTTCAATTGAGTTGATACTGTTGGAGGTTGATGAAATTGTCATCTTCTCCAAGACTATTATGGTGGGGTCTGGTGCCTCATTGTCAGGGATCTCCAACACTTTGTTATTTCTTGCTAGGGCATTTTTGCGACATCGAATCCAAACACACCTTGGGAAATACTTGAGGCCAAAGCAGATTTTTCCCATGCATGAATTTGTAGATAAAAAACCTATATCAGTGCCCCACCAGCTGCAAAAAACACTAGTCACATGAACAAAAAAAACAAATATGACAAAATCCATTATAAGGTTCAAAAAAATATTTTTAAAAATGCCCCCATTTTCTGTCATTGATCCACTTTGAGCCTTCCAATCTAAATTTTTTCATTATCTATCACCATTGAGACTGCATGAGGAAGATTTTCAGTCCACGTGATCAAATTTGCTGCTACAATGCCTTCATTTGCCAGCCTATCACTGCCATGTTTGCTTCCGGAAGGTATGCAAAATTATGGCCTCAAGTCGGTCATGAATTAGAGCCCTTGCTTCATGGATGTAGTCATAAAATCTCCAAGGAGCTCTCTTAGTGTTCTTTAGAAGATTTATAATAATAAGAGAATCACCTTCCACCAACAGTTTCCCTGGATAATTCTCTGCCACCTTGAGGCTCCTCCAAACTGCCCTTGCTTCAGCCACATTGTTAGTTTGAGCTCCAAGATGTCAAGCAAAAGCTACAAGCACCTCACCCTTGTGGTCTCTAAGTAAGCCACCAGCCTCACCTTCACCGGGTTGCCCCTAGATGCCCCATCAAAATTTAACTTAATCCACCCTAGGGGGGTGGGGTCCATGTGATCATGGTTCTAGGACAGACTTGAGGATGATTGAGGCCATCAGTGAGAGGTAAGTTTAATGACTGGCCTAATGAAGCTTCAAAAGGATTTGGAGGTCTAGATTCTGCAAGCACTAAACAAGCATTCTCATTAGCATATGCTAAAATTTTTGACAGGACAGAGGATGACTGAGAAACCTTATCCAAGAAGGCTCGACGATTCCTTTCCAACCATATCTACCACAAGTAGTGATGAAGTCAGATCTTCCACATATACCTAAGACGTCTATTCAAAAAGGGGGAAGGCCACTGGACAAATAAGTCAAAAATGGACTGAGGATGGACCCAATAAATATGAAACACTTGTAATGAGACCTAACAAGATTGAGACAGAAAAATTACAATACGAAAACAAATGATCAATAGACTCCCACTCTGACATACAAAGATAACACCTATTAACAACAATCACACCTCTTTTTATTAAGTTATCCATGGTGAGGATCTTATTTTGGATGGCCAGCCATGCAAAAAACCCAACCTTCGGAACAATGCTTTTGGGCCAAACTTCCAAGTGAGGGAAAGTAGGTTCATCATTATCAATAAGCATCAGATAAGCAGTCTTGACAGAAAATTCCCCATTGTCTGAAGCTTCCCAGATAAGCTGGTCCTCAAGAATGCCAGAAGGGAGTAAAGACTGTTTTAATTCATTCTCCAGTATTATTGATGCCCCTGGTAGATCATTATTCATTATTGGCTTCCATACCCTTCTATTGTTTGACAAAGTAATAAAATCTGCAACTTTGGTACCAAAAACTTTAATTGTCCAAGCTCTAAGGGTTGAAATGATGGGGTCTGCAGAGAGGGGATAGTCCTTTAACCATTTGTGGTCCCAAAAATCAATGTTTCTTCCATTTCCCAGTTTCAACGTAGCCCTTTGCTTAGCAAGTTTTTAGTTTGAAGGATTGATTTCCAAAAATTTGATCCCCCGGGAGGAAAGGAATAACTTAAGAATTCAATTTCTTGCAAATACTTTCTTCCGATTATAGTAATCCATTCTCGCATTTGCATTTGTCAAAAGACGCCATGCTTGTTTGGCCAGGAGGGCCATGTTTAAATGTTGTATTCTCCTTAGCCCAATACATCCAAACTCCCTTGGTTTGCAAACCCTATCCCAGGACACCAAGTGAAAGCGCTGCTTAGATTCAGAACCAGTCCATAGGAACCTCTTTTGGATCTGTTCAATTTTAGTGTAGACACTTGTAGGAGCTTTAAAAATAGAGAGAAAGTAGACAGGGATGCTTTGAATGGAAAACTTGGTGAGAACTGCCTTGCCAGCTTGAGATAACAAATTCCCTTTCCATCCAGCCAGCTTCCTCTGAATTCTTTCAATTACATTAGTCCACATGGAATCAGTAGCTCTGCCTATAAATAAAGGAAGGCCTAGGTATGTGGATGGAAGAGTAGACACTGAGCATCCAAGAATCCTAGCAATCTTAATCTCTCTTGAATGGGAGTGTTAAAGAAATAAATTTTACTCTTTGAAAAATTTACCTTTTGCCCCGCAGCATCCTCATATAGCTCTAGAATATGTTTTATGACCTTAGCCTCAAAAATTGATGCAAGAGTTAACAACAAAGTATCATCCACAAACTGTTCATGTGTAACTGCCTGTGTTTGTGATGATGCTTTAATTCTTGAAATAAGACCAATATTATAGGCAGCTTTGATTGTCCTCCCAAGGGCTTCAGCCACAATGATAAACAACATGGGAGAGATAGGGTCACCTTGCCTTAGGCCCCTTTTACTTTGAAAGTATCCAGCAGGAGCACCATTAACAAGGATCGAAAACCAAGGTTTCATAAAACATCCTTCCAAAAGATTGATCCATTCATGATGAAAACCAAATTTCTGAAGAATGGCAGAGACAAAACTCCAGTTTATGCGGTCATAGGCCTTGTTCATATCCATCTTGAGAGCAAAAGCGGGTTTTTTAGTCCGGACTACCGAATGGAGGGCTTCATGAACCGTTATGACCCCATCAAGGATGGACCTTCCAGGGACTGAACCGCCTTGACAAACATCAATAAACATAGGAAGGATCTTCCTCATTCTATTTGCAATTGCCTTGGTCAAAATTTTATAAACAACATTACAAAGGCTAATAGGTCTAAAATCCATCATAGATCTAGGAGTAGGAATCTTTGGGATTAAAGCAATAAAAGTGGAGTTAAAACTTCTCGTAATATGCTTTGTGGACTGAAATTCCTTGATAGTAGCACATACATCAAAACCTACAATATCCCAAAAAGCCTAAAAAAATGAGGTGAAAACCCGTCTGGACCTGGAGCTTTATCAGGGTTCATTGAGAAGAGGGCCTCTTTGATTTCTTCATCCGTGAAAGGCTTAATTAACTCCCCATTCAAGTCATCAAAAATTAAATGAGGAATATGGTAAAGCATTGATTCTAAAGCTAAGGCAGAACTGAAATGTTCTTCTCCTAAAAGATTCTGAAAATAGGAAACTGCTTCATTTCTGATTTCATTAGGACTAGAAAGGAATGATCCATCATCTCTAACAAGTTCTTTAATTCTATTGTGGCTTTTGTTCCTTAAGGTAGATGCATGAAAAAATCTTGTATTGGCATCACCTTCTTTTAGCCAGGTAGCTCTAGACTTTTGCCACCAAAAAGTCTCCTCGCAGGTTAGAACATTATGGTACTCAGCAAGGGATTTCTTTTCATCTGCCTGTAGGGAAGGGTCTGGCAATCCCTCTTCAAGTTTTTTCTCAATGGTTGATAACCTTTCAGAGATGGCTTTCTTGTTTTCAAAAATATTTCCAAAAATTTTCTTATTCCAGATCCGTAGATTTTCTTTCACCACTTTAAGTTTCTGTGCTAATCTGAATGAAGGCCTGCCCTGACAAGAATGCTACCACCACTGAGAAATTCTGTCTCCGAGATCGGGTGGTGCATCCACATAGATTCAAACCTAAAAGGCCTTTTGAATTTTGGAGTCTCTTCAATTTCAAGTAAAATCGGGTTGTGGTCAGACCCAATGCGAGGCAAGGACAACAGATTTGCATCCCCAAAAGATTATATTGCTTCCTGTGACAAAAAAAACCTATCAAGATTTTCCATTATAAGTTGATTTCCAGACCTCCTATTGCTCCAAGTAAATTTAGCATTTTTTAATTTGACATCCAATAAATTGTTGTTGTTGATGAAATCTTGAAAGTCCTCCATACTTCTTGCTGGAATTCCTACTCCCCCTTTTTTATCAGAGGGGTAAAGAGGGGTATTAAATTCCCCCGCCACTATCCATGGGATATCCTGAAAATCTTCCTTGAAATGACTGAGTAAATTCCATAGATCAGCTCTCCCAGATATAGAATTAGGGGCGTACACATTTGTTAATATCCAAGAAAGGTCATTAACCTTATCCTTAAAAATAATGCTCATTACCCTTTCCCCCAATTGAATAACCTTACCTTCCACCTTCTCTGGATTCCAGATACAAAGAAGACCACTTGAGGTTCCATTGGCTTTGCAAAAAATTGCTTCTCCATTTTTCCAGATATTGAGGGCAATTTTTCTAGACAAAACTTCATCGACTTTAGTCTCTTGCAAAATAAGAATAGTGGGATCAAAATCTCTTCTTAAGTATTTGACTAACCGTTGTTTAGGAAGGCCATTGAGCCCCCTTACATTCCAGGATATGATCTTCATTTGGAACTTTTAAAGTTTTTTTCCTCTTCCCCTGCCTTGGACTTGAGGGGGCTTAATAATTTTGTTTTCTTCAAAGGGAAGATTTCCAGTTGGTGGAAACAGAGTAGTCTGAATTCCATTAGCTATCTCATCTTGGACCTCTTCTTTCCATTTCTGGGCATTTGACTTTCTTCCCTTTTTTTTCTCACCTCCACAGTCAATCATGGGGGATTTCATTGAGCTTCTAGTCTGTTTCGGGCTAAATTTGGTTTGGGTGACCTGTTGGATAACAATACTGGAAACCCCTTCTCTGGATTGGGACAAAGACAAAGGTGAAAAATGTCGCTTGGAAGGGCTGATTAACTCTGAAAGCACTTTTTCTCTTTCTCGGGCAGAAAAGGACTCATCATTAGGGCATTCTTTATGGCCAACAGGAGGAGGATTGGAAGGTCCAGATTTGGTTGGGGAGTCAAGGTAAGCAGGGAGACCAAGAATTATATCCTCAACATTAGACCCTTCATTCTGATTTTCCTCTGTAATTATTTGGTTTTTAGCCAAAATGTTAAATTTATTTAGATTCTCGAAAGGAGAGCATACCTTTTGTTGGTCAGTTTGTGATGTAGCAATTTGCTTGTCCTTACCATTGTCCATGTGAAGCTCAACCTCATTCTCCATTTGTCCCAAACCAGAGGCCTTTGCCTTTTCAACATTTGGATCTTTAACCCTGTACATTCCTGTGTATTTGCCATTATTTCTAAAAGACTGCCGCTTGGAATCATTATTCCTAGGAAGGGTTTGCTGGCTTCTCAAAAAATAGCATTGTCCTTTGAGATGGCCTTGAATATTACAGTCAGAGCAAAATTTCGGTCTATTTTCATATTCGATGACCTGTAATCTTGTTATATTTCCATATTCTAACTCCACATGAGTAGGAAGCTCAGATTCTAGGTTTGCATTTACACAAATCCTAGCATGCGTCATTCTGGTGCATGCAAGGGTTGGATTATCAATGGCCACCAATTCCCCTATGGTCTTGGCAATACCCTGAAGAAAATACTCATGCCACCAATGAAACGGGAGATTTGGGAGACGGACCCAAATGGGGGCAAAGTTTATGCTCTGCTTTTTTGGGTCAAAATCCTCAGCCCATCTCCTAAGAAAAATACTTCTTCGGCCCAAGAACCAAGGTCCTCCTATTAGAATACGACTAGCATCTTCACTATTGTTAAGGCGTACCACAAAAACCCCCTTGATAATGCAATAATCTCCATGTGTCCAAAAGTCTTCCACTTCAAGGATGCCCATCGTTGAATCATTTCAATATCCGGCCTGCCCCCTATGAATTTGCCTACCAGAGAAAAATTTTCCATTGATATAAAGTCTGCCATTACGCTTTCATGCACGGATACCTTCTGCCCATTGGGAGTGAGAGGTGGTAAAGAATGTAAGGAAACCCTATTGCCACCTTTAAGGGCCTATGCAAAAGACTTATTGCCCTCAGAATTCTTGATGTGGGCCTTCTTATCAAAAATAATATCAGGGGGTTCGTGTCCCTCTAATTTTTTAAAACCCTCAGTGTCCTTGTCACTGTCCACCTGCTCTTCCTCGCTTGTTTCGAACCTTGCTTGTTCCCTCCTTGAGCCTCACAGCTTCCAGGGGTTTGGAAACCCTGTTTCCCACCTCCAACAGAATGAAAAACATGTTTGCAAAAATTGCACCTGCCTCTGCTCCCGCTTTGCTCCATTCCTGCCTCCGCTCCCGTCTGCTCTAATATTATAATTTTATCACTTTATAATATTATAATTGCTAACAATATTGAATATGCATCAAATAAATTGGGGTGTATTATAATAAAATCCTTATGAGTTATAGTCTTCCACTACTGTTAAGAATGTATCCTTTCTTATTACAAAATAAGTCATTCTATCAAAACATGGGACCCAAAGCTCCTTTTTCTTTCCTTTATGAGGAAAAGGAATACCCAAGTAGATTATTTATTTTTTAATTTTAATATATAGTGATATATTATAATATTACATTGTGTTTCAATGTTTTAATAAACTATAATTAATTTTTTTAAATAATATGCTTAAATAATTTTAGTTTGAAATTTGCTTTTACTAACAACAATACAACATACTAATATTTTTATATAATATAAATAATATAATAAACTTCATTAAAAATAAATGATAATTAAATAATAAAAATACATAAATTATTTATAATTTAAATATTTTTAAACATATTTTTTTTTGGTAAAAATAAATATACTATTATAATAATTTATAATAATTAAATTAACCAAAAAAAATATGGGTGCATTTATTTTAGAAATAAATTATTTCATTCTATACATATTTACAAATATGCAAAATGAGCCTCCACATTCATAATCATATTGTCATGGTATTGTTACAATATTAGAACAAAATATAGTATCATATTATGAAAATTGAACCCTAATAACCTTTTGTGACTCAAACATCTAGTTATTTGAACTAAGTTGAACATTTATCTTTATTACCTTTTTAAGTCCTATGGAATATGGTGGGGTTGTCTTATTGAGGGTCTCAAATCAAGAGTGTTGGTCTAGACTTGTTTCATAATATATAATTTAATTTAAGTTTTAATTTCTCATCATTTTATTATCATATAATATTATTTAAAAATATATATTGTTATTGTATTTGTTTTATATTTTTTAAAGGATTTTATTAGGTTTAAAATTTTAAAAACTAATCTATGTTTTTAAGTATAATATATGGTTTTATTTAACTCACATCTACGAATTCAAATAACGAATAGAATTGATTTATGTTGGAGATTTTGAGTAGTTTTGTTGTTATTGATGTCAAAATAATATTGGTTTAATCTCATGGTCATTAAGGACATCAAATGGTTTTCCAAAATTAATAAGGTCTTGGAAAGGAATAGGATATAATATTTATTTTTAATATTATATGCCTAAAAAGGGCCCAAAGGATGAAGACCCAAGGAAGGATGATAATATTATAATATTTTATATTATAATATTGCAGGCCAAATATCAAGACAAAGAAAAACAAAGTTAAAATTGAAAAGACCCATGAGCAATTTACAAAAGGTTCAACTTAAATTAAAATATTTTAATTTTTGATTAAAATTTTAATTTAAATTAATAATGAAGGCAAAGGTTTTTAAATTTAATATTTAAAAACTAAATTCAAATTTTTTAATTCGAAATAGGCCTACGTGAGAAGTCAAATGATAATGTGCATTTATATAGAAAATAAATTCCATTTCATAAAGTTATAAAAAACACCTTCAAATGAAAGAAAGAGGAGAATATCGAGTATTGCATTCTAGGAAGAAGCAAGATTCGCATTTCGAAGAGATTAGAGGGAAATAAGGTAATAAAGGTAGCGATGTGATTTGACATCCCACTAATGGTAGTAGTATAGGTGGCAGTTGGGAGAGTGTAAGGTTTGCAAGGAAGTCGCTCGAGCAATTTCCAGGATGCATTCCTTTCCTGAGTGACTCCCATGAATCGCTCGTCTCCTAAGCAAATCCCAGGAATCACTCCCCACTCGAGCAACTTCTAGAAAGCGCTCCTTTCTTGAGTGACTCCCAGGAATTGCTCGTCTCCTAAGTGACTCCCAGGAATTGTTGTAGTAATGAGCGAGTCTTTAGAGTGACTTGCGATAGGTTTGAAATTTGGTTTTAGTTTTCTAACACCCTCTTTAAAACCTTATTTCATAAAGTCTATGATGCCCAAATTTTTACGTAGTCTGCTGAAGTCCTCCTCCTTCAAAGGCTTTGTGAATATGTCATCTACCTACTCCTTGGACCTACAAAACAATAGCTGAACTTCACCCAATTTTACCAACTCTCTAATGAAGTGATACATGATATCAATGTGCTTTGTCCGCCCATGAAATACTGGATCCTTCGACAGTGCTATGGCAGAATTTTTATCACCAAATACGATTGTCTCACCTTCTAGTGGATGGTTCAGTTCCCCTAAAATCCTTTGCAGCCATACTTCCTGACATGCAGTTTACGTAGAAGTGACATATTCATCCTTAGTAGTGGATAATGCAATGATCGGTTACTTCTTGGAATACCATGACACTACTCTCGATCTAATATGGAAAGCATACCTAAAAGTGCTCTTTCGATCATTAGTGCTACCAACCCAGTCACTATCTTTGCAGCCCACCAGTTCCAGCTGGTCTCATCTACCATAGAATATTCCATGGTTCCTCATCCCATTGACATAGCGTAGGATCCATTTGCTTGATTTCTAGGGTGTGTCCTTCAGAATATCCATAAACCAACTAATAAAACTAACTCCTAACATCATATCGGGTCTAGTTGTAGTCAGATACATAAGACTACCAACTAGCCACTTAAACAGAGTTGGATCAACATTCCTACTAGAGTCCAACTTGCTCAGCTTCAGTCTTGTGGCAACAGATGTGATAGCAGGTTTGTTGCCCTCCATCTTGATCTGCTTCAAGACATCCTTTGCATACTTACCCTGAGAAATGAATATGTCATCTACTGATTGGTCAACTTCAATATTGAGAAAGTACTTCATCAGCCCTAAGTATGTCATCTCGAACTCCTTCATGGCTATTCTAAACTGGTTAAACAGAATATCATTGTTGCCAATATAAATCAGATCATCCACATACAAGCAGACGATTATCATCTCCCCTACTTCATTTATATTCAAGTACAAGGTGTGCTCATATGGGTATTTGATGAACCCATTCTCTTAAAAATTGCCATCAATCAGGCTATACCATGCCTTGGGTGCTTGCTTCAACCCATACAAGGTCTTCTTCACCTTCAATACCTTGCCTTCATGTCCTTCCATATTATAACCTGGTGGTTGGTCTATGTAGACCTCTTCCTCCAAAACATCATTATGTTTGACTTGATGTCTATCTGGTAAACACTCCAACCCTTCTAAGTTGCCAGTGCTAGGATCATCCTGACTATATCAAGTCAGGCTATAGACACATACACCTCATGGTAGTCAATTTTTGACTTCTGTCTATAGCCTTTTACCACCAGTATGACCTTATGTCGATCAACTTCACCTTGGACATTAAACTTGGTATTATAATCCCATTTGACCCCAATGGTCTTCTTCCCTGCTGTAAATCTACCAGTTGCCATATATCATTCTTCTCAATGGATTCTATCTCCTCATCCATCACCTTCACCCACTTTTTATTTTGACTTACCTCTTCAAAAAAATTGGATCACATTCATAAAATAGAGCAAAGTTAGAGTGTTCTTCATATTAATGATTTCGGGTCACCTTGTATATGTCTTGCAAGCTCCTTGTCTTTGCGGGTGTCCTCAGGTTGGGAATCTTGCTTGCAAGTGGAGGTGACCAAGATGGTGAGGTTGTGTTGCTACTAGCACCACCGCTACTACTTGAAGCTATAGGTGATTGCACAGTATTTTCCTCCAAGTCCATAGAGTCAATAACTACTGGATCAGGCTGACCAGTCTTCAATTTCTAGTTCTAGGCTTCATCATCGAGGAACTTCACATCTCAACTAATGATGAGCTTATTCGTCACAAGATTATATAGTCGATATGCCTTTGCTTGTTCACTATATCCTGTGAAAATGCACTTCTCCACTTTTTCATTGAGCTCCTACATATTATCTTTTGGAACATATGCATATGCAATACACCCAAAAACTCACAAATGAGCCACACTTGGCTTTTGTTTGCTCCACACTTCCTTAGGAATTTTTTTCTTCATGCTCTTGGTGGGAGATCTATTTAGCAGATAGACTGCACATGCTACAACTTCTACCCAGAACTCATAGGGCAAATTCTTTGCCTTTAGCATACTCTATGCCATCTCCATAATTATTTTATTCTTCCTCTTAGCTACACCGTTCTACTATAATGTGTATCTAGAAGTAAGCTGCTTCGGAATTCCATTTGCCTTGTAGAAATTTTAGAATTTGTTGGAGATGTATTCACCTCTGCCATCTATCCGAAGATTCTTCACATGGTAGTCGCTCTATTTTTCAACCAGAGCCTTGAACTCCCTGAACTTACTGAAAGCCTCTGATTTTTTCTTGATGGGATATACCCATGTCTTTTGAATGAAGACATCAATGAAGGTCAGGAAGTATTTTTGGTCAAAAAATATTCTGGTCCACATCAGACCATCAATGTCTGAGTGTACCAGCTCCAATGGTTGTAAATCCCTCTAAGACTACCCTATAGGGAATTCATCCATGTGTTTCTTGCCAACTAAACAACCCTCACAAACCTGATTCGACTAATCAATGAGGGATAAACCCTTCACCATCTACTTCTTGTGCAGCAAGTTTAGGCCATTGAAACTCAAGTGGTTGAATCTGAGATGCCACAACTAGGTTGCATCTTTCACAACTACACTTAGAGACAACAAAGGTTCATTTTGAATCTACATCAGAAACATCTTGTTCTTCTTCATTGACATGGTTGCAATCTACCCGTGCTCTCTATCTCTAATGGTGCAGACTCTATATTTAAGCTGAACAATGTGACTCTTTTTCATGAGCTATACAACACTCAATAGGTTTTGCTTCAGGCCAGACACATAGTAGATGTCACATATCTACTTCATTTAATCATGCCTGGTGTGGATGGGGATTTTTCCTTTACCCTTGAAAAGAACCTTGTTGTTGTTCCCCATATTCACTTCAGACTAGATTGTTTCATCTAGTTGTGAGAGCATCTCCTTGTTCCCATTCATGTGGTTACTGCACCCACTATCAAGATACCATATATTCTTTTGGCTCTCCTCCTCAATACTACACATCAATAGCATGTTTCCACAGGAATCTATACCACCCGCACTTCCAAATTCATCTGTGTAGTTTACTTGCTATTGGTTGTCCTTGGTCATCTTCTTCCTGCACTCAGAGATATAGTGACCAAAAATATTGTAGTAATAGCACTGGATCTTGGATTTTTCCTTCTTTTGACCAGATCCAGCTTATTGATTTCTTCCACTACCTCTTCCTCCTTGCTGATGGAAGTTGTAGTCGGTCTCTTCGTAATTAGGGTTTGACCTTCCTCCTTGCTTGTTACCTTTCCCAAGCCTACCTCGTCCTCTTCCTCCTTGAGAACTGGAGGCTCCTTGGTGGTAATATTATCTGCCATTATCTTGGAATGAGACTTACACCTTGAACACCTACTCTTGAGACGACTGAGATGATCGTCTCAAAATCTGCTCATGCATTTGTAGGGAACCCGTGAGCTCATCCATAGAGAGGGTTGTAAAATCTCTTGACTCTTCAATTGCTATCATGACTGAGTCAAACTTAGCAGGTAGGCTTCTCAGAATCTTCTACATGATTCTCTAGTTTTGCACGATCTCTCCATTTAATCGCATTTGGTTGATGATATCCATTTTTCTGGTGAATAATTCCCTCATGGACTATGACTCGTTCATCTACAGGTTTTCAAACTACCTCCTTAGAATCTGCAGCTTCACCAACTTCACCTTGTTGGTACCTTGATATGAACTGGCTAGGATTTCCTAGGCTTGATTTACCTTATCTTCTATTGCAATCCATGGGAAAATTTTCTCATAGACCACCTGCATAATGTAGAATAGTACCTTTTGGTCCTTCTTCCATTTTTTCTTCAATAGGTCCTTGTTTGCATGGGAGAGTGCGGTTAGTGTTGTTGCATCTTTCGGTTCTGGATAACTGTTCTCCACCAAGTTCCACAACTCCTGAGACCCGAACATGTTCTTCATCTGGATGCTCCAGTAGTCATAGTTCTTTTTGTTGAATCGTAGGATCTCCAACTGCAGGGAGTGGTTTCCAAAAGCCATCCTTTAATCTCCTCAGGATGGCAAACTTGGCTCTAATACCAATTTGAATAAATTAAACCTACATGTCACAGGATTTATTCAGTGAGACCCACGAACGCTCACTGGCTGAGCAACTCTAGGAGTCGCTCACTGCCTGACGTGAGTTCGAGGAACTTTTGTTGGTCGGGCGACTACTGGGAGTCGTACAGTGGCTGGAGTGATCCCTGAGATCGCTCGCCAGCTGAGTGACTCCTGAGAGTTGCTCGCTGAACCTGGTAGCATTTAAAGTCACTCATGAACACAGTAATAAGTGGAGTGTGACGCTTCAATATTTGAGTTAAGAAGAGCGATATGCAGCAATTACAAGGGTTTACTAAAATTAGATACCCCACTTCTGACTTTTCTAAAAACCATCAAAATAGGGAATCGTCGTGTAGGTGACGCGAAGCTCGTGTTCGCTACAAGAAGGGGTGATTCTTGTCTTGGATTAAGAGAGTGAGCGAGACTTACCTTCACTTAACCTCCAGATGAAGATTATGGTTGAGTTCAAAGAAAACAATGAATCAAAGGGTGAACCAGAGGACTTCCAAGAATAAAAGATAAATCTCATAATAAGACACAAATTTCTATTTAGATAAAACCATCGGATTACAAGACTTCCTCCACTGAGGATTATAGTCGTTTGTAGTAAATGCAGGATACACAAAAACAACAGCTGCTGTTGTATTGCCCCCTGTTCTGCTCTTGCTCCCTCTACTCTCCGCTCCTTTTTTGCTTTCTCTGCTGCTCCCAAAATGGCATTCAAACCGGTTTTTATAGCTGAGCATGGGAAACCAATCAACAACCCGCACGTGAGAATTAACTTCGATGTCAAATAAGATTCGGATGACGGGTATTCTGTTTATCTCTATAGTAGGCATGCGATTCCTGGAGTCGTTTCTTTCCTGAATGACTCCTAAGAATCGTTCCTCGCTCGAGCGACTTCCAAGAAGCGCTCATTTCCTTAGCGACTCCCAGGAATTGCTCATCTCTTGAGTGACTCCAAAAAATCGTTGCAATAATGAGCGAGTCTTCGTAGTGACATGCGAAAGAGGTGAAATTCAGTATTAGTTTTCTAACTGTACCGTGGGGAAGATTCGTGGATTGTTGTATAACGTAGCTGGATGAAGTATTTTATTTTATTTAGCAAATTACGTACATGACATGAGTGGATTGTTGTATAACGTGTTAGACGTATATGCGAGCATTGTGCCTCAAGAATGTACACTTACTATTGTTTTTGTTGAGTAGTTGTTTGCTTTAAGCCTCTTTCCACCTCTTCTATATTAGGTATGACTTAAACGAAATACACGTGGTCTCAATGGTGGAAAAGTTCCACAGCCCCGTGTGGTCATCTTTGGTGGTTTTTTTCTTCTCCAGTCATCTTTGGTGGTTTTTTCTTCTCCTTGATTTTTGCGTTTGTTTTGTCAAACTCTCTTTAAAACCTCCTAACTTACGTAAACTAATTTTATTCTATTCTCACGTAATCTGTTCCATAAAATGGTAACTTAAATTTAGAATATGTAAACTAATTTTACTCAAATAGAAGGTAATTTGTACATCAAATGGTATAATATATTATTATTATTTAATTTTTCACTACCAAACCCACTTGTAAGATGTGTTATTTGTAGTTTGAATACAGGAGTTAAAACATATACATCTCATTTATCTTGTAAATGAAGAAGACAATATAAAATACCTCTTATATGAAATACCCAAATTTTCACTACTAAACTTGTGAAATGTTTCATAGCAACTAAAGGTTTGTAACAATTTTAAGTTTTATATATTTATTTATTTGTTTCATGCTCTTTGAAGTCATCTTCTGAATTGGAAATGTGTTTGTACGGTATATAGACCATGCTTACGTTGGAGTTTTAATTTCAGATGGAACTCGGTTAATCAAACCGCGTGATGCTTGTGCTAATATCATGTTATTCTTTCGTCGAAGGCCATCGTTGTTGTTAGATAGCCCTCACACTTTTAATATTACCTACTAGGGGAATTTAGATACTGTGGAGTATGTCAATAACCCAATTTCTTAATATCATTTAGTTAAAGATTCGATTATTTTATTTTGAAACCCATCGAACTGTGTAAATCTGCTCGCAACGTCGGGTTGTGCACGGGTAATTTCGTGACATCGGGCGAAAACAGCTGGTCAATGCTCGATTACGCAAGACAATGTATGCGCATTTCAACTGCGCTGCACAGTCAGGCGGCTGGCCAAGGAGTTAGCCGAAAATACTTGGTTGTCCCATCTGACTGCGCAGTTGGCAGCCTACGCAGTCGGGCTACGCTGTGCAGTCGAACGGCAGGACTTAGCTAAAAATTGACGGTCCATCAGACTACGCAAAAGAAGGTTTTCCCCAATAAATTGCGCTACGCAGTCAGGCGGGTAGCCTCGAAACTTAGCCAAATATTGGCTAGTGGACTTTTGCTCTTCGAAAGCACTCGCAAATCCGTCGACGATTGGTTTGACTCGTCAATCGCTGAGCGGGTAGGAGAAAAGACTCTAAATATGGAGATGATGATTGGGGTTCAAGCTCAAAGCCTTAGCGAGATACAAAATCACTCCATTGGTGAGGTGATTGCAGAGGTTCCTCACAGGAACACCGAGTGCTGTTAGCAATGGTCAGTAGTCAAATACAATAAGAGAAATAACTGAAATGTAACAACAGCTGAACTACAAAGAGGCAGATCGCAGTAAGATGCAGATAGATAAAACAAAACCCTAAAAAATGCCTAAATAACATCAATATATAATTATCTGAAAATACGGGTTAGAGAGATCCTCAACTAAGCATTTGCAAACTTCTGCAAATGAATGTCTATAGGATAAACTAACAAGCCTAAATTGTTGATACTGCTACTCGGAGTTGAGCCAGATGAGCGACTGTACTCTTTGAACTGCTCTTGCAAATGGCTCTATAACTTAACTGCTCTGTTATCGCCCCCTCTGACTTCTGTCATTGTTCTACTGCTACTCAAATGACATCCAAGATAGGGTTTATATAGTCGACGAAGATGAACCAATCACCTACCCCGCATGAAAGAGATCAATGTTGATTGGACAGATGTTAGAGGGCACATGCGACGTCACATCAGACATTTAGGCGAGATGCCCAACTTCATCGAAATTGACATGCGCAGTCTGGTAGAGCACTCATTTGAGTGCAGTTGGGCGGAGATGGGAAATTAGGGTTAATTAATTTTTTAACACCCTCCTTTAAACCTAATTTCATGACCACTTTGACTCCTAGTTGATCTTGCAATCTACTGAAGTCTTCCTCCTTTAAAGGCTTTGTGAAAATATTTGCCAACTGCTCCTTGGATCTGTAGAACTGTAGTTGAATTTCACCAAACTTCACCAACTCTTTGATGAAGTGAAACTGAATGTCTATATGCTTCGTCCGACCATGGAACACTAGATCCTTTGACAATGCAATGGCAGAATTTTTGTCAAAAAAAACTATTGTCGTGCCTGTTGGAGGATAGTGCAGTTCATCCAGAACTCTTCGTAGCCAAACTACCTGGCATGCAGCTGATGTGGCATCAACATATTCTGCTTCTACATTTGACAACACAATGATAGGTTGCTTCTTGGACGCCCATGAGACCACCCCTGATCCAATATAAAAAGCATACCCAAAGGTGCTCTTTTGATCATCGATGCTTCCAGCCTTGTCACTATCTGTGTAGCCTACCAGTTCTAGTTGGTCTTGTCTGGCATAAAATATGCCATGGTTCTGCATCCCGTTGACATAGCGTAAGATTCACTTTCCTGCTTGCCAGTGTATGTCCTTCAGAGTCTCCCTAAAGTGACTAATCAAACTAACTCCGAACATCAGATCTGGTCGAGTTGCAGTCAGATACATTAGACTGCCAACTAGCCGTTTGAACAAGGTTGGATCAATGTTCCTCCTTGGATCCAGCTTGCTCAACTTCAAAACTGTGGTAACAGGTGTGATGGTAGTTTTGTTTTCCTCCATATTGAACCATTTCAGGATATCCTTCACATACTTGCCCTGAGAAATGAAGATGCCATCTGCCAATTGGTTAACTTTGATGCCGAGAAAATATCTCATCATCCCTAAATCTGTCATCTCAAACTCCTTCTTCATGGCTGTTTCGAGCTGGTCAAATAGGTTTGTGTTGTTGCAACTGTAAATCAAATCGTCTACATACAAGCAAATGATAATGAGATCTCCTACTTCATTTTTCTTCATGTATAGGCTGTGATCATATGGGAATTTGAAAAACCCATTCTCCTAAAAATAATTGTCAATTTGGTTGTACCAAGCCTGGGGCACCTGCTTCAAACTATATAGGGCCTTCTTTAGCTTCAGGACTTTGTCCTCCTAGCCTTTAATCTCGTAACCTGGTGGCTGGCCTATGTAGACCTCTTCCTCCAACACTCCATTGAGGAAGGCTGACTTGACGTCCATTTGGTAAATACTCCAGCCCTTCTGAGATAATAGTGCCAGGATCATCCTTACTATATCAAGTCGAGCTACATGTGCATATACCTCATGGTAATCAATGTCTGACTTCTACTTGTAGCCCTTCACCACCAATCTGGCCTTATGTATGTCCACTTCTCCTTGGGCATTGAATTTAATGTGATACACCCACTTGACCCCAATGGTCTTCTTTCCTGCTAGAAGATCTACCAGTTGCCATGTATCATTCTTCTCAATGGCTTCTATCTCATCGTCCATCACTTTCACCCACTTTTAATTTTGACTTTCATCATCGAACTCCACTGGATCAACCTCCATAAAAAATGTGAAATCAAAATATTACTCATCTTCATGGTTGTAGGTTGCCTCGTAGATGTCTTGCAAGCTTCTCATCTTTGTCAAAGTCCTCAAGTTCAAGATCCTACTTGCAAGTGGATGCGAACAAGATGATGAGGTTGTGCTGTTGCTGGTACTGTTGCTGCTACTTAAGGCTACATGTGGTTGCATGCTACCTTCTTCTAAGTCAACAGACTCAACTACTACTGGCTCAGGCTGGACAGTCTTCAATTTCCAATTCCAGGCTTCATCTTCCAAGGACCTCACATCACGGCTGACGATGGGCTTCTTCATCATAGGGTTGTACAATTGATATGCCTTTGTCTATTTAATGTACCTTGTGAGAATGCATTTATCTATTCTATCATCCAATTTCTATTGCTTCTCTTCTGGAACATGTGCATATGCAATGCACCCGAACACACGCAAATGAGCAACACATGGCTTCAGACTGCTCCAGGCATCCTGAGATATTTTATCCTTCATGCTTTTGGTGGGACATATATTTAGCAGGTAGATTGCACATGTTATAGCCTCTGCCCAGAATTCATACGGTAATCCCTTCACCTTCATCATGCTACGTGCCATCTCCATGATGATATGATTCTTCCTCTCAGCTACGTAATTTTGTTGTGGTGTGTATCTGGCAGTGAGCTTCCTCTAAATTCCATGATGCTTACAAAAGTTGAGGAATTCACTGGAGATGTATTTACCTCCACCATCTACCCTGAGAGTTTTAATATGGTATCCACTTTGTTTCTCCACTAGATCCTTGAACTCCTTAAATCTGGCAAATGCTTCTAACTTCAACTTGATGGGATAAATCCATGTCTTGTGACTGAAGTCATCAATGAAAGTCAAGAAGTATTTTTTATCAGTAAACATGTTGATCTGCATCAGATCGTGGATGTTTGAGTGCACCAACTCCAATGGCTGTGATGGTCTCCAAGACTAACCGAAAGGAAACAAATCCTTGTGTTGTTTGTCGACTAAGTAGCCTTCGCAAACTTGATTTTACTACTCAATAAGGGGTAAACCTTTCACCATCTACTTCTTGTGCATCATATTCAGGCCATTAAAACTCAGGTGACCGAATCTAAGATGTCACAACCAGGTAGCATCTTTCACAACTACACTTAGAGACATCAACGATTCATTTTGAATCTACAATGGAAACATTTTGTTCTTTGTCGTGGACACAATTGTAATCTACCCATGTGAATTGCCTCCGATGTTGCGTAATCCATATTTGAATTGGATTGTATACCCCTTCTACATGAGTTTTCTAATGCTCAGCAAGGTTGTGCTTCATACCAGGCACATAATACACATCAAAAATATGCTTCCATTCATTGTGTCTAGTGTAGATGAGGATATTTCCTTTCCCCATCATAGGAACCTTGCTGTTGTTCCCCATCTTGACCTCGGATTGGACTATTTCATCTAGTTGTGAGAACATGTCCTTGTTCCCCATTATGTGATTGTTGCACCTGCTATCCAGATGCCAAACATTCTTCTGGAACTCCTCAATGTTGCAATTCAATATCACGTTTCCTCCTAGTAAATTTTTGACTTCATCCATGTAATGGGTTTGCTGTTGGTTCTCCTTGGCCATCCATTTTTTGCACTGTGAGATGTAATGGCCGAATTTCTTGTAATAGTAGCACTAGACCTTTGACATATCATTTTTTTGATCATATTCATCTTGTTGGTTCTTTTCATCACCTTTTCCTCCTTGCTGATGGAAGTTGCAGTTAGTCTCTCCCTCACTAGGGATTTATTGTCCTCCTTGCTTGTTTCCTTTCTCACGTCTTGCTCTACCTCTTCCTCCTTGAGAACTAGATATGCCTTGGTGGGAGTCTTATCTACCACTATCTCAAAATGAGACCTGAGCCTTAAATGCCTACTCTAGAGAGGTTTGAGATGAATGAATCAACCTCTGATCATGTGTCTGCATCAAACCCATGAGCTCGTCTATCGAGAGGGTTATCAGATCCCTCGACTCCTCTATCATAATAATGAGAGAATAAAATTTGACAGGCAAACTTTTGAAAATATTCTCCATGATTCTCTGGCTCTGCATGATTTCTTTATTCATCCGCATCTGGTTTATGACATTCGTATTTCGGGTGAAGAAGTCGCTCATAGACTCGAACTCACTCATATATAGGTTCTAAAACTCCCTCCTAAGCATATACAGCTTAACCAACTTCACCTTGTTGGTGCCTGGTATGAGCTAGCCAAAATATCCCAGGCCTGCTTTACTTTGGTGGATGATGTGATCCGTGGGAAGATGGTTTCCTCAACTGCTTTCATAATGTAGAAGAGGGCCTTTTGGTCCTTCTTCGTGTTCTCCTTCAACAATTACTTGTTTCCTTGGGAGAAGGTCTTTTGGTCCTTATTTGTGTTCTTTTGAGATCCGAATAGGATCTTCATCTGGATGCTCTAGTAATCATAATTCTTGTCATTGAAGCATGGGATCTGCAACTGTAGTGAATGATTGTTGATTGAAGCCATGCTTCAAATTTTACATCAAGGGCACTATGGCTCTGATACCATTTTGAAGATTGGATTAATTTTTTTTCAAACCCACCAGACTACACAAATTTGCTTGCAACATCAGGTTGTGCAAGGGTAATTATGTGACATCGGGTGGCAGCAGTTGGTCAATGCCCGACTATGCAAGATAATGGATGCCTAGTCTTACTATGCTATGTAGTTGGATGACTGACTAAGGAGTTAGCCAAAAATATTTTGCTGTCCCATCTAACTACGTAGTTTGTAGCCTACGCATTCAGGCTACACTGAGCAGTCAGATGATAGGACTTAGCTAAAAATTGAGGGCCCATCATACTATGCAAAATTAGGTTTACATTGATGAACTACATTGCATAGTCAGGAAGGCAACATCAAAACTTAGCCAAATATTGGCTAGTGGACTTTTTCTCTTCGAAAGCACTCACAAATCCGTCGATGCTTGGCTTGACTCGTCAATTATTGAGCGGATAGGAGAAAAGACTCCAAATCTGGAGATGATGATTGGGGTTCAAGCTCAAAGCCTTAGCGAGATACGAAATCACTTCGTTAGGGAGGCGATTGTAGAGGTTCCTCATGAGTTCATCGAGTGTTGTTAGCAATGGTCAATAGTGAAATACAATAAGAGAAATAACTAAAATGTAACAGTAGCTGAAGCGTGAAGAGGCATATTGTAGTAAGATGCATACAGATAAAAAAAACCCTATAAAATGCTTGAACAACGAAAATATATATATTTATCTAAAAAATATGGGTTATAGATATCCTCAATCGAGGATTTACAAACTTTTACAAATGAATGTCTACAGGATAAACTAACAAACCTAAACTACTGATACTTTTTCTTGGAGTTGAGCCAAATGAGCGACTATGCTCTCTAAACTGCTCTTGTAAATGGCTCTACAACTTGACTACTTTTTTATCACCTCCTCTGAATTCTCTTGTTGTTCTGCTGGTACTCAAATGACATCCAAGCTAAGGTTTATATAGTCTATGAAGGTGAACCAATCACTTACCCTGCACGAAAGATATCAATGTTTATTGGATAGATGTTATAGGGCACATGTGACGTCACATCGAATATTTATGTAGGACACCCAAATTTACCTAATTTGATGTACATAGTCCAATAGCACACTCATTTTGAGAGTAGTTTGGTGGATATGGGAAATCAGGATTAATTAATTTTCTAACATTAGTTACAATTAATGGATGTACTTTTAAGGGTATATAAAGAATCACTAAAGAAAATTGGAACCTCGTTTTCATTTTTTTTAAGATATTATAAATATAGATGAGATTAGGAACTACAATGTAAGTAGTAGAAATAAGAAAAACAATTTAGTTTCAGATGGAATTGGGTTAATCAAACTGTGTGATGCTCGTGCTAATATCTTGTTATTATTTCATCGAAGGCCATCATTGGTTGTTGTTATATGGCCCTCACATTTTTAATCTTACCTACCAGGGGAATTTAGATACTATGTAGTATGTCAATAGCCCAATTTCCTAATATCATTTAGTTACAATGAATGGATGCACTTTTAAGGGTAAAGAAAGAATCACTAAGGAAAATTGGAACCTCATTTTTATTTTTATTTAAATATAGATGAGATTAGAAAATACAATGTAAGTAGCAGAAATTAAAAAAAAAAATAGACTCTCCTGAGAACCTCCATACCTTGCATGATTAAGCTCAATTTGAGTGGCTCATGGTAAAAATTATTTGATAGAGGCCATGTAGGGACATAAAAAGATACTTTTTGCTGACATGAAATATATGTTGGCCACTTCCAACAACCTAGGAAATTCATTTTCTTTGGTTAAAAACCTTCAAATTGCTTGAAGTAGGGATGATTGTAACATTGCAATAAAGATGGATTCCACAACCATTACTTAAATAATATCACATAGAACCAATGAGGTTTGGAGACTTAGAGGATTTATAGAAGAATAATTAATTTTTGTTTAAAAAATAAGGCAACGAACATTGGTTTAAATTTGGATACCAAAATTGGGTCGAAGGGCTTGGTTCAATCGTCAAAACACTTCTATACGAGCATAGAGACCAGGGTTCCAATCCCTCGAGCCCAAGCATGTTGCATCAACATCACCAATAACTTAAAATGTTTATCCAATGCAACTAGAGGTTATAGTGGAAACAAGGAGCGATATTCGAACCCATGAAGAGGCATAGAAAATTGTAACTAGTTGTTGATTCCTCTAGTATAATAAAAAAAAATTGGATACCAAATTATTAACAAATAGATTATCCAAAATTAAGTTTTTTTATTAGTTTTTGAATAATATTAAGGTATAATTATGTAGATTGTAAAATAAGATTCATTTCACACTTCATAAAGACTTCAATTCAATTTTAAAATAGAAAGCAAAAGGTTTAGTGTTTAATGGGATAACTCATGATTAAAAAATTTACAAAACACACACTCATTCAACATTCTATAAGAATAGTTCTTAATCTAAAAAACAAGATTATTGCCACACTATATTAGACCTTTAGTTTAGTACCAAAATAGAAAGCATAAACTATAATATTTGATAAGATAGTTTCTTATCAAATATTTGAGACTAACAAGTCACTTGAAATTTTTTAGGATGTGGAAAAATGGAGGATGTTTTTGTTCCTCTAAGAACAATATTTTAGCTTAAAATGATGTGATAATGTAATTATAAGATGTTAAAACTTGGGAATCCAAAGGACCTTGGCAATATTTGTAGGGTCGCCATGGGGTCGCCAAGGGCCCTTGTCAACCTTTGTCGTTGGGCTTGTGCAAGGTTGCCAAGCGTCTTGGTAGGCTTGTCATCGACCCTTTGCAAGGTTTCCAAGGGTCTTGGCAGGCTTACCACCGGTCAAGGGTCTTGTAATTTACAAACGATACATATCCTATGCAAAAAAACAAATAATAGTAGCAGTAATGTAAAATAGTTCAAACTCTAGCTAAGTAGTGCAATAAACAATAAGCAATCACACAAATGTAAGAGAAACAATATATACATGGTTTGGGAAGTGTACCCTATGTCCACGAAGAAACAATTAGTCCTTTGTATTATTAACCATACAAAAATATTGTCCTCTTGTACAATGTCTCCTCCCCTCTCTTTCTCCAAATCAGAAAAGAGCATTCTGCCATAGAGGTAGTCTTTACAGTACAATATATATATAGATTCGTGGCTTTTCCTCTACCTGAAATCACATAATGGTGTCTGAATACAATGATTCAAAAAAATGAGCTGATAACCAACCATACGCTTATAAATTTCTTATGACAAGTGTTTTTCACCAAGAAAATACAATTAAATTACCAGCCATAAATTTTTAATAAAAAAGTTCTCCATCAACAATATTTAATGGTAATTAAATATTTAATGTTACCCCTTGGAACCCCATTCAAAGGCCTATTATTTATCATTGCCCATAACCAATACTCCTTGGTAATTAATTCCTTTCTGATCAATTTGGCTCCATTACCTAACAATCTTCCACTTGGAGACAAGATTGATGCAACATCCCTACACCCTAGTACTAAAAGTTTCTCATAACATGACCTTACTCCTTAAGGCCAACCGAAGTAGAGAAAAATCTCAAGTTATCCTTGGTTATAATTTTATTAAGCATATAAAAAAAAAATAGGAAGTGTGAATCTTACCCAAATTTACCAAACAATCCTCCATTGCTGATCGAATGAAGTGATACCTCAACTTAATATGCTTTGTCTGTGAGTAAAAATTGAAGTTCTTTGCTAAATGATTGACACTTTGGATGTCACTCCAAAGTGTCCCATATCCTTACTCCTAATCCAAATCCTCAATCAACCTATGAATCCATATGAACTCTTTGTCACCTTCCATGATGACCACATACTCAGCCTCTGTAGTAGAAAGAGCTACAACATGTTGTAGCTTGGATATCCAAATCATTGTTGTACCTCCAACTATGAATACATACCTAGTAGTGCTCCTCCCACCATACAAATAACCTATCATACCTGAATCCACATAGCCATGTAACTCAACTTTGGAACCTCTAAAATTAAAACATAATTTTGAAGTCCCTTTCAAATACCTGAGTATCCATTTTACTGCTTTCTAGTGAGATTTACCTAGATTGCTCATATATCAACTCACAACTCCCACTGCTTGGGCAATATTCAGTCTTGTACACACCATAGGATACATCAAACTCCCAACTGTTGAAGCATAGGGTACCTTCATCATGTACTCTTCCTCCTCCTTAGTCTTGGTACATAACTTCTTTGAGAGCTTAAAGTGCTTTGCAAGAGTTTGGGCTACTAGTTTTGCATCATGCATACTGAACCTCTTAAGCACCTTTTCCACATAATCCTCCTGAGACAACTTCAGTGTTTTATCCTTTCTGTATCTAGTGATTCTCATGCCAAGGATTTTTTTAGCCTCCCCCAAGTCCTTCATGGCAAATTTACTAGCCAACTCCCTTTTCAATTTCTTAATATCCTGCATATTGGATCCTACCATAAGCATATCATCAACATATAATAAGATAATAATGAAGTTACCATTTTTTTTAGCCCAAAAATAAACACAATGGTCAGTATGGATCCTAGTAAAATCATGCTCAATCATGAAACTGACAAACTTGAGATACCATTACCTTGGAGCTTGATTCAAACCGTACAAGCAATTTTTTAGTTTACACACTAGACTCTTCTTGCCTTTGACCTCAAACCCCTCCGGTTGGTGCATGTATATCTCCTCCTAAAAATCCCCATGAAGGAATATTGTCTTCACATCTAACTACTCAAGATGAATATCTTCTACTGCAACTATACTCAAAATAGTCCGAATTAAATTCATTTTTACTACAAGTGAGAAAATGTCATCATAGTCAATACCTTTTCTCTATGCAAATCCTTTCACAACAATTCTTACTTTGTACCTCTTGCTGCCATAAACTGCATCCTTCACTTTGTACACTCATTTGCAATGCAATGCTATTTTTCCCTTGGCAAACTCAACCACATTTCAAGTTTGGTTTTGAGTCAATGGGTCCATCTCATCCTTCATAGCATGCTCTTGATTGCTTCTAGTTTCCAATTGCAAAGCCTCATGAAGACATTCGGGATCACCTACATCAGTGTATAGAATGTAATGCAAAGAAGGAGAATACTTATTTGATGCTCTTCTTACCTGAGTATATATCCAACATTTCGTTATTAGTGGTGGTGAGGGTGTTTTAGGTGTTTCATTCTCGACTTGCTCATTCGTTTGGTCATCATGCTCTTCAATATGAGCACCATGCTCATAAATATGAACAAGAGGTTGTATTTTTACACCATGCTCTAGGATTGCATCCATTTCAAAAAACTCAGGTGCATCCTCTTCAACCTGTATGTGCCTATCCTTGTACAACCTATCCTAATTGAAAATCACATCTCTACTCTTGATAACTTTCCAGCCAACATTATCCCATAGCCTATATCCCATATCATCCACACCATAACCAAGAAAATAGCACTTTCTAGACTTTACATCAAGCTTAATCCTATTTTATTTATCTATATGGGAAAAAGCATCAAAACCAAATACTCTAAGGAAAGAGTAGTCTACAGGTTTACCTTTCCAAGTCTCCACTAGAATACCTCCATCCAATGCAGTAAAAGGTCCTTTGTTTATCAAATAAACTATTGTATTAATTGCACTATCCCAATAGAACAATGGCAACCCTACATGCAATCTCATGGCTCTGGCATGCTTCATTATAGTTTTGTTCATCCTCTCCAAGACTCCATTCTCCTATGGTGTCCTAGGAGTAGTCTTGACTCTCCTAATTCCTTCCTTTGTGCAGTAGTCCTCAAAATCCTTGTTGCAATATTCACCACCATTGTTATATTTTAGGTATTTTACTTTCTTACCTGCCTCAATCTCCACTAATTCTCTCCACTTCCAAAAAATGTCGAAAAAATTAAATTTATGGTTGATTGTGAAGATCCATGTCTTCCTGCTGAAATCATAAATGAAGGTAACATAATAAGAATAGCCCTCAAGAGAAAATACCGATGAGGGACCCCACACATCAGAGTGAACTAAATCTAATTTCTCTTTCTTTCTTTCTAGACCAAACTTCAAAAATCTTACCATTTTCTATTTTTCATATACACAACCTTCACATAAATCAAAATCAACCTCCTTGAGTTTTGGAAATAGTTTTCTCAAGTGAAGGATTTTCATCCCTTTCTCACTCATATGACCCAACTGCAAATGCCATGCTTTCGCATCATCCTGATTAACATAGTTCAATGTACAATAAGATGAGTTCTGCAATAAATACAAAGTTCCAGTCAACTCACCTTTTGCAATCACCATTGAACCCTTTGTCACTCTCCATTGCAAATTTTTGAAAGTAGTGTTGCATCCCTCCAAATCAAGTGCATTGGATGAAATTAGGTTCCTCTTCAGATCAAGAATGTGCCTAACATTTTTAAGCACCCAAATATTTCCATTTGGCAACTTTACATTCATCGTACCAATACCCACAATCTCGCATGGATAGTTATTTCCCAATAAAACCTCTCCATAATGACCTAGATTATAAAAAAAAAAGTACTCCCTATGAGTAAGCCAACATTATCCCATAGCCTATATCCCATATCACCCATACCATAACCAAGAAAATATCTCTTTCTAGACTTTACAACAAGCTTACTCCATTTTTATTTATCTATATGGGAAAAAGCCTCAAAACCATATACTCTAAAGAAAGAGTAGTTTATAGGATTACCTTTCCAAGTCTCCACTAGAATACCTCCATCCAATGCAATACAAGTTCCTTTGTTTATCAAATAAACTATTGTATCAACTACACTATACCAAAAGAACAATGGCAACCCCACATGCAATCTCATGGCTCTGGCACACTCCATTATAGTTTTGTTCATCCTATCCAAGACTCCATTATCCTATGGTGTCCTAGGAGTAGTCTCGACTCTCCTAATTCCTTCCATTGTGCAATAGTCCTCAAACTCCTTGTTGCAATATTCACCACCATTGTTAGATTTTAGGTATTTTAATTTCTTACCTGCCTCAATCTCCACTAATGTTCTCCACTTCCAAAAAATGTCGAAAACATCAAATTTATGCTTGATTGTGAAGATCCATTGCTGCCTGATGAAATCATAAATTAAGGTAACATAATAAGAGGGGCCCTCAAGAGAAAGTACCGATGAGAGACCCCACACATCCGAGTGAACTAACTCTAATTTCACTTTCTTTCTTTCTGGACCAACCTTCAAAAATCTTACCTTTTTCTATTTTCCATATACACAACCTTCACAGAAATCCAAATCAACCTCCTTGAGTTTTAGAAACAGTTTTCTGGAGTGAAGGATTTTCATCCCTTTCTCACTCATATGACTCAACCACAAATGCCATGCTTTCGCATTATCCTGAGTAACATATTTCAATGTACAATAATACGAGTTATACAATAAATACAAAGTTCTAGTCAACTCACCTTTTGCAATCACCATTGAACCCTTTGTCACTCTCCATTGCCAATTTCTAAAAGTAGTGTTGCATCCCTCCAAATTAAATGCATTGGCTGAAATCAGGTTCCTCTTCAGATCAATAATGTGCCTAGCATTTTTAAGCACCCAAATATTTCCATTTGGCAACTTTACATTCATCATGCCAATACCCACAATCTCACATGGATAGTTATTGCCCAACAAAACCTCTCCATAATGACCTAGAGTATAATAAAAAATTTACTCCCTATGAGAAGTGACATGATAAGAAGCTCTAGAGTCCATAACCCAATACTCACTCGTGCAATTTGCTTCAAGAATCAGGGCATCCTGATAAATTGCACCTATAATTTTTACCTCTTGAGCATCATTTCCACTATTGTACTCTTTCTTATTTATGTATTTGCACTCCCTCTTGAAGTGTCCACTCTTCCTACAATTCTAGCAATCAATCTTGCTTTTGTCTCTACTTTTAGATCTACCCTTCGATTTTTTCTATTATGAATTTATCCTCTAGCTTGGCCTTTTCCTATTTCTCTATTTTTGCCTCTACTTTCTGAAGATAGTGCTACACCAGATGATGAAGTCTCCCCTAAGGATTTTCTCCTCATATCCTCACTAAGGGTTGTGCTAATAACATCATCAAATTCCAAATTTCTAGGCCTAGACACATAATTACTCACGCCATTACAATGCTACCCCACAAGTTTGGTAGTGAACAAATAAACCCTAAAGATGTAACCTCATCATCAAAATCAAGCCCTACATATTTTAAAGAATTTTTAATAGCATAAAACTTGTTAAGGTGTTCTTGGATAGATCCACCCTCTTGTAAATTCGTAGTAAATAGATTTATAATCAAGAAAAATGTATTTGAAGCTGAGGGTTTTTCATACAACTTAGCTAGTGTATCCATGGCTCCTTTGGTGGTATTTTTCTTCTTTTTGTTGTATGCAACAAAATTATCCTGGCTCAACCGGACCACCCCTAGTGTCCTCCTGTCTATAAGATCCCATTCCTCATCATCCATCATTCTAGGTTTACCATAAGTCTTCCCTTTTAGAGCCAAGTACATATCATCATCCTGATACAAATAATCCTTCACTTTGGTTTTCCTCATGATGGCATTATGTCCGGCACAAATAGTGCATGCTCGTGATGTTTTTTCATCTAAAAATGACTATAAGGAACAATATTTTCCAGTGCATATCGATAACCACTTGTTAAATAACAATGGATGTTTGGAATGATGTGAAGCCAGGCCGGTTCTAGTGGTTCAACCAGACTCGATGGCAGAATATGTGGAGTATCTAACAAAATATGCCCTTATTGGTAAATTTTTGGGCATCCGAATTTCTCTCCCCTTTGTGGAGGCTTGGGTTAGGAAGACTTGGAATCCTGAAGGTGATGTGGAGGTGATGCTAAGTGTAAACAACTATTTTATGGTGGTTTTCTCTTGTATTGCATATCATAACAAAGCATTTGAAGGGGGTCCTTATTTCTATAACCAAGTGGGACTCTTTCTTAAACCCTGACATGTGGGTTTCAACCCATCAGAAGACTGACCATCACGGGTTCTAGTATGGGTATGGCTTCCATGGCTCCTGATGGAATTCTGTAGAACTGATATCTTGCATAAGATTGCCCTTTTTCTTGGGAAGTCGGTTGGACCATCACAATAAAAAATGGATAAAAAGGTGATCTCTTTTGCTCGTATTTGTGTTGAAATTGACTTAAATAATCATATTCTAGATTCTGTTGAAATACAATTTAGATCAACTACATGGGTTCAAAAAATTGACTATGAAGCTCTTCCATTTTGTTGTCGAATCTGTCGTGAATATGACCACCTACAAAGAAAATGCCCTAATTTTGTCCTGCCAGTGGCTTCAAATCCTGGGCCCTCTCGGTCTGGAAAAAATTTGAATAAAGGAAAAGCCCTAATAAAGGAAAGGAAATGGAATAAGGAAGGTTTTGTTTTGGTAAAAGCCCAAAAGAAAGGACAAAAGGCAAACAAAGACATTAAGGATAGCCAGCCAGATGCTCTACTCAATCGTTTTGAAATATTAGATGATATTTATTAGTGCATGGAGACACTTGAAATATCGCTACCTGATGCAAATATAACAAGGTTGAATCAGATGTCTCTTCTTGAGGGGGAACTTAAGGAATCAGATCTAGGGGGTTTAAATGAAGAACAAAGGGCTTTGGATCTGAGTATAGGGGACATGGTTGGGTCTAGCCCTATAAGGGAAACTATTTTGAAAAGTGGTACAGATTTAGTTATGCCCTCTCCTACTCAGGCACTGATGTAGTCATCCCTGCACTACAAAACTCCTACGATGTTGGGATTGCAGCATAAAATAATTAAAAAAGGTTTTTCGGATAAGAATATGAATGTGGTTCAGAATAAGAACTAGGATAAAATTAATTTAATGGGGGAGACTTTGGTGGATTCAAGCTTGGTGAGAAAATTGGACTCCCATTTTTATAACCTCAAAAAATTATTATCCTCTCATGGAATGTAAGGGGGTTGAACAACATCCCCAGATAAAAAGTTACTCGTGATTTTGTTCGTGTGCATTCTCCAGATGTGGTGTTTATTTAGGAGACTAAATTGGCTATTGATATTATATTCAATATTGCTCCCAATTTGTGGAGAAGGGGGCCATACCAATTATTGGTGCATGTAGATATGTTGGTGGCATCGCTTGTTTATGGGATCCGGTTAAGATATCCCCTCTTACTTGGATCTCCAATAGATGGTCTATTTCGATGGTTAGGCATGATAATGAATCTGGTGAAACCATCCTACTTACAAATGTGTATGATCCTATTTATTACAATGGTAAAGTGAATTTATGGGACCACGTTTTCTTTGTGAGAAGTTTTTTTCCCTTGTACCCATGGATTTTGGCTAGATACTTCAATTCTATCACTTGTCTAGAGGAGAAACATGGTTGGGTGGACCGTATCGATCCTTTTTCTTCTATCTTCAGTGCTCATATCTAGGCCCTAAAATTGGTTGACATCAAGATAGATAATGGGATATTTACTTGGCACAATAGAAGGTGTGGGGAAGCTTCCATCTCAAAGAGACTAGATAGGTTTTTGATATCCAGTTATTAGATGGGTAATAACAGAAAGGCTAGTTCTGTGATTCTAGAGGGTAGGGGATTTGATCATTGGCCTATAAAACTCTTTGCTTTAGATTTAGGGCTAAAAAATAATCACTCCTTTAAGTTTTAACTTATGTGGCTTCGTTATCCTAAGCTTTATGATTTCATGTGAGGCTGGTGGACCAATGGAAAACCTCCTCATGGCACCATTATGTATTACTTTATGAAGCGACTACAATTTGTAAAATATAAATTGAAGAGATAGAATCGACTAAATTTTGGGAACCTTTCCTTGGCTAAGCTAGCAACTCTTAGGAGGATGGAAGAAGCTTCAAGGAAGATTAGAGATCATAGATTCACTAAGGAGCTTCTTGTTGACTAATCTGAGGTTGCGAAAGACCTTGCTGAATAGGAACTGATGGAAGAAATTTTTTGGAAACAAAAAGCTCGAGTAGATTTGCTTCAGGAAGGGGATAGGAACACAACCTTCTTTTATAACTCTATTAAGGCTCACCATAATGGTAACCTAATTATCTCTCTTGTGAATTATCAGGGTGCCCTACTCTCTTCTTTCAGGGATATTTTAGAAGAGACTAAGAGGTATTTTTCCTCTCTCTTCAAGGAGGAATCCCTATCAGATGATGAGAATGAAAAGCTTATTCTAAACTGTATTCCAACAATTGTTTCTAGAGAGATGAATGAGCACTTTATGGGTCCAATTTCCCTTGAGGAGTTGGAAAATGTTGTATTTAATATAAAAAAATGAAAATCCCCAGGCCCAGATGGATTCCTGATTGAGTTTTATCAGGATTTTTGGGATTTAATCAAATTTAATCTTTTTGAGGTGGTCCATGAGTCCCTAAAGAATAAACAGATGCTAAGGGCCCTAAATGCTACATTTTTGGTACATATACCCAAAAAAAAGGGAGCAAATTCATTGGATATGTTCAGGCCTATTGCTCTTTACAATGTTGTGTATAAGATCATCACAAAAATTATTGCTGAGAGGCTAAAGATATGGTTGAGAAAAATCATCTCTAAGGAGCAAGGAGGGTTTGTTGCTGGCCGACAAATATTGGATGGGGTTGTTATTGCTATAGAAGCTATTCACTCGATGGAAACTTCTAAGGAGACAATTATGTTCATTAAGTTGGACATGGCCAAAGCCTATGATCATGTCAGATGGTCCTTTCTTCATAAATTTCTTGCTGCTTTTGGATTTGAGGAGGAATGTATTAGATGGGTGATGAGATGTGTTTCTTCTTACTCATTATTTATTCTTGTTAATAATGAGCCATCAGAGTTGTTTGAGGCCTCATGGAGATTAATGCAAGGATATGATTTATCTCCTTATTTATTTATCATTATGGCAGAAGGGTTGGGAATATTTATCAAGTCTCAAGTCATGCAGGGCCTCATTCAGGGGTGGAAGTGGGATAGTAGTTTTCCACATCTCTCCCAACTTCAATTTGTTGATGATACTACTTTGTTGGGAGTTGCCACTATTAGGGAATATATCAATATTAGACAGTATCTTGACATATATATTTGTGCTTCTGGATAGTCGATTAATGAGGAAAGTCTTCTATTTTCTTCTTCAATAGCCCTCCTCTTATTCAAGCCAAGATTGCTCGCATTCTAAGATTCCATGTTGGTACTCCCCCCTTCATTTATATTGGTATTCAAATTTTATTTCATCCTCTACCTAGATATTCTTGGCAGTATATGCTTGATAATTTTATAAGGAAGGTAAATCACTGGACTTTCAGATGGGTATCCACTGCAGGTAGAGTGTTGCTTTTAAAATCTGTTGTTCAAGCTTTACCCTTTTATAGATTTTTTTTACAAATAGCTCCCTCTCACTTCATCAAGGACATGGATGTTTTTTCAAGATAGTTTTTATGGTCTAGAAAAATTGATCAATATAAATGGAGTTTGGTTAGGTGGGAGTCTATATGTAGGCCGGTGCAAGAGGGAGGCCTTGGGTTACGACAGAAAACTCTTTTTGGCAGGATTTGGCTACAAAACTTTATTGGAGATGGTGTACCTATCAAGATCATATTTGGGCTAAAATATTATCTTGTAAATAGTTGAGAGGTATTTTTGAGGTTAATATCCCTAGATTCAGCTTGGTTGGGAAAGGTTTAGTTTTCTAGGACACTCTGAAAAGAGGAGCTAATTTAATCAAGCAGGGTTTGTTATGGATTTACAATCAGGGATCAAATACTCTTTTTTGGGAGGATTCTTGGGATGACCACCCTCCTATCTTGAATCAATATCCTAGGTTACATTCCCTAAGCATTTTTTTCTTGGAATTAGGCTGGTCTCGTGTGGAGGACTTTAAAAAAATCTAGTATTTTGGGAATATGGATATGTACAGGTGGAATGATCCATAAGAATGGCCCTAGGGAGGACTGGCCAAGGATAGACATGTGCTTGCTCTTATACTTATGAGAAGGCCTTGTTCTTCATTTAGGGTTAAAGATATTCTAGCTTGGAACCTTGATCCTAATGGAACCTACTCGATAGCCTATGGTTATCAGGTTCTTGATAAGAAAAAGTATGGGAGTCTTCCTATCACTTGGTGGAAAAAAGTGTGGAACAAATTTGCTTGGCAAAAATATAACTTCTTTCTCTGGTTGGTATCTCGTAATAAATGCCTCACTTGGGATAATGTGAGGAAGAGGGGATTTTAGGGTCCCTATTTTTATGTCCTTTGTAGTAAGAATGAGGATGACTCTTCTCATTTATTTTTCCAATTCTCCTTTTCTAGAGACATTTGGCATCATTGGTGGAGCACCTGGAACTATCCATGTTTTCATGTGCCAAACCTAGTGGAGTTTTGGAGTAGTCTAGGTAGACCTCCGGCCAAGGCCCCCTTCCTTCAGGTGGCTTGGAATTTGGGACCTTCTTACATCAACTTGTAAATTTAGATCGAACAAAACTAACGTCTATTTTAGAGTAGTTATTTGGATGTTCAATAGATCTGGAAAAGTATCTTGTATATGGTTTAGGAAACCATCCATAGCAAATATGATGTGGACCCTATTTTGTATTCTAGGGAGAAGGTACAACAATCCCTTAGTCTCTTTTGGGATGGTGTGAACTCTTCTAGCCCTTGTAGGGTTCCTCAGCTCAGTAAGAAGGTAAGGAGAGATGGTAGGTGGAGGCAACTCCCTAGAGGAGTTTTAAAAATTAATACTGATGGATCGTCCAGGGGTAATCCTAGACATGTTGGAATTGGCGGTGTTGGGAGATATTATACTAGTGGTGTCAGTTTTTTATTTTCAATTTATAAAGGCGTTCACTCCAAAAAAAAATTGGAAGCTCTTGCAATTCTTGAGGCCTTATGGAGGGGGTTTTCTCTTAGCTGGCATAGGATTATATGCAAGTCAGACTCTCAAATTGTGGTTAATATTTTAAGTAGTAAAATGGTGGAGGAATTTAGTTAGCAGTTGGCCTTTGTAGCCATTCAGATTCTCATAATGATTGAAGAGTTCGAATTTATATCCTTTGTGCACATTCCAAGGGAATGAAATGTGGTTTTTGATTACCTTGCCAAAAGGGCTTTTGAGTTGCTGGATCCTTGGAGTATCGATAATTGGGAGAGTCTCCTGTCTGGGAACTCTCAACACCTGTGGGAGTTGATCCACAAGAATGTACAAACTTAATGTGGTTTTTTCTTATTGTCTTTTTCAGGTGTCATTCTAGTTTAGTGGTTTTATCCAGTTTGGTTGTTTATTTAAGTCCTGGTCAGAAACCCAGTTGTACTCTGTAATCCAAAATTTTTATCAATAAATTTTCACCCCTTTATTTAGAAAAATAGTTCAAACTCTAGTTAAGCGGTGCAATAAACAATAATAAATCACACAAATGTAAGAGGCATAAGATATACGTGGTTCAGGCAGTGTACCCTACATCCATGGAGGAAAAATTAATCCTTTGTATTATTAACCATATAATAATCTTCTCCTCTTTTACAATGTCTCCTCCCCTCTTTTACTCCAAACCAGAAAAGAGCAGTATGCCATAGACACAATATTTACAATACAAAATATATAGAGATTCATGGTCTTTCCTCTATTCAAAACCACATAGTAGTGTTGGAATACAATGAGCCAAAAATATGGGTTGATAACCACCCATACGCTTATCACATTATTATGAAAAAAAAAAAATCACCAAAAAATATAGTTAAATTGCCAGCCATAAATTTTCAATAAAAATTTCTCCATCAACAATATTTAATGGTAATTAAATATTTAATGTTGCCCCTTGGAACCCCTTTCAAGTGACTATTGTTGCTCTTTGCCCATCAACAATACTCCTTGGTAATTAATTCCTTTCTTATCAATTTGGCTCCATTACCTAATAGAAAGCATAAGCTTTAATATTTGATAAGATAGTTTCTTATCAAATATTTTGATACTAAAAAGTCACTTGAAATTTTTTAGGATGTGTAAAAAAGGAGGCGCATCTATTACAATATGTTTTTGTTCCTCTAAGAACAATAGTTTAGCTTAAAATGATGTGATAATGTAATGATAAGATGCTAAAACTTGGAAAACCAAGGGGCCTTGGCAACCTTTGTGGGGTTTCCAGAGGCCCTTGGCAACCTTTTCTGCCATGCCTGTGCAAGGTTACCAAGGGTCTTGGCAGGATTACCACCAGCTCTTTGCGGGGTTGCCAAGGGTCTTGTAATGTCATTTTATACATTAGTATGATATATGGAAGAATTATTTTTGTCCTTTTCATGTCCAAAATAATAGGTGTAACAAGTTGTCTCATGATCCTTAGGGGCCAATGTTCTATTTATCTTCAACACCTTTAGCTTACAAACAACATTATGGTTGAAGTTCTTACCAAATTATATAATTCACTCTAACACTTAGACATGCATGATACAATAACAATTCTATGATGTTAGTGAATGAATATGTGGAAGAATAAGAAACTTTGATGATGGTGATACACATATATTTATTTATAGACCTATATTTTTCATTGCCTTATTTCTACTTTTATTTTATTTTTTTAATCTCATGTTTAAACATCAACTCAAATATATAACATCAAAAGGAATATCTAGAAACAATAGGAATAATTTATCCATTTTAAGCTTCTTCTAAATGAAAAAACATAGTTGATGATGAATTGCAAAGATCGTATACTGGTAACATTATAAAATAATGGTTTTCATAACTTGTACACTTCTACCTAGGATCTAAAAACAATATAGAAAAAATAATAATTATATTTGTAAGCTTAGTTGATTATAATTCGGATTATCAAGCTATAACTAGAAAGTTAAGATTGACTATTAGATTGATTAATTCTTTCTTTATGTATCTAATGCTTTCTGATAAATCCCAAATGAAATCATCTCTTGCCAATATTAATATCTTATAAATTATTTTAGGGAATAGTATAATATTTCAAGCAAAATAGTTGATCAAGTAAACTCTTAAATATTTTATCATGTCAAACTAACTAATATAAAATTTATAAGATTAACAAAATTAACTAAAATCTATCTAGGTGAATTATTTGGAGTAAAACCAAACAATTTTTATGATATGTTTTAATAAAAACCATATATATTATATCCTTGGAACTAGTCTCTATTCTAAATTTTTAGTAGTTGGTATTCAAGTGGTCTTACAAGAATGTTAACTATTGATTTTTCATTACAACATAATATCTATACTATTTTCTTAAAAGAAACTTTATATCATAATAGCATATGAAATTTTCTACATGAACTTTCCAAGAACTATATCCATGATATCACTTACCAAATAGACTTATGTAGGTTACACTATTTAAGTTTCAATGACAACAACATGAATATTTAATAAGATTACTTATACCTTTCTTCTATGAAAGATCCTTTTTAAAAAATGAAAATTATACACTAATTAGATCTTATAGCTATAAGTAGTAAGAGTAACTAACTACTTTATAACTCCCAAAAAGACTAAAATATAATATGAAGAGCTCATTAAAAGCATATTTTTTTTAATAAAAATAAACCATAATTAAAACCTATACCCATACCTTAATGTTGACTTGAGGAATTGAATTGACATCTAGTTTTTTTTTGTTAGACCCCCAAATCCAAGTTTCAACAAGGCTGGATAGGTTTTCCATAGGCTTACCCTAACATTTGGATTAAGCTTGAATCCTTGCTTTCCTTGTTTAGGTCTATATTTTAAGCTAGGTAATTTGCATGAAGTAAAATTGATACATAAAATAAAATACAAAAATTTAAATGCATAAAATAATGTGCATAATGTCAATTCATGAAATTTAGAGTGTGAGAGTCTAAGGAATTATTACATCATATATAATGTCAATGTAAGTTGAGTAACCATTCAACATATGTTATATAAGGTCCACTAGAGGATAGGGATGGTAGGATTAGTTAAAGTTTGTTATTCCATATTTTGGCATTCATTGTATTTAAATATCCTTTATTACATAATGTAAGACTTTAAATAATTCTAACATGTGGTATAGGAGTAGGTAGAAGGAAGAAAAAAATATCCTTTTATCCTCTTCTTGTTTCATACTTGATAATCTAAATAACTTTTTGTTATTAATTTGGATATTGTTGAAACAACTCCTAAATAGGTCAAAATAAATATTTTCAAACCAAGCTCAAACTATGCCAATAGAACTAAGTCAAATACAACATCTTGAGCACAAAGTCACCATATGATAGAAAAGAGAAGATTGGATACCCATGTTGGGGTCATGTCATGACCCTCCCTGGTAGGCCTTAGGGACATAGAAATGATGTACCTTTAAAGATAGATTGTACATAGTTTTGCAGCTATGAGACTATTATACATGTATAATAGTAGGATAAAGATATTATAATTAAAATGTGTTTAATTATAATATATAATATTATATATAATATAATAAATAAATAAGGATATTATAATTAAAATGTGTTTAATTATAATATATACTATTAAATATAATATAATAGAGGAATAAGGATATTACAATTAAGGGGTGGATAGGGTTTGCATTTAAGATAGAGGGACTTTTTATAGGAAGGGAATGGTGAGCCTTCACTACGATCATGGATAGAATTCATTGGGGATGACCTTATAGGCCAGGTAGTTGGGCTTCAAAATTTGGTTAAGGTTGTGTGGTGAAGAAGAAGGTCTCCATATTATGGAAAGAGGAGAGCAGACAAAAGGGCTTAACCAGAGGAGAAGGCATGGGGTATCAATCTCAGAAGGAGAATAAAGGGGATAACCAATTGCAGGAAGTTGACCCATTTAATGCAGGTAAGCCAATCGCTAAACATGCACCATATAGTATACCTTTAATGAGTTTAAATAGAATGCCTCGACATATTTGTTTTTTATTTGTATGAATATACTATTTCAATTTTAGTTGTTGCTTTTACCGAGTTTATTCGTGTCTGATGAGAAGGAAGTCATAGGCCATCTAATTATAATCACTACCCAAAAACCACACCATGTTTTAGCTTATATAGATTCCATAGAGGGTGTAAGGTTGTTCAAGGAAGTATTTTATGTATTGACACGATCATTTTCTAGGGCGATATATGTTCTACTCGAAGCTAGCATGCTTTGACATGAGCCTAGGACTGCAAGACTATTCTAATCAACTAATTGAATCCTAGGTGCCTTTGAAATTTGGGGAAAGAAAATTTTCTTTATACCTTTAAACCACCAAATTCCTTGGCTAGACTAGTGGTGGGTTCAGGGATTCGTGGGCTCACAGGAGCAATAGGTGTGCTCTTTAGGACTGTGTCCTGTTGAAGTTTAGGTCGATTGTATTCTTCCTAGAAAATAATATGACTTTTGTACAAAACTAAAGCCCATGTTGAATATTTGTTTTAAGTCTCATAACTGGGATAACACTCTATTGGTTATACCATTGCAAGAGTTTAAATTGAAGTTAGTAGAGTTTAATGTATCTTTTATCAGACATGAATGCATGCTACTGCTTTCAAAACCAAGACATGGCACTTTTGTAAATTGGTTTAACAAATGTGGAATCCATCTATTAAAACCTATGGCATGGCTTGTATAGAGGATTACCAACTAGTTTGACTAGTTACTTACACCTATTTTTGGGTTACTCAAAAACCCTCTATTTATCTAATGGTTGCTTAATCTAAATATTAAGCAAGCATGTTCTAAAGCTTAAACCATGTTATTTGGTTGTATTTCAAATAGCATGTTTAGTTATAAATTATGTTATAGTTAATATATTTTTTGAGAAAGCTAATATTATGTTATAGATTAACATAGTTACGTTAGAATTAGATTATGTTATAGATAACATAGTTTACATTCAACTATAAATGATCTTAGATAATATAGTATCATACTTTATAGTTTATGTGTAAATATTATGCCATGCGAAATACGTTAGAATTAGATTATGTTATAGATAACATAGTTTACATTCAACTATAAATGATCTTAGATAATAGAGTATCATAGTTTATGTGTAAATATTATGCTATGCGAAATAACATAATATGATTTAAGTAATATGTTTAAACACTATATTAAAGGAAATTAATATAGTTCATTTATATTTGATGTTAGACAATATTAAAGGAAATTAATACATTTCATTTATATTTTGATGATAGACTATGTTAAAGGAAATTAATAGAGTTCATTTATATTTGATGTTAAACTATGTTAAACGGGAAATTAATAGAGTTCATTTATATTTGAAGTTAAACTATGTTAAAAGGGAAATTAATAGATTTTATTTATATTTGATGTTAGACTACGTTAAAAGGGAAATTAATACAGTTCATTTATATTTAATGTTAGATTACGTTAAAAGGGAAATTAATATAGTTAATTTATATTTTATGTTAGACTATGTTAAAAGGGAAATTAATACAATTTATTTATATTTAATGTTAAAATACACTACATTAAAAGGGAAATTACTAAAGTTCATTTATATTTGATGTTATACTACATTGAAAGGGAAATTACTACAATTCATTTATATTTGATGTTAGACTATTCATTTATATTTGATGTTAGACTATGTTAAAAGGACAATTACTACAATTCATTTATATTTGATGTTAGACTACATTAAAAGGGAAATTACTACAGTTCATTTATATTTGATGTTAGACTACATTAAAAGGGAAATTACTATAGCTCATTTATATTTGATGTTATACTATGTTGAAAGGGAAATTACTACAATTCATTTATATTTGATGTTTGACTATGTTAAAAGGGAAATTACTACAATTCATTTTTATTTTATGTTAGACTACGGTTAAAAGGAAAATTACTATAGTTCATTTATATTTGATGTTAGACTATGTTAAAAGGAAAATTAGTACAGTTCATTTATATTTGATGTTAGACTACATTTAAAGGGGAATTACTATAGCTCATTTATATTTGATGTTAGACTATGTTAAAATATAAATTATTATAGTTCATTTATATTTGATGTTAGACTACGTTAAAAGGGAAATTAATATAGTTCATTTATATTTGATGTTAGACTACGTTAAAAATAAAATTAATATAGTTAATTTATATTTGATGATAAACTACATTAAAAAAGGAAATTAATATAGTTCATTTATATTTGATGATAGACTACGTTAAAAGGAAAATTAATATAGTTCATTTATGTTTGATGATAGACTACGTTAAAAGGGAAATTAATATAGTTCATTTATATTTGATGATAGTCTACATTAAAATAGAAATTATTATAGTTCATTTATATTTGATGATAGTCTACGTTAAAAGAGAAATTAATATAGTTAATTTATATTTGATGATAGTCTACGTTAAAAGAGAAATTAATAGAGTTCATTTATATTTGATGATAGTCTATGTTAAAATATAAATTAATATTTATATTTGATGATAGTCTATGTTAAAAGGGAAATTAATATAGTTTATTTATATATGATGATAGTCTATGTTAAAAGGGAAATTAATATAGTTCATTTATATTTTATGATAGACTACGTTAAAAGAGAAATTAATATAGTTCATTTATATTTGATGATAAACTACATTAAAGTAAACTAATGTAGTTTCATTTATATCTAAAGTTAGACTATGTTAAGAGGAAATTAATGTTAAAATGGAAATTATTATAGACAACGTTAAGAGAAATTAATATAGTTCATTTATATTTTATGATAGACTACGTTAAGAGAAATTAATATAGTTCATTTATATTTTATGATAGACTACGTTAAAAGAGAAATTAATATAGTTCATTTATATTTGATGATAGACTACATTAAAGTAAACTAATGTAGTTTCATTTATATCTGAAGTTAGACTATGTTAAGAGGAAATTAATGTAGTTTCATTTATATCTGAAGTTAGACTATGCTAGAGTTGATTAGCATAGATTGTATCTAAGAAGGAATATGATCATACTAAATTTGATTAGTATAAAATCATATTAAAAATAAAATGTGATTATGCTAGAGTTGATTAGCATAGATTATGTTTAAAAATAGATATAATTATGTTAAATTTGATTAGCATAGATTGTATCTAAGAAGGAATATGATCATACTAAAGTTGATTAGTATAGATTGTATTGAAAAGAAAATGTTATTATGCTAGAGTTTATTAGGATAGATTATGTTTAAAAGGAAATGTGATTATGCTAGAATTGATTAGGATAGATTATGTTTAAAAGGAAATGTGATTATGCTAGAGTTGGTTAGCATAGATTATATTTAAAAATAGATATGATTATTCTAAATTTGATGAGCATAGATTGTATCTAAGAAGAAATATGATCATACTAAAGTTGATTAATATAGATTATATTGAAAAGGAAGTGTGATTATGTTAGAGTCGATTAGCATAGATTATGTTTAAAAGGAAATGTGATTATGCTAGATTTTATTAGCATAGATGATGTTTAAAAGAAAATGTGATTATTCTAGAGTTGATTAACATAGATTATTTTAAAAAATAGATATGATCATGCTAAATTTGATCAACATAGATTGTATCTAAAAAGGAATATTATCATACTAAAGTTGATTAGTATAGATTGTGTTGAAAAGGAAATGTGATTATGCTAGAGTTAATTAGCATAGATTATGTTTAAAAGAAAATGTGATTATGCTAGATTTGATTAGCATAGATTATGTTTAAAAAGAAATGTGATTATGCTAGAGTTTATTAGCATAGATTATGGTTAAAAGGAAATGTGATTATGCTAGAGTTGATTAGCATATATTATGTTTTAAAATACTCTTGAATATGGTAAATATAATTAGCATCGATTGTATCTAAGAAGGAATATGATCATACTAAAGTTGATTAGTATAGATTGTATTGAAAAGAAAATGTGATTATGCTAGAGTCGATTAGCATAGATTATGTTTAAAAGGAAATGCGATCATGCTAGAGTTGAATAGCATGGATTGATTTTAAGAGTAACAATTGTGGATTATTTTGTATATTATATAACATAGTGATAATGATTATGATAATATGGAAAGTGGTTTATTATATTAACTAAAGGTATAGGACTTTAGTTAGTTTAGTAAGTGGATAGTGGTTTATTAGATTAACTAAAGATATGTGAAATTAGTTGGTTTAGTAAATGGATAGTTACTTATTAGATTAACTAAAGATATGGGACTTTAGTTGGCTTAGTAAATGGATAGTGGTTTATTAGATTAAATAAAGGTATGGGACTTTAGTTGGTTTAGTAAATGGAAAGTTATTTATTAAATTAACTAAATGTATAAGACTTTAGTTGGTTTAGTAAATGCAAAGTGGTTTATTAGATTAACTAAAGATATGGGACTTTAGTTGGTTTAGTAAATGGAAAGTGGTTTATTAGATTAACTAAAGGTATGGGTGGGCCTTGAGTTGAAAGGAAAATTCCACCTTATATCATAGGAGAATATTTGTAAGAGGAAGAGGCAAGGGGGTCTCAATATCAAAAATGTGGTCATGATGAACAAAGCTCTTGTGGTGAAACTTGGGTGGAAATTTTCTATGAATTATAACATTATTTGGTGTAATATCCTTAAGGCTAAATATAAATTTAATTATTTTTTAGAATATTTCATTCCTAGGAGAGGGATAGCCTTCTAGAATAACCTCATCAAATCTCGTAGGTTCGTCAAGTATTGTTGCAGTTGGATTATTAGAAGTGGTGAGGCAATCAATTTCTAGGATGACATTTGGACCAGGGAAATTCCCTTAGGACACTAAAGATTAATATTTTCTATTGGTTGGTTGTGCAAAAAAATCCTCTCGATCGAGAATCTTCTTAAGAGGGGGATGTACCTAGTATAGGTGTTATTTATGCAAGAATGATTGGGAATCAATGACTCATATTTTGCTCAGCTATCATAGTGTGCAAAATATTATGGCTTCTATTCTCTCTTGGTTGGACATTGCATGGGTGTTTCCTAATTCCTTAATGGACTATGTCATCCAATGGAAGTCACCCTTTCTTTCTTCCCGGCTTAAATATTTTTGGAAATTTCTCCTCCCACACTCCTTCTAGGGAGTGTGGAAGGAAAGGAACTCAAGGGCATTCAAATAAGTGGAAAAAAATATCACCCAAATCAACCTCAAGATTCTGTGGAAGGTGTCAAAAAATTTGTCTTTGACTCTCAACAAATTGAATCCTTCGAAATTATTTTTGGTGCTCTCCCCAAGTGAGTGGTTGTGGGAAGAAAAACTTGGTTTTGTGTCGTTACCCTACCCCCCTCTTGCTCATGTCCTAAGAAGGGATATTTTTTGGTATCCACCATCCATTGGGTGGTTTAGAATTAACTTTTATGGTTCCCCTAAATTCAACCCTAGCTTAGATAGTGTGGGCGGTGCAATAAGGGAAAACAATGGTGATCTTTTTCTGGCTTACACAGACTGCCTTGGAGTCCAATATTCCATGGTGGTTGAAGCTAGACCAACCTTCATTGACTTGGAGTAGCTTAAGAACCTTGGCATAAGAAACACAATTATTGAAGCAGATTCCCTATCCATCATCAACATGCTTCATGGATTTTCCCATCCAAGATGGGAAATAGCTAATTTAATTTATGAAGCAACTTGGCTTGCTCACTCCTTTTCTAGCATGGAGTTCTCCCATATTTTTAGAGAAGGAAATTTAATGGCTTATATCTTAGTAAACTTTAGAGTTCATTCTCTAGCACTAGAATTTTCCCATTGATATTGTACTTCGCATCAAGGAGGAAGCTCCTTAACTCTTGTCATATTTTGGTTCCTTTTGGATATCTGGGTGATCTGGTTGGTACTCATAGTTTTTAGAACTTTATGATATATATTAGCCTTTATTATGCTATCCCCTAAATATGTTTATACCTTCCCTAACTGTCCCTTCCACCCCCCGATGATGTCATGCCTTCTTATGCTCGGGCTTGTTGAAAGTTGCAGCCTGTTATGACTTTCAAATTTTAAATGATGCATTTATTTGGGTTGGTAGTTTCTAGCCCCTCATGGTGTCTTGCTATTATTTAGATCTGATTTGTTTGTGTTTTTCCCCTTGTCTTGCCTTCATGGGGATGGTGTGAAGTCCATTGATTCCACTTTCCTAATGGGTGCTTGCCTCGGTTTGTAATACCTTGATATCATTTTAGGTGGGCCTCTATTATGGAGGTCGTCTTGTGCTTTAATTGGCCTATGGGCTTACTTTTTGTATAATATTGTGGGGCTCATTTCACAACCCTCTTTTAATATTAATACCAAATAAATAATTAAATTTATGGGACTTTAGTTGGTTTACTAAATAGAAAGTGACTTATTATATTAACTAAAGGTATGGGACTTTAGTTGGTTTAGTAAATGGATAGTGATTTATTATATTAACTAAAGGTATCGGACTTTAGTTGGTTTAGTAAATGGAAATTGGTTTATTAGATTAACTAAAGGTATAATACTTTAGTTGGTTTATTAAATGTATAGTGGTTTATTATATTAACTAAAGGTATGGGAATTTAGTTGGTTTAGTAAATGGATAGTGGTTTATTAGATTAACTAAAGGTATGTGACTTTTTTTAGTTTAGTAATATGGAAATATTCTTATGGGGAATCTGGTATTGATTGTATAAGTATGATAAAGTAGTCGTGGATATTGTTGTGTGGATGAATTAAGCATTCCATGGTAAATTCATATGAACTATGTGTTCTACATATTGTATGTGTAAAAGATCAAAACTTAAGAAATACATAGAACGTATTTGAGGCTAGGTTTTCCATTTAAGGATTTTACCTAGGATAAATATTATGTTATGGGTATTGAATATCTTCTATCTTAGTTTAATGTATCTTTTTATATTAGTTTCCATGGTTTATTTTGATGTATCTTTGCTCAGTTAATTCTCATGTATCTCCACTGACCATGTGACCTTGGCTAAGACAAGGATGACTCATGCATGAATCTGCATAAATGCTAATTTGAATAATGAATTGTCAAGGTTTCTAGAGCCAGAGCATGGAGAATACTATAGAAAACAGTCAGTAGAATATTATAACAAACCGATATTCTATGCAGAATGTAAAAATCAAGGACATCTATGCAATTAGTGCCCTAACCTAGCAATGAATAGAGAAAAGAAAAATCAGGGAATGCTAGACAGAGCAAATTTGAGGAGTTTCCCTGGCAGAGGCGATTTCAATCAGGCAAACTATGTCTACCAAAAAAATAAAAGAGAGGTTGCAGGGTCCCAACAAGACAAAGGAAAACAACAGGTTGTTAGCAACCAAAATACCTAGGTAAGTTCCAATCCTCTAGTTTCAAATAAATTTTCAATTCTATCCAATATGCGAGTAGGAGGATTAACATAAGACATGGAAGCCCAACACCTTCAAGCTAACATTTTTTACTCTCTTGAATCCCCATCCAAGTTAGGACCCTCAAATCCTAATGATAAAATTACTATAAGCCAAACCCTAATCCACGATCTCTAGAATCCACATCCAAGTTAGGATCCTTAAACTCCAATTTTGGAAATACTTCAAGCCTAGTGGGTATCCCAAAGCCAAACCCTTTTGAAGAACTTAGGAAGAAATTTGAAGCATTAGAAAATGAAAAATATCATCTCCCTAACATCATCACTAGGATCCAAGTGAATCCTACTAAAGGTTTGTCCCGTAGACCAGGGGAATACAAGAAAAAAAGAGAATATTTGGATGTAGGGGTGGATATATGTGAAACTCTTCAGACTAAGGAATATGGCAGTCTGGTTCTACAACAAATTACCTCCCCTTAGTTTAGTCCTAAACAAAGCAGGAGCACTGTGAAGTCTCCTATAGATTTTGGCAGTGAAAAAGAAGAGGGAGAATATCAAATGCTGAGCATCAAAAAATTAAAACTGATAATGACATTGCCAATGGAAAATAGATAACCTTGTTTCAATAGGTTATTCCAGGTTTTGAAGACAACAAATTAGGAAAACCCCCTCAAGGGAGGGGGAGAGGAAGAAATCCCAAACAATCTAAATTAAGTTCCTCTCATGGAACGTGAGAAGACTGAATCACCTACCCAAACACAGGGAAGTCAGTGCAATAAGAAATCAAGTGAATCCAACTATTATCATGTTGCAAGAAACAAAAACTAATGAGATTTAGTCAAAAAAATAGCAAAAAAAAATCTGGAATCAAGGGGAGATGGTTTGCAAATCAGCCAAAGGAGAATTTGGATTCCTTATGACTTTTTGAGATCCCCAGATAGTAGAAGGAACAATTATTCAGAAAAATGACAGGGTTCTTAGTGTTTTATTTAAGGAAATAAACAGCAACAGGTCATGGATCCTTTCAAATATTTATGTCCCAAATTCAATTCAAGGGAGAGCTCTATTGTGGGAGTACTTAGGCAATATGAGTGAAATCTTCCATAATATCCCCTGGATTATGTCTAGGTATTTTAACACTCATCTTTACCCTTCAGACAAAATGGGTGGAAATGGGCCACCTATCAGAAGCATGGATGAGTTCAATGACTTTGTGAACTCCAACATGTTGATGGATGTAAAACTTAGAGGAGTGAATTATACCTGGAGCAATCGGCGGATAGGATGTCATCTCATTCAAGAAAGGCTTGATAGGTTTTTTTTATCAAAGGAGGATACAACTCTGTTCGGTGATTCTACCCTACAAGCCCTTCCTAAAATTGCCTCTGATCATAATCCCATTTTATTATAGATCCCTAACTCTCTATCCTTTAAGAATCCTTTAATATTTCAATCTATGTGGATCAAACATTCTAGTTTTAGAGATAACTTAAGTCAGTGGTGGCAGCAACCTGTCAGGGATAGTGCAACTTTTAAACTTGCTAGAAAATTAAATTTTGTTAAGGAAAAGCTTTGAAATTAGAACAAAGAGGTATTTGGAAACCTCTTTGAAAATAAAAAATAGGTTTTTGAAAGTTTGAAGATAATTGATCAGAGGATCCAACATGGTGATGCTGATGAAACTACTAGGCAGGAGGAATGAAAAAAACTAGCAGAGTTTCCTAACATTTTGTCCTGTGAGGAAATCTATTGGAGGCAAAAATAAAGGGCTCTTTGGTTGAAATATGAATATTCAAATTCTAAGTTTTTTCAAGTCACCATGCTTAGAAATAGAAGCAATAACAAGATAATTATTTTTAACAAAGTAGATGGTTCTATTACTCAAGACTTAACAGAAATAAGAAATGAGGTAGTAATGTATTTCAATTCTATCCTTGTTCAAGAATCATAGTGCAATGAGGAGGCCAAAGATATTCTCTAACAATATATTCCTAGTATAATAAATGAGGATATAAACCTTAAGCTTATAGCTCTCTTTTTTGATGAGGAAATTAAGCAAGCATTTTTTAGCATGGAGCCAGACAAAGCCTTGGGACCCGACAACTTTCCCCCTTGTTTCTATCTAGCTTTTTGGGACATCCTAAGTGAGGATGTAATTTCTGCTATTAAAGAATTCTAAGCAAGCAATCATATCGCAAAAGGTATCAACTCTACTTTTATTTCTCTAATTCCTAAGAAACAAACCCCTGAATCTATGGCTGACTTCATGCCAATCAGTCTATGCAATGTTTCTTACAAAATCCTAACTAAAGCCATTGCAAATATAATGAGAGGTATTCTTCCCCTCATCATAGATCCATGCTAGGGAAGCTCTGTCTAGGTAAGGTCAATCTTGGATGGAGTTATCATAGTTCATGAAGCTCTGCACTCTGCTCATAAGACTAATAGGTCTATTTTTTCCCTCAAGCTTGATATGAACAAAGCATTTGATAGGCTAAATTGGGACTTTCTAATTATTATCCTCCTTAAGTTTAGTTTTCACCACCAATGGGTTAATTTGATCAAAGAATGTATTTCTAAAGCATGGTTCTTGATTCTAGTTAATGGAACAACTACTGGTTACTTTCAAAGTCATAGAGGAATCGACCGGGGGACCCTATCAGCCCCATGTCATTCATCATTATGGCAGAAGCTTTAGGCAAAACCATAAAACATGCTTGCAGTTCAAGGCTAATATCAGGAATCAATGCAACATCTCTCACTAGAGTTTTTTTTCACCAACAACTCGTCGATGATACCCTTATATTGACTAAGGCATTAGTGGTTGAGGTGAACATAATTAAATACATCCTGCAACTCTACGAGGACGCTACTAGTCAGAAAGTTAATTTTAATAAAAGCAAGTTATATTTCTTGAACACCCCCATTCAGAGGTAAGGAAGTATTATAGAAATTTTAAGGTGTGATATAGCAAACCTCCCCACTTTGTATCTTGGTCTCCCTCTTTTCATTGGTTCTTCAAGAGAGTCAATGTGGGACAGGGTTATTGAAAGAATTCAAAAAAAAATTGAGCATGGAAATGCCATCTTCTATCTCAAGAAGGAAAGCTGACCCTCACTAAGTACTATCTTCAGAGCATTCCAATCTATTTTATCTCTATTTTCAAAGCCCTTGTGAAGGTTTTCTATAAATTTTAGAAACTCCAAAAAGAATTTTTATGGACTGGATTAGAGGAGAAAAAAAGGATACACCTTGTATGATGGACAAAAGTGTATAGACCCAAGTAAAATGGGGTCTTAGGTCTAAGGAGAATTGCTCATATAAATTTAGCTTTACTAGCTAAGCAGGTGTGGCATCTCATTTTTGGTGAAGAAAATTAATGGACAACTATCATCAAATGAAAGTATCTTCAAAATATAGAATTTCTAAGTGACTCAGTTCCAATCAGAGGTTCTAATTTTTGGAAAGCAATTCTTAATTGTAATGAAATCATCAAAAAAGGTTTAAGATGGGTTTTAGGCAATGGTGAGAGGATAAAATATTGGAATGATAGGTGGGCTAAGGACAAACCACTGATGAAATATCCTAACTTAGCTTTAATCATAGATATCATAGAAGAACTCATTGGCAGAAAAGTCTTCAATTATATGGTTGAGGACAGAGGTAGAATGAAGTGGAAATAAATAAGAATTCAAGGATTTCAAGCACAATCAAATGATATTTATAACATTATCAAGCAACAATTTATCCCCATGATCCCCAAGGAAGATCAAGTGACCTGGGATCCTATGGAAAACATGCAATTCACTGTTAAATCAACTTACAAGCTTTTTCTTGATGACGAGGATTTTGTCCTCCAAAAGGACTTAGTTTGGATAAAAAATTTAATTCCAAAAATTGCAGTCTTTTTATGGTTGGTTATCCAAGGGAGAATTATAACCATTGATAATATGATGCGTAAATGTATTTGTATCACTAATAATTTTTATCTGTGCAAGGCTAATTGGGAGACCATTTATCACATTTTCCTTGAGTGTCATTTTTCCTTGACTGTCCTAAGTGGGGTTTTTCAGGCCTTCAATATTTAATGGGTTAAACCAGCCATCGTACTTGATTTTTTCATCCAGTGGCCTTACCCATTTTCAAGTCAAATACTTAGATACATGTGGAAAATTTTTCTCAATCACTATCTTTGGCAGGTGTGGTTAGAAAGGAACCATAGAGTCTTTAATGAGTCTATCCATGACCATCAAACTATCATTGCTAGGATCCTATCCTTTACCAACGAGGATGTGAACCTTATACCTTTTTATTGTTGTAAACCTCATCTATAGGAGACCACGATTGCTCAATATTTAAGCTTAACCTTGTTAGATGAGTCTGTGCCTAGGGTAGTCAACCCCAGAGCCAATATCAAGTGGTCTCCACATCCTATGGGTTGGTTTAAGCTTAATTTTGATGGAGTAGCTAAGGACAATCCTGGAAGAGTAGGCACTGTTGGCATTGTGCAATATCATAATGGGAATATGATGCTTGAATTTTTTAAATATTTGGAAACAAGGACGAACAATGAATCTTGAGTTAGAGCTATGTGGAGAGGCCTTCAAATGACTCAAGACTTAGAAGTCAATTTTATCGTAGAAGGAGACTCTATGCATGTTATAAATCTCATCAATAATTGGAAAACACCTCCTTGGAGGATTAAAACAATTGTTGAAGAGGCTAGGATCCTTTTCCAGGGAAGACAGGACATAAAATCCCAACATGTCTTTCGGGAAGCTAACAAAATTGCTGATAAGCTAGCCAATTTGGGTGTCGATGGTGAAAAGCTTTTCAAATGGTAACACGGTGTCCCGAGTGAAGTAGAGGAGCTTATTCAATAAGAATTCCAAGAATGATAGTCGAATTTACCAATAGGGAAGGCATTATAATTTCGAAGGCTAGGAGTATTCCCGTATCTTTTTTGAATTGGATTCACAATAAAAATTATCTGAGTTGTTAGTCTTCGTGGATGTTACCTGGAAATACCACAAAGACTAATGGAGACAGTCACATGTCAGATAACATGGCTCCTAGTCATCTTAGTAATTTGAGGTTGGTTGATAATCATAGGGAAGGAAATAAATGGCAATATAAGACTTTGAACCAAAGCCACGTGGACCACCAGATAACCACCATCTTAAATCTAGTTCACTTATCCAAGGCTGATTGGCCAAGATAGTATGTGGTACCAAAGCATGTCATATACGGAAGAAAGAAATTACCAAAGAATTATTAAGAGTAACTATCAATACAGAGCTTGTGGGAGTTTTTTTCAGTACTCTGCTATGTGTGTCTACGACTTTTTGTTTCTGCATTATCTCAAGGAAGGGATATGTGTCTGTTTCTGTTTTGTAATTATGATTCATGTGTGTTTTCTCGAGGTATACCCAAAATGTTGTATGGGAAGTTTCTTTTTGATAATAGGATATGTGCCTTACCAGATGTAATGGCTTTAGCATTATGTAGATTTTACATATATAGGATCCTTATTAAGGATATGTTCATCAACAGCCCTGGGCTGATTTTTGTAAAAGATTTTGGGTCAACCTATAAAACCCGATATTAATGCTATAGTATCTTATCTAACAAAAAAAAAGGTTATGCACAAAAAATTAAACATATATTATGAAGAAACATTTGCACCTACTAAAAAATAATGTCTATTAGAATAATCCAGACCCTAGTTACATAATTTGGATGGGAACTTTATCAAATGAATATAAAAAGTGTCTTTATCAATAGGGACATGAAATAAGAAGTCTAGATAACTCAACAAGAGGGATTCATTATATGAGAATAATAAATGAAGGTCTGTAAATTGATTAAATCTCTTTATGGTCTCAATCAACCCTCTTGAACATGGTATACAAAAATAGATGAACATTTTGGATATCATGACTTTAAGAGAAGTTCGTATGATCTATTTTTTTATCACAAAGAGAAATGGGGTAATTGTAATCATGAATGTATTGGTGGATGACTTGGTCATTATAGAGAGTTTTGAAAGAATTATTCTAGACACAAAGCAAATGTTGAAGAATTTTTTTGACATGATAGATCTTGGACTATTGCACTATTATCTGGGGAATGAGGTAGGGTAGAACTATCATCACATGTTTATCTCACAAAGCATATATGCAAAGACACTCCTTGAGAAATATCACATGGATTGTAAGTTTATGACAACTCCTATAGAATAAATACTACAACTCTTATATTTTGATTCCTCTCCTCCACTAAATGCAACTCTCTATCACTAGTTTGTTGGAAGTCTCATCTATTAAACCTACACTAGACTAGATATTTACATCCAGTTATAATTCTTTGTTAAAGAAGGAACTAATATTGACACATTGGAAGGTAGTAAAATAATTTCTAATATATATACTAGGTACCACTAAGCACAATATAAAAATTTATAAGAGTGAGTAGTTACTCTTAATAAGCAATACATACATAGACTACATATGACACATTATTGATTCAAAATTCACCTCTAGATATCTATTCTTTTTTGTATCTACACCAAATGGGGGAGCAAGAAACAACAAATAACTACTCTATCTTCCATTGAAGTATAATATCATGTAAATCAAATATTTATATATGAAGAAATATTGTTAAAACATATGCTGACTACTAAGGAAGTACCACAATGCAAACCAACAACCATGAATTGGAAAATCAAGGAGTACTAGAACTTGTTCATAATCCACTATATAATGAATGGAATAGTCACATTGACATGGAATTCATTCACAAAAATGTTTCATAACATAAAAGTCAACTCAATTTTTGTCCTACTAAAGAGCAACTTGTACACATCTTCACCAAGCCACTTTGTCATATCAAATTTGAAGAATTTCAAATTTTACTATTTAAGAAACATTAAATTATGGTGCAATAAAGGGGGAATGCTAGGAATTATTACATAATAGATAATATGAATGTACGAATAACTAAATACATGTTATGTAAGGTCCATTAGAGGACAAATGTATTTGTAGGATTAGTTAATATTTATAAGGCCATACTTGAGGATCCATTGTATTTAAATATTTTTTATTCCATAATGCAAGATATCATAGTATTTAATAGAGAGATGAAATTAAATACAATTGTTACATCATAGTTAGGATAGTATACAATCAATCAATACATAAAAATTTGAATAACATCAATTTCAACCCATTCATTTTATTATAAAATTGATAAGTGAATGATAAGATGGGTTATAAGGACAATACCCAACCATCGTGCACTTGTCAAATCAAAATTTAGTACATTTAATGATATGCACAAGGGCTTATCAAATTCTTATAGCCTAATTATTACAAAGTATAATTTGTATTTCATAGAGTGTAGCTCTAAATTCTTATGGACAAAAATTAATTACAATGAGGGCCCTAGGCTCATATTTATAGTAAAAGTTTATGCTTGAATTTCCTAGGGTAAAAGTAGTTACTCCTAGTAAAAGTAAATATTTAGGCATAACATTAGCAATAAATTCCACCTCTAAATGTTACATACCTTTAATTATGACTCTAACATACTTAGAAGGCTCCAAAAATTCTTAACATACCACAAGACTCCAAAAATATCATACTTGAAATTCATGTTGATGTCTAATTTTGTTGCCTATCGTAGTGATTCACATGGCTATGGAAACTAATTCACTTTCTTTTGCAAGCTATTTTATTGTATTATCAAGTTTACCAAAATAATCCATGAGAAAAGCAACACTTTTGTGCATCAAATTGTTCCTTTAAGCCCAACAACACATTGTCCAAGTAAACTTAAACTTTTCCAAAATATCAATAAAATTATGAATTTGGAGAAGTTTCCTACCATTTGATCATTTTTTTGTCCTTTGTTCCAATATGCTCAAAATATTGTAAACGTAGTGTTGAGGTACTATAATTATGGTGACTTCATAGGATCCTAAGCTCAATTGGTATATAATCCCAAATCTTACCTTTATCATTTGGTATGAAGTTTATATAATTGAAAACTTTAATGAAAATCTAAAAAAAAAATTGTTTCTTCATGGTGCTTTGTCTCCCCCAAGCCAATATTGGATGATAATAGTTTTAAAAATTTCTATCATCACCCATCATCAAGAAACTACATGGTCCTAAGATATTTAGCTTCCCCTAGCTGGTCTTCAAAAGTTTTATCTAATAGTTATTCCTCTTTGATTGCTATCTCTTTTAGTTTGAAATAAATAGGGTTCAATTTTTCATATACCTTAGAGGTGTTCCCTTTATTGGCTTTATATTTTTGTTCATCAACATGGAAAATATGGAATTATCATCAAGGATGTATTCCCTATCATCAAAGGTTTCTAGAATTCCAAAATAAATCAACCCCTAATTTTCTTCATCCATTTCTTGAACTTAGGCTCTTACAAAATGCTAGGTTGTCCTTATATAAGTTTTTTTGAACATTGGAGATTTATTATTTTTTCACCATGTCCACTTGGTTTAACCCATAATCTTGTGCCTATGTTGGCATCATCGATGTAAGTATTTTAAAGAAATTTTCTCTTACAGTAGCATTATGATGTTTTCAACTATTTCCAAACTCTCTCCTATAGAGGAGGTTATCATAAAGAGTTAAAATATGTTCTTGACTTCCTAATTTGGTCCAATAAGTCTTTGGATACCTGAATATCTTATGCTAATTTAAGATCAATATAATTATTTATTGACCTTTAGGCTTCCAACACTTATATATATTGGTATTTCATTTTAATATCTTTAAACATCCTACTTTTCTCTTTAGTCATCTCTCATGTGAGTTTTCTAGACTATGCAAGTTGGGATTTGGGTTCTTTCGCTTACTTCTTTAATTGGTCTTTCTATGCCACGTCCTTTTTAACCCCCTCATTATCTTGTTGGAGTTGGTCCCTCTCAACTATAAAATCTATTAGTTCTACATTTAGTATCTTATTACTAAGTTGTATTACAACATCCTTAGTTGTTAGTTAGCCATATTTTATTATCATGCCTAATGTGAACTAGGTATCCAACTAAACCATTTGATATAGATATAATTTGTTTGGGTCTAATTGTGACACCCTAGTATTTAAATCAATAGGATTTGATACTACCTTAAATGGGTCAATTTTGAAAAATTTTGGTTAGCATACTTTATCCCCTTTCTTTGATATATAGGAATGGAAAAGTACTAAAGCTTTGGAGGTATTCTTTTAAATTCACTTGTACTCATTTTCCATATTTTATATTCATTTAGGATGATATCTAGTATATTTTAAACCTCTAATTATTCATTTTTATATGCATAAATTTTCCTAGATCCTTCAAAGGTATACATCTATGGGGGGATCCAATAGACTCAACTCCCTGATTAGGGATAATTATGTGGTTTATTACAAAATAAGATACCTCATGAGGGATGGAGGATGAGTGGAAATGGTACGAATGGTAAGAGGTGAGAACTAAATGGTGATAATTTAAAATATGGTGGAAGTTAGAGAAGTGGGTTGTGATGCTAGTCCATAAAGAACAATTGGAAGAGGTAACACAATATATGTAACTATGGGATGTGATGCAAAGATCTACGCGAGTTGGGACTAAATTAAATAGATGGAGGTTTTCCCTTCCTTTATAGTGATGATGGAATATAAAGTTCCTCTTGGTGACATATGTGGTAAGTAGCACCTAAGAGATACACATGTTGTGTTGGTGGAGGATGGGATAAGTACAATAGAAGAATGAAAAATATAATAAGTTTGGATAGAAGGACTAGGAAGAGAAAAAGTAGTGGTAATAAAGGAAGAAAGATAAATGGTAGGCTAATAATATGTGATGGTGAATGTTGAGTGGGTAGGATGGGAAGTTGGAGTAATCATGGCCATTATATTGGCCTATCCTTAGTGCGGAAGAGGGATTCCTTGAGGGATTTTACCATATTCAACTTGGGTGTATTGCTCCATTTTTCTATTTTTCTATTACTATGAACACCTCACCAAACATTAATCATTATATTTCAAACCCCTTTTCCCATTTTATTATTGTTTTCTAGACTATTACAATGAATACTACTAGAGTGGAAGGTGCAACTTAGATTATGATCATTGGTATAACTTGTTTCCTAGAATTTCACTTCAATCGGGATAAGGTTCCTCTTGTCACAACCATATATTTAAATTTATTTTCTTTTTTTTCCCTTGGTGTGCATTTATTCATATATTGTAGAAAAATAAGTGTTAAATGTGCAATCTCTTTTGTATTTTTTCATTATACCCATCATGTATCTCATCCTCTTCCATACCAAAAGTTTCTTGTTTGAGTATCCCATATTTCTAAGATCCTCTAAGTTATCACACATATAACGCCCTATTGTATGATATAATATTTCAAGCATGGAAGATATTATATTCAAATTATTTATAGAAAACCTTGAGTTCAAAATTCATAGTCATTTTTTAGGAGTCTTCCATTATGACCCAAAAATATCTAGGTTAGTATCATAACCATTGAAATTATAGAATGCATATAAGGTCTACAAGACAATCCTAATAATAGTATAAGTCATCTAATTTTACGATTTATGAATTATTGGTAAAAATAATACATTTTACCAAGAGTGCTACTATTTTATGAAGAGTATCACTATTTTAGCAAAATATTTTTAAACAATCTATTGCTATGTATATAACATTAAATATACCATTTTAAATCACTTATAGGTTACTAGCCTAATAAAAGTTATATGAAGTATGTAGAAGACACAAATTTATCTTCTTTATCCTAGGTTCAATTGGAATGAATGTTGGATTACCCCTTAGGTTGTTGAATCATATCCCTTCACAAAATTATTGTTATAAATTGAAATTCAATTATTATTCAAAGAAAAAAATGCTTTTCCTAGGCCCTATATTAGGTCTTCTCCTTTTATAAGGAGTATTTATCTCAAGGTCAAGATAGGGTTATTATAAACCAAAGAATATGTCTTTAATAAAACCTCCTTTAGGGAGCCACCCAAGGAAGATATCAAAGGATAAAATTCAAGTACCAAATACATTAAAAACAACTAAGAAGAAATTATTTTTTTTGATAAAAACATATTTATCAAAGGACATCAATGTTAGAGGTTAGTACCATATAAGTCTAATACAATTTGATCCCTCTCTGTTAATACATTTTTCTTATAACTTATGCTTTATTGCATTTATCTTTTAATGCTTAAAGAATCTATGTAATATTAATTGACTCCTAGTTGTATTGTGAATTTGTCTCACTATTCAATCATTTATGCCTCATTCATACTTAGATAATTCTCCTATGATCCATGCTTTTAATTTCATCCTACTACATTATTCTATATACTTATTATTTAAGGGCTTTACTAGATTTTGATTGGTGCTAGTGTCACGTTTACCTATATGTTGCCCTTTTGGACTCATCTAAATCTAGGTAAAACACCCATATATCTACAATAGGGTTATTCAATGTTCATTTTCCATAATATAAACATTTTAAGTATTTTTTATATGATAAATATCAATTATAATGATCTCACTTTCCATGTTGTAGTAGGACGAATATCCTTTGTATTCAAAGAGAAGCTAGTTAAGACAATAAATTTATTAAGTATATTTAGTAGATCCAATGATAATTCCATGTGAATAAACTATGATCAAATACAAAATGTATCTTCACAAGCATTATTAATATCAAGTTTGAGAAATATTTTGGCTTCACATAAAAAAATTAACTTTAAAATATCCATCATATGATTTGGTATATTTACTATAGAACTCATACTAATTTCACGCATGTGAAATACAATTTATTTGAACTAGTTTGTTACAATAGTTGTATTCCATTTAGTATTTAATATAAAAATTTTGGTCCAACTTGCTACCGCTACTAGATACATCAAATTAGGTGGAGTAATTTTAGACTTCAAAACTAAATCTTGATTTCATCATTTTGATAGTAGTATTTTTTTGGATACTCAAACTAACACATAAATGAATAATAATTAATTTTATTTAGAGGCATCAAGATAGGTAAATTTATCCATCAAGAAAGAGAACTTAGTAAAATTTAAGTGGAATAATAATTTTTAATATACTTTAAAGTCTAAAGTCAATTGGATCTGTTATAATCTCCAATTGTCCTTTTTCAACACAATCACACTTTGCATCAGAGTGACAAAGTAGGTCAAAACTGAAAGCATAAGGCTTAGCTCAATCAGGGGCCTCTCAAAGTTTTTACAAGGCCACATCTTTGTTAATATGTGATATTCAAGGTACTTTCTACTCTACCAACGTAATATGGATGTGATGAATTAAAAAAAAAACTCAACAAATAAAAGAAAAAAGGATTATGCACCAAGATATCCACTAATATCTCCCTACAAAAATGGGTCCAAACACTTTGTGCTAGCATTGAACACTTCCTCTCCTAAACAGAGTGGAGAGAAATCGAGGTCTACTAATTATATGCATATCTGAGTAGGTGGGTTCTATAGGAGAGCCAATCTCATAAGTGACTTAGTATAAAAATAGATACAAGCCCTTCACACACACATACACTTAGCACATATGATATTTACATAAAAAAATGCAAACACACATACATACACTTCCATGGTTTTGTAGGTAAATATCAAATGCTAGACACAAGATTCCATGTATATAGATGCAGGTAAAATTTTAGATAGATTGTGCTAGATTTGGGGGTTTGAAATTTCCCACAAGCCACTCAAGGTTGAGGACAAATCTAATACTTAAAATTGCTTTCTTTTCATGGCTCACAATTCAAACAAATATTCTTACTATAAAAAATTTCAACAAAAGAGCAATCATGATATCAAATAGATGTTATTTATGCAAATCCCAATGGGACTCCACTAATCATTTTTTTACTCAATGTGATTTTTCCATTTCTATATTGAACCAACTTAGAGATAGGTTCAAAATTCAATGGGTCATTCCTAATTCCATATTAGATATTTTCATCTAGTGACCTAACCCTTTTTACAATCCCAAACTGAGCACATTATGGAACTTTACGTTGCACCATTTTTTATGGTAGGTGTGGCTGAAATGCAATGAATATCCTACACTGCTAGCTCAAATGATGTTAGTTTAGTGGTGGTAAATTTTTTTGCCTTTGTTATTGATAACGTTTAATCCCTTAATTGGAGTGAGTCCCCTTTATCCAAAACAATGTCCAGTATTCTATATTCTCTTAAAATTCCTACCTAGGTTCCTATCCAACAAGATCTTAACCCTAGGCTGAATATAAAATGGCAATGCCCACAAATAAATTGGATCAAATTGAATTTTTATGGGGCCTGTAAGGACAATCTAGGTGAACCAAGAGTTGGTGGAATTATAAGAGACCAAAATGGTAACATTGTTATTTCTTATTTTTAATATCTTGGCTTCTAGTCCAATCATTTTGTTGAGGCAAGAGCACTCTAGAGAGGTTTGCAATTGATTCAATAAGATCAAAGACCTTTTTTCATAGAAGGGGACTCCATCAATATCATCAATTACATGAAGAATAGTATAAATCTATCATGGAGAGTCCAAAACATAGTTAATGAGGTCAGGAGGTTAATTCATATGCATGGAAAAACAATCATTTAACATATATATATAGGGAGATGAATACCGTGGCTGATTTATTTGAAAATTTTGTTGTTACTACTAAAATATTCTCCAAAGGGGTTAATTGGATTCCTCAAGAATCCCAAAATGCTATCCAAAGTGATAAATCATGTTGTGCAGAAACAAGCTCCTCATTCATATGATTACTAAGTCTATGATTGCCACTATCAAAGCCATGGAGGAGATCATTGGGATGCTGGACAACTTGTAGTTAATGATACTGGGAAATAAAGTACCTTGGAAGAAGAAGAACAAAATCCAGCTTTGGATCCCTAATCTAATATGCATTGTTATAGGTTTCTATTGCTTTATTTTACTTTATCTTAGTTAGTTGTCTTTACTTTAGTGGTTGGCGTTTATATGGAATATATTGTCATTCTGAAGGATATTCCTATTAGGATCTCCTACTATACCTTTTGACGTCTATTTTTTTATGTATGTTTGGCACTGCTCAGGGATCCCCATGTCAGTCTTTCTCAGTTGTTTCCCAACAAGCTTTTAGCTAGGAGGTCAGTATGCCAGTTTTATTTTTATTTCCTTGAATAGGACTTACTCTGCTAATTTTGTCCTAATTTGTTGTATACAATGTACTCCATTGCTGGGTACCCTGGTCTAAGTTTCTGTTGTTATATCTACATGGTCTATATTGGAATATTATGTAATAAGGTTTTGGGATCCTATTAAAATACCCTTTAAATATTAATCAACCTACCAAAAAAATATTTTGTAAGCATAATTCTCAATCTAGAAAGTAAGATTATTTCCACACCATATTAAACCTTTATTTGACTACCAAATTAGAAAACATAAAGTTTACTATTTGATAGGATATTTTTGATCAAATATTTATATACTAGTATGTTTCTTAACAATATTTAGGAAGTGGGGAAAATGAAGCAAGCATGATGAAAGAAGAGTTAATGTTGACATATCGATTACAATCTATTGTTGTTTCCCTAATAATAATATTTTAGATGGAAATGTTTTGATAATGCAATTAAAATATGATGGATCTTGAGAAATTTGAATGGTATTTACCTAATCAACCATTAACACAAAGCAACAATGTATTTTTACAATAATATAATATATAGAGAAAGGATTTTTATCCTTCTCATATGTGAAATAATAGGTGTAATAAGTTGTGGCATGGGCCAATGATCTATTTATATTCAACACCTTCATGTTATAAACAACATTATGATTAAAGCTATTACCAGATCATAGAATTCTCTCTAACACTTAGACTTGAAAGGGACAATAGCAATTCGATGGTGATATTGAATGAAATTGTGAAATAATAAGAAACACTGATGAAGGTGATAAATATATGTCTTTATAGATCTCATTGTAGTTATTATTGCCCTATTTTCACATTTATTTTAATTTTTTTATCGCTTATTTAAACTTGAACTCAAATATACAACACTAGAAGGAGCATCCAAATGTATTAGGAATAATTTATCAATATTAAGCTTCTCCTAAATGAACAAGCATAGACAATGATGAATTTTATAGATGGTATAGTGGGCACATTATAAAAGAGTGGTTTTTATCACATGTCTCCTCCCCAAGCTCTACAAACCGTAGAGAAAAATTATAAAATACAAAAACATACAATTATATTCATAAGTCTAAATTACTATAATTAGGATTATCAAACTATAAGTAGAAAATTTAATATTGGCTATTAGATTGGTTAAAAAATATTTTTGTATATCTTGTGATTTTTTTTAGATCCCAAATGAAGTCATCTTTTGTCAATGTTGATATCATATAATTCCTTTAAGGGAATTGTATAAGGTGTTGGGCAAGAGAATTGATTGAATAAAATCTTAAAGCTTTCATGATGCCAAAATAACTAATATAAACTCTGGAACATTAACCAAAGTAACCAAAATATATTGATGTTAATAATTTATTATAAATCCAAACAAAATTTTTTGATATGCATTTATGGAAACCATATAAATTATATCTTTGGAATCAATAACTATGCTAAATTTTTAGTAGCTAGTGTAGAAGTGGTCTTACAATAATTTCAATTATTTATTTTTCATTACAACATAATATCATATAATATTTTCTTAAAACAAACATAATAGAACAAAATCCTACATGAACTTTCCAAGAACTATATCCATCATATCATCTACCAAATAAACTTATGTAAATTAGACTATTTAAATTTTAATGAGAACATGAATATTTAACAAGGTTATTCATACCTTTATTTAATGAAAGCTCCTATTTACAAGAAGAAAATTATACACTAATTAGATTTTATATCTATATGTAGTAAAAGTATTTAATCACTTTCCAACCTACCAAAAAGACTTAGATCTAGTACAAAGGGCTCATTACAAGAACATTTGTTTAATGTAAATAAGACATATTTAAATCCTATAACCTTATGTTAATGTTGATTTGAGGAATTATATTTAATTATGTGTTAGCTTGTATGCCCTCAAATATGAGTTTCAACAAGGTTGGATGGGATTGCCATAGGCTTCCCCTAACCTCAGGATTAAGGTCAGTTCCTTACTTTCCTCATTTGATTTAAAAACTTAAATAACTATTTTTCATAAAATAAAATAAGCACATGCAAATAAATGTAGAAATTAAATTCTATAAAGTGTAAAATGTAAATTTGTGAAGTTTAGAGATGAAAGCAATACATCTATTACACTATAGCAAGGATAGCATATAATTAATCAACATAAAAAAACCCAAATATTATTAATGTTCACCCATTTGTTTGATTATAAAATTATTAAGTGAATGAAAATATGGGCTATAAGGGTAGTACATGACTACATGCACCTCACAAACCATAGGCCAGTACCTCTAATGAAATACACAATGACTTGACAATTTTCTAGGTCCCTATTTTTAGTGAAAGTTTACCCCTAAATTTCTTGGGATAAAAAGTAGTTATTCCTAAAATATTTAGGAATAAAATTATCAAAATTTTGCACCTCTAAATGTAACATACCTCTAATTATATCTCTAACAAACTTAGAAGGTGCCAAAAAATGAAAAAAATATAATTTTTATAGATTTTCCTTGAAATTCATGTTGAGTTTCACTTATGTACCATGTGTAAGTGCTATACATGGATATGTCAAGCATTTCACTCATTTTTGAAATTTATTGGCTTATATTATCAAGTTGAGAAAATCACTCCATGAAAAAATTGACACTTTTTTTAGAGTGAATGACTCCTTTGAGCTAATTGACAAGTTTTGCAAGCAAGCTATAACTTTTCCAAAATAATTTGGTAAAATTAGGAATTTACAAAACAATTCTACCATATAATCCCTTTCTATTCTCCCTTGATATATGAAGCATAATATTTTGTAAAGGTAGATAGGAGGTACTATATTTATGATGTCTTCATTAATTACCATGCTTGTTTGGCATAGAATCTTAGATTCTACCTATATCCTTGGGAGTGAAGTATGCAAACTTTGGTTGCTCATTGAAAAACTAAAAAGAATAATTTCTTCATGGTTCTTTGGATATCCCTAGCCAATAATTTATGGTAATTATTTCAACATTTTATACCATTCTCATAATTAGGAAATTGCATGGTCCTAAGATCTTTTTCTTCCCATACAAAATCTTCAAAAGTATTTTCTAATATTTATTCCCATTTGGCTATCAACTCTTTCAATTTGGCATTAAAAACTCCAATTTATCACATACTTTAAAGGTGTTTGCTTTAGTTGTTTGATATTTTCATGATTATTCATGGTAAATACAACATCATCACCTAGGACATTTTTCCTATCATAAAATATTATTGTCATTCCAACAATAATCAACCTCTAAATTTCTTCAATTTCTTGGACTTGGGCTCTAATAGAAGCTAGGTTGTCCTAGTATTTTTGTAATTTTTTTTGACATCAAGGATTTGTTAATTCTTTCCACCATGTCCTTTTTATTTATCTCATGCTATTGTGCCTATGCTGGAGTCAATATTTCTTGGTATTTTCCCCTTATAAAGAGCTACTCTTCCACTAGTCTTATAATGTTTTTGGATATTTCTAAAATTTCTCCTATAGAGGAGGTTATTCTAATGAAATTAAATATGTTCTTTATTTCGTCCTGTTGTGGCTGATCCACAACACACCCCAAAATTGGGGACCCACATTTTTTGCATGCTTTCAAAGAAAACTGCAATAGCCCAGATGCTAAAAAATCAAGGAAAAAGCAAAAAATTCACTAAGGAGAAAAAGTGTCGTGATATCGCGACATGTCGCTCTATCGCGGCTAAAAATAAAAAGTTGTCGCGATATCGCGACATGTTGCTCCATCGCGGCAGAAAATGAACTACTGTCGCGATATCGCGACATGTTGCTCCGTCGCGACAGAAATGAAAAAGTGTCGCGATATCACGACATGTTGCTCCGTCACGGTAGAAATGAAAAGTTGTCACGATATCGCGACATGTCGTGAAATCGCGATTCTCAGAAGAGAGAGAAAGGCAGAATGGAAAATTGTCACAAAATTGTGACATGTCACAAAATCGCGATCAAACCAGTCAAACAGGGCAAGGCACTAAAAGCATCGTGATTTCGCGACAGGAAGTAGCAAAGGGGTATGAAGCAGAAAACGTCGCGATTTCACGACAGGTCATGTTTTTGCAGCTCCAAGCAGCGAAGTGGTACGGAGGGAAAATATGTCACGATTTCATGACATGTCGCATTTTCACGGCCAAATATAGCAAGACAGCCCAAAACAAAAAAACGTCACAATTTCGCGATGTATTGCATCTACACAGCCTGAAAGAGAAAAGCGTCGTGATTTCGCGACAAAAAGCAATAAGACAGCCCGAAAGAGAAAAGCGTCATGATTTCGTGACAGGTTGCAGCGAAATGGTAGAAAAGCATCATTATTTCATGACAGAAAGCAGCGAGACAGCCCGAAGGAGAAAAGCATCGTGATTTTGCGACAGGTTGCATCCACGCAGCCTGAAGCAGAAAAATGTCACGATATCACGACATGTATCATTTTCACGATGCATGAGGAGAAACAAAGATGCTGACAGAAAGACGTTGCGATATCGCGACATGTCTCATTTTCACTGTGTATGAAGGCAGACAAGGTTGTTGACAGGAAAATGTCGCGATATCGCGACATGTCGCGTTTTCACGATGAAAGTAAAGGAGCAAAGCTACATGCTATTTTTTTTCATGATTTACATGGGACCGTTATAGAACATGCAAAAAAGTGCAAAACACATGGCGTACATGTGTAAGGGCTACAGAGGCATTACAGTTCATAGAGAAGATCTCGAGCATAAAATCAAAAGCAATGGAAAGGCGAGGAAGGTGAAACGAAGCAATCTGGAAGACGAAACAAACCGTTGTGGAAGGAGAAGCAATTTACCAAAACTTTAAAAGCAGAAGCACAAGACAGGTATAGGGGTTGAAAACCGCTATGAGCAGAGTTGCAGAGTTGATGGTGATTAGCCATTCTGAGCCTGCTGTGGAGTGCTTTTCTTCCACTTTTGCTGGTTTTGAGAAAAACCAGAGATTCTACTATTGTAACAGGACATATTTGGTCTAGTCTTGTTCTTGTGGGTTGCATTGTTTGGTCTAGTCTTGTTCTTGTGGGATTCCCACAACATTTGGCAAGCATATCATGTTATATTTTTGTTGAAATGTTCTAATCATGTTTGGGATCGAGGAAAGTAATAGTCCAAGCTTGGCATCATCTTGTACTATATTGTATATAAATTTTGGTTTTGGTTTGGGTTTGTGTTTTCAAGTTTCATTTTGGGATTGCTATTTGGATTAGGATTTAAGTTGTGTGGTTGATTTTATTTGACATGTTTAGTTTGTTTTGATAAAAAAAAAGAAAAAAAAGAAGAAGAAAATTTGAGATGTCAACTTATGCCTAAAATCAGGAGAATATGAAACATTGGAATCGTGTTGTAGAAAATTCCACAAGTAACACAAACATTTAAATATTATCATTTGGATCTTGTGATGCATGAAGTTGTCAGTTTTGCACATTATGGTAAAATAGATGATATATTACAAAAGAAGTAGTGCATTCATACCTCATGTCATATTCCACATTGCATATATGTGTCATCTGAGTTACATTTTCATTCCATGGGAAATTATTGAGAAGGTGTTGGATCCTCTTAGGATTATTACATAACATATATTAAAAGGATCCTAAGGTTGGGAACTGCTGCCCAAGCTATCTTGAACCAAGCACATTCCATGCACATTAAAAAGAATCTTGAGCAAAATGGTCAAAACCATACTTGGATGAAAAGGTGAGGTGAAAAGAATATTTCATTTCTGTCCTATCATGCAACATAATCCTTGAAAAAGTTGTTTTTACCACTCCCATAAAAGCTTAAAGCCTAAAACTAGAGTAGTAAGGATAGGGTTAAATACTCATCGAACTTAGGTTGAGGATCCAACTCCCCAAAGCTCTGATTTGACCTAAATGGAGCAGTAAGGATAGGACATAATTCTCATCTCGCTTAGGTTGAAAATCCAATTCCCCAAAGCTTCCATTTTTCCCACTTCATCATAAAACTTGGATTGGAAGGATAGTACTACATGTCCTCTACAAAGGATGGGTAGTCATCCCAAAGGTCCAAGTAATAAAATTGACTAATATTTCCCATTTTGTAAATCTTGGATTGGAAGGATCGTACTACATGTCCCTAGCAAGGATGGGTAGTCATCCCAAAGGTCTAAGAAATAAAATAAAAAGAATGAATGAAGCCAAGTCATGGATTATGGGGTTAAGTATGCTCATGCGTGGCAACATGTCTTGCCTAAAAGCAAGACCACTAATTGCTCATATGGATAGACTAGCCTGACCATTTCATCCATAACAGGTTAAATCATTTTGTTCAAGATGAGGTAATGAACTCCAAATCAGAATAGTAAGGATAGGGTTAAATTCCCATCTCGCTTAGGTTGGGAATCCTATTCCCCAAATTTTTGATTTCACGTACACTTGCACATGGGTTCAAGATGGTAGTGACACATAACCAACTTTGGGATCTAAGGAATTAATTTAATAGATATATATTTGGTCCCAAGAGGGTTTGACATCTTTAATATGTTTGTCCATGATGTAAGAAGGTTTGAGCATTTATAAAGTAGGTTGTTACATCTCTAGTATCTTCATCATGCATCAAATCCTGCACAAATCATTCATAGCCTTGCATACAAATCATAAGTGAAACTGACAATGGAATGTTGAACAAGTTCAAATGATAGGGAATGAAACACTTTGCACACACCGAGCTGATACTTAATGATTCTGATGTTTCATGTATTTTTGATCTGTCGGTATTTGTTTATCTTCTATGTGATGACGCCTGTATCTAAGTTTGTATGTTTCAGGTTGGGTTCTCACCAAAATGCTCAAGAGCATTTGACAACAGTCACCATTTGTTGTGGCTAATCCACAACACACCCCAAAATTGGGGACCCACCTTGTTTGTATGCTTTCAAAGAAAACTGCAGTAGCCCATATGCTAAAAAATCAAGAAAAAAGCAAAAATTTCACTAAGAAGAAAAAGTGTCATGATATCGTGACATGTTGCTCTATCGCGGCCAAAAATAAAAAGTTGTCGCGATATCGCAACATGTTGCTCCATTGCGGCAGAAAATGAAAAAGTGTCGTGATATCGTGACATGTTGCTCTGTCGCGACAGAAATGAAAAAGTTTCACGATATCGCGACATGTTGGTCCGTTGCGGTAGAAATGAAAATTTGTTGCGATATCACGACATGTCGTGAAATCGTGGTTATCAAAAGAGAGAGAAAGGCAGAATGGAAAATTATTGCAAAATCATGACATGTCACAAAATTGTGGTCAAACCAGTCAAACAGGGCAAGGCACTAAAAACGTCGCGATTTTGCGACAGGAAGCAGCAAAGGGGCATGAAGCAGAAAAGCGTCACGATTTTGCGATAGGAAGCAACAAAGGGGTACGAAGCAGAAAACGTCACGATTTCGCAATAGGTCGCATTTTTGCGGCTCCAAGCAGCGAAGTGGTACAGAAGGAAAATGTGTCATGATTTCATGACATGTCACGTTTTCGTGGCCAAATGTAGCAAGACAGCCCAAAACAAAAAAATGTCACGATTTCGTGACGTATTGCATCTACACAGCCCGAAAGAGAAAAGCATCGTGATTTCGTGACAAAAAGTAGCAAAACAGCCCAAAAGAGAAAAGCATCGTGATTTTGTGACAGGTTGCAGCGAAATGGTATAGAACAAAAAAGCGTCATGATTTCGCGATAGAAAGCAGCGAGACAACCCGAAGGAGAAAAGCGTCGTGATTTCACGACAGGTTGCATCCACGCGGCCCGAAGTAAAAAAATGTTGCGATATCGCGACATGTATCATTTTCGTGATGCATGAGGAGAAACAAAGCTGCTGACAGAAAAACATCGCGATATCACGACATGTCTCATTTTCGTTGTGCATGAAGGCGGACAAGGCTGTTGGCAGGAAAATGTTGTGATATCACGACATGTCGCGTTTTTGCGATGAAAGTAAAGGAGCAAATCTACATGCTATTTTTTGTCACGATTTACATGGGGCCATTACAAAACATGCAAAAAAGTGTGGAACACGTGGCGTACATGTGTAAGGGCTACAGAGGCGTTACAGTTCATAGAGAAGATCTCGAGCATAAAGTCAAAAGCAATGGAAATGCGGGGAAGGTGAAACGAAGCAATCTAGAAGATGAAATGAACTATCGTGGAAGGAGAAGCAATTTACAAAAACATTAAAATTAGAGGCACAGGACATGTACGGGGGTCAAAAACCGCTACGAGCAGAGTTGTAGAGTTGAGGGTGATTAGCCATTCTGGGCCTGTTGTGGAGTGCTTTTCTTCCGCTTTTTCTAGTTTTGAGAAAAGCTAGAGATTTTGCTATTGTAAAATGACATATTTTTAATGCAAAATTGTTCAAAAATTTGCATCTTATGGGCAAGAAAGAAGGAGTCATTTTTTGCATGCTTGATTTAATATGTCTATTTTTCCCTTTCGATTTCAGACCTTGTAAATGTAGTTAATACAAGTTTTTCTTGGTTACTTCATGCGAATGTTTAAATTTGAAAACCTCATTCAAAACCTTAGGAGCCAGCACTTAGCTTATTCGGATTGTGCATGTTTTGCAGGTCCAATAGGTTAGGTTGCATGCACGAAAACCTCACATCTTCGGTTTTGTCGGAATAGGATAGCATCAGACTGAACGTGTTCAATTTTTTAATTTTTCTGCATTTTTGTTCATTTTATTTTATTTTTCCAGAAGGTTTAACTTATCTAAAATGAACATTTAAAAAATTTACAAAATCTAAAAAAAAAAAAAATAATGAACAATCACTAAAGTTTCATGATGAAATAAACCAACATTGCCCCTTGTTTACAGTTACTTGCAATCACTAAGGTGTTCCAAGCATTTAAATTGAATATCTTTATTTGAGATTACTAATACACATTTGCAAATGCTAATATAGTGGAGACCTTGGAGAAGTTGTTTGTTTAACTTCTTTGCAAGAGGGGATTTGGAACCCAAATCCTAACGAAGAGTGTACTTTCACAATTGGGTGAAAATACCACTCAACATTTGGTGCTAGAAGGAGGGCATGAAAGGGTTTATTTTATCGTGATTTTAGATGCTACAGTTTATAATTGTTTAGAGCTTTACATTGCTAAATATTTCAAGTCCATTTGATTAGCATCTTGGCTCTTAACACCACTCAACATTTTGGCGCTAGAAGGAGGGCATGAATTGGTTTATTTCAGATTGATTTAAATGCTATAGGGATTTAAATTTTGAATATTTCATGCCCTATTGATTATTATCTTTAGCCCTCTTTTAACAATACAACTTTGTACCGTTAAAAGGAGGACATGAATTGCTATGCACTGTTCTAACGCTTTGATTGTTCATACAGGAATAATGTGATTTGATTTGATTTAAAAATAATAAAATAAATAAATAAATAAAATTTGGTATTAAAGTTATATTCTTTAAGATTCACTAATGGCTATGTTTTCACCATGGATGACAGGTAGCCCATTGAACATACCAGGAGTTCAACATTATTTGCCCGTTGGTTTTGAGAGATGTCTTCCTCGATTTTTGTCTAACGGGACAAATACTGTAGGAGAACACATTCAAGCATTCAAATTTGTTGTGAATCACTTAACAAGTTGGTATGATGATGTTGCTTGTAAAATGTTCCCTTACACCTTGGACAAAGTGGCATATGATTGGTTTACAAGTCTGCCTTTAGGGTCTATCACTTCTTGGGCTCAACTAGAGGCAGCATTTCTTAATCAATTCAACAAAAAGCAAGTTGACCCAATCCGCATGTATGAGCAGTTTTTCACTATTAAAAAAGGACCAAGTGAAAATGTGAAGTCATTTTCTGAAAGGTTCTTTGGATTATATACTCAATTAGTGACATTTTATGTTCTTCAAGAAGAAGTGGCTCTCCAAATATATGTCAATGCTCTTGACCCACTCACTTCCACATATTTGCGAGGGATGCCTCAAATCACATCTTTGTCACAAGCCTATACTCAAGCAATGGCAATTGAGCAACAATTGAGTTGTCAAAATTATGGTGTGGGTTTTGGATCATATAATTTTCAATCATTTAATACCTCCTTTACCCACCCAATGATTTATCCACCTCAACCAAGTTCAAGTGTGAATCAATTTCAGAATCAACAATCATTCCCAAGCTTCAATCAATTTCAAAATCCTCAACCTACTATGCAAGATCAACCATCTTTCTTAAGTATGAATCAACTTCAAAATACTCATCTTGATTCAAAGGATGTTTCTAAAATCAATTTCAATGATTTTCATAAGAATATGATTTTAGGCAAGGGAGGAGTACTAGATCCAACTAGTATTGAAACATGTGACAGATTGGAAACCCTTGACTCACCAAAAGATGAATTCTATGAGGATGAATCTGTTTGCATGGAGACAGTTGGATGACATTGTTGAAAGTAATGGCCAAGAAAATTCACACCTTCCAAATTATGTTAAACTTGAATCATGGGTTACACATGTGGATTATGATAGCCTTATCAATTTGAATACAAGCAATAACCCAATTTTGGAAGTAATTGAACCATCTAAGGAAGGTGAAGATAAATTTGATGAGAAACATGTTGATGAATTAAAGGATGATGAAGAAATAGTTGAGCATCACAATTTGATTTTGAAAGATGATCATTATGATTCTTGGGAAGAGTATGCTCACTCCAAAACTGCTAATGAAATTTGTGTGCCTATTGATATGGAGGATAATACAATTGCCCTTTCATATGAGGATATTACAAGTCCTGTACAATCTGAGAATGTTTTGGAAGAAGGGTTGGAATCTCATCAAAGGTTGGAGAAGGATAATGATTCTACTACCATGGATGAAGAAGGAGAATCAATTGATTTTGTTCCCCTTGAGGGGCAAGAAATCAAAAATCTTGATCCACCTATTGTTTCTACAATGTCTATGCCATCTCAAAATGATGAAATTACAAAACCTAAGTGGTGTGGGTTTGATACTATTGATGATCCTAATGAAAATATGGATTTTGAGGCAACTCAAGCCATTGATCATGGAAAGGTGTCACGCGACACATATCTTGAAAAATTAGGCTCTTGTTTTGAAAAATATGGACGCATGTTTGATTGGGTGCCTAACTTTGGTGTTTTTGAATAGGTGTTGGATGATGAAGAAGACAATGAGGAAAAAGAAAAAGCTACTAACACTCATCAAGTTGTGGTAAATTCTAATCATGATGGGTTGAGTATGGATGACAAGGTGAAATCTTTACCTTTGGTAGTAGCTACAAAAATTTTAAGTGATGGGTTACATGATGTCCCTTTGGATGCTAATGTCATTAATGATGAAATGTCAAATCTTGGTGATGTTTGTCAAGTTTTGATTGATTTTGATTGCTTTAAAATCTCGAAAAATAATTTGAATTCAAGACTTTTAGAAATAGGCTCTTGTTTGCAACATCTCACATTTGAAAAGGAAAGCCTACTTCTAAATCATGAATCGAACTATGAAATGGATACTTTCAAGAATAGACAAGATAAAATTGAATACCAATTATTGTCTAATCAATTTGAAAATTTGAATCTCACCTATGAGAATACTAATGGAATTAAATCTAATTGGTGGGGTGAGCAAGGAAAGTTGAAGTTGGTTGCATTGTTTGGTTTAATCTTATTCTTGTTGGATTCCTACAACATTTCGCATGTGTGTCATGTTATATTTTTTTTGAAATGTTCTAATCATGTTTGGGATCCAGGAAAGTAATAGTCCAAGCTTGGCATCATCTTGTACTATATTGTATATAAATTTTGGTTTTGGTTTTGGTTTGTGTTTTCAAGTTTCATTTTGGGATTGCTATTTGGATTAGGATTGTAAGTTGTGTGTTTGATTTTATTTGACATGTTTGGTTTGTCTTGATAAAAAAATAAAAAAAAAAAAAAGAGAAAAATTTGAGATGTCAACTTATGCCTAAGATCAGGAGAATATGAAACATTGGAATTGTGTTGTAGAAAGCTCCACAAGTAACACAAACATTTAAAGTATTATCGTTTGGAACTTGTGATGCATGAAGTTGTCAGTTTTGCACATTATGGTAAAGTAGATGATGATATTCCAAAAGAAGCAATGCATTCATATCTCATGTCATATTCCACATTGCATATACATGTCATCTCAGTTACATTTTCATTTCATGTGCAATCATTGAGAAGGTGTCGAATCCTCTTAGGGTTATTCTATAACATAAATAATAAAAATCCTAAGGTTGGGAACTGATGCCCGAACTATCTTGAACCAAGCACATTCTATGCACATTAAAAAGAATCTTGAGCAAAATGGTCAAAACCATACTTGGAAGAAAAGGTGAGGTGAAAAGAATATTTCATGTCTATCCTATCATGCAACATAATCCTTGAAACAATGGTTTTTACCACTCCCATAAAATCTTAAAGCCTAAAACCAGAGTAGTAAGGATAGGGTTAAATCCTCATCGAACTTAGGTTGAGGATCCAACTCCCCAAAGCTCTGATTTGACCTACATGGAGTAGTAAGGATAGGACATAATTCTCATCTCGCTTAGGTTGAGAATCCGATTCCCCAAAGCTTCCATTTTTCTCATTTTATCATAAATCTTGGATTGGAAGGATCGTACTACATGTCCTCTAGCAAAGGATGGGTAGTCATCCCAAAGGTCCAAGAAATAAAATTAACTAATATTTCCCATTTCATCTTAATATTGGATTGGAAGGATCATACTACATGTCCCTAGCAAGGATGGGTAGTCATCCCAAAGGTCCAAGAAATAAAATAAAAGAGAATGAATGAAGCCAAGTCATGGATTATGGGGTTAAGTATGCTCATGCGTGGCATCATGTCTTGTCTAAAAGCAAGACCACTGATTGCTCATATGGATAGACTAGCTTGACCATTTCATCCATAACTGGTTAAATCATTTTGTTCAAGATGAGGTAATGAACTCCAAATCAGAATAGTAAGGATAGGGTTAAATTCCCATCTCGCTTAGGTTGGGAATCCTATTCCCCAAAGTTCTGATTTCACTTACACTTGCACATGGGTTCAAGATGGTAGTGACACATAACCAACTTTGGGATCTAATAAATTAATTCATTATATATATTATTTGGTCCTAAGAGGGTTTGACATCTTTAATATGTTTGTTCATGATATTAGAAGGTTTGAGCCTTTGTAAAGCAGGTTGTTATATCTCTAGCATCTTCATCATGCATCAAATCCTGCACAAATCATTCATAGCCTTGCATACAAATCATAAGTGAAACTGACAATGGAATGTTGATCAAGTTCAAATGATAGGGAATGAAACACATTGCACACACCGAGCTGATACTTAATGATTCTGATGTTTCATGTATTTCTGATCTATCGGTATTTGTTTATCTTTTATGTGCTGACGCTTGTATCTAAGCTTGTATATTTCAGGTTGGGTTCTCACCAAAATGCTCAGGAGCATTTGACAATAGAGTCACCATTTGTTGTGGCTGATCCACAACACACCCCAAAATTGGGGACCCACCTTTTTTGCATGCTTTCAAAGAAAACTACAGTAGCCCAGATGCTAAAAAATCAAGGAAAAAGCAAAAATTTCACAAAGGAGAAAAAGTGTCATGATATCGCGACATGTTGCTCCGTCACGGCCAAAAATGAAAAGTTGTCGCGATATCGCGACATGTTGCTCCGTCGCGGTAGAAAATGAAAAATTGTCATGATATCGCGACATGTTGCTCCGTCGCGGCAGAAATGAAAAGTTGTCGCGATATCGCGACATGTTGCTCCGTTGCGGCAGAAATGAAAATTTGTCGCGATATCACGACATGTTGTGAAATCGCGGTTCTTAGAAGAGAGAGAAAGGTAGAATGGAAAATTGTCATGATATCGTGACATGTCACAAAATTGTGGTCAAACTAGTCAAACAGGGCAAGGCACTAAAAGCGTCGTGATTTCGCGATAGGAAGCAGCAAAGGGGAATGAAGCAGAAAAGCATCGTGATTTTGAGATAGGAAGCAGCAAAGGGGTACAAATCAAAAAATGTCACGATTTCGCGACAGGTCACGTTTTCATGGCTCCAAGCACCGAAGTGGTATAGAAGGAAAATATGTCATGATTTCATGACATGTCACGTTTTCACGGCCAAATGCAGCAAGACAGCCCGAAACAGAAAAACGTCACGATTTCATGACGTAGATTAAAACAAAAGAGAAAAGCGTCATGATTTCATGATAGAAAGCAGCAAGATAGCTCGAAAGAGAAAAGTATCATGATTTCATGACAGAAAGTAGCCAAAGTGGTACGGAATGAAAAAGTGTCACGATTTCATGACATGAAAGCGAGAGATACAAAAAAAGAGAAAAGCGTCATGATTTCGTGATAGGTTGCATCCACGTGGCCCGAAGAGAAAAATGTCACGATTTCATGACATGTATCAGCGATGCATGAGGAGAAACAAAGCTGTTGATAAAAAAATGTCACGATTTCGTGACATGTCTTATTTTCATTGTGCATGAAGGCGAACAAGGCTATTGGCAAGAAAATGTCACGATTTCGCGACATGTCTCATTTTCACGATGAAAGTAAAGGAGAAAATTAACATGCTATTTTTTGTCACGATTTACATGGGGCCATTACAGAACATGCAGAAAAGTGCGGAACACGTGGCATACATGTGTAAGGGCTACAGAGGCATTATAGTTCATAGAGAAGATCTCGAGCATAAAATCAAAAGCAATGGAAATGAGGGAAGATGAAACGATGCAATCTAGAAGATGAAATGAACCATCATGGAAGGAGAAGCAATTTACCAAAACTTTAAAAGTAGAGGCATAGGACAGGTACGGGGGTCGAAAACCGCTATGAGCGGGTTGCAGAGTTGATGGTGATTAGCCATTCTGGGCCTGCTTTGGAGTGCTTTTCTTCCACTTTTTCTGGTTTTGAGAAAACCGAAAATTCTGTTATTGTAAAATGACATATTTTTAATGCAGAAGTGTTCAGAATTTTGCATCTTATGGGCAAGAAAGAAGGAGTCATTTTTTGCATGCAAGATTAAATGTCTTATTTTCCCTTTTCAGATTTTTAGGCTTGTAAATGAAGTTGAATGCAAGTTTTTCTTGGTTGCTTCATGCGAATGTTTAAATCTGAAAACCACATTTAAAACCCTAGGAGCTAGCACCTAGTCTATTTGGATTGTGCTTGTTTTGCAGGTCCAATAGGTTAGGTTGCATGCATGAAAACCTCATATCTTCGGTTTTGTCGGAATAGGATAGCATCATACTGAACGTGTTCAATTTTTTAATTTTTCTGCATTTCTTTTCATTTTATTTTATTTTTCCAGAAGGTTTAACTTATTTAAAATAAAAATTTAAAAAATTTAAAAAATCTAAAAAAAAAAAAAAATTAATGAACAATCACTAAAGTTTCATGATGAAATAAACCAACATTGCCCCTTGTTTACAGTTACTTGCAATCACTAAGGTGTTCCAAGCATTTAAATTGAATATCTTTATTTGAGATTACTAATACACATTTGCAAATGCTAATATAGCGGAGACCTTGGAGAAGTTATTTGTTTAACTTCTTTGCAAGAGAGGATTTGGAACCCAAATCCTAAAGAAGAGTGTACTTTCACAATTGGGTGAAAATACCACTCAACATTTGTGCTAGAAGGAGGGTGAAGGGTTATATATAGATAATACCACTCAATATTTTGGCGCTAGAAGGAGGGCCTGAATCGGTTTATTTCAGATTGATTTAAATGCTATAGGGATTTAAATTTTGAATATTTCATGCCCTATTGATTATTATCTTTAGCCCTCTTTTAACAATACAACTTTGTACTGTTAAAAGGAGGACATGAATTGCTATGCACGGTTCTAACACTTTGATTGTTCATACAGGAATAATGTGATTTGATTTAATTTAAAAAATATAATAAATAATAATAAATAATAATAAAAAAATTGATATTAAAGTTATATTCTTTAAGATTCACTAATGGCTATGTTTTCACCATGGATGACAGGTAGCCCATTGAACATACCAGGAGTTCAACATTATTTGCCCATTGGTTTTGAGAGATGTCTTCCTCGATTTTTGTCTAACGGGACAAATACTGCAGGAGAACACATTCAAGCATTCAAATTTGTTGTGAATCACTTAACAATTTGGTATGATGATGTTGCTTGTAAAATGTTCCCTTACACCTTGGACAAAGTGGCATATGATTGGTTTACAAGTCTGCCTTTAGGGTCTATCACTTCTTGGGCTCAACTAGAGGCAGCATTTCTTAATCAATTCAACAAAAAGCAAGTTGACCCAATCCGCATGTATGAGCAGTTTTTCACTATTAAAAAAGGACCAAGTGAAAATGTGAAGTCATTTTCTGAAAGGTTCTTTGGATTATATACTCAATTAGTGACATTTTATGTTCTTCAAGAAGAAGTGGCTCTCCAAATATATGTCAATGCTCTTGACCCACTCACTTCCACATATTTGCGAGGGATGCCTCTAATCACATCTTTGTCACAAGCCTATACTCAAGCAATGGCAATTGAGCAACAATTGAGTTGTCAAAATTATGGTGTGGGTTTTGGATCATATAATTTTCAATCATTTAATACCTCCTTTACCCACCCAATGATTTATCCACCTCAACCAAGTTCAAGTGTGAATCAATTTCAGAATCAACAATCATTCCCAAGCTTCAATCAATTTCAAAATCCTCAACCTACTATGCAAGATCAACCATCTTTCTTAAGTATGAATCAACTTCAAAATACTCATCTTGATTCAAAGGATGTTTCTAAAATCAATTTCAATGATTTTCATAAGAATATGATTTTAGGCAAGGGAGGAGTACTAGATCCAACTAGTATTGAAACATGTGACAGATTGGAAACCCTTGACTCACCAAAAGATGAATTCTATGAGGATGAATCTGCTTTGGATGACACGTTGGATGACATTGTTGAAAATAATGGCCAAGAAAATTCACACCTTCCAAATTATGTTAAACGTGAATCATGGGTTACACATGTGGATTATGATAGCCTTATCAATTTGAATACAAGCAATAACCCAATTTTGGAAGTAATTGAACCATCTAAGGAAGGTGAAGATAAATTTGATGAGAAACATGTTGATGAATTAAAAGATGATGAAGAAATAGTTGAGCATCACAATTTGATTTTGAAAGATGATCATTATGATTCTTGGGAAGAGTATGCTCACTCCAAACCTGCTAATGAAATTTGTGTGCCTATTGATATGCAGGATAATACAATTGCCCTTTCATATGAGGATATTACAAGTCCTGTGCAATCTGAGAATGTTTTGGAAGAAGGGTTGGAATCTCATCAAAGGTTGGAGAAGGATAATGATTCTACTACCATGGATGAAGAAGGAGAATCAATTGTTTTTGTTCCCCTTGAGGGGCAAGAAATCGAAAATCTTGATCCACCTATTGTTTCTACAATGTCTATGCCATCTCAAAATGATGAAATTACAAAGCCTAAGTGGTGTGGGTTTGATACTATTGATGATCCTAATGAAAATATGGATTTTGAGGCAACTCAAGCCATTGATCATGGAAAGGTGTCACGCGACACATATCTTGAAAAATTAGGCTCTTGTTTTGAAAAATATGGACGCATGTTTGATTGGGTGCCTAACTTTGGTGTTTTTGAACAGGTGTTGGATGATGAAGAAGACAATGAGGAAAAAGAAAAAGCTACTAACACTCATCAAGTTGTGGTAAATTCTAATCATGATGGGTTGAGTATGGGTGACAAGGTGAAATCTTTACCTTTGGTAGTAGCTACAAAAATTTTAAGTGATGGGTTACATGATGTCCCTTTGGATGCTAATGTCATTAATGATGAAATGTCAAATCTTGGTGATGTTTGTCAAGTTTTGATTGATTTTGATTGCTTTAAAATCTCGAAAAATAATTTGAATTCAAGACTTTTAGAAATAGGCTCTTGTTTGCAACATCTCACATTTGAAAAGGAAAGCCTAATTCTAAATCATGAATGGAATTATGAAATGGATACTTTAAATAATAGACAAGATAAAATTGAATATCATTTATTGTCTAATCAATTTGATAATTTGAATCTCACCTATGAGATTACTAATGGAATTAAATCAGATTGGTGTGGTGAGCGAGGCAAGTTGAAATTTGTTGCATTGTTTGGTCTAATCTTACTTTTGTTGGATTCCTACAACATTTGGCATGTGTATCATGTTATATTTCTTTTGAAATGTTCTAATCATGTTTGGGATCCAGGAAAGTAATAGTCCAAGCTTTGCATCATCTTGTACTATATTGTATATAAATTTTGGTTTTTGGTTTTGGTTTGTGTTTTCAAGTTTCGTTTTAAGGATTGCTATTTGTTAGGATTTAAGTTGTGTTTATTTGACATGTTTGGTTTGTCTATTAAAAAAAAAAAAAAAAGAAATTTGAGATGTCAACTTATGCCTAAGATCAGGAGAATATGAAACATTGGAATTGTGTTGTAGAAAGCTCCACAAGTAACACAAACATTTAAATAATATCGTTTGAAACTTGTGATGCATGAAGTTGTCAGTTTCACACATTATGGTAAAGTAGATGATATATTCCAAAAGAAGCAATGCATTCATATCTCATGTCATATTCCACATTGCATATATATGTCATCTTAGTTACATTTTCATTTCATGAGCAATCATTGAGAAGGTGTTGAATCCTCTTAGGGTTATTATATAACATAAATAAGAAAGGATCCTAAGGTTGGGAACTGATGCCCAAACTATCTTGAACCAAGCACATTCTATGCACATTAAAAAGAATCTTGAGCAAAATGATCAAAACCATACTTGGAAGAAAAGGTGAGGTGAAAAGAATATTTCATGTCTATCCTATCATGCAACATAATCCTTAAAACAGTGGTTTTTACCACTCCCATAAAGCTTAAAGCCTAAAACCAGAGTAGTAAGGATAGGGTTAAATCCTCATCGAACTTAGGTTGAGGATCCAACTCCCCAAAGCTCTGATTTGACCTACATGGAGTAGTAAGGATAGGACATAATTCTCATCTCGCTTAGGTTGAGAATCCGATTCCCCAAAGCTTCCATTTTTCCCATTTCATCATAAATCTTGGATTGGAAGGATCGTACTACATGTCCTCTGCAAAGGATGGGTAGTCATCCCAAAGGTCCAAGAAATAAAATTAACTAATATTTCCCATTTCATCTTAATATTGGATTGGAAGGATCGTACTACATGTCCCTAGCAAGGATGGGTAGTCATCCCAAAGGTCCAAGAAATAAAAGAAAAAGAATGAATGAAGCCAAGTCATGGATTATGGGGTTAAGTATGCTCATGCGTGGCATCATGTCTTGTCTAAAAGCAAGACCACTGATTGCTCATATGGATAGACTAGCTTGACCATTTCATCCATAATTGGTTAAATCATTTTGTTCAAGATGAGGTAATGAACTCCAAATCAGAATAGTAAGGATAGGGTTAAATTCCCATCTCGCTTAGGTTGGGAATCCTATTCCCCAAAGTTCTGATTTCACTTACACTTGCACATGGGTTCAAGATGGTAGTGACACATAACCAACTTTGGGATCTAATAAATTAATTCATTAGATATATATTTGGTCCTAAGAGGGTTTGACATCTTTAATATGTTTGTTCATGATATTAGAAGGTTTGAGCCTTTGTAAAGTAGGTTGTTATATCTCTAGCATCTTCATCATGCATCAAATCCTGCACAAATCATTCATAGCCTTGCATACAAATCATAAGTGAAACTGACAATGGAATGTTGATCAAGTTCAAATGATAGGGAATGAAACACATTGCACACACCGAGCTGATACTTAATGATTCTGATGTTTCATGTATTTCTGATCTATCGGTATTTGTTTATCTTTTATGTGTTGACACTTGTATCTAAGCTTGTATATTTTAGGTTGGGTTCTCACCAAAATGCTCAAGAGCATTTGACAGTAGAGTCACCATTTGTTGTGGCTGATCCACAACACACCCCAAAATTGGGGACCCACCTTTTTTGCATGCTTTCAAAGAAAACTATAGTAGCCCAGATGCTAAAAAATCAAGGAAAAAGCAAAAATTTCACAAAGGAGAAAAAGTGTCGCGATATCACGACATGTCGCTCCGTCGCGACCGAAAATGAAAAGTTGTCACGATATCGCGACATGTCGCTCCGTCGCAGCCGAAAATGAAAAGTTGTCGCGATATCGCGACATGTCGCTCCGTCGCGGCAAAAAATGAAAAGTTGTCGTGATATCGCGACATGTTGCTCTAAAAAAGTGGTCAGGATATCGTGACGTGTTGCTATGGAAAGAAAAGTGTCGCGATATCAGAAAGTTGTATCCGTCAAGAGAGAAAATAGAAAATTGTCGTGATATCGTGACATGTCACAAAATCGGTCAGACAAAAGGGAAGGATAAAAGTGTCATGATTTTACGATTGAAACCAAATAGAAAAGCATCATGATTTCAGATGAGAAGTAGCAAAAGTGTATGAAATAAAATGTCACGATTTCATGACATGTCGATTTGTGAGAAGGAAAATATGTCGTGATTTAGACATGTCATGTTTGAAATGCACAAGAGGAAAATATATGAGAAGAGTGTCACGATTTCATGACAAAAAGAAGAGTCAATTTGATATTAAGAAAAGCGTCACGATTTTGAGGTTGCATCAACGCGGCCGAGCGAAAAAATGTCACGATTTCGCGACATGTATCATTTTTACGATGCATGAGGAGAAACAAAGCTGCTGACAAAAAAATGTCATGATTTTATGACATGTCTTATTTTCATTGTGCATGAAGGCGGACAAGGCTGTTGACAAGAAAATGTCACGATATCGCGACATGTCTCATTTTCGATAAAGTAAAGGAGCAAAGCTACATGCAAAACTATTTTTGGTCATGATTTATATGGGGCCTTTAGAAACATGCAAAAAAGTGTGAAACACGTGGCATAAATGTGTAAGGGCTACAAAGGCGTTACAATTCACAAAGAAGATCTCGAGACATAAAATCAAAAGCAATAGAAAGGTGGGGAAGGTGAAACGATGCAATCGGAAGAGAAACGAAGCATCATGGAAGGAGAAGCAATTTACCAAAAGTATAAAAGAGAGGCACAGATTGGTACGGGGGTCAAAAACCACTGTGAGCGGGTTGCAGAGTTGAGGGTGATTAGCCATTTCGGGCCCTTTGGAGTGCTTTTCTTCCACTTTTTCTGGTTTTGGAAAACCAGATTTTCTATTGTAAAATGACATATTTTTAATGTAGATACTTTCAAAAATTTGCATTTTATGGGCAAGAAAGAAGGAGAAATTTTCTGCATGCTATATTAAATGTCTATTTTCCTCCTTTCATATTTTAGGCTTGTAAATGAAGTTGAATGCAAGTTTTTTTGGTTGCTTCATGTGAATGTCTAAATCTGAAAACCACATTTAAAACCCTAGGAGCTAGCACCTAGCTTATTTTGATTGTGTTTGTTTTGCAGGTCCAATAGGTTAGGTTGCATGCATGAAAACCTCATATCTTCGGTTTTGTCGGAATAGGATAGCATCAGATTGAATGTGTTCTATTTTTAATTTTCTGCATTTCTTTTCATTTTATTTTATTTTTCTAGAAGGTTTAATTTATTTAAAATAAATATTTAAAAATTATAAAATCTAAAAAAAAAAAATTAATGAACAATCACTAAAGTTTCATGGTGAAATAAACCAACATTGCCCCTTGTTTACAGTTACTTGCAATCACTAAGGTGTTCCAAGCATTTAAATTGAATATCTTTATTTGAGATTACTAATACACAGTTGCAAATGCTAATACAGCGGAGACCTTGGAGAAGTTGTTTGTTTAACTTCTTTGCAAGAGGGGATTTGGAACCCAAATCCTAAAGAAGAGTGTACTTTCACAAGTGTGTGAAAATACCACTCACATTTGGTAGAAGGAGGGGAAGGGTTTATTTTATGTGATTTTAGATGCTGGTTTATAATTTTTTGAGAGCTTTAATTGCTAAATATTTCAAGTCATTTGTTTATCTTGGCCTCCTCTAACACCACTCAACATTTTGGCGCTAGAAGGAGGGCCTGAACCGGTTTATTTCAGTGTGATTTAAATGCTATAGGGATTTAAATTTTGAATATTTCATGCCCTATTGATTATTATCTTTAGCCCTCTTTTAACAATACAACTTTGTACTGTTAAAAGGAGGACATGAATTGCTATGCACTGTTCTAACGCTTTGATTGTTCATACAGGAATAATGTGATTTAATTTAATTTAAAAAATAATAATAATAAAAAAAAAAAAAAAAAATTGATATTAAAGTTATATTCTTTAAGATTCACTAATGGCTATGTTTTCACCGTGGATGACAGGTAGCCCATTGAACATACCAGGAGTTCAACATTATTTGCCCGTTGGTTTTGAGAGATGTCTTCCTCGATTTTTGTCTAACGGGACAAATACTGCAGGAGAACACATTCAAGCATTCAAATTTGTTGTGAATCACTTAACAATTTGGTATGATGATGTTGTTTGTAAAATGTTCCCTTACACCTTGGACAAAGTGGCATATGATTGGTTTACAAGTCTGCCTTTAGGGTCTATCACTTCTTGGGCTCAACTAGAGGCAGCATTTCTTAATCAATTCAACAAAAAGCAAGTTGACCCAATCCGCATGTATGAGCAGTTTTTCACTATTAAAAAAGGACCAAGTGAAAATGTGAAGTCATTTTCTGAAAGGTTCTTTGGATTATATACTCAATTAGTGACATTTTATGCTCTTCAAGAAGAAGTGGCTCTCCAAATATATGTCAATGCTCTTGACCCACTCACTTCCACATATTTGCGAGGGATGCCTCTAATCACATCTTTGTCACAAGCCTATACTCAAGCAATGGCAATTGAGCAACAATTGAGTTGTCAAAATTATGGTGTGGGTTTTGGATCATATAATTTTCAATCATTTAATACCTCCTTTACCCACCCAATGATTTATCCACCTCAACCAAGTTCAAGTGTGAATCAATTTCAGAATCAACAATCATTCCCAAGCTTCAATCAATTTCAAAATCCTCAACCTACTATGCAAGATCAACCATCTTTCTTAAGTATGAATCAACTTCAAAATACTCATCTTGATTCAAAGGATGTTTCTAAAATCAATTTCAATGATTTTCATAAGAATATGATTTTAGGCAAGGGAGGAGTACTAGATCCAACTAGTATTGAAACATGTGACAGATTGGAAACCCTTGACTCACCAAAAGATGAATTCTATGAGGATGAATCTGTTTCGGATGACATGTTGGATGACATTGTTGAAAATAATGGCCAAGAAAATTCACACCTTCCAAATTATGTTAAACTTGAATCATGGGTTACACATGTGGATTATGATAGCCTTATCAATTTGAATACAAGCAATAACCCAATTTTGGAAGTAATTGAACCATCTAAGGAAGGTGAAGATAAATTTGATGAGAAACATGTTGATGAATTAAAAGATGATGAAGAAATAGTTGAGCATCACAATTTGATTTTGAAAGATGATCATTATGATTCTTGGGAAGAGTATGCTCACTCCAAAACTTCTAATGAAATTTGTGTGCCTATTGATATGCAGGATAATACAATTGCCCTTTCATATGAGGATATTACAAGTCCTGTACAATCTGAGAATGTTTTGGAAGAAGGGTTGGAATCTCATCAAAGGTTGGAGAAGGATAATGATTCTACTACCATGGATGAAGAAGGAGAATCAATTGTTTTTGTTCCCCTTGAGGGGCAAGAAATCAAAAATCTTGATCCACCTATTGTTTCTACAATGTCTATGCCATCTCAAAATGATGAAATTACAAAGCCTAAGTGGTGTGGGTTTGATACTATTGATGATCCTAATGAAAATATGGATTTTGAGGCAACTCAAGCCATTGATCATGGAAAGGTGTCACGTGACACATATCTTGAAAAATTAGGCTCTTGTTTTGAAAAATATGGACGCATGTTTGATTGGGTGCCTAACTTTGGTGTTTTTGAACAGGTGTTGGATGATGAAGAAGACAATGAGGAAAAAGAAAAAGCTACTAACACTCATCAAGTTGTGGTAAATTCTAATCATGATGGGTTGAGTATGGGTGACAAGGTGAAATCTTTACCTTTGGTAGTAGCTACAAAAATTTTAAGTGATGGGTTACATGATGTCCCTTTGGATGCTAATGTCATTAATGATGAAATGTCAAATCTTGGTGATGTTTGTCAAGTTTTGATTGATTTTGATTGCTTTAAAATCTCGAAAAATAATTTGAATTCAAGACTTTTAGAAATAGGCTCTTGTTTGCAATATCTCACATTTGAAAAGGAAAGCCTACTTCTAAATCATGAATGGAATTATGAAACTTGCATACTTTAAAGAATAGACAAGATAAAATTGAATACCAATCATTGTCTAATCAATTTAATTTGAATCTCACCTATGAGAATACTAATGGAACTAAATCTAATTGGTGGGGTGAGCGAAGGCAAGTTGAAATTTGTTGTATTGTTTGGTCTAATCTTATTTTTGTTGGATTCCTACAACATTTGGCATGTGTATCATGTTATATTTCTTTTGAAATGTTCTAATCATGTTTGGGATCCAGGAAAGTAATAGTCCAAGCTTTGCATCATCTTGTACTATATTGTATATAGATTTTGGTTTTGGTTTTGGTTTGTGTTTTCAAGTTTCATTTTGGGATTGCTATTTGGATTAGGATTTAAGTTGTGTGGTTGATTTTATTTGACATGTTTAGTTTGTTTTGATAAAAAAAGAAGAAATAAAAAGAAGAAGAAAATTTGAGATGTCAACTTATGCCTAAGATCAGGAGAATATGAAACATTGGAATTGTGTTGTAGAAAGCTCCACAAGTAACACAAACATTTAAATAATATCGTTTGGATCTTGTGATGCATGAAGTTGTCGGTTTTGCACATTATGGTAAAGTAGATGATATATTCCACCAAAGAAGCAGTGCATTCATATCTCATGTCATATTCCACATTGCATATACATGTCATCTCGAGTTACATTTTCATTCCATGGGCAATCATTGAGAAGGTGTTGAATCCTCTTAGGGTTATTACATAACATATATCATAAAAGGATCCTAAGGTTGGGAAGCTGCTGCCCAAGCTATCTTGAACCAAGCACATTCCATGCACATTAAAAAGAATCTTGAGCAAAATGGTCAAAACCATACTTGGATGAAAAGGTGAGGTGAAAAGAATATTTCATGTCTGTCCTATCATGCAACATAATCCTTAAAAAAGTGGTTTTTACCACTTCCATAAAGCTTAAAGCCTAAAACCAGAGTAGTAAGGATAGGGTTAAATCCTCATCGAACTTAGGTTGAGGATCCAACTCCCCAAAGCTCTGATTTGACCTACATGGAGTAGTAAGGATAGGACATAATTCTCATCTCGCTTAGGTTGAGAATCCGATTCCCCAAAGCTTCCATTTTTTCCATTTCATCATAAAACTTGGATTGGAAGGATCGTACTACATGTCCTCTACAAAGGATGGGTAGTCATCCCAAAGGTCCAAGAAATAAAATTAAACTAATATTTCCCATTTCATCTTAATATTGGATTGGAAGGATCATACTACATGTCCCTAGCAAGGATGGGTAGTCATCCCAAAGGTCCAAGAAATAAAAGAAAAAGAATGAATGAAGCCAAGTCATGGATTATGGGGTTAAGTATGCTCATGCGTGGCAACATGTCTTGTCTAAAAGCAAGACCACTGATTGCTCATATGGATAGACTAGCTTGACCATTTCATCCATAACTGGTTAAATCATTTTGTTCAAGATGAGGTAATGAACTCCAAATCAGAATAGTAAGGATAGGGTTAAATTCCCATCTCGCTTAGGTTGGGAATCCTATTCCCCAAAGTTCTGATTTCACTCACACTTGCACATGGGTTCAAGATGGTAGTGACACATAACCAACTTTGGGATCTAAGGAATTAATTCAGTATACATATATTTGGTCCTAAGAGGGTTTGACATCTTTAATATGTTTGTCCATGATATTAGAAGGTTTGAGCATTTATAAAGCAGGTTGTTACATCTCTAGCATCTTCATCATGCATCAAATCCTGCACAAATCATTCATAGCCTTGCATACAAATCATAAGTGAAACTGACAATGGAATGTTGATCAAGTTCAAATGATAGGGAATGAAACACATTGCACACACCGAGCTGATACTTAATGATTCTGATGTTTCATGTATTTCTGATCTATCGGTATTTGTTTATCTTCTATGTGTTGACGCCTGTATCTAAGCTTGTATATTTCAGGTTGGGTTCTCACCAAAATGCTCAAGAGCATTTGACAACAGAGTCACCATTTGTTGTGGCTGATCCACAACACACCCCAAAATTGGGGACCCACCTTTTTTGCATGCTTTCAAAGAAAACTGCAGTAGCCCAGATGCTAAAAAAATCAAAGAAAAAGCAAAAATTTCACTAAGGAGAAAAAGTGTCACGATATCGCGACATGTCGCTTCGTCACGCAAAAATGAAAAGTTGTCACGATATCGTGACATGTTGTTCGAAAATGAAAAAGTTGTCACGATATCGTGACATGTTGCTCCGTCGTGAGAAATGAAAAGTGTCGTCCGATATCGCGACATGTTGCTAATGAAAAAAAGTTGTCACGATATCGTGACATGTTGTAATCGCGCGAAGAGAGAAAAATGGAAAATTGTCATGATATCATGACATGTCACATTATCATGGTCAAACTAGTCAAAAGGGAAGGACTAAGATGTCACGATTTCACGACAGAAGCAAAAAGGCATGAAATAGAAAAGCGTCGTGATTTTCAGATAGAAGCAAAAAAGTGTACGAAGCAAAAATGTCACGATTTCGCGATATACATTTGGCTAAGAATGAAGTGTACAGATGGAAAATATGTCATGATTTCGTGACATGTCACGAAAGCATAAGAGAATGAAAAATGTCACGATTTCGTGAGCGAAAGAGAAAAGCATCATGATTTCATGACAGAAAGAAAGAAGCGAACGAAAAAGCTCCGATTTAAAGAAAAATGTGATGAAAGCAGGAGATAGCAAAGAGAAAAGCGTCATGATTTCACGATAGGTTGCATCCACGCGGCCCGAAGAAAAAATGTCATGATATCGTGACATGTATCATTTTCTCGATGCATGAGGAGAAACAAAGTTGTGAGAAAAATGTCATGATATCGTGACATGTCTCATTTTTGTGCATGAAGGCGGACAAGGCTACTAGCGGGAAAATGTCGTGATATCGCGACATGTCTTTTGATAAAGTAAAGGAGACTACATGCTATTTTTGGTCACGATTTATATGGGGCCATTACATAACATGCAAAAAGTGTGGAACACGTGGCATACATGTGTAAGGGCTACGTAAGCGTTACAGTTCATAGAGAAGATCTCGAGCATAAAATCAAAAGCAATGGAAATGAGGAAGGTGAAACGATGCAACTGGAAGATGAAATGAACCATCATGGAAGGAGAAGAAATTTACCAAAACTTTAAAAGCAGAAGCATAGGACAGGTACGGGGTAAAAACCGCTACGAGCTGGTTGCAGAGTTGATGGTGATTAGCCGTTCTGGGCTTGCTTTGGAGTGCTTTTCTTCCACTTTTTGCTGGTTTTGAGAAAAACCAGAGATTCTGCTATTGTAACAGGACATATTTTTAATGCAGAATTGTTCAAAAATTTGCATCTTATGGGCAAGAAAGGAGGAGTCATTTTCTGCATGCTTGATTTTAAATGTTCTATTTTTCTCCTTTCAGATTTTTAGGTTTATAAATGAAGTTCATGCCAGTTTTTCTTGGTTGCTTCATGTGAATGTTTACAATCTGAAAACCTTATTTAAAACCCTAGGAGCTAGCACCTAGTTTACTTTGATTGTGTTTGTTTTGCAGGTCAAATAGGCTAGGTTGCATGTATGAAACTCTCATATCTTCGGTTTTGTCGGAATAGGATAGCATCAGACTGAACGTGTTCAATTTTTAATTTTCTGCATTTTTGTTCATTTTATTTTATTTTTCCAGAAGGTTTAACTTAGTTAAAATAAACATTTAAAAATTATAAAATCTAAAAAAAAAAAATAATGAACAATCACTAAAGTTTCATGGTGAAATAAACCAACATTGCCCCTTGTTTACAGTTACTTGCAATCACTAAGGTGTTCCAAGCATTTAAATTGAATATCTTTATTTGAGATTACTAATACACGTGCAAATGCTAATACAACGGAGACCTTGGAGAAGTTGTTTGTTTAACTTCTTTGCAAGAGGGGATTTGGAACCCAAATCCTAAGGAAGAGTGTACTTTCACAATTGTGTGAAAATACCACTCAACATTTTGCGCTAGAAGGAGGGCATGGGGTTTTTTTTGTGAGTTTATTTGTTTTTGTTTTTATTTTTTTTTGGCTAGAAGGAGGGCCTGAACCGGTTTATTTTAGATTGATTTAAATGCTATAGGGATTTAAATTTTGAATATTTCATGCCCTATTGATTATTATCTTTAGCCCTCTTTTAACAATACAACTTTGTATTGTTAAAAGGAGGACATGAATTGCTATGCACTGTTCTAACGCTTTGATTGTTCATACAGGAATAATGTGATTTAATTTAATTTAAAAAATATAATAATAAATAAAATAAATAAATAAAATTGATATTAAAGTTATATTCTTTAAGATTCACTAATGGCTATGTTTTCACCATGGATGCCAGGTAGCCCATTGAACATACCAGGAGTTCAACATTATTTGCCCGTTGGTTTTGAGAGATGTCTTCCTCGATTTTTGTCTAATGGGACAAATACTGTAGGAGAACACATTCAAGCATTCAAATTTGTTGTGAATCACTTAACAATTTGGCATGATGATGTTGTTTGTAAAATGTTCCCTTACACCTTGGACAAAGTGGCATTTGATTGGTTTACAAGTCTGCCTTTAGGGTCTATCACTTCTTGGGCTCAACTAGAGGCAGCATTTCTTAATCAATTCAACAAAAAGCAAGTTGACCCAATCCGCATGTATGAGCAGTTTTTCACTATTAAAAAAGGACCAAGTGAAAATGTGAAGTCATTTTCTGAAAGGTTCTTTGGATTATATGCTCAATTAGTGACATTTTATGCTCTTCAAGAAGAAATGGCTCTCCAAATATATGTCAATGCTCTTGACCCACTCACTTCCACATATTTGCGAGGGATGCCTCAAATCACATCTTTGTCACAAGCCTATACTCAAGCAATGGCAATTGAGCAACAATTGAGTTGTCAAAATTATGGTGTGGGTTTTGGATCATATAATTTTCAATCATTTAATACCTCCTTTACCCACCCAATGATTTATCCACCTCAACCAAGTTCAAGTGTGAATCAATTTCAGAATCAACAATCATTCCCAAGCTTCAATCAATTTCAAAATCCTCAACCTACTATGCAAGATCAACCATCTTTCTTAAGTATGAATCAACTTCAAAATACTCATCTTGATTCAAAGGATGTTTCTAAAATCAATTTTAATGATTTTCATAAGAATATGATTTTAGGCAAGGGAGGAGTACTAGATCCAACTAGTATTGAAACATGTGACAAATTGGAAACCCTTGACTCACCAAAAGATGAATTCTATGAGGATGAATCTGTTTGATGACATGTTGGATGACATTGTTGAAAATGATGGCCAAGAAAATTCACACCTTCCAAATTATGTTAAACTTGAATCATGGGTTACACATGTGGATTATGATAGCCTTATCAATTTGAATACAAGCAATAACCCAATTTTGGAAGTAATTGAACCATCTAAGGAAGGTGAAGATAAATTTGATGAGAAACATGTTGATGAATTAAAAGATGATGAAGAAATAGTTGAGCATCACAATTTGATTTTGAAAGATGATCATCATGATTCTTGGGAAGAGTATGCTCACTCCAAAACTGCTAATGAAATTTGTGTGCCTATTGATATGCAGGATAATACAATTGCCCTTTCATATGAGGATATTACAAGTCCTATGCAATCTAAGAATGTTTTGGAAGAAGGGTTGGAATCTCATCAAAGGTTGGAGAAGGATAATGATTCTACTACCATGGATGAAGAAGGAGAATCAATTGTTTTTGTTCCCCTTGAGGGGCAAGAAATCAAAAATCTTGATCCACCTATTGTTTCTACAATGTCTATGCCATCTCAAAATGATGAAATTACAAAGCCTAAGTGGTGTGGGTTTGATACTATTGATGATCCTAATGAAAATATGGATTTTGAGGCAACTCAAGCCATTGATCATGGAAAGGTGTCACGTGACACATATCTTGAAAAATTAGGCTCTTGTTTTGAAAAATATGGACGCATGTTTGATTGGGTGCCTAACTTTGGTGTTTTTGAACAGGTGTTGGATGATGAAGAAGACAATGAAGAAAAAGAAAAAGCTACTAACACTCATCAAGTTGTGGTAAATTCTAATCATGATGGGTTGAGTATGGGTGACAAGGTGAAATCTTTACCTTTGGTAGTAGCTACAAAAATTTTAAGTGATGGGTTACATGATGTCCCTTTGGATGCTAATGTCATTAATGATGAAATGTCAAATCTTGGTGATGTTTGTCAAGTTTTGATTGATTTTGATTGCTTTAAAATCTTGAAAAATAATTTGAATTCAAGACTTTTAGAAATAGGCTCTTGTTTGCAATATCTCACATTTGAAAAGGAAAGCCTACTTCTAAATCATGAATGGAATGATGAAACTTGCTCTTTAAAGAATAGACAAAATAAAATTGAAAATCAATCGTTGTCTAATCAATTTGAAAATTTGAATCTCACCTATGAGATTACTAATGGAACTAAATCAAATTGGTGGGGTGAGAGAAGGAAAGTTGAAGTTGGTTGCATTGTTTGGTCTAGTCTTGTTCTTGTTGGATGTCCTACAACATTTGGCATGCGTATCATGTTATATGTCTTTTGAAATGTTCTAATCATGTTTGGGATCCAGGAAAGTAATAGTCCAAGCTTGGCATCATCTTGTACTATATTGTATATAAATTTTGGTTTTTGGTTTTGGTTTGTGCTTTCAAGTTTCATTTTGGGATTGCTATTTGGATTAGGATTTAAGTTATGTGTTTGATTTCATTTGACATGTTTGGTTTGTCTTGATAAAAAAAAAAAAAAAAAGAAGAAGAAAATTTGAGATGTCAACTTATGCCTAAGATCAGGAGAATATGAAACATTGGAATTGTGTTGTAGAAAGCTCCACAAGTAACACAAACATTTAAATAATATCGTTTGGATCTTGTGATGCATGAAGTTGTCGTTTTTGCACATTATGGTAAAGTAGATGATATCTTCCAAAAGAAGCAGTGCATTCATATCTCATGTCATATTCCACATTGCATATACATGTCATTTGAGTTACATTTTCATTCCATGGGCAATTATTGAGAAGGTGTTGAATCCTCTTAGGATTATTACATAACATATATTAAAAGGATCCTAAGGTTGGGAACTCGCTGCCCAAGCTATCTTGAACCAAGCACATTCCATGCACATTAAAGAGAATCTTGAGCAAAATGGTCAAAACCATACTTGGATGAAAAGGTGAGGTGAAAAGAATATTTCATGTCTGTCCTATCATGCAACATAATCCTTAAAACAGTGGTTTTTACCACTCCCATAAAGCTTAAAGCCTAAAACCAGAGTAGTAAGGATAGGGTTAAATCCTCATCGAACTTAGGTTGAGGATCCAACTCCCCAAAGCTCTGATTTGACCTACATGGAGTAGTAAGGATAGGACATAATTCTCATCTCGCTTAGGTTGAGAATCCGATTCCCCAAAGCTTCCATTTTTCCCATTTCATCATAAAGCTTGGATTGGAAGGATCGTACTACATGTCCTCTACAAAGGATGGGTAGTCATCCCAAAGGTCCAAGAAATAAAATTAATAATATTTCCCATTTCATCTTAATCTTGGATTGGAGGGATCGTACTACATGTCCCTAGCAAGGATGGGTAGTCATCCCAAAGGTCCAAGAAATAAAAGAAAAAGAATGAATGAAGCCAAGTCATGGATTATGGGGTTAAGTATGCTCATGCATGGCAACATGTCTTGCCTAAAAGCAAGACCACTGATTGCTCATATGGATAGACTAGCCTGACCATTTCATCCATAATAGGTTAAATTATTTTGTTCAAGATGAGGTAATGAACTCCAAATCAGAATAGTAAGGATAGGGTTAAATTCCCATCTCGCTTAGGTTGGGAATCCTATTCCCCAAAGTTCTGATTTCACTCACACTTGCACATGGGTTCAAGATGGTAGTGACACATAACCAACTTTGGGATCTAATAAATTAATTCAATATATATATATTTGGTCCTAAGAGGGTTTGACATCTTTAATATGTTTGTCCATGATATTAGAAGGTTTGAGCATTTATAAAGCAGGTTGTTACATCTCTAGCATCTTCATCATGCATCAAATCCTGCACAAATCATTCATAGCCTTGCATACAAATCATAAGTGAAACTGATAATGGAATGTTGAACAAGTTCAAATGATAGGGAATGAAACACATTGCACACATCGAGCTGATACTTAATGATTCTGATGTTTCATGTATTTCTGATCTATCGGTATTTGTTTATCTTCTATGTGCTGACGCCTGTATCTAAGCTTGTATGTTTCAAGTTGGGTTCTCACCAAAATGCTCAAGAGCATTTGACAGCAGAGTCACCATTTGTTGTGGCTGATCCACAACACACCCCAAAATTGGGGACCCACCTTTTTTGCATGCTTTCAAAGAAAACTGCAGTAGCCCAGATGCTAAAAAAATCAAGGAAAAAGCAAAAATTTCACTAAGGAGAAAAAGTGTCGCGATATCGCGACATGTCGCTTCGTCGTAGCCAAAAATGAAAAGTTGTCGCGATATCGCGACATGTCGCTCCGTCGCGGCAAAAAATGAAAAAGTGTCGCGATATCGCGACATGTTGCTCCATCGCGGCGAAATGAAAAAGTGTCACGATATCGCGACATGTTGCTGTTGGAAGAGAAGAAGTGTCGTGATATCGCGACATGTTGTGAAATCGCGATTCTTAGAAGAGAGAGAAAGGCAGAGATGGAAAATTGTCGTGATATCGTGACATGTCACAAAATCACGGTCAAACCAGTCAAAAGGGCAAGGCACTAAAAGCGTCACGATTTCGCGATAGGAAGCAGCAAAGGGGCACGAAGCAGAAAAGCATCACGATTTCATGATAGGAAGCAGCAAAGGGGCACGAAGCAGAAAAGCATCACGATTTTATGACAAGTAGAAGCGAAGTGGTATGAAAGGAAAATATGTCACGATTTCACGACATGTCACGTTTGGAAAATGCAAAGAACAAGAAAAGTCAGATTTAAAGAGAAAAGTGTCATGATTTTGTGACAAAAAAGAAGACAAAGAAAAGTCGTCGATTTCATGACGCAAGAAAAGCGTCACGATTTCGTGACAGGTTGCATCCACACGGCCCAAAGCAAAAAAATGTCGTGATATCGCGACATGTATCATTTTCATGATGCATGATGAGAAAAAAGCTGCTGATAAAAAAATATCGTGATATCGTGACATGTCTCATTTTCGTTGTGCATGAAGGTGGACAAGGCTGTTGGCAAGAAAATGTCATGATATCGCGACATGTCACGTTTTCACGATGAAAGTAAAGGAGCAAAGCTACATGCTATTTTTTGTCATGATTTACATGGGGCCGTTATAGAACATGCAAAAAAGTGTGAAACACATGGCGTACATGTGTAAGGGCTGCAAAGGCGTTACAATTCATAGAGAAGATCTCGAGCATAAAATCAAAAGCAATGGAAAGGCGGGGAAGGTGAAACGAAGCAATCTGGAAGATGAAACGAAGCATCATGGAAGGAGAAGCAATTTACCAAAAGTATAAAAGCAGAAGCACAGATTGATATGGGGGTCAAAAATTGCTACGAGTGGGTTGCAGAGTTGAGGGTGATTAGCCATTCTGGGCCTGCTGTGGAGTGCTTTTCTTCCACTTTTTCTGGTTTTGAGAAAAACTAGAGATTCTGCTATTGTAACAGGACATATTTTTAATGCAGAATTGTTCAAAAATTTGCATTTTATGGGCAAGAAAGGAGGAGAAATTTTTTGCATGCTTCATTTTAATTGTTCTATTTTTCTCCTTTCAGATTTTAGATTTATAAATGAAATTCATGCCATTGTTTTGGGTTATTTCATGTGAATGTCTGCAATCTGAAAATTATTTTAAACCCTAGGAGCTAGCACCTAGTTTACTTTGATTGTGTTTGTTTTGCAGGTCAAATAGGCTAGGTTGCATGTACGAAACTCTCACATCTTCGGTTTTGTCGAAATAGGATAGCATCAGACTGAACGTGTTCAATTTTTTAATTTTCTGCATTTCTTTTCATTTTATTTTATTTTTCCAGAAGGTTTAACTTAGTTAAAATAAATATTTAAAAATTACAAAATCTAAAAAAAATAAAATAATGAACAATCACTAAAGTTTCATGGTGAAATAAACCAACATTGCCCCTTGTTTACAGTTACTTGCAATCACTAAGGTGTTCCAAGCATTTTAATTGAATATCTTTATTTGAGATTACTAATACATAGTTGCAAATGCTAATACAACGGAGACCTTGGAGAAGTTGTTTGTTTAACTTCTTTGCAAGAGGGGATTTGGAACCCAAATCCTAAGGAAGAGTGTACTTTCACAAGTGTGTGAAAATACCACTCAACATTTTGGCGCTAGAAGGAGGGCATGAAGGGTTTATTTTATCGTGATTTTAGATGGGTTTATTTTTTTATTCCCCACTCAACATTTTGGCGCTAGAAGGAGGGCCTGAACCGGTTTATTTCAGATTGATTTAAATGCTATAGGGATTTAAATTTTGAATATTTCATGCCCTATTGATTATTATCTTTAGCCCTCTTTTAATAATACAACTTTGTACTGTTAAAAGGAGGACATGAATTGCTATGCATTGTTCTAACGCTTTGATTGTTCATACAGGAATAATGTGATTTAATTTAATTTAAAAAAAATAATAATAAAAAATAAATTAAAAAAAAATTGGGTATTAAAGTTATATTCTTTAAGATTCACTAATGGCTATGTTTTCACCATGGATGACAGGTAGCCCATTGAACATACCAGGAGTTCAACATTATTTGCCCGTTGGTTTTGAGAGATGTCTTCCTCGATTTTTGTCTAACGGGACAAATACCGTAGGAGAACACATTCAAGCATTCAAATTTGTTGTGAATCACTTAACAATTTGGCATGATGATGTTGTTTGTAAAATGTTCCCTTACACCTTGGACAAAGTGGCATTTGATTGGTTTACAAGTCTGCCTTTAGGGTCTATCACTTCTTGGGCTCAACTAGAGGCAACATTTCTTAATCAATTCAACAAAAAGCAAGTTGACCCAATCCGCATGTATGAGCAGTTTTTCACTATTAAAAAAGGACCAAGTGAAAATGTGAAGTCATTTTCTGAAAGGTTCTTTGGATTATATGCTCAATTAGTGACATTTTATGCTCTTCAAGAAGAAATGGCTCTCCAAATATATGTAAATGCTCTTGACCCACTCATTTCCACATATTTGCGAGGGATGCCTCAAATCACATCTTTGTCACAAGCCTATACTCAAGCAATGGCAATTGAGCAACAATTGAGTTGTCAAAATTATGGTGTGGGTTTTGGATCATATAATCTTCAATCATTTAATACCTCCTTTACCCATCCAATGATTTATCCACCTCAACCAAATTCAAGTGTAAATCAATTTCAGAATCAACAATCATTCCCAAGCTTCAATCAATTTCAAAATCCTCAACCTACTATGCAAGATCAACCATCTTTCTTAAGTATGAATCAACTTCAAAATACTCATCTTGATTCAAAGGATATTTCTAAAATCAATTTTAATGATTTTCATAAGAATATGATTTTAGGCAAGGGAGGAGTACTAGATCCAACTAGTATTGAAACATGTGACAAATTGGAAACCCTTGACTCACCAAAAGATGAATTCTATGAGGATGAATCTGTTTCGGATGACATTGTTGAAAATGATGGCCAAGAAAATTCACACCTTCCAAATTATGTTAAACGTGAATCATGGGTTACACATGTGGATTATGATAGCCTTATCAATTTGAATACAAGCAATAACCCAATTTTGGAAGTAATTGAACCATCTAAGGAAGGTGAAGATAAATTTGATGAGAAACATGTTGATGAATTAAAAGATGAAGAAGAAATAGTTGAGCATCACAATTTGATTTTGAAAGATGATCATTATGATTCTTGGGAAGAGTATGCTCACTCCAAACCTTGCTAATGAAATTTGTGTGCCTATTGATATGCGGGATAATACAATTGCCCTTTCATATGAGGATATTACAAGTCCTGTGCAATCTGAGAATGTTTTGGAAGAAGGGTTGGAATCTCATCAAAGGTTGGAGAAGGATAATGATTTTACTACCATGGATGAAGAAGGAGAATCAATTGTTTTTGTTCCCCTTGAGGGGCAAGAAATCAAAAATCTTGATCCACCTATTGTTTCTACAATGTCTATGCCATCTCAAAATGATGAAATTACAAAGCCTAAGTGGTGTGGGTTTGATACTATTGATGATCCTAATGAAAATATGGATTTTGAGGCAACTCAAGCCATTGATCATGGAAAGGTGTCACGTGACACATATCTTGAAAAATTAGGCTCTTGTTTTGAAAAAGATGGATGCATGTTTGATTGGGTGCCTAACTTTGGTGTTTTTGAACAGGTGTTGGATGATGAAGAAGACAATGAAGAAAAAGAAAAAGCTACTAACACTCATCAAGTTGTGATAAATTCTAATCATGATGGGTTGAGTATGGGTGACAAGGTGAAATCTTTACCTTTGGTAGTAGCCACAAAAATTTTAAGTGATGGGTTACATGATGTCCCTTTGGATGCTAATGTCATTAATGATGAAATGTCAAATCTTGGTGATGTTTGTCAAGTTTTGATTGATTTTGATTGCTTTAAAATCTTGAAAAATAATTTGAATTCAAGACTTTTAGAAATAGGCTCTTGTTTGCAATATCTCACATTTGAAAAGGAAAGCCTACTTCTAAATCATGAGTGGAATGATGAAACTTGCATTTTAAAGAATAGACATGATAAAATTGAAAATCAATCATTGTCTAATCAATTTGAAAATTTGAATCTCACCTATGAGAATACTAATGGAACTAAATCTAATTGGTGGGGTGAGAGAAGAAAGTTGAAGTTGGTTGCATTGTTTGGTCTAGTCTTGTTTTTGTTGGATGCCCACAACATTTGGCATGCGTATCATGTTATATTTTTTTTGAAATGTTCTAATCATGTTTGGGATCCAGGAAAGTAATAGTCCAAGCTTGGCATCATCTTGTACTATATTGTATATAAATTTTGGTTTTGGTTTGGGTTTGTGTTTTCAAGTTTCATTTTGGGATTGCTATTTGGATTAGGATTTAAGTTGTGTGGTTGATTTTATTTGACATGTTTGGTTTGTTTTGATAAAAAAAAAATAAAAAAGAAGAAGAAAATTTGAGATGTCAACTTATGCCTAAAATCAGGAGAATATGAAACATTGGAATTGTGTTGTAGAAAGCTCCACAAGTAACACAAACATTTAAATAATATCGTTTGGATCTTGTGATGCATGAAGTTGTCAGTTTTGCACATTATGGTAAAATAGATGATATATTCCAAAAGAAGCAATGCATTCATATCTCATGTCATATTCCACATTGCATATACATGTCATCTGAGTTACATTTTCATTCCATGGGCAATTATTGAGAAGGTGTTGAATCCTCTTAGGATTATTACATAACATATATTAAAAGGATCCTAAGGTTGGGAACTGCTGCCCAAGCTATCTTGAACCAAGCACATTCCATGCACATTAAAAAGAATCTTGAGCAAAATGGTCAAAACCATACTTGGATGAAAAGGTGAGGTGAAAAGAATATTTCATGTCTGTCCTATCATGCAACATAATCCTTAAAAAAGTGGTTTTTACCACTCCCATCAAGCTTAAAGCCTAAAACAGAGTAGTAAGGATAGGGTTAAATCCTCATCGAACTTAGGTTGAGGATCCAACTCCCCAAAGCTCTGATTTGACCTACATGGAGTAGTAAGGATAGGACATAATTCTCATCTCGCTTAGGTTGAGAATCCGATTCCCCAAAGCTTCCATTTTTCCCATTTCATCATAAAGCTTGGATTGGAAGGATCGTACTACATGTCCTCTGCAAAGGATGGGTAGTCATCCCAAAGGTCCAAGTAATAAAAGTGATTAATATTTCCCATTTCATCATAATCTTGGATTGGAAGGATCGTACTACATGTCCCTAGCAAGGATGGGTAGTCATCCCAAAGGTCCAAGAAATAAAAGAAAAAGAATGAATGAAGCCAAGTCATGGATTATGGGGTTAAGTATGCTCATGCGTGGCAACATGTCTTGCCTAAAAGCAAGACCACTGATTGCTCATATGGATAGACTAGCCCGACCATTTCATCCATAACAGGTTAAATCATTTTGTTCAAGATGAGGTAATGAACTCCAAATCAGAATAGTAAGGATAGGGTTAAATTCCCATCTCGCTTAGGTTGGGAATCCTATTCCCCAAAGTTCTGATTTCACTCACACTTGCACATGGGTTCAAGATGGTAGTGACACATAACCAACTTTGGGATCTAGTAAATTAATTTAATAGATATATATTTGGTCCTAAGAGGGTTTGACATCTTTAATATGTTTGTCCATGATATAAGAAGGTTTGAGCATTTATAAAGGAGGTTGTTACATCTCTAGCATCTTCATCATGCATCAAATCTTGCACAAATCATTCATAGCCTTGCATACAAATCATAAGTGAAACTGACAATGGAATGTTGAACAAGTTCAAATGATAGGGAATGAAACACATTGCACACACCGAGCTGATACTTAATGATTCTGATGTTTCATGTATTTCTGATCTATCGGTATTTGTTTATCTTCTATGTGCTTGACGCTCGTATCTAAGCTTGTATGTTTCAGGTTGGGTTCTCACCAAAATGCTCAAGAGCATTTGACAGCAGAGTCACCATTTGTTGTGGCTGATCCACAACACACCCCAAAATTGGGGACCCACCTTTTTTGCATGCTTTCAAAGAAAACTGCAGTAGCCCAGATGCTAAAAAAATCAAGGAAAAAGCAAAAATTTCACTAAGGAGAAAAAGTGTCACGATATCGCGACATGTCGCTCTATCGCGGCCGAAAATAAAAAGTTGTCGCGATATCGCGACATGTCGCTCCGTCATGGCCGAAAATGAAAAAGTGTCGCGATATCGCGACATGTCGCTCCGTCACGGCAGAAATGAAAAAGTGTCGCGATATCGCGACATGTTGCTCCATCGCGGCAGAAATGAAAAAGTGTCGCGATATCGCGACATGTTGCTCCGTTGCGACAGAAATGAAAAGTTGTCATGATATCATGACATGTCGTGAAATCGCGGTTCTCAAAAGAGAGAGAAAGGCAGTGATGGAAAATTGTCACGAAATCGTGACATGTCACAAAATCACGGTCAAACCAGTCAAACAGGGCAAGGCGCTAAAAGCGTCGCGATTTCACGACAGGAAGCAGCAAAGGGGCACGAAGCAGAAAAGCGTCACGATTTCACGACAGGAAGCAGCAAAGGGGCACGAAGTAGAAAAGCGTCGCGATTTCGTGACAGGTCGCATTTTTACAGCTCCAAGCAGTGAAGTGGTATAGAAGGAAAATATGTCACGATTTCGTGACATGTCGCGTTTTCACGGCCAAATGCAGCAAGACAGCCCGAAACAGAAAAACGTCACGATTTTGTGACGTAATGCACATAGCCCGAAAGAGAAAAGCGTCACAATTTCATGACAGAAAGCAGCAAGACAGCCTGAAAGAGAAAAGTGTCACGATTTCACGATAGGTTGCAGCAAAATGGTACGAAATGAAAAAGCGTCACGATTTCATGACAGAAAGCAGCGAGACAACCCGAAGGAGAAAAGCGTCACGATTTCACGATAGGTTGCATCCACGCGGCCCGAAGCAAAAAAATGTCGCGATATCGCGACATGTATCATTTTCGTGATGCATGAGGAGAAACAAAGCTGCTGATGAAAAACATCGCGATATCGTGACATGTCTCATTTTCGCTGTGCATGAAGGCGGACAAGGCTGTTGGCAGGAAAATGTCGCGATATCGCGACATGTCATGTTTTCATGGTGAAAGTAAAGGAGCAAAGCTACATGCTATTTTTTGTCACGATTTACATGGGGCCATTACAGAACATGCAGAAAAGTGTGGAACACATGGCGTACATGTGTAAGGGCTGCAGAGGCGTTACAGTTCACAGAGAAGATCTCGAGCATAAAATCAAAAGCAATGGAAAGGCGGGGAAGGTGAAACGAAGCAATCTGGAAGACGAAACGAACCGTCGTGGAAGGAGAAGTAATTTACCAACAAGTATAAAATGCAGAAGCACAGGATTGGTACGGGGGTCGAAAACCGCTGCGAGCGATGTTGCAGAGTTGATGGTGATTAGCCGTTCTGAGCCTGCTGTGGAGTGCTTTTCTTCCACTTTTGCTGGTTTTGAGAAAAACCAGAGATTCTGCTATTGTAACAGGACACATTTTTTAATGCAAAATTGTTCAAAAATTTGCATTTTATGGGCAAGAAAGGATGAGAAATTTTTTGCATGCTTCATTTTAACTGTTCTATTTTTCTCCTTTCAAATTTCAGATTTGTAAATGAAATTCATGCCATTGTTTTGGGTTATTTCATGTGAATGTCTGCAATCTAGAAATTATTTTAAACCCTAGGAGCCAGCACCTAGTTTACTTTGATTGTGTTTGTTTTGCAGGTCAAATAGGCTAGGTTGCATGTACGAAACTCTCACATCTTCGGTTTTGTTGGAATAGGATAGCATCAGACTGAACGTGTTCAATTTTTTAATTTTTTGCATTTTTTTTCATTTTATTTTATTTTTCCAAAAGGTTCAACTTAGTTAAAATAAATATTTAAAAATTACAAAATCTAAAAAAAAATGAACAATCACTAAAGTTTCATGGTGAAATAAACCAACATTGCCCCTTGTTTACAGTTACTTGCAATCACTAAGGTGTTCCAAGCATTTTAATTGAATATCTTTATTTGAGATTACTAATACACATTTGCAAATGCTAATACAATGGAGACCTTGGAGAAGTTGGTTGTTTAACTTCTTTGCAAGAGGGGATTTGGAACCCAAATCCTAAAGAAGAGTGTACTTTCACAAGTGTGTGAAAATACCACTCAACACCTCCTAAGTATAGTTCCATAAGTCCTTTTCTACTTGAAGCTCTTCTACCAATTTAGGATTGACATCTTTTTCTATTAGTCATCTCTTGCATAAGTTGATTTTGATAGTGCAAGTTGTGCTTTGCAGTCTTCAATTTGCTTCTTTAGTTGATATTTCTATGTCACTTCCCTCTTAAGTCTCTCATTATCTCATTAGAGTTGGTGCCTCTCAACATTAACTTTTTTCAGCTCTACTCCTGGTTTCATGTTCATGAGTTATACTATCTCATTCTCGGTTGCTAATTGGCCATTAATTCATTATCATACCAAATATAAATTAATTTTTTAACTAGGCCATTTGATATAGATCTATTTTATCTATTTCTAGCTATGAAACCCTAATAGTTAAGTCAGTAGGGAATGATGCTATCTTGGAGGGGTTAATTTTGGTAGCTTCCATAAGGTAAACATTTTACCCTTTCTTTGATATTTATGAGTGGAATAGTAGTAAAGATTTGAAGGTCTTCTTGTTGATTTACTTGTACTCCTTATTCCACCCTTTCTCTTAATTCAAAAGCATATCTAAATCCTTTTGATATTATATTATCCATATTGATACACATAAATTAGCACAAGTCCTTTATATGTATGCATGGATGGGGGAGATCTTATAGAATTAACTCCTTGAGTATAGACAATGGGTATCATTACCTACAAGCGAAGTTGCATTACTTGAGATGGAAGGTGAATGGAGGTAGTGGTAATGATGAGAGGAGAAAAATAAGTGGTGATGATGGAAAATGAGGTAGAAATAGGAGAGGTTTGTGATGATAATTTATTTAGGGTAGCCAAAAGAGTCATCATTTAGGATTTGCAACCTGGATATTATTTTTAGGTCTTTTTAATCCATGCCTTGGATGCTTAGGAAAGGTACGAGTTTTAATTTTTTCTTGGGAAGAAAATTAGAAGTAGTTTTCAATCAAGACCGTAGCATGAATATTTTATAAATGATATATGCCTAACTGATCCAAGTTCTTCTCCAACATATCTCATGATTATCTTGGCTAGAAACAATAAAAATATTTGGCTTCTAGATCCCAAAGGCCTTGAAAAACAACCTTTGTCACTACCTACGCTTGAGCCATAAATGAAACCCTCACATAGTCATCTTCTAAACACTCATCAAAAAATGTCCTCTTTAAAACCTCTAAGTTAGGATAACTTGGTCACCAAGTGGAATGACTCATTAAAAATAAATAAATAAATAATTTTTGCACTTGTCAAAATTTATGCAATGGAGAGCATTGTTTTTCAATATAGGATGAATGATTAAGGTATATGACCTTTTTTTGGCATACTTTTATGCTCAAAAGTACCCAAAAAATATTTTTTTATCCTAACTACACTTTTAGGGACATAACTTTATGCTTAAGACTCTATTTTTATCCATTCAAAATGCATTGATTATTGGTATCGATTTCCTAAAATAATTACATGTAAAAATTCTATCGAGACACTTAAATATAAAAAATAAAATAGTTATGAAATATATAACTTCTATTTTTAGATTTTTGTAGCCAAAATGCATATCTATCTATGTTGACACATCAATAGAAGATAAAATACAAAAAGATAAGTCACATGTATATAGTTTTTATTTAATATGTAGTTTAAAACTCATGGAAGGTGAATCAATATATTTTTATATAGGTGACAACACATGGAAGGGAACCATAATATTTTCATATGGGTGATGTTCCATATTCAATATGGTGGATTTTCAACACTTCGATTTTTATATAAAGAGATATGTACCCTTGTCTATAAAAATTAATAGTAATAGATGCAATGGTATAACCTCACATATTTTGTTAGATATTGCTTGCATTTTACTCTATTTTTTAGCATTAAAATAATTTTTATATTTTTCTTATATACTCATGTTCTAATATCTTATATTCTATTATTTTTAAATTACATTTTATTTTTGGTCTAACTATAAATTTTGAGTTTTAGAAGAGTCCAAATTCTAAAATTTGGATATTTTTTCTTTTCTGATTTATTCATAATTTCATTTCAATGGATCTATATTTTTAATTTTGACCTACAAAAACTCTAAACCTATGTGCACTTGCTAAAAAATATATTCTTCCTACTTTATACCCAAGTAAAAAGGTAGGATGCAAGATCTCCCACATAGGAATAAAAATATCAAGAAAAATATCATTATTCATCTCATGACAATCAACCTCATTAATTTATATTTAAAATAATAAGGAACCAAATATAATATTTTTCCATTCAATATAAATAATTGAGATTAATAGGCCATGGAATCCTAGTTTTTCCATCTTGTTATGACCAAATTACTCAATGTATCTTTTAATAAATATTTGTTGTAGGAGAGTTGGTTATATTCACAATTTTTAGGTATTGGTTAGCGCAGAGTTCAAACCATAGAAATTGATCTCAACAAACATATTTGTTTCCTTCTTGTTGACCCGACGTGATATAGGAACAACCAGTAGATTGGGGTTTGTATCGTCATCACCACCGGTAGCTTGGGGTTCGTATCTTCATCGGTCTGGCATGCACTAACTACTACCTTTGCAAAGGTTGGATTTCTCTCAAGGTTTGAACCTAGGTCTCTTCTTGGTAAGTGCCCAACCACACTCGCACTTACCAATCCACCTAGCCCTTGGGGGTTTTAATAATTATTTTTTATCAAAAGATGAATATAATAATTGAATCATTCAGGTTCGAGGTTTGACCAAACCCTATAAGGAGCAAAGGTCCAAGGTTCAAATATCGGGTCTCATTGCACTGAACACTTGTCTTTTTCTTGGTGTTTTCAGTAGTGTAGAACTATGTGGCAGCTTACAGGATGAGATGGATGATGCAGAATACTATGGAAGCCATAAAAGCAAGACAGTTTGCCTAGATTTATGACAGTTGTGGCAGATTCGGGGGCAGACAATGCAGAATAATTGGAATAGTCTGTGGGGATAGATCTGCCTAAATTTGTGACCGCTATAAATTCCACTATGACAATGCAACAGATTCCACTATGACAATGCAAAAGCCTGGATTCGCTGGACAGTTTGCCTAGAAGCTATGGATTCCACCATAAATTCAAAAAAAAATATAATTGAATCATTATTTGTTATCAAAATATGAATAAAATATTTTTCCAAAGACTTATAAGTTCTTATTTATCCAACTTTATCTTTAAAAAACACAATTTTTTTTTTTAAATATCTAGAAATAATCTATTATCAAAAGATGAATAAAATATTTTTCCAAAGACTTATAATTTCTTATTTAACCAACTTTATCTTTAAAAAACAATTTTTTTTTAAATATCGACAAATTATCTAACAGTCTAAAAAGCTGGCTGCCAACTATATGCATATTAAAAAAAAAATCCAACTGCTTTTTTTTTTTTTTATTGTTTGCTTTTACCAACTGGTTACTCCCAAATTCGAGCTGGCTAATGATGTCAAACGAGTAGGTTTGGAAAGGAAAATATTGGTTATCAAAATATGAGTAATATATTTTTCCAAAGACTTATTAGTTAATAGCCCAATCTCATAATATCATATAGTTACAATGAATGGATGCGCTTTTAAGGATAAATAAATAATTACTACGAAAAATTGGAACCTCTCTTTCAATTTTTTTTTGATATTATAAATATATATGAGATTACAGACTGCAATATATGTAGAAACAAGAAAAATAAAACAACAAACTCTGAGAGCGTATAACTTTCATGGTTAAGCTCAATTTAATTGGATCATGGTAAAAAGTCCTTGATATAGCCCATGTAGGCACATAAAAAGGATACTCTTTTCTTACACAAAAGATATGTTGGTATTTCCAACAACAAAGGAAATTTATTTTCTTTGGTTAGAAACCTTCAAATTGCTTGAAGTAGGGATGATTTCAACATTGCAATAAAGGTGTATTTCACAACCATTACTCAAATAAAATCACATAGAACTAATGAATTTTGGAGACTTAGAGGTCTTCTATAATACACCCTTGAATACCTAATCTATTTTAATTTATAAAAATTTTGATTTTGTTTTGTTTAAAAAATAAGGCAACAAAAATTTGTTTAAATTTAGATACCAAAATTCCATGATAACCTTGAATTTGTTTGGGTCCACCTCAATGCCTCTTTTGGATATAATGAACCCTAGTAGTTTTCTATAGGTAACACCAAAGACACATTTCTTGGGGTTCAACCTTACATTATAATCTAGAAGTCTATCAAAGACTTTTTCCAAGACATCAATGTGCTCTTATCGAGTTTTAGATTTTACCAAGAGATCATCCACATAATCTTCAATGATATTATGCATGTCATTGTTGAAGATGTATGTCATGGCACGTTGATAAGTTGTACCTACATTGTTGAGGCCAAAGGGCATCACCTTGTAACAAAAAATTCCCAAGGTGTAGTGAACGTTGTTTTATGTTGGTCATCAAAATTTATTCAAATTTGATTGTATCCTAAAAAACCATCCATGAGAGAAATATTTTCATGGCCAATGCAAGTGTCGACAAGAGTATCAATGTTTGGAAGAGGAAATTCATCCTTAAGACATGCTTTGTTAAGGTCTCAAAATTCAGTGTAAATGTGTATCGCCCTATTAGGATTACAAACGGGTACCATGTTTGAAAGCCACTTAGGATAGTCAATGGGTACAGTAAAATCCACATCTAAAATATTTTGAAGCTCTTATTTGACTATGAGGGCCATAGTAGGATGCATCCTTCTTAGTTTTTTTTTATCAGCTTTGCATCAGAAAGCAAGGTGAGATTATGGACAACCAAGTTAGGGTCCTTTGTAGGACCATGCGAAGATCATGCATACCTTTGTAGGACCATGCAAACATGTCCTTCTTCTTGAGGAGAGAAATTAATTTCTCTTGTTCATCTATGGATAAAATTTTAGCAAATTTGATAATTTAGGGATTATATGCATCTGAAATAAGGTTCACATCGATTGTATCTTCAATGGACATGGGAGAACCCTCCTCAAGTTGATCGAGCATTGAGATGAATATCATCTATAAAATTATCAAACTCTTTTGACTCAACCTCATATTTTTGTTTCTATTTCTACTTACATAAATGATGCCAGTGTTAGTTTCAAATATGACCTAACGGCACCTGAGGGTTGTAGGGCTACATATCTAGTGCATGAGACGCCCACAAGATTTGAATGAACAAAAATATCGAGAGACACTCTGTTGGATCTAGTGGATACTTGATGGTCTCTGGCGGACTCTCAATGGGCTTTAGTGGGTGCTTGACAAGCTCTAGGGGGCATTCATGGATTGATGCAAATGGTACAAAACCATATATAGTTTGTGTGGGAAGGACAGTGGTAGAAGTAGAGGGTTGCAAATGGAAATGATGGAGGTGAGAATGGAAATGAGGGGGAAGGCTAGGGTTTGGACTCAAAAAATATCTTAAGGGATTTAGCAAAATTAGGCACTTAGGGATTATAAGAACTTAGGGGTTGAATCATCAAAATCCCAAATGAAATCATCTCTTTTTAATATCGATATTTTATAATTCTTTTAAGGTAATTGTATAAGGTGTTGGGCAAAATAAATGATTGAATAAGCTCTTAAAGCTTTAATTATGCCAAACTAACTAATATAATCTCTAGAACATTAACCAAAGTAACTAAAATCTATTGAGGTTAATTATTTAAAGATAAAAAAATTCTATGATATGCATTTGTGGAAACCATATAAATTATATCCTTGGAATCAATATTTATGCTAAATTTTTAATAGTTAGTATAGAAGTGGTCTTACAAGAATTTCAATTATTGTTTTTTCATTACAACATAATATCATGCAATAATGTCTTAAAATAAACATAATAGCACTAACATATGAAATTCCTACATGAACTTTCCAACAACTATATCCATCATATCATTTACCAAATAAAATGTAAATTAGATGATTTAACATTCAATGAGAACATGAATATGTAATAAGATTATTCATACCTTTATTTTATGAAAGATCCATTTTACAAAAAGAAAATTATACACTAGTTAGATTTTATAGCTATAAGTAGGAAAAGAATTTAATCACTTTCCAAAACTACAAAAAGACTTAGGTATAGTACAAAGAGCTCATTTTTTTATAAAATTTAGAAGTGGTTTTGAAAGGATCCCCAAACATTTTACAAGACAACCTAAGACCAAAAAGATATTGGTCAAGGGTAAAAAATTCAACATAGCAAAACTGGTAGCACACAAACAAGAAACCAACAGAGCTTCCAAGACCTAGCTACACAACCACTAGGGAAGAATAGAGATAAATGCCAATAATAGATTAAATAAAATTAAAAATACTTCTACGTAGGGAAGTAGGATGACTAAGTGGTAAAAAAAACAAATTAACCATGCTCCAATTCTCTACCAAGGAAATTTGTTGTCTCTAGAGAGCACAAGCCCTCAGGGAAGTCCTCCTACCAAATACAAATTCCAGGGTGGTCCACATCTAGGTTTTCTATGAAGTTCGTGGACTTATTACCTTCCCGAAAAGTATGTTAAAATGTGACATACTCGAAAAGTAAGGCGACTCTTTTAGCTTCAATAATCATATTTTTCGTTGATATATTTCTTGGGGGTCATCCTTTCGTATAAATATATCATTATAAGAACATTTATTTTAATGTAAATAAGTAATATTTAAATCCTATAACCTTATGTTAATGTTGATTTGAGGAATTAGATCAAATTCTATTTTAGTTTTTATGTCCCCAAATGTGAGTTTCAACAAGGTTGGATAGGGTTGTCATAGGCTTCCCCTAACCTCAGGATTAAGGTCAATTTATTGCTTTACTAAAATTTAAAATAACTAATTTGCTTAAAACAAAATACACAAATGCAATTCAGAAATTAAAATCCATAAAGTGCAAAATGTAAATTTGTGAAGTTTAGTGTGTAAGAGATTAAAGCAATACATCTATTACACTATATCAAGGATAACATGCAATCAATCAACACACGAGAAATCAAATAATATTAATATTCATCCCTTTTTTTATTTGAAAATTATTAAGTGAATGACAATATGTACTAGAAGGGTAGTACATGACTACATGCACTTCACAAACCACAAGTTAGTACCTCTAATGAGATGCACAATTAGTTGTAAATTTCTTAGAACCTCATGATTGCAAAGCACAATGTTGGTTTCACAAACCGTAGCTCTAAATTCTCATGGATGAAATATGATTACAATGAGGTTCCTAGGCCCCTATTTTTAGTGAAAGTTTACTGCTAAATTTATTAGGATAAAAAATGTGTTATTTCTATTAAAAGTAAATATTTGGAAATAAAATTATCAAAATGTTGCACCTCTAAATGTATCATACCTCCATTTATGTCTCTAAAAAACTTATAAGGTGCCAAAAAATGCTTAGTGTGCCACAAAATGTAAAAAATATCATTTTTGATAGATTTTTCATGAAATTCTTGTTGAGTTTCACGTATGTACCATGTCCATGTCCTATACTTGGATATGTCAAGTATTTCACTCACTTTTGCAATTTACTTGTGTATATTATCAAGTTGATAAAATCACTCCATGAAAAAATTGAAATGTTTTGCCAATTGACAAGTTTTGCAAGAAAACTATAAATTTTTCAAAAAAAAATAGTAAAATTAGGAATTTACAAAAAAAATCTACTATTTGATCCTTTTCTATTGTCCCTTGCACTATTATGCATAAGAGTTTTTAAAGGTAGACTGAAGGTACTATATGTATGATGGTTTCATTGAATACCACACTTGTTTGGTATAGAATCCCAAATTCTACCTCTATACTTGGGAGTGAAGTATTCAAAATTGGGTTCCTCATTTCAAAACTAAAAGAAATAATTTCTTCATGGTGCTTTGAATACCCCTAGCTAATATTTGATAGTAGCAAGTTCAAAATTTTCTACCATTTCCCATAATTAGGAAATTGTATGGTCCTAAGGTCTTTTACTTTCCATACAAAATATTCAAAAGGGTTTTCTAAGATTTATTCCCATTTTGGCTATCAACGCTTTCAATTTGGCATAAATAAACTTCAATTTATCATATACTTTAAAGTTGCTTCCTTTATTAGCTTGATATTTTCATGATTATTAATGGCAAAGACAACATAATCATCTAGGATGTTTTTCCTATCATCAAATATGTTTGTCATTCAAATAATAGTCAACCTCTAAATTTCTTCAATTTCTGGGACTTGGGTTCTACGAGAAGCTAGGTTTTCCTAGTAGTTTTGTAAGTTTTTTTTTACATCTAGGATTTATTGATTCTTTCTAATATGTCCTTTTAGTTTATCCCATGCTATTGTGCTTATGTTGGAATCAATATTTCTTGGTGTTTTCTTATTATAAAGAGCTACTCTTCCACTAGCCTTATGATGTTTTTGGCTATTTCTAAACTTTATCCTATAGGGGAGGCTATCCTAATGAAATCAAATATGTTATCTATTTCCTCTCTAATCTGGTTTCATAAATATTTGGCTACTTGAATTGCTTTTTCCAATTTAGGATTGACCTCTTTTTCTATGAGCATTGAGGCTTAGAACTCTTTTATCTATTGAAATTTATTTTCTATGTCTTCCAATAGTCTGCTTTGCTCTTTATTCATCTATTGCATGAGTTTTTTGGACTATGCAAGTTGGGATTTGTGGTATTTAACTTGCTTCTTTAGTTGATATTTTTACGTCACCTCTTTGTTAAGTCCCTCATTTTCTCATTGGAGTTGGTTCCTCTCAACACCAAGTTTTCCAAATCTACTATAGGCCTCATGTTCATGAGTTATACTATTTAATACTCAGTTGCTAATTGGCCATAATTCATTGTCATACCTAATACAAATTGGTTTTCAATTGGGCCATTTGATATAAGATCTATTTTTCTATGTCTAGTTGTGACACCCTAGTAACTAAGTTAGTAGGGGATGATGCTAGCTTGGAGGGGTTAATTTTGGTAGCTTCTATAAGGTATACATTATTCCATTTCTTTGATATTTATTAGTGGAATAATAGTAAATCTTTGGAGATCTTATTGTTGATTTACTTGTATTATTTATTCCACAATTTCTCTTAATTTAAAAGGATATCAAAAATATTTTTGATCTTAGATTATTCATCTTAATATGCATAACTTGGCCCAAGTCCTTAAGAGTTATGCATGGATAGGAGAGCTCTTATAGACACAACTCCTTGAGTATAGACAATGGATATCATTACCTACAAGTGAAGTTGCATTGTATGATATGGAAGGTGAATGGAGGTAGTGGTAATGGTGAGAGGTGTAAACTAAGTGATGAAAATGAGGTAGAAATAGGAGTGGTTTGTGATGCCAATACATTTAAGGTAGCCAAAATAGGTATCATCGTATGTGTAACTATGGTATGAGATGTAAGGGTCTATATGAGGTGATATTAAAATGATGATATGGAGGTGGTCCCTACCATGATAGTGATGAGGAAAGAAAAATTTTCTAATGGTGAATCGTGTGGCAAGTAGCACCTAAGAGATACATGGGTTGTGTTGGTGAAAAAAAATGATTAAAGCACAATAGAATGATGAAAAAGAGAAAGAGTAGGGATATAATACTAACAAGAAATGGGAGAGATGAAGTATTAGAAACAAAGTAAAAATATAAATGTTGGTATAAGAATATGTGATGGCAATTGGTGAGTTGGTAGGAGAGGAATTTGGAGCAATCATGGCCACTAGACTAGCCTATCTGTAGTGTGGAGTAGGGCTTCCTTAAGGTACTTCTTGTTAGTCAATCTATGTGTCTCACTCTATTTGCCATTTTTCTATTTTTATGACCACCTAATTGAATATTGACCTGTATCATTCAAACCATTTTTTCATTTTATTATATCTACTAGATTACTACATTGACTACTTATAGAGTTGAAGGTGTAATTAAGATTTTGGTAATTTGCATAACTTATTTCCTAGTCTTCTACTTCTATGGGAATGAGGTACCTATTGTTTCTACTACCTCCACTTATATGAGTACCCTATATTTCTAAGAGACCTTAGCCTTTTGTGATTTAATTTTATATTTGGAAAAAAATATATATCTTTTACTTTTTTATAGAAGGCATACCACTCTAAGGGATGATCATACCAACTATGGAAATTATTTACATAACCCTCGATACTCCCTAGAGTGGTGAGATTTATCTCTTCATCTAGGTTAGATAATTATTGGATGTTTCACCTTCTTTCATGGGTTAATAAAGTGTCCAATTTTTTTCCTTAAGGGTCTTCTTAAATATTTATTTTGGGTCATAGGACCATATGTCTCTTAGTTGCTTGAGACCCATCTCTTTTAAATTATTCCTCAATTACCATGTTATATGCATGTATCTTAGGGATATTACTCATGACTCTTTGATTTAGTGGGGTACAAGGTGGTATTCTTTTCCCTTTTGAAATATTTCAAGTCCATATAGTCAAGTTTCCCAACATACTTAAGGTTGAATATGCAGTTTAGTACCCTTGTACGCAACTCAAAGGGTATGTATAGAAATCCATAAAGGTAAATAAAGTACCTAGTCCTCCCCAAATAGAAGTATATCTTGTCATTTTACTTTTTTTATCATATTTTGCACCTCATCACTTAGCATTGGTACTTTGCTCTTAAATTTCTCCTTAACTACTTCATACACTTTATTGTAGAAGTGATATAATTATTTATATTCTCCTCCATAGGTACATTAGTTTATTATGAAATACTCAAGTGCTTTCACTCTTTCCTACTTTATCTTGTTGGAGGCTACTGAAATAGCGATTCTTCTATTATAAAATCAACTAGATTAGGTAAGAAGTATAGGTGAATTTTCTCTCATTATTGAATTTTTCGTAGTTTATTGTCCATTTGATCTAAAATATATTGGGTATGATAAATCATATGAAAATATCTAGCATAAGTTTAGACTGCATGGAGAATTCTTAGGTGCTCTGCCTAAGCCCTCTTATCATTTTTTTCTCCTATGAAAAAAATAATCCCTTACAACATTATTTGTATATTATCCTTAAATAGATCTAAATCCAACAAGATACTAAAGTATAACAATAGGTTAGTCTTCTTTAGATATGGGTTTATATATATGTACCAATAAGTTATTGACTACCTATAATAGTAGTCCTCTTGTGTTTTGGATCTACAAGATATCCACATGGAAAAGTCATCAATGGCTTTCAACATATTCCTTATAACTCTCATATAGATGTAAGAAATGTTTTTTATCCATTGTGGGAGGTAACAAATACTTTTTATAGGATCATACTTTTCTACCACTATCTCTATTAACTCTAGGTAGTCTTAAACTCATGGTATTAGGTTTTGATTTAAACCAAATATCTAGGTTAAGCTTATGCCTTAAGAGTCTATTTTGAGGCCCATGGTGTACCTTCTCAATGCTTCTCACCTCACTTCCCTATTAGAATGTGTTTATTTTCCCTCTATCATTTTCTAGAAAGGGCCCTCAAATTACTCCTTGGGTCTTTTAGAGGCTATCAAATCTTTTATCTTCCTCTTTCCCCTTTTCTTTTTTTGGGCCTATATTTTTAATGGCCCTTCCTCCATGATGGTGACTATAATGGGTGATAATTAATCAATAATATGTGGGGAAACGATAATGGATGGTGGTGACACTACCTAAGCTTTAGTTATTGAAGGATTGGAAGAGGCCATGAGGTGTCCATGGTGATAAAATATGGAAAACTAGATGAAAATATTAAAAAATAGGTAAAATATGAACAAATTTGGTCTTGTATGCCTAGAGTAATTCACTAATGAAATGGACAAATTAACTAAAAAATGTGAATTTTTTTCTCATTAATAGACATTTGGTGAAATTTACCTAGGGATTGATTCACTCAAAATCTAGATCAACTCACTTAGACTTGGAGGAAGTCAACTTGCTAGGAATTTTAGCGATTTATTTGGTTTATTGAGTGATTGACTTACTGATATGCCAGGTATTAAAGCTTTAAGGTTGTTTTGCAAGGGCATCTGCTATATTAATTATTAGTGCACTCTTTAGACTAGATTCCTTGGTTTATTCTTAAACAAAAATTTAATCTTTAGAATTATGATCTTCTTTCTATTCTTAAGATTCAAGAGCTCATACCTGATGGCATGCTTTATAAGCTTGGCCTTCAACCCCCAAGTGCCTAGTGGAGGGATTGACATTGGAATGTGGATACTCATTTCAAGAACTACTCTTCTTCCTTGATTTATTAGCTTCTTAGTCCTATTTTCCCTAGTGTTGATAAACTTAATGAGATATGGCAGACTCATTCTACCTCATATACCTGGATTGCTCATATGAACCATATCTGGTGTTCTAAACTTGAATCCAAGATTACATTTTTCTCTAGTATCTTATTTATCAAGGGCTTCCTATGTGAGAGAGACTTAGTAGGGTTGGTATTCCTAATCCTAAGTGTCCATCTTGTGGTCATTTTGAGACTTTCAAACATCTTTTTTGATTTTGTCCTCATGCTCAGTCTACTTGGTCCTGGATTCACTCATTGTTCAAGCCCTTTTATCCTAAATTTTTTAGATGGTAGATGATATTTTTTGGAGATAACAGTTGTTGGCTTGTCTATACTGCTACCCTATGGAATTTCTTTCATGTTATTATTTTTTTCAACTTTGGAAAGCTAGGAATATTGTTGTCTATTATGGAAATTTGATTTCTAGTCAGTTTTCCTTGCATTAAAATATTACAGTATTTTTAACTATTATTGTTCAAGTCCATTCGTAGGATTCCAAGTTGACTCATGAGTTGGCACATTTGATAAATCTTGTCAGGTTTTGGTGTGAGGCTTCATGCACTTTCAACATGGCTTCACCTAACCTCCTTTCACCTTAAGGTCCCTCTATTTTTTTGAGGCCTCGATGTAGTAGGGTGATGTTTTCTAACATCAGGTTGTTTTGTCAATACCCACAGTAGGGCTCAGTCTCCTCTTGGAGTGGCTCCCTTTGTTTATTTATTTTATTTATTCACCCTTTTAGGGGTTGTTTTTGTTTTTGGCCTCAAGTCTCTATGATGTTGAGTATTTGGGTGACCTTCCGCTTGGAGATGTGATTTTTCTAGCTCATTTTTATTACAACCTCTCTTATTTTTTACTATAATTGTTGGTTCCAATAATATATATAAATAAATACATGATCTAAGAGAATATTGGGAATCTAGATTATGCAAAAATTAATTATATAATTATGGAAGTATAAAAATGCCAAATATATGAGATTAATAATTTAAAAACCTTCATAAAAAAAATTAATTATATAATGTACAACTTTATTTTATTATATTCAAACTTTAAATTTTTTATTAAGTTGTGATTTTTTTAATTAAAAGACCATTTAAAAAATAAATAAAAGTCCTTTACAACAAAAAAAGTGTGGGTGGAGAAAAATCTTACCCTAATGAAACTACCTAATCCTAATAGTGGATTAAAAAAGACAACACAATAAAAGAACTGGTCTCACAACCAGCACAACAAAATAAAGAACTAATTACAGCTAGAAAGGCATTATGGATTTGAACCTTTTGTTGATATCTCCTAATCCATCAGAGTGGGCAGCTCACCCCATCCATCAAAGCGATCATCACCCCATACTGAAGCACGACTAATGGAAGATGGGGGATGTCACCATCTAGAGAGATTATCTTGGGCTGACTGGGATACCCCATCCATTAGTGATCACCAGCATAGGTTGTTGCGCATTCCACGAATCTTGTTGCTGCAAATTGCTCCCAGTATCATTGGTTCTGCTTCTAAAAGGCTGAGTTGTGAAATCTTACTAATAAAAATTATTAAATTTTATACTATTATAATTTTATATTTTAATATATTATAACATTAATTAGATAATTAATAATAAGGTTTCTTAGTAACTGCTATCCTTTAAATGAAGTTTAAAATATATATAAAAACCATGACACTTGGGATATATAGTCCACATAGTTTATATTTTTTATATAATTTATTTAATTATTTTTTTAAAAAGAAATTCAAATTTATATATTAAAACAATAATATTTATAATTTAAGATGAGATTTATTTTAATATTAAAATTTTATATTAAAATAGAATTAATTTTTTTTTTTAATTTGAAAATTTTATATTAAAACAAGATTATTTTATATTACAACTTGGACAAAAACACATGTTTGCAATAGTAAAAGAATCTCCTAGACAATATTTTTATTAGCGTTGTCCACTTATTTATACTAGTAAAAAAATATTTGCATTGGAACCAAATCTTCTAAACCATATTCCTACACTAGCTGTTGAAATTAAACCCTTACCAAAAAAATTTGCATTGGAACCAAATCTTCTAAACCATATTCCTACACTAGCTGTTGAAATTAAACCCTTACCTCCTTCTAGATACCCATTTTAGATAGGAAGTTTGCCACTTTATTTAGATCTCTACTCACATACATTAGAATCACATCATTTAACTCCCTCCGAAATTCTTTAATTTGGATAACAAGAATCCTCCAACTCCATATTTTCTAAAACAAAATTTCTCTTACACTCCAAAACTCGTACCAATTATAATCTATTTAATTTTTAAATTATTTATTTTTCTGATAATGTTTTTTCTTATCTATGTTTGGTGTTTTTTGAACTCTTCGGCGGAGAACTAAATAAAAATATTTAATAACATTTATTATGTAATGCATTTGTCTTTAGTCTTTGGCGTATCTTTAATTTAATTATTATGTAATGTAATGTTATTATTAATGACATCACGAAAAGTGGAAATACAAAGTCGGTCTTTCTTCGAAGACAAGTCTAGTCTTCCGAGGAAAATCAAATTATAATATTTAATAACATTTATTATGTAAAGTATTTGTCTTTAGTCTTTGGCGTGAATTCTGACAAGTATCACGACCAGTGGAACACAAAGTCAATCTTTCTTCGAAGACAAGTCTAAGTACAACAGAGAAAGCCGTCAATACTAAAAGCGAGGATGGTACAAATTTCCTAAAACATGGAGCGGCACTAAAACGTTATTCTTTTACTGCATAGCAGTCACACAGTGCCAAGCAACTCTTCGATTCGTCAAATCCACCTTCTCCTACTTAAGGTAGAATTTTGAGAAGCCTCATCATCTCGTTATCTTCATGATCCAACGTCTGCAACTCCAAAACCTTTTACGCTTAGAAACATAATACGCTTAGAAACATAAAACCTCGACGAAATTGTTAGACATTCACTATGAAAACATTCACTATCAAAAGGTTGAAAGTAGAAGGAGATTACGTACATGGCAATGGTAGACGTAGCCTGGCTCGGCACTCGCATTAAAAGGATAGGGGCGAGGAGAATCTAAAAACGTGAACTGCACATGCATGGTGGTCATATACCCATTCAGGACCTTGTACACAGTTTTCCACCCACTGTCTTGTCCTACAATCGCCGTGGTATTCCCCGTTGCATGCTTCGCTATATTGCACTCCACCGCGTCGTTCTTCTCCACCATGCATTCCTTGAAGTCCGTCACATTAATCAACTCAATCTGCTTGAGAACCACAAAGTTAGCCAGATGGATATGCAGAGGATGATTTTCGTCGGTAAGATTGATAATGTGCCACAGCTCGGCGGTTCCTTGGCGGGGCGTCTCCGTTGCAGGGGTGTCCAACGACACATTGTTCAGAAGCAAAGTGAGCGGACTGTTGGAATCGCTGTAGTATTCAAAGAAGGTGATGTACCTTCTCTCCGCCACTGCCGTCTCGTTGGGACGAAGGTATCTCACCAGGTTTTTGGGGATTGTGCTCAGATCCGGCGAGAACACCCAATCGATCACGAATTTCATCACTTTGCTGTTGAGATCATCGACGGCGGTGCCGTTGGGGAACGGGTACGGCGCGCTGTTTGTCAAATTGGCCTCTCCCGTAGAAGAAAGACTGAAGTCGATGACCACGTCGGCTATCTCGGAAGGTCCCAGAGCAAAATTCTTCACCGTCACGGGCGCCCACAAGTACGTGGCGTCGGAGCCTATGAATGTCATGTTGAGGCCGTTACTTAACGTCAAATTGTAGTAGCGCGCGTTGCTGGCATTCACGATTCGGAATCGGTATTTTCTTCTCTGCACCTTCATGTAAGGCCACACCTTCCCATTCACTATGATCGCGTCTCCGTAATAGGACGGCTGCTCACATTGCATAAACATTTTTAAAAAAATTATAATAAACGATAGGAATGCAAGTATGGGTAGGAACATGTATTAAAGTGGAACCGTCGAAAGCATCAGAATGAACAGGTGAGAAAAAGAAGACACCTATTCCATAAAAATTGAGTGCGTACCTGCCACTGGGGATGGACAGACGGGTCATCGCCCGTGGAGTTCATGTAGATGGAGCCATCGGTGATGAAACTTTTGTCGAAGATGAAAAGGAATCGGTCGTAATGGGGGCCGCAGGGGAGGTTAAGGGGCTTCTCCACCTTGGGATTGCGAATGACATAGCCGCCGAGGAGGCCTGTGAGGACGTTAACTCTGCTGAGGCCCAGGGCGTGGTCGTGGTACCAGAGACTGCCCGGATGCTGCTTGTTGTGGTAGTGATACCGCGACTTTTTCCACCCGGGACCGGTCTCGTTAAAGTCGCGCGTAAACCAGGCGTAGGGGTGGCCGTCGCTCTCTGGCTCGTGGATTCCTCCGTGCAGGTGAACAACCGTGGGGATTCCGCCATATTTGGGCTTGGCTATGGTAAGTGTCGTGTCATATGGAAGGATGTGCTTGGACGGAAGATGGTTCTCCCATGTCACGTAAGTATCGACGCCCTGCATAGCTTCGATCGTCGGACCCGGCACGCTTGCAGTCTTCTTCGACGTTCCGAATGCGAAGACTGTAGTCAAGGGAAGATCTCTGTGAAATCTCTGTCAAAATGAAATAAAAACGAGTTACAAAAGCAGCCCATAATCGTATTGTAAAGGTTTGATTTTATTCTCATTAGGGACGGACGTGTTAGCATACCCATTTTTTCTTGAACATTCCGATTCGAAGTATGGCCGGTTTCAAAGTCCCGATCTCGATGGTGTAACCTTTGAGTTCGGGCATCCGAGGGAGCTCGTCAACGAACATTTCGAGAGAGCTGGCGTACTCATATAACTCTTGAGCGGTTATGTTATCTGCAGCAGTGACGGCAACAATGCAGCAGAATAATAACAGAAGGGCCGTGTTCATCTTCGCCATATGCATACAATGACTGCAAATGTGCTGAACCAAAAAGGAGAGATAATCAGATCAGGCAAAGGAAAGATCGACGGAGCTAGGACTGACAAAGATGGCTCTTCAATTTACAGACACGGTAATTAGTTTGCGTAATAAGGTGATCACTTTTGATTAGATGCCAATAGTGACAAAAATCATATGGTTGAATCACCATGACGCAAATGCTTCGGCCATGAAATGGGATTGGATTAGATACGGGCAGTTTTTTTACAGCTCTGATGTAAAGAACATGAGGGATGAGCCATTTTCTTATGCCAATTCATTGGCATCTGTATTAAGAATTTTTTTTACGAAACTCTTCTTTTTCTTTATTTCAAAATAATAAATGCAAAATTGACATCTGTATTAAGAATTTTTTTTACGAAACTCTTCTTTTTCTTTATTTCAAATAAACAAATGCAACGTGCTGAGAAATATGTACCGAAACTCTTCCCTTTCTTTATTTCAAATAAATAAATGCAACGTGCTCTGAAATATGTACCTAATAATTTAGGTTGTTAGGGTGTATCATCGATCAACTAGAGAACAGTGTAATTGATACGTACAAACGATTTTCTTTACAGTTTCGTTATCAAAAACGTGAGCCATTTTCTTGTGCCAATTCATTGCCATCTATACTAAGAAATTTGTTACGAAACTCGTCTTTTTATATTTCAAATAAATAAATTCATCATGATGTGAAATATGTACCTAATATATTTGACTTTGTTGTTAGGGTGTACCATCGATCAACTATTGCACAGTGTAAACATTGTTTTTATAGGATCTTAGGTTACATTTATATTATTTTTAGTAAATAGTAAACGTAGGATTTAAATTATAAGATTACATCTACCAAACTTATTTTACTTGACACCTTAAAATAAACCATTAAATATTTAAAAATTAGACTGCTACTTTACAACAAACTTTCTTAAATAAAAAATAAACACCTCTTCAAAACTGTTGTATTTATTAATATAAAGCTTTTTTTTGTTTTTAATACCAAAACATCAATTAACTTGAAAAACAGACGAATGACCAGGGCTTTCAAAAAGGAAACGAAAAGAATGGCCTGCTCAAGCGTAGCACTATATTTAAATAGACTATTCGTTTCATAAAGAAAGAAAGTAGCCACCACATCCATCACAATATTCCTTGCTATGTAAAGATCTCTGAAATTATAGTAAGAATAGTAATGCATCCACTGTAAAGTAATTATGCCTCTCATTTATTTAGGTATTCCTTTTATAATAAAAAAGCTTAAAAATTTCAAGTATTTTCATTAATCCATCATGCAAGCTCATGCGGAAAACACGTACTACAGACGTTAACAACCGAAAAAAGACTATTTTTTCATTTAGTGACTATTTCTTGACATCATAGTCTTACGTAAACACTGTTAATAATTGTGTACTTGCCAAACACCGGCCTATAACACCAGCTTATAAATAGAGATAATATTCCATTTCTGATAAATTCATCCTACCAGGTTTAGCTGCTGGATGAATAATTAGGTCTATTTTTGATAAATTAAAAATTAAACTTTATTTCTTCTGAACTTTAAAATTCAAAGTTTTAGAACTAATATAATAGTGAAAAATTTAGAGTACTAACAACATTCTAGACCCGAAGAAGCTTTGTATATAAAATTTAGAGTTATTACTTATAATTTTAATGTATATTTTTACATAAGTTTTTTTTTTTAAGTCTAAATTTGTATATATATTTTTTTTTGTAAGGAAGAAGCTTTGTATTAAAGAGGCTTAATCATACAAAAAGGGTGGGTGGAATTGAGCACACCTCGAGTCCCCGAGTCCAAAATCACACTAACTGCTGACCATGCAGTTAAGAAGACAACAATAAAACAACTTTAAGCTATTACATCGCAGATATCAAAAGAAGGTAGGGCTACAAGCATTTAAGCATTGTCTGGTGTCGCCCCAACCACCACCATTATCCAGCTCAGAATGGCCCCAACCATCATCAAGAGCACCATTGCCCTCTTCAATCTTTGTTTGCCCATGAGGCGCAACAACCTATGGGGGAGGAGAAGAAGAACCATCTCCCCAACTCACCGTCGGAGTCAAAGGCATAGAACCAGCAACCAAATCCCATGCATTGGTATGAACAAAAGTCGGGGGACAAACATCCCACCCAGAGAATTGGGACAGGAAAAAAAAGCACCACCTGCAGAGTTGTGTTTAGCAGCAGGAGGAGGTTGTGGCCAATGTCGAGCATTGTCACCTGAAAGTGAAAATTTGTATATTTTTGCCTATGTTCATTGTTTGAACTTTAAATTTTAAGATCTTAGATCTATATATTCTTTCTTTTGTTTAAGTTCAAGTAGGGTAATTTATTGATTGTAAAATTATAAGAAAAAATAAAGTTAAATCAAAATGCCACCTCTATAGTAGTTAACTAACAATGATAATTAACATTTGAATTTAATTTTTAGTTATGATAAATGTTTACATATAATATTTTAAGTGGAACCCATGATTAAATAATTAAAATTTTATTGCATATTTTATATAATGATAAATATAATATAGTAACAAGATATTTAATATGTGTACACTAACATCATAATGTGAATTATGAAAAATATTGTATACCTTAAAACTTAGCAATTCATTTATTGAAGTAAGAGTCTATTTATTACATTCCTTGGCATTAAATATAAGAAGAATGATACCCCAATAAGGATGTATGACCTAATTATTATATTAAAATATTGTAATAAAATATTCCTAGCATCCTCATTATTGCCTTATTTGGGATAAGAAATATTATGACCCCCCTTAAGTTAGACGATTTGAGTCTTTGACTCTTGCATCTAGCTCCTCACTTTAGCTCTTAGCTCTAGCTCTTGGATCTAGCATTTCTTTATCTCTTATTTTCTTTTTTTTGATTTGATATCTTGCTCTAGCTTGGGTAAACACCTCTAGGTTCATCTGTGGGTCCATATTTGGGTTTTTTCCTCTAGTTGTGGTAACTCTAAATTAGTTGCCTATGAGTTTGCTACCTCTTAATTTACCTTCAGGTATATCTCTCACACTTCCACTCAAATTTTTACCTCTAGGTTTACTACTAGGTCTACTATATTTAGGTCTACCATTAGGTACATTACCTCTTGGTCTACCACTAGGTTTTCTATCTATGGATTTTTTTCTAAGTTTTTGCCTTTGGGACTTCCTATATGAATGTCTTTGGGTATGCCTATCGGGTTGTTTCTAGGTGATTACAGTTATCATGGCTACTGATAATGCTACATTAGGAGTAGATTGGACATCTATGGTAAACAAGTCATTTTTTGTAAGAACCAACTACCATATTCTCATCATTTTTGGTGATAAAATATTTCTTATCACCATCATCAACTCTAAAAACAATCATCATATTTTGATCTAGTATTTGTGACATAGACAACAAGTTATTCATTAGACCTTGTACCTATAGTACCTTTTTAATGTTGTACTTTTCATCTAGAGGATGAACCAAAATATTGCCTACTCCTTTGACCTTATAGGTTTTATCATCAACGATGGTCATCGATTTCCTATATTTAGATTTCAAAGTATCAAACTAGTCTTTATCCCTTGTCATATGCTAGCTAGCACCATAATCAATGTATCAAGCATCATATTTTGTTTTGGTTGTATCCTTTATCATGAGGATCTTGTATGTCTATTTAGAATTTGGATCTACTTCTTCAATTCCAAGATGTCCTTCCTATTACTATTGTTTTGGATATGGTTAGTACTACTTCTTTTTCTACTAATATTTGTAAGCTTTATCACCCTAGGTGGTTTAATTATACCAATAATATATGGTATCAGGTCCTTCTCTTTGATATATGGAAGTACCTCTTATGCTTGTAAGGTTACTTCTATGATGAGGAGGAAGGAAATTTTTGGGAAGAACCCTTCCATGTTTTTTGTTTTCCATATTTTTATTAATGAGTGCATTGTTTTACAATTGATCCCTCAATTTTACGGTTGCTTCTTCTTATTGCAATAAATTGATCAACTCTTTAAAGGAAACTATCATATTTGAGACTTGTAAAAAGGTTATAAGAACTTAAAAGAAATTTGATAAAGCTTAAAGTATTATTAGAACTAAGTTCTTATCATCAACTTATTCACTCATAGTATTCAATTTTACCCTTAATTATTTGAATCTATAAAGAAATGCATCTATACTCTTTCTATATCCTACTTTTGATATCTAGAGTTGGAATCAAAAGTTAAGAATCATGGACTAGTTATTCATTTCATAAATGGTTGTAAGGGTACCCCATGCTTGCTTGGAGGTTTTCACTTTATAAATGTGTGGTTGAATCACATCAACTATAGCAAGGGTTATGAGCATCAATGCTCTTTTACTTTCATCATAATATTTCTCTATTTCATCCATGTCAAGGGGTCACAAATTTTGGCCTATCATAATATCGCATAAATTTTCCACTTGCAATATAGTTTGCAACTTTGTCTTCCATGGTCTAAATTTGGGATTTTTTAGGAGTTGAGAATATATGGGAAACACTTCAGGAGTTGATATTATGAGGGTTCCTTATCTCTTCAATATGGTCCCTCTTTAAATATATCCCCGGTCTAATATACCATACCTTTCTATATACCTGACCATTTTGATATAATATTTGGTAAATGGAAGAAGCTAGTTCTCTCTAATTCAATTTTACATGTGAGAGACTTTCAGGTACATGATAGGGTACAATAAGTGGTACATATGCAATTTAAAAATGAATTTATCCTATATTTGATACCTAATTAGAAATAATTCCTAGGAGTCTTAATCTTAGGGTTTATGTCAATCAACAATAATGAATAGACTTAACTATAAAGTAAAATAATCAATTTTGGATTCTTTATTTCTCCTTGATGATTTATAGGGATAGATACCATATGCTATTATTGTAGCTATGTCAGGTGTTAAGAACAATAATGAGTCATGATAGTATTACCTATAAATTACTGTTAGAGGCATTACACATACTAAATGCTACATCAAACCTTGAAGGTTTGAGAAAGGATGATTATTGTAAAATATTTTCTATTGAATTCAATGAAGAACACAAGCTTATACTAAGAGGGGGGGTGAACAGTATAAGACCTCTTTTTAATTTTTCCTTTATACTTCAAAATAGTAAAGCAATATACCCAAAGCAATATCAAATCAATGCACAATATCATCCACAAAGTGACACCAATATTAACGTGGTTCACCCAGAATGGCTGGGCTACGTCCACAAAACTTTTCTCTAAAATTTATCTCAAATTTCTTTGGGAATCCTTCCCAATTAAAATGTTTATGAGCCTCGGCCCAAAGAAGATACCTTCCCCCAATAAAAATTTATGAGCCTCTGCTCAAAGGAGATACCTTCCCCCAGTCAAAATTTATGAGCCTCTGCTCAAAGGAGATACCTTCCCCTCTGCTGAAGCACTTACTCCCAAACACTTTGAAGTATTTTGCTATAGCTGGTCTTCCTTTCCATAACTCATAAGGAGTTTTATGATGATTGACTCTAAGTTGAGCCCTGGTGATAATGTAGATTGTTGTACTGACTACGTCTTTCCAAAATCCATCTAAAAGTTTTGACTCATTTAACATAGCTCTGATACCAATTGAAGAACATGGACTTATACTGAGAGGGGGGGTGAACAGTATAAGACTTAACCAATTAATAATTTTAACTTTAGATAGCAGTGGCATCAACACAACATTAATCAAGACAGAAAGCATCACACATTGAAGACCCATTTTAAATGTGGTTCACCCAAAATGATTGGGCTATGTCCACAAAACTTTTCTCTAAAAGTTATCTCAAGGTTCTTTGGGAATCCTTCCCAATTACAATATTTATGAGCCTCGACCCAAAGGAGATACCTTCCCCCAATCAAAATTTATGAGCCTCTGCTCAAAGGAGATTCCTTCCCCTCTGCTCTACAAATTATCCCTCAGAAGATCAACTGCATCTACCTATTGCCAACACGTGGAACTCCTTTCCATCGAAGACCTCCTGTCCTTAATGCTTAGCCTAAGAGACCTCTGCCTTCTATGATCACGTCCATAGTAGCTCAGCACCCTGTACCAAACATAGTCAGTCATTCTAGTACAAGTCTTCCTCTGTCTGTTAGATCTGTCCAACTCTTGAACAAATCAGTCCTCTACATACAAGACTTCTCAAAGACTTGCCAAATTTGTCCTCAGGTTCTTCTCATAGAACCAAAGCACCTATGTCCTCAAGTTCTCTGATAGAACTATCAAACTCAGCTCATAAGTCCTCTGCTAGGACCTGTCCAAATCTGCTCACAAGTCCCCACCGAAACCTGTCCAAAAATTGCTCACAAGTCCTGACCAGAACTTGTGCAAAAACTGCTCACAAGTCCCCACTAGAACCTGTCCAAAAACTGCTCACAAGTCCCCATTGGAACCTGTCCAAAAACTCAGCAAGCTTACCAAGAAAAAATTTCTTAGTAGGAAATCACAAAGTGAATTGTTAGAGACCCAATGTGATTTTTCAAATTCATAGAAGCATAAAGAGAATTGTTAGAGACTCAATATTTTCAATAGTTCTATTTTTCCTTTCAACTACTCCATTTTTTTGAGGAGTTCTTGCTGCTGAATATTCTCTTTTGATTCCTTGTTGCTCACAGTATTTCAAAAATTCATTTGAAGTGAACTCTCCTCCTCTATATGATCTTAATAATTTGATTCTCTTGTCAATCTCATTTTCAATCATTTCTTTGAAAGCTTTAAATTTTTTAAAAGCTTCAAATTTTTCTTTGAGAAAAGTAACCCAAGTCATTCTAGAATAATCATCTATAAACAGCATGAAGTAGTTTTCTCCCTAAATGCTCTGAGTTCTGGTAGGGCCACATAAATCAGTATGAATAAGATCCAATGGTTTTGAAGAAGTATACCCTTTTGATTTGAAACTAGTTCAGGTCTGTTTTCCATGTTGACAAGGACCGCAAATTGCATTCAGGGAATTTTGAATTAATTAGCCTTCCAACCTTAGGAGTTGGAGAATAAATAGTCTCTTCGAAGACACCTTGACGTCGGCTGAAATAAATACCATTTCAAAATTAATCAAAAGTATTTTCAAAAAGGGTTTAAAAACCCTTAAATAATTTTAATAAATTAAGAATAAAAAAGGTTTAAAAACCTTTAAGTATTTTTAATAAATTAAAAATAATTTCTCCCTTAATTAATTAATTAAAACCTTGAAGGGTTTTAAATAATAATTAAATAAATAATAAAGAGAACCTCCATTGGTTTTAATAAAAACCATTTAACTTGGTTTTAATAAAAACCCTATCCAACTTGGTTTTAATAGAAACCGGTTTGGTTTTAATGAAAAACCCTTGCCAATGGAATCTCTCTAGATTCTCTTAAAAAGATTCTCTTGGAATATTCTACCTTTGAAGCCAACACATCTTCTTAACATTAATGCCATTTCCTTTTCACATCAATGACAACTCATAGACAAGAAGCTAGGATCTCAAACCCAAAATTGCTAACATTCAATAAAGTATCATTGTGCAAAATATAAATTACAAATTCTTGGAAAAATTAATGTGTTAGACTCCATCAAAAATTCACATTTTATAATCACGAATATTAGATTTTTTTAGAAAGAATTTTAATATGCTAAAATCAAATGCATCAGATTTCAAAAACATAATTTTTACACCCTTATACCTCCTAAGCTCTAATTTTTTTAAAACAAAAAAAATCTATTGTTTATTTTTTATTTTTTTAAATCTTAACCCTTTTATTTAAAAAAAAAATGGCCTCACTTTTTTAATTTAAAATTTTCCCTCTTTTATGTTATCATTGTTGTTTTTTTTTAATAAGATTTTTAATTTTATAAATAAAATACTCTTTGATATATATGCATTAAGAAATTTTTTTTTTTTTTTTAATAAATGCATGATTTTTTAAATAAATTAAAAAAAAACATTCTTTAAAAAAAGTTCTTTTTAAATTTTAAACTAAAAGAGCCCCCTTAATTAGAAAAACAAATGTCCTTTTGTTTTTTAAAATAAGAACAATTTTTTTAAAGCAATTAATAAAGGGTCCTTATGGGTTTCAAACCTATATGGTTTGGATGGGAAGGAAAATGTGCATCACATGTTAATCATAGATAAATTTTATCTCCACTATGGATGGGAGATTTATTGTGAAATAGGTAGTGTCTACTATGGTGCCTCTACACATGTTGAATGAGTGGACCATGTACCATTGTTTGCCCTTGTTTATATTATAGGATTACTAGAGCAATATGAAGGAGATGTACAAGATTCAAACCATATTTTTTCCACATAAATGTTGTTATCTCCCTTGTTCTTTGGAATTAATGATTAATAAATTTCAAGCAAAAATAAAATAAAATTGCTTTAATTTTTCATGAAATATTCATCCCACCTATTCCTTAATCCTCCTATTTTTCATCACTTATCTGCTCATGTTGATTATTAGATCCATGAAGTTTTCCTATCAAAACTTGTATATATCAAAGGAGAAAGGGTATGTTATTGGATGGCAAAATTTATCCCTTCTCTCAAACCACACATACACTCCTGGTGATGGCTTGGAATGAACTCATGGATTTCTTACTAATAAATTATATTAGTTTAACATCATAATTTTAAAGAATACTTGGATGACCAAAGCTCTCATACTAATGAGGGTAAAAATTAGCAATTTATTTATTGAGGCAAGAGTCTATTTAATACATGCCTTGGCATTAAAAATAGGAAGATCAATACTCCTAAGGAGGAGATCATTATATGCAAGAAATATTAAAATAATGTTCCATCTAAAATAGATGACCTAATCATCTAAAGATACATGACTAGATTATAATACTAAAATAATGTAATAAAATATTCCTAACATAATCATAATACAAATATATATGGACTATTTCATTCATAATGAGTGCATCCATAACTTCAAAAGTGTGTTACCATACCTAAAATAGTTATTTACTATATCCAAAAAAAACTATAAAGTAAATAGGTGGTAATAAATAGAAAATAGAACTAATGTGGAATATAATATTTTTAGTAGAATTTTACAATCTTATTTAGAATATCAAGTCATAAAATTGTCTACTTGAGGAATAATTTTATCATCCTCACTATTAAATTTTTTTTTTTTTTGAGAAAATGGGATATTTTATATAATTATTCAAGTTAATACTAGATAAACCAAGATGCTAAAACTAATATAGTAGAGTAAAAAATTAATAGTAAATACCCAAAATCTATCCTACTTTAAGTATACATAAATTTAAAACATTCAATAATAATTGCACTAATATCATTACTTAACACCTAATGTAGTGAAAAATAATTACTTAACACCTAAGGAATTAAGGACCTTTTCATTAAAAAATAAATAAACCCATTCCTACAAGAGAATGAAATAAGATAATTTCTTCTTTAGAGTTGATGATTAATTTTCATCTTCTTCGTTTGTCGTGTTATGGGATTTTAATTTAATTGCTTATGGGTGTTTTGCTCTTTTGGGCTTCTATTCAATTTGGTCATAAACTATGTTAATCCAGGAAGAATTCGGGTGAAGGGCGTCTGGTGTTCCGTGTACCGTGGGTTGCTGTTGGGACCGGTGTTGGGGTCAGATAAGTTAAAGTTGCCGTGCGGTCGAGCGTTGTTGCCGATGTGTCTTGGTTGCCAGAGCTGGAGGCCTGTAGAGTACCTGAGGAACTTAAATGTGAAGGGTGTGCACCTGAGGGACTTGGATGAGAAGGGTGTGGGCTGGCGAAGGGGCGACTATTTCACTTTGTGGTCTATTGTACTTTGAAATGTGTTAGTTTTATCGATTTTGTTTGTGATATCTCCATTTTGATATTGTTAGTAGATCTATAGATGTTTTCTTGTAAAAGGTTTGGACCCCATTTCAAAACCTCATCTTCTACCCTAATAAAGAAAGTGGTGATCATGGAACAATTAAAAATACTCCTACCTATATTATTATTTTTTGATTTTGTGAAATTTAGAAGGGACAACCTTTATAAAATACTCCAAAAAGTAAAAAATAGATGAAAAAAGAGAACCACAACCACTGGAAAGCATGGCTTTCATCCTACCCAAGGACTAACAAAGTTAGTCTACCCTTGTATTATAAATAGAAGGATATTATTCTTCACCACCTATAAAGTTAGTTGTTAGTTATCTTTTTATAAATACAGATTACCCCTCCCTAAGGACCTTGGGAAACGCCATAAGGGATAGCCACTTGTAAGTCCCTAGAAAAATAAAGAAAGAAAACTAAGCAATATGTGAAGCAACAAAAATAAAAAATATTATGCTATAGAACAAAAACAAAAATTGTGTAGTTTATAATTCTATTATCTATACAAAAATACAAAAAAAAATGCAATAAATAATAAAAAAATATACAAATATACAGTAAAAAATGTGAGAGTACAATAAAATATACCTAATATTTATGTGTATGTACCCCTAAAAATTTTGGTCAAAACATTTTACTTTTTACCTGCCCCATGCAACTAGAAATGAATTTACTTCTCAAAATGCCCAATCACTAAAAAATACTAGTTGGATGTAAAATGATGCAAAATGAAGTGTGCAAATGGGTTTGGGGCATACCAAAATTCCTATAACCATTTATCTTTAGGATATCCCTACAAACCACAATAAAATATTATGAAAAAATATCCATGCAATATTAGTATAATTTGTATAGCATTCAATGACATGAATGTATTTTCTTGATAAATACCTAAGATTTATGTAGCACATTGTATTATGTCAAATTTTTTTATGATGCATACTAAAAATTTATATAGCACATTAAGATGTGTCATTTATTGAATTGTATATATGATTTGAAGAACATTCAATGTTATGCATTATGCCAAATTTACATTATGATTTTAAAAATATTCAATGTTATGCATTTTGCAAAAATTACCTCCCTCCAAGATTGGACATGCATGAGGGTGGTATACCTCTCATACATGTTACCAAAAATTATCAAGTACCAACAAATATGCTTGTCACTATACCAAGGAATATTGGGAGAAACAAACCCATGCCATGTACATAAATAGGTATTTGACCCCAATCCTAAAATAAACCATATGATAGGCACAAATGTACATTATGGAAGTCAATCATGTACACCCACTACTATGGTGGGCCTAGGGTATTCCAAACTATTCCATGAATGATATGCAAGTATATGTCCTCAAATTCAACTCATGCTCTACCACTGATAATTAATGTGTCACTCAATGATGCACATGCACCAAATTAGGTGGAAAAGAAATATAAGAGTGATAAATGGGTGGGCTATATACACATTACAACTTGCCTTAAGATAGGGATATCCTATGCAAGATAAATTCACCATGCCCCTACTGCAATGGGGTTTGCCACCATAATATCCAATCAAGTGTATTTTTCAACAAGGTATACTTTCCCCTATAGTGAGATACCAAAATGATAGAAGATATTAGATATGGGATAGACACATTCTACAACTTGCCCTAGGGTATAGATATCCCATGGAAGTAAAATTCACTATGTCCACATTGTAATAGTGTTCAATAATGTAGTATTCAATTAAGCACATTGTTCAACAAGGCATTCTTGCCACTATAATAGGACACCAAATTATTGATTGTTTGGAATGATGGATTGTTTTTATTTTTATTTTATATTGCACAAAAATATAAAGGAAATTTTTTATTGGCGTTCTAACCACACACCATATAGGAAATGACATGGGTTTAACTAAGGCAATTTGAATTATGACACATAAAATAGGGTATTGACATGAGAAATACTTTGAGAACATCATGGTGTCCCTTACTAGTTAGAGTGGCACCATAAAAAAGAGAAAAACAAAGTGTAACAAAGTCAACAATAATATATACCAATTAAAATAGATGAAAACACAAAATAATGAAGTAGCAATGTAAAAGCAAAAGTAGAAAAAAATAGGAAAAGCAACAAAGATTTCCACATTAAGGGGCATTGATAGCTAGATAAAATAAGCCATCCAAACTATAAAACAAGTCAAATCCAATATAATATATTTGAAAGTTTAGCAATTGAGATCATTGTTTTAAGGGGCATTCATAGTCACAATTGGAAGAGATAAAACAAAACATATAAATATGCACCAAACTAAATAATGTATAATATATAAACTGACAAACAAATATTTAAAGTAGTCAAAGTAAAAAACAAGGCACCAAAGTCAACCAGAAAACTAAGAAAATATAAAGGTTATATAAATGGGTTGAAATGGGCTATAAAGTAAAGTGCTTGACATACATAGAATTGATGGATTTATCCAACTCAACTCCATTAACTGTTTACTATTTTATTACCCCAAACCCAAACAAATCTTTAATAGTATATGTCTTGAGCCACTATTGAATAAACTTACCCTTGTGCTTCTTATGCAGATTATTGAGCTTGAGGATGTGGGGTACCAAGAGGTGCATGGAGGTGCTAGCCTTCAAGTTTTTTCTCAATGGTCAATCACACTCAAATGAGAGATCTTTGTTTCTAACTTGTCATTATTATGCTATATGGGATTTTTGTGTTCACCAAGGGCTTAAATATTTCCCTAAATATAGCTTTATATGTTTAATTTGATAAACACCTAGGTTTGGTTCTATCCTAGAATCTAATATTCAATATTCTAAAGATGCAATAAAATGTGAATAAAAAATGTAAAATACAAGACGTTATCTTATATGTAGTCTATTTTGATTCTAAAGATGCAATCAAATTGATGATTGCTAACTAAATAGATGTTACAAGAAATAAAAGTTTTTCTTTTTCTTTTTCTTAAAAGATAAGGGTACAACAAGAATGTAAAATGTAATCTAACCTAATGCAAGACAACATGTAATTTTAATTGAATTCCTAAGGGATAGAAATGAATAATACTAAGTAAAATTTGATATTCATTTTGTTTCTCCTCTTTGTGTGCACTATCTAAAGACAAAAAATACTAATTTAAGAAACATAAAGCATCCAAAAACCTATGCTAATTAATGAAAATAGGAGGATAAGGTATACTTACATATTCTAGTGCTTGATGCAAATACATTACTTATGTCCAAATCCATTGTCTGGAAATATGTCACTTGGAATTTGTTCAACTGGAAAATATGCTAAAATCTACAAAATAAAATAACAGAGAGTAGATTAGAGCTTGGGGGGTGACCAAATAATAAGAACTGTAAGGATTCTTTATTGGCATAATAAATCCCACTATTATATAAAAGAAAATTAAATTTGATTCTTAAAAATGGATGCAATAGTACATAGGGTGAATTTATTGCCTAAAAGTTTTATAGCTAGGAAATTCACTAGGATGATAGAGATGAATTGACAAGAGGTAGAAATAGATATAATGGATTATCATAAATGACAAGAAAATGCATAAGGATCAATTAGATAGGCTAGGGTGTTGAGTTAATATGGGGATTTATGGTTATGTAGGCAGGTGAAAAATCCACCATGTAAAATAATTACAGGTGGAAAATTTACTCATGGGATAGAAGAGGGCCAAATTGTTTCAAGTAAAAATCCTAATATTCTAACCATTTGGAGTGAACACATCACATGAATAGATTATACGTGATGATATTAGTTTTAGTGGTATAAAAAAAAAAAGATAAAACTCGTAGGGGCTACAATGCACTACCAAAGATACTCAGAATCTTAGGTATGACCTACTATCCTGCACATCTATTGAAATACCTACAAAGTTGATTAAACACTTGATAAAATTAAAGGACTTCATAAACACAAAATGACAAATACAAACAAATGCATGCAGAAATAGCTAAACTAAAACATAATTTTGAATAAAAAAAAGAGATAAAATATATGGATAATATACCCAGGTGTTGTAGGTGAGTTGGAGAGGAGAGCGCAATCCTCCAAGGGAGGTCCCAGGTTCAAATCTCCACCCTACCAAAAATCTGAATTGGGTATCCAAAAATCCAATTGATGATGTTGGTGAGGGCATGTTCGGGTGTGACTTCTGGATGACTTTGATGGTGTAGAACCCCCTGTTCGCGGTCTCTCAGACCAAGGCGGACCCGCAAGGGGTTTTTTGCTTTTTAAAAAAATTAATAAATAAATAAATAAAATATATATATGGATAATATCACCAAATCACATTTGAGTTGCTTCCTTCACTTTGAAGTCTAATTAGTTGCTTAAGGATTAGTTCATGGGAAAATTTAGTGGTATTTTGTTACTTAATAAAATTGTGATGATTCAAGATTTTGGAAATAATTCATTGTATAAATGAAATCTCTATATTAGATTTAGATTTTTATGGCAAGTCATTACCTTTCTAGAGTGTAATTAATTTTTTTTCCTAAGGGGCTAATTTATAGAATTGGGCCTCCTAAGAATTTTCTAAAAGAGGAAATATGAGGTGTCCTACTAACTAGGACTAATTTGAGCTAATTTGGTTGATTGGATTGATAAAATTTAGCTACATCCATGATTAGGACTGATTTAGATAGGTGGAAGAAAATTAACAACCTTCCACCCTACCTTCTAATTAGTTGTGATGCCAAAGATGATGCACAAAGGAAATTGCACCTTGATTGGAAATTTTAGGTAGGGTTAAAATATTGGTTGTGCATCAAACATGAATTTGTTATTGCAAATTTATTATTGACAAATTCATTAATCCAGCAAATCAAAAAAATTGACAATTGTAAGTCAAATATTGGGAGGGTAGGTTGACAAGTTTGGTCTTGGGTGTGAATACATCAGTTGGAAAGCATTTTAACAACTGATAGGTTTTGGTTGTAAATTCTAGGGTTGAGATAGTCATCATGGTTGGGATGATCATTATGCATTTTCAACAAAATTGGCTTAAGTTAGATGATGTAATTTTAGGCATCTACATTTACCCCCTTTTTGATGCATTTAAAATTAATAGATGCATAGAAGTAAACAGTTGTAGATGCCCCCAATTTTCAAAAAAATAGGCTTGTTAATCTTTAATTGATCCATCTAGGTCTAAATGCACAATAATTTGCTTATAAAAATATGAAAAAATTCCTAGGGTTTTATTGGGTAATATTCTAACCATAGTCAAAAGGAAAGGTTTTAAACTAATTTTAACCCCTATCTTAGGTGCCCCATCAAGTTTTTGAGGGATAAAATTGGGTCCTGGTGGAACTAGAATAGCCTAGGTAAGAAACTAAAGAAGGAAAAAATACCTAGATTGGGTAAAAAGGAAAAAGGGTATGGGGAGAGGTCATTTTCACTGCACACGAGGACATAAAATATCTTTAGGAACAATTTTAGGGCTTGGTTGTATTGAATAATAGGGATGTTTGATGCATATACTGTACTTAGTGCAACATTGAGTAGGACAAACTAGGGCCTAAGGATAGATATGAGATCTTTCCATTCATTATGTTTTGTACTTTTACTTTTTTAAATTTGGGATGTTGTAAGCTATGACTTCACCATAGTAAGCTATGAATTTGTAAAACCCTAGGTGTTCATATATTCATGATAAGGAAAAGACTTCACTTGATCGATGAATTCACATAAAATTGATAAATTCAAAAATAGATAGGGATAATAGAGATTGATTTATTTTTGGAGAGAGCTAAATCTATTTTTCTTTTTATGCTTGTAGGTGCTAGTTATTTTGGAGTGATAATACCGATGATATCATACTTTGAGATAAGTAGTATATGCCATGACTCCAATTTATAGGGTAGTTTTTGATATGGCTAGCATTGAATATCGAGTTATAATACGCTCCTTAGAGTTGGGCCATGCTTTACTTACAACTTTAGTAGAGCGATAACACACTAAGTATACCACTTTTAAGTTGTTGATAGGTAAGCTATCAGTAACTTTGGAGAACATATGGAGGATATTGTGAGTGTCAATTAAAGGAGTCCTAATTTTTAGGATCCATAATAGGGCTCATGCACTATAGAGGTTAACTAGTGATCCATAGTTTAGATTGAGGTGATATGGAATTGATATTAATATTGTATTTTAGGTAGGTTAGTTAGATAGGTTGATGGGAATGCTTTGTATTGTGATATTTGACTTTTTTATCAAAGACACTAGCAAGAGGTTGCTACACTAGGGGTAGGGTGAGATCATTGCCTACATGAGATATTAGTACATCCAATTTCCTTGGGTGCCATTCATTTTACATAGGCTATAATAGAAACTCCACCATGCGCTTAATGTTATTACCCCTTTTAAGTCAAGTATTTAAAAGGTACAAGAATGTGTTCATTAAAGATAATCCATTTTTTAGACTCATTTAAAAGTGATAAACAAAGCAATATTTATTTATACATTTTGCATCATTAGTCCCTAGGTGGCGGCATGTTAGCCTAATTAATGGATAAGCATGTAGACAACTACAACTAATCATGTTTAGGTATTTTATTTATTTGGATAATTTATTTCCTTATGAATTTTTCATTCTCCTAAGGTATGTCTCTTATATCGTAATTAATGGGAAATAACTTAGACAAGTTATTACTTTTAGGTAATTAGTGCCTTTTAATATTTTGAATAGTCTAAGTCCATATAATATAATGCTAGGGATAGTTAATGGTCATATGATGCAATGTTAGGGACAATCAATGTCTATATAATACAATGTTAAGGATAGTCAATATCCGTATGATACAATGTTAAGGATAATTAATATCCATATGATATAATGCTAGGGATGATCAATGTCCATATGATACAATGTTAAGGACAATCAATATCCATATGATACAATGCTATGGTACTCTTGATTTTGGATAGTCTATGTAATTGATTTAATGTGTTGGATAGCCTATTTCCTTGTTGATTTATTGTGTTGGATAGTTTTTCCTTTTTTATTTGTTGTGTTGGATAATATAAATCTTGATTGTTGTGTTTTAGATATTCTATGTCTTGATTATTTTGGTTATGTTTAATGCCCCTATTTGTGGGAATTATTTAGATGATTCTTATGAAAAATAGCTTTATAGGATAACTTGCCATCAATGATATTAATTTCATTAAATATTTTTTAGTTGGTGCATTTAAAAGGTTGATTATTTTGAGTGCTTTATCATTTTTTTATGAAAATAGGATTCTTATGTCCATCCACTGTAATTCAACAAAGCAAATGAAATGAATATATCCAAGGTTTTGCTTGATACCCTCATTAGGGCCTATAATATAATAGAGTATGCTTTTTCCATCATATAAAAGTGCTAATAAGAGGACTCACGTGAAAAAATTAAGAAAGATGAGGGTTTAGATGTTAAATCCATACTTTCCTATGACTTTAAAAGAGATAGACATCATTTGTAAATAAGATGATAGTTTTTATGAGAATGTTATTGAATAGAGAATATGTGTGACAATGGAAGCATGTAAAGTTATTATATTTAAGAACTATCAATTGATTATAACTGATGGTAAGCACATATCCATCATAGGGTGACCAATGATTAATAATAGTCCTAGTTCTCACTATCAAAATATGAGTGCTAATGCATACATAATTTCAACTATGAAAACACACATGACAATATGCATTTAGACACCCAAAATTTGCACATTCTTACTTTTAGGTATTCATATGCCATCATAGGCTGATTTAACCATCTGTAGGCTACCTTGGTCACTTGTAGACTCCAAACCTACAAAAACTAGGTAAAATACACCCATGATACTTCCAACTCACTTCGAATCCATCTACTAGCCTCCTAAGGTCACTTAAGCCCTTTCCTACACCTAATTAGGACCCCATGGGACAATTCTCCCACTATAGATCCTGATTAGACTAATTAACATTCTAATTCATCATTGAATTTCACTTAAATACACTTTTTTCCTTTAGTGAGTTTAATTAGGGTTCTAAACCAAAATTATACCTAAGAACACTCCTACACATGTGTGCATCATTATATTAGTTAGGATATTTCTATAAGCCCTAACTAAACCCTAACCTAACCCATGACTTAGCAAACCCTAGCTAAACCAAACTCTTCCTCACACATGTGTGAGGAGGAGATATTTCTCTAAGGCATGTGGGCTTGACACCTCCTCAAATACTAATATAACTCCAAAATGGAGTAACTCTAAGGGTTGGTTTATCTAACCCCCTCTCTTGACCTCAGCCTTTTCTATAAATAGAGGGTTCCCTGTCTTATTTTACTTTTCTTTCCCCTTTCAATAACTTTACAAAAACTCTACCAAAATCGCACTAGAGTCGCATTGGATAATTCCAAACCATACAAACAACATAAGAGTATCGATGGAGCCCATACGGATAGAGTATCTCCACCAAAAATTAGTCATAATCCAATTTACCCCTAACCTACGAATTCAGGTTCCAATTTGCTCCTTGACCTGTGAATTGACCTTGTAGTGGATCTACACCAAAAAAATCAATAGGTATTAGTTCTTTTATGTTTTAACAACATTCTAGTTCAATTTTTATCATTATTTCATGCTATTTTTATGTTGAGTTTATCTTTTATCACTATGGGACTTGATTGAGGCAAGCCCCTAAAATTACTAATCATATTTTATCCATCTAAAAACTAGGTGCATAAGAAAACCACATCGAAAAAAACATATTAGTGGACCATGCACATAGAAGTCCACCTTCATTGAGGAACTCTTAAAAACATCATCAGGATGTTGTGTATTTTGTAAATAAAATAGGGATATTAATATTTGTAACCTATAAAGCATTCCTTTATGAAATAAAATCAATATTTTTGAGCAGTTTGCATTGACTTGATCAAATGAAAGTCCGTTTTTGTTAGTTTCATTCTAGCACACCCGGTGGTACCCCCACAAAATATTGCATTAGGCTAGTTTTCTTACAAATATAATGCAATATCTAGTTTTTTGTGTTGTTGCATGTACCCTCAAGGTAGAACATAACCTTCCTAAGCCTTGACAAGCACTTCAAGCCAACAGAAAAGGGATTTTGAAGCTCCTAAACCTGATTCACCCCTAGCCTTTGAATCAGAACCTAATTTGTAGGTCACCCTATGAATTTTTTCATACTACTCCACAAAATCCTAACACAATAGGGTATCACAACAAAAACTTCAAAACACTTATCAAACATCTCAACAATCAGGTATTCCCCTTGGAATTTGTTGTTTCTATATTTCTTGTTGCATAAGCAATTTCACATTCAAAATGCATTGTGCTATTTGGTATCCTTGTTCATTTTTGAAACAATAATTAGGTCTATCAAAGTGGTCATAACTCATTCAATTTTTTTCAAAGTTTTTTGATATCCTTTCATTCAAAAATTACATTCCTCTTTTTATTTTGTTATTTCCAATTGTCAAACTAGTTCTTCATTCCTTTTTTTTAGTTCGCATTTCATTCCTTTATGTATGTTTGATAGGCATTTCCAATTCCTTTCCAAAACTTGCATTTAGATCAAAAGTTTTTAATTTCTCTTATGTTTCAAAATAACTTCAATTTCATTTCTCAAAAATCACATTTAGACTAGTTTTTTTAGAATCCCTTTTCTATCAAAGATTTAAATTCCTTTTTGCAAAATCAAATTGCATATCTCTTTCATGTCATCAAATTAGGATTTCAAATTTCTTTCAAATCATTTAGATTAGAAATTTTCCATCTCTTTCACAAATCCCCTGGGTAACTTGCATATTTATTTTCATGTCATTAGATTAGGGTTTCAAATTTCTTTCAAATAATTTAGATTAGAAATTTCCCATCTCTTTCACAAATCCCCTGGGTAACTTGCATATTTCTTTTCATGTCATTAGATTAGGGTTTCAAATTTCTTTCAAATCATTTAGATTAGAAATTTCCCATCTCTTTCACAAATCCCCTAGGTAACTTGCATATTTCTTTTCATGTCATTAGATTAGGATTTCAAATTTCTTTCAAATAATTTAGATTAGAAATTTCCTATCTCTTTCACAAATCCCCTGGGTAACTTGCATATTTATTTTCATGTCATTAGATTAGGGTTTCAAATTTTTTCATTTAATTTAGATTAGAAATTTCCCATCTCTTTCACAAATCCCCTGGGTAACTTGCATATTTTTTTTCATGTCATTAGATTAGGATTTCAATTTCTTTTTGCATAGTTAGTCTCAAATTTATTTCATGTTTCAAAATTAGGGTTCCAAAATCCCTTTCATCACATGCTTCATTTTTCTTGTTTACATATTATATAGAATAGATCCTTGTTTCTTTTATAAAAAACACATAGGACTAGTTTTCATTTTAAAAGTGCATCTAAATCTAGTTTCATTTTGAAAATGCATCTAGGCCTAGCTTTCATTTTTGAAAAGGCATCTATATAGTCATTTTTGCTTTCCCTCATTAGTAAAAAATACACCTACACACACTCACGTACCAAACAAAATAGTGTAAGGATTGGATTTCATCACCAATTCCCCACTCAAGACTAGTGAGGAAGGAGTTCTACCCTCCACCATCTCACCCCCTAGACACCTTAGAATCCCCAAAAGATATTTTTTGGACTTCATTATGAGAAAATCCCCCATTTTTGAGATTGGTTTTTCAGAATTGATCACCGAAAGGGACCTTTGGAGTGGGATAGGATTAGACGCCTTTGTTTACAAGGCTTACATAATTAGTGAATATGGTAACTATCATTCTTCACTAAGCTCTCTTGAGAGTGTAATAAATACCTGGTTGGGCTAGTAGCAGGTATTATATAGTACCACATCTTCTCACGAGAGGATATCAAACTTACTTCAACATTTTGAGTTCCCCTCTCTAGGTTATTATTTTACCACACCTTTCATACAGGTCACCACTTGCCTATCAAGATATTGTTCTATTTTGTGCACCTTTGGGTGTTGTAGGATGTTTCATGCCTATGACATTCCTATTCTATTTAGAATTTCACCCCACTTCCCATATTTATTTTCTAGCAACAAGTTCCAACATCAAAACACACAAAACAAACAAATAATTTATTTTTTGCATTTAGAAATGAATCTAGTTACACACTATTCACATCCTCAAACAACTGGTTTTAGCAAATTTACACATTAGCAGCACATCCATTGGCTATCTACAGTCTGTCACTTCTAATTTTTTAGTCATATTCATAGTTTAAGTCTAATTTGTAGGTCAACCTATGTATCAGATCTCAATTTGCATAGTGACCTACAAATCCTACTTTCAGGTTTAGAAATTAGTTAAACTTTATAGGGTTATTCAGAAACCCCACAAATATCACACCCAGAACCTTAGATTTCCATTTCTAAATATTTCTAAGCATACATTCACCACACATAAAAACATGCCTATTGTTACACATATCCAAGCGCACGAGCAAGAGTGCCTCGAGGAGGGGGTATTTTTTGCCACTTATAGCCCATCTACTTCTTCCCCTACATATATAGGAGAAGATACCACACTCACAGTATACCATACCATATTTTTTGACTTACCTCACACATACACTATGTCTCATGATGAGACTCCCATTTCATCTGGTGAATATGATCCACTTCTTCCCAATTTACCTTCACTTAACCTGCCTTCCATGTTTTGTGATCACATTCTTTATATTTCTCTAGGACATCCACATCCTCTATTTACTGTTGATGAGGAGATCACTCCTACCTCACCTACCTTCACACATCCTTTATTCCAAAGTCTATCCCAATCACTCTTTGAGAATCACTCTTCCTTGATTAATCACACTTTCCTTGAAATAACCTCATTTACCCCTACCATTTGGATGATATCCAATACCTCATATTCCACTTTGAGCATGTAGGAACCCTCGTCATAAATCCCTCCACTATAGCCTCCTTCAGAGCTACAGTATTAACCCCTCACATCATCATATTAGGATACTTTCCAAGCACTACAACCATAATCTTTCCAACAATATTAATTTGCATCCTTCGATGCTACATCACAACCACCTTCCCACCTAAAATAATTCTCATATCAGACACATCAACACACACTGTCACCCTTATCTGGTGAGACCAATTTCACCATGATGTCTCCTTAGGGTCCCACCATGGAATCCTTGGTTCTCTCCTATTCATTGTTGAGCAAGGTGTTGCAAGAGGTTTGTCATTGTTGTCAACACAGGAAGTTAGATCTAATGATGTAGTGGACAAATAGTTCAGAAGTCATTCAGATGCAGAGGATAGAAGTTCAATGGTTAGTCAGATCATGTACAGTGCAATTCCAGAAAAACAGAAGTAACCCAGATTCAAAAAATCAAAGAAAAAGACAAGTAAGAAAACTGTCACGATATCGCGACATGTTTTCTATCGTGATTTCGTGACATGTCAGAGGAGAGAGAAGGTGCAAAGAAAATTTTCATGATTTCGTGACATGTCAGAGGAGAGAGAAGGTGCAAAGAAAAATTGTCATGATTTTGTGACATGTTTGCAGAAAAGAAGGCAAGGAGGAAAACTATCGCGATTTCGTGACATGTTTGATGAAAAAGCGCTAAGGCAAAAAACTGTCGCGATTTCGTGACATGTTTGGAGAAAAAGCGCTAAGGCAGAAAACTATCACGATTTTGCGACATGTTTGGAGAAAAAGCACTAAGGTAGAAAATTGTCACAATTTCGCGACATGTTTGGAGAAAAAGCGCTAATGCAGAAAATTGTCATGATTTCGTGACATGTTTGGAGAAAAAGTGCTAAGGAAGAAAACTGTTGTGATTTCACAACATGTTATGTTTTCGCAGGCGAAAGGCAAAAAAGAGCTTAAGGCAGCAAAAGTGTCGCCATTTTGCGACATGTCATGTTTTCGTGGGTGCAAGCTAAGAAAAGGACAAAGAGGCAGAAAGTGTCGCGATTTCGTGACAGGTTGCATGAAAAGCCTCCGAAAGCCGAAAGCGTCGTGATTTCATGACAGGATGAAAGAAAGATGTACGGATGGAAAAAGTGTCACGATTTCATGACTGGCAGCAGTGAAGAAGCTAGCAGGATGAAGGTGTCACTTTTTCACGACATGTCATGGTTTCATGACTCTTGGAGGAGAGAGACTGTACGATGCCATAAATGTTGTGATTTCATGACAAAAGCGGATAAGAAGGCCTAGAAGCAAAAAGGGTCACATTTTCACGACAAGAGTGAGAATGATGTTAGCGAAAGTTAGAAGTGTCACGATTTCACGACAAGAATGGTGGCAAAGCAGACAAAGGCCAAAAGTGTTGCATTTTCACGATAGCAGGGTAAAGAAAGCATACGACCATAAAAGATGTAGCGATATCGTGACATGTAATTTCAGAGGAGAAGCTACAGGAAAAATGACAGAGGCGACAGAGGCGGTTGAAGCCAACAAAGTTGGATCTGGGTCAACAGAGATTAGGGTTTTGCAGTCGACAATTTTTAGGGTTTGCAGTCGACTAAAATTAGGGTTTTTCATCCGACTAAGTTTAGATATTTGCTCATAAATTTTACGCTATAAAAGGAGGACAATTTCAAGATTTGAGTGTATCGAATGCATATCGAATTTGTGCAAGTAAAGTCCACATTAAGTAGCGAGCGAGATGTGTCGATCTAAGTGCGAATTGAGAGCAATCTAAGTGTAGAAACGTCCAAAGGAGTAGATGTGATCATTTGTTGGTGTGTAGGAATGTTGTGCAGAGGAAAACTGTTGGTGCAAAGAAATTACGCAGAAGCAGTAGAGTGTGCAGAAACAGCAGACAGTTTGCAAAAGGTTGAAGGTATCTTTCTGTTATTTTTTGTGAAGTCCAAGTTGCAGCTTGGCATAAGGTGTTGGTGCTCCTTCTAGTTGGTTCTGGTGAAATAAGGGTTGGTGCTCCTTTCTATTGGTGTAGAAAAATTGAGGGGTTGGTGCTCCTTCCAGTTGGTGCTGGTAAATGAGTTGTAAAGTAGTTGCTTTACAAAGGCTAGATTTGGATGGTAGTCCAAGCAGTCATTTTTAAGGAGTAGCCACATTGGTGAACCTCGTTAAATCTATGTTGTGTGTGATGCTCTCTTGTTATATCTGATTTAAATTTGTTTCATTTTTGCATTAAGTATTGCTAGTTTAAAATTTTAAAATATCACACTGATTCACCCCCCTCTCAGTGTCACTGTAAGTGCAACAATTGGTATCAGAGCCAAGTTCTTGAACAGGCTCAATCAGCTAGGGTGATCTTGGAAGTGATGCAATGGCAAGTGGTGAAGGTTTCTCCTCAAACAAAGCACCATTGTTTGATGGAACTAACTATGCTTTCTAAAAAATAAGGATGTAGACATATCTCTATGATTTGGATTTTGACATCTGGGGTGCAGTAGTTAATGGTTACAAAGCTCCCACTACTGCTCCAATAGACACTACCGATAAAAAGGCATTTGAAAATGATTCAAAAGAAAAAAATACCATCATGTGTGGATTAGTGGACAGTGAGCTAGTCAAAATCATAAACTGTGAATCCGCAAAAGATGTATGGGACAAACTAGAGAACATTCATGAAGGAGACGATAGGATCAAGGAGGCCAAGCTTCAAACATATCGAGCTCAATTTGAATCCTTAAATATGGATAGTGATGAGAACATAGAGGCTTTCATGCTAAGAGTCAACATGATCACTAATTCTATAAAAGGTCTCGACAAAGATATGGATGATGCTCGATCGTGAAAAAGGTATTAAGATATCTCCCTTCAAGGTTTGATTCGAAAGTCTCAGCCATAGAAGAAGCTAAAGATCTAAATCGCTTTAGTATGGATGAGATGCATGGTTCTTTGACTGCTTTTGAAATGAGAATAGGAAGGTCTAATCCCATAGATAAAGAAGCAGCTTTCAAAGCCCTAAAATGCAAAGACACAAAACAAGGATCTGAAGAAGAGGATGTATCAGATGAAATGGAAGCAAATTTTGTCAAAAAACTAAGAAATGGAAAAGGAAAATACAGAGGAAAGCTACCATTTAAATGCTTTAACTATGGAGGCATTGGGCACTTTGCGACAAAATGTCCACTCAATGAAAAGAACCAAGGTGAGGAAACTTCGCACCAAGAAAGAAGTGACTGGAAGAAGAAATCAAACTTCAGGAAAGGCAAATTCAAAAATAAAAGCTTCATCTCCAAAAATACAAACTCTTCAGAGGATAGCTCTAGTGAGGATTTTGAAGAAGGAACAGGTGAAGCTCTATTCATGGCATTTGAAGTAGAAAAATCAAAAGAGGTAGAAAAATCAGAGAAAAGAGAAGGAATGAACTCTAAAGCTTGTGTTGAAAAACCTGAGGCAGAAGTAGATCTAGAAGGTGAACTGGTCTCTGCTCTTGTAGAATGGAAATCTAAGAAAATAAAAAATTATAAACTTTCAAGGAAGCTTGAGGATGCAAATGACATCATAACCAGTCTGAAAATACAGACATAGGAATACAAGAAAATATCTAAGGATCTCGAATTTCAGATAACTATGAAGATAGATTACTGTTGTAAACTAGAAAAAGAGAATGTCAGTCTACGAATGCATATGCAAGAACTGGATCAAAAAATCAGCTGTCATCAAAAGTGTGAAGAAAGTTCGATGAAGCTGGATAAAATTTTAAGTGACCAAAGACCTACTGGCATCAAATTTGGTCTAGGCTTCATGGAAGGAGAATCGTCAAATGGACAAAAAACCAGAAATGTAGAAACTATGAGGAATGAAGAGAAGAAACAGACTGATGAAAGAAAAACAACTCAGGCAAATAAAAGCAGTAATACCAGGCCCGAAAGGAGAACTGACAATGATGGTTTTACCAAGGTCACAAATCAAAGAAAAAGAAGATCTATGGTTCCTACTACAACCTGGCAAAGACCATATTTCAGGTTCAATAATCACTTTTCTAGTTTCTATTTCAAATGTAATGGTTATGGGCATAAAATTGCAGACTGCAAGTATATTGTAGGACCAAGAAGCTTTACTAGTAGAAATGCTTTTTCTCCTCTAACAAATTATGCAATAGAATGTTTTAACTGTCACAAATATGGGCATATTGCAAGAAATTGTCGCAGTACCTCTGTTTCAAATCAATTTTAGAAAAGAAAATTTCAACTATAGATGCCAAGACAAAATGGAAAAATTTCTGAAAGATATACAAAAGATATTGAAAAATGGAAGTCCAAACTAGAACTCGATATCGCAGTCAAATCAGAATGGAAGCAGAAAGAACAACTTAGGGAAGAAAAGGAATCCTTAATAGTTCAAATAGCTTTCAAGGCATAGAGCAAAAGGGTACCATGGATACTTGACAGTGGATGCTCAAGTCATATGACAGGTGATAAATAGAAGTTTGAAAAATTGCAAAAATATGAGGATGGTTCTGTAAAATTTGGAAATAATTATGGAACTAAGATAATCGGAAAAGGATTAGTTAAAATTAGTGATGGGAAGATCAAGTCAGAAGAAGTTTTATTTGTCGATGTTTTGAAGCACAACCTGTTGAGTGTTAGTCAGATCTATGATAAAGGACATGAAGTTGTTTTCAAGAAGCAGGGTTGTGAAGTCATGAAATAAAATAGCAGAAAATTGATAGCTACTAGATCAAGGACATATAGCAACCTGTACACTCTCTCAGAAACCTTAGAAGTTAATTGTTTCATTAGATAGGAGGAAGAAAACTGGTTATGGCACAAGAGATTTGGTCACATTAGTTTTGATAATCTAGTGAAAATTAGCTCGAATCAGACAGTAAGAGACATTCCAACCATCAAAAAAACCTCAAATAGCATTTGTGCTTTGTGTCAAAAAGGAAAGCAAACCAAAAGCTCATTCAAAACAAAAGAGTACTACACTAGCAAACCTCTGGATCTTATACATACAGACTTATGTGGACCGATGAGAACTCAAAGCATAAATGGCGATAAATACTTCATGTTGTGTATTGATGATTATACTAGAATGACATGGATATTCTTCTTAAAGAATAAAATAGAAGCTTTTGAAATGTTTAGATCTTTCAAACATCTAGTTCAGAATGAAACAGGAAAAAGGATCAAATGCTTACGGTCAAATAGAGGAGGAGAATTCATTTCAGACGAATTTAAAGAATACTATGAAAAACATGGGATTAGGAGACAATATTTAGTAGCTAGAACTCCCCAACAGAATGGTGTAGTAGAAAGAAAGAACAGAACAGTACAGGAAATGGCACATACTATGCTGGCTGAGAACAAAATCATAGATAGATTTTGGAAAGAAGCAGTCCACATTGCAGTATACATTCAAAACAGGTACATGCTGAGAACTCATGAAAGTAAAACTCCTTATGAGCTGTGGTTTGGAAGAAAGGCAACAACAAAACATCTCAAAGTTTTTGGCTATAAGTGTTACATCAGAAACACTGATGACAATCTTGGGAAGTTTGAAAATAGAGCAGATGAAGGTGTCTTTTTTGGGTATTCGATAAAAAGCAAAGCTTATAAATGCTACAACAAGAGACTCAAGAAAATTGTGGACAGTGCTGATGTTAAATTTTGATGAAGGAGAAAGAACAGGTTAACTATGAAGAAAATTACCCAATTTATGAAGAAGCCATTGAAGGTGATGAGGAAAATGAAACAGAAAAGAAATCAACACTTGACTCAGATGACTTATCTGATGACTCGGAGGTGGAATAAAATAAGAAATTCAAAACAGACAGCTGGCAGAAGAATCATCCCAGAGATCAAATAATTGGAGATCCCACAGCTGGTGTTCAGACGAAAGAAAGTAGTAAGCAATTATTGTCTTTTATCCTGCATTGAGCCCAAAAGTATATCTGAGGCAAGCAAAGATGATAGTTGGATGAAGGCAATAAATGAAGAGTTAGATCAGATCGAAAAGAACAGAACTTGGGAATTAGTTCCTAGACAAGCAAATAAGAATGTAATTGGCACCAAATGGATATTTCAAAATAAATTGAATGAAGATAGACAAGTAGTTAGAAATAAAGCGAGATTGGTCTATAAAGGGTATGCACAAGTTGAAGGTGTTGATTTTGAAGAGACTTTTGCACCTGTGGCTAGATTAGAAGCAATCAGAATGTTTCTGGCCTTAGCAGTTCATAATAATTTTAGAGTTTACCATATGGATGTAAAATCAGCTTTCTTAAATGGGAAACTTGAAGAAGAAGTGTACATTGAACAACCAGATGGTTTCCAAATTGGTGAAGATCCCAATCTTGTCTGCAAATTAAAGAAAGCTCTATATGGCTTAAAATAGGCACCCCGAGCGTGGTATGCACGGCTAGATAACTATCTCTCTCAATAGGGGTTTAAGAAAGGTATGGTGGACAATAATCTGTATGTCAAAACAAAAAATGGGCATCTCATTGTTCTAGTTGTTTATGTAGATGACATCATATTTGGTAGCAGCAAGGATGAATCATGTAAAGACTTAGCAAATAAAATGCAGAAAGAATTTTAAATGTCTATGATTGGTGAACTTTCTTAATTTCTTGGGTTACAAGTTAATCAAAATGAGAAAGGCATATTTATTTCTCAAGTCAAATATGTGAAAGAGATGCTAAAAATATTTATAATGGAGGACTATAAGCCAGTTAGCACTCCTATGGTGACAGGCTGCAAGTTGAGTAAAGATGAAAAATCTCCTCCTGTAGATCAAACCATGTACAGATCTATGATTGGAAGCTTACTTTATTTAGCAGCTACCATACCAGATATTCTGCAGGTAGTTTGCATGGTAGCAAGATTTTAGGCTAGTCCCAAAGAGACTCATGTGACTAGCTACAGGGATCACCTTCTTAGGCGGAGCATTTGAGTATTTGCCTATTCTTTTGCTCATGATCATAATTTGTGCTAAGTGCAACAAATTTTGCCTGAGAATTGTGTGTATAGACTCAGGGGGAGTCTGCAGCAGCCCTTTGGTATTATTGACAAAGGGGGAGAAGAGTTACATGAATGTATATAGGTGTTGCCAACAATTCCAAAGGGGGAGATTGTTGAGCAAGGTGTTGCAAGAGGTTTATCATTATTTTCAACACAGGCAGTTAGATCTAATGATGTAGTGGATAGACAGTTAAGAAGTCATTCAGATGTAGAGGACAAAATTTCAAGGGTTAGTTATATCATATACAGTGCAATTCCAAAAAAATAGAAGTAACCCAGATTCAAAAAATCAAAGAAAAAGACAAGTAAGAAAACTGTCGCAATATCGCGACATGTTTTCTATCGTGATTTTGTGACATGTCGGAGGAGAGAGAAGGCGCAAAGAAAAACTGTCACGATTTCGTGACATGTTGGCAGAAAATAAGGCAAGGAGGAAAACTATCGCGATTTCGTGACATGTTTGATGAAAAAGCGCTAAGGCAAAAAACTGTCATGATTTCGTGACATGTTTGAAGAAAAAGCGCTAAGGCAAAAAACTATCGCGATTTCGTAACATGTTTGGAGAAAAAGCGCTAAGGCAAAAAACTGTCGCGATTTCATGACATGTTTGGAGAAAAAGTGCTAAGGCAGAAAACTGTCGCGATTTCGCGACATGTTATGTTTTCACGGGCGAAAGGCAAAAAAGAGCTTAAGGCAACAAAAGTGTCACGATTTTGTGACATGTCATGTTTTCGCGGGTGCAAGCTGAGAAAAGGACAAAGAGGCGAAAAGTGTCACGATTTCGTGACAGGTTGCAAGAAAAGCCTCTGAAAGCCGAAAGCATCGCGATTTCGTGATAGGATGAAATAAAGATGTACAGATGGAAAAAGTGTCATGATTTCATGACTGACAGCAGTGAAGAAGCTAGCAGGATGAAGGTGTCACTTTTTTGTGACATGTCACGGTTTCACGACTCTAGGAGGAGAGAGACTGTACGGCACCATAAATGTCATGATTTCACGACAAAAGCGGAGAAGAAGGCCTAGAAGCAAAAAGGGTCACATTTTCACGACAAGAGTGAGAATGGCGTCAGCAAAAGTTAGAAGTGTCACGATTTTGCGACAACAACGGTGGAAAAGAAAGCGTACTGCCGTAAAAGGTGTAGCGATATCGTGACATGTAATTTTGTGGGAGAAGCTACAGGAAAAATGACAGAGGCGGTAGAGGTGGTTGAAGCCGACAAAGTTGGATCTGGGCTGACAGAGATTAGGGTTTTGTAGCCAATAATTTTTAGGGTTTACAACCGACTAAAATTAGGGTTTTTCAATCGACTAAGTTTAGATATTTGCTCATAAATTTTACACTATAAAAGGATGACAGTTTCAATATTTGAGTGTATCGAATGCATATCGAATTTGTGCAAGTAAATTCTGTGTTAAGCAATGAGTGAGATGTGTTTATCTAAGTGTGAATTGAGAGTGATCTAAGTGTAGAAACATCCAAAGGATTAGAGGTGATCAACTGTTGGTGCGCGGGACTATTGCACAGAGGCAAACTATTGGTGTGAAGAAATTGTGCAGAAGCAGCAGAATGTGCAGAAACAGCAAACTGTTTGCAAAAGGTTGAATGTATCTTTCTATTATTTTCTGTGAAGTCCAAGTTGTAGCTTGGCATAAGGTTTTGGTGCTCCTTCCAGTTGGTGCTAGTGAAATAGGGGTTGGTGCTCCTTTCTGTTGGTGCAAAAAAATTGAGGGGTTGGTGCTCCTTCCAGTTAGTGCTGGTAAATGAGTTGTAAAGTAGTTGCTTTGCAAAGGCTGGATTTGGACGGTAGTCCAAGCAATAATTTTTGAGGAGTAGCCACATTGGTGAACCTCGTTAAATCTGTGTTGTGTGTGATGCTCTCTTGTTATATCTGATTTAAATTTGCTTCATTTCTGCATTAAGTATTGCTAGTTTAAAATTTTAAAATATCACACTGATTCACCCCCCCTCTCAGTGTCACTTTAAGTGCAACATTCATTTCCTCCACCTACATTTCCCCTTCTTAGGATGTATGGTGCATCACCTTCCATTCCACTTCCATATTCATCCATGCCCATATTTTGAATCCCTCTACCACCTCCATTTTGAGCTCTAGCTCCTGGTTTCTTCCCTACCTATGATCCATGACCTATGTCTTATCCTACTAATCCTCCAAGCTATCCAACTCTACCTAGCTTTTCTACTCATCATGCTCCTAGCCAGATGTAGGTACCATATTTGGACACCTCATCTCACCCACCATTGGCATCATTTGTCCAGACACCACTTCCTCCATCGTAGCCTCCTACTCCTACCTTCTTTATGACACCTCCTACTTGGTCATCATCTCCCATGATCCAAACATTACAATAGACTCCTCTCCAGTAGATCCCATTTCAACAACCACAAATCCTACAACCACAATATTACTACCCCTAGTATATGCCTATTCCACAATAGGGTGTCCCATCAACTTCATCATCCTACGCTATCTAGTAGCCTCACTTATAGGTACAATCACCATATGTTCCACCACCACATTGGGAGGAACAACAACTCTAGTATCCTCCACATTCTTAGGCTCCACCTACCCCTACACAATCCTCTACACCCTTAACACCCGAGCTTCAACTTCTACAAGATGAAGTTAAAATGCTCAACCTCCATACAATAGTTATGGGCCACAAAATCCCACATACGATGAGCTCTATAATGAGCCAGTTCACCCATCAGTCCCCATTCCTCCCTACCCTTATCACTTCGAGATCCTAAAGTTTGATAAGTACAAAGGGAAAGAGGATCCCCATGAACATGTTAGCAATTATCACTCAGCTTGCTATCAACTTCATAGTAGCAACCCCCTCATGTTATGTACCTTCTCCCTCTCACTTGGGGGACAAGCCCTAGATTGGTACAACATGCTCCCACACCATAACTTGTACACCTTTGAGCAATTAGCCAACTCATTCTTGGAACACTTTTCCATCAACATCAAGAAGAAAACTAACTTCTCAGATGTCTACACCCTACGTCAGGTGGATGATGAACCTATTACCGAGTTTATTTCTAGATGGAGATCGGTTATACATGACCTCACTCATAGCCTCCCATCCATCAAGTTGGTGATACTCTTCTCAAAGAGTTGTCACAAGCACATCTCCACCTCTTTACAACTTCATCAAAGTTGCACCTTTGAGGAAGCTATCATGCAAGCTAAGGTCATTGAGGACATCAAGGTCCAATATAGAAAGATCAAGCTTAGACAAAAACCCTCTTACAATTCCAAATTTTGATTCAATAAGAATGCACCAAATCAACCCTATACTAGACCACCACAAACCAACCAGGTGGTAGCAACTTCTCCTACCTCTTCATCCATCTCATGACCTCCACCTCCATCACAGTAGTTGTTTTAGACTAGCGCACCTCCTGCACCCTAACCGACACAACCTCGTGGTCTTCATCCATAGCTTTCACAATAAAATTTGACCCCACTATCTGAGCCCTTGCCAACTCTATTTTAGTGATTGTATGATGTAGGCCACATTACCTTACCTAATATTTGACCTCTTGATCCCAATCAACCCAAACCTTGAGGATATATCGAGTAGGCCTTTTGCACATACCATCGATAGCATGACCATGATATAGACTCTTGTCATTCCTTCCATGGTCTTGTTTAGGACCTCATTGATCTAGGTACCATTCAGGTCTCAAACCCCCTCACACCTCAAAATAAAAACTTGGGTATTTACCAAAACCTATTACCCAAACATCGAGGGACAAATCCCCAAGGACCTCAATCCAATCCCCAAGGACAATCTAGATAGGTTAACAATGTCCAATGAGATCCACCCTCACATGGTGTCATTGGCATGATAAACCTTACCACTTGGGCCCAATGCTATCCACCCCACTAGGATGCACTAGTGGTTTCACCCTCAATACCATTCACTTCTCCATAACCTACTCCAATAACACAAGCCTCACCACACCTCCCATAAAATATTATTACCATTTATGGTAGTATTACACATCAGTTATACAATACCCCAGCTAGGCTATCCATATTTGACCTCTTACAACAATCTCAACCCCATCATGAGGCATTGAATGACATCCTTTGATCCATCAATCTTGAAACACATGACACAAATACATTTGTTAACTTCATGGGAAACATACCTCATTGCCTCCAACCCTCCATTAGCTTTCATGACCATGAGATCACCAAACTCATAGGAGAAGGAGTAGATCCACCTCTTCACATCCAAGCAACTATCAATGACATCACCTACAAGCATGTTCTTATTGATATTAGCTCTTCCATAAGCATCATCTCTACAACTTGCCCTACATCATTTGCACATCCCACCTACTCATTTTACCACACCTTCACTCGACCTTAGAGCATTTGATGGTTCCATGTGACCCATGGTAGGATCTATTATCCTACCCATTTGCATCGATGTTCGAACCATCTCCATCCTATTTCATGTCATTCAAGGTGAAATGTAGTACAATATCTTACTCAGATACCCATGGATCAGAGACATGCAGTGTGTCCCTTCTACCTTACACCACTATCTTAAGTATATCTATGATGGCCTCATCCATTATGTTCCTACCGATGGGGATCCCTTCAAATTTTACAACATCGTAGACCTTCCCCTAGGACCCTCATCATCCTCCACTCAGATCCTTCCCATCCCTTCTATTCATTCATCAGGAGCATCTACACCTCCTTCAATACCAATATCATCCCCACAAAAATCATCACCTAGCATGACACTTCATTCTACTACCATTCCTTTCTCACCACCTTCCTCATGGCCTCCCCCTCCTTCTCAGCCATCTTCTTCCACAAATCCTCTTCCTATGCTTCCACATTTTTCACCACCATCATCATCACCTCCTATCCCATCTCACCCATATTCCTCCATTGAACCTCCTCTCCTTCCCACTCCTCAAATGCCACCACTTCCTTTTCATCCATGACCATGATATTTCACATATTCATGTAGCTCGACACCCACTCCTCATACCCCAACCATATAGTTCCCATATGTGAACCACCCCATTCCATCTACTATAACTGAATGCCATGATTGGGAACAATGAGCTTCCCACTTAGATGATGAATTACTCCATTCTTCTCCTCCCATAATTTATGATTCCTAGCTAGCATCATCCTCTTTAGATTTTGATTCACCACCTCATTCCCCAACACACACCACACCTCGAGTATCAATTTTTATGATAAAATTTGGACCTAATGACTACAATATTTAGGATGCTCATATGTGATCCTAGATGATCCAATCCATGCAGGATTTTAGTTATCCTTCAGCTTTGGTCTTAACCATCGGTACCATTGTGTGACTAGGTCCCCCCAATAACTATACCAACTTTGTTTATGCTGGCCTTGACTCCTCACTCTCGACCGCTATACCTCCACCACCACAATCTAGTTTTTGTGGCACTCTAGACCACATGTCAAACCCCCAATTCACCCTACGTTACCTTTGATATTTCCATTGGTATGGATTTGGGTTAGGATGCTATGAAAAAGGATTACGAACACCTATCAACCCCCATGTTCAATTTCCAATAGATAAGTCTGGTCTAGGCTATCGCCCCTCCACCGTACACATGCTTGAGGATGAGCTTCAAGACCTTTCTTTGCATCCCATGCCAACACCCACACACACACTGGAAGACTACATTGACATGGACATCTTGGATGAGAGCCTATCTCCCCATTCCATAGTCACCATTCCATGCACTTTCTTCCAAGACATATCTCTTAATGACACAACTTTTACTTATTGTATCGATGCATTAGTTGATCAATTTGCTACCCTATCTCTCATGCCTCCTCATCCAAAGCAGCCCATTTCACCTCCTTCTTCACCACCTCTACATTTGACCACACCACTACCCATCCATCGACAACTTCATCGATCCATCAGGTGATCTCATTCTCCACCCATGGTCTTACGCCCACCATTAAACCTCCCATGATGATCCAATGCCTCTCAATTTTTATCATCAGATTCATCATCTTCCATGACCTCTATGACTTCCATCAACATGGTTGACATGGATTTATTCTCCCCACTTTGATATTCATCTCTCACACATCGTAACAACACACCCAATCCTAATTTCATCGATTTCACCCACATTTCACCAACACCCTCATCGCAAGACTTCTTGCTATCACCTTCTATCTTACACATGATAAATACACCTTCACCATCCACCCCACCTCATGTTCCGTGGGTCCATCACACCGATGTATATCTAGATGATGAGTTTGAATTACCTGAGGCTATCGATGACCTCCACCTTATCTCAATTTTAGAATAGCTCCAAGATGGCTCCCACATGCTCGTAGAAGAAACCATTGATGTCGATATTGGTGATGATCCCACAAATCCACACATTGTCAAACTCATCGCTAGCCTCTCTCTAGAAGAGTGTATCCTATTTACCACCTTTCTCAAGGAATATATCAGAGTCTTCACCTGGTCCTACAAAGACATGCCTGGACTCGATCCTTCTCTAGTAGTGCACAACCTCACTCTCGACAAAGATGCCAAACCTATCAAGCAGAAATTGTGATGCATGCATCCTACAGTTGCGTTACTAGTGAAATCTGAGCTCCAAAAGCTCCTCGACGTAGATTTCATTCAACCTATTGATTACCTTGAATGGGTCTCCAACATGGTACTAGTACCTAAGCCTTCAGGTGAGGTTCATGTATGCACTAACTTTCATGACTTGAACAAAGCTTATCCCAAGGACAACTTCCCCCTACCAAACATCGACTCACTAGTCGATTCCATCATGGGCCATGAAATGATATCTCTCATGGATGGATTTTTTGGCTACAATCAAATCAAAATCAACCCCATCGACCAACACAAGACTTCCTTCACAACCCCTTGGGGGACCTTTTGCTATAAGGTCATGCCTTTTGGCCTTAAAAATGTTAGGGCAACCTATCAACATGCAATGACTTACATTTTCCATGATTACATGCACAAAATCATGGAAGACTACATCAATGATCTCATCATAAAATCAAAAGAGCATTCATAGCACCTCACTGATCTACGTAAAATCTTTGATCACCTCTTGGAACACAACGTTCACCTTAACCCAAAGAAATGCATCTTTGGTGTCACTTCAGGAAAAATCCTAGGGTTCATCATCTCTCAACGAGGCATTGAAGTTGATCCTAACAAAGTCAGAGCCATCATCGAGATACCTCCACCCATGAACCTCAAACAATTACGTAGTCTACAAGGCAAAATTCAATCCATACATCATTTTATCACACAACTTTTAGATAAATGCAAGCCATTTAATCACCTCTTGCAAAAGGGGGTCACCTTCAAATGGGATGAAAACTATCAAAAAGCCTTTGATTCAATCAAATCCTACCTTACCTCTTCACCAGTTTTATCTCCTCCACATCCATAGAGGCCATTTACCCTATACATTTTTGCTATAGAATTCACACTTGGCACACTCTTAGCCCAAAATAATGAACTCAATCATGAGCGAGCTATATACTACATCATTCGTATGCTAGTTAGCTATGAAACCCACTATGTATACATGGAAAATTTATGCTTGGTTGTAGTCTTTGCCACCCAAAAACTATGCCATTACATGCTTAATCACACTACATTTGTCATTGCTCATGATAATCCACTTTGATACATGATGAACAAGAGTTATCATAACTCTCGTACTACTAAATGGATCATGCTCCTTACTAAATTTGACCTAGAATTCATTTTACAAAAATCCATTAAAGGGTAGGTCATCGTAGACCAGCTCATTGAGGCCCCATTACCCGATAATCAGCCTCTCATCATCCAACTCCCTGATGATTCCATATTCAATATTACAGAACTTGAAGAGTATGTTGAACCAGAGATAACTATTGACTTAACACTTTTCTTTGATGGTTCCCACTGCACACACGTTGGGGGTGCAGGCATTATATTTTTCACACCAGATGGAGAGCCTCTCCCATTTTCATTCAAATTAGGATTCCCCTACACAAACAATAATGTAAAATATGAAGCTCTCATTCTTGGCCTAAAGTAGGTGCATTCGATGCACATTCGGTGCCTTCACATCATTGGAGATTCTCTCCTTATCATGAATCAAGTCTAGGAGATATGGCAATGTCATTGTCCCATTCTCCAACAATATAAACAAATCACCCAACAACTCCTCACCCAATTTGAGTGGTATGCTATCGAAGCCACCTCATACTCCTCCAATCATTTTATCGATACAATGGCCTCCTTAGGATCATTAATACCACAAAATCCCCTCTCAGACATGATACATGTGTCCATTCATATGCTTACACAATCAACTATCTCATCTTCACCCCCTATAGATGATGATGGCATTCATGTTGTCAACATTGAGCTACATGATCCTTGGTTTTCACAAATCAAGGATTATATCAAATTAGGTTTCCTACCTTACGATCTACCACATGCTCAACATCGAGCATTCAAACAATGTGCCATTCACTACACACTACTAGGGGACATCTTGTATCATCATAGTTATGATGGTATCCTTCTACGTTACCTCGAACCACATGAATCTCAATGGGTAGTACAAGAAACCCATGATGGTACCTATGGTGGCCACTTTAGTGGCATGGCTATCACAAAATGTATCCTATGCATGGGCTACTACTAGCCCAAAATAGAGCATGATTATTATGAATATGTCAAGCGATGTATCAAATGCTAACAACATGCTAACCTCACACACCTTCCTTCACAAGCTCTCCAACCAATTCAATCCATGTGGCCTTTCTCACAATGGGGCCTAGATCTCATCGGATAGATCACACCTACTTCATCAAGCAATCACAAATTCATCATCACTACCATAGAGTACTTCACAAAGTGGGTCAAAGCCATCCCACTTGTCCAAACCATAGGAGCCAAAATCATGGCATTTATCATCGATCACATCATATGTCACTTTGGAATTCCTTCCCAAATCATCTCTGACAATGGTACACCCTTCAAAAACAAAACTATCCACACCCTCTACACCAAATTCAATATCCACCATAGCTTCTCGACCCCATACTACCCATAGGGTAATGACTAGGTCGAGGCAACTAACAAAACCATTTGCTCCATCCTTCATAAAATAGTTGTAGAATCCCACCATGATTGGCATAATCAGATACCTCTTACCTTGTGGGCCTATCATATGAGCATCCATACTCCCACTAGGGCAACTCCCTTCTCATTGGTCTATGGTGTTGAAGCCATTATGCCTCTTGAGCTTGAGATACCTTCATTATGAGTCTCCATGAAAGACTTCATCGATGATGACACTGCTCATCAAGCCCATCTTGACCAATTAATGCTCTTGGATGAGCATCACATCCATGCCATCGAGCACACATGTGTCTATCAAGACCACCTTCATCATGCCTACAATAGTAAGGTACATCAATATGAATTTCAAATTGGTGACCTGGTTCTCAAGGAAAACCAATAGATCACAAGCCAACCCCATCAATAGCATGACAAGTTCACTCCTAACTAGTTAGGTCCATACATCATCACACAAAAATATGGTTCTAGCACCTATCGATTGGCAACTCTCAAAGGATTCACTAAACCCAAGCCTATCAACATCATTCACCTTCACACATTCAATGCCTAGATCACCTAGGTATGCACCACCATAGATTGTACATAGTGTCATTACAACATGGTCCTCATTCACATCACCCACACAATCCACATCGTACTACACACATGGTTTTCACTTTCTGTTACACAATAAAAATATTTGTACTTTTTATGTCATTTATATGTTGTGGGTATTTTGGTTTTTGTAGGTCTTTCATCACCAATAGTGACATCTTCAGTGATACCTAATTCTAGACACACACATTCAACATACCACTCACCTTCATCATGTAGGATCTCTCGATACTACCTCTAGTACTAGTCACCCTAGCTGATCTAGCTAGGCCACCTGACATGGTCCATGTACATCAGCATTCCACATCATCACACTTCGACCACTATAACTCACCCCACCTTCGATCACCTCACCATAGGGACTCATCCTATTCACCCCGCTTAGGAGATAGCTAGGTCTCCTTATCCTCCTTCGTATATAAGGAGGAACATTCCCATACGATAGACCCTCATGCATGTAGATCATCCCCACCTCCCATAGGTGACCTGAGAGATCCATATCTACCACCCTCCTTAGTTCATCGATCTTCACCAGCATACTATCCCCCTAATAGGGGAGCTACACCTATTCATGCATCTTCTATAGGACTACCTCCACCCCTATTGATTGGTATGTCACCCTATGACTTATCCCTATGCTAGCATGCCACCCATGCCACCTCTACTTGCATTCCCCCATCCCACCCATGTCACTATCTACAGCCATCACTCGCACCACCTATTCTTCAGACACCACCATCCCCACTCTGTGGCCTCCCATTTCATCCTATCACACCATCAGCATAATAGTTCCACTCTCCCCCTTCTTCATCCCATTCACTTCCTACTCCACACCCATATCTCCATTCCATTTACCCACCTGAATCTTGGTCCCCACCTTCCTCGATTCCATCACCCCCTCCCATCGACATCCAACATATCCTCTCCCACCTCGACAACCTCGAGTTACACTTGAGCCATTATCATTGCCACTCCCCTTCATGTCATTCTACCATGGCCTGATCCACATCACCTTCTTCTAGGCCTACCCTTCACTCTTAGATTTGACCTACACCTAATTCTTGTATTTTGACCCAACCACTCATCCCTACCCCACCTTCTTCATGCTCATCACCACCTAACCCATATGTCTATCCTATGCTAGTTTGATCAACACCACTATCTCAAACATTTCACTAGCTACTTCACCAGGCCTCCTTGTACTACTCGAGATCCACCCTATCGACCCCTTGCGCCCTAAGCTATGATATTACAAAGAAAACCAATTTTGTGTCTATCATCATCAACTAGGGCATGACATCAATGTATGTCATACATTTGAGACCATTGTTTAGGACATGCTTTTTGATGACCCTCTTTCACATCTTGAACAAGCTCCCTCACCTACTCAACTCTAGAGCCCTCCATATTGGCTAGTACCTCACTCCACCCCATCATAGGATTCATTCATCTCCACACCTCATTACTTTCAACAACTATCCAATTATACCAACTACAAAAATCCTAGTCACCTTGTCACTTCACCTAGTCACTCGTGATCCGATTCATGTCATTTCACCTAGATTTTGCTTGGTTCCTTGTTGTTAGTTTTCTTCCACTCCATATCCTCTTCTCCTTCTTCATTAGCATCATTGAATGGTCATGCTTCGAGTGGCTACATTCCTATGCTGATTCTCCCCTCTTCTTCTCCCTTTTCTTTTCCTTCTCTTTACATCATTGTTTCATCTTCTCATATTTGTTGCACTTCATCACTTTCATGTTATTCTACATCTCTTATCATGATTCTCTATCCTCGCTCATCATTATCACATGTATTCTCCCACTTATATGCTTTTCTCCTATTTGCTACATCTCCCCACACGTTAGGGCAACCATTATCATGACTCCCTATTCTCATCATCCTCACTCCACACATCCATATTTAGACATGTGTTTTTATTTTCACCTAGTTACATCTCACATATTTCCTCTTGTAGATATTGTTCTCTCATACTAGATCTCACACTACATTCATTGCATATACCCATATTTCTTCTATGATTTCATTCATGTTTGTATATTCCATCTCTAGAAATGCACCCTTAGTAGGAATAACATATGCACTTGTTAGCATTACCACTTGGATGTCCACTCCCTTTCTCGAGATTACAAGGTATATGGTGTCTTGTATTTTCTTGACCATTCACTAGTTTAGTCAATCAAATGTCACCTCTAGCTGACAGGTTATTACACTCCTCATAGTTTCCTTTGGTTGGTTTAACTTCTTTCAAGGACCACTCACACAGGTCACATTTTAAATAAATTTTGAGTCTAGGGAAGATAACACCTTGCGTAGATATCACCATCTAGCGAATGGTTTCCCCTGCTCATCCTATAATTTGCATGGTCAACATACAACCTAGGGATAAACAAAGGGATAAGCATAAGCAAAATAAAAAAAGGTAGAAAACAAAAGCAAATGCCCATACAAAAAAAAAAAAGAGCACCACAAAAATAAAGCAATAAATGAGGGGTAGAAAACAAAAGGAAAAGCCTCCAAGAAACACAATTGTTATGCTTCATCACCTTTGGTCCTTAGGTTTAACATAACATCATGGGATGATTTCCATCACCAGCTATAGGCCCTAAGCACCTACCTACCAATGGAATAGTCTTACAAGTGGTGACACATCTGTCACATTAGCGACCTTCTTTTGTATAGATCACTATGCACTTGTGGATGAGCTAGCTACTTTGGCTATGTTTACAATGGGTTAGTCCTACCTCCCTCAAAATGGATAAATGAACATCACTTATTTGCACATACTGGTCCTTGATAGATTTTGACCTAGCTAGGTTAGTTATGAGTTGTTAATAAATCTCGTTCAGTTTTTCATGAGGTTTGATTGCTACAACTATGATTATCAAAATTATTACATACACACTATACTATCCTACATCCCTAAGATTATAGAATGGATCACATTACCATTAGTTATGTCATGATACAAGTGCTTCCTCTATGCATTTCAGCTTCCACATACATGCATCATTGCATCTATTTTATATGCATCTATTTACATGCATCATTGCATCTATCTTATATTTATTTACATTACATTATCCATTATCACATCTATCTTAGATCATGCATCATCACATCTATTTACATTCAATTCCATTACATCTACACTATAATGATATTTTCTTACACACTACCACATGCACATATATACATCTATCATACATTTACTTACCAATAATTCACATTACAAAAACATCAAAATATCACAAACACATTCAAATAAAATCATAACACATATATATAAGAGTTATAATAAAATAGGTATATATATATATAATATATTTAATTTTTTTTTTTTAAATACCATCAGGCTACAAAATGGGAACAAGTCCTCCACCCATCATCACACATGCCTGTAGGCTACAAAAAATATAATCTCATCAACAAACCATATCTCCTACTGATCACTAGGAGTCTCTCCACTCCCCTCATGAGCCACCCTCACCTACTCTACCCTACATGCTACTACCACCCCACTCGACTCACTACTACCTTAATGTCTGAGTACACTATACTACCACTATCCAATTTAGGAACACCTCCTATCTATACATATTGGTGCCTCTATCCTCACCTCTCCATTCCATCGATGTTGTACTCTGATGACTCTACTATGAATGTGTTTATGCTCATGATCATGATCTCGATCTTGATCATGACCTACCATAATTTGAAGTGGAATCCCATGCATTATTAAGATAATCTCACAATCATTGTATCACTACCTCCTCCCTCATCCGCTCTACCACATCCTCACTACCCTTCTATAGCTACTCTATCTCTACTCTCAAAGTAGCCACATCTATAGGGACCTCTCTACTACCCTCACTCACTCCCCATCCTCTCGTACCTACCACTGCTTCTCTACCTCAGCATGCAACTTAGCTATCTCTACCAAATGAGCCTCTCACTTAGCATCCCTAGTCTCTATCACATACTGCATCTTATGCACCTCTACCTTCAACTTCTCCCCTACCTCCATAGTCTCTCTGGACCATATGATGCATATTCTCTACTATCTCTACATGCCTCATCTCCATCACTTTGAGCCACCCATGCAACTCATCACCCCAACCTCTTACAAATCTCTCTCACTTGGTGCACTTCCACCATCCATAACTATCAACCTCTCCTCCAAATCATGGTGCTCCTCACTCCATGCTCCAAGTTATTCACCAATCCTCATCACTCTCTCTGAAGCTACCCCTCTAACTGATGTACCCTCTCTTACAACATCAATACCTCCTCATCAACATCCCTCCTCTCCTACTCCTCAAAGGGTATATCTCCCATATCTCCCATGTCACCAAGATCTCTTAGATCAATCATGTCATTAATACCTATATCAGCTCTAACATCATCCCTCACCTCCTCCATCATCATGGGATCCTCCATAGGTTGCTCTACACCACCTCTATGTCTCCACCACCCTCTCCATAGATGCACTAGATGTACCACCTAATCATCACCTCGATCATTGAAGAGGTACCTCCACCTCATCTCTCACCCCTCCCTATGGCCTAGATTTGGTACCTCTCAATGCTTATCCCTCTGATATAGACACCCCACTACCTAGCTGCACCCATCGATCAATCACTCCCCTACCTACCTCCCAACTCTGAGTCACCCACTAGGCATCATACTCTGGTGTCATACCTACATCCTCCACATCTAAAATAATCATCAGTGGATCCCTCTCACTAGTCCATGGTAATACTATAGGGTGACTCCCTCTATCACCTCATCACCTATAAATCATGATAGGTACCTCTGGAACATCCTATCATAAACCAAACTATCACATCACCCTACTGAACTAGAAGAACTTTGCCTGGTGAGTATACCATCCCACTACCCATCACCCTTAGTGGATAGCTCCTAACTACTCCTCATCATTCTCCCATACTACCCCACCTCTCTAGGACCTCCAACAAATATCCTTAGCCTCCAACTCTCCAAACTTCACCCTCTAAAATAAATGATCACCCTCATGTGGCCTCTTCATCCCCTTCTCCTCATATATCCTCCATCTCAATGCATATGGCAAGTGAGTCTTTCCCTCCACATGAGCATTATAGGGCAACAATGATGGTCACTCTATCACTATATGCTCCCATGCCCACACCTGTAGCAAAGGAGTCCAACTCAATCCCTTCTTCCCATGCACACTACATCATGTAACTCCCTATACACCTGGGCCAATAATGTAGGTGCCCATGCAAATACAACCTTATGCTCTACCATGTCACACACCACATCCAACATATTCTAGGTAAACAATACCTTAAAAGTATCTAGTAGCGCATATGTAGAAATCATCAACATCACCACACACTAGTGATTAGACAACATGCTTTGATACCATAGATACTCATAATCCATCTTCTTGATATCTACTTCCCTCCATCATGCACCAAATGCATACTCCATCACCTCCTCCTACCTATCATCTATAGCTACCCTCACTAGAACACCCTCAATAGGCAACTTATAGATCTTATACATGTCTTCCAAGGTGATCATCATCTCACCCATCAAAAAGTGGAAGGTATTCCTATCTGGGTCCCATATCTCACATAATGCTGATATGTAAGCTCTATTAGCATGAATGCTTACACACTCCCAAACTCCTCTCAACCATACTACATCCAACCACTTCTGATCTACATCATTCTTCATAACCTCCTCCAATTCAACCTTCATCATCCACACACGATGTCATGGCTCAATCTTCTTCACCTATTTCATCCACAAATAACACAAAAAATTTCATGTCATTTCCACACACAAACTAAATTCCATTCATTTTAGTTAATACAATTTCAATCAAATACTTGTCACACACATCATCATTATGGTATATCACATACTAAAAATAAAATACTAATAAACAACAACAAAACACACTTTGGGTAACCATTCACCCCCCTTTTAGGACAAACATCACAAAACATACAAAAATCAATTCACTTAAGCACATTTAACACCCACAAAATCATCCATTTAATTTATCACACATTTCGAGATATTAAACCATGTACAATTCATACAACACAACAAAACAAAAATACAATCATATATTTGGATACCCATTTTGCCATTTCATGGTAAAATTCCAAACAAATTTGAAAAATAGTACATATCTGGCTCCCAACAACCAATTTCATGTTCACCCACATACACATCATGGCACAAAATTCAAAAACATATCAAATGCCACAATACACAAAAAAAAAAAAAATTGGATACCCATTTCTCCTCTTTACAGTGAAAGTTTCAATGAATTTCAAAAATAGTACACCAATAAAAAACAAAAAAAAAAAAAAAAAACAAAAAAAAAAAAAATCACATATTTGGAATACCCATTTCCCACTTTTATAGATAAAATTCAATCACATTTCAAAAATAGTACCCTGTTTACCCCCAACAAGCAAAGTCAAATCAATCAACTACACTACCCACAAATCGATCAAACTAATGCAAAAATTGGTCAAACCTAACATCTGAATCACACATTTAGATACCCATTTGGCTTGTTTAACACTTTGTGTTTCAATTTTCATTAAATATTACATGCATTTCAAAAACATGCAAAAACCTCCCCTCCCTCATTTCACACATTTCTAGAAACAACAAAATTCAACAAAATCAAGTAGCAAGCACTTACCGATGGATCCCCACATCGACTACCAACACTAGTCTATCCCCTCACCATATCTACATCCAATTACCCAAACTTCAAGCACTCCACATCACCAAACGTCACTCACTCCTCACTCTCCAACTCATGCACCATGAAAATGACCCACATGCACGTCAAAAAAGCATAAATACACCTAAAAACCCTAATTCGTAGGTCACCCTACGAATTCAGGTCCAATTCATAGGTCACCCTATGAATTCAGGTCTAATTCATCCCCCACCCTATGAATTGAAGCTCTTGACTCCAAAATCACCAAACTTTCACTCCAACACCTAGGTCACCTTTCCCTCTTCCTGTCCATCTAATTTTTCATCCCTATTATCATTCATTTTCTTCTATCAATCGACTCATCATCATATCACCACATTCCATTCACCTCATTTTTGATTCCTCGTTTGAGGGGGTATTCATATCCAAAATCCACTTTGCATACAACCAAACAATCAAACATCCAAATCATGGATATCACATCTATCTACAAATTTTTTGTTGAAGATTATCTTAAGATAATAATAATCCAAATCCCAAATCAGATATTTGTTAAGTCATGAGAGCCATGCACAATATTGGAGATGTCTTCCTTTCATTCATGTATATCGACCCTGACCACATACTGAATGTTACATTTGATTAATCCATGCCACTCAACTCAAATGGTTTGACATGTGTCACCATGCACTCATCAATCAATCAAAAGCAAAAATTTGAATAGGCATTTGTTCTATTCATGTTTGGACCATCTTGCATTGGTCACAAAAGCAAAGTAGTCATAAGTTGCCCTCACAAGAAATCAATACAATATTGCAAAATATTATACAAAATCAACAAATCATCACATTGCATCCACAGTCATCCATTTGCATTCATCATCCGCATTTTGCATTTTACTTCTCATCTTCTTCTCCCTTCTTTTCTTGGCTATCGATCAATGTTGTATGGTCATGCTTCAAGTGGCTACATACCTTTGATTAGATCCCATTCTTTTCTTTCTTCTTCTTTTTCCTTCTTCTTCTTCTCTGGCTTTCAATCATTGTTGTATGGTCATACTTTGAGCAACTACATACCTTTGATTAAGGTCCACCCTTCTTTTCCTCTTTTCTCCTTCGGTTCACACACATTCCACTTCCTTCTCACATCATATTTTTGCACTAAACTATGTTCCACATAACCTAGTACAAAAAGGGGTAAATGTAGACACCCAAAAGTCACACATTCTTACTTCTAGGTATTCATAGGCCATCATAGGCCGCTTTAGCCATCTGTAGGCTACCTTGGTCACTTGTAGACTCCAAACCTACAAAAACTAGGTAAAATACACCCAGGATGCTTCCTACCCACTTGGAATCCATCTACTAGCCCCCTAAGGCCACTTAAGCCCTTTCCTACACCTAATTAGGACCCCATGGGACCATTCCCCCACTAAAAATCCTAATTAGGCTAATTAACATTCTAATTCATCATTGACTTTCACTTACATGCACTTTATCCCTTAAGTGAGTTTAATTAGGGTTCTAAGCCAAATTAGCCCTAAGCACACTCCCACACATGTGTGCACCATGAGATTAGTTAGGATATTTCTAAAAGCCCTAACTAAACCCTAACCTAACCTAGGACTTAGCTAACCCTAGCTAACCCTAACTCTTCCTCACACATGTGTGAGGAGGAGATATTTCTCTAAGGCATGTGGGCTTGACACCTCCTCAAACCCTAACCTAACTCCAACATGGAGTAACTCTAAGGGTTGGTTTATCTGACCCCCTCTCCTGACCTCAGCCTCTCCTATAAATAGAGGGTCCCCCTCTCATTTTACCTCTCTCTCCCCTTTCAGTCACCTTACAGAAACTCTACCAAAATCGTACCAGAGTTGCATCTGACAATTCTAGACCGTACAAACAACATCAGAGCATCCAGGGAGCCCATCCAAATAGAGGATCTCCACCAGAAAGTAGTCACAGTCCAATTCACCCCCTGACCTATGAATCCGGGTTCCAATTCACCCCTTACCCTGTGAATTGACCTTGTAGTGGGTCTACACCAACAAAATCAATAGGTATCAGTTCTTTTATGTTTTAACAACATTCTAGTTCAGTTTTTATCATTATTTCATGCTATTTTTATGTCGAGTTTATCTTTTATCACTATGGGGCTTGATTGAGGCAAGCCCCCAAACTTACTAATCATCTTTTGTAGGTCTAAAAACTAGGTGCAGAAGAAAACCACACCAACAAAAACATATCGGTGGCCCGCGCACACAGAAGCCCACCTTCACTGAGGAACTCTTAAAGACATCATCAGGATGTTGTGTATTTTGTAAATAAAATAGGGACATTAATCTTTGTAACCTATAAAGCATTCCTTTATGAAATAAAAGCAACATTTCTGAGTAGTTTGCATTGTGTTGAATTACTTGATCAAATGAATGTCTCTTTTTGTTAGTTTCAATGCAAATCTAGAAATTACCTCCAATATTTGGTACTCAATGCATATAACAATATGCATAGTTTGGGTTTTTTATTGCATATTCATGACTTTATATTTGATTATTTTTCCATAAGATCTAATTTATGAATATAACAAGGTTGTTTTGATTTGGAAAACATACCATTATCATAAAAATAGTGTCTTAGGAAATTAGGTACAATAAGAGTGATTGAAACAAATATTTTTTCCTCAATAACTTAAAAAATAGCACACCATGGTTCCTATGCTTTAGGATATGTGCCAAAGGCCATGCTAGTCTTATCCAAGCTATTATAAAGGATATATTTGATGGGGTAAATCAATTTATATTACTAAATCATGCAAATATTTAAACCAATAGATCACTATATAATAAATGTTGATTGAACACACAACACATATGTGATCCTAAGGATAGGTATCTAGTAATATCAAAGATATAGTGAAAATGCAATACAATATTATGCTATCCTACCTATATATTATCATGGCATCATTGTAAAATCCATTGATTCTTTATGCATCAAGCAATCATGCAACTATGCAAGCATTCAATCATGATAGTAATGGTTATTCAAAATTGATATCTATTGTAAAAATAAAATGATGTATATGATATGCTTGAGAAGAATGTTTATTAAGAAGATGGATACAAGAAAAAATTAAGTTGTCTTTTGGAGAAGAAATATGATGAGTTATTACATATTAATGGTTTTTATGTTGTGTGCTTATGTGTAAAAGCCATTAATATTAAAATAATTTTATCATCTCGTTCTCTGAAAGGCATGTTAAATGCATCACATACAAACAATACAATACAAATTCTACTAGAACATGACTTCTAATATAGAGGTAATTGTTGCATACCAATAGAGAAATAAAAACTATATACAAGGAAATCCAAAATCCTAAGGGTGGATACCCACTAGCATTAGTGATCTAATACAAGTGCAATGCATATGAGCTAACCTGATTAGTTTTTATCATTACATATTATGGAATCCTCTACTTCTAAATGCATCACACAAGCAATCATACATACGACATGCAATCAAGTAAAATATGCAAGCAATCATGCATATAATGTGATAAACATTTATGTAGCATGATTAGGCAATCAATGCAAAAATAACACTAATGATATTGAAAGTTCTTGTGGTGCAGAGACAAAAAAAACAACAATAATTTTTTTTATCTAAGACAAAAATAACATTAATGGAGCATGGATATCACCCAAAAAATGGTCCAGCATTTTTTAGTGATTAAGGTAAACCAATTCTTAATACCAAATGATGAAATATTCTCAGCCAAAATTTCCAATTTTAGCAAACTATGTTGTTGGTCCAAACCAAAAAATTAGATCTAGAATTGAAAAAAAAGCATACACATAAACTTTAAAAAAGCTCCAAAATAATGCACTATGAAAAATTTTGTTTCTTATCTTTTTCAAAAGGAATCCAATTATAAAATATATAGTGATTAATCAGCCTTGATCATGCAAAAAAACTAAAAAACTAAAACTAAAAGTTAGCTTTAAAAAAAAAACAACTTTTATTATGCCATTTTCCATGTTGTTTTTATTTATTTATAAATTAACTAAAATGGATACATTGGCATGAATAAAGCACCCAATTTAATATATTTTACATGTGTTTTATTTTAGTTACAACTCACATAATAATTTAATAATTATGGGTGACTTTTGACATCACCCTCAACAATCCACCCTCTAATGTGAAAGGAAGAAATATCCAAAATCTCTTTGATTCTCCCATGATTCACCTTCAACAACCCCTTTATGAGTATATTAGCAACTTGATCCTCACTCTAAACATACTCAATGACAATTGTTTTTGTTATAATGTATGAGTGGATTTAGAAAGCACCCAAAAACCTTGGTTACAAGAGGATCAAAAAAATAATATGTCAACAGACCTACAACAACATAAAAAAGTTAGTAGACCCATGAAGGTAATCCCAACATACAAAATGGAACCATATGAATGTTTCGATGAGGTAACAAAACATAAAGAAACAAAGGATAGGAAAAGCTATCCCTAGGTTGACTCAACACCGATTTTAGGATTCTCATCAAAAACCTTGTGAAGATATCTGAGCTAGTGGTAAAGCTCATACATGATTTTTTTAGCTTGGTGGTATAAGGTCCATGCAGTTTTGGATGCATTGATAGTAGTAGAAAGTGCCACCATGGTGTTGACGAAGTGGCTGGGGATGGAATTCTAGAACGTGCTAGCCACAAGATCATCCATTGATTCAAAACGTTTCCCACTAGAGGGGTTGCCTTAAAATATCACCTTTAGGATGGAACCATCAATATTCACATTATCTGGTTGAGGGAAATCCCATAAGGTCTCTAGGCTATCAATGCACTTATTCTTGGTTGTTGAGCTTATTAAGGAGTGGCACCAGAACTCAAAATTAATGTACTGAGGAGAGTCTTCAAGCAAATTGCTTAGGATTTTTTTTTTACCAAACTTGTAGGAATAAAGAGAAATAAATTTTGGATCATCATCATCACTAACCACACTATTCATAGGGGTTTCATGACTTGATCTTTGGTCAATGGACATATTGGAGGGTTTTATTGTGCAAGAAATGATAGTATTTTGAGTTTGCTTGTCAAGGGTGTATCTATACAAGATTAAGTGCAAGCCTTGGTGTATGGTATGGGAATAATTAACTTTCCTAACAATATCAATAGATATATCTACATATATAACTAAATATTTATACACATTAATAATTTTGATATCCCTAATATGGTTTTAAAATGCAAGATGAAAACTACAAAGTGGAAAATCAGGTTTTCCAATAGTAAAGTACTGCATTACTAGGATCATCACTCGATCACAAGGAAGTGAAAGAGAAGATCTAATGATACCACATTTCTATTGGATAATATTCTTACCTTCATATAGTAAGTAGTTAGTCTCCACCACCATTGAATTCCTATCACACTCGATAACAAGCCCGTTGTTTGGGATATCAGTCACTTTTACCAAAAGCCAAGTACTAACTTTAAATTATATACCATGAATGGTGATGCAACCCTAATTCCATGTATTTACAAACTCATCATATATTTTTGTATAACTCCCACTAAATTTCTTCAGAAAAGGAAGGAATCCATGACTACCAAGAATATCCTCCATAATTGGATCGATCTACAGTGATTTGGACTTGAGTAGGGCCATTTTTTACCACTAGGGAGGTTGCTTAAAAGTAAAAATGCTTTTGATACTTGGATGGTGGAGTATATTCAAGAAATTTATTTATCTAAACCCATCCCTATATGCAAATTTATAGTTATTTAAGGAAGGAATTCATCCAGAGGCTTTTGGAGGATGCATGTCAAAAGTTATGGGCATTATTTTCTTCAAACGTTGTTGCATATGATCATTGTAAATATTTGAAATATGTGTCCATATGTGTAATACACTCCCTACATGGAAAATGTATCAATATAATAGGTTCAATATGCTACCTATATTGTAAAGGAACCACTAGAGTAGGCTCGAGATACACCCCACATGGGAAAGGAACCACTAGATTAGGTTCAAGACACCTTCGGTGTTGGTGGCACTAGAAGGAAGGGCATCTTGGGAATGATTTAACCAAAATATGATGAATGGTACTCATTGGGAATAATTAAATCAATGGTTGACATGAAAGGTGCTAATGAATTGGTTTGGGGTCAATAGGGTGTGGGAACAAAATGGTGCTTCAACTCTACGTGTTTGGTCCTTGAATGGAAAACCATATTTTTGGATAATTGTATTGCCCCACTATTATCAAAAAATATTTTGGTAGGCTCATTTTGAGTCTCACTAAAATCCTTCAATATTATCCTCATCCAAATCCATTGAGTACAAGTTGAAGTAAGGTTTACATATTGATATTTAGTATAAGATAAAACCACCATACTTTGCTTCTTGCATGACCAAGAAATCAACCCACTTCCTACGATGAAATAATGCCCTGTAGTGGATTTTCAATCATCAATAGAACCTACCCAATATGAATCAACATACCCAACCAACCATGAAAATATTTCTGATCTATAGTGTATATCATTATCAAAGGTTCCCTTCACATACCTAAATATTTTTTTCACCACGTGCATATGCCTTTGAGTTGGCAAGCTATTAAATCAAGAAACTAGTGAAACTAACAAGTAATATTGTGTCTTTTGGATGTAAGGTATATCAATCCACCCACCATACTTCTTAAATTCTTCTCATCAACAATATGAATCACATACTCTTTCATAGGCTTCTCCCCACTAGCAATAGGAGTATCAACCACCTTAAAGTCTAGAAATAAAAATTTTCTTCAACATGTCTTGGGTATACTTGGCTTGGAATATGAAGCTCTTATCTTCCATTTGTAGCAGTTCCATGCCAAGAAATTATTTTATTTTTCCAAGATCAAACATCTCAAATTCACTTTTCATGCTCTCCTTGATGTCTTGCTTCATGGCTTTGGAAATTTCTATAAAATGATATTTTCAACAAGAATACAACATGTTAGTATCAATAATTTTTATGTAAATATTTGGCTAATTTTTGCTCCTTTCAAATATATTTTTAGAGAACCATCCATGTATCTTTGAGTACCAAGCTCTTGGATATTTTTTGAGCCAACAATTTACATTTTTTAACTTGTATACCCAATGCTCTTTAGCCTTTATTTTATAACCTTGTGGCTACTCCACATATACCTCTTCTTCATTGCCACCATTCAATAATACACTCTTAACATTTATTTGGTGAAATTACCATGCTTCCTGAGTATAAATTGAAAGTATCAATCCAATAGTATCATGGTGAGCCACAAGATAAAAATTCTCCTCATAGTCTACTCCATATGTTTGTGCATGCCTTTTTGCTACTAGTCTAGCTTTGTATTTGTCTATTGTTCCATCACTATGGAACTTGGTCTTGTAGACCCATTTTGTACCAATGATATCTATGTCACTAGTAGGTTGAATGTGTTGAAATGCGAACTATATTTCATTCATGAAGCAGCATTTAAATAATACATTTACAACTGAAAATAAACCCGAAGGTTGTGGAACCACCCGAGGTAAAAAATAGGGATTGTTATAGAAAATAAAAATACGCCTAAAATATAAACTAAATAATGAAATAATTAATATATCAATAAGATATGCTAACATCCCCCCTTATTACATTATTTATGTAATTGAAGAACTACTAATATCCCCCCTGATTACATCATTTGGTAATACAAAGAGAGCTGCGAAACAATTCAAAATTGACACGTGCAAGTGCCTTAGTGAAAATGTCTGCAACTTGAGCATTGGTGGGAATGTGCTGAAGCTGAATTCGGTGCCTTGGAACTACATCTCGAATGAAGTGACATTGTGTGTCAATGTGCTTGGTTCTTTCATGATGTACTGTATTCTTGAAAAGATTCAAAACACCCATGTTGTTGCAGAACAAGTGTATCGAATATTTTGATGGAAGACCCATACTTGTTAGGATGCGACGAAACCATATCACTTCGCACACAACTTCATGTGCGGTGTGATATTCTGCCTCTGTTGACGAAATAGCAACCACCTATTGCTTCTTGTTGTGCCAAGAGATAGGACAGGTGGTGCGTAGCGTAAGGGGGGTCTGAGTGTTTTTTTTTTTAAATGTGTGCTCAGCAAAAAAAACATGTATAGACCAGCGTTGGAAAAAATAATTAAGATATCAATAAGATAAGCTAACAGAATGAGAGTCCATGTCTCATTTCTCTCAATGGACTCCATCTCAACATTCATGGCCTTAATCCATTATTTCCTTTGACTACTCTATGCATAGTTCCTTGGTTCCCTAGAAATGCAAGATAAGGTATAGTAAGTCATTTCATCTTCAGTATATTCAATATTATTACTTGATTGAGCTTGAAGTCTTATTTTTCTCCTCTGATAGTTCTGATCTAACATCTGACTTGTTGGATGTGTAAGCAACAACCTCTTATTTTTTACATGGGTTGAAGTTGATGGCAAACTAGTCTCTTGGGAAGAACTAGTATTGTTGCCATTAACATTATGGACTTATGGAGCATCTTGATTGATCTCCATTTCTCTATCAAAATTCTATGCCCCTTCACTAATAACCTTTGAATTATTTTTTTATGATCATAAAACACTCATTCTCAAAAAATTACAATCCCTAGAAATAATAGTTTGTTACTAATAGGATTGAAAAACTTGTAAGCCTTACTACAATCATTATAACTTGTAGGAATGTGAGGCTCACTCTTGGGGTCTAATTTTTTCCTTTCAGTATAATCAATGTTAACAAATGCTAAACAAAAAAATACTCTAGTATGAGTCACCATGGGCTTCTTACCATACCATGCTTCATAAGGTGTCTTGTTTTTCACCACCATTATGGTACTTCTATTTAGGACGTAGGTTGTTTTTTGCACTACTTCAGTCCAAAAATTCCTCTCAAAATTCTTGTTCTCCAAAATGGTTCTTTATGACTCCATTATTTTTATATTATTTCTCTTTGCAACACCATTTTATTATGGTGTGTAGGGAGCAATAAAATACCTTTTTATTCCACACAAAGAGAAAAAATCTAGAAAATCCTATGAATAAAATTCCCCATCTCTATCAGTTCTTAACACCTTGATCATATAACCTGATTCCTTTTCATCCAATGCCTTTAAGATATTGAAGGATAATAAGGCCTCATATTTGGTATTCAATAAAAACACCCATATTAGTCTAGTATCATCATAAATAAATGAAATAAAATATAAATTTTTGTCTATGCTAGGACAAGACATAGGACCACACAAATTTGAATGTACCAATTCCAATTTCTTGGTAGATATCCATTTGCTGGTTGGAAAGCTTTCTCTATGGTTTTTTCTAAGTATACATGTCTTGAATTCTTCCTTCAATTTGGATTAAATCCTTGGAATACCTTCAACCATCTTTTTCTTAAAAAGAACATGTAAACTTCTGAAATTTAAATGACCATATCTAGAGTGCCACAACATGCTTGATTCCTAAATGGTAGAAAAGAAAGAATTTAGATTTAGCATATTTATTCTCAATGGATACATTCTATTTTTGACATAATATACCTTTCAATCAATTTTTTACCTTGCTTTTTATCAGATATCAAACATTCTTTATTGTCAAAAAGTAGCTTGAATCCTTTATTTACTAGTTGTCCAACACTTATCAAATTGTGCTTAATGTTTGGATCCAAATAACTATTGTTGATATAACCCTTCCCATGCTTTGTGGTGATAGTCATACTCCCTTTCCCTTCAACATTAATCATCTTCCCATATCCTAAGTGAACTTGGTTCTTGAATGAACCATCTAGCTTCTCTAAACAATCCTTAAAACGTGACATATGGTTAGAACATATTGAATCAAGAAACCACATATTATTTTATCATCCAAAATTGAATTACATGAAAGATAATAATTAATTTTATCATCATCATTCTCGGCTTGGTAAACATTTTTCTCATCCCATCTTGCTATACTTGATTTTTGGCTACTAGTTTCCTGCAGTATTTTATCATGTGACCTGGTTTCTTACAATAATGTCAAGTGACAACCTTCTTACCCTTCCACTTTAAATTTTATTGGTTTTTCACTTTTTGATATGAACTTTGATAAAATATACATTCTAATTTGAGGGATTTGTAATTTTTTTCGAAACCCATACTTTGGACTTGTTGGTCACGAATCTACCACAGGAAAGGATTTTCTAAAAACTATGCACCCTAGACCCGGCCAACATTGAAAGGCTGGGAGAAAGAGATGTCTCCCAGACCAATCTCCAGAGAGAGTTGGTTCCTTTACTAAAACTAAGTTTGATTTCAGATTAAATTTTCTAGAAAGGAATTATAAATGTGCAGAAAGAAACAAGAAATACATGGAAAGAGATGGGAAATATAGCCGTAGGCCGAATTTGTTAGATCGGGAAGAAACTCAGCAAGAATTAAACCTCAAGTGTATGAACAGCATATAATAATAAAAACTATAGCGTAATCCAGTTATGATCTTGTGCAAACAACCTTCAGAATTGCATTCCAGAACTCACTTTCTTATAGCAACATTCAAACTCAAATGCAGAATTTGAATCTAACAGCAAATTAGAAAAATAAGCATAACTGAGAAATACATGAAACAGAAGGAGATCACACACAAATACATTTTCCAAATCAGAGGCCAAGTCTCTTTCATTCATGCAAAACAACTTGAAAGCTTTCATTCAACACTGTCTCTCAAACTCCCAACACTTTTTTTGAGATCTACATTGCTTTATATAGAAGTCTTGCTTCTTTACAACATTTAAAACTTGCAACAAACTTCCTTGAGATCTACAACCTATGCAACAGAAACAAGGAAATGCTCCTCTTAAACCAGCCTTGAAACAAGGAGTCAGTCGTCTTCATTAAATGGTGATTCTTGAAATATTCTTGAAACCATTAGAAAAACCACAAACAACCACTTTGAATAATGAAAATATTTAATTCTGATGGATTGGACACGTTCTTCTACCTTCCTCGCATCGAAAAGTAGCAAAACATTTAATTCTAGAGTGCCTTTAATTCTTGAAAATTGCAAAACTGCATCGGGCCATTTGAACTGCATTCTAGCGCGAAACTGTAACAGGTCACGAAAACACGATAGGTCGCGAAATCGTGATGTCTTTTTGCTTTGTACACTTCCCTTACTTTGGATCATGAAAATCATCCATGTCACGAAATCACGACATATTCAGCTTCTTTGTCTCCTTCGCTACCTTGAATCTTGAAAATGCAACGCATCATGAAATAGTGATGTTTCGTACAATTATGTTCCTTCTCTGATCTGTTATCGCAAAAATGTGATAATGCATTATTTCGCTATGTTCTTCATATTTTGTTCTCTTCACTGCTTCAAACCACAAAAACATGACATCGCACGATTTCACTACATCTTCTTGTCGACACCTTCATCGTTATCTTTGGGTCACGAAAACCAAGCAAGTCACGAAATCGCTACACTATCTCGCCACTGCTCAATCTTCTCTTCTAAGTCACAAAAATCTGACATGTCACGATTTCGTTACAACTTACTACACTTGGTCCTTCTTCAACAATGTGTCATGAAATCGCAATGTTTTTTTGCGTTCTCTACTGCTACCACTTCCTATCATGATTTCGTGATGTCTGCCTCGTGCTTGGTCTCATTTACAAAAGTGTCACGAAATTGCTACGTCGTTCGTGCCTTCAACTTTTTCATCCACCTTAACCGTGACCATGCAAAATGTAGTGATTTCGCTACGTCTTTGCCTTTTGCGCTGTGATCAGTATTCTGTCACGATATCACTACCAAGTTGGGTCTCATTGCCTATCACTGAGTTATGTCATGATTTCGTGATGGTTTTACCCTACTCTGCTCCATTGACTATTAAAAGTCGTTAAAACACGCATGTCACAATTTTGCTACTTTTTTACCATGCTTCCCTCGTTGACCATGCTGACCATTATTTTTCGACGCATCGCGATATCACGACAGTTTTTGACTTTGCTCTTTTTTGCCCTTTTGTGTCACGAAACTGTGACAAGTCACGATTTCGCGACACCTTTGGCTTTTGATTTCTCTCTCCTCGAAAGACCCATGATAACACGACATGTTGTGATATCATGACGATTTTCAACTTTGGCTCTCCATGCTATTTTTTGTCGCGATTTCACGACAGTCTTTGGACTTAGGCATTTTTTGCATCAAAACCTATATAGAAGTGAGAATTTCAACATCTTATGCATGAATAATCAATAATCAAAACAATGTGGCAAAAATGCCAACAGGTATAAAGTTCTACTGTATGCATGAATCCTAGACCTGAATCCATTGGGCAATAGAGTCACAAAAAACTGAGAACAAAAAGCTAGCTGATGGGTTACATCTCGATGGACTGCTACAAAAACTCTTGCTAAATGATGAAAACTTCAAGTAAATCTCTATTTGACTGAGTGAACCAGGTGTTGTAAAAGAATCTCCATGAAAGCACCAGGGGTTGCAAAATAGAAATGCATGAAATAAGTGGAGTGGGAACTAGGGAATGGAATGGTGGATGATGGAACAGTGGAGTGAGGGAAAGTGAGGCGGTAGATGCAGGAACAGAGTACTTTCGTGCTATCGGCTACTATGAAATGGAAATGAAGATGAATGGAAGAAACAGAATGATGATCAGCAAATGTGTAAGCTATGGAATGAGAGTGGAATGGGAAAATGAACTATTGATAAATGCTGAAAACAACAATGTAGTTAGAAGAAAAGGAAAAGACGAATCGGGAATATTAGAAAAGGGGAAAAGAAACAACAATAGTGGCTTGATTACTATAGAGGAAAAAGGAGTAGGATAAGGAGGGAATAAATAGGGGAAGGGAAGAAATAGAGAGGAATCCACTAACTGCTGGGAAATGAAAAGAAAAAAGGAAAGAAATATGTACCTATGGGCTCGCATGTAGAAAGAGCCGAAGTTGACAGAGGAAAACAATACTTTTTTTTTTCTCTTTCTGTTTTTTCCTTTTTTTTTGTTGCTATGTACAATAGTTTACGACATGATTGGCATGTCGTCACCAGAAACCCAATTTTATAGGGTTATCCAGTAAATCTATAGTGTGCCAACCAGATCTGATCATACTTGAGTCGGTCCTTGAAATTGGGATGACCTCTTCCTAAAATTCTCCATGTTGCAGACATGGGCAAGTTATCCTGCATGCCAGTACCCACACAATCGACAAATAATGTAGCAAAGGAATTTACCATATGAAGGGCACCTGTGGGTACCAGTTGTAGTAATGACTGAAGCCAATACCACCATCTTGAAAGGTTCCCTGGTTGTGGACTAAGAACAAGTTCCTTCAACTCCTTGATGCGATCACAGAACCTTTCTGATGAAAAATCTGCTTCTAGGATCTCTTCAGGCTCTTCCTCTTGATGAGGCATGTGTGAATGGCTCTGGTTAAACACTTGCATGTTGTGCATGATTATGCCCTCTTTGATTTCAAGTTCTACAACTTGAATCTATTATTTTTCTCCTTTTCTCATATCCTCTTGATCCATCTTCTGATAGAAATTACAAGCAACCATATTATCTATTGCTGGGACAATGCTTGCATATGCCCATTGTGGGTCTTGGATGAAAGCTGCCTCTTGAATTCCACACAGCTGCATCTCAGGTTTTTGCATAGTATAAGGGATCTGGTGTGAAAAATATTGTGTGAGATAGACCGGAACAGGAACTACCGAAGAAAGTAATGGAGTTTCTCCCCATGGTAATTTTCTTGATAGGAGTAAAAGCTGCTCCGCTAACCCTGCTTCCTCAAATATTTTAGGGAACCTTCATTCACTTGATTGCAGCAAGAGGAGGCCTATGTCCGGATGGAAAGCTCGAACATAGAAGAGGTGGGCTTGGGTGGGTGTCAATCGGATCTTCTCTAGAATTCTCTTCCAACTTCTCAAGAATCAGACATTGAAGTTCGTGATGCTCTCTAGAGGTGCTCTCGTGATGTACATTAGAAGCTGAAAGGGATCCTGAGAGTCGTTAAAGGGATCTTCGTCAAATCTTCTAATTAGCGCTCCCGCTAGGTCATCCCGTGAGCTGATGCTTTGACGCCCAAGCATTATGTACCACTACAACGCCCTTCCTTCCAAAGACAGAACCAAAAGTCTAATCATAACATCTTCATGAACTATATCATGGATGGTTGACAAAGCAACAATATCTTCAATATGCTCTAGAGCCATGCCCTCGATGCCATCATATTTTGTTAGGGCTTTCAGGGCACTTTTGGGAATCTCATGCCAAATTTGGAGATTCAGAGGGCCAAGATCATCCCATCTAGGACAAACCCTCACCATTATAGTAGTGGTCTATGAAATCATGGCTATCGCCATTAAGTCAGAGTCACCAAATGAACATTCTTTTCTCTGCTTTAAGGTCAAGGCTGCTCACCAAACCTTGATTCCTCCGGGGTATCTTCTTTCAGCTTGAAAAGGCAGGCGTCCACGATCAAGAAATTTGGATCTTCAACTCAGCAAAGTCGCTAGATGAACTTACAAATCTCCACTATGAGGTCAAGATAGCTCATCAAAATATTGATACCTCCGGGTGTTAAACAATGAAACATACAATCTCATCGATTATGGATCTTTTGAGACAGAAGAAATCTGTCCCATCGGGTGTGCCAAAAACTGTTGGTCACGAATCTGACACAAGAAAGGATTTTCTAAAAACTATGCACCCTAGACCCGGCCAACATTGAAAGTCTGGGAGAAAGAGATGTCTCCCAGACCAATCTCCAGAGAGGGCTGGTTCCCTTAAATAAACTAAGTTTGATTTCAGATTAAAGTTGTTGGAAAGGAATTATAAATGTGCAGAAAGAAATAGGAAATACATGGAAAGAGATGAGAAATATAGTCATAGGCCAAATTTGTTAGATCAGGAAGAAACTCAACAAGAATTAAACCTCAAGTGTATGAACAACATATAATAATAAAAACTATAGCGTAATCCAGTTACGATCTTGCGCAAACAACCTTCAAAATTACATTCCAGAACTCACTTTCTTATAGCAACATTCAAACTCAAATGTAGAATTTGAATCTAACAACAAATTAGAAAAATGAGCATAACTGAGAAATACATGAAACAGAAGGAGATCACACAAAAATACATTTTCCAAATCAGAGGCCAAGTCTCTTTCATTCATGCAAAAAAACTTGAAAGCTTTCATGCAACACTGTCTCTCGAACTTTCGACACTTTTTCTAAGATCTACATTGCTTTATATAGAAGTCTTGATTCTTTACAACATTTAAAACTTGCAATGGACTTCCTCGAGATCTACAACCTATGCAACGGAAACAAGGAAATGCTCCTCTTAAACCATCCTCGAAACAAGGAGTTGGTCATCTTCATTAAATGATGATTCTTGAAATATGCTTGAAACCGTTAGAAAATCCATGAACAGCCGCTTTGAATAATGAAAATATTTAATTCTGATGTCTTGGACACATTCTTCTACCTTGCTCACATTGAAAATCAGAAAAACATTTAATTTTGGAGTGCCTTTAATTCTTGAAAATCGCAAAACTGCATCGGGCCGTTTGAACTGCATTCTGGCACAAAACTGTAACAGGTCGCGAAAACGTGATAGGTCACGAAATCATGACGTCTTTCTACTCTATACACTTCCCTTACTTTTAGATCGTGAAAATCATCCATGTTGCAAAATTGCGACGTATTTGGCTTCGTTTTCTCATTCGCTACCTTGAATCGTGAAAACGCAATGCGTCACGAAATCGTGACATTTCGTACAATTATGTTCCTTCTCTACTCTGTTACCACAAAAATGTGACAATGTGTGATTTTGCTATGTTCTTCATATTTTGTTCTCTTTGCTGCTTCAAACCGTGAAAACATGACACTGCACGATTTCGCTACATCTTCTTGTCGGCACCTTCATCGTTATCTCTGGGTCACAAAAACCAAGCAAGTCACAAAATCGCTACACTATCTCGTCACTGCTCAATATTCTCTTCTAAGTCACAAAAATCTGACATGTCACGATTTCGCTAGAACTTACTGCACTTGGTCCTTCTTCAACAATGTGTCATGAAATCGTAACATTGTTTTGCGTTCTCTACTACTACCACTTCCTGTCACGATTTCGCAACGTCTGCTTCATGCTTGGTCTCATTTACAAAAGTGTCACAAAATTTCTACACTGTTTGTGCCTTCAACTTTTTCATCTACCTTAACTGTGACCATGCAAAATGTAGTGATTTCGCTATGTCTTCACCTTTTGTGCTATGATCAGTATTCTATCATGATATCGCTACCAAGTTGGGTCTCATTTCCTATCACTGAGTTATGTCACGATTTCATGATAGTTTTACCCTGCTCTGCTCCATTGACTATTATAAGTCACGAAAATGTGCATGTCATGATTTCGCTACCTTTTTGCTATGCTTCCCTCGTTGACCACGCTGACCGTGTTTTTTCTACGCGTTGCGATATCGCAACAGTTTTTGACTTTGCTCTTTTCTGCCCTTTTGCATCGCGAAACTATGACAAGTCATGATTTCATGACACCTTTGGATTTTGATTTCTCTCTCCTCGAAAGACCCGCGATAACGTGACATGTCACGATATCATGATGATTTTCAACTTTGGCTCTCCATGCTTTTTTTTGTCACGATTTCGTGACAATCTTTGGACTCAGACATTTTTTGCATCAAAACCTGTATAGAAGTGAGAATTTCAACATCTTATGCATGAATAATCAACAATCAAAACAATGTGGCAAAAATGCCAATAGGACTCTAGTGCATGATTTAATTCATTTGAGTAAATTTTTATTTTATCCTCATGGGACAACAAAGAACCCACTAACTCTTCAACATTAATTTAGTCCATATATTTACACACCTCAAGTATAATGATAATATGCAACTACTTTGGATTTATGGATCTCAAAAACTTTCTTACTACTACTTTTTCTTGCATGACTTCACCATACACTCTCATTCTATCATTTACTCTAATATAATAGTCTCCAACATTCTCATCATCATGCATTCTCATATTTTTAAAATTGATTCTTAATGTGGAGAGCTTTGTTGATATTAACATTTTTGATCCTTAATATGATGTTTCCAATATTTTCCATGCCTTATGGGTATTCTTACAACCATCTATCCTTGGATAGATGATTGGATCTATCACACTCTACAAGTAGAAGGAAGCTTGAACATAATTATTTTCTTCTTCTTTCAACGTATTCTTTTGATATTGAGTAAGAGCTTTCCAATAATTAGGTGGAGTATATTGAAGAACACAAGCTTATACTAATAGGGGGGGTGACCAGTATAAGACTTATTTTTACTTTCTTTCCAAATCAATATCAATTAATGTCCTTAATTGCAGTAACCAAATATAGCAGTGTGCATTAATAACTCAGATAGCAGTAGTAAGTAAGAGCACAAGTCACCACACACAATTGAGACACAATATTTAACCTAGTTCCACCAATGTGGGGTACTCCATTGGATAATATCCTTATAATATTTCACATATAAATAATGAATACAATAAATTATTTGATCTGCTCAAAGCTAAGAAATAACAAGTTCACACAAAACTTGTCCAAATATGCTCCAACAAGATCACCAAGAACTTGTCCAAATATTCTCTAGCAAACTCACCAAGAACTTGTTCAAATATGCTCTAGAAAGCTCACCAATAACTTGCCCAAATATTCTCTAGAAAGCTCACCAAGAACTTGCTCAAATCTGTCCACAAATATATCCCAAAAATTTCCACAAAGTTTTCCACAAATCTGTCCCAAAAATTTCCACAAATTTATCCACAAATCTATCCCAAAACTGTCCACAAAGCTGTCCCAAAACTATCCACAAAGTTGTCCCAAAACTATCCATAAATTTTTCCCAAAACTATCCACAAAGGTTATCCCAAAACTGTCCACAAAGTCCTTCTCAAAGGCTTAATCAATCATGCTCAAGTAGCACTCAAATATCATCCACAAATCTATCAAGGCAAAGCTCAAATATCAACTCAATAATTAATGGCAATGAACTCTTCAATGGATGACAACAATGATCCACAATGATCTCAACTCAACTCAAATCAAATCAAATCAAAGAAGCATAAAGATAATTTTTAGAGACTCAATATGTTCTAACCTCAATCTCAACTCAACTCAACTCAAATCAATCTCAACTTAACTCAAGCCAACTCATAGAAGCATAAAGAGAATTGTTAGACTCAATATGTTCTAATATCACTCACAACTAAAATCAACTCATAGAAGCATAAAGAGAATTGTTAGAGACTCAATATGTTCTAATCTCAACTCAACTCAAATAAAAAATATGGAGTAGTTTGTTTTATAGAACTTGACCAATCACCTCACACAATCACATGACTAGGCTCAATCACAAATCTCACATAACAATGATACTCATGTTATTTTCAAATTCTTTTACAACCAATGGGCTTGAATGACTATGCTTATAAAATAAGATTTAAACACAACTATCAAACTAGAAAACCTTGAAACATTCAACCAACCACTTTCGAAAAGGAAACCACAATCAATTTTTTTCACTCCAATGATATTTCAGTTGTTAGTCTTACAATGACACTAAGAGGGGGGTGAATTAGTGTAGCTCTTTAAACTTGAATTTACAACTCTTAATACCACAACAATTAAAACTTATTACTAGATACAACAAGTATAACAAAAGAGCATCACACAACACAAGATTTAACGAGGTTCACCAATGTGGCTACTCCTCAAAATTGATTTCTTGGACTACCATCCAAATCTAGCCTTTGCAAAGCACCAAATTTACAATCAATTTACCAGCACCAACTAGAATGAGCACCAACCCCTGATTTACCAGCACCAACTGGAAGGAGCACCAACCCCTAATTTATCTACACCAATAGAAAAGAGCACCAACCCCTGATTTATCTGCACTAACAGAAAGGAGCACGAACCCCTGATTTATCTGTACCAACAGAAAGGAGCACCAACCCTTGATTTATCTGCATCAACAGAAAGGAGCACCAACCCCTGATTTACCAGCACCAACTGGAAGGAGCACCAACCCCTGATGCCAAGCATCAACTTGGACTTATGTTTCGAATCTACAAGTTTGATAGTAAGATACATTTGCTTTTGCAAGACCCTGACTAGTCTTCTTCACCTTTGCATTCTCTGTGCACTCTACTCTCTCTGCATAATCACTTCACACACTCTGCTTCATTATAGTCGAACTTCATGATCGTCTTCTCCCTTTTGCACACTCTGCTCTCTTTGCAAATTTTGCACTTAGCATGATTCGACATGACTTGCTCTCTATGCACAACGATCGTATTTCACACACATTCCACATTACATCAATTCTCCAAACAACCCTTCTTTAATAACAATATTTTTTTATGATGAAAACCTTAATCTTAGTTAGCTATAAATCCTAATCTTAGTCAGCTTTCATAATAAATGTAAACCCTAATTTTAGTTGGTTGTCATCGGTCTTCATTGGCTTCAACTCAAGAAGATGTTTGGTTTATCCATCGCTTGATGATTTCATTCTTGACATACCCTATAACCGCCATACTAACTTTTGATCACTCTTCATATTTTAGCAGTATGAAATCACTCTGTAACTGCCCCTGTAAATGCCATAGTGATTTCGGTCCATAGTCATACTTCTCATTTCATACAGGTTCTCCTTCTTGACTTGCGCATTTACGACCTGTTGTGAAATCGTGACATTTTTTCCTCTATAGCTTCTTTTGGTGTTGTTGCCACAAAAATATAACATGTCACAATACCATGACATTTTCACCTCCATACGTTTTCTCTATTTTTTTGTCATGATATCGCAACATTTCTACCTCCGCAGACTTCATATTTTCTTTTGTCACGATATCGTGACACTTCTTCCTCCATAGACTTTGACTTTGCTTTTGTCACAATATCATGACACTTCTGCCTTCGTAGTCTTCAACTTAGCTTTTGTCGTGAAATCACGACACTTTTGCTTTTGTACTTCTTTGCTTTTGTCACGAAATCATGACACTTATGCCTTCAAAGTCTTCTTCTCTACTTTTGTCACAAAATCATGACACTTCTACTTTCATACTTTACTTCTTTGCTTTTGTCACGAAATCGTGACACTTCTACCTTTGAATTCTTCTTCTCTGCTTTTTTCATGAAATCGTGACACTTCTACTTCTGTACTTTACTTCTTTGCTTTTGTCACAAAATCATGATACTTCTACTTTTGAAGTCTTGCTTTCTGCTTTTGTCACAAAATCACAACACTTCTTCTTTCGTACTTTACTTCTTTGCTTTTGTCATGAAATCGTGACACTTCTTTCAAAGTCTTGCTTTCTTCTTTTGTCGTGAAATCGTGATAGTTCTACTTCCGTACGCTTCCTCTCTTTATTTTGTCGCAAAAATGCGACATGTCGTGATATCGTGACACTTTTCAAACTTATTTTCTCTCTCCTATTTTAGTCGTGAAAATACGACATGTCTCAAAATTGTGACACTTTTCAAACTTACTTTCTCTCTCCTATTTTACTCACAAAAATGTGACATGTCACAAAATCGTGACACTTTTCTTACTTGTTCTCTTTCTTCGAACTTGTCACGAAATCGTGACACTTTTTCCTGCTTTCTCTTTCTCTTCCAACATGTCGTGAAATCATGACAGTTTTTCCACTTGCCTTTTTCTCTTCCAACATGTCACGAAATCGCGATAGTTTTTCCTGCTTTTTCTCTCTCTTCCAACATGTCGCGAAATAGTGAAATATTTTCCACTTGCATTTTTCTCTTCCAACATGTCGCAAAATCGTGACAGTTTTTCTTGCTTTTTCTCTCTCTTCCAACATGTCACGAAATCACGACAGTTTTTCCACTTGTCTTTTTCTCTTCCAACATGTCGTGAAATTGTGACAGTTTTTCTACTTTTTCTCTCTCTTCCAACATGTCATGAAATCGCAACATTTTTTCCTATTTTTTCTCTCTCTTCCAATATGTCATGAAATCATGATAGTTTTTCTTTCCTATTGTATATGTCGCGATATCGTGAAACTTTTCTTGTCTTTTTTCTTTGATCTTTTGCATATGGTCCACTTCGATATTCTTGGAAAATCACTATACATACTTTGAATAACCTTTGAAATCCTGTCTTCTACATCTGAATAGCTTTTGAACTTCATGTCCATTGCATCAACAGATCTATCTGACTGTGTTGACAACAATGACAATATTGTTGCTACACCTTGCTCAACAATCTCCCCCTTTGGAATTGTTGGCAACACGTGCAATTTCCTGTAACTCTTTTCCCCCTTTGACAATAATACCAAAGGGCTACTACAGACTCCCCCTGAGTCCATGCACAACATTCTTAAGCAAAATTTATTACACTTAGCAAAAATCATGAACATGAGCAAAAATATAATCAAATACTTAAATGCTCCCCCTAAGAATGTGATCCCTGTAGGTAGTCAATTCTTCGAAAGTGTGACCACTCCCAATTTATTGCAAAGGTACTCAAAAAATTCCTTAGGCAATGGTTTTGTGAAGATATATGCTACTTGCTCTTTAGTTGGAACAAAATCCAACTTAACCTCACCTTCCACAACTTTCTCCTTCAAAAAGTGATACCTGATAGCAATGTGTTTTGTGTGTGAATGCATAACTGGATTCTTGGAGATGTTAATGGCACTGGTGTTATCACACTTAACTGATATTGGCTCACTGAAGCTAATACCAAGATCTTTCAGGGTTTTGTTTCATCCACAATACCTACGTACAACATGTTGTCGCTATAATATATTCTACCTCTGCTATTGATAAAGAAACTAACTCTTGTTTCTTACTGTGCCATGCGACCAATCTGTCTCCAAGATAGAATGCACCTCCACTGGTACTCTTTTTGTCATCAACACATCCTACCCAATCTGCATCTGAATACAAAATAAGGGTGAAGTCTTTACCTTTCGGATACCATAACCCATACTCCATAGTATCCTTGAGATACTAAAGAATTCTCCACTACTGTCACATGATTCTCCTTGGGACTATCCTAAAATCGTGCTACCATGCATACTACCTGCAAAATATCTGGTCTGGTAGCTATCAAGTACAGTAAGCTTCCAATCATAGATCTGTACATGGTTTGATTAACATGTGGAGATTTGTCATCCTTGCTCAACTTGCAACTTGTCGTCATGGGAGTGCTAAGCGGCTTACAATCCTCCATTGTGAACTTTTTTAACATCTCTTTCACATATTTAACTTGAGAAATAAATATGCCCTTCTTATTTTGATTAACTTACAACCCGAGTAAATACGAAAGTTCACCAATCATTGACATTTCAAATTATTTCTGCATCTTATTTGCTAAATATTTACATGACTCATCTTTGCTGCTGCCAAATATGATATCATCTACGTATACAATAAGAACAATAAGATTCCCATTTTTTGTTTTGACATACAAATTCCTATCCACCATACCTTTCTTAAACCCTTGTTGAGTGAGATAGTTGTCTAGCCTTGCATACCATGCTCGGGGTGCCTATTTTAATCCATATAATGCTTTCTTCAACTTGCAAACCAATTTGGGATCATCACCAAGTTGGAAACCATCTGGTTGCTCAATATAAACCTCTTCTTCAAGTTTTCCATTCAAAAACGTTGATTTCACATCCATTTGATAAACTTTGAAATTCTTGTAGACTGCTAAATCCAGAAACATTATAATTGCCTCTAGTCTAGATACTGGTGCAATTGTTTCCTCAAACTCAATGCCTTCAATTTGTGTATAACCCTTACATACCAATCTTGCTTTATTTTTGACTACATGTCCATCTTCATTCAATTTGTTTCAAAAAATCCATTTAGTCCCGATTATATTTTTATTTGCAGGTCTAGGTACTAACTCCCAAGTTTCATTTTTCTCGATCTGATCTAATTCTTCATTTATTGCCTTCATCCAAATTTCATCTTTGCTTGCGTCAGCAACATTTTTGGGCTGAATACTGGATAATAGATAGTAGTAACTTACTACTTTTCTTCTTTTCTGAACACCAACTTTGGGGTCTCCAATTATTTGCTCTCTAGGATGATTTTTATGCCAGCTGTCTATTTGGAATTTCTTATTTTCTTCCACTTCTAAATCACAACTTAAATCATCTGAGTCAATTTTCTATATCTTTTCTATTTCATTTTCCTCATCCCCTTCAATAACCTCTTCATAAATTGGGTAGTACTTTTCATAGCTAATTACTCATTCTCCACCTTCATCAAATTTATCATCGGCACTATCCACAATTTTCTTTAGCCTCTTGTTTTAGCATTTGTAACCTTTGCTTTTTGACGAATAACCAAAAAAAATACCTTCATCCGCTCTATCATCAAACTTACCAAGATTATATTTAGTTCTTTTGATGTAGCACTTGCTGCCAAAAAATTTGAGGTATTTTGTTGTTGCCCTTTTATCGAACCACAACTCATAAGGAGTTTTTCTTTCATGTGTTCTCAGCATGTACCTATTTTGGATATACATCGCAATATGGACTGCTTCTTTCCAAAATATGTCTGCTACTCTACTTTCATCCAACATAGTCTATGCCATTTCCTGCACTGTCCTATTCTTTATTTCTACCACTCCATTCTACTAAGGTGTCCTGGCTGCTGAAAATTGTCTCCTAATACCATATTTTTCACAGTAATCTATAAACTCCTCTTAAATGAATTCTTCTTCTCTATCTTATCTTAAACATTTGCTCCTCTTTCCTGTTTCATTCTCAACTTGGTTTTTGAAAATCTTGAACATTTTAAAATCTTTTGATTTATGCTTCAAGAAAAATATCCATATCATTCTGGAATAGTCATCAATGCACAACATAAAATATTTGTCACCATTTATGCTTTGTGTTCTCATGGGTCCACATAAATCAGTGTGTATTAGTTCCAAAGGTTTGCTTGTGTAGTACTCTTTTGTTTTGAATGTGACTCTAATTTGCTTCCCCTTTTGGCATGAAGCACAAATGTTGTTTGTAGGTTTTCTGATGGTGGGAATATCTCTCACTACCCTTTTTGAGTTGATTTTTACTAAATTATCAAAATTGATATGATCGAGTCTCTTGTGCCACAACCAATTTTCTTCTTCCTTTCCAATAAAACAAGCTCCTCCTGAAGTCTCTAAGAGCGTGTACAGGTTTCCATATGTTCTTGATCCAGTTGCTATCAATTTTCTGCTATTTGTTTTTTTGACTTCACAACCCTGCTTCTTAAAAACTGCTTCATGACCTTTATCACAAATCTGACTTACGCTCAACAAGTTATGTTTCAAACCACCCACAAACAAGACTTCTTCTAACTTAATTTTTTCATCACTAATTTTAACTAAACCTTTGCCAACTATCGTAGCTCCATCATAATTTCCAAACTTTACTGAACCACCTTCAAATTTCTATAACTTCTCAAATTTATGTTTGTCACCTGTCATATGACTGGAGCATCCAATATCAAGTATCCATGGTACATATTTATTCTGTGCTTTAAATGTTGTTTGTATGATTAAGGATTCCTTTTCTTCCTAAAGTTGCTCTTTTTCTTTCCACTCCATTTTGATAGTAGTTTGGGGCTCATGTTTTGCCTTTCCCTTATCAATAGCTTGTGCATGTTTTTCGAGAATTTTTCTATTTTGTCTCATCCTATTTGGTTGAAATTTTCTTTCTTAAAACTTATTTGATGCAAATGTACTTCTATAATTTCTTGCAATGTGCCCAAAATTATGATAGTTATAACATTCTACTATATAATTCATCAGAGGAGAAAAAGCATTTCTACTAGTGAAATTCCTTGGTCTTACATTATATTTGCAGTCTGAGATTTTATGTCCATAGCCATTGCATTTAAAATAGAAACCAGAAAATGGATAATTGAACCTGGGTGATGGTCTTTGCCATGTTGTTGTACGAGCCATAGGTCTTCTTCTTCTTTGATGTGTGACATTGGTGAATCCATCATTGTTAATTCTCCTTTTTTGCTTGGCATTATTGCTTTCTTTTGCATGAGACATTTTTCCTTGATCAACCTATTTATTATCTTCATTATTTATGGATTCTACATTTTTGGCCTTTGATCCATTTGATGATTCTCCTTCGACGAAACCCATACCAAATTTGATGCCTGCAAGCCTTTGGTCATTTATAATCTTATCAAGCTTCATAGAACTTTCTTTGTATTTGTGATAGCAACTAATTTTGTGATTCATCTCTTCTATCTGTGTCCATAAACCAACATTCTCTTCTTCTAGTTTGCAACAATAATCTATTTTCACGATAATTTGTACTTCGAGATCTTCATATATTTTCTTGTATTCTTCTATATGTACTTTTAGACTGGTTATGATTTTGTTTGCATCCTCAAGATTTTTTGAAATTTTCTTATTATTTTTCCTCTCTATTTTCCACTCTTCAAGTGTAGAGATCAACTCACCTTCTAGATCTACTTTAGCCTCAGGGTTTTCACCACATACTTTAGAGTTCACTCCTTCTTTTTTTGATTTTACTTCTTCAAATGCCATGAAAAGAGCTTCACCTGTTTCCTCTTCAAAATCCTCGATGTCGTATCCCAAAGCACAGAGATATGTCTACATCCTAATTCTCTAAAATGCGTAATTAGATCCATCAAACAATGGTGCTTTGTTTTATGAGAAGCCTTCACTACCTGCCATTGTGTTACTTCCAAGATCACCCTAGCCGATTAAGCTTGTATAGGAACTTAGCTTTGATACCAATTGTTAGTCTTACAATGACACTAAGAGGGGGGGTGAATCAGTGTAGCTCTTTAAACTTGAATTTATAGCTCTTAATACCAGCAATTAAAACTTATTACTAGATACAAAAAGTATAACAAAATAGCATCACATAACACAATATTTAACGAGGTTCACCAATGTGGCTACTCCTCAAAATTGACTACTTGGACTACCATCTAAATATAGCATTTGCAAAGCACCAACTTTATAATTAATTTATCAGCACCAACTAGAAGGAGCACAAACCCCTAATTTACCAGCACCAACTAGAAGGAGCACCAACCCCTAATTTATCTGCACCAATATAAAGAAGCACCAACCCCTAATTTATCTACACTAATAGAAAGGAGCACCAACCCTTGATTTATTTGCACCAGCAGAAAGGAGCACCAACCCCTAATTTATTTGCATTAACAAAAAGGAGCACCAACCCCTGATTTACCAGCACCAACTAGGAGCACCAACCCTTGATGCCAAGCACCAACTTGGACTTCTGTTTTGAATCTATAAGTTTGACAGTAAGATACCTTTTCTTTTGCAATATCTTGACTGGTCTTCTTCACCTTTGCTCTCTCTATGTAATCACTTCGCACACTCTACTTTGTTATAGTCAAACTTCACGATCGTATTCTCCATTTTGTGCACTCTGCTCTCTTTGCAAATTTCACACTTAGCATGATTCATCACGACTTTCTCTCTGTGCAAAATGATCGTATTTCACACACATTCCACACTACAATTCTCCAAACAACCCTCCTTTCATAACAATATTTTTTATGATGAAAACCCTAATATTAGTCGGTTGTAAATCCTAATCTTAGTCAGATTTCATAACAATTATAAACCCTAATTTTAGTCGATTATCATCGGTCTTCATCGGCTTCAACTCAAGAAGATCTTCGATTTATCCATCGCTTGATGATTTCATTCTGGACAGACCCTGTAACTGCCATACTGACTTTTGATCACTCTTCGTATTTCAGCAGTATGAAATCACTTTGTAACTACACTTGTAAATGCCATAGCGATGTCGGTCCACTATCATACTTCTCATTTCAATTGGGTTCTCCTTCTTGACTTGCGCATTTACGACCTATCATGAAATCATGACATTTTTGCCTCTATAGCTTCTTTTGTTGCTATTGCTGTAAAAATATAACATGTCGTGATATCGCGACACTTTTGCCTTTGTACGCTTTCTCTATTCTTTTGTCGTGATATCATGACATTTTTGCCTCTATAGACTTTGTCTTTTATTTTTTCGTGATATCGTGACACTTCTGCCTCCATATACTTTGAATTTGCTTTTGTCGCAATATCACGACACTTCTACCTTCGTAGTCTTCAACTTAGTTTTTGTTGTGAAATTCATGACACTTCTACTTCCGTACTTAGCTTCTTTGCTTTTGTCATGAAATCGTGAAACTTCTACCTTCGAAGTCTTCTTCTCTGCTTTTGTCATGAAATTGTGACACTTCTGCTTCCATACTTTACTTCTTTGTTTTTGTCGCGAAATCATGACACTTCTGCCTTCGAAGTCTTCTTCTCTACTTTTGTCATGAAACTATGACACTTCTACTCACATACTTTACTTTGCTTTTGTTGTGAAATCGTGACACTTCTAATTCCGAAGTCTTGCTTTCTGCTTTTGTCAGAAAGTCATGACACTTCTGCTTTTGTACTTTACTTCTTTGCTTTTGTCGTGAAATCGTGACACTTCTGCTTCTAAAGTCTTGCTTTCTGCTTTTGTTGCGAAATTGCAACAGTTCTACTTCCGTACGCTTCCTCTCTTTCTTTTGTCACAAAAATGTGACATGTCACGATATCGTGACACTTTTCAAACTTACTTTCTCTCTCCAATTTTAGTCATGAAAATGCGAAATGTCACAAAATTGACACTTTTCAAACTTACTTTCTCTCTCCTATTTTAGTCGTGAAAATGCGACATGTCACGAAATCGTGACACTTTTCTTACTTGTTCTCTTTCTTTGAACTTGTCGCGAAATCATGACACTTTTTCCTGCTTTCTCTTTCTCTTCCAACATGTCGCAAAATCGTGATAGTTTTTCCACTTGCCTTTTTCTCTTCCAACATGTCATGAAATCACGACAGTTTTTCCTGCTTTTTCTCTCTCTTCCAACATATCACGAAATCACGATAGTTTTTCCACTTGCCTTTTTCTCTTCCAACATGTCACGAAATCACGACAATTTTTTTTGCGTTTTCTCTCTTCTAATATGTCATGAAATCACGACAGTTTTTCCACTTGTCTTTTTCTCTTCCAACATGTCGTGAAATCGTGACAGTTTTTCTTGCTTTTTCTCTCTCTTCCAAAATGTTGTGAAATCACGAAAGTTTTTCCTACGTTTTCTCTCTCTTCCAATATGTCACAAAATCATGACAATTTTTCTTGTCTGCTGTATATGTCGTGATATCGCAACATTTTTCTTACTTGTCTTTTTTCTTTGATCTTTTGCATATGGGCCACTTCGATCTTCTTGAAAAATCACTGTACATACTCTGAATAACCTTTGAACTCCTGTATTCTACATTTGAATAGCTTTTGAACTTCTTGTTCACTGCATCAATAGATTTATCTGACTGTGTTGACAACAATGACAATACTATTGCTGCACCTTTCTCAACACATAAACAATCAATAGAAGAATGTGCCCATACCTTTTGATGCCAAGAATTTGTCCACAAAATCTACCACACTAAACACAACTTTCCTTTCCAATCTTAATAAGGGTTAGTGGACTTCAAATAATAATCACAATATAAACATAACTCAATTTACACCTTTTTAATCCAAATTAATAAACACATCCACCAAGGTCCTTTTTAATAAAAACCCTTATCAAAAATAATAATCAACAAGGCTCTCAAAAATATTTTATAACAACTCCTTTTTTCTCCTTAATCTTAATTTTCAATTTCATGACTATCAAAATAAGTCAACAACTCATCCACCTTTGAAATAATAATCACAGCCCTTATAAAAATAAATTTAATTAAAAACTTTAATTATTCCTTAACCACCTTATAACTCCTATCCTAGGGCATCAACGAAATTAATTAAAGCAAAACATAATAACCTCCTCAAGGGGATTCGAACCCCCAACTTGCACACACCACGAATGCCTTAGTCAGGGCTAAGGTTGCCACATGAGCTAGCCACTCATTCGAAAGGAAAATGCACAACACGACTTAAGTCCTTCCTCCCTTCCACGCAAACCAAAAGTGCTTCAAGCACTTTCCTTCCAATACCTTCAAATGTAGTCAAGGAGATTTGAACCTTGCCGTAAAGCATTGCCACACACCTTAACAAAAAACCAATTTCCAATGCACCACTTTGCCCACAATGTCTTGGACTTTTGACCACCCTTGGATTTATTCATTGTCTCCCTTTTCGAAATGATTTTTACATGAGCTCGCTTCAGATGCTTAGCAAACGATTAACACGAGAAAGGATTAAATTTCAAATGAACTTTAGGATACCCCTTTATATAGTCTTCTCCTCATTTTCGATGACGTCGGTGCATTATTGATTTTCCCTCTTTCTTTAGACGTTGGCACTAACTTTAATTTTAATTTTAAAATTTAAATTTAAATTTTAAATAATTAAAATTTAAACTAAATATTTAAAATTAAATATCTCCATCACCGGGGCACCTTTTTTGATGAAATGAAAGGCCAACCTGGATTTTAAGAAAAACCCATTTCAAATCTGCCATTCATGGTTTTAAATAAAACCTTTTATTTTGTCTACCTTGGTTTTCACAAAAATATTTATTTTATCCATGCTTTCAAAAATATCATTTGCCCATTAAAACTCAATGTGATCCATATGACATCAATGATTCATGTGACATCAATGACAACAAAAAATCTCAATCTACAAAAAATCTCCCCCTTTGTCATTGATGGCAACACCTCTAAATCAAAAACCACAATCACTATAAAAACCATCTCTGAGAATCAAAGCTGCTCCCTGTGATTCAATAATCTCTATGGAGGCTACTCCCCTAACTCAATACTCTCTTTGGAGGCTGCTCCCCTTGACTCAATGCTCTCCCCCTTACTCAAATATCTCCCCATTTGACATCAATGACAAAAGGGACACCTATGGGGATAAAATATATGACTCTTAAACTTAGCCCCCTCACCACCTTCTCTCTTGAGGTGATTAATTTTTGGGTGGGAGTAATTTTACTTCCATATCACATTGTTTCTTTCCTCTATCAACTTCCTTCCATGTTTTTCGTATATCCTTCTCTTGATGAATTACTTGATCTTCTTGTCTAGAATTTGTTTGACCTTCTTTCCTTGAACCTATTTGACCTTCTTGCCATGAATCTATTTGACCTTCTTGCCTTGAACCTATTTTGAATTGAGTCCTACACCATTTTGCAATATGCCCAAAGTTATTGCAATTAAAACACTTGATATTGTAGCCTTTGGATGGTTCCCATGTCCTAAATTCATTCTTAAAATAATTTTCATATCCATTCCTTTCCTGAACCCTGTATTGTGAAGCTCTACTTTCATGACCATTATGACCATGACTTATGAATTTTGAAGCTCTAAAACCAAAACCATGTTGCTCATTTCCTTTTCACTGAAAATATTTATGACCAATATTGTTACATAAGAAGCAATGTCCCTAAAAATTATACCTTCTTCCTTTGAAGTTCCTTCTAGCAAAATCAAACTTATTTGATCCATAGACCTTGCAATGTATAGCCCTGTGTCCAAATCCATTACAAGAAAAATAATATCCTTGAAAAGACCTTTGTTCATGCCTTGGTTCCTCATACCTTTCTTGACCATTATCCTTATGATTATTTTCAACTTGTGCATTGCATTCTTGAACCTTATTTGTAGTATCTAAATCCTCTTCCTTAGTTTCTTCCTTGTTTTTCTCTTCAAGTATTTCTTTTACTTTTGAATTTTATTAACCTATCTCAAAACAATATCCAAAATGAATATTTGGAGCCATAGGAACTTTGGAACTTTCCTCACAAATCTTAGGTGTGTCCTTGATTTCATATTTTAGAACTTCCTTTTCTTTTGAGTGTGATTCCCTAAATCTGAAATATGAGACCTTTGGTGCTTTGGAGTATTCCTCTTCTTTTTATTTATTTGTGTCAAGTAACAACTTGGCATCCATCTCTATAGCCTTTGAAACACATGTTTCCTTCTTAGTGAAAATATCTTGACCTTTTGATTCATGTGATGGATCAAATTTCTCAATTAGGGAACATTTCAATTCTTTCAGATTGTCTTTAACCTATTGTATTTGTGCATGGATAACATTGAAGTCTTCCTTTATATAAACTAATACATTATCCTCTTGCTTAACTCAATGATTCATGTGACATCAATGACAACAAAAAATCTCAATTTGCAAAAAATCTCCCCCTTTGTCATTGATGGCAACACTTCTAAATCAAAAACCACAATCACTATAAAAACCATCTCTAAGAATCAAAGTTGCTCCCCCTGACTCAATAATCTCTATGTAGGCTACTCTTCCTAACTCAATACTCTCTTTTGAGGTTGCTCCCCTAACTCAATGCTCTCCCCCTTACTCAAATATCTCCCCCTTTGACATCAATGGCAAAAGGGACACCTATGAGGATAAAATATGACTCTTAAACTTAGCCCCCTCACCACCCTCTCTCTTGAGGTGATTAATTTTAGGGTGGGAGTAATTTTACTCCCATATCACATTATTTCTTTCCTCTATTAACTTCCTTTCATGTTTTTCTAATATCCTTATCTTGATGAATTACTTGATCTTCTTGTCTAGAACCTGTTTGACCTTCTTACCTTGAACTTGTTTGACCTTCTTGCCTTGAATATGTTTGACCTTCTTGCCTTGAATATGTTTGACCTTCTTGCCTTGAACTTTTTTGGAATTGATTCCTACACCATTTTGAAATATACCCAAAGTTATTGCAATTAAAATACTTGATATTGTAGCCTTTGGATGGTGCCCATGTCCTGAATTCATTCTTAAAATAATTTCCATATCCATTCCTTTCTTGAACCTTGTATTGTGAAGCTATGTTTTCATGACCATTATGACCATGACTTCTGAATTGTGAAGCTCTAAAACCAAGACCATGTTGCTCATTTCATTTGCACTGAAAATATTTATGACTAATATTGTTACATAAAAAGAAATATCTCTGAAAATTATACCTTCTTCCTTTGAAGTTCCTTCTAGAAAAATCAAAATTCTTTGATCCAAAGACCTTGCAATGTATAGCCCTGTGTCTGAATCCATTACAAGAAAAACAATGTCCTTGAAAATCACTTTGTTCATGCCTTGGTTCCTCATACCTTTCTTTACCATTATACTTATGATCATTTTCAACTTGTGCATTGCATTCTTCAACCTTCTTTGTAGTATCTAAATCCTCTTCCTTAGTTTCTTCCTTTATTTTATCTTCAAGTATTTATTTTCCTTTTGAAATTGATTCACCTATCTCAAAACAAGATCCAAAATAAATATTTGGATCCGTAGGAACTTTAGAATTTTCCTCACAAATATTAGGTTCTTCCTTGCTTTCATATTTTACAACTTCCTTTCCTTTTGAGTGTGATTCCCCAAACCTAAAATATGAGACCTTTGGTTATTTGGAATCTTCCTCTTCTTTTTCTTTATTTGTTTCAAGTAGCAACTTGGCATCCATATATATAGCATTTGAAACACATGTTTCATTCTTAGTGAAAATATCTCGACCTTTTGATTCATGTGATGGATAAAATTTCTCAAGTAAGGAATGTTTCAATTATTTCATATTCTCTTTAACCTCTTGTAGTTACTCATGAATAACATTGATGTTTTCCTTTAGATAAATTGAGACATTATCCTCTTGCTTAATCTTCTACTTCTCTTATTCCATAGAAAAAACCTTCTTCATATTCACTGTCACTAAGATCATTATAATATTCTATAGCAAATAAACTCTCAAGATTTCATTGACCATATATGTTTCCTTGATTTGTCATCTCATCTTCACTATCACTGAAACCATTGCAATATCATGATCTGTGATCTCTTTGACGACACACAAAGCACTGCTCTCTTTCAACTTATATTCCTATGAATAGATGATCTTCTTTTTCATCATCTGATTTATCTTTATCACTATGATCTAAGCTATCACTTGCTTCTACAATGTAGTAAGATTTATTTGGCTTATGAAAAGTTTTTTTCTCATACCTATTTTGCTTGTATATGTCATCTTTGTCATGCTTATGCTTTCCATATTATTTTCTTCTATGACCCTATTTTTCATCATCATTGTTTTCTTCATGTGGACACTTGTATGCATAGTGACCAAGATCACCACACTTGTAGCATCTAAATTTCCTTATATCCTTGAAATTCCTTGAGTCCTTATTCATTTTGATGAAGTTAGCTTCCTCATCATTATCTAGAACTCTATCTATCTCTAAAAATTTCCCTTTCTATTTTTTTGAAGCCTTGAATGCGATCTCTTTTATTGGAACCTGATGCTTGATTACCATCATATCATAAGCTTTAAGAGTTCCTTAAAATTATTCTATTGTTAGCTTTTTGATATACATTGTCTCTTCTATTGCTGAAACCTTAGAATCATGTTTCATGGGAAGTGATCTCAAAACCTTCTGAGTAATTTCTAATTATTTCATCTAAAAACCTAGGACTCTCATGGTGTTAGTAATCTCATCAACACGAAGTAAAAACTTTGCAATATCTTCAGAATCTTCCATTTTCAATTCCTCAATTTTTTTTCTATGAGTTTGTAGTTTTCCCAACTTTACCTTGTAATCTCCTTCATAAGTATTCCACAAATTGGTCCACATCTCATTAGCTGAATTACATACCATGATCTTTGCAAAATCTATCTCATGAAGCCCACTCAAAATATAATTCATTGTTTTTGCATTGATCTCAACCAATTTCCTGATAGTCTTATCTGCCTCGGGATCACCTTCCATCCTATACTCTTTTTCAACAATTTTCCATACCTCATATCCTTGTGCTATCAAGTAGTTCTTCATCCTTGTTCTCCAAAAAGCATAATTATTACCATCAAACAATGAAGCCTTATTTGTATATGATCAATTCTATGAAGCCATCTATGTTCTTGTAGAATCTACCCTCAAGTTGTTAGCTTTTTTGAAGGAACCCACTCTGATACCAATTGAAGAACACAAGCTTATACTGAGTGGGGTGAACAGTATAAGACCACTTTTTACTTTCTTTCCAAATAAATATCAATTAATGTCCTTAATTTCAATAACCAAATATAGAAGTGTGCATTAATAACTCATATAGTAGTAGTAAGCAAGGGCACAATTCACCACACACAATTGAGACACAAGATTTAACGTGGTTCCCCAAATATGGGGTCCTCCACCGGATAATATCCTTATAATATTTCACACATAAATAAGGATCATTATCCAATACAATGATTTATTTGATCTTCTTAAAACTAGGCAACAACAAGTTCACACAGAACTTGTCCAAATCTGAATAAAAACTCACACAGAACTTGTTTAAAATTAAATAACAAGTTCACACAGAACTTGTCCAAATATGAATAACAATTTCACATATAACTTGTCCAAAACTAAATAACAAGATCATACAAAACTTGTCAAAAATTGAATAAAAATCTCACACAAAACTTGTCCAAATATGCTCCAACAAGCTCACTAAGAACTTGTCCAAATTTGCTCTAGCAAGCTCACTAAGAAATTGTTAAAATCAGCTCTAGCAAGCTCACCAAGAACTTGCCCAAATTTTCTCTATCAAGATCACCAAGAACTTGCTGAAATATTTCCAAAAATCTGTCCTAAAATTATCCACAAAGTTATCCACAAAGATGTCCTAAAACTATCCACAAAGTTGTCCCAAAACTATCCACAAAGCTGTCCCAAAACTGTCCACAAAGGCTATCCCAAAACTGTCCACAAATGCCTTCTCAAAGGCTCAATCAACCATGCTCAAGTAGCACTCAAATCTCATCCACAAATATATCAATTCAAAGCTCAAATATGAACTCAACAATGAATGGCAGTGTACTCTTCAATGGATGACAACAATGATCCACAATGATATCAACTCAAATCAACTCAAATAAACTCATAGAAGCATAAAGAGAATTGTTAGAGACTCAATATGTTCTAAGCTCAATATCAACTCAACTCAACTCAAATCAATCTCAACTCAACTCAAGTCAACTCATAGAAGCATAAAGAGAATTTTTAGAGACTCAATATGTTCTAATATCACTCTCAACTCAAATCAACTCATAGAAGCATAAAGAGAATTGTTAGAGACTCAATATGTTCTAATCTCAACTCAATGATTCATGTGACATCAATGACAACATAAAATAACTCCAAATTGCCAACAATCTCCCCCTTTGTCATTGATGGCAACACCTCTAAAGCAAAAACCATAATCACTGTAAAAACCATCTCTGAGAATCAAAGTTGCTCCCCCTGACTCAATAATCTCTATGGAGGCTGCTCCCCCTAACTCAATGCTCTCTTTGGAGGCTACTCCCCCTAACTCAATGCTCTCCCCCTTACTCAAATCTCTCCCCCTTTGATATCAATGGCAAAAGGGACACCTATGGGGCTAAAAGATATGACTCTTAAGCATAGCCCCCTCACCACCTTCTCTCTTGAGGTGATTAATTTTTGGGTGGGAGTACTTTTACTCCCATATCACATTGTTTCTTTCCTCTATCAACTTCCTTCCATGTTTTTTGTATATCCTTCTCTTGATGAATTACTTGATCTTCTTGTCTAGAACCTGTTTGACCTTCTTGAACTTGTTTGACCTTCTTGCCTTGAATCTGTTTGACCTTCTTGCCTTGAACCTATTTGGAATTGAGTCCTACACCATTTTGCAATATGCCCAAAGTTATTGCAATTAAAACACTTTATATTGTAGCCTTTGGATGGTGCCCATGTCCTGAATTCATTCTTAAAATAATTTCCATATCCATTCCTTTCCTGAACCCTGTATTGTGAAGCTCTATTTTCATGACCATTATGACCATGACTTCTGAATTTTGAAGCTCTAAAACCAAAACCATGTTGCTCATTTCCTTTGCACTGAAAATATTTATGACCAATCTTGTTACATGAGAAGCAATGTCCCTGAAAATTATACCTTCTTCCTTTGAAGTTCCTTCTAGAAAAATCAAACTTCTTTGATCCATAGACCCTGCAATGTATAGCCCTGTGTCCAAATCCATTACAAGAAAAACAATGTCCTTGAAAAGCCCTTTGTTCATGCCTTGGTTCCTCATACCTTTCTTGACCATTATCCTTATGATCATTTTCAACTTGTGCATTGCATCCTTGAACCTTCTTTGTAGCATCTAAATCCTCTTCCTTAGTTTCTTCCTTGCTTTCCTCTTCAAGAATTTCTTTTTCTTTTGAACTTGATTCACCTATCTCAAAACAAGATCCAAAATGAATATTTGGAGCCATAGGAACTTTGGAACTTTCCTCACAAATCTTAGGTGCTTCCTTGCTTTCATATTTTAGAACTTCCTTTCCTTTTGAGTGTGATTCCCCAAACCTAAAATATGAGACCTTTGGTGCTTTGGAATCTTCCTCTTCTTTTTCTTTATTTGTGTCAAGTAGCAACTTGGCATCCATCTCTATAGCCTTTGAAACACATGTTTCCTTCTTAGTGAAAATATCTTGACCTTTTGAGTCATGTGATGGATCAAATTTCTCAAGGAACATTTCAATTCTTTCATATTCTCTTTAACCTCTTGTAGTTGCTCATGGATAACATTGAAGTCTTCCTTTATATAAACTAATACATTATCCTCTTGCTTAACTTCTTGTCTTCTTCTACTTCTCTTATTCCATAGAAAAAACATTCTTCATATTCACTATCACTAAGATCATTATAATCTTCTATAGCAAACAAACTCTCAAGATTTATTTGACCATACTTGTTTCCTTGATGTGTCATCTCATCTTCACTATCATTGAAACCATTGCAATATCCTGATCTGTGATCTCTTTGACCACACACAAAGCACTGCTCTCTTTCACCTTCTATTCCTAGGAATAGATGTTCTTCTTTTTCATCATATGATTTGTCTTTATCACTATGATCTGAGCTATCACTTGCTTCTACAATGTAGTAAGATTTCTTTGCCTTACAAATTTTTTTCTTTTTCTCATACCTGTTTTGCTTGTATCTATCATCTTTGTCATGCTTATGCTTTCCATATTCTTTTCTTCTTTGACCCTATTTTTCATCATCACTATTTTCTTCATGTGGACACTTGTATGCATAGTGACCAATATCACCACACTTGTAGCATCTAACTTTCCTTATATCCCTGAAATTCCTTGAGTCCTTATTCCTTTTGATGAAGTTAGCTTCCTCATCATTATCTAGAACTCTATCTATCTCTGAAACTTTCCCTTTATCTTTTTCTAAAGCCTTGAATGCAATCTCTTTTATTGGAACTTGATGCTTACTTACCCTCATCTCATAAGTTGTGAGAGTACCTTGCAATTCTTCCATTGTTAGCTTGTTGATATCCATTGTCTCTTCTATTGTTGAAACCTTAGAATCATATTTCATGGGAAGTGATCTCAAAACCTTTTGAGTAACTTTTGATTATTTCATCTCAAAACCTAGGCCTCTCATGGTGTTAGTAATCTCATCAACACGAAGTAAAAACTTTGCAATATCTTCAAAATATTCCATTTTCAATTCCTCAAATCTTTTTCTATGAGTTTGTAGTTTTGCCAACTTTACCTTGGAATCTCCTTCATAAGTATTCCACAACTTGGTCCACATCTCATTAGTTGAATTACATACCATGACCTTTGCAAAATCTGTCTCATGAAGCCCACTCAAAATACAATTCATTGCTCTTGCATTGATCTCAACCAATTTCCTGATAGTCTTATCTACCTTGGGATCACCTTCAACCCTATACTCTTTTTCAACCATTTGTCATACCTCATATCCTTGTGATATCAAGTAGTTCTTCATCCTCATGCTCCATAAAGCATAATTGTTACCATCAAACAATGGAGCCTTATTTGTAGATGATCCATTCTATGAAGCCATCTATGTTCTTGTAGAATCTACCCTCAAGATGTTAGCTTTTCTGAAGGAACCCACTCTGATACCAATTGAAGAACACAATCTTATACTGAGAGGGGGGTGAATAGTATAAGATCACTTTTTACTTTCTTTCCAAATCAATATCAATTAATGTCCTTAATTGCAATAACCAAATATAGCAGTGTGCATTAATAACTCAGATAGCAGTAGTAAGCAAGAGCACAAGTCACCACACATAATTGAGACACAAGATTTAACATGGTTCCCCCAATGTGGGGTACTCCACCAGATAATATCCTTATAATATTTCACATAAAAATAAGGATCCTTATCCAATACAATGATTTCTTTGATCTTCTCAAAGATAGGTAATAACAATTTCACATAGAACTTGTCCAAATCTGAATAACAAGCTCACACAGAACTTGTCCAAATCTAAATAACAAGTTCACATAGAACTTGTCCAAATCTGAATAACAAGCTCACACAAAACTTGTCCAAAATTGAATAACAAGCTCACACAAAACTTGTCCAAAACTAAATAACAATCTCACATAAAACTTGTCCAAATCTGCTCCAACAAGCTCACCAAGAACTTGTCCAAATATGCTCTAGCAAGCTCACCAAGAACTTGCTCAAAATATGCTCTAACAAGCTCACCAAGAACTTGTTCAAATCTGCTCTAGCAAGCTCACCAAGAACTTGCCCAAATCTGCTCCAAAACCCAAAACCCCCTCTAGCAAGCTCACCAAGAACTTGCCCAAAATCTGCTCTAACAAGCTCACCAAGAACTTGTTCAAATCTGCTCTAGCAAGCTCACCAAGAACTTGCCCAAATCTGCTCTAGCAAGCTCACCAAGAACTTGCTCAAATCTTTCCACAAATCTATCCCAAAATTATCCACAAAGATGTCCCAAAACTATCCACAAAGTTGTCCCAAAACTATCCACAAAGCTGTCCCAAAACTGTCCACAAAGGCTATCCCAAAACTATCCACAAAGGCCTTCTCAAAGGCTCAATCAATCATGCTCAAGTAGCACTCAAATCTCATCCACAAATCTATCAAGGCAAAGCTCAAAGATGAACTCAACAATGAATGGCAATGTACTCTTCAATGGATGACAACAATGATCCACAATGATCTCAACTCAATATCAACTCATAGAAGCATAAAGAGAATTGTTAGAGACTCAATATGTTCTAAGCTCAATCTCAACTCAACTCAACTCAAATCAATCTCAACTCAACTCAAGTCAACTCATAGAAGCATAAAGATAATTGTTAGAGACTCAATATGTTCTAATCTCACTCAACTCAACTCAAATCAACTCATAGAAGCATAAAGAGAATTGTTAGAGACTCAATATGTTCTAATCTCAACTCAACTCAAATCAAAATTATGGAATAGTTTGTTTCATGGAACTTGACCAATCACCTCACACAATCACTTGACTAGGCTCAATCACCACCACAAATCTCACATAACAATGATACTCATGTTCTTTTCAAGTTCTTTCACAACCAATGGGCTTCAACGACTATGCTTATAAAACAAGGTTTAAACACAACTCTCAAACCAGAAAACCTTGAAGCATTCAACCAACCACTTTCGAAAAGGAAACCACAATCAATCCTTTTCACTCCAATGATATTTCAGAAATCAACCACCATAAACAATCAATAGGAGAATGTGCCCATACCTTTTTGATGCCAAGAAGTTGTCCACAAAATCTGCCACACTAAACACAACTTTCCTTTCCAATCTCAATAAGGGTTAGTGGACTTCAAATAATAATCACAAGATAAGCATAACTCAATTTACACCTTTTTACTCCAACTTAATAAACACATCCACCAAAGTCCTTTTTAATAAAAACCCTTATCAAAAATAATAATCAATAAGGCTCTCAAAAATATTTTATAACAACTCCTTATTTCTCCTAAATCTTAATTTTCAATTTCATGAATATCAAAATAAATCAACAACTCATCCACCTCTGAAATAATAATCACAGCCCTTATAAAAATAAAGTTTAATTAAAAATTTTAATTATTCCTTAACCACCTTATAACTCCTATCCTAGGGCATCAACGAAATTAATTAGAGCAAAACGTAATTACCTCCTCAAGGGGATTCGAACCCCCAACTTGCACACACTACGAATGCCTTAGCCATGGCTAAGGTTGCCACACGAGCTAGCCGCTCATTCGAAAGGAAAAGGCACGACGTGCCTTAAGTCCTTCCTCCCTTCCACGCAAACCAAAAGTGCTTCGAGCGCTTTCCTTCCAATGCCTTCGAATGCAGTCAAGGAGATTCGAACCTTGACGTAAAGCGCTGCCACACACCTTAAAAAAAAGCCAATTTCCAATGCGCCACTCTGCCCACAATGTCTTGGGCTTTCGACCAACCTTGGATTTATTCGTTGTCTCCCTTTTCAAAATGATTTTCGCATGAGCTCTCTTCGGATGCTTAGCCAACGATTAACACGAGCAAGGATTAATTTCAAATGAACCTTAGGATCCCCCTTTATATAGTCTTCTCCTCATTTTCGATGATGTCGATGCATTATTGATTTTCCCTCTTTCTTTAGACGTCGGCGCTAACTTTAATTTTAATTTTAAAATTTAAATTTTAATTTTAAATAATTAAAATTTAAACTAAATATTTAAAATTAAATATCTCCATCACCGGGGCACCTTTTTCGACGAAACGAAAGGCCAACCTGGGTTTTAAGAAAAACCCATTTCAAATCTGCCATCCATGGTTTTAAATAAAACCTTTTATTTTTCCTGCCTTGGTTTTCACAAAAACCCTAAATTTATCCATGCTTTCCAAAATATCATCTGCCCATCAAAACTCAATGTGATCCATATGACATCAATGATTCATGTGACATCAATGACAACATAAAATAACTCAAATTGCCAACAATCTCCCCCTTTGTCATTGATGGCAACACCTCTAAAGCAAAAACCACAATCACTACAAAAACCATCTCTGAGAATCAAAGTTGCTCCCCCTGACTCAATAATCTCTATGGAGGCTGCTCCCCTAACTCAATGCTCTCTTTGGAGGCTGCTCCCCCTAACTCAATGCTCTCCCCCTTACTCAAATCTCTCCCCCTTTGACATCAATGGCAAAAGGGACACCTATGGGGCTAAAAGATATGACTCTTAAACTTAGCCCCCTCACCACCTTCTCTCTTGAGGTGATTAATTTTGGGGTGGGAGTACTTTTACTCCCATATCACATTGTTTCTTTCCTCTATCAACTTCCTTCCATGTTTTTTTGATATCCTTCTCTTGATGAATTACTTGATCTTCTTGTCTAGAACTGAACCTGTTTGACCTTCTTGCCTTGAACCTGTTTGACCTTCTTGCCTTGAACCTGTTTTGAATTGAGTCCTACACCATTTTACAATATGCCCAAAGTTATTGCAATTAAAACACTTGATATTGTAGCCTTTGGATGGTGCCCATGTCCTGAATTCATTCTTAAAATAATTTCCATATCCATTCCTTTCCTGAACCCTGTATTGTGAAGCTCTATTTTCATGACCATTATGACCATGACTTCTGAATTGTGAAGCTCTAAAACCAAAACCATGTTGCTCATTTCCTTTGCACTGAAAATCTCTATGACCAATCTTGTTACATGAGAAGCAATGTCCCTGAAAACCATACCTTCTTCCTTTGAAGTTTCTTCTAGCAAAATCAAACTTCTTTGATCCATGGACCCTGCAATGTATAGCCCCTGTGTCCAAATCCATTACAAGAAAAACAATGTCCTTGAAAAGCCCTTTGTTCATGCCTTGGTTCCTCATACCTTTCTTGACCATTATCCTTATGATCATTTTCAACTTGTGCATTGCATCCTTGAACCTTCTTTGTAGCATCTAAATCCTCTTCCTTAGTTTCTTCCTTGCTTTCCTCTTCAAGAATTTCTTTTTCTTTTGAACTTGATTCACCTATCTCAAAACAAGATCCAAACTGAATATTTGGAGCCATAGGAACTTTGGAACTTTCCTCACAAATCTTAGGTGCTTCCTTGCTTTCATATTTTAGAACTTCCTTTCCTTTTGAGTGTGATTCCCCAAACCTGAAATATGAGACCTTTGGTGCTTTGGAATATTCCTCTTCTTTTTATTTATTTGTGTCAAGTAGCAACTTGGCATCCATCTCTATAGCCTTTGAAACACATGTTTCCTTCTTAGTGAAAATATCTTGACCTTTTGAGTCATGTGATGGATCAAATTTCTCAAGTAGATTCTCTTTAACCTCTTGTAGTTGCTCATGGATAACATTGAAGTCTTCCTTTAGATCAACTAATACATTATCCTCTTGCTTAAATTCTTCTGTGTTCTTCTTCTACTTCTCTTATTCCATAGAAAAAACCTTCTTCATATTCACTATCACTAAGATCATTATAATCTTCTATAGCAAACAAACTCTCAAGATTTATTTGACCATACTTGTTTCCTTGATGTGTCATCTCATCTTCACTATCACTGAAACCATTGCAATATCCTGATCTGTGATCTCTTTGACCACACACAAAGCACTACTCTCTTTCACCTTCTATTCCTAGGAATAGATGTTCTTCTTTTTCATCATCTGATTTGTCTTTATCACTATGATCTGAGCTATCACTTGCTTCTACAATGTAGTAAGATTTCTTTGCCTTACAAATTTTTTTCTTCTTCTCATACCTGTTTTGCTTGTATCTATCATCTTTGTCATGCTTATGCTTTCCATATTCTTTTCTTCTTTGACCCTATTTTTCATCATCACTATTTTCTTCATGTGGACACTTGTATGCATAGTGACCAAGATCACCACACTTGTAGCATCTGACTTTCCTTATATCCCTGAAATTCTTTGAGTCCTTATTCCTTTTGATGAAGTTAGCTTCCTCATCATTATCTGGAACTCTATCTATTTCTGAAACTTTCCCTTTCTCTTTCTCTAAAGCCTTGAATGCAATCTCTTTTATTGGAACTTGATGCTTACTTACCCTCATCTCATAAGTTATGAGAGTACCTTGCAATTCTTCCATTGTTAGCTTGTTGATATCCATTGTCTCTTCTATTGTTGAAACCTTAGAATCATATTTCATGGGAAGTGATCTCAAAACCTAGGCCTCTCATGGTGTTAGTAATCTCATCAACATGAAGTAAAAACTTTACAATATCTTCAAAATCTTCCATTTTCAATTCCTCAAATCTTTTTCTATGAGTTTGTAGTTTTGCCAACTTTACCTTGGAATCTCCTTCATAAGTATTCCACAACTTGGTCCACATCTCATTAGCTGAATTACATACCATGACCTTTGCAAAATCTGTCTCATGAAGCCCACTCAAAATACAATTCATTGCTCTTGCATTGATCTCAACCAATTTCTTGATAGTCTTATCTACCTTGGGATCACCTTCAACCCTATACTCTTTTTCAACCATTTTTCATACCTCATATCCTTGTGATATCAAGTAGTTCTTCATCCTCATGCTCTAGAAAGCATAATTGTTACCATCAAACAATGGAGCCTTATTTGTATATGATCCATTCTATGAAGCCATCTATGTTCTTGTAGAATCTACCCTCAAGTTGTTAGCTTTTTTGAAGGAACCCACTCTGATACCAATTGAAGAACACAAGCTTATACTGAGATGGGGGGTGAATAGTATAAGACCACTTTTTACTTTCTTTCCAAATCAATATCAATTAATGTCCTTAATTGCAATAACCAAATATAGCAGTGTGCATTAATAACTCAGATAGTAGTAGTAAGCAAGAGCACAAGTCACCACACACAATTGAGACACAAGATTTAACGTGGTTCCCCCAATGTGGGGTACTCCACCAGATAATATCCTTATAATATTTCACATAGAAATAAGGATCCTTATCCAATACAATGATTTCTTTGATCTTCTCAAAGCTAGGCAATAACAAGTTCACATAGAACTTGTCCAAATCTGAATAACAAGCTCACACAGAACTTGTCCAAAATTAAATAACAAGTTCACACAGAACTTGTCCAAATATGAATAACAAGCTCACATAGAACTTGTCCAAAACTAAATAACAAGATCACATAGAACTTGTCCAAATTTGAATAACAAGCTCACCAAGAACTTGTCCAAATCTGCTCTAACAAGCTCACCAAGAACTTGCCCAAAATATGCTCTAGCAAGCTCACCAAGAACTTGTTCAAATATGCTCTAGCAAGCTCACCAAGAACTTGCCCAAATCTTCTCTATCAAGCTCACCAAGAACTTGCTCAAATATTTCCACAAATCTATCCCAAAATTATCCACAAAGCTGTCCCAAAACTATCCACAAAGTTATCCCAAAACTATCCACAAAGCTATCCCAAAACTGTCCACAAAGGCTATCCCAAAACTATCCACAAAGGCCTTCTCAAAGGCTCAATCAATCATGCTCAAGTAGCACTCAAATCTCATCCACAAATCTATCAAGGCAAAGCTCAAATATGAACTCAACAATGAATGGCAATGTACTCTTCAATGGATGACAACAATGATCCACAATGATCTCAACTCAACTCAACTCAAATCAACTCATAGAAGCATAAAGAGAATTGTTAGAGACTCAATATGTTCTAAGCTCAATCTTCAACTCAACTCAACTCAAATCAATCTCAACTCAACTCAAGTCAACTCATAGAAGCATAAAGAGAATTGTTAGAGACTCAATATGTTCTAATCTCAAATCAACTCATAGAATCATAAAGAGAATTGTTAGAGACTCAATATGTTCTAATCTCAATCTCAACTCAAATCAGAATTATGGAATAGTTTGTTTCATGGAACTTGACCAATCACCTCACACAATCACTTGACTAGGCTCAATCACCCCCCCCCCCCCCCCCCCCAGGGGCCCCCTTTTCCACAAAAACCCTAGTCCAATCATGTATCAACCAACTCAAATGTTTCCAACAATGCTCAACCACAAATCTCACATAACAATGATACTCATGTTCTTTTCAAGTTCTTTCACAACCAATGGGCTTCAATGACTATGCTTATAAAACAAGGTTTAAACACAACTCTCAAACCAGAAAACCTTGAAGCATTCAACCAACCACTTTCGAAAAGGAAACCACAATCAATCCTTTTCACTCCAATGATATTTCAGAAATCAACCACCATAAACAATCAATAGGAGAATGTGCCCATACCTTTTTGATGCCAAGAAGTTGTCCACAAAATCTGCCACACTAAACACAACTTTCCTTTCCAATCTCAATAAGGGTTAGTGGACTTCAAATAATAATCACAAGATAAGCATAACTCAATTTACACCTTTTTACTCCAACTTAATAAACACATCCACCAAAGTCCTTTTTAATAAAAACCCTTATCAAAAATAATAATCAATAAGGCTCTCAAAAATATTTTATAACAACTCCTTATTTCTCCTAAATCTTAATTTTCAATTTCATGAATATCAAATTAAATCAACAACTCATCCACCTCTGAAATAATAATCACAGCCCTTATAAAAATAAAGTTTAATTAAAAACTTTAATTATTCCTTAACCACCTTATAACTCCTATCCTAGGGCATCAACAAAATTAATTAGAGCAAAACGTAATTACCTCCTCAAGGGGATTCGAACCCCCAACTTGCACACACCACGAGTGCCTTAGCCACGGCTAAGGTTGCCACACGAGCTAGCCGCTCGTTCGAAAGGAAAAGGCACGACGTGCCTTAAGTCCTTCCTCCCTTCCATGCAAACCAAAAGTGCTTCGAGCGCTTTCCTTCCAATGCCTTCGAATGCAGTCAAGGAGATTCGAACCTTGACGTAAAGCGTTGCCACACACCTTAACAAAAAACCAATTGCCAATGCGCCACTCTGCCCACAATGTCTTGGGCTTTCGACCAACCTTGGATTTATTTGTTGTCTCCCTTTTCAAAATGATTTTCGCATGAGCTCTCTTCGGATGCTTAGCCAACGATTAACACGAGCAAGGATTAATTTCAAATGAACCTTAGGATCCCCCTTTATATAGTCTTCTCCTCATTTTCGATGACGTCGGTGCATTATTGATTTTCCCTCTTTCTTTAGACGTCGGCGCTAACTTTAATTTTAATTTTAAAATTTAAATTTAAATTTTAAATAATTAAAATTTAAACTAAATATTTAAAATTAAATATCTCCATCACCGGGGCACCTTTTTCGATGAAACGAAAGGCCAACCTGGGTTTTAAGAAAAACCCATTTCAAATCTGCCATCCATGGTTTTAAATAAAACCTTTTATTTTGCCTGCCTTGGTTTTCACAAAAACCCTGATTTTATCCATGCTTTCCAAAATATCATTTGCCCATCAAAACTCAATGTGATCCATATGACATCAATGATTCATGTGACATCAATGACAACATAAAATAAAAATAACTCAAATTACCAACAATCTCCCCCTTTGTCATTGATGGCAACACCTCTAAAGCAAAAACCACAATCACTACAAAAACCATCTCTCGAGAATCAAAGTTGCTCCCCTTGACTCAATAATCTCTATGGAGGCTGCTCCCTCTAACTCAATGCTCTCTTTGGAGGCTGCTCCCCCTAACTCAATGCTCTCCCCCTTACTCAAATCTCTCCCCCTTTGACATCAATGGCAAAAGGGACACCTATGGGGCTAAAAGATATGACTCTTAAACTTAGCCCCCTCACCACCTTCTCTCTTGAGGTGATTAATTTTGGGGTGGGAGTACTTTTACTCCCATATCACATTGTTTCTTTCCTCTATCAACTTCCTTCCATGTTTTTATTATATCCTTCTCTTGATGAATTACTTGATCTTCTTGTCTAGAACCTGTTTGACCTTCTTGCCTTGAACCTGTTTGACCTTCTTGCCTTGAAAATTTTTGACCTTCTTGCTTTGAAACTATTTGGAATTGAGTCCTACACCATTTTGCAATATGCCCAAAGTTATTGCAATTAAAACACTTGATATTGTAGCCTTTGGATGGTGCCCATGTCCTGAATTCATTCTTAAAATAATTTCCATATCCATTCCTTTCCTGAACCCTGTATTGTGAAGCTCTGTTTTCATGACCATTATGACCATGACTTCTGAATTGTGAAGCTCTAAAACCAAAACCATGTTGCTCATTTCCTTTGCACTGAAAAGCTTTATGACCAATCTTGTTACATGAGAAGCAATGTCCCTGAAAACCATACCTTCTTCCTTTGAAGTTTCTTCTAGCAAAATCAAACTTCTTTGATCCATGGACCCTGCAATGTATAGCCCTGTGTCCAAATCCATTACAAGAAAAATAATGTCCTTGAAAAGCCCTTTGTTCATGCCTTGGTTCCTCATACCTTTCTTGACCATTATCCTTATGATCATTTTCAACTTGTGCATTGCATCCTTGAACCTTCTTTGTAGCATCTAAATCCTCTTCCTTAGTTTCTTCCTTGCTTTCCTCTTCAAGAATTTCTTTTTCTTTTGAACTTGATTCACCTATCTCAAAACAAGATCCAAAATGAATATTTGGAGCCATAGGAACTTTGGAACTTTCCTCACAAATCTTAGGTGCTTCCTTGCTTTCATATTTTAGAACTTCCTTTCCTTTTGAGTGTGATTCCCTAAACCTAAAATATGAGACCTTTGGTGCTTTGGAATCTTCCTCTTCTTTTTATTTATTTGTGTCAAGTAGCAACTTGGCATCCATATCTATAGCCTTTGAAACACATGTTTCCTTCTTAGTGAAAATATCTTGACCTTTTGATTCATGTGATGGATCAAATTTCTCAAGTAAGGAACATTTCAATTCTTTCAGATTCTCTTTAACCTCTTGTATTTGCTCATGGATAACATTGAAGTCTTCCTTTATATAAACTAATACATTATCCTCTTGCTTAAATTTTACTTCTCTTATTCCATAGAAAAAACCTTCTTCATCTTCACTATCACTAAGATCATTATAATCTTCTATAGCAAACAAACTCTCAAGATTTCTTTGACCATACTTGTTTCCTTGATGTGTCATCTCATCTTCACTATCACTGAAACCATTGCAATATCTTGATCTGTGATCTCTTTGACCACACACAAAGCACTACTCTCTTTCACCTTCTATTCCTAGGAATAGATGTTCTTATTTTTCATCATCTGATTTGTCTTTATCACTATGATCTGAGCTATCACTTGCTTCTACAATGTAGTAAGATTTCTTTGCCTTATAAAATATTTTCTTCTTCTCATACATGTTTTGCTTGTATCTATCATCTTTGTCATGCTTATGCTTTCCATCTTCTTTTCTTCTTTGACCCTATTTTTCATCATCACTATTTTCTTCATGTGGACACATGTATGCATAGTGACCAAGATCACCACACTTGTAGCATCTAACTTTCCTTATATCCCTGAAATTCTTTGAGTCCTTATTCCTTTTGATGAAGTTAGCTTCCTCATCATTATCTAGAACTCTATCTATCTCTAAAACTTTCCCTTTCTCTTTCTCTAAAGCCTTGAATGCAATCTCTTTTATTGGAACTTGATGCTTACTTACCCTCATCTCATAAGTTGTGAGAGTACCTTGCAATTCTTCCATTGTTAGCTTGTTGATATCCATTATCTCTTCTATTGTTGAAACCTTAGAATCATATTTCATGGGAAGTGATCTCAAAACCTTTTGAGTAACTTTTGATTCTTTCATCTCAAAACCTAGGCCTCTCATGGTGTTAGTAATCTCATCAACACGAAGTAAAAACTTTGCAATATCTTCATAATCTTCCATTTTCAATTCCTCAAATATTTTTCTATGAGTTTGTAGTTTTGCCAACTTTACCTTGGAATCTCCTTCATAAGTATTCCACAACTTGGTCCATATCTCATTAGCTGAATTACATACCATGACCTTTGCAAAATCTATCTCATGAAGCCCACTCAAAATACAATTCATTGCTCTTGCATTGATCTCAACCAATTTCCTGATAGTCTTATCTACCTTGGGATCACCTTCAACCCTATACTCTTTTTCAACCATTTGTCATACCTCATATCCTTGTGATATCAAGTAGTTCTTCATCCTCATGCTCCAAAAAGCATAATTGTTACCATCAAACAATGGAGCCTTATTTGTAGATGATCCATTCTATGAAGCCATCTATGTTCTTGTAGAATCTACCCTCAAGTTGTTAGCTTTTCTGAAGGAACCCGCTCTGATACCAATTGAAGAACACAAGCTTATACTGAGAGGGGGGTGAATAGTATAAGACCACTTTTTACTTTCTTTCCAAATCAATATCAATTAATTTCCTTAATTGCAATAACCAAATATAGTAGTGTGCATTAATAACTCAGATAGTAGTAGTAAGCAAGAGCACAAGTCACCACACATAATTGAGACACAAGATTTAACGTGGTTCCCCCAATGTGGGGTACTCCACTAGATAATATCCTTATAATATTTCACATATAAATAAGGATCCTTATCCAATACAATGATTTCTTTGATCTTCTCAAAGCTAGGCAATAACAAGTTCACATAGAACTTGTCCAAATCTGAATAACAAGCTCACATAGAACTTGTCCAAATCTGAATAACAAGTTCACATAGAACTTGTCCAAATCTTAATAACAAGCTCACACAAGAACTTGTCCAAAATTGAATAACAAGCTCACACAAAACTTGTCCAAAGCTAAATAACAAGCTCACATAAAACTTGTCCAAATATGCTCCAACAAGCTCACCAAGAACTTGTCCAAATATGCTCTAGCAAGCTCACCAAGAACTTGTTCAAATCTGCTCTAGCAAGCTCACCAAGAACTTGCCCAAATCTGCTCTAGAAAGCTCACCAAGAACTTTCTCAAATCTATCCACAAATCTATCCCAAAACTGTCCACAATGTTGTCCATAAATCTGTCCCAAAACTATCCACAAAGTTGTCCCAAAATTGTCCACAAAGCTGTCCCAAAACTGTCCACAAATCTGTCCCAAAACTGTCCATAAAGTCTATCCCAAAACTATCCACAAAGGCCTTCTCAAAGGCTCAATCAATCATGCTCAAGTAGCACTCAAATCTCATCCACAAATCTATCAAGGAAAAGCTCAAGGATGAACTCAACAATGAATGGAAATGTACTCTTCAATGGATGACAACAATGATCCACAATGATCTCAACTCAAATCAACTCATAGAAGCATAAAGAGAATTGTTAGAGACTCAATATGTTCTAAGCTCAATCTTCAACTCAACTCAACTCAAATCAATCTCAACTCAACTCAAGTCAACTCATAGAAGCATAAAGAGAATTGTTAGAGACTCAATATGTTCTAAGTCACTCTCAACTCAACTCAACTCAAATCAACTAACTCAACTAGAAGCATAAAGAGAATTGTTAGAGACTCAATATGTTCTAATCTCAATCTCAACTCAAATAATAATTATGGAATAGTTTGTTTCATGGAACTTGACCAATCACCTCACACAATCACTTGACTAGGCTCAATCAACTCAACTCAACCAATCAGCCAACAGGGGCTACCCTTTCTCCCAAAAACCCTAGTCCAAGCATGTATCAACCAAATCAAATATTTCCAACAATGCTCAACCATAAATCTCACATAACAATGATACTCATGTTCTTTTCAAGTTCTTTCACAACCAATGGGCTTCAATGACTATGCTTATAAAACAAGGTTTAAACACAACTCTCAAACCAGAAAACCTTGAAGCATTCAACCAACCACTTTCGAAAAGGAAACCACAATCAATCCTTTTCACTCCAATGATATTTCAGAAATCAACCACCATAAACAATCAATAGGAGAATGTGCCCATACCTTTTGATGCCAAGAAGTTGTCCACAAAATCTGCCACACTAAACACAACTTTCCTTTCCAATCTCAATAAGGGTTAGTGGACTTCAAATAATAATCACAAGATAAGCATAACTCAATTTACACCTTTTTACTCCAACTTAATAAACACATCCACCAAAGTCCTTTTTAATAAAAACCCTTATCAAAAATAATAATCAATAAGGCTCTCAAAAATATTTTATAACAACTCCTTATTTCTCCTAAATCTTAAATTTCAATTTCATGAATATCAAATTTAAATCAACAACTCATCCACCTCTGAAATAATAATCACAACCCTTATAAAAATAAAGTTTAATTAAAAACTTTAATTATTCCTTAACCACCTTATAACTCCTATCCTAGGGCATCAACGAAATTAATTAGAGCAAAATGTAATTACCTCCTCAAGGGGATTCGAACCCCCAACTTGCACACACCACGAGTGCCTTAGCCACGGCTAAGGTTGCCACATGATCTAGCCGCTCATTCAAAAGGAAAAGGCACGACGTGCCTTAAGTCCTTCCTCCCTTCCATGCAAACCAAAAGCGCTTCGAGCGCTTTCCTTCCAATGCCTTCAAATGCAATCAAGGAGATTCGAACCTTGACGTAAAGTGCTACCACACACCTTAACAAAAATCCAATTTCCAATGCGCCACTCTGCCCACAATGTCTTGGACTTTCGACCAACCTTGGATTTATTCGTTGTCTCCCTTTTCAAAATGATTTTCGCATGAGCTCTCTTCGGATGCTTAGCCAACGATTAACACGAGCAAGGATTAATTTCAAATGAACCTTAGGATCCCCCTTTATATAGTCTTCTCCTCATTTTCGATGATGTCGGTGCATTATTGATTTTCCCTCTTTCTTTAGACGTCGGCGCTAACTTTAATTTTAATTTTAAAATTTAAATTTAAAATTTTAAATAATTAAAATTTAAACTAAATATTTAAAATTAAATATCTCCATCATCGGGGCACCTTTTTCGATGAAACGAAAGGCCAACCTGGGTTTTAAGAAAAACCCATTTCAAATCTGCCATCCATGGTTTTAAATAAAACCTTTTATTTTGCCTGCCTTGGTTTTCACAAAAACCCTGAATTTATCCATGCTTTCCAAAATATCATTTGCCCATCAAAACTCAATGTGATCCATATGACATCAATGATTCATGTGACATCAATGACAACATAAAATAAATCTCAAATTGCCAACAATATCCCCCTTTTTCATTGATGGCAACACCTCTAAAGCAAAAACCATAATCACTGCAAAAACCATCTCTAAGAATCAAAGTTGCTCCCCCTGACTCAATAATATCTATGGAGGCTGCTCCCCCTAACTCAATGCTCTCTTTGGAGTATGCTCCCCCTAACTCAATGCTCTTCCCCTTACTCAAATCTCTCCCCCTTTGATATCAATGGCAAAAGGGACACCTATGGGGCTAAAAGATATGACTCTTAAACTTAGCCCCCTCACCACCTTCTCTCTTGAGGTGATTAATTTTGGGGTGGGAGTACTTTTACTCCCATATCACATTGTTTCTTTCCTCTATCAACTTCCTTCCATGTTTTTCTGATATCCTTCTCTTGATGAATTACTTGATCTTCTTGTCTTGAACCTGTTTGACCTTCTTGCCTTGAACCTGTTTGACCTTCTTGCCTTGAACCTGTTTGGAATTGAGTCCTACACCATTTTGCAATATGCCCAAAGTTATTGCAATTAAAACACTTGATATTGTAGCCTTTGGATGGTGCCCATGTCCTGAATTCATTCTTAAAATAATTTCCATATCCATTCCTTTCCCGAACCATGTATTGTTTTTTTTTTTGGGGGGGTTTTTTTTTCTTTTGCTTGGGGGGGGTCTCCTTTCTTCTTTGGTTTTTTTTCTGATTTTTTGGGGTTATAGCCCTATGTCCAAATCCATTACAAGAAAAAAAATGTCCTTGAAAAGCCCCTTTGTTCATGCCTTGGTTCCTCATACCTTTCTTGACCATTATCCTTATGATCATTTTCAACTTGTGCATTGCATCCTTGAACCTTCTTTGTAGCATCTAAATCCTCTTCCTTAGTTTCTTCCTTGCTTTCCTCTTCAAGAATTTCTTTTCCTTTTGAACTTGATTCACCTATCTCAAAACAAGATCCAAACTGAATATTTGGAGCCATAGGAACTTTGGAACTTTCCTCACAAATCTTAGGTGCTTCCTTGCTTTCATATTTTAGAATTTCCTTTCCTTTTGAGTGTGATTCCCCAAACCTAAAATATGAGACCTTTGGTGCTTTGGAATCTTCCTCTTCTTTTTCTTTATTTGTGTTAAGTAGCAACTTGGCATCCATCTCTATAGCCTTTGAAACACATGTTTCCTCCTTAGTGAAAATATCTTGACCTTTTGAGTCATGTGATGGATCAAATTTCTCAAGTAAGGAACATTTCAATTCTTTCATATTCTCTTTAACCTCTTGTAGTTGCTCATGGATAACATTGAAGTCTTCCTTTAGATCAACTGAGACATTATCCTCTTACTTAACTTCTTCTACTTCTCTTATTCCATAGAAAAAACCTTCTTCATATTCACTATCACTAAGATCATTATAATATTCTATAGCAAACAAACTCTCAAGATTTCTTTGACCATACATTTTTCCTTGATGTGTCATCTCATCTTCACTATCATTGAAACCATTGCAATATCCTGATCTATGATCTCTTTGACCACACACAAAGCACTACTCTCTTTCACCTTCTATTCCTAGGAATAGATGTTCTTCTTTTTCATCATCTTATTTGTCTTTATCACTATGATCTGAGCTATCACTTGCTTCTACAATGTAGTAAGATTTCTTTGCCTTACAAAATATTTTCTTCTTCTCATACATGTTTTGCTTGTATCTATCATCTTTGTCATGCTTATGCTTTCCATCTTCTTTTCTTCTTTGACCCTATTTTTCATCATCACTATTTTCTTCATGTGGACACTTGTATGCATAGTGACCAAGATCACCACACTTGTAGCATCTAACTTTCCTTATATCCCTAAAATTCCTTGAGTCCTTATTCCTTTTGATGAAGTTAGCTTCCTCATCATTATCTAGAACTCTATCTATCTCTAGAACTTTCCCTTTCTCTTTCTCTAAAGCCTTGAATGCAATCTCTTTTATTGGAACCTGATGCTTACTTACCCTCATCTCATAAGTTGTGAGAGTACCTTGCAATTCTTCCATTTTTAGCTTGTTGATATCCATTATCTCTTCTATTGCTGAAACCTTAGAATCATATTTCATGGGAAGTGATCTCAAAATATTTTGAGTAACTTTTGATTCTTTCATCTCAAAACCTAGGCCTCTCATGGTGTTAGTAATCTCATCAACACAAAGTAAAAACTTTGCAATATCTTCAGAATCTTCCATTTTCAATTCCTCAAATATTTTTCTATGAGTTTGTAGTTTTGCCAACTTTACCTTGGAATCTCCTTCATAAGTATTCCGCAACTTGGTCCACATCTCATTAGCTGAATTACATACCATGACCTTTACAAAATATGTCTCATGAAGCCCACTCAAAATATAATTCATTGCTCTTGCATTGATCTCAACCAATTTCCTGATAGTCTTATCTACCTTGGGATCACCTTCAACCCTATACTCTTTTTCAACCATTTGTCATACCTCATATCCTTGTGATATCAAGTAGTTCTTCATCCTCATGCTCTAGAAAGCATAATTGTTACCATCAAATAATGGAGCCTTATTTGTAGATGATCCATTCTATGAATCCATCTGTGTTCTTGTAGAATCTGCCCTCAAGCTGTTAGCTTTTTCAAAGGAATCCACTCTGATACCAATTGAAGAACACAATCTTATACTGAGAGGGGGTGAATAGTATAAGACCACTTTTTACTTTCTTTCCAAATCAATATCAATTAATGTCCTTAATTGCAATAACCAAATATAGTAGTGTGCATTAATAACTCAGATAGTAGTAGTAAGTAAGAGCACAAGTCACCACACATAATTGAGACACAATATTTAATGTGGTTCCCCCAATGTGGGGTACTCCACCAGATAATATCCTTATAATATTTCACATAGAAATAAGGATCCTTATCCAATACAATGATTTCTTTGATCTTCTCAAAGCTAGGTAATAACAAGTTCACACATAACTTGTCCAAAATTGAATAACAAGCTCACATAGAACTTGTCCAAAATTGAATAACAAGCTCACACAAAACTTGTCCAAATCTGCTCCAACAAGCTCACCAAGAACTTATCCAAATATGCTCTAGCAAGATCACCAAGAACTTGTTCAAATTTGCTCTAGCAAGCTCACCAAGAACTTGCCCAAATATGCTCTAGCAAGATCACCAAGAACTTGCTCAAATATGCTCCACAAATCTGTCCCAAAACTATCCACAGAGCTGTCCACAAAGATGTCCTAAAACTATCCACAAAGTTGTCCCAAAACTATCCACAAAGTTGTCCCAAAACTATCCATAAAGTTATCCAAAAACTATCCACAAAGGCTATCCCAAAACTGTCCACAAAGGCCTTCTCAAAGGCTCAATCAATCATGCTCAAGTAGCACTCAAATCTCATCCACAAATCTATCAAGGCAAAGCTCAAGGATGAACTCAACAATGAATGACAATGTACTCTTCAATGGATGACAACAATGATCCACAATGATCTCAACTCAACTCAACTCAAATCAACTCATAGAAGCATAAAGAGAATTGTTAGAGACTCAATATGTTCTAAGCTCAATCTCAACTCAACTCAACTCAAATCAATCTCAACTCAACTCAAGTCAACTCATAGAAGCATAAAGAGAATTTTTAGAGACTCAATATGTTCTAATCTCAATCTCAACTCAACTCAACTCATAGAAGCATAAAGAGAATTGTTAGAGACTCAATTTCTAATCTCAACTCAACTCAAATCAACTCATAAAGAGAATTGTTAGAGACTCAATATGTTCTAATCTCAATCTCAACTCAAATCAAAATTATGGAATAGTTTGTTTCATGGAACTTGACCAATCACCTCACACAATCACTTGACTAGGCTCAATCAACTCAACTCAACCAATCACCACAAGGGGCCCCCCTTCTCCCAAAAACCCTAGTCCAAGCATGTATCAACAAACTCAAATGTTTCCAACAATGCTCAACCACAAATCTCACATAACAATGATACTCATGTTCTTTTCAAGTTCTTTCACAACCAATGGGCTTCAATGACTATGCTTATAAAACAAGGTTTAAACACAACTCTCAAACCAGAAAACCTTGAAGCATTCAACCAACCACTTTTGAAAAGGAAACCACAATCAATCCTTTTCACTCCAATGATATTTCAGAAATCAACCACCATAAACAATCAATAGGAGAATGTGCCCATACCTTTTGATGCCAAGAATTTGTCCACAAAATCTGCCACACTAAACACAACTTTCCTTTCCAATATCAATAAGGGTTAGTGGACTTCAAATAATAATCACAAGATAAAGCATAACTCAATTTACACCTTTTTACTCCAACTTAATAAACACATCCACCAAAGTCCTTTTAATAAAAAACCTTATCAAAAATAATAATCAATAAGGCTCTCAAAAATATTTTATAACAACTCCTTATTTCTCCTAAATCTTAATTTTCAATTTCATGAATATCAAAATTAAATCAACAACTCATCCATCTCTGAAATAATAATCACAGCCCTTATAAAAATAAAGTTTAATTAAAAACTTTAATTATTCCTTAACCACCTTATAACTCCTATCCTAGGGCATCAACCAAATTGAATTAGAGCAAAACGTAATTACCTCCTCAAGGGGATTCGAACCCCCAACTTGCACACACTACGAGCACCTTAGCCATGGCTAAGGTTGCCACACAAGCTAGCCGCTCATTCTAAAGGAAAAGGCATGACGTGCCTTAAGTCCTTCCTCCCTTCCATGCAAACCAAAAGTGCTTCGAGCGCTTTCCTTCCAATGCCTTCGAATGCAGTCAAGGATATTCAAACCTTGACGTAAAGTGCTGCCACACACCTTAACAAAAAACCAATTTCCAATGCGCCACTTTGCCCACAATGTCTTGGACTTTCGATCACCCTTGGATTTATTCGTTGTCTCCCTTTTCAAAATGATTTTTTCATGAGCTCTCTTCGGATGCTTAGCCAACGATTAACACGAGCAAGGATTAATTTCAAATGAACCTTAGGATCCCCCTTTATATAGTCTTCTCCTCATTTTCGATGACGTCGATGCATTATTGATTTTCCCTCTTTTTTTAGATGTCGGCTCTAACTTTAATTTTAATTTTCAAATTTAAATTTAAATTTAAATTTTAAATAATTAAAATTTAAACTAAATATTTAAAATTAAATATCTCCATCACCGGGGCACCTTTTTCGATGAAACGAAAGGCAAACCTGGGTTTTAAGAAAAACCCATTTCAAATCTACCATCCATGGTTTTAAATAAAACCTTTTATTTTGCCTGCCTTGGTTTTCACAAAAACCCTGAATTTATCCATGCTTTCCAAAATATCATCTACCCATCAAAACTCAATGTGATCCATATGACATCAATGATTCATGTGACATCAATGACAACATAAAATAAATCAAATATCCAACATATATGGCTGAACTATACTTTTCCAAAGTCCCTTCCATACAAATATCCTCCTCATTTTATCTCTCCAATACTCAAAGTTGTCTGCTTTGAATGTAGGCATATTTAAGGATGTACTATTTTTTTCCATGATAGAAAATAAATAGCAACAAGTATTTCTAATCCAAAATGTTGTAAAGGATGTTAGGAATTATATGAAGAACACAATATTCCACTAAGATGGGGGGTGAATAGTATAAGATCACCTTTTACTTTTCTTTCCCAAATAATATTATCCTATATTATCAATGACAATATAAATAGCAATAATAAAATACATCCACAAATAATCACACACAAGAGAGACAAATTTAATGTGGTTCACCCAATGTGGGCTAATCCACGGAGAAAATATTTCTTTTAAATTTTCTCAATAAATATATTGGGAATCAGTTCCCTATTACAATGTTTATGGACCTTTATCGAAAGGAGACACAAATCCCCTATGCAATTATTTGTGGATCTCTCTCCACTGGAAAACTCTATCCCCTTGCTCTAGTTTGTGGATCTATCTCAATAGTATAAATCTTTCCCCTTTGCTTCAATTTGTGTAACTTGATCTAGGATAAAGCTATCTCCTCAATTGGTTCATGGATATCTCTCCATAGACCAACTCTATCTCTCCAACTTGTTCATGGATATTACTCCATAGGAGAACTCTTTCCCCTTGCTCTATTTCATGGATCTCTATCCACAATAGAACTCTATCCCCTTGATATGGTTCATGGATCTCTAGCCATAGGATAAATCTATCCCCTCTTCTCTGGCTAGTAACTTCTAGAAGACTTCTACCCCCATTGCTCTGGCTTGTGGATCTCTCTCCATAGGAGACATCTATCCCTACTACACTGTATGATGGATCTTTATCCACTAGAGACGTTTGTCCTCTCTACTCTATTACATCCAAATCCTACTCTCAAATATAATTCAAATCTACACCAAATTGTATCCCAAGTATAGCACAAATTTGATCTAACTTTGCTCACAAATATGCACTAAACTATGTCCCAATTCTAGCACAAATCTACTCTAACTCTAGTCACAAATTTGCTCTCAATTATATCTCAAATATACCCCAAGCCTTAACACAAAGCTTTAACAAATAAAAAATTAAAATTGCTCTCAATTTTGTTTCAAGTCTTCACAAGAATTTCTCAAATATGCCTTCAAGCCTTATCAAAAGACTTGATCAAATATGCCTTCAATAATTAACACAAAGCTTGAACAAACCAACAATCAAACATGCTCTCAATTATGTTTCAAGTATTCATAAGACTTTCTCAAATCTACCTTCAAGCCTTCTCAAAAGACTTGATCAAATCTACCTTCAAGCCTTAACACAAAGCTTCAACAAATCAACAATCACATTTGCTCTCAATTTTATCTCAAATCTGCTCATTGAACTTGCTCAAATATTTCCAAATCTTGCATACAAACAGATGCTTATATTTTTTTCAAAATTATTTTCTTCAACTAGGTAATTCAGACATATTCTACCTAGAATTAGTTCAATATCTGGATCATATAGAGGATGATATACACTATCAAAATCCCAATATATTCTTCACATGCACAAATATTGTACTCAAATAACCAATCTCTATTTCTTGCAAAAACCCTTTCAAATCAAATCAAAATAGTGTATAACTTGTTTCACAAAACTGGTCTATCTTTCTTTTAAATTTTCTCTCAAAGATCAATCACACTAATGCAAAATTTCCCTCACAAAATTGATCTCAAAAACTTTCACAAAATCTCTCAAACCAATGTTCAAAAGCTTCACACATTCATTCAAACAATGAAGCACAATTTGCTCACAAACCCTAACACAAGTGTTTCCAATTTCTTTCAATAAATATGCACAATGTAGGTCTCAAACCCTAACTCAAATATTTTCAACAATGCTTATCAAAAAACCCTTTTATCTCCACCTTATGTTCTAGAAATACTTACTCAACCAAAAATCTTAAACGAAGAATAATGTGCCCATACCTGTTAATTTTCTCTTATGGAGATATGTCTTCAAAACCTGTCTCACAAATAATTGATTTTTCTAATGCAACTTCAAGGGTTAGATTTCAAGATACTTTATACTTTATCAAAAAATCCACATGAATTTTCACCTTAAAAAATACTCAATGAAATCTGAATTTGATATTCGATCACTCTTATTTTATCCTAAAAATGAAGCATTAATATCCAATAAAACCTTTCATATCTTCCTTTCACAATGCAAGAATCATAATAAAATATCAAGCAACTTATCACACCTTATTACTCCTAATATTGCAAAATAAAATTTAACCCAATAAAACCATAAATTTCACACATAGATTCTTTATACACCTTATACCCCCTACTTACAATAAAATATTTTAATGCACCTTAATTTTTCAACAAAACCATAACATCATTGATTTCATTTACCATACAAAAACACTTAGCCAAAAACTCCTTGTTAATTCAACCTTAATTACTTCATGTTGTCCCCTTTTTAATTCAAAAATTAAAATCAAAATGAACACATTATGACTCCCTAGTAATTTCACATCAAAACAATAAAATTAATTAACCCTTATAACTCCCTAAGTCAAGCACCATATGCATACCTTGAAAAATACTTTACCCCAAGTGCTATTTTCGCTACTCAAACCCACGACTCTTTACTAGCCCCACACTCTAGCACAAGGGTGAATACCGCGTGGGCTAGCCGCCCATACAATCACAAAGGAGCACATGCTCCTACTTCACAAAAATGGCACAAAACCCTCAACCATGTTAAAAGGAATCCCCATGATTCGAACATCGAACCTACCACCTGCAACACACTCGCAAGCCAAGCTTGCCAACTAGGCTATCCACCCACGTTGGATGGAATCGAGCACCCTTCATATTAACTACACACTACCCTTAAAATTTGTAAAAGCTTTTCTCTGCCTCTAGCGCTTGCTGAACGAATAACAAATATAATATATCAATTTTCGAATATGATTAAAAAAATTGTCTTGCAAAACATTAACCCTTTTATACACTTTTGCCCTTTGACTTTGGATGTCGACTCAAATGTAAATTCGAATTTTGGTTCCATCTAAACCTTTTAAAAATATTATAATAATTTAAATCTAAGGTAGATTTAAATATTTTAATTTATATTTTAACCTTTGGTCCCTTTTAATTTTTAATTACTATAATTACTTAAATCTTCATAGATTTAAATATTATAATCTTTTTTTTCTTGTTGGACCTTTTCTTTTGATAAAAGTATTTGCCATCATAAAACCTTTTCCTTTTTCTTTTGCGAATGCCACCATGGTAAAACAATTAAACATTTATTTTCCTTTACATAAATGAAAACCAATGTCATTAACTTATGCCATTAATTCTTTGACATCAATGACAATAATATACTCAAAATTTCCAACAATATCCCCCTTTGTCATTGATGGCAAACATTTTCTAAAAATTTCTTTTTGCAAACCACTTGATTCCAAATATTCTCCCCATGATAAATTGTTCCCCCTAACTGAATGCTCTCCCGCTTACTCAAATATCTCCCCCTTTGACATCAATGGCAAAGGGACTCCTTTGGGGATAAATATAATACTCTTAGCTCATCTCCCTTCCACCGCCTCTCTTTGAGGTGATTAATTTTTGGGTGGGAGTATCTCTACTCCCAACATACAATGCTCTTTTTCTTTGTCAACCTTCTTTTTCAACATTTTTGTAACCATACATTTTTTATTCTTTTGAGTGCCCATGTTCTTGTTTGTCTCTGGAATCTCTAGAAAATTTTCTCTACACCACTTGGCCTTATGCCCTAGATTATTGAACTTGTAATACTTAATGTTGTAGTTCTTAGAAGGTGCAAATATCTTGAAGTTCCTCCTGGTGAAGCCATACTCATTTCTATCATGAAACCTATAGTGGATTGCTTTATGACCAAAGTGATTACAAGAGTAGCAATACCCTTCAAATAAATATCCATATTTTAAATAGTTGACATTACTTTTAGTGAGGCCATACTCCTTTCCGTAATTCCTACAATGCATAGCCTTGTGACCAAACCAATTACATGAAAAGCAACATCCTTTAAAGAAATCTTGTCTTGAACTCTCTGGTCTCTTAGTTATTTATTTGCCTTCTCTGTGATGATCCCTATTTCTTATTTGTGCGTTGTTTCCTTTATTAGTGAAGCTTATCTTCTTCAAATTATCCTCATAAGTCTCAATTTCTTCTTCACTCTCTTCCTCTAAAACTTCCTCTTATTTTAAGATTCAACTTGACCCTTCTTGTTTCCCTTGTACTTCTTCAAAACCAAGTCTTGTTTTGATAGATGAATATCTTTGTCCATTGATAATCTTATCCAAAGTTTTTGAACTTTTCACAAAATTGTGTATCTTGTCCTTAGAATATTTCACTTCCATCCTTAGTGAAACTACCTCATGTTCTAATATTTAACATTCTAACTCTTTTACTTCTAACTTTTTACTCCCGACCTCTTAATTTTCCTTACCTTAGATTTTGAGTTTGTTAGGTCTTGTAGAAGATTTTCTTTTTCTTCCTCGCATTCTTGAACTTGATTCTTTACTCTTTATTATGCTTTCTAGCCTTTTTCAATTATCTAAGAGCAAAATAATGTTTTCTTCAAGAATAATTGTGTCGTCTTCTTCATTTTTTGAATCTATCTCTACTTCTTCATATCCAAGAGCATCTTCATACTCTTTGACCTTATCTTCAACATAAGAATTTTCTTCCTCTCTTATTTCCAAAAATAGGATCCCATATTCTTCACTATCTAAATTTCTTTCATCACTATCACTTGAAGCCTTGCTTACCTTATTAATATAGAAAATATTCTTATGCCTTTGAAATAACTTATTTTCATGCTTGCATTGACCATACATGTTTTTCTTTTCATACCTTGATTTTTCTCCTTCCTTTTTCTTACGATCTTGTTTCTCTTCACTGCTACTACTTCCATATTTTTTACAATTAGATGCATAGTGACAAAAATTACCACAGTAAAAAACTTCACTATTCTCATACCTTTGTGTTTTCTTGAGTCCTTGTTTATTCTACCATAGATAGCTTCTTCATCATTGCTTGACTCACCACTTGATTCTGGTTTCTTATCTTTTATCTTCTTTGATGCTATGAAAGCTACCTCTTTCTTGGATTTGGGGTCCTTTACTATTCTTATCTCATAATATGTAATAATTCCATGTAACTCATCCATATTTAATTTTTCAATATCTCTCATCTCTTCTATAGCTGAAACCTTTCCATCATACCTCATAGGAAGTGACTTTAATACTTTTTGATAAACACTAGAGTATTCAATTTTGAATCCAAGTCCACACATGGTATTAAAAACTTCATCCACATGAAGAAAGTATGTAGCAATATCTTCCTCATATTCCATATTCAAATATTCAAACCTTTTCTTGTGGTTTTGTAGTTTTTCCATTTTGACCTTTTTATCTCCCTCATATGTTTGCTTTAATTTTTTCCATATCTCTTTTACTGATTTGCAATACATAACTTTCACAAATTATTCTTCACATAATCTACTTAAGATTCCATTCATAGCCTTAGCATTATTCACATGTAACATCTTACCATATTTATTTTTGGAAGGAGTAGTTGTAGGTGTGAATCCATCCTCAATTGATTGCCATGTCTGATATCCTTGTGCCATCAAGTAAGTCTTTATTCTCATACTTAATAAAGCATAATTATTTCTATAGAATAATGGTACCTTATTTGATGAGGATTAGTGGATTTGTTCTGAGATGCCATCTATGTTTCTATAATATCTTCTTTTAAATTGTTAGACTTTTTGAAGGAACCAGCTCTGATACCAATTAAAGAACACAAGCTTATATTGAGATGGGGTGAACAGTATAACATCAAGTTTTAATTTTATTTACCAAACAATATTATCCAATATTATAAATGGAAATATCAATAGTAGTAATCAAAAAAATGCACAAATCATCACACACAAGAGAGACACAAATTTAATGTGGTTCACCCAATGTGGGCTACTCCACAAAGAAAATATTTCTTCTAAATTTTCTCAACAAATATCTTGGGAATCAATTCCCTATTACAATATTTATGGACCTCTATCCAAAGGATACACCAATCCCCTATGCTCTGATTTATGGATCTCTATCCACAAGAGAACTATATTCCCTTTCTATGGTTTGTGGATCTCTCTCCATAGGATAACTCTTTCCCCTTTGCTCTAGTTTTTGGAACTTGATCCAGGATAACTCTATCTCCTCAACTAGTTTATGGATATCTCTCCATAGAATAACACTATCTCCCCATTTTTTTCACAGATCTTACTCCATAGGAAAACTCTTTTCCCTTGCTTTGGTTCATGTATCTCTATCCACAAGAGAACTCTATCCCCTTGCTCTTTTTCATGGATCTCTATCCAAAAGAGAGCTCTATCCCCTCTAGTATGGCTGGTGAACTTCTAAAAGATTTTTTCCCCCACTACTCTGGCTTGTGGATCTTCCTCTATAGGAGATTTCTATCCTCATTACACTAGCTGATTTATCTCTATCCACTGGAGACATTTTTCCTCTCTACTATGTCATCTCCAAAGCTTACTCTCAACTCTATTTAAAATTTTGCACCAAACTCTATTCCAAGTCTAGCATAAATATACTCAAACTCTTCTCAAAAATCTATACCAAATTTTTTGAAAATTATAGCACAAATTTATTCTAACTCTGCTCACAAATCTACTCTCAATTCTATCTCAAATCTACCCCAAGCCTTAACACAAATCTTGAACAAATAAGAAATCAAGCCTACTCTAAATTATATTTCAAGTCTTGACAAGAATTGATCAAATCTACCTTCAATCCTTCTCAAAAGACTTGCTCAAATCTACCTTAAAGCCTTAACACAAATCTTGAACAAATCAGCAATCAAACCTGCTATTAATTTTATTTCAAGTCTTCACAAGACTTGCTCAAATCTACCTTTAGGTCTTCTCAAAAGACTTTCTCAAATATTTTTTCAAGATTTAACACAAATATTGAACAAATCAGCAATCACAACTACTCTCAATTCTATCTTAAATATGCTCACTAAACCTGCTCAAATATTTCCAAATCTTGCATACAAACAAATACTTATATTTCTTTCAATCAACTAGATAATTCAGACATATTTTACCTAGAATTCATTTAACCTCTATAACATATAGAGGATGATATGCACTATAAAAATCCCAATATGTTCTTCACATGCACAAATCTTGTACTCAACTAACCAATCTCTATTTCTTGCAAAAACCCTTTCAAATCAAATCAAAATAGTGTATAACTTGTTTCACAAATCTGGTCTATCTTTCTTGCAAATTTTCTCTCAAATATAAATCACACTAATGTACAATTTCCATAACAAAATTGATCTCAAACACTTTTACAAAATCTCTCAAACCAATATTCAAAAGCTTCACACATTCATTCAGACAATGAAGCATAATTTTCTCACAATCCCTAACACAAATGTTTCCAATTTCTTTCAAAAAAGATGTATAATGTAGGTCTCAAACCCTAACTCAAATATTTTCAACAATGCTTATCAAAAAAACCTTTTATCTCCACCTTATGTTCTAGAAGCACTTACTCAACCAAACATCTTAAACAAATAATGATGTTCCCATACCTCTTAATTTGCTTTTATGGAGATATGTCTTTAAAAATTGTCTCACAAATAACTGATTTTTCTAATACCACTTCAAGGGTTATATTGCAAGATACTTTCTCAAAACATCGACATGAATTTTCACCCTCAAAAATGCTTAATGAAATTTGAATTTGATATTCGATCACTCTTATTTTATCCTAAAAATGAAGTATTAATATCCAAAAAAATATTTCATATCTTCCTTTCACAATGCAAGAATCATAATAAAATATCAAGAAACTTATCACACCTTATTACTCCTAATATTGCAAAATAAAATTTAACCCAACAAAACCATAAATTTCACACAAAAATTCTTATACACCTTATACCTTCTACTTACAATACAATATTTTAATGCACCTTAATTTTTAAACAAGACCTTAGTATCATTGATTATATTACCATACAAAAAAACTTAGCCAGAAACTCCTTTTTAATTCAACCTTTATTATTTCATGCTATCCCCTTTTTAATTCAAAAATTAAAATCAAAATGAACACCTTATGACTCCCTAGTCATTTCACATCAAAATAATAAAAATTAATTAACCCTTATGACTCCTTAAGTCAAGCACCATATGCATACCTTAAAAATATGTTTCCCCAAGCACTGTCACTACTACTCAAACCTATGAATCCCCGCTAGTACTGCACCCTAGAACAAGGGTGGACACGACATGGGCTAGTTGCCCACACAAGCACAAAGGAGCACATGCTCCTTCTTCTTCACCAAAATGGTGCAAAATCCTCTACCAAGCAAAAATGACTCCCCACGATTTGAAAATCGAACCTGGCACCTACAACGTGCTCCACAAGCCAAGCTTGCAAACTAGGCTATCCACCCATGCCAGATGGAATCGAGCACCATTCATATTAACTATGCACTACCCTTGAAATTTGAAAAAGCTTTTCTTTACCTCTAGTGCTTTTCAAAAGAATAGCAAATATAAGATATTAATTTACAGGGATGATTAAAAACTTTGGCTTGCAAAACATTAACCCTTTTATACAGTTTTTCCCTTTGAATTTGGATGTCGGCTCAAATGCAAATTTGAATTTTGGCACCATCTAAACCTTTAAAAAATATTATTATAATTTAAATCTAAGGTATATTTAAATATTATAATTTATATTTTAACCTTTGGGCCCTTTTAATTTTTAATTATTATAATTATTTAAATCTTCATAGATTTAAATATTATAATCATATTTTTCTTCTTGGACCTTTTATTTGGATAAAAGTATTTGCCATCATAAAACCTCTTCCTTTTTCTTTTGTAAATGCCACCATAATAAAACCATTAAACCTTTATTTTCCTTGACATAAATGACAACCAATGTCATTAAATTATGCTATTAATTTGAACATCAATGACAAAAATATACTCAAAATTTCCAACATTATAAATATTCACCCTCTCTTCTTGTAACTTCACCTGCAAATTTTGAAATCACACAAAAAACTCTACTTTGATACCAAATGAAAGTTCTTGAGGTGGAGAGATAATAAAATAACAATAAAGCAATTCGAATCTAAGATAAAAAGAACATTACTGGAGCATGGATATCATTCAAAAATAGTCTGTAAGTATTTAGTGACTAAGATAAACCAATTCTGAATATGAAATGATGAAATATCCTCATCCAATAGCTGCAATTTCAGAAAAATATGTTGTTGGTCCAAACCAGAAAATTAGATCTAGAATAAAAAAGTGCACATATATAAACTTTAAAAATCTCCACATAAACGCTCCACAATAGTGCACTATAAAAAAATTGTTTCTTCTCTTTCAAAATTATTCCAATTAAAAAATATATAATTATCAATCAGCCTTGATCACTCAAAAAAGCTACAAAAAGCGAAAAAGCTAAAAAATCTAAAAAATAGCTTTTATTACGCCACTTTGCATGTTATTTTTATTTATTTTTAAATTAACTAAAATTATTAATTGGAATGAATAAATCACAAAATTTAAGATATTTTTACATGTGCTTTATTTTAGTTACATCTCACATAACAATTTAATAATTATGGGTGACATTTGTCATCATCCTCACTAAATATTTGGGAATATCATAGGATAACTAGAGGTCAAATATCTAGATTGACAAGAAACAATTCTCTAGACATTATGGAATCTTAAATTAGAGGTTGAGTAATTAAATTTTGACTATACTATGACTAGATGTTATTAGCTAGAGATTGCATTATCAAGACCTAAGCCTCTCCAAATTTTGAAATATCAAGAGGATGTGAAAGGGTTTTGAGGAGTCATTGAGGAGGTATAATAGCTTAATGATAAACTACAAATGCAATGCAAGTGACTCTATTTTATAGCTAGGATAATCATCACCACATTGCAAGCTCCCCCTAATGGCATTATGGGATAGTCAAACTTAGACAATCATGCAATCAGACATGTCATAACAAAAAAAAATATTTTTATAGGCATTCATTCATGTAATCAATTGTACAATCAGGTACATAAGTAGGAAAACCATGCAAATTAAAATATAATATCTTTTTAAAGGTATTATATTTATAAGCTCTTTATGTTCTTTACCATCTAATATGGCCAAGCGATATGTGCATAACCCATATTTAGCTACATGAATGAACTTTACCAATTTGGATCAAGATTTCCTTTTAGATCCTCTTTATTATTAGTTTTCTTCTAATTGTATTTGAGAAATAGATTGCATATTTCAAAGGAATGAGGTTGAACTCTTTTTCCATATACTTTCTTAAGTCATTGGTGTTAAACCCATAAGTTATCTAAGGCATGGATTCACATTTTATCAAGCAGTTCTATTTGAATAAGACATGTGCGGTAATAATAATCATTGATAGAAACATTATTTAAAAGGATTCAAAATTATGGAACTTCTAATTTGGAATAAAATATGGCTTCAGTTCCATAAACTCAGGTATCTGGTGTAGCACTAGTTAGAATTCTAACACTAGTGGGAATGCCATATCATGAGAGGATCTAGTTCAAGATAAAATTTGAAACCTAAACATCAATGCATGACGATAAGAGCATATCCTTTACCCACTTTGTGAAGTATTCAAGTGTGGTAATTATAAAATTATTTTCATTAGATGACACAAGGTTTATCCTGTAAATGATATTCAACCCCCAAGTGGAGAAGGAATAAGTATATGTTATGGATTGAAGATCTTGTAGAGGTGGATGGATAATATTGTCATGTTTTTTACACTTTTCATATTTTTACATGTAATTATGATTATCCTTTTCCATGGATGGCTAGTAATATCCCATACAAAGAAGTTTCTTAGTGATGTAACTTCCATTGAAGTGACCACCACATACTCTATCATGAGTATCTTGAATTAATCATACAACTTCATAAAAATTTAGGCACCTAAGAAAGATGACATTGAAATATTTCTTATACAAGATGTCTCTAAATACTATGAACCTACAAGTTTATTATCTTAGGTTATTTTGTTCATTCTAAGTTAGACCTGGAGGAATTTACTAGTCTTGAGGAATATGTAAATATCCTTGTACCGAGGGTCAAGGATATGAGCTTATTTTATTACAAATATTGCTAGGGGTTCTTGGCTTAACTATGAAGTTTTAAGTTGATTTATTTGGTATATTATTAATATTGATTGTTCATCCTTTGGCTCTAGAGGCATGAGTGAAGAAAAAATGGCCATAATATCAACATGATAATTACTAGAGCATGGAATTATGTCAATGGTAAATTTATCAAAGGAAACAATTAACTTATCCACAATGCCCTTATATACTTTCAGTTGATCATATTAGTCTAATAAAATTTTACAATTAGCTATGAAACTCCAAATATGGAAAGATTTTATACCTTTAAGGATTAAACTACTCAAAGCCTAAAATAAGCACTTCATATTTAGTCATATTATAGGTGCACAAAAATTAAAGCTTAAAGGATAGTAGAATGACAATTTTTTGAGGTGATGCTATGATGATTATTTCCTTGTGCCTTAGACATCATTAAAGTAAAGGGTCTAGGAATTTTCTTGTGCTACCTCAAGGCTATATGCCATTTGATAAGGATACTTTATTACTATGAGGTGAGTAGCTGATAAAGGAGGTACTATCAATTGGTTAGCTATCACTTCTTATTTTAACAAATTTTGGCCAATAAATTCAAGATTGACCTAATTAAGGAAAATTACTCACTTAGTTGCTCTTCCTAAGAGATAGGGATTATATATAATGTCACAAATGATCAACTTTAGATATTCCATCATCTTGTTACATAGAATTTAATGTCTAAACTTTCAGGAAAAAGACTATTGTCAAGTACAATTTCTCTTGAGTGTATCTAATTTCATAGCTAACAAAGGTTTTATAATATAGTAGATTAGCCTTTCCCTATGTTGATTGGTGTAGTGTACCAACATGAAACCTTGGGTATGGACTATTTTTTCTATATAATAATAACAATGGTTTAAGGAAATTAGGTGGGATAAGAATTGACAGAGATAGAATATATGTTTTCAAGGCATAAATGACTTTTTGACATTATTTATACCAAATGAATTAGAACCCCTTTCCTAAAAAAATTAGAAAAAGGTTGACATTATCTACCAGTTAAGAGATAAGCCTCCTAATAGCTTGCAATCTAACTTCTAGGCTTTGAAGTTACATTAGGATTTTAGGCAATGGCATTTTGGTTATAGAAAATATCTTGTATGGGTCCACTTCAATTCCACGTTGAGAGACTATAAATTCTAATAGCTTCCCTAAAGTTATTCCAAATATGCATTTGGAGTGTTTTAAGTAGACTTTGTACTCTTTAATTCATTCAAATATGCACCTTAATTCCCTAACATAATCTTATCATTTTATATATTATCCAAGAAGATCATCAACATAATATTCAATGATATCATGCATCATATTGTGAAATATATATGTCATTGTGTGATGATAGGTTGCTCTTGCACTATTTCAACCAAAGGCTATGATATTATAGTAAAAGTTTTATCAAGGGGTAATGAATGTTGTTGTAGTTTTGGTCTTTTGGTACAATTTAAATTTGATTGTACCCTAGTAGTCATATTTGTGACAAGCTTTGTCTGTGTCCCTAAAGTTGGTGTAGACACACACAACATCTTACTTTTTAGCTATGGGAACTATGTTTGAAATTCAACTAGAGTAGTTTATTTCCTTAATAAATTTAAATTCCAAAAGTTCTTGGAGTTCCTCGTTAATAAGTAAAGCAAATTTTAGATGCATTTTTCTTAAATTTTGCTTTTCTATTTTAGTGTTTGGCTTAACAACCAATTGATGGATTACTATGGTAGATCTAATATAGGCATGTATACATAGAACCATGCAAAATATGTCACCTAATTCTATCAAAATATTTATATATTATTCATGCTCTTATGGGGTTAGAAATTTACCTAGCTTTATAATTTTTAGATCATCTTGGAAACCTATGTTGATGTCAATAGTTTCCTATATCAAGTTGTGAGATTTATCTTCTAACTATGCATAGGAAGGTAACACCATTATAATTCCAATATCTTCAAGACATAAAGTCCATTGCTTGATATTTTATGACTATGAGGGATGTTAAATTAATAAAAGAGAATATTTACTAAGGATGTCTTCTTGATCATTAGCATCCCTAGAAGGTTTGTGTGATAAAAATTTCACCTCACAATCATTGATAGTTGCTAAGGGATTTTATATTGCTTGAAGAGGAATGTTATCTTTTGCTTGAGTCAAAGTTGATGTATTATTATTTCCAAGATTACTTTTATGGATTTCATAGGACTCTTGGATATTTTCATTGATAATATTAGGATGCTTAATTATTATAATGTTTATGTGAATACATTTTGAAAATATATTAAAAATTTGAAAAGCAGAAGGTTTAATATCCTCATCCTCATCCTAATCCAACACTTTTGTCAAAGTGGTCTCACATTGGGGTTTAAAAGGGACACCTCCTCTTTTTCACTGCTATCCAAGGAGTGGTAAGGTGATATTTCATTGGGATTGGATATGTAACCTAATATATAATAAATTTTCCAAGCTTTAGGTTCCAAAGGTTCTTTTATACCTTGCTCAAGGGGTCCTAGACATTTTTCCTAATAATTAAAGTTTCAAATAATTTACTGAGAAATAGGGCAAAGGTTGGATGGATAACACAATCTATACTTTCACTCTATCGAACATGGATTGGTTCGACAAATTCATTTCTCATTGGTCGTGCTTATAGAAACAAAGGTGCAACTTCCTATCTAAACTGGAGGGTAACCCTAAAGTGTGAGGTAATAGGGGTAGTCTAACTAGGTCTAAAGCTAACAACTAATTATGCCAATCATTGAGGTTTATATGATTAATGTCTTCAACCTCAACTTTTTCTTTACCATTTTTTGTGTCTTGGCTACTAGTTTTTAATTTTTGAATGATACTTATTCCCTTATGGATAACAATATTTAAGGTATCATATATGAAAGGATGAGACACATTAAAAAAACAATTAAAGCCATCATATTTTTTGATCAAATGACTTGATAATAAGTAGAAGGGTCTTTCTCAGACATAATGCTATAACACACTCTAATTTTTAAAATGTACACATTGATGGTAAGTTTAGGGGTCAACCTACATCATGTGGATCCAAGATCACTCGAACAATATTTTTTAGTTCATATCGTAGGGTGACATATAAAACAAGGTTTTAAGTATGCATGGCCCTGCTTTCAATGGAAGAACTACAATTCCTATAGCTCCACACTCCTCATTGTTGTAGGATTTTTTTATAATATCATATTTCTATATATATTCCTTGTTAATCCCTATATATTATTGAACTTAAGGATAAATATATTTATAATTGAGTCATTATAAATAAGGATACTTTTAATTAATTACTTATCAATATTACATGTGATGTACAGAGGGAGCTATCTTGTCATATAAGGGGGTGTAATGTCATCCTTGAGAAATGATATAGTTGTGTGTTTCACACTAAGAGACCCTATCACATTAGCTAGATAATTAGGGATAATATTTTTTGTCATGATTTTCTCACTCAAAAGCTTAAACAAGTTTTCCCTATGACTCAACAAAGACAACTCAAGTATAGATATTTTGGCTGGTGTATGCTCTAATTATTGATGGAGGTTGAAGGTCCCCCTACCTTTATATTTGATATTTAGAACCAAAGGTGATTCTTTAGGATTGGTGTCATGTCTAGGATGCAAGACCAAGGGGAGATCAAAGATTGATTCTAAAGGTTAATCTATTTCTCTAGCTTGTTATCTAGAATGGTGATAACTTCAATCATCCTTACTAGTTTTTGATCTAGTGGTGGAATTCTCCTATATTGAACATGATTGGTATAATTTTACATATGGTTACATAAGGGGTCATAAAATATACCCATATCTTGGTTAGAGGATATTGCTTGTTCAATACCATTAACCACTATATATACTTCATCGATAAGGTCTTATACCACATGCTTAAGAGTGATACATTTTTTTATATGGTTACCATTCATGCGAAGGAAAATACAATATTGGTCAGCTTGGAAAGAGGGAATATTTTTCTTGTCAATGTTGGTAGGTCTTACAGGTGGTAATTCTATGATATTAGAATTTAACAATGTGTTAGCATTGAGGAAAGTGATTGATTTAACTTGGTAAACTTTCTTTGAGGGTTTTTTTTTATCCTTAGCTAGAACAATATTTTTAATGTAGTAACAATATTAATGTTACCTACTTTAGTATTACTAATAGGACAAGAGTTAGTTATGACATTGCCCATGATATGTTTCTTATTATATTGTTATTTTGTGTTGGAGGAAGAGTAATTTTCCTCCTCCTTGGTTTTCAATTTCCTCTATAGTTAAAGGGAAGCTTCTACGTATTTTATGAGATCTACTACATCCTTGAATGATAAAATGCAAGTCATCTATAAGGGGTATGAAAATTGCTCTTATAAATTTCATACGAAAATACATAATAAATCTCTTTATTGTAGGATAAAAGGGATTTTCCTAACTAAAGCACACCATCAAACTAAAAAATCATTGAAAGACTTGTTTTTAACATACTTAAGTTGATATAAATAATTTATTATATATTTTTATGCAACATAAGAAGATAAATATTTAATGAACATTCCTATAAATCACCAAATATCTTGATTGAGTGGTGGGGTATCTAGAAATATCATTCAAGGGCCTTGTCACCATGAATCTTAGGGAAAATATTTAATAAAATTTCCTCATCAAAGGTAATTTCATGGAAAGTAGCTTGAAATATTATAAGGTGACTTATTGGATCACATTCTCCCTTACACATTTGAAACTTTAGCATTACAAAGTTATGAGGATAAGGTCTACTAAGCTGAGATGGATATAAGGGTTGATTACAATAATCCTTATAGAAATACTTATTTCCTATGGATCCTTGGGTAGAATCCAATTGTTGCATAAATTATGGGTTTTATTTAACCAATTATTCTTAGTGTTTATATCCTAGAACCCAGGATAAGGAACTTGTAATGTTACATACTAAGGTTGTGAATTAGCCAATGGATAATACTGAGAGTTTGGATGGGTTGATCCAAAAGGGATCATCATGTTATTAATTACAACATTATTTGAAACAAAAAGATTATTAAATGGAATGTTATTGAGAATGGGCATGCTAAATAATTTATTATAAAAAATTACATTTGAAGCATTAGGTAAACTAGGAAACATATCCATATTTTAAACTTGTGGAACACTTAAAAGCTAAGAGATAGAGTAATTTAGCCTAAATAATTCTATTTTTGGAGGCATAAATCCCTAATTTATAAAATAATATGAGATATCCAATTACCTCCATTCTATGTTTGTTATAATGATAGAGTATCTATGTTAAGAATTGATGGGATTGGATCTATATTGTTGCAATTTTTTTTTAAATAAATTCCTCAATCATATAAGTAAGCATATCATCCACCTTTAATATGGATTGTATGGATTACCTATTTCCTCATAGAAAAGCATCTATATGGTCCATAAACTTAAAAACTACTTCCTCTTGTTCACTATGAATAGGAGAAATGATTTTAAAAGGAGGATTTTCTTCCCGTTCTTTCTCAAACATTGGGTTTTCAATCATGGGTTGCTTCTGTGGAAATTTAAACGAAGCACTTGGATTTTACACTAATTGTCATGAAACATTTCAATTAAGGTAAGGATCTTCATACATGTTCAATGAAAGAGAGATTCAATTTTTTTATTAGTTTTGTTTTTAAAGTTGCTTATAGAAGAAGAATAAGATATTTTATAGTAGTTATATCCCCAACAAGAATAACCACCATATGACTCCTATTATTCCACCATAATATACTTACGTAGAGATATAACCCTTAAGGATTGTATGAAAATTTACTTAAGAGGTTGTTAGCCTTTTCTTGGTAGGGCTAACCATTTGGTTATGTTCTTGTTATCTTTGTTTAATGTGATTTACACTACACAAACAAGATTCAATGATCTTAAATAAAGTGTGCTAAATTTTATATTGGTTAAATAAGGTTCTAAGTCAAAGGATTTTGGACCTATGTGGTATTTCAAGTTAGGTTCACCAAAAATATGGGGCACCAAAAGGTGCATATAGAAGCTAGCCTTTGAGTTTTCCCTCAAGGTTTGGTCACACTTGAATGAGAGAGACTTGCTACTGATTTATTATTATTGCACTATGCTTGTTATCTTTGGAAGAGGGGTTTTTGAGTTCACAAAGGGATTAAATATTTCCTTAAATCTAGTTTGATTTTTTTAGTTTGATAAGCATCCAAGTTTTATTTTGTCCTAGGGGTCAATATGCAAGATGCAATGTAATGTGAATATAAAATTGAGATGCTAACTAAATGGGTAGTTTTGTTTGATGAGTGCTAAATAAATAGATTTTAGAAATGAATTTTATTTCTTAAAAGAAAAGGATATGAGGAAAATGTGAAATAAAAATTATCCTGATGCAAGACTATGTTAGAGTTGATTGAATGCCTACAGAATAAAAAGGAATATTTCCAAGTAAAACATAAGATTATTTTTTATTTTTCTCTTGAAGTGTTTGTTATCTAAAGATAAAAAATATAGATATAGGTAAACTAAATCATCCAATAACCTATGATAATTAATGAAAATAGGATAAGGTATACTTACCTATTCATGTGCTTGATGCAAACACATTGTCTATGTTTGAATCTATAACCTAAAATCTATTTAGCTAGTGAATACACTAAAACCTACAAAATAGACAAATAGAAAAAATAGATGGTAGATCAAAGTTCGGTGGTCTGCCAAACAACATGAAGTGTAAGGATTCTTGATCGGTATAGTTATACCCCCTATTATATACAATAAAATTAAATTTATACCTTGGAAATGGATTTAGTAGTATAGAGGATAAAATTACTACCTAAAATATCTAGTGAATTTAGTGGGATGAAAGAGATAGATTGATAGGAGGTAGAAACAAATATATGTATTTTTAGAAATGATAAAAAAATACACAAGGTTCAATTAGAGAGGATATGGGCTAAGTTGATAAGATGATATAGAGATATGAATTAGGTGATGAATATGCTACCTAAAATAATTATAAGTGGTAAATTCACTTTTAAGATAGAAGAAAGACAAAGTATTTTAGGTCAAAGACCTAAGATTCTAACCAACTAGATAGAGTATAGATGGAAAATTTGATTTTAGTGGTAGAAAATAAAAATGGCAAGCCCACAAAGATTGTAGGGCACTACCGATGATGCATATAGAATATCAAGGATGATATACTATCTCATAGATCTTTAGAAATACCTACAAATATGATAAAACACTTAATACTATGAAAGGACTTGTTAGATGCAAAATGGTAAATATAGATGAAGGCATGTACAAATAGCTAAACTAAAATATAAATGATGAGAAAAGCAAAAAAAATAAAGATATGGATAATATCACCAAAATTACACATGACTTACTTCCTTCCCTTTGAAGCCCAATCGATCACTTGAATATGACATCATTATTGGATTTTCAACTAAACTATATCACAAGCCAATATCTTCAGATCATAAAATCAATCACATAGAATGCATTGACATAATAACAACAATATATCATGATGAAATATTCACAATTACGTTCAATATATCAATTTTATTTAGAGATATTATATTGCAAGGAGATTTTTCTCCAATATATAAATTTACATGATTTTTCAATAATCTAACTATTACTCTCCTCAAACATCCAAGCGATGCATCCTTTCACATTCCTTATATTAAGAAAAAACTCTCATATTTTCACATATCATGCGACTCTTCATTATCTCTCTTGATACCTTACACTATATCTCATATTGACACATACAATAGAAATACAAATTATACTACCAAAATAATATTTGCAAGGGAGACAAATATTGTAATACTTCCAACACCTCCTCGTATTACATTATTTTGTAAGAAGGATTTTGGCCTTCATTCTTCAGCTTTGACTTTGGTATTACTATATATATGCAATATTCATGAGGTATGCCTTTATATATGATCTATATTTATATCTATATTAATGTATCTAAATTACCTATGGGCCTCTACCTCTAGATCATTGCCTTTGGATAACTACCTTTGGGTATGTACCTCTAGGTTGCCTCTAGATATAATATCCTCTAGATTAGTCACTAAAATAATCATAACTATAATTTCTATAGAATCATCACTATAGGTAATTTTCACTCTAGGTCTCCTTGCAATTTATGCTTGGTTCATATTCATTTTAGATTTATTCATGGTAAGACTAAAATTTCTTGATCACACTTGGTTTCATCCTATAGAAATCATACAATATTCTTTTCTTCTTATATAAGTAATTCATACTTATCCATACAAAATATAATTTTAACTTTTAATTCTTCTTCTCTTTTCTTGGAAAATATTTTTTAGAATTAATATGTCCTCCACAAGTTTCACAACCATGGAGATTCCAATATTTTTCTATCTTATATCCATATCTACCACAATGACAATGTTTGTTTCTTGTTACAAGATTATTTTTGCCTTTCTCTAATTCATTATTTATTTATTCTTCATTGTTATTTTTTTTATTAGTCCCTATCACAAATTTAGTATCACTATTTTTATCATAAATTTAGTCCTTGATTCATTACTACTTGATTGCAATGTATATCCAACACCTTTACATTTTGGTCTTATTTTTGGTACAATTGGCTCTTTCATTCCTTATCCATGTTTTCCCAAACCTATTTTTTGTATCCCATTTTATTTAACAATTTTGAACCAATCCATTTAGTATATCTTTCAAAATAACCAAAATCATCATCACATTGATTTCCTTCAATATCAGGATAATTTTTAGCACTGTTATCATTGCCACCATTCATGTCATCATCATTATCAAATTTGATAACATAAAATTTCTTTGAATAATCATAAATTATATCGAAATACTTTGTCACATACATAATTTGTTTTTCAAATAAGTTCTTCTATCATGAATCCTAAGTCACAAGTATCACAACTCATATCACATATTTCTTTTGCATGAAGATCACTAGTATCACAATATGCATCTATCATCATTAGTTTTAATTCTATGGTATCACAATATAATTTTTTTATCATAGTCATAGTCCTTAAATAATTTGCTTCATTGGTAACATTAATAAGCTTTTAATTTAAATCTTTAATTATTTTTTCTTGTCTTGTATTCTAATATTCAATGACTTCAATAGAGAGTAATATTATATACACCATATTTCCTATATCAATACATAATATTTTTTTTAATTATAGAAAATGGTTTTGAGAGGATCCCAAAACCTTTACAAAGGGGTTTTAAGGATCTCCAAACCATTACAATCAAGAAACCAAAAGAGAGATAATAGTGAGACACCTATGAGAAAAAAATATAATAAAGAGGAAAAACCAAGAGAAGGAAATCCCAAGAGAGCATAACTAGACCTCGGGTCTCCAAAAGGGCTATAGATATCATAAATGCAGCCCAAAAGTACAACCAGCCAATATTGAAGAGAACAACTCCCACCCACTTCAAGCAATTTAAAATTCAAAATGTGTCAACCTTTTTCATTTTGAGTCAAATTAAAAAAGAATCCCATTTAAATTTCATGGTTGAAGGAAGAAATCCCACCAACAAACAGAGGGTAATCGAGCTAGGTTCATAGAAAGTAAAACACTGATGAGAATTATCAAGAATTTTTGTGGTGCCTACCTAGATCAGTATTCAAACCTTGAATTTTATCCAAATATTCCTTGAAAATATTTGCGTTTCCTAACTCAAAAAGGGTCTGATTCAATCCTTCAAAATTATATTTTGGATTATCCAAGGGTCTTCCAGCTTTATTCCCACTAGACTTTATTTTGTTGTTTAACTGTCCTCTTGTAATGGTACCTGAAGATATTTATTTTTTTCTCTTGAGAATAGAAGCATCTTGAAAATATCTAGAATCTCTACCATCCAACACTAGAAGCAAATCATAATCCTTAGTTATTTTAGAATCATAAGCAAAATATTTAAAAGGATTTATTGTAAGGTTCTTTGCATCTAAAGACTTTCATTTTTGACCCAAAGGGTTTGCTTGAGACTCCACAAAAACATCGGTTTCCATCAAAACATCATTCTTCGATGACACAAGTTGAACATGAGAAGCTTCATTCTAATTCTAACTAAAAGCATTCATCATTTGAGCCTCCATAGTCTCAAATTTATTTTAAAGGTAGTGTTTTGATTAGTGACCATAAATTTTACAACTAGAAAAAAATAGAGGTTTATTATGAGATTATGGATTGTATTCTTGTACCCATATTTGAAACTAACTTAACTAAATTAGGGAACTCAACATCAATATAAACCATAACACACATGTGAGTGTAAATTATTCTAGACCTTGCTTTGGTAATAGGATCAATATTGACTAAATCCCCTAGAATATTGGCAATACTTTTGAGAATTACTTCATGCCAAAAGTGAAAATGAAGTCTCAAAAACTTGACCCAAATAGGGGCAGTATTGATTTTTTGAGTTTCAGGGTCAAATTTTATTCCCCATGTATGAAGGAAAAGAAATATACTCTAGAAAAACCAAGGGCCACCACAAAGAATATTATGGATATACTCCTCCAAAGACAACTGAGTGAAGAAAAAAAAAATTATGGAAATTATATCCATTTTCCTTTGGGAAACCATTTCAAGAACACCCATCTCCTAATAGAGTCTAAGTCAAGTCTAGAATTACCTAGAAATTTTCCAATGAGGGCAAGATCACCATTATCTATAGAAAATTTTAAGATATTAGTTAGGATGGATAAGGTCCTATGCTCAAGCACCAATTAAAACTGACTATCCAAAGAGAAATTATTTTTATACCTATTAGAAACAACAACCACAAAGGAAATCTTCTTAGCACAAGAAGGTGGAGTAGAATAGGGGAAACCCTATGGGTGGGATACGTTACTCAAGATAAGCTTAAATATTTTTTTCCAATATGGGCTACACCTCAATATACTTTAAGTCACCCACAATAACTTTGACATCATCATTTGTCACATTCCCTCTATAAGAACCATATTTAGAGAGGGAAAATTTTGAATTTGAGTCTTATCTAAATCCAAAGGATTCACCACCTTTGGTGGAGATAAAATCTCTAGAGTGGACATATAATCACACAACTTCTCTCAAACCAATCAAAGGAGACTTATCCTAAGAGTTGTCATGAGGACCATTTAAAGTTTGAGCAGAGGACCTCTTTTCTACCAAAATATTATTTGTATAGGGAATACTTTTTTCCAACATTTGAAAACAATGAACCCAACTCATTAGTAGGATTTTATGGAATTGGAGCCACCTAAAATTGAGAGTCCATGAGAGGTAAAATAGAATTGTTGGATTGTATTAGGTGAGAATTAACACCAATTTTGGTATGCTCCTTTGTAGCAGCTTCCTTTGCTCAGTCAAACTATGATCATCTCTTGACACTATTTCACATAATCAAAATTAGGATTGGGAATATTGAATTTTTTATTCACGTAAGGCTCATCTCTAAAAATTATACCACCATAAGATATCCCATGACCTCTAGCTCGCTCACAACCATGACCTCTCATCTCATCTCGCTTGATGGGTCTAAAATAGAATGATCCATTCTATGGCCTCTCATATTATTACATAATGTAAAAATATCTTTAGAGCCTTTATTTGGTTGATCAAGCTTTGAGCTTAGGTAATTTCTAAGCATTTACAAATTTTCATTATTGGCTTCTCTCAAAATTTATTGTGGGACCCTCTTTAACTGTATTGGTGTAACTTTTTTGTCCTTCAATTTTTTCTAGCATGTGTTGTGTACAACATTTTAATGTTTCCAATATTTACTTAACCTCTTCTAGTGAAGCATGTAAAATATTTATTTGTTCTTCTTTGATACATAATTTTTTTTTCTCTGCTTCATTTGATTTTGACAACCCATGTTATTTTAGTTTTTATTTTTGACCATTTATTTTTATTTTTACATGTTTTTTCCTTGCAATGTTACACTCAAATTAATTGTTACCTTCTTAAATTTACCTTTATTGATGACAACCTTCTAATTCCAAAGTTTTAATTTTTTAAAATAATAAAAAATATTTATAATCTCAATTTTGCAAATTCAATAATCAAATTTTCAAATTCTTTGAAGTAGAAGACCTTATGTCTTTCAAATTTCAAATAAAAAATTTACAAAATTATTCAATCAATTCCAAAAATCAAAATTTTAAGATTTCAAATGTAGTCAAAATAATCATATATAAGCTACAAGATATAAAACACCTTCTTTTTAAATTTGAAAAATCATGTCCACTTTCCCCTTGGCTTAAGTAGGAAATCTAGGTAGTTGTCTCTATTTTTTTTTGTTCATTGTGCCCTAGGTTTCCCCTATCTTCCCTTTTCATTTTTTATGGATCCTAACCTTAGCTCTAGCTTCATGGAATATTTTAAAAAGGAGAATGCTTCCCATCAAGGACCCATGAAATTTCATCTTGAATTTGATGCATGAGGTGAGGTCTCAATCCTTGATGTCACTTTCCCTACACAGAATTTAGAGGCTACATGCAATTAGTTTGAATCACATGCATTATTAGGCTACTTTATTAGTTGTATTTCTAATGAGTGGAATCTAAGGGCCTGGATCAATTCAATTTTAGAACCTCTTGGCATCCATGTTATGCTTGTAAAAAACCTTACTAATGGTTTCTTAATTTTCTAGTTTTCAAACCCTTCACATGTGAAGGAGGTGTTTAAACATGGGCCATGGCACATGTGGAGCTCTTTGATAGTTCTCATGTCAAAGTTTCATGATTTTGTTGTGTTTGAGAACAAGGTGAATAAAATCTAGGTTTGAGTTGAGTTTCTTGGTCTTCCCATTCCCTTTGTGGGATGGTCTACATTAAATTTCCAATGCACTTAGGCATGTTGTTACACTCAAGCCTAGAAATTGTTTACTACCTAGTCAACTAGGTAGGTTTGTATCCAAGTACATTTTTTTAAGGATCTTAAGGAAACTTTCAATACTCAAGTGTAGAAAGTCACTTATTCTTAGAGGGTTGTTTACATAAACCTTCCAAGCACTTGTTATCGTTTCCAATATTTTGATCACAAGGTGAGATACTGCTCGTTTATACCATTACAATAAGTCGAAGCCAGCCTTTGTACCCTCATTGGATACAAACACTCAATAATGAGGATGGTTGGACTATGGTGGGAAGCCAAAAAAGTTAGCATGCTAGTGTTGTTAAAGCACTAGCCCCTAAGACATCTACCAAAGAGGTTAGCATGACACATTCACAACCTTCTGAAAAGATGATATGACCACCAAAAGAATAGTTGGTTGGTGGTCCTTCAATAGTAGAGATGGAAAATAAAGAGATTTTTCCACTTCATAAGAAGCTCTATTGGATATCATGTAAATAAGGGGTAAAATAAGATTCCCCTCCTCACTCCCCTTATATCACCATGTGCTACTCTTACAACCCCAAAAGGGATATGGATTTTGGTGATTTTCTACTATAAAAATGACTTTACATTAAATTAGCGAGCTTCAGTAAGGACATTTAAGGCTCTAACAATTTCAAGGCCTTGGAGTATCCTGACGGTGTAGACAAGTTGTTAAAATCCATACCATAATAAATTTTATTTCAATGAATGTTTAGGGCCTCATTGACCCCAATCATAAATATATGGTGTGCTCAGTTCATCAAAGGTTTTCCAATTTAGATTTCTTATGTATTTAAGAAATTAAAATAATAGGTTTTTTGGTGGTAACATTTTGGTAGGTCATCTAGCTTAAAAAATATTTTTTATAATGACCATGCTTAGTTATGAGGTGGTGTCACCACCTTCATTTCCCCTTGCTAATGACCCCATTTGGTGGCACATGATTTTTACCCCACCTATTGTGCACTATGAATAATATTTTCTATCAATTGTCATGCTTTTAGCATAGCCAATGTTTACGCTTCCAAAAATGTGATGGAGCATTCTTAGCTTTGGAATTGGTTGGTTGAGTCATTACCTACTACCACTTGGACGGTCTATCATCACTTTAACATGATTGATGATGCTAAGGACAAAGTTGTGTATATCCAATGCATTGGGTTGTAGGTGAGTGGGTGGCTTAGTTCCTCATGCACAATAAATTGGAGCTTTATGATCCCAATTGTGGTTACTCTTAGGACAATAACATATAGTACACATGGTACATTTTGTGTATTGAGGATAACCACATTACTAAAATATTAGATAGATCTTTTTTATCAGCATAACCCATATTTACTTTTTCCAACTATTTTTTCTCTCAATGGTCCCACTTCTCAAGGTGATCCTCCCAAACCACTCTCCCATATGTGTTTTTATTGAATGCGTAGGTGGTGGTATAACCAAGTGTCGTAATTAGTTATATCTTAACATATTATTGCTAATTCATAAGCCTACCCCTAATGAACTTAACCACCTTCTTGTGTGGGGCAATGTTGAAGACAAAGACCCTCCTCGTATTGGTGGTGTTGTAACCACTTAACTTTTTGTTACATTGGTGCAAATGACTATCTTTTGGTGTTTTTAATATATGGTTTCTATTATCCCCAGAGTGCTCTTTTCTTACTTTGAAGTGTTTCTTAGTCTGAATTTTTAGGATGTGATTTTTCTTGCCACCCACGTTTTTGTGAACAAGTGTATTGTTTATTATTTTAGTAATAAAAAATACTTTTCATAATAAAATTATCATATATCTTTATATATATAACTCCAAAGTTTTTATTTATTTTCTTTGTATCCTTCAATTAATAATATTTCTCCTTTTAAATCCTTAAACTCCTAGTAACTAAGTTATTTATTAAATCACCTTCATTTATTAATCTTCAACCTTATTCACTTATGATGTAATTCCAATAAAGGAAAATCTTTATGACATCAAATTAATCTTCAACACTTTAATAACATTGTTTAGCCAATATATTAAATATTTAGTATTTCAAATAATGAGAGTAAAATATTATTTTTTAACCAATAATTTTGTTGTCATGGTCACTTGAACTCTTTTAAGCACACTATATTCATTTTAGCTATAAGTTATTGTTGGAATAATGTCTAATGGAATAATGTTCATTGGAATAATGATAGTAATAATCAAGTTGAGAGTTACAATTATTTCAAGAATCATTAAAGAATATTATAATAACTTCTACTGGATTAATAGTCACATAATATATCTTTGGTTAATATATAAAACTATATTATTATCCCAATCAAAGAGATTTTGTAGACTCCTCTAAATATAAAATTTAAACTTAATTTTAATTTAGACTTTTATTGGAATACAATATATAATTCCACTCCTATTAATTTAATTTGCAACCTTTCATGGATTGAATGTTTCTTGTAAACAATAGAGATATTTTAGAGAAATAATTTACAAGTCTTCTTCCTAAATTAATCACATCTAGATCCTTTCTTTACAGTATTAATATCTCATTTCAAATAAAATGTAAATCTTCTTTCTCGATAATTGTCACTGTGCAACATTTACAATAGTCCTTCAAGTTCAATTCTCCATTTGGATTTCATAAAGTAATTTCTCTCTTACTTTAAACCATATTTAAATGCTATTATTTTGACATCATTTAATTCCTTCTAACACTTTAATTTACACTATGTAAATTAAATGATTTCAATGATGTAAAGTAAGAGAATTACTTAATGTAAATATCTAAATAAAATTAGAATTACTTTGCCACCATATAAATATTTGCATTAAACTAGAATTACTGTCACCATGTAAAGTAAATCCTCTCTTATGATACTCTAGTAATAAATTGTTGTCGTGTATGTTCAAATATCTAATTTAAAGTTCTAATTTTATACCTTTGAACCTTCACATGTATTGATATATAAATTTATTCATAATATTCTAGATAGTAGCTTGGACCGTTTTTACACTTTTAGATTCCAAAGAATATCCACCTCTTGTTGGTTGTGTGTTTTGAACTCATTTCCTATTTCTCTCCTTTGTAGATTGACATTTTCAAAAAAATCCTTGAGAAAAATGTGATTCCTTCAAATTTTCTATCTCAAATTAAAAAACAATGCATGCACAAATAATAAAGTAAATACCTTTATTCTTCATTGCACTTTGATTTAATAGTTTGTTGGCTCTTAACTGGAGTTGTGTGAAAGGACTTTTACAAAAAATATGATGTCTTCTAGCAATGTGGCTCTCTAATTTAATTTAATAATCACCTATTAGAATTTCATAATAGATATGCAAAGCATTACAAGATATGAAGAGAAGAGTAGAACTAATTGATTTATTCCAAGGATCATCTCTATATAAATAGTAGAGCTGATCATTGAGAGTGGTTGGATTACAAAAACTCATCAAACTTGATGAAGACACCACTGAGAGTTCTCCTCGCACATGGAGGAGTGGAAACTCAAGTGTCTATCCTAGTGGAACTTAAGAGAATATTCTCCTATTCTAACACCCCCCCTTAAGTGATACTATGGGTGAATGTACAAATGAGTTCTTCAATAAGGTTACTCATATAGAAAGAAATAATAAGGTAGCTACATTGAGGTTGCCTTGATATGAGCTCTGCAAGGGTTTGATGAGGAAAGCTGCTTTGCTGGAATTTTTTTGAGACCTATCTGGTGGGCTCTGCGGGGATGGCAACAGTTTCTGGAGGAGGTATGAACAACTGGAGGAATGTAGTGATGGCATCAGGTCCATCACAGAGCGTGCATGCTAGGGCTGGTATTTCTTTTTAAAATGATTGGAAGGAACAGGATTTCCCATTGCATGCCAGGAATCGCTTGTTAAAGAACAATGGATGTTTGGAATGATGTAAAGCCAAGCCGGTTCTAGTGGTTCAACCAGAATCGATGGCAAAAGATGTGGAGTATTTAACCAAACATGTGCTTATTGGTAAATTTATGGGCATCCGAATTTCTCTTCCCTTTGTGGAGGCTTGGGTTAGGAAGACTTGGAACCCTGAAGGTGATGTGGAGGTGATGCTGAGTGCAAACAGCTATTTTATGGTGGTTTTTTCTTGTCTTGCGGATCATAAAAAAGCATTTGAAGGAGGTCCCTATTTCTGTAACCAAGAGGGACTCTTTCTTAAACCCTGGCATGTGGGTTTCAACCCATCAGAGGAGTGACCGTCACGGGTTTCGGTGTGGGTTCGGCTTTCATGGCTCCCATTGGAATTTTGGAGAAATGACATATTGCATATGATTGCCCTTCTACTTGGGAAGCCGGTTGGGCCGTCACGACAGATGCTGGATAAAAAGGTAATCTCTGTTTCTCGTATCTGTGTTGAAATTGATTTAAACAATCCTATTCCAGATTCTATTGAAATACAGTTTGGATCAACCAAATGGGTCCAAAAACTTGACTATGAAGCTCTTCCATTTCATTGCCGGATTTGCCATGAATATGGCCACTTACAAAGAAAATTCCCTAAGTTTGTCCTTCTTGTGGCTTCAAATCCTAGGCCCTCTCGAGCTGTACAAAATATGGATAAATGAAAATCCCCGATAAAGGAGGGGGATCAAGATAAGGAAGGCTTTGTTACGGTAAAACCTCAAAACAAAGGAAGAAAGGCAAAAAGAGACATTAAGGATAACCAGCCAGATGCTCAGCTCAACCGTTTTGAAATTCTAGAGAATCTTGATCAGTGCGTGGAGATACCTGAAACATCGCTACCTGATATAGATATAACAGGACCAAATCAGTTGTCTCTTCATGAGGTGGAACCAAGGGAACTAGATATAGGGGGTTTAAATGAAGAACAAAGGGCTTTGGTTCCGAGTATAGGTGATATGGTTGGCCCTAGCCCTGGAAGTGAAGTTATCTTAGAAAATGGCACAGATTTAGATATGCCCTCTCCTACCCAGGCACTGATGCAGTCATCCATGGACTGTAAAACTCCTACGGTGCTAGGATTGCAGCATAAAATAATTAAAAAAAATGCTTCAAATAAGAATATGAATGTGGGTCGAAAGAAAGACCAGGATAAAATTAAGTTAATGGGGGAGACTTTGGTAGAGTCAGGTTTGGTGAAAACATTGGACTCCCATTTTTATAACCCCCAAAAACTTTCATGGAATGTAAGGGGGTTGAACAGCATCCCCAAACAAAAATTTGTTCGTGATTTGATTCATGTGCTTGTTTATGGGATCCAGTTAAGATCTCTCCTCTTACCTAGATTTCCAGCAGGTGGTCTATTTCGATGATCGGGCATGATAATGAATCTGGTGAGACCATCCTACTTACAAATGTGTATGCTCCTATTGATTACAATGGTAAAGTGAATTTATGGGAGCACATTGGCTTTGTGAGAAGTCTGGCTCCCCTGTACCCATGGATTTTGGTTGGAGACTTCAATTCTATCACTTGTCTGGAGGAAAAACGTGGTGGGATTGATCGTCTTGAGCCTTTTTCTTCTGTCTTCAATGCTCATATCCGGGCCTTGAACTTGGTTGACATCAAGCTAGATAATGGGATATTTACCTGGCATAATAGAAGATGTGGGGAATATTCCATTTCAGAGAGACTGGATAGGTTTTTGATCTCTAGTTTTTGGATTGGCAATAATAGAAGCGCTAGTTCTGTGATTCTGGAGGGTAGAGGATCTAATCATTGGCCTATCAAACTCTCTACTCTGGAGTTAGGGCTAAAAAAGAATCCCTCATTTAAGTTTCAACTTATGTGGCTACGATATCCTAAGCTTCATGATTTCATGTGAGGCTGGTGGACTAATGGCAAACCTCCTCATGGCACCGCTATGTACTCCTTTATGAAGCAGCTTTAATTTGTTAAGCATAAATTTAAGAGATGGAAAAGACTAAATTTTGGGAACCTTTCCTTGGCTAAGCTGGCAGCTCTTAGGAGGGTGGAAGAAGCCTCAAGGAATATTAGAGATCAGGGACTCACAGAGGAGCTTCTTGTTGAGGAATCTGAGGTTGTAAAAGACCTTGCTGAATGGGAACTAAGGGAAGAAATTTTTTGGAAACAAAAAGCTTGATTAGATTGTCTTTAGGAAGGGGATAGGAACACAGCCTTCTTTTATAACTCTGTTAAGGCTCATCGTAATGGTAACCTGATTACCTCTCTTGTTAATTCTCAGGGTGCCCTACTTTCTTCTTTTAGGGATATTTCAGAAGAGACTAAGAGGTATTTTTCCTCTCTCTTCAAGGAGGATGCCCTCTCAGATGATGAGGAAGAAAAACTTATTCTAAATTGTATTCCCTCGATTGTTTCTAGAGAGATGAATGAGCACTTGATGGATCCAATTTCCATTGAGGAGCTGAAAAGTGTTGTATTCAAGATGAAAAAGGGGAAAGCCCTAGGTCCGGATGGATTCCCGATTGAGTTTTATCAAGAGTTTTGGGAGTTAATCAAATTTTACCTTTTGGAAGTGGTCCATGAGTCCCAAAAGAACAAACAGATGCTAAGGGCCCTAAATGCTACCTTTGTGGTGCTTATTCCCAAGAAAGAGGGAGCGAATTCCTTGGATATGTTCAGGCCTATTGCTCTCTATAATGTTGTATATAAGATCATCACAAAAATTATTGCTGAGAGGCTGAAGATATGGTTGAGCAAAATCATATTTTAGGAGCAAGGTGGGTTTGTTGTTGGTCGACAAATCATGGATGGGGTTGTTATTGCTATAGAAGCTATTCACTCAATGGAAACTTCTAAGGAGAAAACTATGTTCATTAAGTTGGACATGGAAAAAGCCTATGATAGAGTTAGATGGTCCTTTCTTCAAAAAGTTCTTGCTGCTTTTGGATTTGAGGAGGAATGGATTAGATGGGTGATGAGCTGTATTTCTTCTTCCTCATTCTCTGTTCTTGTTAATAACGAGACAATGGAGCTATTTGAGGCCTCAAGGGGATTGAGGCAAGGAGATCCTCTATCTCCTTATTTTTTTATCATTATGGCAGAAGGGTTGGGTAGATTACTCAAGTCTCAGGTCAGGCATGGTCTCATTCAGGGGTGGAAGTGGGATAACAGTTTGCCACCTCTTTCCCACCTTCAATTTGTTGATGATACTGCTTTTTTGGGAGTTGCCACTATCAAGGAAGCTAGAAACATTAGACAGTATCTTGACATATATCTTGGTGCTTCTAGACAGGTGATTAATGAGGACAAGTCCTTTATTTTATTCTTCAATACCCCCCCTCTTATTCAAGCTAGGATTGCTCGCATTCTAAGATTCCAAGTCGGGACTCCCCCCTTCATTTATCTTGGGATCTCGATTTCATCTCATCCTCTGCCTAGATCTTCTTGGCAGTATATACTTGATAAGTTTAGAAGGAAGGTAAATCACTGGACTATTAGATGGCTATCCTCTGCAGGTAGAGTATTGCTTTTAAAATCTATTATTCAAGCTTTACCCATTTATAGATGTTTTGTGCAAACAACTCCTTCTCGTTTCATCAAGGACATGGATGCTCTGTCAAGACAATTTTTGTGGTCTGGCAAACTTGATCAATATAAATGGAGTTTGGTTAGATGGGATTCCATTTGTAGGCCAGTTCAAGAGGGAGGCCTTGGGTTGCGACAGGCAACTCTTTCTGGGCAGGCTTTGGCTGCAAAACTTTATTGGAGATGGTGTACCTCTCAAGATCAGATTTGGGCTAAAATATTATCTTATAAATACTTGAGAGGTATTTCTGAGGTAGATATCCCTAGAGCCAATTTGGTTGGGAAAGGTTCTGTTATCTGGGACACTCTGAAAAGAGGAGCTAATTTAATTAAGCAGGGTTTGTTCTGGATTTGCAATAGGGGATCAGATGTTCTTTTTTGGGAGGATTCTTGGGATGGTCACCCTCCTATCTTGACTCAATATCCCAGGTTACATTCCCTAAGCATTTTTTTCTTAGAAGCGAGGCTGGTCTCATGTGGAGGACTTTAAAAAAATCTAGTATTTTGGAAATATGGAGATGTACAAATGGAAAGATCCACAGGAATGGCCCCAAGGGGGATTGGCCAAGGATAGAGAGGTGCTTGCTCTAATTCTTGTAGGGAGGTACTATTCTTCATTGAGGGATAAAGACATTCTAGCTTGGAACCCTAATCCCAAGGGAACCTACTCTGTAGCCTATGGTTATCAAGTTCTTGATAAGCAAAAGTTCAAGAGTCTCCCTGTCACATGGTGGAAAAAGGTGTGGAATAGATTTGCTTGGCCGAAATGTAACTTTTTCTCTGGCTGGTAGCTCGTAATAAATGCCTCACTTGGGATAACTTGAGGAAGAGGGGATTTCAAGGTCCCTCTTTATGTGTCCTTTGTGGTAAGAATGAGGATGACTCTTCTCATTTATTTTTCCAATGCTCCCTTGCTAGAGACATTTGGCACTATTGGTGGAGTTCCTGGAACCATCCTTGTTTTCATGTGCTCTCCCTAGTGGATTTTTGGAGTAGTCTGGGCAGACCTCCAGCCAAGGCCCCCTTCCTCCAAGTAGCTTGGAATTTGGGCCCTTCTTGCATCATCTGGCAGATTTGGCTCGAACGAAACCGACGCATTTTTGAGGGAAGTCATTTGGATGTTCAACAGATCCGGCAAAGGATCCTGTGTATGGTTCAAGAAACTATCCATAGTAAATGTGATGTGGACCCTCATTTGGACTCTAGTGAGGAGAAGGTACGATAGGCCCTTGGTTTGTTTGGGGTTGGTGTGAATTCTTCTAGCCCTAGTAGGATTCCTCAGCTTAGCAAGAAGGTTAGGAGAGAGGGTAGATGGATACTGCCCCCTAGAGGAGTTTTAAAAATTAATACTTATGGGTCATCCAAGGGAAATCCTGGACATGCTAGAATTGGTGGTGTTGGGAGAGATTCTGCTGGCATGGTCAATTTTTTCTTTTCCATTTATAAAGGTGTTCACTCCAACAATATTATGGAATCTCTGGCGATACTTGAGGCCTTGCAAAGGGGGTTTTCTCTTGGCTGGCACAGGATTCTTTGCGAGTCTGACTCTCAAATTTTGGTTAATATTTTAAACAACAAAAGAGTGGAGGATGTTAATTGGCAGTTGGCCTCTATGACCATTCAGATTCTTAGAATGAGTGAAGAGTTTGAATTTATATCCTTTGTGCACATTCCAAGGGAATGGAATGGGGTTGCTGATTACCTAGCCAAAAGGGCTTTTGAGCTATTGGATACTCAGAGTATTGATAACTGGGAGAGTCTCCCATCTAGGGATTCTCAACACCTATGGGAGTTGATCCATAAGGATGTTCAGACTTAATGTGGTTTGTTTTTTTTGGTTTTCTTTGGGAGTTGACCTTGTCTAGTGATTTAGCCTATCTTGTTGCTTATTTGAGTCCTGGGTGGGGGCTCAGCTGTACTTTGTAATCTAGACTTTTTATCAATAAATTTTTACCCCTTTATTTAAAAAAATGTTACTCAAATACAATGACTTCTTTTGTAGAGATGGTAAAACCCAATGGGCAAAAACCATCAATCAAAAGGAAGTTAGAGGCTTGTATTCATATGACGAAGATTGTCCTCCTTTTACATATAATAGTTGGTGAAAAAACCCCTATGGGGAAAAACCAACTATGAGAAGAAGAGAGGCATGTCTTCGTATGGCGAAGATTGTCCTCTTTAAAAATAAAGAAATATGAGTCCCAACAACATGGCCTAATTAGGTACTCATTTACATATAATAGTTGGTGAAAAAACCCTTGTGGGGAAAAACCAACTATGACAAGAAGAGAGGCATGTCTTCGTATGGTGAATATTGTCCTCTTTAACAATAAATAAATATGAGTCTTGACAACATGGCCTGATTAGGTACTCATTTACATATAATATTTGGTGAAAAAACCCTTGTGGGTCAAAAAAAACTATGAGAAGAAGAGAGGCATGTCTTCATATAGCAAATATTATCCTCTTTAAAAATAAATAAAGATGTGTCCCGACAACCTATCCTGATTAGGTACTCATTTAAATATAATAGTTGGTGAAAAAACCCCTGTGGGAAAAAACCAACTATAATATGAAGAGAGGCATGTCTTTGTATGGTGAAGATTGTCCTCATAAAACCAGTCAATGCAACTGTATGACTCCAAGATTTTCTCGCAACTGAAGGTAATGTGGATAAGGAAATGGCTTGGTGAAGATATCTACAATTTATGCCTCAGTTGGAATATACTCCAAGTGAATGTCCCCTTTCTGAATATGTTGCCTTATGAAGTGCATGTGTATCATCTCAATATGTTTTGTTCTCTGATATTCAAGTGGATTGTGTCTAATATGAATTGTGCTCTGATTGTCACACCAAATATTTATAGGATGTTCATGTGTGAAGCCAAATTCTTTTAGAATTTGATGAAGCCAAAGAGCTTCCTGACTAGCCAAAATTGCTACCATGTATTCTACTTCTATAGAAGATAGGGCTATTGCTTGTTGTTTCTTGCATAACCAGGCTATCGGTGAGGAACCAAGGCAAAAGACATAGCCTGATGTGGAACATATATCTTCTACTAAACCTGCCCAATCGAATCTGTGTAGCCAATGATATTCATGGATTTCCCTTTGTAGAAGATCCCAAAGTGAGTAGTGCCCTGCAAGTAATGCAGGATCCTTTTTGCTGCTTGCCAATGACTGAAGTGAGGCTGATGAGAGAATCAATATATGATGCCAACAACATATGAGATATATGGATGAGTATGAGTAAGGTATAACAAGATTCCTATAAGTTGACGGTATAGAGTAGCATCACAAAGAGGGGATGAGCAAGAAGTACTAATATTAATTTTAGATTAAAATGGGGTAGGAGAAGGTTTACAATCTATAATTTTGAATCTTTATAGTATATATAGAGTGTAATTTTGTTGGCACAAAGATATACCTTCATCTATTTGACTTATTTGGATCCCAAGTAATGAGCTTTTCCTAGATCTACCATTTCAATTTTTTTAGAGAGAGTCTTTTATAGTATGAATGTGAGTCAAGTTACTACCAGTGAGAAGAAGATCATCAACATAAAGAACAAGAATGGTGATGTTTCCTTTATTTCTCCAAATGTAAACTGTGCTATCATAATCATAATGAGAAAAACTTGCTAAAATAAGGAAGGAGTCCATTTTTTCATACCAATCTCTAGGGACTTGTTTGAGGCCATAGAGAGACTTTTTAAGCCTAAAAATTAGAGAGGAGTCTTGAGTAAAACCAATAGGTTATTCCATGAATATTTATTCCTTTAAATATCCATGTAAGAAAGCACTTTTGACATCCATTTGATAGATAGGCCACTTTTGGGAAGCAGCTAGAGCAAGAACCAATATTACAAAATCCATTTTAGCAATAGGAGAAAAGGTTTCTGCATAATCTATACCTTCAATTTGAGAAAAACCTTTGGAAACTAGACGAGCCTTGTGTTTGTCTATTTCTCCATTAGACCCATATTTAGTTTTGAAGATCCATTTACAACAAACTAATTCTCTTCCTTTAGGTAAGGGAACTAAGTCCCAAGTTTCATTTTTTATCAAGGAATAAAATTTATTTTCTATGGCATCATCCCATTATTTAATACCTAAGGCTTCCTTGAAGGATTGAGGATCAGAGGAAATAGACTGACATATAAGGCCAATGCCTATGGGGTTGGATGATATTATTGAAGGGAGATTTTGGATGTAAGAAGTAGCTTCTTTAACAATGGTGCGGGCCCATATTGGCATAGAGGAAGGAGTTGAAATGCATTGAGATGAAATTTTAGGTTCCTAATATTGATTATCAATAACCAATTTAACTTCAAGAGTTGGATCTTCATAATATTGAGGTTATACTATAGGAGAAGGCTCAATGGAGGAAGAGGGCTTTTGAGGATATTTTTGAGGGAATGTTTCATCAAATTGGACATTCCTATGAAATAATACCTCATGATTTGAATGATCAAGAAGCTTGTATGCTTTTAATTCTTCACAATAACCGATAAATATGAACTTTTTGCTTTTCTTATCAATAGAATTCATTTTCTTCTTTGGGATGTGATCCCAAGCAGTACACCCAAAAATATTGAAGTAGGAAACAACTGGTTTTAAGCCATTCCATGCTTCTTCAGGAGTTAAATGGTCAAGAGCTTTATGAGGTGTACGATTTTGAATATAATTTGCACAGTTAATAGCTTCTGCCCAAAAAAATTTTGGAAGATCTCTTGAATGGAGCATAAAATTAGCCATCTCTTCTAATGTCCAATTTTTCCTTTCTGCAATACCATTTTTTTGAGGGTTATGGGATACAAAATGTTGATGAATGATGCCATGATTAGATAAAAAAGTGGAGAAATCATTACTACAGTATTCCCCCCCATTATCAGTGTGAATCTTCTTGATTTTGCAAGATGCCTGATTTTCAACTAAGGCTTTAAAAACCTTAAAGTGGGATAGAAAATCACTCTTGTATTTTAGGAAGTAGACCCAGGATCTCCTAGAGAAATCATCAATAAAGGTTAGAGCATACTTTAATCATTTCAAATATGTTTCAGGAAAGTTCATTAATTCACTATGGATTAAATCTAGAGGTGAAGAGGTTTTTAAAGAACTACTTGGGTTGAAAGGATCTTGATGTTGCTTTCCAAGAGCACATCCAAGATAAAATCCATCACTAGAAGAGACTTGGGATAATCCTGTAACTATATTATGGGTGCTCAAATCCTTTAGGTAGTTGAAACTAATATGACCAAACATTTCATGCCATATTTTACTTTCAAGATCACTATGAGCCACAAAACATGAGGCTCTAAAAGACTCTCTCTCTAAAATTTTTGAAATGGCATATCTAGGAAATTCTCATTACTTCCTTGGGATCCAAATAAGTCAAACATATGAAGGTATATATTTGTGCCAAAAAAAGTACACTCTAGATCTACTACAAAGATTCAAAATGATAGATTGCAAACCTTCTCCTACCCCCTTTCAATTTGGAATTAATCTTAGTACTTCTTGCTCATCCCCTCTTTGTGATGCTACTCTATACCGTCAGCTTGTAGGAATCTTGATATACCTTACTCATACTCACATATATATCTCATATACTGTTGACCTCATATCCAGATTCTCTCATCAGCCTCACTTCAGTCATTGGCAAGTAGCATAAAGGATCCTCCATTACTTGTAGGGCACTACTCAATTTGGGCTATTCTATAAATGGAAATCCATGAATATCATTGGCTACACAGATTTCCATTGGGTAGGTTAAATAGAAGATAGATGTTCCACATCAAGATATTTATTTTGCCTTTTTTCCTCATTGATAGCCTGGTTATGCAAGAAACAACAAGCAATAGCCCTATCTTTTATAGAAGCAGAATACAAGGCAGTAGTTTTGCCTAGTCATGAAGCTCTTTGGCTTTGTCAAATTTTGAAAGAATTTGAATTCACACATGAACATCCTATAAATCTTTGGTGTGTTAATTAGAGCACAAATCATATTGCACGTAATCTAGTTGAACATTAGAGAACCAAGCATATTGAGATACACATGCACTTCATGAGGTAACATATTCAGAAAGGGGATATTCACTTGGAGTATATTCCAATTGAGACACAAATTGTAGATATATTCACCAAGCCATTTCCTTCTCCATGTTACCTTCAATTTTGAGAAAATCTTATATTCATACAGCTGCATTGATTGGTTTTATGAGGATAATATTCACCATACGAATATATGCCTCTCTTCATCTTAAAGTTGGTTTTTCCCCACAATGTTTTTTTCACCAACTATTATATGTAAATGAGTACCTAATCAGGCCATGTTGTCGGGACTCTTCTTTATTTATTGTTAAAATAGGACAATATTTGCCATACAAAGATATGCCTCTCATTGTTGGTTTTTCTCCATAGGGATTTTTCACCAATAATATTATGTAAATAAGTACCTAGTCAGGCCTAGTTTTTGAGACTGATATTTCTTTATTGTATAAAGAGGACAATATTCGCCATACGAAGACAACCCTCTAATTGTTGGTTTTTTCCCACAGGGTTTTTTTTACCAACTATTATATGTAAATTATTACCTAATCGGGCCATGTTGTTGGGACTCATAGAGCTAATAATATCCATAGTTTCATGCATTTTTCCTTTTATAAAAGTTATTTGAAATTGAAGACTTTGTTTAGGAAAGTAGATCAGATGAGATCAATGCAATTAGAAGTCAAACTCACATCTCTATATCCTAGAGATTTTAGTAGTATTGTTGACTTCCTCACTAAGTTCAAAGAAGTCCTCACTCAATACAAAGGCAGTGGGAAGACTAAGACTGAAGAAGAATGCATTATCTAATCCTCTATAAGCTAAATGGTGTTTTTCAAAATATTTTATACCACCTTTATATCTACCAAAGATGCTATGATACCATGTTAGAATTTCATAATAAATATGCAAAGCATTACAAGATATGAAGATAAGAGTAGAACTGATTAATTTATTCCAAGTATCAGCTTTGTATAAATAGCAGATCTGATCATTGAGAGTTGTTGGATTACAACAACTCATAAAAATTATTGAAGACACCACTGGGAGTTCTCCTGACACATGGAGGAGTGGAAACTCAAGTGTCTATCCTAGTGGAACTTAAAATAATATTTTCTTATTCTAACATCACCTTGTTGCAAATGTCCAAAATATTCACCAGCAATAATAAACTTAACCTCTCATTCAAACACAATATTTTATCCAATTGGGCTTATAATTTAATAACAGTTATTATTCCAATAACTTCACTCCAATTATCCATGGATCTAATACCACTATTGACTTTTCAACCAAATTATCTCATAGGCCAGTATCTAAAGATCATAAAATCAATCACATAGAATGAAATATTTCTCACAATGAAATATTTACTATTACATTCAATATATCAAGTAGATATTGCATTGCACAAATCTTTATCTCCAATGAATATATTCAATATTTTGATAATAAGTTTTAGATTTGTGCAAATGTTATCCCAAGGGGTTAATTTATAGATTTTTTCCACTTAGAAGTTTTTCAAAAGGGGAGGGATGGGGTATCGTACTAATTGGGGTTGATTTGGATCACTATATTGAGCAAATTTAGTTGCCTCTATGAGTGGGGTTGATTTGGGAAGATGGAGGAATGTGGAGAAAATTTAGCCACATTTCACCCTACCTATTTATTACTTGTGAGAACAGATATGTTGAGTAGGGGAAATTATGCACTGATTGGTTGTAGGTAGGTCTAAAATGTTGAATGTATATTATATGCAAGTTCACTACTTATGCGTTACTACTACTAAATTTTTTTATCTAGCAAATTCATGGATCTAGATGTTTCAAGTCAAATCCAATAGGGTAGATTGACAAGTTTGGGTTGGGTGTGAATATGTCAACTAGAAAGCATATTTACTTATTTGTGAATTCACTTATGAGATAGAAAATAAACTACTTATGGATTTTGGATATAAATTCTAGGGATGAGGTAGTCATCATGGTTGGGTTGGACATTCTATGCATTTTTGGAAAAATTGGTTTAAGTAATCCAATTTTAGGTATCTATAGAGGATAAGGTCCTAAACTTTGAGATCATGATGAAAATATTTTTTATTATATTACTTAAAAACATGACTTTTACAAGATCTATTATACTTAAGATCACATAGAAACTTCTCGTCAAGAGTAGTAAGTCCAACAAGACAAGCCTCCCTCTACTTTTGATGGTACTCATCATGACCTAATATTTTTTTAAGAGAAACATGTAAAGAAAGAAATTAAATTTTAAGTTATAAAGTAACTATAGTAACATATACCAAATAGAAAGGGGTTGTCCCTATGGACATCTAAATAATGGTGTAATACACCCATAATGTGGGATATAATTTTCAATGTTAATATTTATTAAAGTCTTTAACTATATTTTTCAAAATATTGATCAAAATTTAATTACTAGATCAACTTGACCATTCCCTTGTGGATAGTAAGCCATTAAAATATAGTGCTAAATCCATAATTAAGGAGTCAAATTTTACATTTATTTACTTTAAAAATTTTCATTATAAAAAATGAGAGTATAAAAGACACCAAAGTGACACATAATTTGATTAAAAGTAAATTTAGAGATAGTAAGAATTGTTTCATTTGTCAATGGTATAAATTTTACCTAGTTTATAAAATATTATATTGTTGTGATAATAAATTTGTGTGCATTTAAGGACACTAAAGAAATAGATCTAAAAAAATTAATACCAAGTGGAAAAACACCAAGAAGACTCGATTGGATGAACTTGATCAAGGGCATGAATTTCATCTTGGTGAAACTTATTGGAGTATATTACATTATTTGGTACATGCTAATGTACCCCCAGGGTACCTTCATGGTACATTTATAAATAATAGATTCGGGTTTATTTATATTTTGGAGTGTGATTAATATTCTCCCTTATGTAAGTGTGAATGTGTAGGATATGCACAAGTGTCATATGAGTTAGTGTGCAAGTGTAAGTTGAGTTTATGTGCACAAGTGTCTTATATGTATGAGAACAATATTTAATGTAAATATTTGCACAAGTGTTTTATATTAGAGTGTGCAAGTTATAGAAGGGTAAGTCATATTTAGGTCTGCATACATTATAGGTTCAATGTTCATCTAGTATGTAAGTGTCAAGTAGAGAAGCCAAGAGTCATGATACTTGGTATATGTAAAGGAATAGTCAAGTATCAAACGAGTCATATTAATATGGCTATATTATGGAGATAATACTCCATAATCACATCATATCATATTTGTAAGAGAAATTGAAGTAATAAATATTACATACATTTTAGGAATTAATATTTTAAGTTGTTCTTTATTTGTAGTACATGAACGATTAAAGCTATTACATTCAAATTTTTGCTTATTATTTAATGTTATTTGAGTGTTTATAAGTCTTACACTACATATTAATTGCTTATATTATTGTAATATTATATTATTATTGATATTATTATATTGTGGCTACATTATATTTGATTCTATGATATTTGTGGTAATATTAAGGCTAAAAAATCCATTAGTGATATCAAAGATACCGCCAAACTATATCCAAATTGACAATAATTATTTTGGCCACTTTTACAAAATTGATTTTTTTTGTTTGATAAAGTTTATTAAGGGTCCATCAACTATGAAGGTAGTGAGATTCAAACTCTATTTAAAGTTCATAGTGAGTAGATAGGCTAGGTTGTTTCCATGGTTGAAGAATAACCATTGTAGATAATACCAAAAAATTACTTTTAAAGATGTTTTCATGTGGTATAAATTTATAGGCTGAGGTAGTCATTGAGTTTGAATTAAAATTATACCCCCTTGAACTTGAGCAAGGGCATGAATTTAATATTGGTGAAACTTATTGGAGTAAATTGCATTATTTGGTACATGATAATGTACCCCAGGGTACCTTCATGGTACATTTTTAATTAATAGATTAGGGTTGAGTCATAGTTTAGAGTATGAATAATATTTACCTTTATGTATGTATGAATGTGTAGTCTATGCACAAGTGCCATATGAGTTAATGTGCAAGTGTAATTTGAATCTATGTGCACAAGTGTATCATATATATGCCAACAATATGTAATATAAATATGTGCACAAATGTCTTAGATTAGAGTGTGCAAGTTATAGAAGGGCAAGAGCCATGTTTGGGTGTGCATACATTATAGAATCAAGTGTTCATCAAGTATGCAAGTGTCAAGTAAAGAAGTGAATGGTCATGAGACTTGGCATATGAAAATTAATAGTCAAGTATCCAAATATTCATATTACTATGCCTATATTATGGATATAATACTCCATAATCATATCATATCGTATTTGTAATAGAGAGTGGAGTAATAAATATTGTATACATTTTGAACAATTAATATTGTAGACTATTCTTCATGCATACTACATGAATGATTAAGGCTATTACATTCATATTATTGCTTATTATTGAATTTTATTTGATTTATTATAAGCCTTATCCTACATATTATTTTGCTCATATTATTCTATTCTTATATTTTTATTGACCTTATTATATTGTGGCTACATTATATTTGATCCTATGATATTTTTAAAGAAAAAAATCCCTTGTGGGGTCACCTTGGTCTGAGATACCATGAACATGGAGTTCTACACCATCAAAGTCACCCGGGAGACACACATAGCTCTTCCTACACCAACATTATCAATTGTATTTTGGGTACCCAATTCAACTTTTTGGTATGGTGGAGATTCAAACCTGGGACCTCCCTTGGAGGATTACCCTCTCCTCTCCAACTCACCTACAACACCTGGGTAGATCCTATGATATTTAATATATGATATTTGTGGTAGTATTAAGGATTAAAAAACCATAAAAATTGATACTTATTACAAGATATAACATCCTTGCTTGTATCAACCTCCATTTTTGGCCACAAGTAAACCATTTTTATCAATTTATACATTGTAGAATGACCATTAAATTTCCCTCCATATTTTCCACTATGAATGTCAAAAAGAGCCTAGGGTATCTTGACTTCTATAAGGCATCGCAAGAGTACACCATTAGAATTAAGGTACTATATAAATTGTCTAGCTTTGAGGGCTAATCATATAATTATTAATCTAGGTCAAAATGAATTTAAGAACATGAAATCCCATATATATTTTTCCAAGACAATAATGAGTTCAATTGATTCATTTTCTTAATATCAGGTTACAAAAAAGATAAAATATTTTAAATGTTTTTATTTTTAATATGCAATTAACTTAATAGATTATGAAATTAACTAAATTAATAAATGTGTATGGATCCACATGTATCTAATGATATTTTAACTATTTTAGTTTTGAAATAAATGATGCACATTAATTTATACTAATCCTATTTATTCCAATCTAATCCTATTCTAATGCAGGAGTAGGATAATAGGTATTCGTCTTCTAGAAGTGGGCCCTACCTTCGAAAAAGTCAATATTTTTATCTTCTCCTCTATGATATTTTACTTCAAAAAATACTTATTTTCTCTAACTGTTTCTAACTATTAATTACTCATTGATTGCAAGAAAATAAAAGGTACTACAGAAGGAAATAAATCATTACAGAATACAAAATAAGATTGTAAAAGAGATGTGGAAAAATAATACTATCCTATTTCTGAGATTTGATCATGTACATTTTTGCAAATCTATAGTGCAACTTCTTCAACTTTCATTACATAGTAATTTGTGGAGAAGAGAGAGTAGTGAGGAAAATCGAGGAGGCAAGGAACTTTTCAATGGCCTTACTATTATAATTTATACATTAATGTTCAAGGAAGATTTTTTTATATCACACTATGTTTCTTCTAACTAATCAAATATAAATCCTAACTTTCAATCCTAACTACACACTAAAAATTTCCTAAATAAATAGAATTTCATAACAAGATAAAACTTTGACTAATCAGCAAAAACACATGTGCTGATGACTTACTCTAATAAAATATAATTTTATAACAACATAGGAATTTGAACTAACCATGGTGAGCCCAAGTGGTAAAAACTTAACAACATCTAATTTTAATAAATGATGAGAATAATATTATTCCCTATTCTCAAGGAAAGAGAATATGAGTTGGTAAAATAAATCATAAGTTTGGATTCTTTCCAAATTTTAATAAAAATTTACAACTTTATTAATAAATCAAAGATGCCAAATTTTCTTTTACCATGTTGACAATTGAATGGTGACTGTGTGAAATGTGATTTTTGTGAAAGTTGACATGGAAATAGGATTTAGTCAACTTTGACTCAAGTTTTCCATAACACTCTTTTCTGTAGATGCATCAGTAGCACTTCACTGTGGTACATCGTCCATAGCACCTGTAAGTGTATCATACATACAACACTACTACGTACATTACCTTCTATTTTAGTAGCCTACAGACTTTATCCAGATCCATATGTATTTATCTAACAACACAGTAACTTGCATAAAATTTATGTAAAATATACGTGTAAATAACTTGTGTAATCATTAATAACTATGATGCATAAATGATAGTATTAAAGTGATAATAATAAAAATCATTCATATCCATCAATTTATAAAGGAATACATAAGTAAATTAGATACATATACTATAACATTATGATACTCATCAGGAATATTTTGAGAACAACGTATCAAAATACTCTGTTACAAATACAAACTCATTGCTTAGCATTAGCTATGGATGGGTAGGATTGATAATTGAGGAAGCATAAAATGATTCTATACCAAGGATCATAAAGAAGGATATGAAAATAAATTACATTGACCTCAATCATATGCACATCCACCAAGCCAATAGTAATATAAACTATTGGTTCATCATGAAATTTTACCACAAAATTAGTTTTAAAGATGTTTTCATGTGGTATAAATTTACACGCTAAGGTAGTCATTGAGTTAGCCTTAAAATTATACCCCCTTGAACTTGAGAAAGGGTATGAATTTCATCTTCGTGAAACTTATTGGAGCATACTCCATTGTTTGGTACATGCTAATGTACCCCCAAGTTATCTTCATGGTACATTTGTAAATAATAGATTAGGTTTGAGTCATAGTTTAGAGTGTGATTAATATTTTCCTTTATGTAAGTGTGAATGTGTAGGATATGCACAAGTTTCATGTGAGTTAGTGTGCAAGTTTAAGTCGAGTTTATATGCACAAGTGTCTTATATGTATGAGAAAAATATGTAATGTAAATATTTGCACACGTTTTTTAGATTAGAGTGTGCAAGTTATAGAGGGTTAAGAGTCATGTTTAGGTGTGTGTATATTATAGAGTCAATGTTCTTCAAGTATGGAAGTATCAAGTAGAGAAGCCAAGAGTCATGAGACTTGGCACATATAAAGGAATAGTCAAGTATCCAATGAGTCATATTACTATAACTATATTATGGAGATAATACTCTAACCACAGCATATTATATTTGTAAGAGAAATCAAAGTAATAAAGATTACAAATATTTGAGAAATTAATATTGTAAGTTTTTATTCATGTGTAGTACAAGAATGATTAATGCTATTACATTCATATTGTTGCTTATTATTTAATGTTATTTAAGTTTTTATAAGCCTTACACTATATATTAATTTGCTTATATTATTGTACTCTTATGTTATTATTGACCTTATTATATTATGGTTATATTATATTCGATTCTATGATATTTGTGGTAATATTAAGGCTAAAAAAATTATTATTGGTATCAAAGATACCACCAAAATCTATCCATATTGACAATAATTATTTTAGATATTTTTACAAAATTGATTTTGTTTAGTTTGCTAAATTTGATTAAGAGTGCATCCACTCTGAAGGTAGTGAGTCTTAAACTTTATTTGAAGTTCATAGTGAGTAGATAGGCTAGGGTATTTCCATAGTTTAATAATAACCATTGAAGACTAGGAATCAACTATATTTGTTAAAAGGTGAATCAAATTTGATATAGTTGATTATTAAGGGACATAGCCAACCCTTGATATTGATAGAGGATTGATTGAACTTAGATATCCATTGGCATTGATAGAAACTACAAGGACATTGAAATAACTTTGATATTGATAGAGGAATAAGGGATATTCAAGTCACCTTGACATTTATAGAGAAATCAAGGACATCCAAGTCACCTTGAAATTGATAAATATTAAGCAAAAAAAATAAGATTTCAAGTCACAAAGGAATTTGACCTTGACATTAAAGTGAGGAGATAGTAAGGGATAGAGTTGCAATAAATATAAAATAATAGAAGTGTGATAAGCTTCCTACAAAGGATAGATAATATTTTTATCCTCTAGGCACATAGAAACAATATTCAGGTCATAGAGAAATTAACCTTGACATTGGTCCAAAAATTCAATAAATAAGAATTAGTTAGTAGTAGGGGATTGAGAATAATTCAAAGATTCATAAGAGAATTAGATGATAGCAGAAAATTGAGAAGCATTTAGATATTCCTAAGAGAAAGAGAGCATAAAATATTAGAATATTGATATATTATTCTTGAAGAAGGATAAATAAGCATCTAGCTTAATTTATATAGATTCAAGCAGTGGATTGCTAGATAAGAGCTACAAGATAATGAGATTCAGGTCATAAGAATATTAACCTTGATAGAAGAACAATATTTTAGGTCATAAGATATTAACCTTGATAATATAATATTTTAGTTCATAAGGTATTGACCTTGACAAAAGAATATTTCAAGTCATATTGACCATGAAATAGTCCCAAGAGGCTAATACTGAAGAAGAAAGAACCTTAAGAGGAAATAGACATGAATATAGAAAATAAATAGAGGCTAGAGGATAATAGGTAGAGGCATGAAAGTATTCATATAGATAATTAGAAAGAGATCCTAAGATTTATTTAAAGAAAAAGTCCCGAGATATAGATTGAATAAGAAATGAGAACCTAAGACATTTATTAGGTGACATGATAGAACAAAAAAAATATTCTTTAGGCCGAATTACATAAATATTTCTAAGGTTGCACATAAGAAAAGAATAATTGTTTATGATATTGAATAATACAACAAAGATGTTGAGGTAAATGAAACAACAATGAAATAAAGTTAAGGCTCAAGTAGAAAAAATATTTTTGTAATTCGGCCGGAGATAAAGAAGCATTATCTAATGTTGCACATGAGAAAAAATAATTGTTTGTGATATTGAATAATACAACAAAGATATTGAGGCAAATCAAACAACAATGAAAGAAAGTGAAGGCTCAAGTAGAAAAAATAGGGTAGCACAAGGTAGAGAATGTGATAGCCCTTGATAGAAGAATGTGGTATCCCTTGCAAAAGGAATAAAGGTCATTCATTCAAGGAAGATTATACAATCACCAAGAATCCTCATCTACAAAAAATAAGAGAAGAAAAACAATATTTAAGCAATAAGAATAAAGTAGAGTTGCTGTGATAGCATAGTATAAAAAGACATATATTTAATCCATGTAAAATAAGAGAGCTAGCATAGTTACTAGGTAGCCTACATACATAAAGGAAGAAACCATCCAATTATCTCTTAAAGTCACAACATACATTAGGATAAAGAACATATTCCAAACACATTGTAGAAGAAAGGAATCCTAAACATCACCTACAGTCAGAGTGTTTTGGAAGTCACAAATATTTGGAAGCTTGAGAGTCTAATTTCCATTGGAACATCAATTGGAAATATTATAATGGAAATACAAGATATTTTGAGTACCATTTGATCATTTCTTAATTCCAAGTAAGAAATCATAACATGCAAGGAGAATTATGAGCACCAATGAGCATGGTATGAATGATTGAAAAGGAAACTCCAGGAGAAATGAAATGCCTCTATGTAATACCATACATGGTACATCATTTCTAGTGCCCTCAATGTTTGAAAAGTACTTTGTTGTCCTCACACAAGCATATAAAACAACCAGTAGAGAAGACATGTAAGCATTCATAAAAGGTTAGGGTTTAATTAAAGGTTGATATTTTATATTTGATTAGGGTTTTATATTAGGAGCTATAAGGTTAAAGTAAAATTATATTTTATTTATTATCAAAGTAGAGTGATAAGTAGGATTTGATAGTAAGAAGTTATAAGGATTGATAATTTATTTAATTATAAGATATGGAATAATAAAGATGTCTACTTTATTTTTTTGGTTACCATAATTATTAATGTTGGAGTAATAAGTTTTTCAACTAGGTTATTTAATTTTTTAAAGTTTTTAAAATTTGAGTTCTTTTAAAAATTCAATTTGGTTTCATACTTTAAAAAATAAAAAACAAAAAATAAAACTATTGAAATATTACAAATTTAAATATGTGGGAGGCAAAAGCATTTCAACTTCAAATATTAGAAAAACATAAATTTGTAAAATTTATTCTTTAGTTTCTAAAACTAGGGAGACATAAGGTTTACTACTTTGTAGGAATTAAACTAGAAACTTAATTTTATTTAAACTTAGGATTTATAAGGTTGTCTACAGTAAATGAATCAAATTAAATATAGGAAGTTTGTTATTATGTAAATTAAAGGAACAAATATGGATAAGTTCTCAAAAGAAACTTTTCAACATAGGAGGAATTATCAATACACAAAGCCATATTTCGTAAAAGTAAAAGTTCAAAATAAAACTATTTATAGGGCAACACCATACTCTTCAAAACTTTTTTCAAAGATGTAAGATAGTATCAAGTGAATATAATCAAACTGTTCAAACAAAAAAAATATTTGGTATATAGATTTAGGATCTAGTCATCATATGATTGGTAATTTGTAATGGTTTGACTATCTAGAAGTAAAGGATAATTTATATTTAAATATTTTATAAGAAAAGTGATATCTATCTCATCGAAGTGGTAGTGTAACACATAGTATACCATTTCCAAACTTTGTACTAGAGGATGCTATGTATGTTCTAGGATTATTAACAAATCTCATTTTAGTTACTAAATCAGTTGAAAATGAAAGATGAATAGAATTCAAATGTATAAATAAGAATAATAAATGCATTATCAAGAATCAAAATATAACAGAGGCTATAGGATCAATAAAAATAGAATTTATGCTTTTGATTTAATTTGTTTTTCTCAACAACTTATTTTCAAGATGAAATTGCTAATAAATTGCTTGTGTTCTAAAGATAGAATAGAGGATGTTGGTTATAGTAGAATTTCTATAAATGTAAGCTTTGGGTGAATCCAAAGTTCAATATGATGAAACAAATATGAGAAAAGTAGATCACACACATTGCAAAGTCACTTGAAGATTGAAGATGAATATGAAGACCATGATTGAAGACTAAAGTCTTCAATAACCAAATAATGTAATATGGGGTGTTGGAGTATATTACATTATTTTATACATGCTAATGTACCCCTATGGTACCTTCATGGTACATTTGTAAATAATAGATTAGGGTTGAGTCATAGTTTAGAGTGTGAGTAATATTTCCCTTTATGTAAGTATGAATGTGTAGTATATGCATAAGTGCCATGTGAGTTAGTATGCAAGTGTAAGTTGAATCTATGTGCATGTATCGTATATATGAAAATAATATGTAATGTAAATATATGCACAAATATCTTAGCTTAGAGTGTGCAAATTATATAAGGGTAAGATGCATGTTTAGGTGTGCATACATTATAGAGTCAAGTGTTTATCAAGTAAGCAATTGTCAAGTAGAGAAGCGAAGAGTCATGAGACTTGGCATATGAAAAGGAATAGTCAAGTATCCAAAGAGCCATATTACTATTGCTATATTATGGATATAATACTCCATAATCATATCATATGATTTTTTTAAGAGAAAGTGGAGTAATAAATATTGTATACATTTTGAACAATTAATATTATAGATCGTTCTTCATGCATAGTACATGAATGATTAAGGCTAATACGTTCATATTGTTGCTTATTATTGAATGTTATTTGAGTTATTATAATATTTACCCTACATTTTAATTCTACCATATTATTCTAGTATTATCTTATTATTGACCTTATTATATTGTGGCTACATTATATTTGATCCTATAACATATAACCTATGATATTTGTGGTAGTATTAATGCTTAAACAACCATAAAAAATGATACTTATTTCAAGATTTAACATCCTTGTTTGTATAAACCTTCATTTTTGGCCACAAGTAAACCATTTTTATCAATTTGTACATTATAGAATGGCCATTAAATTTCCCTCCATATTTTCCATTATGAATGTCAAAAAGAGCCTAGGGTATCTTGAATTCTATAAGGCATTGCAAGAGTACACCATTACGATTAAGGTACTATAGGAATCTATTGAGAACAACATCAAAATGCTCTGTTACAAATGCAAATTCATTTCTTAGAATTAGCTATGTATGGATAGGATTGATCATTGAGGAAGCATAAAATGATTCTATACCAAGGATCATCAAGAAGGATATGAAAATAAATGGCATTGACCTCAATCATATGAACATACACCAAGCCATTACTAATAGAAATTATAGGTTAATCATGAATTTTTACCATAAAATTAGATTAAATATGTTTTCATGTGGCATAAATTTATAGGCTAAGGTAGCCATTGAGTTAGACTTAACATTCTACCCCCTAGGGGAATTCCTAATGGTAAAGGACTTAAAAGTATTGATCAAAGTAGTATCCAGTTGTTGGTAAGGGATAAAATGATAAGATTTTACATGTTCACCAATGATCTAATGAACTACAATTTGAGAATCACCTAACATTTTTATGTGTTTAAAAATCATATATTTTGCAGTTAGGAGTCCTAAAATTATAGCCTCATATTCAACAACATTATTAATAGTGACAAAAAATTTCAAGCATAAGACCATAGCAATAACTAGGCCTAATGGAGACTTGATAAAGATACCAATTCATATCCCAAAGTCATTTGTTTCTTCATAAAAGTGAAGGATCCAAGTGTTAATGTGGAGGTCTTCATTAGATTATTAGGAATATGAAGGTGAGTAAACCTTTGAATTACCTTTTATTTCCTGATACCTCTTAGTAGCCTTGCAAGACTCTAATGGGGACTTTTCCTACTCAACAAGTTCATAGGGATTAAACTCTTGAATATAGATAGAAGTAAAGAAAGAAATATGCCAAAGTCATGAGGAGCACAAGATATAACCATTATGTACTCATCATTCCAATACCTCTTTTAGGGGTTGCTAAATGATATCATGAGCCACAACAAACTAATAAATAGTTACATGAGCTTAAAAAAAAATTGTAATAATATGGAGATCAAATTTTTGCATCACATTGATCCACTTCCCATATTAGGTGTCACTAGGGATATAAAATTTTTATAGTAGGTGTCTCAAGGGATAGGTTATAATTACCATGTAAGTTGTATGATATAACATATAATCAAGTAACTTCTCATATGCAACATAAGTAGATAGGCAATATCATTCCATGTATGTGTACCATTTTTTTGTTGGAAGCATTGTTAGTACATGATATACTCATTATTATCATCTTGTTGAGTAAGGACAACTCCTAAGGAGAGTTGAGTATTATAGATGTATAATATGAATGGATTTTTTTGATTAGGTGGGCAAAGATCTAGGGTCCATAAAATAAATTTATTGAACTCTAGAAAGGCATTACAAATTTTATCCCACTTTAAATAAACATCTTTATTAATTAATTCAATGTACAAGCTTTAAAAGCTAGCTCAAGGATAAATCACCTAATAGTTCCAATATTTTAAAAGAATGATTTGATATCTTTTATATCTTTAGTGGGGGGCATAGCATCAATGCCTTTTATCTTATCTTGGTCCACATCTATTCCCTTACAAGACACCATAATTTCTAGTTGCTTATTGTTAGTATCACCAAATATACACTTATTTGTATTAAACCTAACCTTATAGTGACATAATCATTAAAATGTGCCATGAAGGTTATATGGGTGTTTATTTTACTTATTAGACTTACCTAAGAGGTAATCTATATAATATTCCACCATATTTCCCATTAAGGCATGAAATACTAGTTTCATAGCCCATTGATAAGTAGCACCGATATTTTCAATCCAAAATACATTATAACATAACAAAATGATCTCCATTGTGTAATAAAGTTTATTTTTATTTGATCCACAAGGACAATCTAGATTTAGTTATATCTTGAATATCCATCCATAAGGGATGAAATTTCATATCCTATGATAGAATCTATGATAGCCTCAATAGAGGGCAAAGAGAAATTAGACATGGAATAAGCTAGATTGATGTTTTTAAACTCATAGGAAATCTATATGACATTATTTTATTTCATTTTTATAGGTACAAACTTACACACCCAACCCAAATAATTGAGAGGTCTTATAAAATAAGCTTCTAAAAAAAAATGTATTTTAATTTTACATAGTTCTTGAATGAAGGTAGAGAATATCCTTTATCTTTATTATATGGAAGTGATGTCTTCCTAAGAAAAAAATGTTATGGAAAATTAAATCCTCATACATTCTATGTATGTAGAATATTCCTAAATAAAGACATACTTGTACTCCTTAAGCAAGGTAGTAAATATAACCTGATCTTCATAAGATAGACATATCATAATTTTAACAAATTTTAGTTGCTTAGGGATACCTATGTTAACATCTATGGTAGATTTGATATTCAATACATTGCCTTCTTCAAGATGGTCTAGAGCGGGAGGAAGATTCTCTAATTTAGGATTAATATCAACCTAGCAAATATAATTAGATCATTTATGCCTTCCCCATTAATGATTAGGTTCTTTAGATAACCCTCCTTAAGATATTTCTAATGAAGTCTTTCCTCTCTATCAAATAGAAATTATAGGATGGCCTCATAATTGGATAATAATAAGATAAAACGAACACTTATAAGATTTTGTTCTACTGTTCCTCCACATACCCCTTGCATATAAGCTTAGAGAAGATGTGATCATGGGATTGAGCATTGAGAAATATAGGAATATGTTTACCAAAGAGTGGTTTAAATTGCTTATAGACTTTAATCAAATCTTAATGACAACCCTATTTTTTAGCTTGATAGAAATTTTTGCATCAATAAAATTCCTTGCTAGACAAGAAGGTGTAGTATCGATGAAATCATGAAGACACTTGTCAAATAGCCTATATAAATAGGAAAATATTTCTATATCTATGAATAAGCCAATAAGAACAATAAGGAATTTCTAGACATTCTTGCTTCCCTTAAAGTCTATAGAAATTAGTATTGTCATATCTTGGGGTGGTTATGGCTACCATGATATACCCTTAGAAATATAAAATATTTTGGGCACATAAAGGTTTCTACAAATCAAACAATCATTAGAGATTGATAAATCAATAAAAATAGGCCCAAAAATAACAATATAGTTAGAACTAACTAAGATCACAACTTTTATAGGAATTCTTGACATAGTTGAAATTTTTTAAATAGATAACAAGGGAACAATAAAATATCATTTATGATAATTTAAAATAGTATTAAAATTAATGTTTCCAAAAATAGGGCAGTCAATATGAAAATTTTAAAACTAATAGATTTTAGACTTTGTTAAATGCCTATACAAGGGAATAATTCTAGTTTCACCTAACCTATGCAAAGGTTTTGAAGTAGAGATAACAAAAACATAATTTATTCTATGCCTATATGCATATATAGCCTATATTTGTAAAATTATTTAGCATACAATAAGTAAAAAGACTATTTTTATCCCATTGCACAAACTCTTTTATCAAGTTGATCATAATTATTATCTAAAATAGGAACTTCCATTGAATCTACTAGATAATGCCCCACATCCACCTTAGAAATAGGAATAGTAGAAGGTCAATTCTTAGTTTCAATTTTAAAGGCTTTATTAAATTCATTGTATTTTTTAGTATCAATTTCCTCCCTCATGCTATCATTATCTACATAGAATGTTACTTGTTTTAGTTGGATAGTATCATCATGGGATTGATGCAATTTAGCCAAACTTCGGTAAAACAAAATAGAATCTTCTCTCTATTTAGGCTTTAAAAATGGACAAAATTTATGTACTACCTCTTAGTCTAAAATCCATCTAAGTGAATGAGTTGCACCCTCAAGACCTCGACCAAGATTGGATAACTCAAAAATAGGGATCTTTGAGTCAACCTTCATAGCATATTGACTTCTATGGTCCTACTTAAAAGTAACTAGAATGGGGTTGTAGACTAAAGTAAGGATGCTAAATTTAGAATTTAAGCTAAAATTGGTGTGGATTTAGAAAAATCAAGAGACATAGCGCATGAGTGTCTCAAAATTTGGACTAAGTTAGGCTACCTAATAGACCAAATTACTTTTCTTATTGAAAAACATTTAATCATAACAAAAGCTAAGCATTATTAAGTATTATATGAACTAATGAATAGGAAATCTATGAAGAAATCAAAAAATTAGACTAACTATAATATAATTAACCATTCATATAACTTTAATATAAATTCCTAAAAACTCAATTGGCATACATACATGTTTTGAAAAAGAGAATAGATAACAACCCAATATTCATCTAGTTATACAATTCTAAAAGCTAAAGAACCAACCATTTCAATGGTATAAATTCAGGTATATATATTTTTACAAAATGCATGTATTTAGATTAGCATCATTGCTCTGAGAGTGTATTATAGGTCTACCAGGTTGCTTCAACATGTGTTCATATTCTCCAACTTATTAAGTTGTATCCGACTTGACATTGTGGTGCTAATGTGTCTTGCTTCTATTTCATCCTAGGTAGTGATGGTTGTTGTGTCTTCATCTGGTGCATAAATATTCTAACAATTTTATTCTATTTTTAGCTAGCCCACTACTACCTTAGCTATATAAACTCATGTGTCAGTTAGAAAAGCTATTGACTATTAAAAAAAATTAATAGGAGATCATAATAGCCAAGAACACATTTGAGCCTTTCAACCCATTTTACACCTTTAGCCTAGACTCTCTCTTTCTAGATTCTAAATTTTTATTCTCTATTGATGATAAAAGTATTGTTGAAATCTGATGCTTGTTAATACTTAGTTGAATGAAGCAAATTTTCAAATGTCAAATCCACTTTATGTTTCCTTATGTGTCGAGTTCTATGCCTTAGAATATTTTTTGTTCAATTCAGAATTTCTTTTGTTGCATTGGGTTTTTATGCAGCTCTTGTTGATGTTAGCATTTAAAATTATCTAGCACTCTTCTTTACCTTTAGCTTAAACTTATTGTATCTAAAACAATTTGCTAAAATATTTAATGCTAGGCTGCTATCCATACTTAGCTAAAAAATTATCTCTTAATGTTATGCCAGGCACTAGGTATTCATCAGTACCTTGTTGACATCAACATTTTTTTTCTAGTAATGTTACATACTTAGTAAATATTTGAGTCTAGACTCTTATGCCTTTAGTTTCCAATTATTGTATGCTTTCATGCTTTTCATTGATATCATCATCTTATAGTTTTTAGAAAATTTTATTTATTTCTATCTGACTTGTCTTTCTTAGCAAAATAGAAAAATATTCTATTAGAAAAATTCATCTTCCTCTAAGGAGATGAATTTGGATGAGTAATTTTACCCATATTATAGGTGCCTTGAAGGGGGTTTCTGCTTGTAGAAGCATATAATCCATACGGTCTTATACACTTGGGCAATGAAGTCAAAATAAAGCAAAAAATTAAAATGAAATCAAAATTTTCTTGCACAAAAAAAAAATCTTTTAATGAAATCCTTTCAAAACCTGTTTTAATGAAATTTTTTCCTTAACAAAAAAAAAAATTCTTGCATAAGAGTTAACATTCTAATTACTTCTCATTTTTTAAGTCTCAGTTATGCCACTGGATTGTTCCTACCCCTATTCCAAAGCTACTCCAAATATTTTGCCTTGGTGACTAGCTACTTAGGTTGCTAAAGGAACTAGTTGGAGCTGAAATATGTTGGAACAAATAATCCAATTTTGGGATTATTTTGTAAATTCACCTAAGTATAAATGTGAATAGTAAAATTAGGTATCTAGGCTTTGATATAAATTAAATAGATAGGTATTTAATTTATATTTATTGTTATGTATATATACCAAGGTTATACTAATATATATTAAGGCATATGGATAAAATAAATATATACTTATATTTATTTTATCTGACACCTTAATATTATTATTCCTACAATTACTAAATTAAAATAATTCCAATATCTGGTCTAACTCTAGTCAACTCAAAGTCAAAGGTGACATGGCATGAGACTTGAATGTGGTGGCATGTGTGGAGCACATAATGGCATATGGTATAGGTGTGGTGGTATATGGCATGAGTGTGGTGGAATGTGGCATAAGTGTGGTGGTACATGTTGTCAATGTTTTACTCCATGACTATTTTCCAATGGGAGGATAGCCCAAATTATATATTTGGACTACACTTCTTGTGTTGAAACAATACTAACTATACAGAGAAAAATAATATGAGCCAACTATGTGAGCTAATTGTGAGACACTATTTTTTACTTGAGACATTGGTGATTTGCACCAATCACATTTGAGGAAAAAGGCTTGTATATTTTGTTGAAGATAATACAAAAGTGGAGATATGATTTTGGTTGTGGTTTTTTCTTTACAAGGTTTTCCACATAATATTGGTGTATTTTATGTGGTTTTATTTATTTCTATCTTACCTTACATTTTAATTTAATTTTTAAAATTTTATACTATTTACATTTGTGTAATATACATACTTGGCATAATAATAATTTGTTGTTTGAACTTGTTTTTGTTATAGGTAGATTATATTAAAAATGGTTTTTGGAAGGGACCCCAAAACATTTTACAAAGATTCAAAGGTCAACTGACTTAAACCAATATCAAATAAAGAATATTACAAAAAAAGGTTTATAGCCAAGACACACTAGAATAGTAAAAGGAGATCCCAGAAGGATGATCTCGAAAAACCAATCTTGATCTAGATACAACAAGGATGAACCCAACAACACAAAACTAGAAAGAAACACCATTAATCTTCAAAGTTGACATTTGTAGTTGTGTTGGCATCTGAAGCATCATTGACATTCACGAAGTTCATCTTGAGGTAGTTATGGAGTTCATATAGCACTTTTGCAGCTTGTTGATAGAGGGTCCAGGCTGTCTTGGACAAATCAGTAGTAGAAATCAGGTTGATCACAGTGCTTTCAAGCTAGATGAGCACATAATTCTAGTCAATATTAATATAAGGGAAATTTTTGGTTTTAGATGTCAAATCCATGGGTGGAATTTATTCAGTGGTAGCCTTTGGAATAGGTTCTTCAATTTTTTGCTTTTTGGGGTGAGGGGAGACCTTGAGAGTGGTAGAACTGGGATTTTGCTTGGTAGAAGTAGGACTCTTGGCATGCATAGCGCTTCTAAGGAACTGACATCTAAAATCATACTCAATATAGGGGGGGAAGTCTCCTTTTCCTTGGATATGAAAGTTTACTTTTTGGAAGAAGGAGAAATAAATTTAGGGTCTTCTTCATCACTAGGGACATCTTGAATAGGGGTTTCATGGCTAGGACTCTCAGTGGGATTGGAAGGGTGTAAACTACTAGAAACCACAACCTTTTTGGTGAAAGCATCAAGAGCATGCTTATATAAGATGAGGTGGAGACCTTTGTGGATGGGCTGAGTGGATTTCTCTTCCTGACATTGGTGATGGATAATTTGATGGACCTAAATAAATAGTCAAGGATGTTAACTTTCTTAATGTCCCGAAGGTGATTTAGAAAGGCTATGTGAAAGCTACGAAGGGGGTTGTCAATTTTATCTATAGTAATGAACTACATGATAGGGATCATGACACAATCCTAGGGAGTAGGTAGGGATGACCTAATGATTCCTCCATTCTCAATAACTAGATTCTTATCTTTTTCTACAAAGTTATCCATTTCCAGGACCATAGAGTACCTATTACGCTTGACTAACCATCCACCAATTAGAAACTTGATCACTTCCATCAGCAATTGGATGTTAATCTAGAACTCGATACCTTGAATTGTAACATTACCATTATTCCACATCTCGATGATATCCTCAGTCACCTCATCATCACTACCAGAAAACTTCTTCAAAAAAGGTAAAAAATCATGGCTGCCTAAAATCTCTTCAATGAGAGGGTCAATTTGGAGGGACTCAGGTTTGACTAGAGCCATGGGGAAACAAGGATGGAAATTGGGAGTCTTGAAGTACTACCTAAGAGTAGGATAAAAATAATAGATGTAGTGCACATTGGGATGAAGGATGAAATTATAAGTACAATTAGATTACATGTTGAGAGATGTGGAAATGTTTTTCCACCTTCAATCTTCGAAGGTGGATGGAATGTGTGGCCAGGGATGAGAGATTTTTTGTGTATGGGAAATGGGCAAGTGCAACAATATATTTATAAAAAATCTAGAAATAAACATGATTTTTGAAATGATAACTGACCAAGGTGGCACACGATAAGCTTCAATCAATGATAATCAAGGTAGCGAAGAAGACAACACTGGAAAACTTGAAAAAATTCTCCAATGGATGGAAATATTTTGACACATGAATGGGTAGATGATGGAGGAAGGAGAAGGTAGTTGATTGGTGAAGAGGATGGGGGGACATGGGGGAATGTGATAGGAGTGTAGGATTACAAAGGTGATGAAGTGGAAGGAGATCATATGGTGAGGTAGGGGTTGATGGAGGGTGACATAGTGAGGTAGGTGTTTATGAGGATTGACATGGGTAGATAGGGCAGGGCAGAGGGGGGCTATGAGGGGTAAATTTTGGATGGAGGACAATGATTCATGACACAAGGAGAGTCGGGTAACAAGGATTTTTATTTTAAATATTAGGATAGATCCATGGATAGGTTGACCAAAGAGGATGGGCAAGCATAAAGACTCAACATGATATGGCCCAATCATAAGCAACAACGTGGATAAGATTTTGAGGAAAATAATTATACCAAACACTTAGAGGATTTTGGTTTGGGCCAAGGTTAGAAGGAGAATAAAATGTATGGTTGGATTCCCTATAGACATTTGATAATAGACACATGATAGCCATGGAAAAGTCTTTTTCCTTCTAAAATGGTGCTACTGACTCTTAAGTTTGGTGCTTTATTGTTTTTGAAATAACTGATGATATTTAAAGATTCACCTTCAACTGTTATTCTACATTGGAGAGTGCCAATGATTGTGAGCCCATAGTAGAGTATTGTAGCTTCAACTGTATTGTTGGATTGGATGCCCATATATTTAGTGAAGGCTATGATAATTTTTCCATTGTGATATCTGACTATGCCTCTTGCTCTAGCCCTTCCTGGATTTCTTTTGAAAGATCCATTGAAGTTAATCTTAAGTCATCCTTTAGGGGAGGGATCCACTTAGCATTAGATTGGATATTGGTAGGCAAAGGGGTTGTGGATAGCTCCATTAAAATATTGAGGGTGGAAGTAGTTATGGATTCAATTCCAATATCAGGGGCTCCTAAACAGGGGATAATTAGGTGTTTTCATTGGAAAAAAAGCACTTTACTATCCACATAGATAGGGTCCCTAGATAGGTTAACAAAGGCTTTGTTGTTGCACTTGAGCTAGACCTACCAAAGTAAATGGTGGAGATGTATGGATCACAAGGATTTTATTATGCTATTGCAGAAGAATTGGGCCACTAAGTTAAAATGTCAATCAAGGATTTGGGCCGGACCCAAACAATACTGAAGGTGTTGAATATGAAACTTAGGATAGTTTCAATGAAGGCACACTCCATTAAAATATGGTGAGTGGACTCTCAAGAAATTTTTTAAAGATAACAGTGGTTGGGAATCATCACCCCTCTAGTCATGAGGTTTTTGATGGCGAGGATCTTGTTCTAGAACAACAACTAGGATAAGAAGCTAACTTTGGGAGTAAGATGCTTGAACCAAATGTATTTGACTAGGATCATGCAAGCAAGAGGGTTGACCTGTAGCAGGTACATATACTTGGAAAATAAGAGCCCAACATCACACAATATCCAAAGGGTAAACTTAGGTGAATTAGTGTTGGGTATTATGCATGGGTTGAGGATGGTGGAAAAGGAGTTGGTAGTGATGGTGAGATATTTGGAAAGTGTGGTTGGGGGAATGGATTTATAGGAAAGGTGACCATAGAATAGGGTGAAAAAATGGAAAACCTTGGAATCAAAGAGTCAATCAGTAGTGGGTTTTATGGTGGATAGGAGGGGATTAGATATGAGGGGGTGATCACAAACTCAGGGTTAATTCCAAATATCAATGGTGTTACTATTTCTAAGCTGCCACCTAAAACCATTTTTATGATGTCCTTAGTTTTGATGATAAAATTCTAGAACGTAAAGTAATATTTGGAGGTGTCTCATCCAAGAGACTATGATTCTAAAGATATTTTATTTTGATAATAGAGACCCATTCAACATTTGCATTGGTGAAAATCTTCTAGGCCTGCTTTGAAATGAGGGCTAGGTTTATTTTGCCAATCCTTCTAAATCCAATAACTCCCTAGGTTTTGGGGATGTAAAATTTATCTCACACCACTAAGTGAAACTTTTTATTGTTATTAAGGCCTAACCAAAGGAACCTCTTTTGTATTTGCTTGATTTTAGAAGAGATTGAATTAGGAGATTTAAAGATGAACAATAAGTAAATAGGTATGTTTTGAAGGTAGGCATGGACAATGGTTGCTTTGGTAGTTTGGCTAAGGAGAGCTCCTTTCCATTTGGCCAATTTTTTAAGGAGTCTATCAAGGATATTATTCCACATGTTTTCAGTTGGGATGCTAGTTAAAATGGGAAGGCCAAGATAGGAATATGGGAGTTTATCAATAGTGCATTGGAGGATTCTGACTATCCACAATTGATGGGTGATGGGGGTATTAATGAAGAAAATTTTGATTTTGGTATAGTTGACTAATTGATCAGTGGCCTACTCATAGAGGTTGAGGATTGTCTTGATGGATTAATATTTAGCAACAGAGGCTAGGGTGGCCAAGATCGTATCATCAAAAAAAAATTGGTGAGTAATGGGTTGTAGTAGGGAGGTAAGTTTAATATATGAAATGGCCCTAAGAGAGCAAGTAGATTTAAGGTTTATCCCAAGGGAATCCACTAGGATGATGAACAAACATGGTGACAAGGGGTCCCCTTCCTTGAGATCTTTTGTACTTTTGAAGTAGCCAACAATAGATCCATTGAGAATAACAAAAAAACACATAGAAGATATGTAAGATTTGATGAGGGTAAACCACTGAGTGTAAAAACTAAACTTGAGAAAGACTACAAAAAGGAAATCCTATGAAACCTATCAAAAACCTTGTTCATATCGATCTTGAGGAGGAATCAAAACTTTTGGATATGAGAGATAGAGTGCGGAAGTTCATGGATAGTGATGATCCCATTGGTGTGGTGGATCTACCTTGAATAGTGTTGCCGTAGTAGGGGTCAATGATGAGGGGAAGATCCTATTTCATTCTAATGATCATCAATTTATTTAAGATTTTGTAAAGAATATTACATAGGATAATAGGATGGTAGTTAGAGACTAATATATAGTAAAAATACTTAGGGATGAGGGCAAGTAATATAGAATTGATGTCCATGGGGATAATATGAGACCTATGGACATCTTGGAGAGCTTAGAAAACATACCTTACCATAGTATCCCAATAGCATTGGAAGAAATGAGGGAGGAAGTCATTAAGCTTGGGAGCCTTCTCGGGGTATATGGAAAATAGGGTAGACTTGATTTCATAATGATAAAAGGGATGGATGAGATGTTGGTTCAACCTAAGGGAAATGAGGATAGGGATGTAGTGGAGGAGGGGGTTTTGGTATTGTCTAGATCTTAGGTGAAATGAGGAAAGACAAGATTGAAAATGGTTGAGTGCTTCATTCTTTATCTCCAAAATGTTGGAAGTGACAAAACCATCAGTCTGACCAATTATTTTATTTTGTTGTAGCTACGATACCTTAGGGTTGTAGAATGAAAGAATTTAGTGTTTAAATCTCCTTATTTTAGCTATAAGACTCTAGAATTTTGTCTTCATAAGGTCTCTTCCTTAGCAAGTATATTGTGATAGTCATCTAGGAGTTGTCTTTCCTCATCCCTAATTCTACTATCCATATTTCCTTGCTAAATACTATTTTCTATGACATGTAGCATTTCTTTTATAGATTGCTTATTTTTAAATATGTTACCAAAATCCTCCCTCTTCTAGTATTTGAGGTTGTTCTTAATGAAGCAAAGTTTTTTTTCAATTTGAGTGATGGGTGATCCTAAAAAGAGATGGTTCCACCACTCGTTGATGCACTCCCGAAGTTCAGGATAATGGGTCTAGATGGATTCAAATCTGAAAGGAGTTTTAAAGCTAGGAGTTTGATTAAACCCTTCAAAGACCAAGGGTTTATTATCATATCCAATTTTGGATAGGTACTAGAGAGTAACATCCCCAAATAATTGGATATCTTCCTTAAACAATAATAATATGTCAAGCCTAATTTGAATATGCTGATTTCTAATCCTTCTATTGTTCCAGGTGAATTGGGATCCCTTTAGCTAAAAATCCATGAGTTCATTAGATTTCACAAACTCATTTAATTCTTCATAATTCTTGGTGGAAATGATAGTTACTCCTCTTTTATCTAATCTATAGAGAGGGGAGTTGAATTCTCTACCAAGGATCTAGGGATGGCTTGATAAAATATTTCTCATTTGGGTTAGGGTGTCCTAGAGACCATTCCACCCTTGGAGAGAATTAGGGGTATAAATATTGGATAGGACCCAATTGACCTTGTACTCTTTTTTGTAGAATATAACATCTATGATCCTATATGAGGATGAAAGGAGTCTTCCTTCAATATTTATGGGATCCCAAAGGTATAACAGTCCTCTAGAAGAACCATGAGCTAGACTGGTGATAAAATCACTATTTTTCCAAATAATTATTGATGTTTCCTCAATGCTACTTCCATCAAGTTTGGTTTATTTAAGAATGATAATGGTGGGTTTGATTTATTTACTCAAGATAGCAACCAATATTTTCTTAGTTGGGCCATTGAGGCCTATCACATTCCATGAGAGGATTTTCATTTTTTATTCTTATTAGATGATTTTTCCCCACTCTACCTTGTTGCAAGGGAGTTTTGGTTCTTTTTGCTTCATCCTTAAGCTACTCATATAGGAATGGTAAAATGGTTGTTTGTATGCCACTGGCTATGTCATCCTCAATTCTTTGCCTTCGTTTATCATTGATAAATGACTGCCCCATCTTCTTGTTACTTCCAATGTTAATGGCAGATTTTTTATAGCTTATGGTATGCTTGGGGCTAAGCATTGAAGGGGATGGGAAACCCTTGGGTTTAGAGGGTCTTGGAAGGTCAAACTTAGTATGTTTGGGGATAGGGGGTAGGGTGGTGGGGTGGGAGTGACAAGGTGGGGGATGAGAAACACTAAGCATTTTTGGGATGGATTGGTGAGGGGGCAAGAAGAGGGTCCAGATCTGTATGGGGATGAAGGTGTAAGGTCATTAGTAATAGGATGGGAAATTGGATCAGGGAAATTGAATTTCAACGCAAGTCACATGCCTATATTCACCCCAACACAATGGGGTTGTTGAGAGGAAAAATAGTTCCATTGCAAATATGACAAGGACTTTCCTCCAAAATTTCCTAATTTCTTATGGGTTGAATGTTGTTTTACTAGTTCTTTTAGCATTGATACAAATTCTCCATTATAAAATCAAATTAAGAGACCAAAATTGTTATAGTAAACAACCAAAGACTCTCAATTTTGTGAAATGTATAAATATATAACTATAATACAAATTTCAAGTATAACCTTAATGGATAATTTTCAAAATTTGAATGAACCTCAAACCTATAATCAAGCTAAAAATGATTCAAATTGGATCAAAGCTATGGAATAATAATTCAATTCTCTTATCACAAATGATACTTGGGATTTAGTCACAATGACTTCTAATGGAAATGTAATAGGTTGTAAATAGGTATTTAGACTTAAGTTAAATTCTTTAGGAAAAGATGACAGACATAATGCTAGATTAGTAGAAAAAGGTTTCTCAAAGAATTAGGGAGTAGATTATGAGGAAATTTTTTCTCTAGTTGCTAAAATGCCTACAATTAGATTAGTAATAGCATTAGCTTCTACGTTTAATTAGAAAATTTATTAATTATATGTAAAGAATACATTCTGTAATGACAACTTTGATGTTGATATTTATATGGAGCAACCTCAAGGCTTTGAGAACCTAGAAAAACTAAATTATGTTTGTAGATTAAAGAATTCCATATATGGACTTAATAAATCCCTAAGAGCTTGGTATGTTAAGGTTTCCAAGTATTTTTCTTTGTTTGGTTTAATGTGTCATTTTGATCTAGATTTGTATATTTCTAGGAAAAATAATAGCATCACTATCATTGTTTATATGTAGATGATTTACATTTAACAGGAAACAATGATTGCATGATAGAAATATATAAAAATAAATTACCAAATAGATTTGAAATAATTGACATGGGTTTATTACATTGCTATATAGGCTTGCAAATCTAACGATAATCCTATAATATTATGATTTTTTAATCTATGTATATATTAGAAATATTGTGAAGGTTTAAAATGAAAAATTGTAAATGTGTTTCTACTCCTATGGTTTCTAGAAAATTTGAAATTAATAAATATTATAAGGTTGTAGATAGAACTCAATATATGCTACTTATAGGTAGTTTACTTTATCTTACTATTTCTAAGCTTGATATTGATTATGTTGTTAATGTGATGGCTATATTTATGCACAAGCATTATGATGTAAATCCTAATGTTTTTTATAGAATACTTAAATACCTAAGTGTAACTACTAATTTAGGTTTGGAATAATTAAGTAATTCTAATATAATTTTTTTTGGTTATTGTGATAATGACTATGTTATGAATAATGTTGAAATAAAATCAACAAGTAGATATTGTTCTCCTCGGGATCAAGTGTGTTCTCTTAGTGTAGTAAGAAACAACCAACAATATCACTCTCTTTAACTAAGGTTTATTATTAGAAGTGCTACTCTATCATGACAAGAAGCCATTTGAATTCAAATACTATTAACAGAAATAGGGTTCAACAATAATAAATCTATCAAAATATTCCTTGATAACTAATCCTCAATAGAATTAGAAAATAATCATGTTATGCATCAAAGGAAAAAACACATTGAGATTCAAGCACACTTCATTAGGGAGAAGGTATTATATGGGACAATTAAACTCATATATTGCCCCACAAATGAGAACATTTATGATATTTTCACAAAACCATTAGTAGAATCTAAATTTTCTTACTTTAGAAGTAAACTAGGCCTAAAAGAATTTCCCTCAAGGGGGAGTAATGTATAATATTGTGTGATGTTAATGTATAATATTGTGTGATTTCAATTCTTATAAGGGTTTTTTTAAGGTTTTATGAATTCTATGTTGATGGATGCATGCCACTTATTTTTTTTATGTTGATGGAATATGTATGTGTGCCATTTATTTATCCATGTTGATGGATGTTATTTTTTCCATGTTGATGGATGTTATTTTTCCATGTTGATGGAATATGTATACCACTTGTTTATCCATGTTGATGGATGTTATTTTTCCATGTTGATGCAATATGTATGCCACTTGTTTATCCATGTTGATGGATGCTATTTTTATATGTTGATGGAATATGTATACTACTTGTTTATCCATGTTTATGGATGTTATGTTTTCCATGATTATGGAATATATATATGCCACTTATTATTGATGTTTTTTGTGTTGATGGAAATTTTATATACATGCCACATATATATATATATATATATGATTACTAACTCTATGTCATATTTTTTATTTTATTTTGTAGCCCCATGTTGATGGATTGTGCCTTGTCTATTGCCACATAGCTTGGATCCTCTACTATAACATTATTGAAAAGTCTTTGCCAAAATGTATGCTCCCTATAAATTGGTTCTTTATAAACTCACATCTTGTAAAATTGTATTATAACACCAAAATTAGAGTAAGGGGGAGTGTTGTAACAAATAATCCAATTTTAAGATTATATTGTAAATTCACCTAAGTATAAAGGTGAATAATAAAATTAGGTATCTAGGGTTTAATATAAATTAAATAGATAGGTATTTAATTTATATTTATTAATATGTATATATACCTAGGTTAGATTAATATATATTAAAGTATATGGATAAAATAAATATACCTATATTTATTTTATCCTACACCTTAATATTATTATTCCTACAATTAATAAATTAAAATAATTCCAATATCTAGTGTAACTCTAGTCAACTCAAAGTCAAAGGTGACATGGTATGAGACTTGAGTGTGGTGGCATGTGTGGGGAACATAATGACATGTGGTATAGATATGGTGGCATGTAACATAAGTGTGGTGGCATGTGGTATAGGTGTGGTGGCACATATTGTGGAGGTTTTCCTCCACAACTATTTTCCAATGAGAGGATAGCCAAAACTATATATGTGGGCTAAACTGCTTGTGTTGAAATAGTGCTAACTATATAGAGCAAATTAGTATAAGCCAACTATGTGATATAACTATGAGATACTATTGTTCACTTGATATATTGGTGATTTGCACCAATCACATTTGAGGAAAAATGATTGTATATTTTATTGACGATAATACAAAAATGGAGATACAGTTTTGGTTGTGTTTGTTTCCTTTATAGGGTTTACAACTAATATTGTTATCTTTTATGTGGTTTGATGTATTTCTATATTAACTTAAATTTTAATTTTAATTTTTAAAATTTTATGCTATTTACATTTGTATAATATATATATTTGGCATACTAATAATTTGTTGTTTGAGTTTTTATTTTTATTTTTTGCATTTGGAGCATTTTGCTAACTTCTTCCCCCTTCAAAATAGCTTGCACATTTTGTACTATGCCTTGCTCTTATTTAATAGAGGAATTCTTGTATTTTAAAGTAGTGGTCATAGAAATGGTCTTTATATCTTCAAACCAACTCTTTAGATTTGGATAGCAAAGTTGAGAGCCTATGGAAGATTGCAATTATTTGGTTTATTGTCAAAGGCTTAGGTAATACATTAATATCACTTTAAATAATGATTTGTTGGTTTAATCATTGTTTGATATGATTTTCATTGTAAAATTGGTCATTTGCATCCCAAAATATTGGAAAAACAAGATTTACAACCTCTTGGACTACCAAATTTATTTTATCAAATATTACTTTGAGGGAACTAATTATTTCTCCTCCTATAATGAGTTGGTTATCAAATATGAACTAATATATGCAATACTTAGACTCACACATGTATTTTTGTGAGCACTTTTATAGCTAAGGGTATTCTCATTTATTTCTCAATATATGTCATGCAGCCTATGCCTACTGCACTTTGCTCATCAACTCATATCTACCTCTACTAAATTTTCCCTTGGAATCCTAGACCAATTTTGAAATGTTTGTTGTCCTTTGTATCAAGAAAAAATATTTTATTGAAATACTTTTTATTTTGATTCAATATTTACCTTTAACTTGATTTAGCATATCCTTGGAGATCATATGACCATGAGGTTTTTCTCTTTCTTTCTCCATCTTTGATTGAATTATTGCCAAAACATCTTCCTAGCCTTAGAGATTTGACTTAAATTCTTGTAATACTTACTCCTATGCTTGCATTTTGTTCCTTCCTTGTTGCAATTGTTCTTCCAATATATGGATCTTATAATCCCTATGTTGCAACTATTTTTCAATAGGATATTTTTCTTGTATGCATTTGAGATCCTAAATCTCATTCTTAAGACTATATTTTTCAATATTTTCTTTAGTCAAATTCTGGTCCAAATCCTTAACCTTTTTCCCTATAGTTATACTATTTTTTCCCATCTAGTTTCTTTGGAGGAACAAAGTATCTATAGCATGAAGGGCTTAGCGTTTATCAATATTAGAAATTTCTAAAATATTATACCTTTGCTCCTTGATATGGTAATCTTTCACTATCATCTTTGCAATCAACTTTCTAATTTTAGGATGTGCAACCATATTGACCCATTCTCTAGTAATTGGATCCACTCCATAATATGTCTAGGTGGTTGCCTTATCTATTCCATATTATGGCTCTTACTGCTCTATCCATATCTAAGTATTTGTCTCAATACTTTGAATCACAAACAACGCTTTCTATAATGGATGCTTAAAAGAAAGGAAAGGTATGAAAGTAAATTAGAAAGGTGAGAAAATCATGGACAAGGGATTTAATGCTATAGTGGTGGTATTTATAGGGGTTCACATTTATACATATGTTTGGGTTGTTTGGGTTTCTTGTATATAGGAAGTGGCAATTTTTGCTAGTGGTATATTATACAAGGGAGTGGCCTCATCAATAGGGGTAGATGGTAGGGTGGCTATTTAGTTGGAGGTTGTAGAGGAGGTGGAGCAATTTAAACCAAAGTAGAAGGGGATAAATACATACATGTTCCTATTACTTCTAACATTAACTCCTAGACTATTGTATAAAATATTGTTATCTATGTCATAGTCCTTAGCACTTCTTGTTCCAATCATTATATTTTAGTCAATCTTGTTGTCTCCTATTGCTTAGTGCTTGGATGACATTTCTATTTTACCTTTTAATTGGGATTTTTGTTTTTTTCATATTTTTGGGACTTGGCCTTTTTAGGCTTATTGCAATGACTAATTTTCTTATGAATACTACTACCTAGGATATCTCATCTTCTGCAACCTACCCTATTGACTCTCCTTCACTAAATTTTAAGGTAATGCTAATTGTTAGAATATTTTTAGGTACATCAACTTTCTTGTCTTGGGTTATTTTATTTAGCTATATGGGAATGTCTTCCAAGCTTGTATCTTCCTCTAAATATTTGTATCCAACCAAGGAACTTTCTTGTGTGATGTTATATTGAATGATTTGATATCCTTCTTCATATATTTCTCCCTCTAGATCTTTTAGTAGCATCAATTCTGGATATACTTCTCCCTTATTATCCTTCATACACTTTTCATATTTGGATTTAAATTCATTTTTAAATAGCTTATCAATCACATTCACAATGTGAGATCCACCATTATCCAATATTATTGTAAGTTTAGTTTAAATCATATTTCATTTTATCTATGAGTTCATTGTTTATCTATTTCTCCTTATTTCTTATCGGGTCATAAACCCTATTTAACTCATAGTATTTTCTCCATGGAGGTCATTCTTACATTTCATTAACATTGATTTCCATGGTCTGATATTCATCATTATTTCTAAATTTATCAATCTTTGGCTATGGCAGATGATCAAAAGTTGGTGACTTATTATTCAATTCTATAATTTCTATTTTGAAATTACCCTCTAGGTTATAATTCCATATGTAAGGCATAATTTGAAATTGGTGGGCATTGATATTATCATCTAGAATGTTTGCTTGACCTCTTATTGTCATGACTATATCTTCAAATCTGAAGGGGTAGTGATAAGTGCAAGATTTATTGGCCCCAAACCTAAAATTTGCATTCACCTCATATATTTGCCTACATAGCTCCATGCCAAATATCAAATATATGATGTAATATGGGAGAAAATTAGATATTCCAAGAAAACCATATACTTGGTGATGGTGTCATATTGAAAAATACAAGTCTCCTAAGTCATGCTTCTTACCTCTTAGTATTTTTATAGATTTACAGCTAAGGTGAGGTATTTGACCATAGATTGATGCTAATGTAGGTCCTAGAAACATTCTATTAAATTCTAGGTATGAAGAGGTTTCCCTAAGATATAGAGTCTAATAAAGTATAGAGCATTGTTTCTCATTGGATTTTGTGCAAAGTATAGTGCTATGCAAATTTTAGGCCATATAGAATATAAATTACCATACTAAATATGATAAGTAGTATAATTTATCACTTCATTTTAGCTTAAAGTAAACTAGTTGATTATGGATTTAACATCTTAGAAAGTGAGCCCCATCAAATAATATAGGGTTACTAGCACTTTAACTATCATAGTTGTGTATATTAGTAACTACATAAGCAAGATAGATTTGATAGTATGATGTGGATACACACTCTCAGTAGAAGACACAAAGGATTGTGAACAAATAAAATATGATCATTTATATACTAAAATGGGCTACTTGTATCCCATTGCATAGCCTTAATAAAAATTCTATAAATATCTTCACATTGGTCTTATGTTCACACATAAAAGTCTTTACATTGGTTTTGTGTTCACACATAAAAGTCTTTACAATTAGCATGTGTTCACATTATGACAAGGATCATGAAAAGTCATGTGTTCACATTATTATTAGTAAGCATGAAGAAGGAAAAGTAGTGACTATAGGTATTATCAATCCCTATCATCCCTCCCTACCATAGGATCATTATAGTCTAATGTAGGAAAAAGGGAATGAAAGTCACAAACCAACTATTGATGAGAAATCCATCCTGCTTGATGTGGAAATTGATATTTTTTAGCAACAAGGTAATAAGGAGAAGATCCTTGACAATCCTAGAAAATTTTAGTATCAAAGAGACAATAAAAATCCAAAGAAAACTAAAAATCAAGGACAAGATATATAGGATGACTGATGGCTGGTGTGTCCTCCAAAGTAGAATCATGGTATGGTTTGATTAGATCAACATTGACTATGTTGTAGATATCCAGGTGTAGACGTGGAAAATTAACCCACTTTTAGTGGTCAATCTTCCTAAAGCCCTCCAATAGGTCCCTAACCATTTATTAGAGTAAGGGATGGGCCTCTATCCCCTTTCCCTACCATTTTTACCCTTCTAATTGAAATCACACCTTGTCAATATGGGTTAGAATTTCACGTTTTTAGGGTTTCTTCCTGAAAAACCCTAATTTTTCTCTTTAGTGTGTTTGGCATCAGCTTTCCCAAGGTTTTACTACTCTTTTTACCTTTAATCCCCCCTATAAAAGGAGGGATGATCTCACATTTCACACATACACAATTGATATTATGCTCTTGTGATTTCTAAGACATGCTTGGTTATTCTAATACTCTCACAAGTTTTTTTTTTGCTTACTTTTCTCTTCTACAAGTTAACATTGAAGTGCAAATTTTAGATTTGGTCTTTTGGTACATTGTTATAATTATTGTCTAATCGGGTGAATCCATGACATAGTCTAGGAGGAGATATTACTTGGATATCTCGCCATTTTTGTCTGCCTCTACATCATCCATCAATTTTATTATTTTAAGTTTTATATTTTTGCACTCCATTGTGTATTTATTTTATTTTTCTCATGGCATAGGTAAAATCATGTCTGGTATCATCAAGGCATGACTTCATAGATCCAAAGTTAGGGTTTTCTACATGCAGGAGCAAAATCATGCTTGGTCTCTATGGGGTGCGACTTTGCTTATTGTATCATCATGCCCACTCTCTATGAGGTGTGATTTCATCCACAGATAAAGTGATGGTAACCTATGAAAGATAATTGCATGATTAGATCTTAAACTATATTTATGTCATATTGGAATATTTTGTTTTTTATTTATACTCTACTACATTACTCTTTTATGATTACATATCCAAAGTCTAATTTTTGCTTATATTTGCAAAGGTCATATAAAGGATCTAGGAGGCTTGCATGTTGTGCCTCTAAGAATTTTTATGTAGTGGCCTAAGTAGACCCCCTTAATGTTAATTCAATTTTCAAGTTTTTTTATTTATCTTGCAGGATAAGGTATTATTGATATCATTGAACAAGAGGAAGCAAAAGCAAGGATCAACCTCCATATAAGATAAGTGTTCTAATTAGTCTTTAGGCTATTTTTTTAGTGTTTTATATTTTAGTTTTAAACCCTAGATCTGATTTTATATGAATACATCTTAAGTTCTAAGAATTAAAAGATAACATCATAAAGTGTGCATCTAGGGTTAAATTTTGTTTGTGCATTCTTTATTGAGCCCTTGCTTAAATATTGTTTATCTAAAAACCTAGTTTAGAAAGCATTCAAAGAAAAAATTGTTCTATTATTAGTTCTTGTATTCTTGCATTCTTTATTTCTAAATTGTCCTTTATATTTCATAGCATAGATCTAGAAAGACCAAACTTAGGTGATTGCTTTAAACTAAACACATCAAATATTCTTAAATATCCTGATGATTTATAACGAGTCCTTAAATCATTCCTGGTGAACCCTTTCCCCATAGCATCAAGTGTAGAGAACAAGATAGCCCCTACGGTTCACCCCTTAAGGTTTTTTCTCTTGCATATTCATCCTTTTTAGGAATTGTATGTGGTAGGGTAGTTTTACCCCACTACATATTTGGTGAACCCAACATGAACACCTCCTTCCATGTAAAAAATTAATTAATATCATTAAAATTGTGTGCCAAATATTTAAAAGAGATAATTTTCTTGTGTGAGTGCATGTTTATTTGGTCTTAGATATTCTCCTTGTCTCCTTACTTTCCCCAATGGCTTCTAGTATTGGGGATGGATAAAGACTCCTTAGGTTTGATGAAATTCTCCATAAGAATGATCAAATTGATAGATAAAACCATAAACTAGAAGAGGAAGAGGCTAATAATAATCTTTATCCTATTCAGGGACACAATGGGAATCTCATCTTTAAATATTTTGACCATGTATGGACCTTTTACAAATATCATAAACATGCATTGGATATAGTATTAGAGGAATAAGCATTACTTGAAAAGGATACCCTATTTTAGGATAATCCCTTGAATAAATATTTGAATCATAGTAATCAAAATCATCAACCAACCTATGTGACTACTGTAACCATTAGTATTGGATGGAATTCACCAGTCCCTCCTATTAGTAGTGGCACACAAAATGGTTTTCAATTTCCTCCTCAATATTCTAATATCGATACTATTGCTTTTGTTTCACCACAAGTTAGTTTTTAATTCTCACAAGGCACCACATATAACAAAAATCTTCATATTTCCAACTTGAATCAAAGAAATTTGGGAAATATACACAATGATGATCCAAAATTACAAAATTTTGCAAATGTGGTAAAATAATTGACTTCAAAAATGGATATGATTCAGTCTTAAGGTTTTACTTGCAGTTACAATGAGATGTGTAATCAACAATTGGATCCTATTGTTGATTCTAGGCCTTACCCAAAGAATTTTCCTACATATTTTTTACCAATTTATAAAGGGATAAAAGATCCAATAGAGCATTTAAGAATATTTAGAACAACTTGCCATGATCTTATATATGATGACATGTTATTATTAAATTTTTTTCCAAAAAGTCTTGTTGACATGGCATTAGAATGGTATTATCAGTTGCCTAATTATTTTTGGAGACAAAAGAAAATTATTTGTTCCTAAATTTAGTGCATACATTGAGAAAGAAGTATCGATGAAAGATATTTATAATCTGAAATAAAATAAAGAAGAAATTTTTTCATAATTTATAGCTCATTGGAGAAGTTTAGTGGGTCAGTTAAGACATTTTGTATCTTAGAAAGATATGCTTGATATATTTATTGACAATATACAAGAACAAATATCTTATGCCTTAAAAATCTACTACTGTCACATCTCTTGATCAAGCAATTGAGTTGGCAAGAAAAGTGGAACAAGCCCTTATTAATAGAGGTCAGCTTAAGATTAGAAAAGATAAGCCCATTTAATTACAACATAATAATAAGCATACGAGAAGCGACAATAGTAGGCATGTTAATAATTTTACTAATATCCTACAAAAGCTAGTTCTTCAAAAACTTCCTCAATGGATTTTTACAATGCTTAACATGTCTATGGAAGCAGTTTTGAAGCAACTTCTAGAAGATAATTTAATTATATTACCTCCTATACGACAACTAGATACTACAACTCATTGGTTTAAGGTATATCGGCATTGTGTGTATCATAGAGTAGAATGACACTGGATAAATTATTGTAAAAGGTTAAATGATGTGGTTTAGAATTTAATTGATGCAAGGCGTATTGATACCATTTATTTTTAGTCTTCTAGAAGTCAGTAAAATTAGAATAGTATCAAAAAAATAACTAACCAAGTGTCCTATAATAATGTACCACATTAATATGACAATAACATGGTATGATAATAGCTACTTCAAAAAATTCAATACGAAATCAACAGATTCAACGATCTCAACAGGATATGAGTGTTTCAGCAAATGTTTCTCTCTTAGATATTTAAAAAAAAATTCATGCCCATGAGAAAGCTATGATAAATATCCTAAAACAACAACCAGTACCTCCAAATATTTTCCCTAGTGATATGAAAAATATTGTAATTTTTCTTTGGACTCCCCATCTTACCTTCACGAATGTTGATATTTCTTTCCTAGACCTGCAAGAAGATTCATATTTCTATATCACTACCTTCATTGGAGATACTCTCATTAAAATGGTCATGATTGGCAACAATTCTTCTCTTAATATATGCACATATAATTTCTTTCAAAAATTTGGATTGGAAAAGAAAGATTTAATTGCATCTGATGATATTGTGAAGACAAAGACACGACACTTAAATAACAATAGGAAATCAAATAACACAAGGAAATACAAAGATTGCACAAATGGATGTATTAAATAAAATGGGGGGAGCCAATGAACTCCTTTGTTACAATCAGTACTCAGTGTGAGTATTTGATACAATGATTTACAATGGCACTAGGGTTCTCTAAAACCCTAGCAATAACAACAAAGTGTCTTCAGATTTAGTGTGTCCTTGCTTCCAACAGGTTGAGTGGGCTTCGAGTATCCAATGTGGGGCCACTCCAGCTTCAACAGTCATTCAACAATGTGTAGAACTTGCAGATCTGCATACATAAAAATAGAACAAGGGGGTTAGTAATACCTATGAGGGCTCCACAGTGTGAGACCCTCAGACATCAATAAAACCCTAGTTAACAATGAAGTCAGAAAGTATGCCAGATCAAAAAATTATGAGATAAAATACATTCAAATGAGATATACCTTGCTTTCATTTCGTTGTTGCAGATGGCATGGTGTAGCAGGCTCAAATTCATATTTTTGTAGTTGTAGCAGGCTCGGACACGCACTTGGCAGGCTCTGACATGAGCTTCGCAGGATCTGGTGTGCACCTACGGGATACAGTAGGCTCTAGAGAGCACCTGCGGTATACAATAGGCTCTGGTGAGCGCTTCGTAGGCTCTATAGCGAGCCTCACAAGCTCTGGAGGGTGCCTACGGGTTAGGGAAAAATCTACAAAAGCAGATCGAGGGGGTGGCGATGAATGCAGTGGATGGATGGGGGCTATGACGGTGATGGAGGATGAATGGGGGATGGCTGGAACAATAGAAGTCTTGTTGGCTTAGCTAGGGCTTTAGATCTTCAAACTCTATCTCTCTCTACTTTGCTAGGGCTTCAACAGTGACTCCTCCAGGGTGCAATTTCTAATCTCAAGGTTCCAAGGTTTGAGCATTTGCAAATGCCCTTATTTATAATCCAACCTAGGGTTTTCTTAGGGTTTTAGCCTTACACTTTTGATCGTGTGGCTAAGATTAAATTAGATCCTAAGGTTGAGATTACTTTTTGCATGTGACATGGATTAATGAATATGGACGGTGGAGATTAGAATGGATCGAACGGTTGTGGTTAATTGAGTTTATAAATATATATTTTATAATAAATATATCATAATATAATATAAAATATTATATTAAATATTAAATAATATAAAATAATATTAAAATAATCCCAATTAGGCTAGGAAATGGCGGGAAAGGGCTAAAATGGGCCTTTTGAAGGCAAGAAAGGTGGAATTGGGCCAAATAGTTGGTGGGAAAGGTGTATGGTGGACAAGTGGGTGGTGGAATGGTTAGGATGGAGGATTAGTGGCTGTAATTTGGTGTCTACAGATGCCCCTTTTTGTACCATGTTGCATGAAACACAATATGGTGCAAAAATATGAGACACCTGCTTGGGCTATGGGCACATAAGCAACTTCTCTCTGTCATTGGATTTGAACACTGATGTTGAAGACAAAAGAATAAAGAATTTTTGGAATTTTGTAGCTTACCCCCTCAATTGGTGAATGAGTTATGAATGTATCTCACAAGCCAATTGAAAATTTTGTGCAAATAATGAATGATGCGGTGGATTTGTGCAATTGATGAATGAATGATGTGAAATGCAGATGTGATACCATTTTTACCCCAATAGTGGGAAAGGGGTTGGTGTATAAGACCATGCAAAATGTGGATGATATGAATGATGTAAAATGTTATACCGTTTATGCCCCAATGGTGGAAAATGGGTTGGTGTATAATACCATGTGATTGTGGATGATATGAATGATGTAAAATGTGATACCATTTTTGCCCCAATGGTTGAGAGGGGGATTTGTCCAGTGTAGATGTTTATGATCATGTGAGATGTATCCCGTCATGGGAGAATCATAATGTAATGTGGTTGCCCCATACTTTGGGTTGATTCGATGTTGTTGAATAAGTTGCCGTAATGGCATCATTGAGTATGCAAGATATGAAGATGTAGGCTGACTAAGTCAACGCAGGGGTTGGGTATTGACTATGGAAATTTCTTCGCCAATTCCATGATGGAACCAATCAAGCTTACCGGTGTCCTGTATTATGACTGTTGTCAAGTGAATGAGTGTTTGAGATTTTGGTTATCCATGTTTTCATGCCCCATGGAAGAGGACATCAATGACTGCATTTTAGCAAATTGTTCTTGGCAAGGTTGTATTCCAAATTTGGGGTGCCAAATATGATTGTGATATTTGATGATGAGATAATTGAATTTGATCATGGTCAAGTGTCCTTATTGTAGATTATTCATCTTACCAAATTTGCATGGATTGATATCCTTGCAATCGCCAAGTTTATAGAATAACCTACTAGATACGAGGTTCGCTTGAATACTGGATAGATTGTGGATGAGATGATTGATGAAAATGAAAGATGCTGATGGAAGAATGCTTGATGGATGGTGGTTACACTTTCACAAAATGTGGTGTTAGTTGATGTATGATTTGCAGCTTGTGCTTCTTTGAGTTGTTCATTTTGCACATAACTGAGTGATTTATTGATCGAATGAACTCCAATTTTTGCAAAATTGTGTGAGATGATGCAGAATATGATGTAGAATGATCAGATGTGAGTTTTGTGAAAATTTGGATTGTTTTTCTACCTTTTGTGCCTTGATTTGTGGATTTTGAAGATTTTATTCGTTCTTGAAAATTATGTATGCAAAATGATTTATGTTTTCACAAAACCTGATTTTATGATGTGCATGATGTGTGGATGAAATTTGGTGAAATTTGGAGGAGGTATGCTACTATTTTGATTGATTTTGTCTTTGTGCCATTTTTTCATCAGGTGCATGATTGTGCTTGTGGTGTCCTATAGGCATGCAGGTGCGCATGGGTGCGCCAGCAGGTGCCCAAGCGAGCTTGCAAATTTGTAGGCATAGACCTACGCCTGAATGCGCTAGGGAAAGCTATAAATAGCTTTCTGAGTGAATCGTGAGGCTCACTTGTGCATTTTGGACTTTGAGAAGCTATGTCTGAGGAGTGGAGTGGGTGTTTGAGCTTAGTGAGGCTAGTGAGGAAAATCATGCGGAAGCTATGGCGATGGAGGGATTGAATGCGACTGGCAGATCTGAGGCACCATTTGCCCTAGTAATGTTGAAAAACACTTTTGTCACTTGTGCATTTATTATTATTATTATTTTTCAATGGTATTAATGAAATTGTTTGTTGTTGTAGTTGAGGGACATAGAGCCTCGACATCGGTTTTCTCCTCTCATTCTTGGGATGAGGAAGAAGCTGATGGTTGATGACTAGGAGTTGTTGGGGAAGGTGGGCCTGGAGGGCGTGGCGAGGTTAGATGTGGTGAGGGCCAATGAGGGGTATCTCTCGGCTTTGATAGAGATATGGGACCCGGATAGGGGGACGTTTCAGCTGTCGACTAGGGAGGCTACCGTTACACTTGAGGATGTATACCACATTCTCAAGGTGCTAGTAGAAGGGGAAAAGGTGGTGGTTGGTCAGGACAAGAAGGCCGAGATGGAGAGGATGTTCGGAGATCGATGGTGGGAGGCCCAAATGGGAGATGGTAGGATATGTTATTTGAGCATGTACAAGGCAAAGGAGTTGGATGCACTCCCAACTTTGATTATGTTCATGTTAGTGAACATAGTGCTACCTAATAGCACTAGTTGTAGGTTCCCTTGGAACCTATTGGGTTTGGTGAGTGATTTACTCATCGACCCAAAGGAGTATGCATGGGCTCCTACCTTGTTGGCATAGCTGTATCGGGAGCTATATGAGGTGACTCGACGGGAGAGGAAGGGGATTGGATGTAGCTTCCTCCTATAGTGTTGGGCTTGGGAGAATTTTGTGGTTGCTCGGCCAGAGGGGTTGCCATGTTCGACATGGCAGATGAGGGAGCCCTATGCTAGGCGATGGGTGGTGGCAGAGGAGGTGCAGCTAAGCCGAGAGGTTCATAGCGGCTAATGGTATAGAGATATGTGGTCAGGGTTGTCTCGGGTTGATGTGGTATGGAGGCCATGGCGAGGAGCCCGATGGGATGGTGATGGGGAGCAATTGCATCGGGTGAGGTAAGCTCGATGGTTGGTTGGGTAGAGGGATGAGGAGGTGGAGTACTTCTAGTACTCATGGGTGTTGAGGAAATTTGGCTTACCTTAGGGTGTGCCAGATGAGCCGGTGTTGTATCGACATCGGCGAGATGAGGGGACGTTGCCATGTGCGGAGCCATGGTGAGTGGTGATTGAGGATGATGAGGAGATGGAGATCCCTGATGTAGATGATGCTGGGGTGACTCTAGAGTATGTGGAGTGGTTTGGTGCCCAACCAGTATGGGTACCAAAGATGGCAGGTGATGAGGCAATATCTACGAGGTCGAGGGTGACTCTGAAGAGGATGAGGGCTCAATGATTGGTGGGTCAAAGATGATTGAGGGGATCGGCTCAGTAGGCTCTAGATATGGGGTTGGCTAAGGAGGAGAGGGAGGATGAGGATGAGGGGATGGATGAGATCTCTGAGGTGGCTAGGTTGTGGGTGGAGATGTTGGCAAAGGAGCGTCGACATCAGATGGACTTATGACATCTTCGGGCTAGTGAGGCATATGCACATTCCTTGGAGGATGTGTGTATGCAAAACCATATTACATTGTCGGATCCTCCTTCTTCTTCTATGGTTGAGCCATCTAGGCATACTGAGTCTAGGTAGAGTACTAGGCCGAGGGCTCCTACTAGGTCTTAGGGGTCCTCTCATGGACATTAGCTTAGTGCTTAGATGCACTATTTTGTATATGAGCCTTGGTGCTCCCTTGTAGCCTCTTTGACATTCATTGTATATGCGATTTATATATATATATATACATGGCCTTTTATATATTTGTGTTATCTTTTGTGTGAATGCTTTTATGTTTTATGCAATTTGTGTTTATGTATGCTTAATGTAGGCTAATCATGATGTGTATGCATAATGCTTATATGGATGATTAATGCAAGTTAAATGCATAATGAATGTGAACTATATGAAAGGAATGCATAGTGTTCGAATGATCTTTTTATAGTTCAGAAATTTTATTGGCCATTTTTGTTGTCCATTGTTTGGCAATCGGGGGTACCAAATTTGTTGGCGTTTGTGCCACTTGAATTTTAATGAAGACATGGAAGCAGATATGGATGTTGATATGGAAGAAGATATGGATGTTGATATGGAAGAAGATATGGATGTTGATATGGAAGAAGATATGGATGTTGATATGAAAGAATATATGGATGTTGATATGGAAGAAGATATGGATGTTGATATGAAATACTGAAAGGTTTTCAAAGACTCAAACATACTAGTGTCATCAACCAAACTCACTAAGGTTGTCTAACTTTATTTAGGACCAAATGTGTGTGCGAGTAAGGTTCAATTACCAAGTCTTGAGTATGACAATGACCCTATCCAATCAAGCACCAATGTGTGTGCACGTGATATTCATTAACCCATTATGAGTAAGTGAGGCATGACCTGTTATGGAGATGACCTGAGACTAGCCTATCCTTATGTGCATTCAGAGGTCTCCCTTTTTGGAGGAGAGACATGTCACCTCACATGAGCTTACTCCACTGCCAGTCAAGCATCTATAGCCCTGGTGGAGATTCACTCCATAGTCGAATGGGATTGATATTTTGGGCCTTGGGGATGACTACATGACTTTCTGAGGGAAACATAGTACGATCCTTACAACTTTTAGGGATCGGGTGTGTAGGTGTTGAATTTGTTGATTTTGTATAGAGCTTTGGGGAATTGGATTCTCAACCGAAGTGTGATGAGAATTTTGACCCTATCCTTACTACTCTATGTTTTTATGTTTATGTTTGGAGGAATTTTGGTAGTGGTGAAAACCACTATTTTTGCTTTGGACTATGTTGCATGATGGGACAAGCGAGGGATATCTCCCTTTTTGCCTTGAGGTACTACCCAAGGATGGTACTAGCCCCCCTATCTCATAATGTTCTTAAGATGTGAGAAATGTGGTTGGTTCAGGATTGTATTCGAAATCAATCGGTAATGCTCAAGACTTTATTAGTATGTAAAGTGTGTTTTGGTCCTAAAGAAAATCAGACATCCGTTTGGAAGTTGCTTGTTACACTAGAAATGGCTGAGTGACTAAAAACCTGAGCTTTGTAATTTTGTCATATGGTATTGTTTGCTTATGTATTTTTCCAAAGTTGCATGATTGTTTCAAACTAGGTACCCCCAATTTTATAACTTGACTTTTTGTTTATGGCCATATCATCATTACTATGCCAGATATTTGAACATAGGATGGGATGGATGCAAATGTATATGCCTAATGCAATGGAGTGGTGATATGCAAATGGAAGTTGTATAGTGCAATGGAATATGTATGATTTAATGTATGTGAATGCAACAATGCATGAATCCAAAAATAAAAAATGCATGTCAAATGCCTAAATGCAAATGGAATGTATGCAATGTGGGAATGCCTATGTGAATGATTTTTTTTTTTTTTGTAAAAATCCATGTATATAGACATATAGTGTGTCACTTTTAACAATAAAATGCCTTTAAATGAAGAACATTAAGTGGTTCGGGTTCCTCTATTCCCTCTAAATCGGCAAGTCTATAAGTACCATTACCCACTTTTTGAGTTATTATGTATGGACCTAACCAATTTGCTATGAATTTGTCATGAAGGTGTGGCAAAGCATTGGTGTTTTGTTGGTTCTCTTTGAGTACTAGATCCCCTACTTGAAATTCTTGAAGATGGACTTTAGCATTGTAAGCATGCTTGAGGCGGTCTTGATAAACTCGTAAATGTTCTAATGCGTTGACTCGCCTTTCATCTAGGAGCGTGAGTTGGTCAAGTCGTGCTTGTCTAGCTGTATCATCATCTATGAATTCTTGCAAGGAAACTCGTAAGGAGGGAATCTCGAGCTCAAGAGGCATAATAGCTTCAGCTCCATAGACCAGAGAGAATGGTGTTGCTCCCGTTGGCGTTCGGATGCTTGTTCGATAAGCCCAAAGTGCCAAAGGAATTTGTGTATGCCAATATTTATGATTTTCTTTGATGAGTTTCTTAAGAATGGCAATCAAGGTCTTATTGGTAGCTTCAGCTTGTCCATTTGCTTGTGGGTAATAAGGAGTTGAGAAACTATGTTGGATATTATACTTCTCACAGAGTGCTCGAACATCCTTGTTCTTAAAAGACTTACCATTATCCGAAATGATTTTAGAGGGAATGCCAAAGCGACAGATGATATGATGGAGTATGAAATCCACAATTCGAGGTCCTATCGTACTGGTTAGAGGTATAGCCTCAACCCACTTTGTGAAGTATTCTATGGTGGTTATGATGAATGTGTGTTGTCCCGAAGAGGAGGGAAAAATCTTGCCAATTAGGTCGAGGCCCCATTGTGAAAAGGGCCAGAGACTTTGTATTGGCTGTAAATCTTGTGATGGTACGTGAGTTAAATTGGCATGTGTTTGACATTGTTTGCAATTTTTGACATATGTGCAACAGTCATGTTCCATTGTGGGCCAATAATAACCCATGCATAATAAGCACTTTGCAATGGCCATTCCACTAAAATGACCACCACAAGTACCATCATGGGCTTCTTCGATGGCCCTTTGGGCCTCCCCAGGTTCGAGGCATCGAAGCAGAATTCCATCATAACCCCATTTATACAACACGTCACCCAAGAGAATGAAACGGGCTACCCTTTGCTTGAAAGCATGTTTGGCAGACCGAGACATGTCCGATGGGAGTGTTCCAAATTTTAGGAAGGCTACAATGGGGCTTGACCAAGACTCACATGATTCCGTGTGTATGAAGCAGACATCTTTTCCATATTTTGGGTCAGCGCGAACAACGACCACTTTAGAGATTGTTGATATTATTAGGGGTTGTACCTCTCCTAAGTCATTCTTTGGAATCAAGGATCCAAGAGAGGCCATTGCATCTGCAAACCTATTAGTCAAACGAGGTAAGTTATTGATTTCATACCATTCGAATGTTGAGAGCAATTTCATTGCTACTTCATGATAAAGCTTAATGGTAGGTTCTTTGCATTGGTATTCTCCAGTTACCTATTTTACTACAAGTTGAGAATCCCCAAATATTTGGATATGCTTAATACCCATAGCTATAGCTGATTGAAGACCTAGGATTAAGGCTTCGTACTCTATTATGTTGTTTGTACATGAGAAGTCTAACTTGAATGATAAGGGGATAGGAATCCCCTGTGGTGTATGAAAGACAACTCCCACACCTTGACCTTTCTCGCACTTAGATCCGTCAAAGAATAATGTGATATCAACATCTTCCTCGGGAATGACATCATTGTCTACTTCAGTGATGGAAAATACCAAATCATCTGGGAGCTCAATAATCAAGGGATGATCACTAGGTAGTGGAGCTTTCGCAAGTTGATCAACAATAACCTGACCTTTAATGGATTTTTGGCTAACAAACTCAAGATCAAACTCTGTAAGGAGCATTATCCATTTAGCGGTATGGGTGTTGTTATAAGTGTGAGACATCATGTAGCACAGAGGATTTTCTCTAGCTATGACATAGGTTGTTTGGCTTAGCATATAATGTCAAAGTTTCTTAGTGGCTAAAACCACCGCTAAGCATAATTTTTCTACATAAGCGTATCTTGTTTCATAACTTACCAATGTTCGACTAATGTAATAGATTGCTTGCTCTCGATTTTGTTCATTTTTCTATGCAAGCATTGTCCCTAAAGTGGCTTCTATAGCTGAGACATAAAGATGAAAGGGGACCCCCAGCCTAGGAGGAGTTAATACTGGTGGTGAAGTTAGATAGCGCTTGACATATTCAAATGCTTTTTGACATTCATCTATCCATATGAATGCTACCCCCTTTTGTAGCAAGTGATTAAATGGCCTGCATTTATCGAAAATTTGTGCAATGAAGCATTTGATCGATTGAATTTTACCTTGCAAGCTACGCAATTCCTTGAGGTTAGTTGGGGGTTGCATTTCTATGATGGCCTTAACCTTATTTGGGTCCACTTCAATGCCTCTTTTGGAGACAATGAATCCTAAAATTTTACCAGAGGTAATGCCAAAGACACACTTTTTTGGATTTAATCTCACCTTGTATTCTAACAACCGATCAAAAATATTTTCCAAGACATCAATATGTTCTTGTCGAGTTTTAGATTTAGCCAAGAGATCATCTACATAATCTTCAATGATCTTGTGCATGTAATCATGAAAGATGTAAGTCATGGCTCTTTGATAAGTAGCTCCTACATTTTTGAGGCCAAAGGGCATAACCCTAAAACAAAATGTTCCCCAAGGTGTTGTGAATGTTGTTTTATGTTGGTCATCAGGATTTATTCGAATTTGGTTGTATCTTGAAAAACCATCCATGAAGGAAAGCATTTCATGGCCTGCACAGGTATCGACAAGAGTATCAATGTTTGGTAGAGGGAAGTCATCCTTAGGACACACTTTATTTAGATCTCGAAAGTCATTGCAAACGTGTATCACTCTTTTAGGCTTGCGAACGGGTACCATGTTTGACAACCACTCAGGATAGTCAATAGGAACGATAAAATGTACGTCTAACAATTTTTGTATTTCCTCTTTGACTATGAGGGCTATGGTAGGATGCATTCTCCTGAGTTTTTGCTTGATCGACTTGGCATCAGGATGCAAGGTAATATTGTGGACAACAAGGTCAGGATCAAGGCCAGGCATATCCTTGTAGGACCATGCAAACACTTCTTTATTTTTCTTGAGGAGAGCAATGAATTGCTCTTGTTCATCGGGTGTTAAAATTTTGCCAAGCTTGAAAATTTGTGGGTTGTCAGGATCTGAACTAAGGTTCACGTCGATGGTATCTTCAATGGACATATGTGAACCTTCCTCAAGTTGATGTGGTGTTGGGATCAGATTAATGTCATCTAAGATGCTTTCTAACTTGTCTTGCTTATCATTGTCTAACTCTGTCTGAAAGACCTCGGGACCATTGGTAGAAAGTGATAGAAGCGAAGGTGGCGGTGAAGGAGGAATGTAGTGGGCCGAAGCCTTTAGCAATTCCTCGGATAGGGCAAACTTCGAAGAGGAGGGTGTGGAGGAAATCTGGTCCAAGTCAATAAGGCTAATGTCAATTGGAATTGGCCTAGCCAGATCATATGGATTACGGAGTGGGGTAAATAATTCAATAGGATTCATATTGACCTAGCGAAAGGGAGGGCGGCTTGGATGGATGAATGGATGGAACGGTTGGAGCTGAACCGATGTCGAGTTGTGTTATCCCTGTAATAAACATGGCATTAATATGAGCAACACGCATTGTTTTTTTTTTTTTTCTTTTTTATTTTTGAAATATGTACATATGTTACAATTCTTGGCTTATGTGGGTGGCTCAAGGCGGATTACCAAGTGGATCATCTTGTTCTTGTGGAAGAAGCAAGCGGAATATGGGATGATGGATGGGGAACATTTGGAGGTAAAACTCTTCCTGTTGGGTGATGGGGACAATGGGTTGTGACTCCTCTTCATAATCATCAGAAGCATTTGACATGACCTCAAATTATTCATAACTTTCATCATCGGAATCAAATACAGGATAGGTGAAGTTGATGGGATCATCTTCGTCTACTTCGTCCATGCAAATTTCTTGAAGGGCTTGTTCAAGAGAAGATGTTGAGGGTAATGGGTGGATGGGGTGATCTTCATCATTGAGTGTAAGCTTTTTAAAGGCTTGCTCTAGAGAAGCGGTGGAAGACAATGGGGTATAGCCTAAACTGGAATGATCATGGGCACCTCTATATGGGACCTCTAAGATATCATGCATTCCTTGTTCATGGGAACCTAGACCTTGACCTTGCCAATGGAACATATTAAAGTATCAAGCTGGAAACTCCTCTATGTTAGGTATGTTGGCATGCCTAGGCTCGTGTGGTTCTTCGGGTGGGTTTGCCCCAGTTGAGCAATCCAACCCTCCATAAACAAAGTTAATGCTATTTGGAGCGGCACTCATGTCGTAAACAATGCCTATGGATAAAGAACGGTCTTGGGGATGTCCAAAATCCTTAGTTGTGGGAATGGCTAGGGGTGTAATGGTGATGTCTTGGACCACGTACTCACCAATGCTTGGACTAGTGATGTGGACTTCGACTTGGGTTGATGAGGTGGATGGTGAAGGCTCAGGTGGCTCTGGATTGGTTATGGATGATGGCAAGTTAAATATGTCACAATCTGAGAGTTCGACTTGTGACACATCGGCTGATGGAGTGGGATTGGATGGCGGTGTGGAATTAGAAGATGGAGGATGGGATAATGATGAAATAGAAGTGGTTGTTGAAGAAGGGGTAGATGTGATATACGATGTGCTAATAGTAGACTGACTGTGACCACATGTACAAGAAGAAATGGATGTTTGAGGAGATGATGTGATGGGTAGCTCCTCTATGATGGGAGCCTTAGAAGAAGATGGAGATGGATTAGAAGAAGGTGGATTGAGAGATGATGTGGGTGGATTTGATGATGGCACCAAGAATAGATGGGTGGAAGGTAACATGGATTCATAAGGATTTGAAATGAAATTACAATACTTAAAAGGTTCGACATCTACAGGGATGCAATGGACTTGTCCATCATGAACATATTTCAAGCATTGGTGGAGAATTGAAGGAACACATTTCATTTCCCTCATCCAAGGTCTACCAAGGAGTATATTATACGCCATGGCTCCTTCCAAGATGTGAAACATGGTGTGCAACATTCTGGCCCCTACTTCTATAGGTAAAACAATAGTGCCAACTATGGTACACAAAGCATCGTTAAATGCTTTGAGGGTGAATGATGATTTGGAAATGTGGGATGAAGGTAATTTGAGGTGGATAAGGGCAGCGGTAGTAATGATATTGATTGACGAGCCGATATCAATTAATACTCTTTTGAATGGTTTTCTATCTATTAATGCCATTATGTGCAATGGAGGGTCTACTGATTCTAAACTCATTGATTTTACCTCAAAGTCATAGAAGGTAATTGATGGCTCCATGCACGTTCTAACACTCCCTACAAAGTTGTTGAAGGCATTAGAGTCTTGGGATTCTAACTCAATTGACTTGAGTATTTCCATTAAATCTTCTCTATGCCTAGGGGATTTTTGGATAAGCTCATACATAGAAAGCTTGGCTGATGCCATTTTCAAACTAGTGGTTAATCGGTTGGTTAAGGTTACCGTTGGCCTTATTGGATGAAGGATGGGCAGATTAGATGGGTTGGATAGATTGATTGGCAGAGATGGATTTGGTGATGTTTGGATGGGAGGTGGGTTTGAAGGTTGTTGAGCATTTTTTTGATTTTACCTTTGCCCTCTAGTGACCACATGGACTACTCCGACAAAGTTTTGGTATTGTTGGACATGATTTACTTGATTAGGAGGTGGTTGTTGATTGTTACCTCCTGTATTATGTTGGACCTCCCCATGGTTAGGTAGAGGTGTCTGATATATGCCCAAATTTTTATTTTGTGGAGCTAAGGGGTTATCCACATTAATGGCCCCTAAGTCTATGAGGTCTTGCACTATGTTTTTGAACACATGGCAAAAATTGATATCATGCCCATTTTTCCGATGGTATGGGCAAAACAAGTGCTCTCTATAACTTTTAGGCCTTTTGGTGGGATCATCGGGCCTAATGTATGGCAAGGCTAATTTTTTGGTCTCATACAACCTTCGAAATATGGATGAATATGATTCCGCTAAGGGAGTGTATTGACGTTGGGGTCGATTGAATTGGTGACGGGTAGGCTATTCCATAGTTGGCATTGTGTTTTGTACCGTTGGTGCTTGGGTTACTGATGGGACCGCATGATAGGAAATTTATTGTTGCATTGGTTTTTGAGCCATTATGGGCTGGCTCATGACCACTTGATTGACTTGATTAGCTGTGTTAGTCATTGAGGCTTGTGTGGATTTGGTTTGGCTAGATTGATTATTTTGGTATTGGCCCCTATTTTGCCATTCTTTCTTCTTAGGCTTAATGACACCCTCTTGGATTTTTATCTCCTCAATGACACTAGCCTGTGCTAAAGCCTCCTCAAATGTTCTATAAGTATTGAGCTGAAGCATCCAAGAGATGGGTTTTAAGCAACTCTTGGTAAAAAGTTTGATAATTTCTTCCATTGGGAGGGAGAATGGCAACTTTGTTATAACTGCCCTCCAATGGTTTCCAAAATCATAGATAGGTTCCTCATCCCATTGTTTCAAATAATATATATCCGATAAGGACACCTTATTTTTAATATTAAGGGCGAAGCATTCCAAGAATAGATCTATCAATTGATCAAAAGTATAAATACTATGTGTAGGCAATTGATTGTACCATTCAATGGCATCTCCCCCTAATGTTTGAGGAAATATTCGGAGCATAAGAGCATTATCATCACTAATACAAAAACATACGTGGACAAATGAACTCACATGCTCCTTAGGATCCTTGGTTCCCCTAAACTTGTCAAATTTTGGTATCGTAAAATCTATCGGATATGGCGGTGATGGTATCGATGGATGGATTGGTTGATGGATCAGTTGGCTTAATGTGAGCTTTTGGCTCATTATCCCTAGTGATTTTTGCATCAACTGATCGATTTGCTTTTGCATTTCCTGGAATCTAAGATCTTCTACTAGAATATGAGGACCTTGGATTATGTGATGGTTGGTTGATGGGCTGGATGGTAGATGTTGGGGTGTGACCAACATGGTGTTGTGGAATGAATTGGGTTGGGTATGCAGAGAATATTGATGGTTGAAATATGGTGATGATTGATGAAGATGATGATGGAGAAATGGATTGTGTTGTTGGTTAGTGGCGATGTTGATTGGTATGGTGGATGTGTGGAGTGGTGGTGGATTGGGGATGGATACTATGGAAGATTGAGGGACCCATGCTGAATTTTGATTGGTGAGCGAAGGTTGATTTGGAACTCCTTGGGTCATAGGGTCTATGTAAGCTAATTGTTTTCCTTTTGTTCATTGTGAAAGCAATCTATTGATGAGCCCTAATGTATCCGTAAGTTCCTAATTTGACCATGTGTTGAATGATGGGGTTGTGGTTGGATGAGATGATGGATGAGTTGATGATGATGGATGATTAGTCATGGTCATGTTGGCTAAGTGAGATGATGGAGGTGTGGATGATATGGTCATGTTGGCTAAGTGAGATGATGGAGGTGTGGATGATAATGGATGAGAGGACATGGGTATGGTGCAAGTTGCATTTGATGTTACAACTTGGAGGCTAGGGACTTGTGAGGCAGCATTGACATACTCCTCATACAAGGGGTTGGTATAGGTGGATGTGAGATAAGTGTTTGGAACACTTGGGCTTTGTGGTGGTTGGCTCATGGAGGAAGGCATACCATATTCATAACTCGAATTAGGATATCCTTGGGCAAGGTAGGTGGTAGCCAATTCAGATTCTTCAAAACCTTCTTGGCTAAGGGGTTCTAAGACATAATTAGAAGCCTTGTAAAGGGCCTGCACTCTATCCATGTCTATGTAGGTGGTGGTTGTCTCCACATTGTGTGAATGTGTCTCTACTTGAGAGTGGGGTGGATGGGATGATCCAGACAAAGTAGTCTAAACCATATTGGATGGGGCTACCGAAGTAGCGGGTTCATGGGAACTATTTTCCATTAAACTACTTTGGTTTATTATTTTCTTTTGTTGTCGTGTTAGCACCATAAAGTAGTTAAACCAAAGATTCTAAGCTTATCTAAATCACACAAATTAACAACTTTTCCAAAATTTAAAGCAAAGAAAACAATCAATCCTAGGTTTCACCGTGTGTGGCTTACCTTGTTCATTAATTATTTTCTTTCATTAATGTGAAGTCCCTTTTAGAATTGTTGGCTTGTGTGTTTTGATGTAACTTAATCTTGTTTAATGAAAAAAAAGGTAAAAACTAAGGCTAGCCAAGGCAACGAGATTCTTGTTGGTAATGACCTCCAACAAGTTTGCTCGGGGGTAGTCCTATGGTTTCTAGGGCAAATATTGGTGGATGGAAATAATGGCCACCGTCACTAAATCTCAAGCAATGGCTGGTGATGAAATCCAACCACTATTGTTAAACATGTGAATCGTGCAAGTGTGTGTGATTTATTTTATTAGATTTCTCATTCTCTATGGTGTGCAAACAATATTAAAGATTACTAACTTCACTAATCTAAATCAGAAGCCAACACAAAGACGTAAATTTCACCTAAAGAGAGTGGAGTACACCACTCAAAACCCCCTACCTACAAATTATTAAAATCACAAGAGCAACCGGAGGGTTCGTCCACCTCTCTACCAAAGGGGCCAACCTAGGGTAGGATTACTTTATGCATCAAGATGTTGTTCCTATTTAGATAGGTAAAATTAAAGTGATATTTAACCCTAAAATGCAAAATCTAGTATGCTTTTCTATTTCATATGCACTCAAAAATGCAAACAATCACCTAGATCTACAAATTTTAGGACAAGAAATGAATTTGATATAATGAAACACACACAAACCCTAGATGCAACTTGCTACCGATTCTTTCCCAAAATCTAGAAACAATGAAAAATAGCAGCAAAAAATAGAATACGTAAATCACTAAATGGCAACCTAGGGTTATGAAACTTACTTGGAAGCCTTAGCTCTACTCCAAATTACTGCTAGGTGTAGTAGAGCACCTATGTAGGTGCAACAGAGCACCTGTGTAGGCACATCAGAGCACCTGCGGTTGTCTGTAGATGTTGTCGAATGCTCTATGAATGCTCCCGAATGCCTACGTAATCTCTGAAAATGCTGCAGACTACTTTAGAAACCCTAGCGATGAAATCGGCGATCTCTACACTTCTGTAAATTCTTGTAACAAACAGAAATAAAATTAAGTTAGCAAGGTAGATCTATTAAATAATGAAACCCTTGTGGGGTCCCACCGTGATCGCCATTTGTGAAGACAAAGACATGACACTTAAATAACAATAGGAAATCAAATAACACAAGGAAATACAAATATTGCACAAATGGATGTATTCAATAAAATGGGGGGGAGCCAATGAACTCCTTTGTTACAATCAATACTCAATGTGAGTATTTGATACAATGATTTACAATGGCACTAGGGTTCTCTAAAACCCTAGAAATAACAACAAAGTGTCTTCAGATTTAGTGTGTCCTTGCTTCCAACAGGTTGAGTGGGCTTTGAGTATCTAGTGTGGGGCCACTCCAACTTCAACAACCATTCAACAATGTGTAGAACTTGCAGATCTACATACATAAAAATAGAACAAGGGGGTTAGTAATACCTATGAGGGCTCCACAGTGTGAGACCCTTAGACATCAATAAAACCCTAGTTAACAATGAAGTCAGAAAGTATGCTGGATCAAAAAATTATGAGATAAAATACATTCAAATGAGATATACCTTGCTTTCATTTTATTGTTGCAGATGGCATGGTGTAGTAGGCTCAGATTCATATTTTTGTAGTTGCAGTAGGCTCGGATGCACACTTGGAAGGCTCTAACGTGAGCTTTGTAGGCTCTGGTGTGCACTTGCAGGATACAGTAGGCTCTAGAGAGCACCTGCAGTATACAAAAGGCTCTAGTGAGTGCTTCGTAGGCTCTACAGCGAGCCTTGCAAGCTCTGGAGGGTGCCTATGGGTTAGGGTAGAATCTATAGAAGTAGATCTAGGGGGTGGCAATGAATGTGGTGGATGGATGGGGGCTATGATGGCGATGGAGGATGAATGGGGGATGGCTGGAATAGTAGAAGTCTTGTTGGCTTAGCTAGGGCTTTAGATCTTCAAACTCTATCTCTCTCTTCTCTAGGGCTTCAACAATGACTCCTCTAGGGTGTAATTTCTAATCTCAAGGTTCTAGGGTTTGAGCATTTGCAAATGCCCTTATTTATAATCCAACCTAGGGTTTTCTTAGGGTTTTAGCCTTACACTTTTGATCGTGTGGCTAAGATTAAATTAGATCCTAAGGTTGAGATTACTTTTTGCATGTGACATGGATTAATGAATATGGACGGTGGAGATTAGAATGGATCAGACAGTTGTGGTTAATTGAGTTTATAAATATATATTTTATAATAAATATATCATAATATAATATAAAATATTATATTAAATATAAAATAATATAAAATAATATTAAAATAATCCCAATTAGGCTAGGAAATGGTGGGAAAGGGCTAAAATGGGCCTTTTGAAGGCGGGAAAGGTGGAATTGGGCCAAATAATTGGCAGGAAAGGTGTATGGTGGACAAGTGGGTGGTGGAATGGTTAGGATGGAGGATTAGTGGCTATAATTTGGTGTCTAAAAATATCATTAAAACTTTCAATAATAATTTCCAAGAAGCTTGTGGTATAATATTTATTCCCCTTAGTGTTGGACCCAATATTCTAAGTATAATGTTTTATGTAGTGTCTTGTCCTGCATATTTTAATCTACTTCTTGGGTGACCTTGGATTCATACAATGGGGGTCATCCCTTCCACTTTTCATCAATGTGTAAAATTTGAATTTTAAAATCAAGTCACTTCTATCATGGGTGATCCTCGTCCATTTGATTTTTTTCACCAGAGGATTTGGCCTAAATCCATTCATCAAAACCTTGTTCCAAGGAATCTTCTACTAATATCTCATCTCAAGATCAAGATGACTCTTCCTATATAGAGCTTCTCTTTGATGAATCTCATCAAGGCTAGTGTGAAGTTTTGAGGATGAGGGTACACCCTCTCCTATGGTATTAATCCCAGAGTTGCATGTTACAAATGGGGCTTTATCTAAGAATAACATGTGCATGCATGTTGAGTCTTATAATTCTCAAGTGGACTTTGGTTCTATGTCTCCCATGGACCTTGAGCAATTAGGAGTGGTTCATGCCCCACCTCCCCTTGAGGATGATTTTTCTATTCTTATTGAGGAGACCATAGATGTCAATATAGATTCTGAGGAAGCCCCTAGAATACTTAAACTAGGAAAATCCCTAACCATGAATGAGTAGGAGAAATTGACCAATTTATTAAAATAATACAAGGATATTTTTTCTTGGTCATATGCCAACATGCCAGGTCTTGATCCCTCTTTTTTCAAGCATCATTTGGTAGCTAATCCTAGTGCTAAGATTGTTAAGAAGAAACCCTGAAATATGCATCCGAAGGTCATCCTCTTAGTTAAGGAGGAGCTCTCCAAAAACTCTTTGATGTCAAATTTATAAAAGCTATCAACTATTCTAATTGTATCTCCAATATCATTCCTATAGATAGGAAAGAGGGAACAATAAGAGTATGTACCAACTTTTGAGACATTAATTTAGCATGTTCCAAGGAACATTTTTCCTTGCCCAACATAGACCATATTGTAGATTTCATTGCCAAATGTGGGATGCTTTCACTCATGGATGGTTTTTTAGGTTACAATAAAATCATGATTGCCCCTGAGGACCAAGACTAGATAGCATTCACTACTCCATGGGGTACCTTCTATTGGAAAGTCATGCATTTTGTCTTGAAGAACATAGGAGCTACTTATCAGTGGGCCATGACTTATATTTTTTGTGACATGATGCATGATATTCTCCAAGATTATGTGGATGACATTTTTTCTCGTTCACTAGAAAAAAAGGATAATTTCCTTGATTTAAGGTAAATTTTTGAAAGACTTTAGCAATACAAAGTTCATCTTAAATTCGCTAAGTGTGTTTTTGGTGTCACATCTAGCAAGTTTATAGGCTTCATAATTTCTAGGTGAAGCGTTGAAGTGGAACCTACTAAGATATCAATAATCATCGATATGCCTCCTCCTCGCACCCTTACTGAACTATGTAGTCTACAAGGTAATTTGCACTCTATTTATCAGTTTATTTCCCAATTATTTGATAAGTGTCAACCTTTCCTTAGGATCCTTAAAAAGGATGTAGTTTTTTGGTGGTATTCTGAATGTCAAAAAGCATTTTATGACCTTAAGAGATATCTCACTTCCTCATTCATTTTAGTTAATCTTGTACCTGGTAGGCATTTGATGCTTTACATAGTAGCCACTAATCACACTTTGGAAGCCATGCTGGCTCAACATGATGATGGAAACAAAGAAAAGGTCATCTCCTATATCAATAGAAATTTGGTCTGCTATGAAACTAGTTACACTCCTTTAGAGAATCTTTGTCTTTCCATAGTGTTTACTTCCTAAAAGTTAAGATACTACATACTTAGACATAAGATATTGGTAGTTACAAATTTTGATCCTTTGTTCTACTTGATGTCTAAACCCCATGTTTCTATTTGAGATGCTAAATGGGTGTTTGCCCTTAGTGAGTTTTATTTGAATTTCATAGGCCAGAAGGCTATCAAGGGCCAGGTAATTACCAATAAATCAGTATCCACTCCCTTAGAAGCTACCCACCCTATAGTTGTTGATTTTCCCAATGAGTGCTTCAGTGCTTCAATATTGAAGTTGAAGAGTCCAAGTCTTGGAATTTATTTCTTGATGGAATCTGATGCATGAAGAGCACTAAAGCTAGAGTAATTCTAGTTACCCCATAAAAGTAGCTCATCCCCTTGTCCTTCAAACTTCATTTTTCTTGCACAAATAACACTACAAAATACGAAGCTTTAATCCTTGTCTTATAGAAATATTACCTTTGTAGGTTAGAGTTATTTCAGTCTTTGGTGACTCTCAACTTGTGGTTAATTATATCAATAACATTTATCAAACTCGGGATGATAAACTTAAGCCATACAAGGAGATTTTTACCAAGTTTTTGTCTTATTTCAAGTAGGTAAACATAGAGTCTATCCCTAGATCCTCAAATTGCCATGTAGATGCCATGGCTACTGCTGTATTATTTTTTCCTTTAGAGTTGGAAGATGATCAAGCATCGATTATTATTTGATAACTCCTAGAACCTGCATCTTTGAGTTCTTCTTTGGTTCCCCTAGATTGTTTGACCATTGAAGCTTCCCCATATAATCCATGGTATAACAACATATTTAGTTTTTTTAAGGATGGTTTGATTCCTGATGGCTTAGATTGCAATCAACATAAGTTATTTCACAAAAGAGCATGTCACTTTGTTATAATTGGCAATACTTTGTATCGACGTTTGTTGAAGGCATACTCTTGCGATGTCTCAAATCTGATGAAACTTGTCTTACTCTTAGTGATGCTCATGAGGGTTCATGTGGACACCATTTGAGTGGTAATACCATTGCCAAAAACTTCCTTTGTATGGGATATTATTGGTCTTACATGGAGAAATATGCATGCAATTATGTTCGATGTTGTAACAAGTGTCAAAGCCATGATCATGTTATTCATGCTTCTTCACAGAACCTTCAGGTTATCTCTTCCCCTTGACCATTATCTATGTGGTGATTGGACTTTATCAATAAATTTAACCCAATGTTGTCTTATGGTCACAAGTTTATCATTACTATAATTAAGTATTTCACTAAATAGGTTGAAGACATACCCTTGGCTATAGTGACTGGAACTCATGTTTCCAATTTTATCTTCAACCAAATTCTTTGTAGGTTTGGATATCTTTGGTGATTGTTTCTAATAATGAAACTCCTTTCAAGAACAAGGATATCCATAATCTCTATGCTAAGTACAAGATTTAGCACATATGGTCAACTCCTTATTACCCTCATGACAATGGACAAGTAGAAGCATCCAACAAATCCTTGATCAAGATTTTGAAGAATTTGGTTAGTAAGATAAGTCACGACTAGAATACCTAGCTTCATCCTTCCTTGTAGGCCTATAGTACTAGTGTATGTACTCCCATAGGGGCCTCACCATATGTCTTGGTATATGGGTCTGAGGTGGTGTTTCCTTTTGAGATTGAGCTTCTTTCTTTACGAATATTGTTGGAAGATGCAGAGGTCGATGATGAGGATTGTGTAGACCATTTTCATAAATTGGAGCTTTTGGATGAAAAGTGCATTCATGCCATAGAGCATTTGCAAGCCTATCAATATAGGCTTTAGTAATCTTATTATGAGAAATTTTGCAATCGTTATTTTGAGGTTGGGGATCTTGTCCTCAAGGAAAAATAGAAGAACACTAATGTTCATTTTGATATTCAAGGTAAATTATAGCCCAATTGTTTAGGGCACTTTTTAATAATAGATAATTTTGTTTCAAGTGCCTATCATTTGGCTTATTTATATGGTAAAGAGCTTAAAGAACCAGTGAATATAATGCATTTAAAAATATATTAAGCTTGATCTATCTTACATGTTACATTTACATTTAGTTAGGTCATATTGCATGTTTTCCTAACATATTATACTTATTTAAATATCATACATCGCACAATTGCTTGACATTTTGTTTTGTATGTTGCTTGTCATAATTGCATTGCTACCTACTCATGACTGCTTGATCATCTAGTTTTTAGGGATTTACAACAATGGCATGCGATGATACCTAGTCAGGTCATAGCTCACATGCTTTGCACTTTTACTAGGACTCTGATGTCTAGAAAATCTCCAACCTAGGGCCAATGCATTTTCATCCCTTCCCTTCTTATCTCCCTTGGCTCTTTTTTCTCTCTTATTCTTGTATTCCTTGACTTTGAAAATTTTACAACTATCATTACTTTCCAAAGTCAAGGAATGCAATCTTCTTTTGGTATATCCTTGTCTTTTGCATGATTCTTTCTTGTCTGTCTTCTTTTATCAGATAAGGATATACATTCTTCTCTTCATTGTTTTCATATTTTCCCCCTCTTGACTTTTCACTAGTTGGAATTTCAAGCTAGGGGTACACACAATTCATTGCTTCTAAATTTCTTCCTCTTAGACCATATGTCCATAACAAGCAAGAAATCACCCATAGCGATTTACACTCCATCATTTGACCATATGTCCATATTAGCAAGTAATACACCCATAGTGGGTTTTCATCTCACATTTGGATCCTCTATTTGGGTATAACACCCTTAATTTAGGGTCCTTGATCAGTTTTTCTCGCACTCTAGGATTTAACTTTGGATTCTTGTTCTTGTTATTCTTGTTCTTATTCCCCTCTCCTCTTCCCTTCTTCTTTCTTTACCTTTATTCTATTCATACATGTATTTAATGATAGTTGCATTAAGTACATGTTGTATCCAGTAATATGTGCTTTTTTTTTTGCTTGCATACTTTGTTCTCTGTGTTTTGCATTTTATTTTCTTTGCCTTTTTTGAGTTTCTAAAAGAAGTTCATTTCCTTTCAAAACTCAAGGGGGCACCCAAGCCATAGAGGCATTAATTGTAGTAATGTCTCACATGGTGTGGAAAATTTTAGAGTGTCCTTCGTGACACCACTCTTACACCACCTCTTTGCCCAAACCTGGCCACTTATTATCTATGTTTGTTATCTTCTTGCCCATAGGAGTCTACATATTTTATTTGACACATTTACTTGGCCTTAAATGCATCAAAGAGGGGGAAAAATATAGACACAAAAATTAACCCAATTTTAGTGAGCAATCTTCCTAGAGCCCTCTAAGAGGTCCCTAATCCCTGCCTAAGGCAAGGGATGGGCATCTTTCCCCTTGCCCTGCCTTTTACCCCTTCTAATAGAAATCACATCTAGTCAATATGGGGTACAATTTTGTGAAATCAAAGTCGTTATCTGCTAGGATGGGGTGCAATTTTATATTTTTAGGGATTCTTCCATAGAAAACCTATTTTTACTCTTTAGCATGTTTGTCATCAGCTTTCCCACTCTTTTTACCTTTAATGTCACCTATAAAAGGAGGGATTATCTCACATTTCACACACACACACAATAAATATTATTTTCTTATGATTTCTAAGAGATTCTTGGTTATTCTAACACTCTCAAAATTTTTTTTTTGTCTGCTTCCTTTTCTCTTTTGCAAGTTAAGCCCAAAGTGCAAATTTTAGATTTGGTCTTTTGTTGCATTGGTCTGATTACTATTTGATCTAGTGGATCCATTATGTAGTCTGGGAGGAGATATTAACTACCTAGATATCTTGCACTTTATGTCTACCTCTACATCATTAATCATGTTTATTATTTTAAATTTTATGTTTTTGTACTCTATTGTGCATTTATTTTATTTTTCTCATGTCATAAGTGAAATCATGCCTGGTATCATCAAGATGCAACTTTGTAGATCCAAAGTTAAGGTTTTTTGCATGCAAGAGTAAAATCACGCGCAGTATCGATGGGGTGCAACTTTGCTTACTATGCCATCTTACTTGTTCTCTACGAGGTAAAATTTACCAAGAGACAAACTAGGGGTAACCTACTAAATATAATTGTATGATTAGGTCTTAAATTGTAACTAGTTCATATTGGCATATTTTATTTTTTGTTTCTACTCCGTTGCATTATTGTTTTATGATTACATATCCAAAGGTCAATTTATGCTTATATTTGCAAAGGTCATCTAATGGACCTAAGGGAATTTACTATTGCACCTCCAAGAAATTTTATATAGTGGCCTAAGTAGGCCCACTAATGCTAATTCCATTTTCAAGTGTTTTTGAGTTATCTTGCAGGATCAAGTATTATTGATATCATTGAACAAGAGGAAGTAAAAGCAAGGATCAACCTTCGAGTAAGATAAGTGTTCTTATTAGTCTTTAGGATGTTTTTTGAGTGCTTTATATTTTTGTTTTAAACCCTAGATCTAATTTTATAAGAATACATCTTAAGTTATAGGTATTAAAAGACAACAACATATAGTGTGCATCTAGGGTTAATTCAGTTTATGCATTCTTTCTAGAGCCCTTGCTTAAATATTATTTATCTAAAACCTTAGGTTAGAAATCATTAAAAGAAAGAATAATTATAGGGTTAGTTATTGTATTCTTGCATTCTTTATTTTTTCATTTTCCTTTATCTTTCATAGCTTAGATCTAGAAATGCTAAACTCAGATGATTACTTTAAAATGAACACATCAAATATTACTGAATATTCTAAGGACTTAAATCAAGTCCTTAAATAATTCTTTGTGAACCCTTCCCCCCTAGCACTGAGTGTAGAGAACAACACAAAACCTGTGGTTCACCCCATAAGACTTTATATCTTATGGATCTAGCATTTTTGGAAATTATACGTGGTAGGGCAGTTTTCTCCATCTACAGTAGGTGTGTAGGAATATCAAGGTAAAAATCACTCTCAAACACCTAATACAAGATAGTGTAAGGCCCATAGTGAAGAGGTTTGATCTTGCTATGTGCCTTCTCTGGAAGGTAATGATGATCAAGGTACGACCAAACTCTATCTCCAACTCAAAAGTGATGTGGAACATGATGTCAATCCATAGCCTAATTTTGTTGCTACTAAGTCTTTTACAAGATCTAAAAAACCTTTGACTAGAGCTACTACAAATACTAAATGGAGGATATATATTTCTATTGTTCTTTCAACATGTGGATAGTGACAATATATAGAAGTGATAATGGTAACTCATAGGGAGCTAATGACTAAAAATATAGATAGTCTTTTAAAGGGGAGTGACATTTGGATGAATGAACAAACCTATTATATGCATGCTCAATGTTTGTAAGACAAATATAAATGATGGAATATACAATGAATTTGGAAAATAGTATGGCTTATGACTTTGGTTTGACCATTAGACTTTGGATGGCAAGTGATGGAAAAGTTAAGAGACACATCTAATAGTTTCCACAAAGAATACCAAAAATAAGCTATAAATTGGGAATCATGATCAAACATGATACTAGTGGGAAGACGAAAAGAATGCTGGAAAATATTAAAGAATTGTTGGGCTAAGTTGATAATAGAACTAGTTTTATGACATGGAATAAACTTAGCCATCTTACTAAAATAATTGACAATGACAAAAATGTAATCATGTTGATGTACAGTCATAGGAAACCAATTAATGAGATTTATAGAAATGATGTCCAAAGGACAAGAAGCAATAGGTAAAGCTACACTAAGGCCTAGATTACTATTAGCTATGTTAGATTGGTATTAAAGGGTATACTATCTTAGGTATCTCATAACATCATGTTGCATGTGGGGCCAGTAGAAGAAGTACTATAAGTGATGGAGAGTCTTGTATTTTCTAAAATATACACCATAGATAGAAGAATTTACTTCGTTAAGAAGGGATGGTCGATGTTCACATGGTATATAGATTTTATCCAAACAATAGAGTAAACCCTCCTTAAAATAATAATCCTAAAAATGGATTAAATTAGAAGAGAAAGGGTGTTGGATATGCTAGTACACTGGAGCATACTCAAAAGGCCAATATTGAAAACCCAAGTGTGAATTGGTGATAATGGTCAAGTCATGCATGAAGGAGGATGACTCAAACAATTAGTGACCAATTTTTTACTATCCCTTTTATACTTAATGACTAGGTATAACTTGTTAGAGTATATTACATCATTTAGGTCATGTAAATGTATCACATTTGGTATATCACTAGAGTAGGAGTTTACTTTAAAGTAAAATTAGTTAGTTACTTCAAGTATTGTAATAAATGCACATGTGTCAATGTGCAAGTTGTAAATGTGCATGTAGTCCATGTGTACATGAGTCTTAGATAGAGTAAGGGCCAAGGAATATATCTTCCTATATAAATAGCTCATAGTGAGTGTTTCAATAGCAATAGTAAGTATAAAGAGTGTGTGGTATGGTACAATGTAGTCCTTTCATATTCTTTCATGGAGTGTTCATGTCCTCCATTATGTAGCATTGTACTATTTTTTTCACTCTCATTAATGGTATATTTATGAGTTATTTGTAGATGTTCATCTCATTATTTTCCTACATATTATTAGACCATTAGTTTATGATTATATCAGATTAGTTATCTTACATCTTGTGGTTGTACTAGTGGTATCAAAGCACATGGTAGATCAGATAAGAAATAGGAAGAACCATAAGTGAGATTGAGAGAAATCTAAAAATCTCATTTAAAGAATTATATTTGGCTAGATTCTTTCCACAAGATTGTAGAAAAACTTGTGAAGAATAGGACTCAACATAAATTCCACTAAATTGGCAAATCAACTAGTGAAGATTCATCATCTCTAGATTTAAGAGTTTTTTCCATTACAATCCTAATATTTTGTTGCAAGGAAAGGAGATTCGAAGTAATTAAGAAGCTTCCTAAAAAACACTAGTAAGAAAATATTTCATGGAATAAATCTAGTACCAAAAGCAACAAATAGAAGAACGAATATTTGGAGGCCTGAAGAAAAGGTTTCATTTCTAGAGATTATAGACTTGCAAAGTGTAGAGGAATAAAATACCATAGTAGACTTACTATTGATTCGAGAGAATCCTGAGAAGAATCCAAAATAATATTGGAGGTTGGTGATCTCCATTAAAGGCTACATATATCAAATTGAAGAAATCAACCTAAAAATATTGAAGAGACTGTTGTGGAGTTTCCACAACCACCCCAAAATTCTCGGGGACCCACTTGTCATATTTTTATATGAAAGGTTTTTGGTTTTCTTTGGTTTGTTAGAATAGGGATGTTTGACCATTTTTTTTAATGATTTTAATTGCTTTGGTTATTTGATATTTAATGATTAATTAATCTAGGTATTAATGCTTATATTAATTAAAATCCATTTTGATGAATAGGATTTTAATGTTCTTCATACTATCTAAGGTGATGGAATGTGTTTAAAAAAGCAAGGCCTGACCTAAAACAAAAAGAGGATACAAAAGGTACAACGAAGATAGAAGCCAATATGTTATTATCTACCTAATATAATTGCATTAACTATATTATGTACACAATAGTAATATTTTTAAGATTCCAAAATGTTATCATTATAATAATATTATTATGATTATATTATAATGTTATTATTATAATAATATTATTATATTATATATAATAATAATATTATAATGTAATTTATAAAAGAAGTGATAATAATATTTACGATAAGGTAAATTTTAACGTCATTTCGTTTGATTGTAGATAAGGTGTTGGCATTTTTGCCACATTGTTTTTGTTGTTGTTGTTCATACACTTAAACAAAATTTTGTGCTAAAGCAAAGGTGTCGCGATATCGCGACATGTCGCATTTTTGTGACCTGTTGTGTTTTTGCGACATCCGTACCAGAAACGATCTAAGCCGAGAAAATGTCGCAATATCATGACATGTTGCATTTTCGTGACCTATCACGTTTTCATGGCTCAAGGAAGCAAGGAAGTCAAATTGTTGTGATATCGCGACATGTTGGATTTTTGTGCTAAGAAACAACAAAGAGAACAGTCAAGGAAAAATTTGTCACGATATCGCGACATGTCACATTTTTGCGACTTCCAATGGCCATAGAGCAGAGTAATGAAAAATGTCACGATATCATGATAGAAAAATAGAAAAGGAGCAAATGGTACAGAATGGCATGATATCGTGACATGTCGCGTTATCATGGAAGGGCTGAAGATAACACAAGGTGGATGAAAGATGTCACAATTTCATGACATTTTTGAAGATGAAGCCAAGCAAGAGAAAGATGTCGCGATATCGCGATAGGAAGTGGCAACGAAGGCGAAGGCAGGAAAGTGTCATGATTTCATGACATATTGGGGCGAAAGGACCAAGTGCAGAGAATTGTCGCGATTTCGTGACATGTCACGATTTCACGAGGGGAAAGCAAAGAAGCAGCCAGATCGTACGGAATGTCATGATTTCATGACATGACGAATTTTTGTGACCGAAAAGCAGCTAAGGACAAGAAGAATGAAACATGTCATGATTTCGCGACTTGTTGAAGACAAAAGAACCAAATGGAGAGAATGTCATGATATCATGACATGTCACGTTTTCACAATGAAGGAGCCAGAAAGACAATGCCAAGTACGAAATGTCACAATTTCATGACATGTCCCATTTTTTCTACTTGTAAGAAGATGAATGCCAAGGGAGAGAAAGATGTCATGATTTTGCGACATGGTGAGTTTTCATGACTTGGAGCAGCGAACAAAGCCAGAAAAAGGAGAATGTCATGATTTTGCAACATGTCATGAAGACAAAGCTAAACTAAGAGAAGATGTCGTGATTTCATGACATGTCGCATTTTTGTGACCTGTCTCATTTTTGCGATAGAAGCAACAACAAAGGCCCGATACAGTTCAGTCTACATTTTTCCTCCATAATTGCATAGGAGAATGTGAGGAGAAGATAAGGATAAAGTAAAAACTCTCCAATGGATTTTGAAATCATGGTCAAAGAGGCGCCAAGATTAAATGTTGTTGATTACCTATGTGTGCAAGATGGAAGAACTTGAGGCAGTTTTCGATGCAACCAAAATTAAATATACCTCCAGCATTAAAATCTCTTGTTCGTGATCTCCTAACAACTTTCGGCTTGCTTCGAAAATAGCCATTTAATGTGTGATTTCTCCGAGGCAGATTAAGGGGGATTGTTTCTCTTTTCAAGTGCCTATTTTGTGGACCTCTTCTTCGAAATCTATTTTATGTATTAAATGCTATAATTCGAAAGGAAGAGGAAGCACCTCTATAAATACCAATGTAAATCTCAAGCAAAGGAGAAAGACCATTTTTGCAAAAATTGAAGCAAAGATCCTACATGCATTTTGCTCTATTCTTAGTATCTTTTGGAGTTGGTGATCCAAACTATTGTTCAAGTTTTTCTTTTTTTCTGAGTCACTTCTGTTAGTCTAGTGTTAATATCAGTTGAATTCTACTGTTTTGGACTTGGTTGTATTTGCATTTGAATATTTGGAGTACAATTGGAAGCGAACTTACAACTAATGCTTGATCCAGTTTCTGTATATGCATTCTAAGAGTCAGTAGTTGTTTAGCTTTAGGATTTTGTTGAGATTATTTGGTATCTGAGGTTGTTCCCCATTAACTATTGGCTTCGGCCATGTTTACATCTCTTTCTGTTATTTCCCATTTCTTTTCGTATTTTCCTATTTCTTTCCTGCATCTTTATCTCGAAACTAGTTTAGATTAGTTTGGGAGCCAACCCTCTTTTGAGATTGGCCCGAGAGACTTCTCTTTATCTCGACCTTTCAATGTTGGCCAAGTCTAGGGCGCGTACACATACAAAATCCTTTCCTGTGGTAGATTTGTGTCCAAAATTTTTTGGCACGCCTAGTGGGATAGACTATTTCTATCTCAGAAAGATCCATAATCGATGGGACAAGCACTATTCCAAATTGACAAACCCACCTATGCCAATAGTTTTTGGCACGCCCGATGGGATAGACTATTTATGTCTTAGAAAGATCCATAATCGGTGGGACAAGCACTATTCCAAGTTGACAAACCCACCTGTGCCAAAAGTTTTTGGCATGCCCGGTGGGACAGACTGTTTTTGTCTTAGAAAGATCCATAATCGGTGGGACTCACAAGTTCCATTTGTTGACACCCAGAGGAATCAAGATATTGATGAATTGTATTGACCTCAAAAGTGGTGATTTTAAGTTCATCTAGTGACTCTACTGAAGGTGAATGTTTAGTACCTAGAAATTTCCAATCCTGAAGTTGGTGAAAATATTTGCATCTTCGCTTCATGATCATGAGATCAAGTGCCAAAGAATCGAAAGATCTAGTCAAATTCTTCGAAATTGATGTTCAAAACTAGAGGGAGCACTCAAGATTGGTAAGTCCTGTGAACCCGTCATTTGCTATTTCTTCGTAGGCAACGAATCAGTTTGTGCCATATTTGACTCCTCCCAGTACTGCTATGAGCTTGCTACATCTAGATCCAGTAGTCCAAATGGCCCAGCATCCTCCACCATGACGAGTTCCTGCTTGGAATGATTCAAGAGTGTTGGACCTACCTTTTCAAAATCTAGTTCCTACTGCAACAATAAAATCTTTGCCTCCATACGATGGGACTTGAAATACAATGTACAAGCATGTGTCAGATGTGGCAACCTTGTCTTCAATTCATAATATCACAGACGAAGATGTCATGATCAAATTTCTCATCCTGTCACTCCGAGGTAAGTTGTTGTGCTGGTATAGATCCTTGTCTCCCAACTCCATAACTTCATGGGATCAGTTAGTAGAGATGCTAATCCAAGGGCTCAATGAGCAAGAAGACACATTTTCTTTAGTGCATCAATTTAATAATATCAAGAGGTATCCTTAATAGGAGATAGTGTATTTCAATGTTAGGTTTTCCTGAACTTGGCAGAGAGTTCCTGAAGGTCTTCATCCTACTCATGAACAAGAAGCATTATACTTTCTTAGGGATTTCCATTCAGATATTGGTATGAAAATTAGGATGTATAGTGTTCAAATATTTCCTGCACTATATGCCTAGGCACAAAATGCTGAGGACGATCTTATTGCCATTTGGAAATTGCCTCTGAAGATGACTATGCCTATTTTTACCAAGCTTCCACAATATCAGCATACAATTGTAGCCCCTACATCTTACACTACTCCATCCATGTACCCTTTATCTTCATGGAATCCTCCTATACCTTTAGTATCTATGATTCCCATTCCATAGATAACCTCTCCACTTTCAACTCCTGCATTACCTTCTCCACTAGTTCCATTACCTCTACCTGTACCACTTGTGTCCTCAAGCCCAAATCCTCAATTGGTTGTTTTGCAAGAAATTCAGTCAGCCATGAGAGCTCTCACTAACAAGGTGACATCTATGGAATGGAGAGAAGTGGAGAGGAACTCTTAGCCATGAAGATTTTTTCCAGCAGTAACTAGAGAGCAAGTTGCTCCTATCAAGGCTATAGAGAAAGTACTTGAGAGGAACTCAGTGATCCTTCTAAGTGAAGAGGCTAGCCCTTCTGAAGTTTCACATGAGCCTTCTTACTAGTTTTCTTCCTGCAATGATCCACATGATGTGTCCACTTGTATGGTCCACCAAAATTATTTGCAAGTTCTTGTAGGAAGCCGTGTAAACATGATTCGAGAGGTGGATCTTAATTTTGTGATGTCTCTTGAGGAACACATAGCAGTCTTGACACGCAGCGACAAGAAACCAATGTTGGTAGATCCGGCTAAGATGGAGCCATTGAAAGTGCCTCCTGTACAAGCAACAAAGCAACAAATACCTGTAAAGGCTCATGATCCTCCAGCTCCACAACAACCACCTATTTTACCAAAGGATCTGATTCCACCACAAGCAAAAGAGAAGGAACAAGCTTATGTCTCTCAGCTGCAAGCAAAAACAAAGGAACAAGCTAGAGAGACATTGCAGTATCCATCATTGACTAAACGACAATGAGTGGAGGCCACCCAGCAATATAAAATAAAATTTGAATTTGCCAGTGGAGGGAAAGAGCAAATCTCGATGGAGTACAACATTTTTGAAGAACTCAAATGGATACCAGCTAAGGTAAGTCTGTATGACACCTTGCAGCTACCTAGATAGGTAAATATCTTACAAGAATCCCTAAAGATCATACAAATTAAGGGGAAGGCTCCAACCCAGGTAGTTATGTCTCAAACTCTGACTTCTTCAGCCACCAAAAAAAATAGACCACCCCCATTTTATTTGTCACTCAGGATGGAGGGTTGGATTGAGCACAACTGTATGATTGATTCTGGTGCTGAGACAATTGTCATGCCAAAGGTAGTTTGTGAAGTCATGGGTATGGAGTATACAAGAAGTAGCCCTGGTGTCTTGCAGTTGGACGGGACTCCTATGAAAACAATGGGTGTAATCAAGGATGTTCCTATTGCTCTACATAGTATGCCTCAAATTATAGTAATTTAGGAGATAGTTGTGGTTGATTTAGAACCATATTTTAGTATGTGTTTGTCGAGAGAATTCACTGCCAATATGGGAGGCCACCTTTCTCTAGATTATTCTCACTTGGAGATTCCTTTCAAAGGAATAAGATTCCATATTGACAATTAGAAGCCTTCTACTTTTCATATAGAGAAGATAGCAGAGGAAGAAAAGTCCAAACATTTTGTCAACATGATAACTGAAGAATTGGACAATCCTGATTTGATGGATGAACTCTTGGATGAGTTTTGCTTGGAGGTTGAGTTTTCAATGCTCAATTTTAATGCCATGATGGAAACTGATATTGGTTGTTACTCCATTATCAAGCCTGAAGGGGTTGAAATAGAGTTACCTCCTAATCAAGTTGATCAAGACTCTGTGCAAGATCCGCTCTATTTCGATGGAGCACGATACAAAAATGGTGTTGGCATTGGGATTATTCGAGTATTCCCTTATAGAATTCAATGATCTTCTTCATATCAGTTGACCTCAAGTTGCACAAATAATACATCATAATATGAGGCTTTATGCCTAGGTCTAAAGAAGGCTGAGATACTTGGAGCACGACAGTTGCAAATCTTTGGTGACATCGAGCTGATTATCAATCAGGAGACCAATGAGTGTCTGTTCAAGGGCTGGGATCCAGGAGATCATAGAGCCATGTTATGGTATGTGTCTCTCCTGATATTTCATAGCTAAGTTCAAGGGTTACCGTGTACATAGTAAAAAAAAATTTAAATTTGGATCCTTTTGCACGCGAGCCCGCAGGTATGTTTATTTCTTCTTTTTTTCTTTTCCTTCCCAGCCTATAGTGGGTTTTCCTCTACTTCTTTCTTCCACTTCCCTACTTCATTCCCTTCCTCTCCTATTCCTTCTTCTTCTACAAATAATCAAGCCACTACTGTTGTTTCTACTCCCCTCTCTGATGTTCCCGTTTCTTCTTCCCCTTTCTTCTAATTCTTTGTCTTTTAAGCACTTTTTCCATAGTTCTACCACCTTCTTCATCCCATCCACTTCCATTTCATTATCTATTTTATAGAAGCTAGTAGCATAGTAGCACCCTGTTGCTATATCTACCTCTTCTACTCCTCCATCTTCCATCATCCCATAATTCCCCATTCCCGTTCCATAGCTTGCACATCTGCTGGTCATCATTCCATTCATTTCTATTTTTGCAACTCAGGTTCTTTTCACTACTGTCATGGAGATTCTTTCACAGCACCTGGTGATTACCCAGCTCCACCGAGCTAGGAAAAATGCAGTCGTTCAATAAATAAAGGAAGTTTTGTTATTCTACCAATTTCCACTGAAGGTCCTATTTTCAGTCCTAAGCTCCAGCAAGAGTTTGTTGCAATAGCCCGCAGAGACATCCAACATCAACCAGCACTCACTTTTCCTGCCCCTCCAGCTTCTTGACTCTATTTCCTAATGGATAAAGGCCTAGGGTTTGTGCATACAACAAAACTGTATACCCTGCGAGCCACCAAGAATGTTGGCATTTTTGCCACATTGTTTTTGTTGTTGTTCATACACTTAACAAAATTTTGTGTTAAAGCAAAGGTTTTGCGATATCACGACATGTCGCATTTTCGTGACCTGTCACATTTTCGCAAAATCCGTACCAAAAATGAGCTAAGCTAAGAAAATTTCACGATATCGTGACATGTTGCATTTTCATGACCTAACACATTTTCACGGCTCAAGGAATCAAGGAAGTCAAATTGTCACGATATCGAGACATGATGGATTTTCTTGATAGGAAACAACAAAGAGAATAGTCAATGCAAAAGTTGTCGCGATATCGTGACATGTCGCATTTTCATGACTTCCAGTGGCCACAGAGCAGAGTAATGAAAAATGTCACGATATCACGACAAAAAAATAGAAAAGGAGCAAATGGTACGAAATGGCGCAATATCGCGACATGTCGCGTTATCGTGGAAGGGTTGAAGATAACACAAGGCGGATGAAAGATGTCACAATATCATGATAGGAAGCAGCAACGAAGGCGAAGGCAGGAAAGTGTCATGATTTCATGACAATTGGGGCGGAATGACCAAGTGCGAAGAATTGTCGCGATTTCGTGACATGTCACGATTTCATGAGGGGAAAGCAAAGAAGCAGCCAGATCGTATGCAATGTCGCGATTTCATGACATGACGAATTTTTATGACCAAAAAGCAGCTAAGGACAAGAAGATTGAAACATGTCACGATTTCATGACTTGTTGAAGACAGAAGAACCAAATGGAGAAAATGTCACGATATCGCAACATGTCGCATTTTCGCGATGAAGGAGCCAGAAAGACAATGCCAAATATGGAATGTCGCAATTTTACATGTCCCATTTTTGCTACTTGCAAGAAGATGAAGGCCAAGGGAGAGAAATATGTCACGATTTCATGACATCGTGAGTTTTCATGACTTGGAGCAGCGAACAAAGCCAAACAAAGGAGAATGTCATGATTTCCAGACATGTCATGAAGACAAAGCTAAACTAAGAGAAGATGTCACAATTTTGTGACATGTCGCATTTTTGTGACCTATCTCATTTTCGTGACAGAAGCAACAACAAAGGCCCGATACATTTTAGTCTGCATTTTTCCTCTAGAATTGCATAGGAGAACATAAGGAGAAGATAAGGATCAAGTAAAATCTATCCAACGAATTTTGAGATCGTGGTCAAAGAGGCGCCAAGATTAAATGTTGTTGATTACCTATGTGTGCAATATGGAAGAACTTGAGGTAGTTTTCAATGCCACCAAAATTAAAGATGCCTCCAACATCAAAAGCTCTTGTTCGTGATCTCCTAAAAACTTTTGGCTTGCTCCAAAAATAGCCATTTAATGTGTGATTTCTACAAGGCAGATTAAGAGGGATTATTTCTCTTTTCAAGGGCCTATTTTGTGGACCTCTTCTTGGAAATCTATTTTATGTATTAAATGTTGTAATTCGAAAGGAAGAGGAAGCACCTCTATAAATATCAATGTAAATCTCAAGAAAAGGAGAAAGACCTTTTTGTAAAAATTGAAGCAGAGATCCTAGATGCATTTTGCTCTATTCTTAGTATCTTTTGGAGTTGGTGATCCAAACTGTTCAAATTTTGCTTTTTGTCTGAGTCACTTCTATTAGTCTAGTGTTAATATTAGTTGAATTCTGCTATTTTGGATTTGGCTATATTTGCATTTGAATATTTGGAGTACAGTTGGAAGTGAACTTACAGCTAATGCTTTATCCAGTTTTTGTATATGCATTCTAAGAGTCAGTTTTTGTTTAGCTTTAGGATTTTGTTGAGATTATTTGCTATCTGAGGTTGTTCCCCATTAACTATTGGCTTCGGCCATGTTTACATATCTTTCTGTTATTTCCCATTTCTTTTCGCATTTTCCCATTTCTTTCCTACATCCTTATCTCAAAACCAATTTAGATTAGTTTGGGAGCCAACCCTCTCTAGAGATTGACCTGGGAGACTTCTATTTCTCTCGGCATTTGAATTTTGGCCAAGTCTAGGGCGCATACACATACAAAATCCTTTCTTGTGGCAGATTTGTGTCCAACATAAAGTGATGGTGGCCATTCAAAAACATTCAAAGACATGAGTGGCTAGTCCAAGAACATTTAGCGCTATGGCAGCAAAGCTTCGTGATGCAACACCAAAAAATAAGAGGTGGTCCAAGATGGCATTAGGATTTTAGAAGAACAACATGAAAGGCTCTGGAGTTATTAGTGAAATGGTCGAGAGGTAGAGGTATGCCATCGAACAAGGAAGGAAGAAGCATTATTAGGGCAACCTATGATGCCAATTTATGGATTTAAAGGTCAGCCTCGAAGGCATGGATGATTTTAGTGTTGCATCTATTTAATTACGCTATGGCAGTGTGAGTGTGATATTAGGGAGTTGAACAATGCCATGACTGTGTAGCTTTGGCAGTACCATGATGTCAATGGCAACATCGATGGCTGCGTAGGTTTGGCAGTGCCATGGCGATGATGGCAATACTATGGCTGTGTAGTCTTGGAAGTGCCATGGCTGCATAGGTTTGGCAGTGCCACGATGTCGATGGTAGTGCTATGGTTGCATAGTATTGGTAGCACCATGGCTGCATTGTTGGCAATGCTATGGCTACGTAAGTTGGACAATGCCATGGCTGCATAGGAAGTGTGATGATTTTATTTAGTTATGTGTAAACCAAAGGTCCCAAGATGGGGGAATTTCATCCTAGTCCTTGGGCACATTGGTATGTCTTAGGAGAAATACCATCGGGTCTCGGCCTCAAAAAGTGACAATGAAAGTTTTGCTAAATAATATTGGCCTATATTATTTTAGTTAATGCGAATGTGGTTTGATCACATTCAATGTTTTAAAGGAGGTCTAAAATCGTAGGGGTTATAAGGTATAGTTAATATTTTTATCATTCGTTTGATGGATGTATAGGGGTATTCTTGGGTAGAATTATTATAAGAGAAAGTGGAGATATAAGGATTCATGCAGGGTTATGTTTTTGTTGTTAGTTTTTTAAAAATAAATAACATTTAGAAGTGTTATGTTTATTAAATCATAGAAAATGATGATGGATTATTTTCTTATATCCATTCATTATTTTGGTTGTGAGATAAGATGAAGCGAAAGGACTTCTAAGAATTATTTATACCTTGCTATCATACCTTTTTCAAAGGGGGGCTGGAAATGATGTAACATTCCAAGAAAGTAATAAAGAAAGAGCATTTTTCAAATTTTGAGAGGGTAGCAAACTTGTGTGAGCAAAATCAAAAGGAGTGTTTTTATCATAAAACTAAGGTTTTAGTGTCTTATCATTTCTGCATTTTAGTGACTTCTAGCCATTGTCTTATGCCATGAAATGGGTTGCAATAGGCGAAGGTCAATATTATGTAGTTTCTTTATGTTTCCTTTGAGTCTCACACTTGATTTAATGGTATTGTGCTTATGTTGCAGGTCCATTGATTCAAGTTGTTTTATGATTACCTCATAACTTGGGATTTTGTAGGGAGGAGATTGCTAATATAATTTAGAATTTGACTTTTTCAACTAACCAAATTTACATGTTTATTTCATTTACTATTCTCAAAGTTAATTTTATTTCAAACATTCAAGCATTCCATTCTGGTCCATCTAGAATTTTAGTTTCTTTCATTTCCATTCTGGTCATTTTCTAGAATTTTTGCTAATTTCTTATTAGTTTCATTTTTTTGGTCCATTTCCAGAATTGTTAAGCTTTCAAGTTATTTTCGTTTTGGTCATTTTCCAAAATTTCTGCACCTCCACCTCTAAGTTTCATTAATCTGAAGCTTTCAGATAAAACACATGGTTTAGGAGGTATACTAACCTACTATTTCACATTAAACTAAGATAAGAAATGAAATATAACTTTTCTAACTTTGCTAACATTGCTAACATGCTAACTTCTACTAACCACTATTAGGGTAGTGGCATCAACATAAGGAAGATAAAATGAACCCAACTATCTAAAATTTACTTCATATTAAAGGCACGGGCATTAAAATGAGGTGGAAAATTCCATATTTTTTCATTTGAAACCTTTTAAATGAAGATAAAATACTCTACTAACAGGGATTTAGGGTATCACCAATTAAAAAAAAACCCTAAAAATAACTGCTTTTATTTTTAGTTAGATATTTCAAATCACTAAGCATTGTTTAGAACCAGTAAAGGCCCCTTTTTTATGGTCACATGATGTATTGAATTATTTTTGGAACTATTGTAATCTTTTAGATATTTTACTAGAACCTTGGAGAAGTTGAATGTTTGTCATTTGGTTTCTTTTCAAGAGAGATTTTTCTATTCAATACTCTGCATGTGGTGGTATTTTGCAATTGGGAAAAATATACACTCAACATCTTTGGCGCTAGAAGGAGGGAATTATTTTATGCTTTGTGATTTAGTTTTTTGCTAATGCTAACGTGGTCAATTTGGGTTCAACAGTATTGTGTTTGCAGGTGCAAAATTTACTCTTGACTAGTTTGTGAGAAGCCTTAATAGAAAATATTTGAGTTTTCCCAAGTTGGACCCACCTAGACGCATTGCTAATAGGTCTAAAACCATTGAGGAAACCATTTTTCAAAGTCTTTCTCCCAAAACTAGGAAACCGAGGTACAAAATCTAAGAGATTAAAATCTCGTTCAAGCTTTCTGATACGTTAGGTTTAGAGACACTTTGCCAAGATTTGGAAAGGCTAGCTCTCAGACCTCTAAATCTGAATGCCTTCAATGGATGTGCACCCATTAGTTCCATCGCAAGAGCTACATAAAGTGTACCCATATCCGTCATCTCGAGTGTATCAACTACTTTAGTAGGATCATTACCTTTGGTTAATATAGCCCAACAATAGCAACAACAACAACTAGTTCCATGGTTTGGTACCCAAAGTCCATGACATACCTAGGCACCTTGAGAGGTCTATCCCTAAGTTTGTCCATGATGGTCCCATTTCAGCTGAAGAGCATGTTCAAATATACAAGGACCATATGATTAGGCAGGGATTCAATAATGAAGATGTCACTTGTCAACTCTTCCCTAATAGCTTTGACCAAATGGCTCATGAATGGTACATGAATCTTCCTATAGGGTCCATTACATCTTGGGCCCAGTTGGAAGCTACCTTTGTTAATAAATTTAGGTCATTGCTAGATACTACCATCATGTATAACCAATTTGTGTCATGCAAGAGGTATCCTAATGAACCTATCAGAACATTTAATGCTATATTATAAAATCTTTACACAAACATGACTCGTCACTTTGCAATAGATGTTGTTGTGTTGTTGCAATTATATCTCATAGCCTTAGATCTGATGACAACCATGTTTACTAGTAGAAATCCTCAAGTTACAATGCTAGTCTTAGCCTATGCTGAAGCCATGACTATTGAGCAAAAAATGACACCGCAAGGTGGCACTATGCCTCAATTTCCCATGTTAGGGTAATATGGCCCTTACAATTAATTTTTTGTGACACCTCAAATTCTCATGATGAATGCTTTACCATATCATCAGTTATACCCATTCACTCCCATGCTTCTGTCTTTTTTGACATACCCTAGTGCTGCCATTCCACCCACTCTAAAAAATGATGGTTGCTAATTAGATAACCTTGCTAGGATTTGAGGCGAGTAGTACTCAAGCCTCAAATGCCTATCCCATGGTTGCACCTCTTCAGGCCAAGGGTCCATGGTGGACCCAAAACACCTAGAGTCAAGCCTTAGTGCCTAATCCAGAGGTTGATAATGCTGAAAATATCAATGGATCTAGGGCTGTCATGACCCAACCACAAGGACCCAATTCTAAGCTGGAAGAGTTCAAGAGAATGATCATAAAATAGGGCAATGACATCATTCGGTTATAGAAACAAGTTGCCCAAAATCACATGCCCAATAAAAACCATGGCCATAGGAGAACATGACCATACAATATACAACCTAATAATGGGCATGTACCCAATCTGGTAGCCAATTAGGCTAATGCATTAGGAGATTGTGATGAGTCAAAGTCATGTGATGAGGAAATGCATCACTATTGCCATAGAAAGTTAGAATCTTTGGTGTCTGAAGTCATTCATTATTTAGAAAATGATGAGATGGAGGAAGATATGAATGTGTTAGGAGAGGAAGAGGATGAAGCTTTGGAAGCCCAGGTCGCTAAAAATTTTGGTAAAGCTAATCACAAGTATTTTACCAGGAGTTCTAAGGATCCCAAAACCTCCTCTACTTCCCCAAAAAACACTTTAGTTACTCTTGAGACAAAAGGTGATGTGAATCCACCACATCCATTTTTGGAAGCATCTAGGACAATGCCAAAAGTGTCAAATCTTGGAACATCCACTTATGACTTGGAAGAAGATATGAAAAGGACCAAGGCCAATATCTCAATGTATGAGGTCTCTCTATTTTTGGGGCAGGATAAAATCATGGATAAGAGATTAAATTCCTCGAGTCAAATTCATGAGGTTAAATTTGTAGAACCCCAACTTGCTATGATGAAAGAGAAACCAGAGGTATCTCCTTTTCTCATAACTGTTAATATCACAGGAAAGAATTTACACAATTGTTTGTTGATTCTAATGCCTCGGTAAACATCATGCCTCTTAAGATAAGCCAAAAGCTAGGACTTAAGCATGTTCATTTGAATATCAAAGTGGTCCAATTAGACAGATCTATGGTGGATGTAATAGGTTTTGTAAAATATGTCCTAGTTTAGATCAACTCAGATCCTAGGGTATAGCATTACATGAATATCCTTGTGCTAAATATTATTGCCAAGTATGGCATGGTGTTGGGTAGGGATTGGAGCAGAAATCTCAATGGTTATGTGGTGATTGATTCCTCCCATATGTGTTTGCCATGGAGAGGAGTTGCAAATCAAATCTGGATAGACAGAGAGCCCAAAATTAGGGAAATGATTACAGAATATAATAAACTCAATGAGATTTAGTTTATTGAAATGGAATTAGGGGTTTACAATTTTGACATAAAGGACATAGCTGAAGGGTCCCAAAATGATAATCTTTACCATTGTACTTTGGAAGAAAACAAGAGGATGTGGACCCTAAATTTGTATGGGTCCAAATCAAAAAAAGGTGTGGGAGCTGGGGTAGAGCTCACATTTCTTGATAGTAAGTCTTTGCTTGTTGCCTAAAAATTACAGTTCTCGACCACCAATAATGTGGCGGAGTATGAAGCCCTAATTTTTGGACTTTAGTTGGCCCTAAGAGAAAAGGTAAAATGTCTTAAGGCATCAGAAGACTCAGATTTAGTAGTCAAACATGTCAAGAAGCAATATACCTATAGATACAAGAGGTTAAACCTCTATAAAACCAGAGTGAGGGAATTAATTAATGAGTTTGATGCTTTCAATATTTCCCTCATCTCAAGAAAAAATAATAAAATGGTTGATTCATTAGCTGTAGTGACCAGCATGCTTTCGCCTGCTGATCATAAAAAATATAAAAAAAAATTCATTGAGTTAGTGCCTTACCCCTCCATACCAGACAATTTCATGAAATTATAGTTCTTTGATAGTGATAGACACATTTTTAGTTTTGTCACTAATTCTAGTATATTTGAAAATCAAGTTATAGACGAAGAAGAGAGGAAGCAAGTAGAAGTAGGAACAACCAAAGTATGGAATGAGATGCCAAGTGATAGGACATATCTAGAAAAGTTGTTTGATATTGGATATCAAAAGAAAAAAGAAAGAAAAATACCATCCCCTAAGGAATCATGTAATTCAATCAATTTGGGGAGTGTAGTAGATCCATGTGAAGTGCTCATTACAAAGGCATGCACACAAGGAGAGAAGGAATCAATAGCTCAAGTTTTAGAAGAATACATTGATTGCATAGCTTGGAGCTATGAAGAGCTGAAAACTTATGACCCGAATGTAATCATGCATACTATTCCTCTAAAGCCTGATTCCAAGCCTTTTAGATAGAGGCAAAGAACGGTTAACCCAATCCTAGAACTCCTGATAGAGAAGGAAGAGAAGAGGTTGCTGGAAGCCAAAATCATCTTCCCTATTAGGCATTCCACATGGGTGGCTAATATTGTACCTGTTAGGAAGAAGAGTGGAGATATTCAGTTGTGCATAGATTTTAGAAATCTAAACAAATCTTGCCAAAAAGACAATTATCCATTACCCACCATTGACGAGATACTCCAAAAGGTAAATGGATCTAAAATGATGTCATTATTGGATGGATACTCAGGATATTATCAAATTCTGATACATTTAAATGACAGGATGAAGATGGCCTTCACCAAAAAGTGGGGAATGTTGTGGGCCAAACAAAGTTAAGTTTTTACTACTTTTGGCACATGCTCGTGCATTTAATTTATCAACCCAGGGAGCTTCGTAAACTTGCGAAGGGTCTGAATAATATTGCTTACAATACCTCTTGAGATGAGTCCGCTAATTCTACTATTGGGAGGTGTTTTCAAAATGGTTGTCAATCACTCATGCACTCCTCAATAATTTACGTAAGAAGAAAATAATTAAATCTATGGAAATAAAACATTCACACATTCCTGAAAATGAATCTACTGCAAATACTAGAAATAGCAATGCGGTAAATTATCCTACAAAAGCAATAAAATAATTTAGAAAAACACAAGAAAAGTGGGGAATAAATACTAGCTTGGAGTGGGCCCAGGCTCCAGCAGCTTCCTCCTAGCTGAACACACACTTAGAACTCTTAGAACTATAATATATTTATCAAATTGTTACAATATCTATCTATCTCTATATCTCTATATAAATCTATATCAATCTATATATATCAGAGTTGTCTGCATGTGTTTATATAACACACCCATAGAAATTTTGTTAAAAAGAGGTTACAATAGTCGATTCATCCCAGACTAAATTAAGACAGTCTGGTGAATGCAATCGAAATCTGCTTAAAATTGGCATTTGGTTCTAACGATGGCGTGTTCGTTGATTGGTTCATGCTTCATATGGCATTGGTAAGACACTTTCATACATTGGTGTGATCTCCAATTTAGCTCTACATGATGTAGAGTTGGAACTGCACCAGCTACTATTGTCCATGTCATGCAAATCTGGTCAACGGGTGAAGAACAAAGGTGCCTTCCCTATGAGGAAGGCACCTAAGTATATCAAGTTCCTTCCTTATACGAAAGGTGTCTTACTACCATGGTGCATTCCTGGAAGAGGAAGGCACTTAACTTTAGTTGGAGCCTTCCTATGATAGAAATGTGCTTGTATTATAGTGGTGCCTTCCTTATGAGAGGAAGGCACTCGCCATATGTGAGAGGAAGGTGTTTATCTTCTAGTGGTGCCTTACTTATGGGAGGAAGGCACTTTGCCTACCGTGGCACCTTCCCGTCGATGCATTCCTTATGAGAGGAAGCCACTTCCTTCCCTTTGGTGCCTTACTAGAGGAGGAAGGTGCTTATCTTTCCTTGGCACCTTCCTAGAAGAGGAAGGCACCTACTTACTCTTGGCACATTCCTAGAAGAGGAAGGTGCCTATGTTCTCTTGGCGCCTTCCTGGAAGAGGAAGGAGCCTACTTTCTCTTGGTTCCTTCCTAGAAGAGGAAGGTGCCTATGTTCTCTGCATTGATACCCAAAGAAACAAAGTTCCAGGTCCATCAAAAAGACCTCGACTGATCCAAATCTAACTAAACCAACTACAATTCCACAAAATACACTAAAAACACACAAATTAGATAACATGCATAATTTCATCAAATATCTATATAATAATTTATAAAAGTATGCAATCCTTATTATACAATTGCACAATGATCAATAAAATGTGTACAAAATATGAGCATTTCTGGTGCTCATCATCCTCCCATGCCTAACATATGCCACGCCCTCGTGGCATCAAAACTACAGGTAGACCTGTTGACCTTTCATCATTGCCATTTCTTGGAGGATTTGACTGTACCTACGGCCTGAGTCTATCTATTCTACGCACTAGCATCTGAAGGTGTGGCTCACATTTTCCTACGTGGAACTGAGGTTGCAACTGTCGACTGTCCTTTTCTCATTCTGGCCGCTACTGGTGGTGATATAGCCAGTGTCATCTTTGCTGACTAAAATGCAGCTTTGGTAGCTTTCCATAGGTTAGTGTTCGAAGGTCTGATCACTGCTAGAGGGATATCTAAATTATCCCTCTTGGAAGGTACTACTCGGGCCTTGTATAATATGGTTGCTTCAGGAGTAAGCCCTACATTCTCCTTTGCAATGGTAGTAGCCTCCAATTGGGAGCCATATACCCCCCATCACTCCAAATACCTCCTCATCATGGAGGGTCATCCTCGAGATGAACCATAAATATCCTAGAACTAGCTATCCTCTGCCGGATTGATGCAGATGCCAAAGTCTCCTCGCATCCTCAAGGTTGCCTTCCTGGCCTCTTTGGTTGCTTTCATCTCCTTGAGCAGTCATTCAAATTGTTTTTGCCTTTCTACGAATGACTGCATATCCCACTCGTCCTCTTCTGGCTCGATGAAGGTCACCTTCACCTTCTTTCAAGCCATCCTGGGCCTTTTTCCTCTGGCCTCTACAAAAAATGTGATAGCTCGAACAAGGGTCTTCTCTTTTTCCCTAGTAGATGTCTCTTCACTTCGAGGGGCCTAATCTGGAATGTTCTCTTCATTCTATGTTGTTGTCTCTGGGGGTGGTCCATCGTTCTCCTATCTATCTGGTGTCGACACCTTAGGCTCTTCTCCTCCTTTAGGTCTAGGGAGTTCCTCCTTATCCTCTAGTCCTATCTATTGTTGGAGGCTCTTGTCCCACTTTGTATCACTTAAGATGATGATAGGGGGTATTTTGGGACTTCTCTCCCCTTCACTCCCAAAAATAGAGGAATTCTCCCCTACCTTTGGGCTTCTCTATCGGGCGTCCGATCAAATTTCTCCTGAAGAGAATACTCATTCGACAGATGTGGGAGAATTCATTGGGACTTCTTTCACCCAATAAATTTGGGTCGATGCATCCCTTATTTCCATTTCCCTATCCTGAAGTAGTTGGTTTTCCTCTCAAAAACTATCGAACCAGCTACTTGAGCTAGGCGATCCATCCATATCATTCCTTCAACTCCCCTACATGCTTGTTCTGGAAGTCCTCCAAAATTTTTTGGGTCATCCAACAATTGGTTTGCCATTTGAGCACCTCCTCCAAGGCCGCATCAACCTGGTCATTGTTCCTAGAAGTCCTTGCATATTTTGGGCTCTTTTTTGTCAATTCCTAGAAGGTTTGGACTACAACGTCTACTTCCAGGTCACTCTGTTCTTCTTATATCGATAGGAGTAATCACAAAAATTTCCTCCTGGGAACTGGTTCTGTTGACCAAAAATTGTCCTCATTACTAATAAGCGACGCTCCTTCTTCCTCATGCTCGGGAACTAGGGAATGCCTTCTTTTCTCTATGTTTTTAGGCACTAGTGAATACACTCTTTCCTCTATGAAATAGGGAAATTCCAATTGCCTCATACTCACCATTTCCTCTATAGGGCATCTCTTGTCTTGCCCTATTTTGGCAATAGCATTTCTTGGCCACCATCTCCCTCTACGTCGGGGTTCTACCTCTATGCTTCTGCATGGTAGACTAGTGCCGATATTAGCCCATGGTGGGCTAAGGTGAACAGTGCCCCTTTTGGTACTGAGCTGCTTCATACTTCAGGGCATTCGCCAAGTAGAAGGGCACGTTCAACTTCCTTCCATGCACTAGGTGATTGAGAAACTGCACATGATTAGCATGCATATGGGTATATTTCCCGGTGCATGTGAAGAATCGAACAACCTACTTGAATATATTTTGTTGATTCATGGGGAGGCTATTTTTGGGTAACACCTACTTGTCTTCTACACATTCTCCCATGGCAACAACACCTCGATGTACGGCTTCAACAGTCCACCCTTGTATACACATTCTCCTATGAGGGGCAATCCAGTCGCCTATGAGATGAACTCGGGGGTGACTCAAATTTCTACCCCTTGAACCTGGTCTACATCACCCCTCAAGGAGGCATTAAACTCCTTGGATGCCTCCATATCCTGGCCTTGACTAACTAGGGTACAATATTTGAGCCATCCCTTAGCCTCAAACTGTGTCTTCATCACCTCTATGATTCCATCCGTATCACTTGGTTCATTCTTCTTCACTGCGTGATTCTTAGACCTTCCTCCCATGGTGCATTCCCTTACTACTGCTATTTTTTTTCTATCCTTACTTCCTCAAGAAGGTGCCTTATTATAGGGAAGGTGCCTAACCCTAGCAATTATGGAAGGTGCCATATCATTGGCACATAGTTCTGGCTATGGGGGGATGCGATCTTTATGACGACGGTATATTTTCTAGTACTACATATTTTATAAATAATTATATAAAAATTTGAATTAACATGCATGTACCTGATTTGGTGTTTCAGGCATCATGAAGGCTGTTGATTCACTGATTTGTAATGCGAGGGAGGGGTATGGTCATCTGGTGCCGCTCATTTGTGTGATGCTTCATTCCTCTTGAGGCATCCAGGAGGTGTGAGTGTTGGTTGTACGTAGAAGGTGTTCTTTGGTACCTTCCCCATGTGGAATGCACTGATGTGGTGCCTTCCCGATGTTGTCGGTGCTCTCTGAATGGATGTGCCTTCTGGTGATGGAAGGCACCTCTTATTGGATTTGTCGTTCGATGGTGGAAGGCATCTTCTTGATGATGGCACCTTCGTACTATGAAAGGTTCTCCTGATTGGGTGTGCCTTTCAGTGGTGGAATGTGCCTTTTGAATGGGTGTCCCTTTCTTATGTGGAAGGCACCTCGGTCTACATGTGCCTTCCCGATGTGGAAGGCGCTTCTGGCTGGATGCACCTTACTGATGTGGAAGGTGCCTATATATATATATTTTCTTTTTGGGTGCATTCTTTATAAAGAAGGAGCCATATTCTTGCAGGGTGCCTTCTTTATAAGGAAGGTGCCTTCTTCTGGCGGGGTGCCTTCTAGATGTGGAAGGCACCTTCTTTTGGTTGGGCACCTTCTTTATAAGGAAGGTGCATTCTTAATGTGGGGTACCTTCTTTATAAGGAAGGCGCCTTTATTCTCGGCAATCATGTTGCAATTGACCAGGAAAGGGTGATCAAGCCTTCTCAGTCTTGACTCATGCTGCCTCAACTTCTACCTACGAGCTAGTGTTAGAATGTTGAGTCGAATCAGGCATGGTTTCCCAGATACCTATTCCTCATGCTTTCAGGTCCTCCACCTACAAAAAGTAACCAAAAAAGAAAGGAAAATAAATGTAGTTAGATGAATCCTATGCCTGTTAGGCCCTGGGTTAGGATGCCTATAGCTTGCATGTGGGAATCGTCCCTGTAAAAACACACTATAAAAAAAACTAAATTAACTAATTTTGGGTGAGCACTTCCATCCCCACCATTTCACCTATGAGATTTCGGTCCAGATCTAACAAGATGGGGTCTCCTCCATGCCTATTATGGATTCTACCTATAATGTTTTGAACGTGTTATAGGGGCACAGTCGATGGCCATTTACTGTGAACATGGTGTTGCCGTTGTCAATTGTCTTAACGTGCACTGCCCTATTCTTGATGAGATCTACCACCTCATACAACCCCATCCATATCTACATTAATTTGCCTTTCCTCTCTTGGAATCGAGAATCGTACAATAGTACCCATTCCCCTTCTTGGAACTACTTCAGCTTAATGTGGCTATCATGCCACCACTTTCTTTGCTTTTGTATAATTTTTGTTCTCTACAAAGCATCTAATAAGATTTCGTCCAGCTGATCTAGCTATCGAATCCTTTGTTTTTGAGCTTCATCCAAGCTCAAGTTCAATTCTAAAGCCGTTCTCAACGTCTTGATTTCAAATTTGATGGGCATCATCACATTTTTCCCATAGACCAGTTGGAAAGGTGTAAAGCCTATGGTGGATTTCCATATGGTGTTATATGCCCAGACTGCCTTCAGCAACCATGTAGCCCAATATTTCCTATGTTACTGCATGGTATTCATCAGGATGTTCTTTATTTATTTGTCTATCACTTCCACTTGCCCGTTTTCCTATGGATGGTAGGACATAGTTTTATTGTGCCAAACTCTATATTGCTCCATCAGCTCCTCGATCAACTTAGAGGTAAATTGAGGCCCTTGGTCTGTTGTTATCTCCCTAGGGACCCCAAATCATGTAAAAATATGGGCAAATAAGAAATTGGCAACCATTATTTCCTTTGAATCCCTCAATGCTTGAACTTCAACCCATTTGGTAACGTAATTCGTATAGACCAAAATAAACCTCCTCCCCATCGAAGGTGGATTAAATGGTCCCACAAAGTCCATGCCCCACTTATCAAAAGGTTCCAGGTGTACCTGAGGCTGGAGGGGCATTTCATCTCGATGGGTTGGTCTACCCATCCTTTGGAATTTGTCACACTTGCTGGCATATGCAGCCGCATCCTTAAACAGAGTGGGCCAAAAGTACCCAACCTATAGGATTTTGTAGGTAGTTCATTTCCCTGCAAAGTGTCCTCTGCATGGTTCGTCGTGACATGCTTTGAGTACTTCTGAGAACTCTTGTTCTACTATGCATCTTCTTATAATTTTTTACCATCCTATTTTAAATAAGAGGCCATCCATCCATAGGAACGATGCACTTTTCTCTATGACCACCTACTTTTCTCGAAAAGAGAGAGTAGGTGAGGTCCTTCCGGTGGCCAAGTAATTGGCTATATCTGCATACCACAAGGTTTGCTCACTAATAGTGAACAAATGTTCATCCAAAAACTGGTCTTCCACTACTTGATGGTCTGTTGGTATCAATATGGACAAAAAATCTGCCATGATGTTATCCTTGCCTAGTTTGTCGACTATGGTGATGTCGAATTCCTTTAGTAGCAATATCCATCTGATAATTCTTTTGCCAATGGCCGGCTTGCTCATTAGGTATCTGATAGCCGCGTGGTCCGTATGGAAAAATACCTTATATCCGGTGATATAGTGGTGGAATTTATTTATAGCATGGACAACTACGAGGAACTCCTTCTTTGTCATCGTGTAGTTGAGCTCTGCTCCTGCCAAGTTTTTATTGACATAATAAATGGCATAAAATTCTTCACCATATTTTTGTCTGAGGACTGCTCCAATCACATCGTTGGATGCATCATAGTAGATATGGAATGGTATGGCCCAATTTGGTCCTCTTAAAATTGGTGCAGATATTAGTTTCTCCTTAAGAAATTGGAATGCTTCTTCGCAGTCTTCCATCCAATTGAACTCCACATCCTTAGATAATAGAGTGTGTAGTGGTTTGGCAATTTTTCTAAATTCGATGATAAATCGTCGATAGTACCTAGCTGATCCAAGAAAAATACTCACCTCCTTTTGTGTTCTAGGGCTGGGTAGGTCCTTGATGACCTCAATCTTCCTTTTGTCAACCTTTATTCCTTCTATAGAGAGGTGGTTCCCCAGTACGATGCATTCTTGCATCATCATAAAACATTTTTCGTTACTTAGGGACAAATTATTTTTCTTGCTTCTATCAAGCACTCTTTCCAAGTTTTTCATTGCCTCCTCAAAGGTTTCTCCATAGGAGGTGAAGTCATCCATCTATACCTCGACACCGTATCCCATAATATCTGAGAATATGCTAAGCACCACCCTTTGAAAGGTGGTAGGTGCATTGCACAGTCCAAAAGGCAATACCCTATAGGCAAACATTCCCCATGGGCAGGTGAACATTGTATTATCCTGATCTTCTTCTCCTATCTAGATCTGGTTGTATCCACTGAATCCATCTATAAAGGAGAAGTACTTCCTCCTCGAGAGTGTGTCCAAGACCTGATCAATGAACATGAGCGAGAAGTGGTATTTCTTGGTTTCTTTGTTCAATTCTATGTATTCCACATATATTTTCCACTTCCCATTCTTTTTAGGGACCACCACTAATGGTGATACCCACTCATTGTCAGAAATTGGATATATGAATCTGAAGCCAAGAGTTTGTGCAGTTCTTCCTTGACAATGTCTTTCATTGTTGGGTTCATTCTTCTCTACGGCTACCGACTTGGAGTTTCCTGATCATCTAGATAAATCCTATGGGTATAGATCTCTGGGCTGATGCCCTGCATATCTAAGTAATCCCATGCAAATTCTTGTTGGTGCCTTACCAAGAGCTCTTCTAATTTTGTCAGTTGTGTGGGCATAAATCTACTACTGACATTTAACATTCTTCCTTTCCCAACGTGTATTTTTTGAACATGGTGATCTTGGGTGCCAGTCAATGATGATCTAGGTGCGGAGATGGAGGGCTCTCCATGGAGAAACTCCACAATAGCACCATATTCGTATTATTCTATCAAATCCTCCAATGTCATCACCAGTTGGATCATGGACAACTCCAAATTTCCATGCTCGATGAACATGGGTTCTCCTACTGAGTCGACGGACTGTGCTAGGGGTAAAATGGTCAACTTTTTAACATTTCACCCATCGAAGATGGTCATCAACCCATATCGGTAGTTGATGTAAGCATCAGCTATTTCCAGCCATGGCCTCCCCAAGATGAGCGGGTAACCACCCAGCCTAGTTTTGGATTGCAAGACTAAAAATTTGGCTGGGTATTCCCATGCGCTGACCATTACTATCAAATCTTCCAAAATTCCTTTCGGTGCTATGGTCGATCGATCAACCAACTGCAACACTATAGTGGTGGGTTTTAGGTTCATGAGATCAAGCCTCTGCATGATCTCCTAAGGCATTAAATTTATGGTTGCTCCGAGATCGACCAACGTATTGGACAAGGAATGTCCCTTGATTTTTATAGTTAGCATCAGGCTTCCTGGGTTTGCATACTTTGGATGGCATGTTATGCCCATCATTAAATCCACCAGTTTACCCATGACATTGATAGTCTAGGTTTCTCTTTGTCCTAGCTTCCTCAGACACATCTCTCTGATTGCCTTGGTATATATTGGAACCTCTCAGATTGCTTGGAATAATGGAATTGTCACTGTGAGGTTCTTCAAGCTTGACAAGATGTCAAATTCTGACTACGTTACTTTTCTTTGTTCTTGCAGCCAGTTGGGAAATGGAGCCTTTTCTCTCTCAAGTGTTTCTTCCTCCTCTACCAAAGGTGTTTCTCCTACATCTTCCTCCTCTTATACCAGTGGAGGTTTTCCTACTCCTACCTGCCTACCTGACCTATGCTGAATATTGTACATAGGACACATCTCACCCTCCACATTGTATTCTGGTTGGTTCACCCTATTATTCAGATTTTTTGTTGGCTGTGTGGGTAGCTGCATAGGTATCACTGCTAGAAATACTAGTAAATTTTTTTGGGGGTGAGTACGTGCTACGTTCTGTGGATCCTGATTCCACGTAGTGTGGCCTCTCCATTGCTGCCCAGGATATGGATATGGCATCCATGGTTGCTGGTTTGGGAATGTTGTTGGGGGTACGTTAGACCAGGGTGATGGCCCCCACCACCCCATGTTAGGTGGTTGAGGTGGTCCTTGGTTCATGTATGGCCCTCCCCCATATGGCGACATTCTGGTTGGCATATTCCCCGTAGGGGGATATGGCCAACTCTTTTGATTGCCTATGAAATAGGAATCCGTGCTTTTAGTCTCCTCCTGAATACTAGGTAGTTGTGGACATAATCGAGTTTTATGATTTAGCCTACAAACTACGCATACTCTGAATTTATTCTTTGGGCATGCATTCTTTGCATGCCTCCCTCTACATTTTGGATAGAAATAAGCCAATGCTGCCTCATTTTCTTGCTTATTTTTCTCTAATAGTAGCATATCCATCTACAATGCTAGAGATGAGAGCATTTCACTTTTTAAATCCTCCAACATATTACCTATTTCTATCTTTGTGACTGAATTAGTCACTTTCATGGTTCTGGAGGTGGCCTTGCCTCACCTTCTTGAGTAGTTCTGGCATAGTTTCCGGATGTCTTCCATAGCATGCTAGTAGAAATCACCTCTAAAGATCATGTTTAGAGCCTCTAGTGATTCATTGGTAAGTCCTCTCAAAAATATGCTTTTGAGGGACTTATCAGATAGTCTTGCATGAGGATATCGTTGAAGATTAAAGTTGAATATCTCCTAGCACTCCTCTAGAGACTCGTATTCTTTCTATGTCATGCTCAGGACCTCCTCCCTGGAGTCTCTTGCTCTCCCAAAATCTTGGTATTGCTCTAAAAATAGCCTCTTCATCTGGTCCCACGTGGAAATGTGTTTGTCTCCCATATCGATGAACCATCGTAGAGCTGCATCATCCAACGTGGAAGGAAAGAGTTTTAGCTTCTATGTATCAGATTTGTAGTCCATAGACCTGCATAAGACATCAAAATTAAATAAAAATAGGTCAGGGTCCTCATTTGGGTATCCTCTGAAGGTCAAAAGGTGAGCAGGGGATATGTTTTTCATTTTGGTATCTCCTACTCCTTCCTCAATCGAGAAACTAAATCCAGATGAGACTTCATCGTTATAAGCCATTTTTTTAGGAAATGTGGTTTCTAATGCAGTGTTTATGGCCTTATGGTCATTTAAGACTTTTTGAGTCAGAGCTTTAAGATTTTTTGGTGAGATCATATGATATTCTACAACTTTTCACAACAAGGCTTCCTCTAATGGAGTCCTATTAAATAGAGGATTTATGATGACTCATTCTTCCCCACGTTGATGGTATGAGGAGGCACTTTTCACAAAGTGTGGTTCCTCACTCCAATGGATTGCTAGTGGGTCGGGTGAGTCTAATTCAAATTCAGAATGCTTGACTGACTCTGGTTGTAATGGATTGGTTCTTATAAACCGACCGTCCAGTCCTCTTCTTCTTGAAGAACTCATACAAGGTCAGATGGAAGTTTTTAGGGTATTGTAAGTAATCTAGTTAAGATGCTTCCTCAGAAATGGTGCCAAAATGTTGCGGGTCAAACAAGGTTAATTTTTTCCTAATTTTGTCACATGCCCATGCATTTAATTTATCAACCCAGGGAGCTTCGTAAACTTGCGAAGGGTATGAATAATATTTCTTACAATACCACTTGATATGAGTCTGCTAATTATACTATTGGGGGGTGTTTTCAAAATGGTTGTCAATCACTCATGCACTCCTCAATAATTTACGTAAGAAGAAAATAATTAAATATACAGAAATAAAACATTCACACATTCCTAAAAATGAATCTACTATAAATACTAGAAATAGCAATGCGGTAAAAGATCCTACAAAAGCAATAAAATAATCTAGAAAAACACAAGAAAATTGGGTAATAAATATTGGCTTGGAGTCGGCCCAAGCTCTAGCAGCTTCCTCCCAGCTAAACACGCACTTAGAACTCTTAGAACTATAATATATTTATCAAAGGGTTACAATATCTATCTGTCTCTATAACTCTATATAAATCTATATCAATCTATATATCTTAGAGAGGTCTGCATGTGTTTATATAATACACCCGTAGAAATTCTATTACAAAGAGGTTACAACAGTCGATTCATCCTAGACTAAATTAAGATAATTTGGTGAATGCAATCGACGTCTGCTTAAAATTGGAATTTTGTTCTAACGACAACGTGTTCACTGATTGGTTTGTGCTTCGCCTGGCATTGGTAAGACACTTTGATATGTTGGTGTTCTCCAATTTAGCTCTACATGATGTAGAGTTGAAACTACACCAGCCGCTGTTGTCCACGTCATGCAAATTTGGTCAACGGACGAAGAACAGAGGTGCCTTCCCTATGAGGAAGGTGCTTAAGGATATTGGGTGCCTTCCTTATACGGAAGGTGTCTTACTGTTGTGGCACCTTTCTAGAAGAGGAAGGTGCTTACCTTCTATTGGTGCCTTCCTATGAGAGGAAGGTGCTTGCCTTCTAGTGGCGCCTTCCTTATGGGAGGAAGGCGCTCGCCTTCTATGAGAGGAAGGTGCTTGTCTTCTAGTGGCGCCTTCCTTATGGGAGGAAGGCACTTTTCCTACGATGGCACCTTCCCATCGGTGCCTTCCTTATGAGAGAAAGGCACTTCCTTCCCTTTGGCACCTTATCTTTCCTTGGCGCCTTCCTAGAAGAGGAAGGTGCCTACTTACTCTTAGTGCCTTCCTAGAAGAGGAAGGCGCCTACGTTCTCTTGGTGCCTTCCTGGAAGAGGAATGCACCTACTTTCTCTTGGTGCCTTCCTAGAAGAGGAAGGCACCTATGTTCTCTGCATTGATCCCCAAAGAAACAAAGTGCCAGGTCCATCAAAAATATGTCAACTAATCCAAATCTAACTAAACCAACTGCAATTCCACAAAACACATTGAAAACACACAAATTAGATAACATGCATAATTTCATCAAATATTTATATAATCATTTATAAAAGTACGCAATCCTTATTATATATCCGCATAATGATCAAGAAATTGTGTACAAATTATGAGCATTTTTGGTGCTCATCGGGGAATTTGTACGGTTGTGGTGTTTTTATGTGGTAATTGTCGCAAGAAGAGGAAAGATCATGTTAGAGACTTGAGGAAAGTGCTCCAAAGGTCCAGGGAACATAGAATTTCCCTAAATCCAAAAAAGTGCATCTTTGGGGTAACAGAGGGTAAGCTATTAGGACATGTCATTTTGAAATATGGGATTTCTATAGACCCAAAGCGGATAGCCACTATCTGGGATATTCCTCATCCCAATAGCAAAAATGAGCTTAGGTCCTTTTTCGGTAAGATTAACTTTGTGAGAAAATTCATTTCAGGTTTTGCTGAAATTGCCAAGCCCCTAAATGACATGCTAAAAAACTATGTTTAGATTAAGTGGACCAGTGAGAATAGGGATGCCTTCACAAGCATCAAGGATGCTATTTGCAAAGACCCTGTACTCATTAGTCCATACTATGATAAACCATTTTATATTTACAAATTTGCTTCAAATTATTCTTTTGCAAGTGTGTTAACTCAGAAAAGTGAGGACAACATTGAAAATCCTATAGCCTTTCTGAGTTCTCCTTTGAAGGATGTGAAACTAAGGTATTCTATCCTAGACAAGAAAATGTATTCCTTGTTTAAAACTGTAAAAAAATTTAGGCATTACATTATGCATAGTAAAATTTTTGCTATAGTTCCTGACCCGGAAGTAAATTCCATGTTCTTACAGAGTGAGCTAGGTGAAAGAAGGGGGAATTGGCTTTCCACCCTTCAATAATTTCACTTAGAGATAAATCCCATGAAGATAGTGCGTGGACAAGGTTTGGTCAAGGCTATCACAGAAATTGACCCTTTAATAACGTGCCAAAACTATGAGGTTAATGATATCACTATAGAGGAATGGTACATAGATATTGTATATTATTTTTACATGGTAAGTGCCCTTATCATTTTAATTCCACTCATCATAGGGCACTACATTTAAAATAAGCTATATTTTTTATTAAATTTGGTGTGTTGTACAGGAAGAATCACGAAGAAATTTTCCTTTGTTGCATTACTCAAGAGGAAGAAACCTAGCTACTCAAAGACTTCCATGGTAAGTATGGAACTGGACATGGGTAAGAAAATGTGACAACACACCAGATTCTTAGATCTGGATATTATTGGCCCCACTTGTTTAAAGACGCACATGCACATGTAAGAATGTGTCACATATGCCAAGTGGCAGCCAACAGAGAGTGGAATGCAACAATGTCATTGTAGTCAGTGGTAGAGATGAGATAATTTGCACAATGGGAATTAGACTTTGTTGGTGTGATAAATCCTAACTCATCTAATTCCCATAAGTTCATCCTCACCGCTACTGATTACTTCATAAGGTATACAAAGGCTATACCTAATAAGAATGCCACATCTGAGGTTGTGATTAGATTTCTAGAGGAAAACATAGTCACTCATTTTGGAATGCCTAACTCCATAGTAAGTGACAATGGTTCTACCTTTTCCTCTTTAGAATTTGCAAATTGGATGTACGAAAATAAGGTGAGTCTAAAATTATCTTCCAATTATTACCCCCAAGGCAATGGTTTGGCAAAATCATCAAATAAAAATTTATTATGCATAGTAAAAAAATTACTTGAAAAGAACCCTAGAGATTGGCATAGTAATTTAAAATTTGCCCTTTGGGCAGATAGGACTAGAATCAAGGAGTCAATTGGGACATCTCATTATCACTTAGTCTATGGGCAAGACCCTATTTTTTCTACTAGTATAAAATTGCAAACTTTACATTTTATAAAAGACTATGTTGGGACTGATGATAAACTCGAAACCAGATTAACCCAATTAATGCATCTTGATGAGAAAAGGGAGGAAGCCATGCTTCATTTCAACAAACATAAAGACATAATCAAAAGGTGGTTTGATAAAAGGTCCAAAATTAAGGTCTTTAAAGTTTCAAATTTAGTTTTGTTGTGGGATAAAAGGCATGAAAAAAATGAGAACATGAAAAGTTTGATTGCTTGTGGTTGGGACCCTATCTAATATCCGAAGTCCTAGGTGAAAATAGTTTCATATTAAAAAAATTGGATGGAAAATATTTGGCCTTACCCATCAATGGCCTTCATTTAAATCATTATTTTTAGGCCTAAGGGTAGAGTCATTGTATTATATGTACACTAATCAGCTTGCTTAATTTTTTGTCTTATCAGTTTTATTTCCTATTTATTTGATCTTGTTTCTTTGATTTAAGAAGTATTTAGTATGTCAAAGTGGTCCAGTTTTGGATTTTATTGTAGGAGTAAGAGGTCAGCCTATGTGTATACGAATGCCAACTAATACTAAAAGGATGTGAAAAATTGGAATCATATGGCAAAAGGCTTGAACATGTGAAATATTGTTTGCAGCTCATGAAGCATGAAGTTGTTGATCTTGCATATCATCCACCCATTTCTCAAAGGTATACTATTATTACATAAACATCATATGATAAACCCAAACATATCATCCACCCATGTCTCAAAGGTATATCATTATTACATAAAAATAATATGCTAAACCCAAACACTGAAAGTGATGTCCAATTATATTGGGATCAAAGGCACAAAGAACACTAAGAAGATCTTAGGTTTGGAAGTTGTTGCCAAAGTTGTCATAGGTCTATCACATTTCTTTCCATGTCCAACATCTTGGGTAAAATAATATGAAACCATACTTGGATGGGGATGTGAGGTGAAAAGATAATTATTTTCTATCCCACCCTACACATAGTCCATAAAATAGTGGTTTTTACCACCTTCGTAATACTTGAAAGCCCAAAATCAGAGTAGTAAGGATAGGGTCAAATTATCATCATGCTTAGGTTGAGAATCCAATTCCCCAAAGCTTTGATTTTTCCTCCATCACACCATGGATCATTGGGTTGTAAGTATCATACTATGTGTCCCTCAGAAGGATGGGTAGTCATCCCAATATTCAAGAAATCCAAAGCAAAATATTCACCACTCCATTTCCATCACACCATTTACTATTGGGTTGTAAGGATCATACTATGTGTCCCTCAGAAGGATGGGTAGTCATCCCAAGATTCAAGAAGTCAAGAGCAAAATCATGGATTATGGATTTAACCTCCATCGAGGCTATAGACTCTTGATTGGAAGTGGAGTACACTCATGCATGGTGACATGACTCCCGTAAGGTTGAGATTTATGGCTGCCATGAGGATAGATTAGTCTGATGACCTCATCCATAACCGGTTTAATTATTTTTATCAAATGTGAGAGTAGTAAAGGATAGGGCTATATTATCATCACACCTTGGTTGAGAATATAATTCCCAAAAGATCTAAGGTACACTTGCACACACTGGTCCTTGATGATGATGGCTCATAACCAAGCCCTAGATCTAGTCAATGAATTCATCACACACATAGGTGATCCTAAGATGGTTAGACATTTTTGAGGTGTTTTCTCAAGCCACCATAGAATATGTTGCTCATGCTATACAAATTTTTACCCTCAAATCTCTCCATATCCATTGCCATAATTCTAGTCAAGTAAAATTGATGATGCAATGCAAAAAAGTTACAAAAAAAGGTGTGGAGTGCTACACACACCCAAAGCTAATATTGCATGATTCTAATATTTTACTATTCTTATAAGTCTATTGAAATTATTCATGCATTTTTTGATGCTTGCTGCTTTTTGGTTTGGAGTGTGTTTTCAGATTTTCTTTTTGGGTTCTCACCGAAATTCTCAGGAGCATTTCCCAGCAGAGTCGCCATTTGTTGTGGAGTTTCCACAACCACCCCAAAATTCTTGGGGACCCACTTGTCATTTTTTGATATGAAAGGTTTTTGGTTTTCTTTGGTTTGTAAGAATAGGGATGTTTGACCATTTTATTTTAATTATTTTAATTGCTTTGGTTATTTGATATTTAATGATTAATTAATCTAGGAATTAATGCTTAGATTAATTAAAATCTATTTTTATGAATAGGAGTTTAATGTTATTCATACTATCTAAGGTGATGGAATGTGTTTAACAAAGCAAGACCTAACCTAAAACAAAAAGAGGATACAAAAGGTACAAAGAAATTGAGATAGAAGCCAATATGCTATTATCTACCTAATATAATTGCATTAACTATATTATGTACATAATAGTAATATTTTTAAGATTATGTTATAAGGTTCTAAAATGTTATCATTATAATAATATTATTATGATTATATTATAATATTATTATTAATAATATTATTATATTGTATATAATAATATTATTATAATGTACTTTATAAAAGAGGTGATAATAATATTTACGATAAGGTAAATTTTAACGTCATTTCGTTTGATTACAGATAAGGCGGTGGTGGCTATTCAAAAATATTTGAAGACTTGAGTGGCTAGTCCAATAATGTTTAGCACTATGGTAGCGAAGATTTGTGGAGCAAAACCAAAAAAGAAGAGGCAGTCCAAGATGGCGTTAGGGTTTTAGAAGAACAACATGAAAGGTGTCAGAATTTTCAATAAAACGACCAAGAGGCAGAGGTATGCCATCGAAAAAGGAAGGAAGAAGTGTTATTAAGGCAACCTATGATGCAAATTTACAGAGTTAAAGGTTAGCCTCAAAGATCATGGAAGGTTTTAGTGTTGCATCTATTTCATTATGCTATGGAAACGTGAGTGTGAGAGTAGGGAGTTGAATAGTGCCATGGCTGCATAGGTTTGGCAACACCATGACATCGATGGCAGCATCGATGGCTGTGTAGGTTTGGTAGTGCCACAACGATGATGGCAGTGCTATGGCTATGTAGTCTTGGCAGTGCCATGGCTGCATAGGTTTGGTAGTGCCATGACATTGATGGTAGTGCTATGGCTACGTAGTCTTGGCAGTGCCATGGCTACATAAGTTGGACACTGCCATGGCTGCGTAGGTAGTGTGATGGTTTCATTTGGTTACATGGAAACCAAAGTGCCCAGGATGGGGGAATGCCATCCCAGTCCTTGGGCACATTGGTATGGCTTAGGAGAAATACCATCGGGTCTTGACCTCAAAAAGTGACAATGAAAGTTTCATTGAATAAGATTGGCATGTATTATTTTAGTTAATGTGAATGTGGTTTGATCACATTCAATGTTTTAAAGGAGGTCTAAAATCATAGGGGTTATAAGGTATAGTTAATGCTTTTATCATTCGTTTGATGGATGTAAAGGGGTATTCTTGGGTAGAATGCTTATAAGAGAAATGGGAGATATAAGGAGTCATGAAGGGTTATGTTTATGTTGTTATTTTTAAAAAAATAAATAATGTTCATAAATGTTATGTTTATTAAATCACAGAAAATGATGATGGATTATTTTCTTATATCCATTCATTATTTTGGTTGTGACAGAAGATGAAGCGAAAGGACTTCTGAGCATTATTTATACCTTGATATCCTACCTTTTTCAAAGGGGGGCTAGAAATTATTTAACATTCCAAGAAAGCAATAAAGAAAGAGTATTTTTAAGATTTTGAGAGGGTAGCAAACTTATGTGAGCAAAATCAAAAGGAAGGTTTTTATCATAAAACTAACGTTTTTAGTGTCTTATCATTTCTGCATTTTAGTGACTTCTAGCCATTGTATCATGCCATGAAATGGGTTGCAATAGGCAAAGGTCAAGATTATGCAGTTTCTTTATGTTTCCTTTGAGTCTCACACTTGATTTAATGGTATTGTGCTTATGTTGTAGGTCCATTGATTCAAGTTGTTTTATGATTACCTCATAACTTGGGATTTTGTAGGGAGGAGCTTGCTAAACTAATTCAGAATTTTAATTTTTTAGCTAACCAAATTTACATTTTTATTTCATTTATTGTTCTCAAAGTTTATTTTATTTCAAGAATTCAAGCATTCCATTCTGGTCCATCCATAATTTTAGTTTCTTTCATTTCCATTATGGTCCTTTTCTAGAATTTCTGCTAATTTCTTGTTAGTTTCATTTTTTTTGGTCCATTTCCAAAATTGTTAAGCTTTCAAGTTATTTCCATTTTGGTCATTTTCCAAAATTTTTGCACCTCCAAGTTTCATTAATCTAAAGATTTTAGATAAAACACATGTTTTAGGAGGGATACTAACCTACTATTTCACATTAAACTAAGATAAGAAATGAAAGCTAACTTTTCTAACTTTGCTAACTTTGCTAACATGCTAACTTCTACTAACCACTATTAGGGTAGTGGCATCAACATAAGGAAGATAAAATGAACCCAACTATCTAAAATTTACTTCATCTTAAAGGCATGAGCATTAAAATGAGGTGGACAATTCCATATTTTGTCATTTGAAACCTTTTAAATGAAGATAAAATACTCTACTAACAGGGATTCAGGGTAGCATCAATTTAAATTAAATCCTAAAAAGAACTACATTTATTTTTAGTTAGATCTTTCAAATCACTAAGAATTGTTTAGAACCAGTAAAGGCCCCTTGTTTATGGTCACATGCATTATTGAATTATTTCTAGCACTATTGTAATCTTTTAGATATTTTACCAGAACCTTGGAGAAGTTGAATGTTTGTCATTTGGTTTCTTTTCAAGAGATAGTTTTCTATTCAATACTCTACATGTGGTGGTATTTTGAAATTGGGAAAAATATACACTCAATAGAGACCCTTAGAAGATCCAGTTACAAAAGTCCCAGATGTAGAATATTGGAGGTTGGTAATCACCATCAAAGCCTATATATTGTAGAAGTAAAGAAGGACCAGGAAAGATCCTATTCTAATTTCTAGTAGTAGCATTTTTAATAGATCTAAGAAGAATATCTCATTACCAAAATTTCTTAGTAAATGGTTGAAGGAATAGTCTTATTAGGAAGACCATAGAAGCTATAAGATTAAAGGTCTTGGTGAGGTATCAAGGAGAAACAAAGGATAAATCTTGGAGATACTTATTTTAGAGTTCAAACAAGGCCATTAAATAGGTTCCTAGGATAACTCATTGGAGATATTTACCACCAAAGGAATAACTTGGGATAATTATCACCATTTGACAACAAGCATAATGGAGAAGGGTTTGTCAAGGATTTTTCTAAATTTTGGAGGAGATGGGTGAAGACTTTAAGACTTTCAAAATCTTGAGAAGAAGGCTTATATTGAAGTTATAATTTTACAAGGAGGTTTATGAAGAAAGGAGCCTAAGATTGCTACCAAACCTAAAAGGTTTGAATATTGCATTGGAAGGCTAGAAGGTTCATTTGAAGATAGGGTTTTTATAAATCTACAAAAAAATGCTAAAGGGCTCTTGGAGGAAGACTTAGATATGATTTGGGGGAAATTCCTACCAATTTTTTTGGTTTCAAGAACATCGTTTTTGTATATAATTTGACTATGAGAGGGCAGTAATTAGGACAACATTACTAGTAAAATTTTAGAAGCTATAGAGTCCATCCTAAATGTTAATCAAAGTCACCTACTATAGTTAAAGGCAACAATTTAGAGGGTTTTTGGAGATACAAAAAGGTGAATTAAATAGTTTTTTAAGAAAACCAAGAATACCTACAATTTCATCTAGTTCAAGGACAATAATTTGGTGAATCAAATCACCAAGACATCCACCATCTTCAGAAATCTTAAAGGTGAGCAAATTGGGTGCAAAAGGTTCATTAGTTGAAATTTAGTTTTTTTGGTTTATTAAAGTGCACCATATCAGTTTAAAATTTGCAAGAAGTGGATTCATTTTAAATTATTCAAGAGAGTGTAGAAGGGATTTTATTTTAAGGTTATTACCTACACATTAAAATAGGAGTTAGATATATTCCTATTGTTTAGTTAAAACAAAGAAGACTACATTAAGTTGTAGAGATTAATAGTGCATGATTTAAGGAGTGATAAGGTGATATTATTGCACTATTCTAACTATTCTTGAGTAGATTAAAATTGGGGTTATTATCTATACTTTATATTATTTACCCTTTAAGTTCCTTAATGTGCATTAAGAGTTTATCAAAGAAGGAGAATTTAGTGCACAAAAATAGGTAATAGTTTAGTGTTAAGAGACACCATTAATATAACTAAAATTAGTAGCATTTTGTGGCAAGGTGAAGCCACAAAAAGAGCAATAGTACCTCCATATATTGGAGAAGAAAATCTACTCATCATAAAAGCAAGAAGAGCTTTACAAAGAGACCATAGAAGTCTCAAACTTCAGTAAATTTTAAGGTGATTTATCTACATTATTGCACCCTATTCTACATATAAATCAAGTGCATGAACCAAAGTGTCTAATGAAACTATTATAGTAAGCCTATTGTATTCTAAAAGGGGCTTTAGCATTAAGGAAAATATGCACTATAAAGGAAACTGCATTGCCTATGTTTTTACCATCATAGTGTGTAGTTTACACAATCCATTGAAGGATCTCCAACAACAAATAATACAGCCATCCTAGGACTCGATACCCCTCCATCAGAGGTATTAAAAGACACCTATCACAATGTTAAACCATCCAACTTAACATATATAAAATTTCATATCAACACCTACATTGGTTCAAATCTACTATGTAAGACAATAAAGTTACAACGAGTGACAACAAGAAGAAAGTACAATACTAAGGTTGCCTTTCATATGTGTAAAATTTAAGTGCAAGGAAAATTACCATCCAAAGCTACCCAAGCCTACGTACGAAAATATTTTAAGAAATAAGTTATCATCCAACACAGCAAGTGCCATTGCCATCGAGGAAGACTCATCACCATAGGGAGACACATTATGCTGGAAACAAGTTGGATGCATGCTACAAAAGCCTAGATACAACTTGCAAAGGCATCAAGATAGTAGGTGAAGCATTTTATGGCATATTTACATATAAAGGATCACTTTCACTTGTCCTAATGACATGAGGTATATTTTACCACTTGGCATAGAAGAAGATAAAAAAAACATTCACTAGCTTGCAAGAGTCTTCACTAAGATCTCAAAGGAGTAATTTTTATCATCATTGCTTCAATTCTAAAGAAGAGAACATATTTAATGCTCAACCAATGTTCAAGACATATCACTTCATGGAGTAATGTCTTGTAGATCCATTGACATTGTTACCTAAGTGAAGGATATAAGGTTTTGAGCAACATTAAGTACCACTTGGCACCTATTCCAAGATCATGAGACTTTTAATAACCATCATAGAATACTATGTATTTTTGTGAAGTAAAAGCACTAAGCAAAGTAAAGCATCATATTCAGGTTCAAAGCAAAACAAGATTTTCTTCAGTGTTGTTCAAGGAGTGAAGACCAGTGACAAAACAAAGCATTGAATGCTTCGGAAGAAACCAACACTATTCGATGAGTGAAGACCATCGGTGAAATAGAGCATTGAATACTCAGGTTGATAAGGGAAGACCATCACCATTCTAGAGGAGAATACCAACATCAATTTAGAAGCTCACTCATCATACATTTATGGGAGGTAAAATTTCTATATCATTTAATATTTATTTTTGTCCAATATAGAGTTGTAAGGTGTTACATATAAGATTGATTATCATTCCATTAAAACAACAACCTTAAGAAGTAAGGAAGAAATTTTAGAAGACATTATAAAATTTCTTATATTTAAACATTAATATATTTACAAATAACCAAGTAGGATATATACAACCTTGGTAAATTGGAATATTAATTTGTAATTATTATTATTATTTTATATCATTCCAAATTAGGGAGTTATAAGGTATGCTACATAAGACATAGATTATTAGAATTTAGAAATATTAATGTATTGGTTATCAAGGGCTATAAAAGAAAGTTCATTATTTACTTAAAGGAGTTGGAATTATTTACTTACACTTATCTCATACTCATCCAAAATGGACAAAAGAAATCCAACCTTAGATAACTTCAAATTATAAGTGCATAGTTCATTAGGAGAGATAAGGTGAAATAGGAGTTGATTATTGTTATCTACAAAATATTACAAAATCAGATCAAATGGTGAACTATTACTTACTAATATATTTTTTAAGCTTATAGCTTATTCTAAACCACTAGGGAGACATAAGGATTCTACAAAACCTAAGTCTATGTAACAACAAAGTTCTAAAGTAGACTACTAAACATAATACAATAATACACTACAATGGATAAATAGAAAGAGATACATTTCATCATAATACACACTACAAAATAACTCAATATCATAATCCATATAATATACCATATCAAATATGCAAAATGACTTCAAGATCATATAATTTCACAGGTCAAAGTGAAAAGAACATTTGGTATATTGATTCAGGGGTAAGCCATCACATGACAAGAAATCTATATTGATTTGATTGTCTTGAGGTCACTAACAACTACAAGTTGAAAATTGCATATGGCAATAACTATCATATACATGGATATGGGTGTGTGTCACCTAGTAAATTGTTTTCAAAATTTTTGCTACATAATGTGATGTATGTTCCTAGACTAACATCTAATCTCATTTCACTATCCAATTTAGTATAAGTAAAAGGAATATTGACTTCATATACATAAATAGAGCTAGCATGTATCTCATTATATATCAAAATAATACTGAATATACTATATCAATCAATAGAAATATATATGCTCTAGACTCCACCAAAACTTCATAAGATATTGTTGTGTTTCAAAATAATATTAATGTCATTTTTTAGGAATAGATTGGAGAGAATGGAGAACCTATATATCATAAAATTAGAGGAAGAGATAGAAGGTTTAAAATTAAAAGGATGAGAGGACAGCTACACTATTATTTACTTGGTCATATACAACCTAAAGAAGAAGAGGAACTAGATCAAGGAGGCATACAATGCAAGGTAAACCAAAGATAAAGAACCCGATCAAGTTGAAGAACATCTGAATATCAAAGATCCATATTGAAGACTAAAGTCTTAAATACCAAAAGAATGTAATATAGGGGGGTTTTAGAGTATATTACATCATTTGGGGTTATGTAAATGTACCATATTTGGTACATAGATATAGTAGAACTTTAATTTAGAGTGAAGTTACTTAGTTGCTTCAAGTAATGTAATAAATGCACAAGTGTCAATGTGCAAGTTGTAAATGTGTATGTAGTCCACATGTACATGAGTCTTAGGTAAATTAAGGGCCAAGAAATCTATATTCATATATAAAGGCCTCATAGTGAGTGTTTTCAATAGCATTAGTAAGTATAGAGAGTGTGTGGTATGGTACAATGTAGCCCTTTCATATTCGTTCACGGAGTTTTCATGTCCTCCATTATGTATCGTTGTACTATTTTTGTAACTCCCATTAATAACATAGTTTCCTTCATATTATTGTGCCATTAGTTTATAGTTATCTCAGATTAGTTATCTTACATCTTATGGTTGTATGAACTCCCATCAAAAGCTAATAGAACTACAGGAGGTATGAGACCCATTTCATGTGGTGAGCTTATTGAATTTTATCAAGGCCTAAAAATTTATGCAAATACCCCAAGAAACATCCTTTATTAGAATAAGAAAAATAGGAGAGACACAAGGAGATATGTTGGATTATATGAACCCCTTATCTAACAGGTCCTGAAGTTGCCTTTTATTTTCATCATATTGAGTTAGGGAGTGTTTACACATTGAAGTATTAAGGAGTGGTGTAGTATGAATGAGATCAATATTATGATTAATGGCCTTTTCTAGATGCAATGAAGTGGGATATTGAAACACACATTCATATTTTTGCAAAATTTTATAAATTTTTGTGGGTCAAGTGAGCTTATAAATTTATACCTATGATTTCTTATAATGTGGGTGTATGAAAATAAGTGTGAGTACTTGTGTTTGATTGATTTATTTTCAAGCCTATCTACAACTAAGAAATAAATTGGTAGTGTGATTGGTGGATTAAATGATATAGTGATTAATTTCCTATTGAAGTGTGTATATAATCTTATAAGTATCATATTGAGCATACCTATCATACTGAAAAAAATTTCCAAGAAACAAACCACAATAATCCATCAAGGTCACATCACAAGTGACCTTATCCCTAAACTTAGGACCAAAATAAAATGCAATGGTGTAGGTGTGTGTGATTTGAGTGTGATATTACTATCATTACATCTAAGATATTAAGGTCAATGATGTGGATTAGTAGGAAGCTTAAGCCTATCAACAATGGAATTTACAATCAATTTCTTTTACAAGCCATTATTGATGATACAATAAATCAAAGAACCATGAAGCAAGTGATCATGTGTAATGAACATATTATCACAATATCTATGGTGGAATTATGATTCATTAATTTACATAATTAATTTTTCCCTTTAGCTCCTCATAAACTTGATCCTCTCTAGTAGTGGTGATGGGGTTATCACTTGTTCCCTCATATGACGGTCCTTCCTTTTAAAATAATTACATTTTTTTTAAACTTATGCTAAGAAGAAGAAGAAGAAAAAATATTATTAAGATAATTAAAGTATTGAAGAGTGGATAAAGAGGAATAAGAAGAGGAAGAGGAAGAAGATTTCTTCGATGCCTACTATTTTTTATGAGACTATCATTTGGAACTGTTTGAAGAGTATCACATCCCCTTTATTTGAGCTCCCAATTTCTCCTTAGTGAGTTGAGCCTAATTGAAGACTTCATCAAGTGTGGTGTAGGAAATATATTTCAACTTCTAGTATAGATGGACAAGAAGTTCACTTTTGAACTTATCAATAAGAGTGGGTGTAGGATCAAATACACAGAGAAATATATGAATCCTATTCAATTAGTACACATAGTCCTACATAGAAGTTTTTTTTCCTTTTCTAAGGTAAATCCAATGATTAAGTAGATCATTATCATAATTGGATGGATAAAATGTAGCCTTCAATATGGCAACCAACTAGTTCCATGTAGTGATGGAATTTTGTGTTTCTTGGAATTTTATTATGAGAACCTTAGCCATGCTATAAATATTGATTTTTGTGAAATAAAATTTGTCATAATCCAATATGCGTCTATAATAAAACTAGGATTCCATGTCAAGAATATAATTGTTGAGGTCTTTGGGATTTCAAGACCCTTCATAAATTTTGACTTCATATTTTATATGGGAATGATTATCAAGGAAATAAGGGTGGACTTGTATCTCTTTTATTTTCACCCTATAATAACTACTTTTCCTTATTCATTTTTACTAATAATAATGTGAACACATAAATTTTCATGATCCTTGTTAATGTAAACACATGCTAATTGTAAATACTTTTTGTGTGAATAAAAAAAAAAGATGATTATTGCTATACAAAAATGAAATATTTATAGCCCATTACATAGCCTTAAGGAACCTTCTATAAGCAAGGAACCTTCTAGAAAATTATTTATATTGGTCTTGTGTTAACACATAAAACAATTTACATTGGTTTTGTGTCCACAATTAAAAAATCTTTACAATTAGCATGTGTCTATATTATGACAAGGATCATAAAAGTCGTGTTCATATTATTATTAGTAAGCATAAAGAAGTAAAAGTAGTAAATATAGGTATTATCAATCCCTATAATATTCATAGACATATTCATAAAAAATAACCTTATAATGATAGCTAACATGGACAAAATAATTTGCAGAATTTGCTTAAAATTTTTGAGGATTTTCTAGAAAGTCTTTTGGAATTTTCTCTATATGCTTACTCAACCAAGTCATAAGAGTATATTTCTTTAAAAAATCCTTTTCTCATATATATAAATAGGCATATTTCTTGAACCTAGTTGTTCTCCTAATGCAAAATCTCTTTTGATTCCCTCATCTTTGATGGTGAACAACTTCCTCCTTTGTGTGTCATACATTGTTGCTATCTCTAGGTCATAATTTTCACCAATTCCTTTGATGAATTCAAGGTAAAGGTGGATGAATTTGGGTATCCAAATTCCAAGGAGCAACCTCAATCTTACTAAAATATATGGTTATTCATTTTCTCTCGAACCCTTCTTTGAATTTCTTCAACTTTAACTTTATTATGATAATTGGGTTGTGGATATCAGCCAGTCTGTCTTGTAGCTCCTTTGTGACATTCTATACTTTTTCCTCTCTTTTTTCTCAAGCTATTTTATACTAGTAGACTACTTCTATAGACACAAGCATAAAAAATTATTTACAATATCTTATTACATAGATTATTCTAACAATTCTACAATATCTCGCTCCTTCAACTGCTAAACATTGTAATGCACATTCCCCTTTTTTAGCCATATGTATACAACAAGAAGCTCCTACAAATAACAACCGTTTTTTATTTAATGTTGAGGATTGCACATGCTCATATTTTATGACAAAATATTTTCTAGAAATTGTAAGTTTATGTAAGCAATTGTGGTGCATATTTCTTTTCAAGATTACCATACTTTTAGCCAATGATATTGCTAAGAATTCAAAATCTAGTGGCTATCAGGTGCAATCCTTAGTCAATCAATTTCTTCTTTACAAAGTGCTATGACTACTCTTGCCACTATGAAGTTATTTATACATATGTACAAATAAATGACACACTCTTCTATGCATATTGCTTCAAATATTGGTCATTCACCAAAATTGGTAATGAAGAACACAAGCTTATAATGAGAGGGGGGTGAATAGTATAATATCACATTTTACTTTTATTTCCCAATAAATATTATGAAATGTAAAGATAGAAATATCAATAATAATATTTAAAGCAATGCACAAATCATCACACACAATAGAGACACCACAATTTACATGGTTCACCAAATGTGGGCTACTCCATAGAAAATATTTCACTAAAATTTTCTCAATCAATATCTTGGGAATACTTTTCCTAATACAATGTTTATGTACCTCTATCCAAAGTATATACCAATCCATTTAATCAAGTTCATGGATATCTATCCATAGGATAACACCTTACTCCTCTTGCTCTAGCTGGTAATATTCTAGAAGAACCGCTACATCCACTACACTGGCCAATAGATATCTATCCACTCAAGACTCTTGTCCTCACTCAGAAGATCTATCCTAACTACCCTAGCTAATGGATATCTATCCACTAGAGATTTTCATCCTCCATACTTTGTCACCTCCAAATCTTGCACTCAACTCTATATCAAATATGTACTAAACATAGTATGTCGGTCTAGCACAAATCTATCCTCAATATCTATCTCTGGTCTGACACAAATCTATTCTCAAATATGCACAAAATTTTTTCCTTGAATATATACTAAATACAATCCTTTAATGTAGCACAAATATATCCTCGATCTCTGTCCTCAAGCCTTAACTCAATACTTGAATCAATCTCAAATCAAATCTGCTAGATTTGCTCCAAACCTTACCTCAAGGTTTGAACAAATCAATCAATCAAATCTATTGGATCTACCCCAAAACTTAACTCAAGTTTTGAACAAATCAATCAATCAACTTTGTTGGATCTACCCCAAACCTTAACTCAATGTTTGAAAAAATAAATCAATAAAATATGCTCTCAATCCTTCTCAAAGACTTATCTCAAATCTACCTTGTAAGCTTTCACAAAAGCTCACACCAATCAGTCTATAAGTCCTCTCTAGAACTTGTCTAATCTACTCAATAATTCCTCTCAAGAACTTAACCAATTCTAGTCAATGGGTCCTCTCAAGAAATTAACCAAATCTACTCTCAATTTGTATTGTAATATTCCATAAAAGCTTACTCAAATCTATCCACAAGTATTCTCAAAGACTTACCTCAAATCTTCTCAAAAATTCCACACTAGAACATGTCCAATCTTATAGAAACATAAAGAGAATTGTTAGAGACTCAATATGTTCTATACTAACCACAAAGCTCAATCACTTTCAATCACTCTTTCAGAAATATATAGAGAATTTTTAGAGACTCAATATGCTTCAACTCAATACTCAATCACTTTCTCAAATTAATTTAGAATATATAATAGTTTGTTTTATGAACTTGAACAATCACTTCACACACCCACTTGACTAGGTTCAACCAATTCTACTCAACCAATCACTCAATGAAACAATTCTTGCTTACAAACCCTAGTCCAAGTATATAAAAACCAACTCAAAATATTTCCAACAATGCCCAACAACCAATATCACATAACAATGATACTCATGTTCTTTTCAAACCTTAGTTCAAGTTCTTGACTCAACAACTCACTTCAACAACAATGCTTACAAAACAACTCTCACATAACATACTCATGTTCTTTTCAAACCCTAGTTCTTTGCTCAACTAATGACTTCAACAAGAATGCTTATAAAACAAGGTTTTAAAAACACAACTCTTTATTCCATAAAACCTTGAAGCATTAACTCAACATACTCAAAAAGAAACCCTAATCAAGTCCTTTTCACTCCAAACTTATTTCCAAGAAAAAAAACCAATCAACTTAACTATGGAAGAATTTGCTCATACATTTTTCTTGATGATGAAGGAATCTCATAAATATGCTAAAACCACAAACACTTCTTTGCAAAGCTCAAATAAATTATAAGATGATAAACTCCATCAAAAATACAATGTAAATATCAAAACACACATACACCTTATCACTCCATCTTTAAGAAAACATTCATCAACATTTACAAAAAATAATTCACCACTTACACCTTATAATCTCCCAATTAAAATAATATTCAATGCACTCTTCTTTTAAAAATAACTCAATGCAAGAAGTTCCCTTTATCCTTTTATAACTTCAACAAATCAATGTGACACAAAAACTTTATTAAAAAATAAAGCTAGCACCTTATTCCTCCAATTTACCAAAAAATAATAATGAAATAAAAATATTTTTAAGAAACCCTTTTAACTCCCTAAGACCTCATGTAAAACTTTAGGAAACACAAAATAATAATAAAAATTTATTACCTTTACCTTGGTGGGTTTTTAACTCATGACGTAGCCTCAAACAGTGCCCTAGACTTGGCTCCAATCACCACATGAGCTAGGCGCTCACTTGGGGAGTAAAGAACACCATGTGCTCTATGAAGCTTCCCTCTTTGCCTAGAAAAACATGCACCATATCCTTTGGAACTTTCAACACAAACACAACCTCCAAAATAGGATGCCACCACATTTTGAACGCAGGTCAGATAGTTCCCAAACACTCTAACTACTGCCCTCTTGCCACTAGGCCACATTGCCTGGATGGCTTTCGACTTTTGGTGCTTTTCAATTTGTCTCTATTCGCTAGAACATAAAAAAAAACATTTTATTCTCTTTTTCTGCACGAGTTCTTCAACACAATTGCATGCATAAACGTTCTAGAAAAAGGATAATTTTAATGCCTCTAAGGCATGGGTTTTTATATCAATTTCCTCCTTCACACATACACATCGGTGCTTCAAATTACCTTCAAAATTTAGATGTCGGTACCATAATTTTCCTTTGAACTTATTAATCTATAAATTATTTAAATTCTTTTGAATTTAAATTTTATAAATTAATTCTTTAAAACACTTTGGTTTTATTAAGGCCTTCTCTCATTGAAAAAATTTGTATAAATAATATTTATTTATAAAATTTAAATTCAATTTGAATTTAAATATTTTATAAAATAAATATTAAACCTTCCTTTATCTTTGTAATAAACTTCCTTGGATTTTTATGATAAACCTTTTATTTTAAACCTTCTAACTTATGCTTCCACATAATATTAAAAATATTATGAAGCCCTTTTACCTTTAACCTCTGCATTGTTCCGCTTGACCTTTTGACATAATCGGTAGCTTATTAATGAAAATTTGATTTCTTAGCATCGATGACAACTTTGACTCAAAATATCCAACAATCTCTCCATTTTTCATTGATGGCAACCCAAATTATTTTTACCAAAAACCTAAACTTTCCTTTGTTCTACTCCCCTTGGGACATTGCTCCCCCTGGCTCAATGCTCTCTCTTTTTTACTCAAATACCAAATCTCTTCCCTTACACAAATCTCTCCCCCTTTGAAATCAATGGAAAAGGATCACCTTTGGGACTTGGGGCTAAGAATGAGTCTCTTAGATTAGCCCCTCCCCCACCTCCTCTTGAGGTGGTTAATTTTGGGGTGGGATTATTTCTACTCCTAGAAAGCAATGTTCTTTATATGTATCCTCTTTCCTTCTTATCTGATCCTTCTGATTCCTTTGACTATTTATTTCAATGTCCATGTTCCTATCCATGTCTACATTTATGTCCCTATTCCTATTCATGTTCCTATTATTATGCATATCCATGTTCCTATTCTTGCTTGATTCTGGAATGTTTGCTCTACACCACTTTGTTGTGTGACCATCATTATTGCACGTATAACACTTAATGTTATTATTACTTGGAGGTGCAAATATCTTAGGATTTATCCTAGTCAAGCCATTTCTTCTGTCATGAACCTTGAAATTCATTTCCTTGTGACAAAACTGATTACATGAGTAGCAATACCCATGGAAGAGTTATCTATTTCCATGTTCCTATCTTTCATGTGTTCTACACTATGAAGCCATGTGCCCAAAACTATGACATGAAAAACATCTTCCATTAAAGTTTCCTTGTCTTGACCTCATTGGTCTCTTAGTCTCTCTTAACATATTCTGATTTATGTTCCATATATATCTTCTTTGTGCATTATTTCTATTCTTGTTGAACTTTTTGTTGTCCAAATCATCCTTAGATGTCTCACTTTCTCTTACATTGTCTTCTTCTGTAGTTTCTTCTTCTGAATTATTCTTAGAACTTGAGGTTGACTTATATTCTAGTTTCTTTTGATCTTGTTCAAAACAAAGACCTATTTTGTTTGTTGACCTTCTTTGTACCTTGATCATATTATCCACAATATTTGAACTCTTTCCAAACTTGCATAGCTTACTCTTGGAGTTTTCTAAATATTCTCTTAGTAGGTCCATTTCTTGTGCTAACTTTTCACATTCTAAGATCTTTGCTTCTAACTTATCCTTGAATTCCTTTGTCTTAGCCTTTGATTTTTATAGATCCTCTATAAGTAGTCTTATATTTTCATCACATTCTTGAAAATGAAACTCAAGTTTAGAGTTTTGCTTTCTTACCTTATTTACTATTTCAAGAGCATAGATAAGTTCTCCCTTGAGATCATATCCATCCTTTTCTGAATATTCCTCTATTAGTTTACATTTTTCCACATATTCATTTTATAATTGCTTGTCTTCTATAGGATCACCTACTCCTTATTCTAATGCCATTAGAATATTTTCAACTGGTCCTTCAAGTGCATCCTCATATTCATCATCACTAAAACTATAACCATTCCTTGTAAAATTATCTTCAATATGTCCAAAGTTACCACATATAAAACACTTTAGAATTACTGGAGTCCTTTTTTTAACTTGTTCTTTTTCTTCAATCATAAATATGTCTTCATCTCTATCATTATCTAAAAAATTAGCATCACTATCACTTGAGTACTTACTTGCATTATCCTCATAGTATCTCCTATTTTGCCTTTGAAAGGACTTATTTTCTTGTTTGCTTTGTCCATCCTTGCTTTTATTTTTGTGCTTTTATCTTTTTGATTCCCTGTTCCTGTAATCCTAATTTTCTTCATCATTGTTTTTCTTTGCTTCTTGACAATCAGTTGCATAATGACCATACTTTCCACAATTGGCACATTTAACAAATTTTGTATCCTTAAATCTTCTTGAATATTTATTCCTTCTGCTATAATTTGCTTCTTCATTACTGGATGACTCATTACTTGATTCTAACTTCTTAAACTTTGTCTTCTTGATTACTTTGAAGGCTACTTCCTTCTGGGGAATAAGTTCTTTTGTTCTTAACTCAAAAGCTATAAGAATACCAAGCAACATATCTCTTGTCAAAGAATCACCATCCTTCGAATCCTATATAGTAGAAATATTTTCACTGAATATTTTTGGAAGAGATCTTTAGACCTTATCACAAGCATCTGATTCATCAACCTTCATTCCAAGTCCTTGCATAGCATTAACAACCTCATCAATTTGAAGTAGATAAGTACTAATATTTTCCTCATCCTTCATTCTTAACTCTTCAAATTATCCTTTGAGATTTCGTATCTTTGCATTCTTCAAACCTTTATCTCCTTCATATGTATTTTGTGATTTATCCCACATTTCTTTTGCATTTTCATAATGTATAAATTTTATTGATTTTGTTCTATGCAAACCTCTCAAAAGTGCATTCATTGATTTTGAATTGTAATTCTATAGAAGCTTACCTTCCTTATCTATAGGTGAATCAACTGAGGGGTCGTATCCATTTTCAAATACTTCCCAAACTTCATTTCCAAGTGCCTTCAAGTAGATCTTCATTCTCAAACTCCAATATATATAATCACTTCCATAAAATACTGGTACTGAATTATATGAAGGTCAATTTTTAGAATCCATTGTGTTCTTGTTCAATTTTTCTTAAATATATTAAAATCTTTCGAAGGAACACGCTATGATACCAATTGAATAATATAAGCTTACACTAAGAGGGGGGTGAATAGTATAAGACCACTTTTTAATTTTATTTCCCAATCAATATTATGCAATGTAAAGAGAGCAATATCAATAGAAAAATTCAAATAAATGCACAAATCATCACACACAATAGAGACACCACAATTTATGTGGTTTACCCAATGTGGGCTACTCCACGGAGAAATTTTTTCACTAAAATTTTATCAATCAATCTCTTGGGAATCCTTTCCCTATTACAATTTTTATGGACCTCTATCCAAAGTAGATGCCAATCCCATTAATCAAGTTCATGGATATATATCCATAGGAGAAATCCTTTCTCCTCTTGCTCTAGCTGGTAATCTTCGAGAAGAACTGTTGCCTCCACTGCATTGGCTAATGTATATATATCCACTAAAGACTCTTATCCTCACTTAGAAGACCTATCCTCACTACCCTGGCTAATGGATCTCTATATACTGGAGACTATCGTCCTCTATACTCTATCACCTCCAAATATTGTACTCAACTCTATCTCAAATCTATACTAAACATAGTTTGTCAGTCTAGCATAAATCTATCCTCAATATTTGTCTCTCGTCTGACACAAATCAGTCCTCAAATCTACACCAAAATCTATCCTTGAATCTGTACTAAACATAGTCCTTTGGTCTAGCACAAATATGTCCTCGATCTCTATCCTCAAGCCTTAAATAAAGACTTGACTCAATCTCAAATCAACTCTGCTAGATCTATTCAAAACCTTACCTCAAGTTTTGAACAAATCAATTAATAAAATCTATTGGATCTACCTCAAATATTAAATTGAAAGCACGAGGATACGAAAACAAAAAGGAGAAGCCAAGATGCGATGCAAAATGAAACAAAAGATAACGCTAAATCCTATGAATTGAAAGTGCATGAAAGGAGAGAAGCATAAACGAATCAAAACCAAATAGGAAGCCAATGTGGAAGACAACCCTTTTTATTAATATGTTTTAGAACTCGGTTACAATCCGCCTCCTCCCTTTTTAGGGGCTAGGAGCGTTAAAAGTGTTCTTGTCACATCCACAGATGGTATTCCTTCTTCCGCGTGCCCACATGTAGAATGGGCGGACCAAACATCACCGCCACTTGCGTTGATGAGTCTTGACTCCTTGCTGCTCCTCTAATGTCGAGATCCTACGTTCAAGGAAATAGGAAACAATCAGTAGCACCTGTAGATAAAATAAAACATGCAATCCCCAAGCCTACGATTAGTGAATGCAAAAAATGAATAAAACGGTAACTAAAATAGATCCAAATGAACTGAAAACTTGATAGGGGCATGAGGACATTACCAGGAGGGCACTGCAATTGGAACAGTCAGAAAATTAGCCACAGATTCGTATTCGCTCCGGGGCGGGACGAATAGACCTACAACAAAGTGTCAAAAAGCATAGTCCCAAATGTCACATCCGGGAAGCTCCAAATCACCTACAAAGTTGGGGTTAGCTAATTGGGGGTATTTTGGGAAGACCCAGAAGGTCAGATTTTCCCAATTTGGCCTCTATCACCAGGAATTTGATGATGCTACCTGCAAGTTAGTAAAGGCGGGAAATGATAAAAACATGATAAAAAATGCTCAAAACGATGTGAAATTTGAATGACAACCTATCTAAGCAGTATAGAATCAGATGCAAAAATAATAGAAAGGAAATCTACCACAGATTTCTATTCACTCCGGGGTGGGGCGATTAGAACTGTGATAGTTTGGGGGGCGCCCGGGGGCAGGACGCCCACCGTTTGGGACTTTGTTTCGGCACCAATCCACTTGGGATAGGTCCAAAACCTCTTATGGGGTGTTGTCAAAAAATTTGGTAGAATATTGTAGCCAAATGTTCGGGTTTGGGTCTAGATTGCGCTTCCAATAATCACCCAATAACCTCCCTCCAAAAGAGAGATCAAGGATGTAAAAGCACAATCGATGGGTGAGGATATAATTTGGCAGCACTTCATTGCTCCAAAGGCTCCTCTCTATCCCTTATTTTTGGGTGAGAAGACTCACCAATTTATAGACCTAGGGTCTCTCTCTTTGAATGCGCATGCGAGGGCGCCACTTGAGTTGCTTGTCCTATTTTGAGAGAAAATATTATTCCCTGATTTAGAGTCTCCTTGCATGAGGCCTCCAAAATCAAAGACATGCATGACTGAAGTCTCTCTCCTTGATTTGAAGCCGTTCCTCGCAATTGCATGGCCTAAAGTTGCAGTTAACTGGCGGACCTATCGAGGTTTGACTTTTTGCCAATCAAACCTGCTATTCGCCCCACCCTAGGGTGAATGCTGCTAATCGTCCCTGGGTGGGACGAATACTAGTTTGTAATCATCCCAGGGTGGGACGAGTAGGGAGCAAAGTGCCAAAAAGGTGCCAAATTGACCCTTGACCTTCCAAACTACTTTTGGGAGTGGTTAGGACCATTGTTTAACCTCTGGGGGCTGCCCTAGGGGCTGTGTGTGTCAATGCGATCGGTGCTTGTTGTCACATAATCGGATTGGTGTTGTTTTGGTGTCTACAGATGCCCCTTTTTGGGAAGCATTGTGCCTCAAGGCACAATGCTGAGCAAAAATAGATAACCAAAGCACTAATGATTAGGGTTTCTCAGTAACCTAACCAACTCTTGATGCCCCAAGTATGGAAAGGGCACGCATTCTTGAATCCTTGCTTCTGACGAGCTAAGGAACTTAATTCAAGTGTTAACCTTTTTCGGTGAGGTGTTACTTGAGCTTGGACATTGATCGGTCATGAATAGGCAAAGGGCGCAACCTTTTGTCTGTGGGAACCTTGAGTTCATGATTCATGAATGCCAAGTGTTTGATCAGCTTGTGATTATTGCTTGTTTGCTGCCCCAAGCAGGGGCGTGATTGTCTTTATCAATGATCCTTTGAATGCGTGTTATTTCCTTGATTGGGTATATTTTTGTTGATTGGTGACTAAGTGTGACTACCCCCTCAAGCGACGAATCGATGAGGGAATGACCGACATGAGAAAAGTGATGAGTCGCTTGACCCAAGATGACTTATGTAAGGGTGCCTTCAGTTGTTTACCGTTGAATGCTTAAGCAGTTTCCGAACATTCTGACCTATTTTTGGTGGGTTTTAACCCTTTTTGTGACGCATTTTGGAGCTGAAATTGTCAAGAATCCGTCCTCCCGTGGAGCGGTCCGGATATGGTAGCCTTATTAGGGAGTAGGATAGTGAAAATTTGTAACCCCAACGTCTATTTTGGATGCCAAGAATGTTAGGCGCAAAGGCGCCTTCGTTCGGCAATGTTATTGCTATGTTTTGGTTGGGTTTTGACCCTTTTTGTGACGTCGTTTGGGGATAAAATTCTCAACAATCCATCATCCCGTGGAGCGTTCCAGCTATGGTAGCCTTCTTAGGGAGTAGGATAGTGAGGATTTGTGACCCCGATGTCTATTTTGCATGCCCGAAATGTCAAGTGCAAAAGCACTCTTATCGGACACTTTTTTTGCTTGTTTTTGGTGCATTTTGTGCAGTTTTTGCTGTTTTTGAAATTTTTGCTCTGTAATCGTTCCTGGGTGGGACGAATACTAGTTTAGTAATCATCCCAGGGTGGGACGAGTGCTAACTAGAGTGCTCATCCTAGGGAGGAACGATTACAGGCTCAAAAAGCCTATTTAAGGGCCAAAACTAGGTTTTGGGCTCATTTGCATTTGTTTTTCCTGGCGATTTGGAGCTCTGAGGAGGAGGAGGTCAATTCTGCGAAGCGAAGCGCTACCAAATTTTTCCTGCCACCATGAGTTCATGGACCGGATCATCCAGCGGTGGAGCTGAAGCGAGACCAGTGAGTGCTCTTCCTCTTTATTTTGTTTGTGTTGTATGTTACAGTTTTTAAAACCACAATTTGCTTTTGTCCTTTTGTATTTTGTTTTTCAAATTAAAAATGAAACCCTAAATAGAAGTTGTTTTGTTATTATGTGTGAATTTTTGTGTTATGGCTTCATTAAAACTTAGGTTGAAACCCTAGTGGAAACCATGTTGTTTTTGTATTTGTTGTAAACTAAAAGAAACCCTAGTCTAACAAAAATTAAAACTTAGCTTAAAACTTAGTTTAACCCTAGTTAAACAAAGATCAAAAGTTAGTTTAAAACTTAGCTTAAAAACTTAGTTTAGAACGTAACTTAAAACTTCGCTTAACCCTAATTTAACAAAGATCAAAACTTAGGTTAGAAACGTAGGGTAAAACTGAGCTTTAAAAACGTAGCTCAACCCTAGTTATTTTTTTGTTGTTTTTGTTTGTGTTTTTAATTTATCAGTTTAGAGTTAAAAACCCTAGGAACTGAAAAATCATTTTTTATTTTTTGTTTTTTTTTAATTTATCAGTTTAGAGTTAAAAACCCTAGAATTGAGAAATTTTTTTTGAATTGTTTTGTTTGTTTTTAATTTATCAGTTTAGAGTTAAAAACCCTAGGATTGAGAAATTATTTTTTGAATTTTTTTGTATGTTTTTAATTTATCAGTTAAACTTAGAGTTAAAAACCCTAGGACTGACAAACGGTGTTTTTGAATTTTTTTGTATTTTTTTGTTTGTTTTTAATTTATCAGTTTAGAGTTAAAAACCCTAGGAACTGAAAATTTATTTTTGAATTGTTTTGTTTGTTTTTAATTTATCAGTTTAAAGTTAAAAACCCTAGGACTAAAAAATTATTTTTTGAATGTTTTGTTTGTTTTTAATTTATTAGTGTTGACTTAGAGTTAAAAACCCTAGGATTGACAAATTATTTTTTGAATTTTTTTTATTTTTTTTAATTTATCAGTTAGAGTTAAAAATCCTAGGAACTGAAAATTATTTTTGAATTTTTTGTTTGTTTTAATTTATCAGGTAAACTTAGAGTTAAAAACCCTAGGACTAAAAATTTTTTTTGAATTTTTTTGTATTTTTGTGAATTTGTTGCTCGTTATTTGTCTATTTTTAGTTGTACATTGTTTTATGCATTGTTGTATATTTTGTCATGGTTTTAATGTTTTTGTGTTGTTTTCTTTTGTAGGTTGTGAAGAGCCGATACCATGTGCCCATGGTTTTTATTGAAGCATGTGAGGCATTGACTTTGGTTGACTAGGAGTGGCTTGATGCCCTTGGGCTCAAGCAAGTGACTCGACTAGAGCTGTGGTCGAGGATCGGGCCTATCTGATGGCCCTGATCAACTTGTGGGATCCTCGGACCAACACCTTCCATCTCCCAATAGGGGAGATGATGGTGACCTTGGAGGATGTCTATCGGATTCTACGGATTTTGATAGATGGACTACCGATCAGGATGACACCATGGGATCAGAGGATAGCAGTGTTGACACACTGCTTCGGGCATGGGGAGGAGTTGGGTGTGGACAGCCCAGTGGAGAGGGCAGAGGCGACTGCCAGATTGGTGGCATTTTGGTTCGATGGTGGTTAGAGATGGGTGTGTTGGGAGTGAGGCACGCAGTACTGATGGGCCTCATTTCCAACATGCTGCTACCCGACTCATCAGGTGCATGGTTCCCTTGGAACCTGTTGGAGGTGGTGTTCAGGTTGGTGGAGTGTCCTATGGAGGCACCTATGATCATGATATGGGGATAGACTCTGCTGGCATAGCTCTATGATGAGTTGTACGAGGTCCACTACTAGAGGTAGAAGGGGATTGGATGTAGCTATCTGTTGTAGTGTTGGGCTTGGCAGCACATAGTGGTGGAGAGGCCGTTGGGTTGCCATGGATGACTCAGGCAGAGATGGTAGATCGAGAGATCGGATACGGGGCATTATGGCGGAGGTCTGAGGAGCAGGGACAAAGTCGATGGATGGGCAGGTGTCGTAGGGCACTATGTCGATGCCTTCACTCGGCTTGCTCCAGGGGAGGTGTTCTGGTGCCCCTATCGGGACTATCCCCTGGCCTGAGGCTGGAGAGTGGCTACGGTGGGTTCATAGGGGGAGGTGGCTGATTGGGCGACATGGGACTGAGCAGGAGTTCTTCCCTTATGGTCGGGTGACACGATAGTTTGGGGTGCACCAGGGGTTGCTTGGTGAGCCCTTGATCTATCGACATCGAGGGGACGAGAGGACTCTGGTCTGGCCGATCATTGTGCCACTGGGTGAGGATTCAGATATAGTGATTGACGTCTCGGACATGGATGACGTCGGGGTTACCGCTGAGTATGACTAGTGGTGGACTTTGTGGTGATGGCGAGGCGAGGGGCCTCTAGGGGGTGCAGAGGTAACAGCAAGGGGGTGATGATGCAGAGGCATCAGGAGAGGGCTGGGGGTTCTACTCGAGGATGCGAACATGGTAGAGGTGGATGATTTTGGGGGGATTTTGGGGTTTCGGATCAGCCGGAGATGCAGGACGTCCCGAAGTAGTGGGAGCTAGAGCAGGCTACTATTTTAGAGATGCCAATGCCTCAGGAAGTCTTGGGGGATATGGAGGTAGGGTTGCTGAGAATGCATGATTGGAGGGGCTACTCTAGAGGCGGGATGAGGAGCTCGAGGATGCACTACGGGAGAGGGATCTCCTATGAACATAGCTAGTAGAGCGGGAGAATGCATGGGCTGCGTACCATCGATAGGATGGGGATATCGATGCTGCATGGGAGAGGGATCTCCTACGGACATAGCTGGCATAGTGCAACGAGAATTTGGCTATGTATCATCAGTGGGAGATGGACTTGGTGCGGCATCGATTGGAGCTAGAGGTAGAGATTATCCACCTCGGTGGGTGGATCCCTACGTTTAGTGGAGGTGGATCGTCATGTCGCTCGAGAGGGAGTGATACTAAGCAGTCAACATCCTCTCGATGTAGGCGATTGGATGAGGGAGGCGCTAGTAGGCATGATGCGGGGGCTAGCAGCAGCTGCCCTGAGGGGTCCCATAGGACCCACACCATGGGGGTAGTTCTCGTCGCATCGATCCTACGTGATCATGGTGGTCGATGCCCTAGGCTTGGGGGTTTTTGAGCTTTTGGCTTTTTTGCGAGGTCAGAGGACCGGTTTATTGTAGCCTACGGGCATTTTTTTGATGATATATATATACAGATGACTTTCTTTGTGTTTATACACTTGTCATGGTTTGTTTTTCTATTTATGCATAGTTATTTATGATGATGTATGCATGTGGTATTATGAATGCGATGTGTCTAATTAGATGATGTATGCATATGGAATGAATGAAATGAGTTGTTGATAACTTGTCGATGGCACCATAGACTGTACAAGAGTGACTGGATTTTTGTACTTATGGGATGGCTTTGTGGAATGACTTTGCATGTGATAACTTTGTTTTTGTACTTTTTGTATTATCTGATGGTGATGTACGTAATGAAATGTACCAGTTGTTTGAAAATGTAATTAAGCTTTTCAGAGATTCAGATAGTTTAACTAGCTAGCCAAGACTATACATTTATCTCGCAAGACTTTTGAACAAGGTATAAATCCGACTTGAGTTTAACCAAGTTATTTCACATCCCTGTGTGTGCAATTGAGTTCGTTTATGTGGTATTTGTCAGGATACCGCCAGTGCCAGATAGGCTATCAACCAAACCTGTACTGAGGATCACCTAATTAGCTCCACTAACTCCGTTGTTGTATTTAGTAAGATTAATCCATGGGACAATCTAAGGTACCATAAGCTAGCTCATCCACATGCAAACATTGGTCTGCTCACACGCAAAGCTAATGTGATAGACATATCGTCATGCGTTTAGGATACCGCCATTGCCAGGTAGGCTGTCCACCAAACCCGTAATGAGGATCACCTGGATGGTTTTCGAATGCTGAGAATTCCAAGGATTCAAGTCCAGGATTTTTATTTGCTCAACGTGTTTAGGATACTTGCTCGTATACATAGTGATGAAAATCACTGTTTATTTTTCTCTTTTTTTGTTTTTCTTTTTGAGCAAGGATTTTGAATAGTGGTGATAACCACTGTTATTTGATTTTGGATTTTGAGCTTTGTAAGGTTGAGCTTGTAGGTTGTTGGCTTATGAATGACCTTGATCCTCTTGGCCTTGGGGATGACTACCCATCCTGTTCAGGGACGTGTAGTACGAATCCTTATGACTTTGGGAACCAAAGGGGATTAGGGATACGATGAAGTAAGGGCATTGATCTTTTAGGCCTTGGGGATGACTACCCATCCTTGTCAGGGGTGTGTAGTATGAATCCTTACGACTTTGGAGACCAAAGGTGATTGGAGATGGTCGTGATGATGGCTTGTTGGGATTTTGCTTTGGAATGGCATTGATCCTTTTAGGCCTTGGGGATGACTACCCATCCTGTTCAGGGATGTGTAGTACGAATCCTTACAACTTTGGGGACCAACGATGATTGGGATTTTTGCTAGTGGTGAAAACCATTGTTTATTAGGGGGAATTGATGGGGAAGAGCTTGTCCTTTTGTCAATTCTCAGCACTCTTGAACCATTCACATAGGGGGATGAGCAGGCTAATCTTTCACCTATGGTATCCTAGACTACTTTGTAGGTTTTTCTTGCATTCACACAACTTAGGAATTATTTTATGTGTTTTAACTTGTGTAGGGATGTTACATAACGAGGCGTGACCCAAGTAAAACTTTCCCTTGTAAAATCTGTTTAACTTTGTACAGTTTTTGGCTAGCAATTTAAAGACAGCTGAATAACGAAAAACCCTACATACATGAGGAGACAACTGACTTTGCTAAAAATGGGGATGGTGTTATTCTGGATGTATGTGTTTATAAAATGGATTGAATGTGGAAAATGATGGAATTGCCGAGCAATTACAGTCTATGGTGCTTGTGACATGTATGACCAGCAAATATGCAATGTATGGATGCGATGCCTAATGCAACTTATATTTTTGTATTTTGATTTTTACGAGTATGCATGGAATTGAGATGCAATTTTTTTTGTTATTTTTGATGATTTTATTATTTTTGTTTGTTTTTGAATATTTATTTTGACCAAGCGGTTATGGTAACCCTTGGAGATTTTGGTTTGACCAAAGGGTTTATGGATACCTTTGGGGCATTTTTGGGGTTGACCAAGCGATTGTGGGAATCCTTGGAGCTTTTGGTTTGACCAAAGGGTTTATGGATACCTTTGGGGCATTTTGGGGTTGACCAAGTGATTGTGGGAATCCTTGGAGCTTTTGGGTTGGCCTATGGCTCTCTAAATGTGGAATGGCCTCAAATGACTGATGTTCAAGGGTTCTAGCTCCTTGATTCCTTCAAGAGAGGTGAGCCGGTATGTTCCAGGTCCTATTTTACTATCAATCACATAAGGACCTAACCAGTTTGCCATGAACTTGTCCCTTAGATGGGGCGACAAATTAGAATTCTGTTGGTTCTCTTTTAAGACCAAGTCACCAACCCGAAAGTCCCTTAGGTGAACCTTCATGTTGTATGCTTTCTTAAGTCACTCTTGATAGATACGCAAATGCTCGAGAGCATTGATGCATCGTTCATCGAGCAACGTAAGTTGATCTAACCGGGCCTATCATGCAGTGTCATCATCGATGAACTCTTGCATTGATATGCATAGTGAAGGGATTTCCAACTCGAGAGGCATGACTGCCTCGGAGCCATACACTAGCGAAAATGGAGTTGCCCCAGTGGGCGTCCGAATGCTAGTGCGATAAGCCCATAGGGCAAGCAGGATTTGAATGTGCCAATCCTTATGACTATCTGCGATGGTATTTTTGAGGATGGCGACTAGCATTTTGTTTGATGCCTCTGCTTGCCCATTTGCCTGCGGATAATAGGGTGTTGAAAAACTATGCTAAATTTTGTACTTTGTTGTCAAAGCATGCACATCTTTATTCTTGAATGACGTCCCATTATCCGAGATGATCTTGGATGGAATACCAAAATGACATATGATGTTATGTAAAATAAACTCCGCAATGCGGGTTCCAGATCATAGAGGTTAGCGGAATTGCTTCCACCCACTTGGTGAAGTACTCTATGGCCATTATGATGAACGTGTGATGACTTGACGATGTAGGGGAGATCTTTTTGATTAGATCGAAGCCCCACTATGAAAAAGGCCAAGCCGATTGGATCGGTTGCAAGGCCTGAGAAGGTACGTGTGTCAAATTAGCATGGTGTTGACACTTCACGCACTTCTTTACATATGCGCAACAATCTCGCTCTAAAGATGGCCAATAATAGCCCATGCAGAGAATGCGCTTTGCGATGGCCATACCGCTGAAGTGGCCACCGCATGTACCATCGTGGGCTTGGGTGATCACCCAAGCGGACTCCTGCTGGTCCAAGAAATGGAGGAGGATTCCTTCATAGCTCCGACGATACAAAATGTCTCCTAGCAAGACATGTTTTGCCGCTTTCTGTTTAAATGATCTTTTCATGGCTTGTGTCAATCCAAGTGGGAGATTACCTAACTTAAGGTAATCCCTGATGGGTGTGTACCAATCCTACTGATCAAAAACCTTGATGGTATGAACGGCCAATCCCTCTTGAAGTTCATCCCTAGCAAAAGCTGAGCAGGAAAGAACTTGTAAGAATAGCATTGTGTTGCTATTAAGGGGAGTCGGGGAGAACAAGGACCCCTAGTTGGCTTGAGTCAGACAATCATGGATTCGAGAGAACCTATCCTGAGATGGTTCTTGTTTTTTTTTTTTTTTTTTTTTTTTTTTTTTTTTTTCTTTCTCCCTTTTTTTTTTTTTTTTTTTTTTTTTTTTTTTTTTTTTTTTTTTCTCAGGGGGGTTTGGGGGTTTTTGTCCCCCAGGGGGGGGGTGTTTTTTCAAAAATATTTTTTTTTTGGGGGGGGGCCTTGGTTTTTTTCCATTCAAGTTGTGCCAAGAATTTGTCCACAAGGGCTTTGTAGGCCTACAGAACTAGGCATTTACATTGGAATACCCCTTTGACTTGATTGACAATTAACAGCGAATCACCAAAGATGTTTAAATGTTTGATGTTCATGGTGACTGTTGTTTGAAGACCTATGAGCAAGGCTTCGTATTCTGCATTGTTGTTGGTGCACGGGAAGTCTAATTTAAATGATAGAGGCATTGGAGCCCCTTGCGGTGTGAAGAATACAATTCCCGTGCCACCTCCTTGCTCACATTTAGAACCATCAAAGAATAGGGTCATGTCAGCCTGTGACTCAGGCTCATCAGAATCTGGCGATTCTAAAACATGGAAGACCCCATCATCCGGTAGTTCTATGGTCAGAGGCTGATCATCTTCAAGAGGAGCCTCTGCTAGTTGATCGGTGATGACTTGACCTTTTATGGATTTCTGTCCAATGAATTCTATGTCAAACTCCATCAACAACATGATCCATTTTGCCATGTGGCTACTATGATAAGTACGACTCATCATGTATCGCAATGGATTCTCCTTAGACACAACATACGTCGTATTGTTGAGCATGTAGTGGCATAGCTTTTTGGTAGCAAACACCACTGCCAAGCAGAGCTTCTCAACGTATGCATAGTTAAGTTCATAACTGACCAAGGTGTGGCTAAGATAGTAATTAGCCTGTTCTTTGTGTAGTTCATTTTTTTGGGACAGCATGGCACCCAGTGCCACCTCAGTAGCTAAGATGTATAAGTAGAATGGCACTCCTGGTCTAGGTGGTGCCAATACTAGCGGTGAAGCCAAGTATTGTTTAATGTCATCAAAGGCTGACTGGCACTCGTCATCCCAGTGAAATGCTACCCCCTTGTGCAATAATTTATTCATGGGTCGGCACTTGTCAGATAGCTGTGCTATGAAGCGCTTGATTGACGTGACCTTTCCCTATAGACTTCTGAGCTGCTTGATGGTAGTTGGGGGAAGCATTTCAAGGATTGCCTTGACTTTGTGTGGGTCTACCTCGATTCCTCATTTGGAGACTATGTAACCCAAGAGCTTTCTAGATGTGATGCCAAATACGCACTTCTTGGGGTTTAGTCCGACTTTATGTTCAATGAGGCGATCGAGGATCTTGCTCAAGTCATCGAGATGATCCGGGCACAAAAGAGATTTGGCCAACAAATCATCCATGTAATCTTCCAAAGTTTTATGCATGTGATCATGGAAGATGTATGTCATGGCACGTTGGTAGGTGGCGCCAACATTTTTAAGGCCAAAGGGCATGACCTTATAACAAAATGTCCCCCAAGGCATTGTGAACGCCATTTTTAGTTGGTCCTCGGGATTGATACGAATTTGATTGTATCTTGAGAAACCATCCATGAGGGAAAGCATTTCATGGCCCATTGTAGCATCTACCAATGCGTCGATGCTAGGCAAGGGGAAATCATCCTTAGGACTCGCTTTGTTTAGATCTCAAAAATCGGTGCATATGCGAATCCTCCCATCGGGATTTTTGACGGGCACCATGTTAGACAACCATGGTGGGTAATCCATGCAGATGACAAACTGTGCATCCAACAACTTTTGTAGCTCGTATTTGACCATTAAGGCTACTATTGGATGCATCTTACATAGTTTTTGCTTTACTGGCTTGACTTTTGGATCAAGCGTAAGATTATGCGTGACTAGCTACGGGTCTAGCCCCGACATGTCTTTGTAGGACCATGCAAAAACCTCCTTCTTCTCTTTGAGAAGGGCAATGTAGTCGGCTTGCTCTTCGGGGGATAGACTTACCCCCAACTTGATGATTTGCAAATTCATTGGATCTGAGCCGATGTCTATGTCAGTCGTCTCCTCGATCGACATGTGGGACCCATCCTCCAACTGGTGTGGAGTTGGGATCAGGTGGATATCATTTGCTGAATTTAGATCATCGTTCGGAATGTCGGGTTCCTCTTCAGCATGGAAGACATCCTGAGTCTGTCCTGGGGTGAAATGGAACATCCCACCATAAGGCCAGTACTCTGATGGGGATGGCGGTGCGTCAACATGATCCCAGTCTATAGCATCTAGGTCTAGATGCAATGACCATGTTGGGTCGGTTGGATTATGGATGGGGGTGGTTAAGTCAATGGAGATCATGTTAATGAAATGATTTTGGTCTCCATTACCATGGGTGTGGTTACTCGGACATCCTAGATGATCTTTGTGCTCTGGATCTGGCTCTATGGGTACTGGCACAAATGGATCGGCCCTATGTGTGGATAAGAGGATAGGGTCCACCCTAGGCACTGATGGCTCTATAGGGTCTCCAGGCGAAAGGTGCTCTCTGTATACCTAGAGTGGCGGGTGCAGTAATTGGTCCAACTGCATCGGGTTGAGGTGCCACCTATGTCTCGGCCCGATGTGTAACTGTTCAAACATGTCATCTATGTCCAAGGGATATTGTTGCTATCGCATATGATTGAGATAAGCCATCTCAGTTTCATCTTCATAATCACTATCGAAGATCCAAAGGCCTTCGTTGGCTCCGATAGCTGTTTGTGACATATGAGGCTCATCTTGCTCGAGCAAATTAATGTGGTCCCATCGAGGTTGTTCCGCTCTCTGTGGGGGGACCTGATTCTCTTGAGGTGGCATATGCTCAATTGGAGCATCCAAAGGGAACATTGTCAGGAAGCTCTCTTGATAATCATCCATGGGAGTCACTTGTGAATGATTGCTATCAGACTCGAAAGGATCCCAAGGTGCTACCTCGTACTCCGACTCATCTTCTGAAGACCCTTCTTGGTCTTGTCCATATCCCTCTTGTAGGTGAGTCCTCGAACTTTCTCCCTTTTCGACCGAAGGGAAAGGGTTGTTAAGGTCAACAAGGTTGGTTGTTAGCAATGGGAGATAATCCCCCAATGTATATGTTGTGTTAGGATTGGCATATGGATCTAATGCCAACCCATCCTTGTTGCCTATCCCTAGGCCTTGCATGTTCTCTACCAAGATGTCAAGGGGAAGGGGGTGGTTGAACCCTACTCCTGACTTGTCATACGACATTTGATATCTCGGTTGGCAAAGAACATGCACTCCTTGCTCATACCTGCCCAACCCATATCCATGCCAATTACATTGGCCAAGATATATCAAAGCGAAATCTGGGTTGGACAAATAGTTGACGTCCTCAGCAAAGGGCTCTTCATCTTCGTCTTCTTGCATGTAAGGTTCAATGCCATTATCCAGGCCCCCATAAACAAAGTTTGTCTGATTGGGTGGGTAGCCTAGAGGAACCACAGAGCCGATGGGGAGTCGAGGTCTCCCCATGTCCTGCATGGACTCAAGTGCGGGTGTTGCTACAATGTTCCGCACTAGATACTCCCCCAGGCCCATGTTGGCCATCTCAATGGTGATCATTGGCGGTTGAGGGGGAGCGAATGGGAGTTCTTCCAGAGTCCACTCCATGTAGGGTGAACTAGGCATCTCGACTTCCATTCGGCTAGGCATCTCTTCGGTAGAGATGGTTGAGACTAGGGGTGGTTCCTCTTCTAGGGGTTTCTTTCCCTTGTCCTTTGGTGTGGCCACCGTAGGTGGCATCGTTGTTGAAGGACCAGATGAGGAAGATGGACCCGACTGGGGATTTGATGGACTTGTCAATGGGGATGCCTACGAAATCGGACCCTGTTTAGATGGATTCAACTAAAAATCCAAATGCGTTGATGGAAGGGTTGATTGTGGCATTAGCTGCACCGTATTGCAGTACTTGAAGGGCTCTAAGTCTGCCGGACTACATGCACCTGTCCTTCAAATGTATACTTTAGGCACTGATGAGCTATTGAAGGGACACACTTCATGTCCCTGATCCAAGGCCGACCCAACAAGATATTATAGGCCATCTCACCTTCCAAGATGTGGCACAATGTATGAATAGTCTTTTGTCCCACTTGGATGGGTAGGACAATTGTGCCAACCGTCGAGCATATTGCATCATTGAATGCTCGAAGGGTATAGGTGGAGGCCACGATGTGAGATGCCAACAACTTTAGATGTTTCAATGCTGCTGTTGTAATGATATTACTGGATGAGCCAGTGTCCACCAACACCCTCTTATACGAAATCCCGTTGACCCACGCAATGACGTGTAGGGGTGGATCCACCACATCACCAGTCACTGATTTCAATTCATCTTCTCTAAAGGTGATGACTGGTTCTGTACATTGTTTTACATGTCCCACAAAGTTGTTGAAAGAATTTGCTTCGTGGGGCTATAGCTCGATGGCTTTTAATATCTCCATTAGAGCCTCCCGATGGGGCGCTGATTGTTGAATGAGCTCGTATATGGAGAGCCTAGCCGACGTGGTCCTTAGACTTTGGGTAAGTCTAGTCCGAATCGTGGCCATTGGTCTAGGTGGGGGAGGTTGCGTAGGGTGTTGTTGAGGTTGTGACATCGATGGAACTTCTCTGGTGGCCATCGCGAGGGCAGCTCCTGGGTACCTCCTGTTCCTAGTCACTATGCTTATCATCCCTACATACCCTTGCATGGGGCAATTCTGTTGCACCTCATTGACTTGAAGGGGTTTTTCCTATGCATCATGGGCAGGTAGGGGGTCTCTAAAGACTCCCATCTATTGGTTGTTTGGCGCTACGGGGTTGTCCACCGCCAACGTCTTGTTGTCGATTAGGTCTTGCACCAAGCCTTTAAACTTCCAACATGCATTAAGGTCATGTCCCTTCCATCTATGGAACCTATAGTACAAGTCCTCCCGGTACCCCTTAGGCTTTGGCGCATTGGGGTCTATGGTTTGAATCTCTGGCAGGTTGATCAAGTTCATCGTTGACAAGCGGTCAAACAGGGAGTCCCTGGACTCTATGTAAGGTGTGAATTATTGCCTAGGGTGACGCTGCTGATTTTGTTCTTGCCTCTGGTTTTCTCTGTCATAATTGTTAGGAGGCACCGCTTGATAGTTAGCCTTTTGAGGCTGTGTTGCTTGTGCAGGCTTAGGGACGTTTATAGCAACCTGATTGACCGCAGTGGGTTTCTATTGCATGGTCCCTATTTTGGTGTTCTTAGACCATTCTTTCTTCTTTGGCTTGGCAATCTCGCCATCCTGTATCTTGATCTCCTCAATGATTCTGGCTTGTGCTAGAGCTTCCTCAAGAGTGGCATATTGCTGCAGCTGCAATAGCACGGAGATCGATCTCAAATAGCTCTTTGAGAACATTTGGGTCAGGTCGAACATGGGAGGGAGGTAGGGCAGCTTTGAAAGCAACGTCCTCCATCGGTTCCCATATGCCACCATGGTTTCTTCCTCATACTACCTGAGGCTAGCTAGGTCGCTTAGTGACACCTTTTTCTTGGTGTTGAAGGTGAAGCATTCGAGGAACGCATCCACTAGCTGATCCAAGTTACTGATGCTATGTTTTGGCAACTGAGTGAACCAATCCGAGGCAGGGCCTACGAATGTGGTTATAAATGTTCTTAGCAACAAAGCATCATTGTCCTGAATGCCAAAGCACTGGCTCAGGAATCTAGTCACGTGCTCTTGGGCATCCTCCTCCCCTCTAAAGAGTGCCAACTGGGGCAGTTTAAAGTGTTCAGGGTATGGAGGTGTCGGCACTGATGGATGCACAGGATGACTACGGAGTTGGCATAAAGTAGGCTTTTGGGGCCCAAAAGTCTTGGTCTCCATAGACTCTAAGTGCTCTAACAACACTTTATATGCATCGGAGGATTTGATCTCTTCCTCCTTGGTTTGCTCCCATTGTGGGTTGCGAGGAACTTGAGGCCTATGGAGGGGTGGTTGGATAGCACCCCCTCTACCTTGGTAGGGCATTTCAGCCCACTCTTCTTCTTGCTCATACTCCTCATAGGCTTCTTGAGGAGTGCCTAGGCGAGACCTATAAACATGGGTGGGTGCCCGCGGAGGGTGCCCATCATTGTTTCTGGGAGTGGCCTCCCGCTCAGGTCTAGGAGGTCTTGGAGGCAATACTTGGTAAGGTCACGGGGACCTATCTCACACCAAGGGGTTGTGCCTCTCATACACTTCTACTTTATGCGCACGAGGGGTTGGGACCTTCTCAGGCATAGTGTTATGAAGCAATTCGGTTGTCTGACGTTGAATGCGCTCTTTGCTAAGGTGGTACAGATGCTCTAACTATTGTTGATCTTGCTTGAGCTGCATGATTTGCGCTTGGTGGGTGGCATGTGTGGCAAATGCCAAGTCAATTTGTTCTGTCGTCTCATGTTTAGGAAGCCTAGATGCCTCTCCTACATGTCTATCTCGGTCGTGGTGATCCGAGACCCCTATGGGTTGCTTTCCTCTATCGAGGTTAGCGACATTCACCCGAGGCTCTAGCCTCAATGGGTGATCCTGATACATAGCAGGTGCAGAGGTGCATCGCTCCCACATTGTGTATTGCTCTTGAGGAACGTAGTGGTCTTCCTCGTACTCCCTTTCGTATGCGTGAAAGGTGCGGGCAGAATTGTCTTGCCCTATCTGGAGAGCCTTGTGCTCTGGATTTGGTCTAGTGTTTCTAATAGTAATAAGGGGTAGAGGAGGGATGACGAAATCATGTGGCCCCTCCTTATGGACCCTATGTTGCTCTAGCGCTTCATCACTAGGCCACTCATAACGAGCATCTAAGGGAGGCCTCCTGTCTATGTTGAGTGCCACGTGTAGGTCCTCCTCTTGAAAGGATCTATGTTGAGTGGGGGTGCCCCTCAAAGAGGTGCCTCTATAGTCCTATTCTGTAATGGCATGATGTGGACTATCTTGTGTGTCAGGCCGCCAAGGCGGGATGACCAAGTCCTCAGGACTATATCGGAGGTGACTTGTCCCCCTTTGTGCACTCTCTACAGCTCCTGCCCGTGATTGGGCTCAGCTACGGGTGTACACCATGGTGATGTTTACCTAAATATGTGTACATTTTTATCTTCTTTTAGGATTTCTTATGCTACACTAAACATAAAGGAAACACACAATCAAAGCAATGGTTATCTTGTTTATAGATTAAAAGTGTGCCCTAAATCTGGTTTAGTGTGTTTTGATGTTTGTTTTGACAGCTTTTGTAAAGAACATTTAAATGCAATATGATGGCTCTTATGACTCCCAAAAATGGTCGCCCCTTCGATATACCATTTCCAGGCCGATATACCAACCTCTCTATATACCCGCCCTTACGTGAGGGAAACTATTGGTACGTGAGAGCAGATGGTACGTGGAACATAGGCGGTACAGAAGGGGAATCACTCTGTTTATGACACCTACCATAGAAGACTTATCCTCATGTGCTGGGAATCACCCCCACTACACTTGGTCAGCTTTCATCAGGATTTACGTCTAGCAATAGTCACGATCGGGGTTATGTATGCAGTATCTCAAGCCAAGGTGGTGATGAAATCCATCGTTGGTCTTGCTCAAGGGTTGGGGTTTTACGACCAACTCCTTGTTGTTTTAAATTACCACGTGGTGTGTGGGGTTCTTTTTAAGTTGCATAAATGAAGGAAACAAGCATTCAAACTCTCCTATGCAAGCAAATAACTAGAGAACAGAAAGCAAAAAATGACAGAAGGTGTTTAGGACCCCTACCTCTTCTCTGCCCAAATCGGATGTCTCTGAATTTTTGCCCTAAAACTGCACAGAGAGCTATTCGTCCCTGGGTGAAATGAATAACAGAACTATATTCATCATAGGGTGGGGTGAATGCCCATTCGTCCCTAGGTAAGATGAATTCCAGCTCTGTACTCATCACAGACTGAAACGAACAACAGTCCAGCGTTTGAAAACTTGGTACCTGTAAGCAAAAACAAGCAACTTTTGATCAAAAAGTTAATCTTAAAATCAAGGGATAGAGGTCCCACCGTGATCACCACTGAAAGCATGAGGATACGAAAACAAAAAGGAGAAGCCAAGATGCGATGCAAAACGAAACAAAAGATAACGCTAAATCCTATGAATTGAAAGTGCATGAAAGGAGAGAAGCATAAGCGAATCAAAACCAAATAGGAAGCCAATATGGAAGACATACCTTTTTATTAATATGTTTTAGAACTCGGTTACAATCCACCTCCTCCCTTTTTAGGGGCTAGGAGCGTTAAAAGTGTTCTTGTCACATCCACAGATGGTATTCCTTCTTTCGCGTGCCCACATGTAGAATGGGCGGACCAAACATCACCGCCACTTGCATTGATGAGTCTTGACTCCTTGCTGCTCCTCTAATGTCGAGATCCTACATTCAAGGAAACAGGAAATAGTCAGTAGCACCTGTAGATAAAATGAAACATGCAATCCCCACGCCTACGATTAGTGAATGCAAAAAATGAATAAAACGGTAACTGAAATAGATCCAAATGAACTAAAAACTTGACAAGGGCATGAGGACATTACCAGGAGGGCACTACAATTGGAACAGTCAGAAAATTAGCCACAGATTCGTATTCGCTCCAGGGCGGGACGAATAGACCTACAACAAAGTGTCAAAAAGCATAGTCCCAAATGTCACATCCGGGAAGCTCCAAATCACCTACAAAGTTGGGGTTAGCTAATTGGGGGTATTTTGGGAAGACCCAGAAGGTCATATTTTCCCAATTTGGCCTCTATCACCAGGAATTTGATGATGCTACCTGCAAGTTAGTAAAGGCGGGAAATGATAAAAACATGATAAAAAATGCTCAAAACGATGTGAAATTTGAATGACAACCTATCTAAGCAGTATAGAATCAGATGCAAAAATAAAAGAAAGGAAATATACCACAGATTTCTATTCACTTCGGGGTGGGGCGATTAGAACTATGATAGTTTGGGGGGCACCCGGGGGCAGGACGCCCATCGTTTGGGACTTTTTTTCGGCACCAATCCACTTGGGATAGGTCCAAAACCTCTTATGGGGTGTTTTTGGCAAATTTGGTAGAATATTGTAGCCAAATGTTTGGGTTTGGGTCTAGATTGCGCTTCCAATAATCACCCAATAACCTCCCTCCAAAAGAGATATCAAGGATGTAAAAGCACAATCGATGGGTGAGGATATAATTTGGCAGCACTTCATTGCTCCAAAGGCTCCTCTCTATCCCTTATTTTTGGGTGAGAAGACTCACCAATTTATAGACCTAGGGTCTCTCTCTTTGAATGCGCATGCGAGGGCGCCACTTGAGTTGCTTGTCCTATTTTGGGAGAAAATATTATTCCCTGATTTAGAGTCTCCTTGCATGAGGCCTCCAAAATAAAGACATGCATGACTGAAGTCTCTCTCCTTGATTTGAAGTCGTTCCTCGCAATTGCATGGCCTAAAGTTGTAGTTAACTGGCGGACCTATCGAGGTTTGACTTTTTGCCAATCAAACCTGCTATTCACCCCACCCTAGGGCGAATGCTACTAATCGTCCCTGGGTGGGACGAATACCAGTTTGTAATCATCCCAGGGTGGGACGAGTAGGGAGAAAAGTGCCAAAAATGTGCCAAATTGACCCTTGACCTTCCAAACTACTGTTGGGAGTGGTTAGGACCACTGTTTAACCTCTAGGGGCTGCCCTAGGGGCTTTGTGTGTCAATGCGATCGGTGCTTGTTGTCACATAATCGGATTGGTGTTGTTTTGGTGTCTACATAACTCAAGGTTCAAAAAAATCAATAAATAAACTCTATTGGATCTTCTCCAAACCTTAACTCAAGGTTTGAACAAATTAATCAATCAACTCTGCTCTCAAGCCTTCTCAAAGACTTGTCTCACATCTGCCTTGTAAGTTTTCACAAAAGCTCACACAAACCAATCTACAAGTCCTCTATAGAACTTTTCCAATCTACTAAATAAGTTCTCTAAATAACATAACCAAATATACTCGATAATTCCTCTCAATAACTTAATTAAATATGCTCTCAATATGTATTGTAAGCTTCCACAAAAGCTTACTCAAATATGTCCACAGGTCTTCTCAAAGACTTGCCTCAAATATGCTCAAAAAGTCCACACTAGAGCTTTTACAATCTCATAGAAACATAAAGAGAGTTGTTAGAGACTCAATATGTTCTATACTCACCACAAATCTCAATCACTTTCAATCACTCTTTCATAAACATATAGAAAATTGTTAGAGACTCAATATGCTTCAACTCAATACTCAATCACTTTTTTAAATTAATTCAGAATATAGAATAGTTTGTTTTATGAACTTGAAAAATCACTTCACACACCCACTTGACTAGGTTCAACCAAATCTACTCAACCAATCACTCAATTAATTAATTATTGCTTAAAAACCCTAGTCCAAGTATATAAACACCAAATCAAAATGTTTCCAACAATGCCCGACAACCAATATCATACAAAAATGATACTCATGTTACTTTCAAACCTTAGTTTAAATTATTGAATAAACAACTCACTTCAACAACAATGCTTACAAAAAAACTCTCACATAACAATGATACTCATGTTCTTTTCAAACCCTAGTTCTTTGCTCAACTAATGACTTCAACAACAATGCTTATAAAATAAGTTTTTAAACACAACTCTTTATTTTAGAAAAATTTGAAGCCTTAACTCAACATACTCAAAAGCAAACCCTAATCAAGTCCTTTTCACTCCAAACTTTGTTTCCAAGAAAAAAAACCAATCAAATTTGTTAGCATATGTTGTATCACATTATTAGTAGCAGTATTAAAATAACGCACATAGGAGTTCTCCGAATTAGTTGATTAACCAACTTGGTGGTTAATCAACCACATTGTAACCTTTATATGCAAATAAATGAGAATGTTCAAAGTGCTTCGTCAAGTTCTATATGGCATCAAAGCCACGGACGTAGACAAATGATACTGGCAGACTGGTGGACCGAGGATAGACTGGATGACATAGACAGGACGACACAGACTGGTGGATCTGACAACAGACAGCCCATAGACGGACGACACAGACTGGTAGACTTGAAAATAGATAGAAATATGACAGACTAATAGAACACGTAGATCGAGGATGACAAATCGGGGTGGTTCATGGATCGGGGTGGTTCGACGACGGCTGTGGAGGCAAAAGGGAGGGGTTAGTTTCTTGAAGGCAACCAAAAACAATAGTCGATTGCAGAAGTTTTTTTTTCCCTTCTTCGATTCTGTCGTTGTCAATATGTCCCAGATTATTTTTTATCCTCATCGGTCCCTCTGGCTCAAGTGGTACATGCGGTGCCTATTTTCCAGGAGGTTACGGGTTCTAGTCCCTTCGGGGATGTTTTTTTTGATGCCCAAAATGCACCAGTGACAGGATTTTTGATGCCTTGCATGATCTGATGATGGTGGGAAAGGTGTTTTGATGCCCTACGATCCCCAATGATGGCTAGAATGAAGTTTTTGATGCCCTGCGAGCCCTAGTGACAGCGGGAAAGGGGTTGTTGATGCCCGCCAAGAGCAATTGATGCCCGAACATGGTGATTTGACAGCGAAAAGCTTTGTTGAAGTCCAAACATGGTGATTTGACACATGAACACCTCGTTTTTTTGGTATTTTTTCCATGACTTATCTCATTTGCAAATTGAAGGGGGGGAGATCTCAGTTTCTTCACATAATTCCATAATTCATTTGCAAAGTTATCAGATAAAGGGGGGAAATCAAACCATTTGGCAGAATATTTGCTAGGTTTGTAATAGGTGCTAAAATTTGTGGGCATTTATGATTATTTCTTCTACATTTAAATATTCTATTTTCTTGCATTCACAATCATAAATTAAACAAAGTATAAGACCCCAAATTTATACCCTATTTGTGCAATTTATTGCACAGTAGCGTTCGATATTTGAGATACCTCTGGTCCACACTTATAGGTAATGCTGTCGTGATTTGGACTACTGTATTCGCCACCTAATATAGCTGCAACAATGACATCTAAGCTTGTTCTCTATAAATCATCGAAGATAAATAAGGCAAACCAATTTTTTTTTCCCATTTCATACCCACATCGTGATTGTTGTTAGGCGTAAATCCTGATGAAAGTTTTTTTTCCAAAGTGTTTAGAGCAAGTTACGCCCCACGCATGCGGAATAAAAATTTCTATGGTAGGTTTCATTAACAACACGATGCCTTTTCAGTATCGCCTATGTTCAATATATTGTGCCTCTCATTTGTACTTATAGTCTCCCTCATGTAAGGGCGAGTACATATTGAGTAGTATACTATTCATATATACCTATAGCTTCCCTCATGTAAGGGCGAGTGTATATTGAATGGTTATAGTATAAAGATATAGTAGGTATAAATAAAGGGAGACCAATTGGTGATATAAGGAACCTTCATAATGGCTACAATTCATAAGTATCTCTCAGATTCATAATTGTTGAAAGGTCATAACTTTGTTCCATGGAAGAAAAATATGAAAGCCATACTTAAGTTGGAAGATTTATGGGATGTAGTGACTGGCACTGAAACACATCCTCAGAAAACAGGAACATATCAAGATGCTTGGGATAAAAAAGACAAGAAAAGTCTCGTATTTATCTTGCTTGCTACTACAGATGAGGTGCAACCTCATATTTGTGATGCAAAAACTAGTAAGATAGCTTGGGATGCCCTGATCATAGTATATGAAGGCAAGAATCAATCCACTATTCTCCATATTCAAACTCAACTACATAATCTCAATATGAATTCTGGGGAAACAGTTGATATATTCCTTTGCAGAGTGGCTGAATTGAAAGAAAAATTGAATGCTATGGGAAAACCAATGGATGATGATGTCTTGAACTCTGTCATCTTGAGAGCATTACCAAATTCCTACAAGATGTTGATCACTTCCCTCAATGTTTTTGGTAGACAAGTATCATTTGTGGAACTGGTAAACTTGCTTCATACTGAGGAGGCAACTCAGATCCAGAAAGATGATGTGCCAGATAATGCTCTTTCCACACAACAAAGTGGTAACAAACAAGGCCAGTTTCAAAAAGGGAGTGCTTCTTCCAAAGGAAAAGGGAAGCAAAATCAGCAAAAAGATGCAAAATATTGCAAAATTTGTGATATGAATAATCATGACACCAATAGGTGTTGGTTCAAAAATAAGCAACCAAACGATAGAGGTTCTCAGAAGAAGGGCAAGAACAAGAAGAAATACAATAAGCATAAGCAATCTAAAGGCCATGTTGCTTATGCTGACTCCAAATCTGACTCAGATCCTCCTAGGTCTGATTTAGATTTTGAATCTAAAAGAGCACGCAAGGTGTTCATGACTCATACTTCATCTTCCCAGATAGATGTTGTATGGTATATTGATTCAGGACCTAGAAAACACATGACTGGGGACAAATCATGGTTTGATACTTTTGTGGAGAAAGAGGGTAAGCCAGTTACAATTGCTGACAATTATGTGTATCAAGTGAAGGGAGAAGGGAATATTTTTGTGTCCCTTCCTAATGGTAATTGTCAGATTGAGAAGGTTCTCTATGTTCCAGTCTTAGCCAATAATCTACTTTCAATCACACAAATGTTGGATAAAAACATGGATGTCGTTTTTTGAGTTGTCAAAGGCAAGAAGAGATGTTTTATCACAAACAGTGGTAAACATGTTGCAACTGGATCCTACAAGCATGGCTTGTTCATTCTCGATGCACTTTCTACTCTGCATGTTGCTTTGGCTGCAACTACAAAGGAGGCCACCTCTCTATGGCATTGACATTATGGGCATCTCAGTTTTGGATATTTGCTTAAATTATACAAATATGGGATGGTAAAAGGTCTTCCACCACTCTCATCTATCTTACCATTTTGCTCAGATTCCTTAGTAGGGAAGCAACATCGAGTACCTTTTGAGACAAGCTCCTCTCAAGCTTCAAAACATTTAGAGCTAGTACATACCGATCTGTGTGGTCCTATGCCAACTAGCTATGGTGGGAAAAAGTATTTTCAACTATTTGTTGATGATTACTCATGGAAGATGTGGGTTTTCTTTCTTCAATTGAAATCAGAAGCATTTCTCTACTTTCAACAATTCAAGAAACTTGTTGAGAAGGAGTCGGGATGTTTGATAAAAACCCTTCGCTCAAATCAAGGGGGGAAATATACCTCTGAAGAGTTTTCAGAGTTCCTTAAGAAACATGGGATCAAAAGACAACTGACTACAACATATACACCTCAACAGAATGGAGTTGTAGAAAGAAGAAATCGTTCCATTATGGAAATGGTTTGATGTATGCTAAAGGGAGCACATCTTGAGGATCAATATTGGGTAGAAGTAGTAAACACAGCATTATACCTCCTAAATAGAGAACCCACTAGAGCTCTACAAGGAAAAAAACCATAAGGAGCATGGAGTGGTATGAAACCTTCCATATCTCATCTGAGGGTGTTTGGATGTAAATCATTCATGCACATTCCAAAACAAAAAAGGAGAAAGCTGGATGAGAAAACCCTGTAGTGTATCTTTCTTGGCTATGATGAGTACTAAAAAGGTTATCGATTGATTGATCCTAAGACCAATAAGACACATGTAAGTAGAGATGTTGTATTTGATGAAGTCCTCACATCAAAAGAAACATCCACAGCTATATACATAGATGAAGAAGAACCTAAGAAGGAGGTTCAACTTCTACATCAAAAATAGAAAGTTCCAAAATGGTATATTAACACTTTGAGAGATGCAAAGTTGAAATCCATTCCAGATCTATCTCTTGATAGGCCATGTACTCGCAGTATGACTCAACATATGAGAGCAAAGGAATCTACTTCAGAGGTTGACGAACTTTGTCAACACTTTGATGATTTGATGGTGAGTACAAAAAATGATAGAGAAGAAGATGAGGATGGAGAAAAAATTTATATGTCTACATTGAATACAAATGAACCCACAACGGTTCAATCTGCACTTGATCAACCATAGTGGAAAGAGGCCATGGATGTAGAACATAAGTCTCTCCTTAAAAATAATACTTGGAAGTTAGTCGATCTGCCAACAGGAAAGAAACCCATAGGCTGCAAATGGGTGTTCAAAGTGAAGTATAAGGTAGATGGATCTATTGATAAGCATAAATACCAGCTTGTTGCAAAGGTATATGCTTAGAAAGAAGGCATAGATTATGAAGATACTTTTGCCCCTACTACAAAAATGACTACCATTCGAGTACTTTGTGCCATGGGAGCTCAGTTTGGGTGGAAATTGCATCAGATGGATGTTAAAAGTGCCTTCTTGAATGGTGACTTACAAGAAGAAGTATACATGACTCAACCAGAAGGATTTGTGGTCAAGGAGGAAGAACAAAAAGTATACAAATTGATAAAATCCTTTTATGGGCTAAAACAAGCTCCTCGAGCTTGGTATATCAAGATAGACAGTAACCTTGTGCAACATGGATTCAAAAGAAGTCCTTTAGATGCAAATCTCTATATCAAGAAAAATGGTTCTGATATAGTGATACTTGTACTTTACATAGACGATCTGATCATCACAGGAAGCTCAGAAAGTATGATTGGCTTAGTGAAAAATGACTTGAAGAAATCATTTGAAATGATAGATCTAAGACTTCTGCACTATTGTCTTGGTTTAGAATTTACTCAAGAACAATTTCATATTCGAGTAACACAAAAGAAATATGCCAAGAATTTATTAGAAAAATATTGGATGACTAATTGTAAGTCCAAAGCAACTCCAATGGAGCAAGGACTTAAGTTATCTTGATATGATGAGTCACCTCAGGTAGATGGAACTCTCTATCGCCAGTTGATTGGGAGTCTCCTATATCTAACAAATACCAGGCTAGATCTCAGTTTTGTTGTGGGATATCTTTCAAGATTCATGCAAGAGCCTAAGATGAGTCACTGGAAAGCAGCAAAAAGAGTTCTTCATTATGTTCGTGGTAGTACAAATTATGGCCTGGAATATAGAAAGAATAATAATTTTTTCTTACTCGGATACATAGACTCAGATTATGCTAGATCTATTGATGATCGTAAATCCACTTTTGGATATGTTTTTCATCTCGGGTCTGGACCAATCTCATGGCACAGTAAGAAACAACATGTGGTTGCTTTATCTTCTACAAAAATAGAATATCGTGCAGCTAGTGAAGAAGTCTGCGAGATAATGTGGTTAAGTCGCATTCTTACAAACATGGGCCTTTCCAAGAATCTTCCACTTCATTTGTTTTGCAACAATCAAGGTGTTTTGAATCTTGTCAAAAATCCAAATTTTTATGAACGTACCAAACATGTTGATACCAGATGTCATTTTATTCGAGATGAAGTTCCAAAGCACCATATACAACTTCAATACATTCCTACTGATGCACAAGTTGCAGATATCTTTACCAAAGAACTTGGATGTATCATATATGAAAAATTTCGAGATACTATTGGAATTTTCCAATAATGTAATAAGGGGGGATGTTAGCATATGTTGTATCACATTATTAGTAGCAATATTAAAATAATGCACATAGGCGTTCTCCGAATTAGTTGATTAACCAACTTGGTGGTTAATCAACCACATTGTAACCTTTATATGCAAATCAATGAGAATGTTCAAAGTGCTTTTTCAAGTTCTATAAAATTAACTATGGAAGAATGTGTTCATACCTTTTTCTTGATGATGAAGGAATCTCTTAAATCTTCCAAAACCACAAACACTTCTTTTCCAAGCTAAAATAAATTATAAGATGATAAAATACTCAACACATACACCTTATCACTCCATATTTAAGAAAACATTCATCAACATTTACAAAAAATAATTCACCACTCACACCTTATAATCTCCCAATTAAAATAATATTCAATGCACTCTTGTTTTCAAAATAACTCAATGCAAGAAGTTCCCTTTATTATTTTATAACTTCAACAAATCAATGTGACACAAAAAATTTATTCAAAAATAAAGCTAGCACCTTATTCCTCCAATTTACCAAATAATAATAATAAAATAAAAATATTTTTAAGCAACCCTTTTAACTCCCTAAGACCTCATGTAAAAATTTAGGCAACACAAAATAATAATCAAAATTTATTACCTTTACCTTGGTGGGTTTTGAACTCATGACGTAGCCTCAACCAGTGCCCTAGCCTTGGATCCAATCACCAAATGAGATAGGTGCTCACATGGGGAGTAAAGAGCACCATGTGCTCTATGATGCTCCCCTCTTTGCATAGAAAAATGTGCACCATTTCCTTTGTCACTTCCAACACAAACACAACCACCAAAACACATTGCCACCACATTTTGAACGTAGGTCATGTAGCATCCAAACACTCTAACTATTGCCCTCTTACCACTAGGCCATGCTGCCTAGATGGATTTCAACTTTTGGTGCTTTTCGATTTGTCTCTATTTGCTGGCACATAAAACAAAAACATTTACTTCTATTTTTTCGTACGAGTTCTTAAACATAATTGCACGCATAAACATTCCAAGAAAAGGATAATTTTAATGCCTCTAAGGCATGGGTTTTTATATCAATTTCCTCCTTCACACATACACGTCGGCACTATGATTTTCCTTTGAACTTATTAATTTATAAATTATTTAAATTATTTTGAACTTAAATTTTATAAATTAATTCTTTAAAACCCTTTGGTTTTATTAAGGTCTTCTCTCATTGAAAATTTTTGTATAAATAATATATATTTATAAAATTTAAATTCAATTTGAATTTAAATATTTTATAAAATAAATATTAAACCTTCCTTTAGATTTTTAATAAGCTTCCTTGGGTTTTTTATGAAAAACATTTTATTTTAAACCTTCTAACTTATGCTTCCACATAATATTAAAAATATTATGAAGCCTTTTTGCCTTTAACATTTGCATTGTTCCTCTTGACCTTTTGACATCATCGGTAGCTTATTCAACACAACTTAATTTCTTAACATCAATGACAACTTTGACTCAAAATTTCCAACTATATTCCCCTTTGTCATTGATGGTAACCCAAATTATTTTTACCACAAACCTAAACTTTCCTTTGTTATACTCCCCTTGGGACATTGCTCCCCCTGGCTCAATGCTCTCTCTTTTTTACTCAAATACCAAATCTCTTCCCTTACACAAATATCTCCCCATTTGAAATCAATGGCAAAGGGTCACCTTTGGGACTCAGGGCTAAGAACGAGCATCTTAGATTAGCCCCTCCCCCACCTCCTTTTGAGGTGGTTAATTATGGGGTGTGAGTATTTCTACTCCTAGAAAACATTGTTCTTTACCTTTATCCTCTTTCCTTCTTATCTGATCCTTCTTATTCCTCTGATTATTTCTTTCCATGTCCATGTTCTTGTCTATGTCTATATTTATGTCCCTATTCATGTTCTTGTTCATATCCATGTTCCTATTCTTGTTCCTATTCATGTTCCTTCTTGATTATTGAATGTTTGCTCTACACCATTTTGTTGTGTGACCATAATTATTGCACTTATAACACTTAATGTTATTATTCCTTGGAGGTGCAAATGTCTTAGGATTTATCCTAGTGAAGCCATTTCTTTTGTTATGAACCCTGAAATTCATTGGCTTGTGACCAAACTAATTACATGAGTAGCAATACCCATGGAAAATCTATCTATTCCCATATTCCTATCTTTTGTGTTCTGCACTGTGAAGCCATGTGCCCAAACCCGTGACATGAAAAAAATCTTCCATTGAAGTTTCCTTGTCTTGACCTCATTGATCTCTTAGTCTCTCTTGACTTATTCTGATTTATGTTCCATCTATATCTTATTTGTGCATTGTTTCTATTCTTGTTGAATTTTTTGCTGTCCAAATCATCCTAAGATGTCTCACTTTCTCTTACACTATCTTCTTCTGTAGTTTCTTCTTCTGAAGTTTCCTCAGAACTTGAGGTTGAATTATCTTCTAGTTTCCTTTGAGCTTTTTCAAAACCAAGACCTATTTTTTTGGTTGACCTTCTTTGTACCTTGATCATCTTATCCAAAATCTTTGAACTCTTTATAAACTTGCATAGCTTACTCTTGGAGTTTTCTAAATATTCTCTGAGTAGGTCCATTTCTTAAGCTAACTTTTCACATTCTAATATCTTTGCTTATAATTTATCCTTGAATTTCTTTGTCTTAGCCTTTGATTTTTCAATATTCTCTATAAGTAGTCTTCTCTCTTCATCACATTCTTGAAACTGAAACTCAAGTTTAGAGTTTTTCTTTCTTACCTTCTTTACTATTTCAAGAGCATAGATAAGTTCTCCCTTGAGATCATATCCATCCTTTTCTAAATATTCCTCTATTTGTTTACCTTTTCCCACATATTTATTTTCTAATTTCTTGTCTTCTATAGGATCACCTAATCCTTCTTCTAATGTCATTATAAGGTTTTCATTTGGTCCTTCAAGTTCATCCTCAGATTCATCATCACTAAAACTATAAGCATTCCTTGTACAATTATCTTCAAGATGTCCAAAGTTACCACATATAAAACACTTGAGAATTACTAGAGTCCTTTTCTTAACTTGTTTTTCTTCTTCAATCATAAATAGGACTTCATCTCTATCATTATCTAAAAAATTATCATCACTATCACTTGAGTACTTACTTGCCTTATCCTCATAGTAACTCCTATTTTACCTTTGAAAGAACTTATTTTATTGTCTGATTTTTCCATCCTTGCTTTTATTTTGGTGCCTGTATATTTTTGATTCCCTGTTCCTGTAATCCTAATTTTCTTCATCATTGTTTTTATTTTCTTCTTGACAATCAGTTGCATAATGACCATACTTTCCACAATTGAAACATTTAACAAATTTTGTATCCTTAAATATTCTTGAATATTTATTCCTTATGACATGATTTTATTCTTCATTACTGGATGACTGAATACTTGATTCTAACTTCTTACCCTTTGTCTTCTTTATTACTTTGAAGGATACTTCCTTCTAGGGAATAAGTTCTTTTTTTATTAAGTCAAAATCTATAAGAATACCAAGCAACATATCTTTTGTAAAAGAATCACCATCCTTCGACTCCTCTATAGCAGAAATATTTTCACTAAATATTTTTGGAAGAGATCTTAAGACCTTATCACAAACATCTGATTCATCAACCTTCATTCAAAGTCCTTGCATAGCATTAACAATCTCATCAATTCAAAGTAGATAAGTACTAATGTTTTCCTCATCCTTTGTTCTTAAATATTAAAATTATTCTTTGAGATTTTGTATCTTTGCTTTCTTGAAACCTTTATCTCCTTCATATGTATTTTATAATTTATCCCACATTTCTTTTTCATTTTCATAATGTATAACTTTTATTGATTTTGTTCTATGCAAACCTCTCAAAAGTGCATTCATTGATTTTGAATTGTAATTCTGTAGAAGCTTACCTTCCTTATCTATAGGTGGATCAACTGAGGGGTCATATCCATTTTTAACTACTTCCCAAAATTCATTTCTAAGTGCCTTCAAGTAGATCTTCATTCTCAAACTCCAATATACATAATCACTTCCATAAAATACTGGTATTAAATTATCTAAAGGTCAATTTTTAGAATCCATTGTGTTCTTGTTCAATTTTTCTTCAAGATACTAAACTCTTTCGAAGGAACCCGCTCTGATACCAATTGAATAATACAAGCTTATACTAAGAAGGAGGTGAACAGTATAAGACCACTTTTTAATTTTCTTTCCCAATCAATATTATGCAATGTAAAGATAGCAATATCAATAGCAGCATTCAAAGCAATGCACAAATCATCACACATAATAGATACACCATAATTTACATGGTTTACCCAATGTGGGCTACTCCACGAAGAAATTTTTTCACTAAAAATTTATCAATCAATATCTTGGTAATCCTTTCCCTATTACAATGTTTATAGACCTCTATCCAAAGGAGATATTAATCCCCTTAATAAAATTCATGGATATCTATCCATAGGAGAACTCCTTTCTCCTCTTGCTCTGGCTGGTAATCTTCTAGAATAACTGCTGCATCCACTGCATTGGCTAATGGATCTCTATCCACTAGAGACTCTTATCCTCACTTATAAGACCTATCCTTACTACCCTGGCTAATGGATATCTATCCACTCAAGACTATTGTCCTCTATACTCTATCACCTCAAAATATTGCACTTAGATCTATCTCAAATCTGTACTAAACACAGTTTATCGATATAGCATAAATATATCCTCAATATTTTTATCTCATATGACACAAATTTATCCTCAAATCTACACCAAAATATATCCTTCAATATTTACTAAAAATAGTACTTTGGTCTAGAAAAAATATGTCCTTGATCTCTATCCTCAAGCCTTAAATCAAGACTTGACTCAATCTCAAATCAACTCTGCTGGATCTGCTCCAAACATTACCTCAAGGTTTGAACAAATAAATCAATCAACTCTGTTGGATCTACCCCAAACCTTAACTCAAGGTTTGAAAAAATCAATCAATAAACTCTGTTGGATCTACCCCAAACCTTAACTCAAGGTTTGAACAAATCAATCAATCAACTATGCTCTCAAGCCTTCTCAAAGACTTGTCTCAAATCTACCTTGTAAGATTTTGTAGAAGCTCACACTAATCAATCTACAAGTCCTCTCTAGAACTTGTCCAATCTTATCAATAAGTCCTCTCAAGAACTTAACCAAATCTACTCAATTAGTCCTCTCAAGAACTTAGCCAAATTTGCTCTCAATATGTATTGTAAGCTTCCACAAAAGCTTACTCAAATCTGTCCACAAGTCTTCTCAAAGACTTGCCTCAAATTTGCTCAAAAATTCCACACTAGAACTTGTCCAATCTCATAGAAAAATAAAGAGAATTGTTAGAGACTCAATATGTTCTATAGTCATCACAAAGCTCAATCAATTTCAATCACTCTTTTAGAAACATATAGAGAATTGTTAGAGACTCAATATTCTTGAACTCAATACTCAATCACTTTCTCAAATCAATTTAGAATATAGAATAGTTTGTTTTACGAACTTGAAAAATTACTTCACACACCCACTTGACTAGGTTCAACCAACTCTACTCAACCAATCACTCAATTAAGCAATTCTTGCTTACAAACCCTAGTCCAAGTATATAAACACCAACTCAAAACATTTCCAACAATGCCCAACAACCAATCTCACATAACAATGATACTCATGTTATTTTCAAACCTTAGTTCAAGTTCTTGACTCAACAACTCACTTCAACAACAATGCTTACAAAACAAATCTCACATAACAATGATACTCATATTCTTTTCAAACCCTAGTTCTTTGCTCAACCAATGAATTCAAAAATAATGCTTATAAAACAAGGTTTTAAACACAAATATTTATTCCAAAAAACCTTGAAGTATTAACTCAACATACTCAAAAGGAAACCCTAGTCAAGTCCTTTTCACCCCAAACTTGTTTTCTAGAAAAATAACCAATAAAATTAACTATGGAAGAATGTGCTCATACCTTTTTCTTGATGATGAAGGAATCTCATAAATCTTCCAAAACCACAAACACTTTTTTGCCAAGCTCAAAGAAATTATAAGATGATAAAATCCCTCAAAAATACAATGTAAATATCAAGACACACATACACCTTATCACTCCATATTTAAGAAAACATTCATCAACATTTACAAAAAATAATTCACCACTTAAACCTTATAATCTCCCAATTAAAATAATATTCAATGCACTCTTCTTTTAAAAATAACTCAATGCAAGAAGTTCCCTTTATCCTTTTATAAGTTCAAAAAATCAATGTGACACAAACACTTTATTCAAAAATAAAGCTAGCACCCTATTCCTCCAATTTACCAAAAAATAATGATCAAATAAAAATATTTTTAAGAAACCCTTTTAACTCCCTAAGACATCATGTCAAAATTTAGGCAACACAAAATAATAATCAAAATTTATTACCTTTGGCTTGGTGGGTTTTGAACTCATGATGCAACCTCAACTAGGGCCCTAGCCGCAGCTCCATCCACCATGCAAGCTAGGCATTCGCTTGGTGAGTAAAGAGCACCACGTGCTCTATGAAGCTCCCCTCTTTGCCTAGCAAAATGTACGCCATTTCCTTTGGTGCTTCCAACACAAACACAACTACCAAAACATGCTGCCACCGTATTTTGAACTTAGGTCACCTAGTTTCCAAACACTCTAACCACTATCCTATTTCCAGTAGGCCATGCTGACCATATGGCTTTCAAATTGGCACTTTTTGATTTGTCTCTATTCGCTAGCACATAAAACAAAAAACATTTGCTTCTCTTTTTCTGCACGAGTTCTTCAACACAATTACATGCATAAACATTATAGAAAAATGATAATTTTAATGCCTCTAAGGCATGGGTTTTTATATCAATTTTCTCCTTCACACATACACGTCAGCACTTCAAATTCCCTTTAAAATTTAAACATCGGCACTATGATTTTTCTTTGAACTTATAAATTTATAAATTATTTAAATTATTTCTAATTTAAATTTTATAAATTAATTCTTTAAAACTCTTTGGTTTTATTAAGGCATTCTCTCATTGAACAACTTTGTATAAATAATATTTATTTATAAAATTTAAAATGATTTCATTAATAAGCTACTGATTATGTCAAAAGTTCAAGAGGAAAAATGGAGAGGTTAAAGGCAAAAAGGATTCATAATTTTTTTAATATTATGTGGAAGCATAAGTTAGAAGGTTTAAAATAAAATTTTTTCATAAAAACTGAAGGAAGCTTATTACAAAGCTAAAGTAAGGTTTAATATTTTTTTTTGATTGGTAGAAAGGGTGTTGAAAGGTCCCTGAACCTTGTACAAGAGAGATTACAAGAAATCCATAGCGATCGAGGTGGTCCAAGAAGAAAGGAAAAGAGAGCTGGAAAACCTCCACACTAGGGAAGGTGTCGCGAAATCGCGACCAAAATGGTGATGTCGCGAAATCGTGACAAGTTGCGCCATTGATGCCAAGAGAAGAAAGGAAGTCGTGAAATCGTGACAAGAAAAGCCATCGAAACCGAAGAAGGGAAGAAGTCGCGATATCGCGACATGTTGCAAAGTGTCGCGATATCGCAACAAGTTGCTAGGTTGGAGCCGGACAAGAAGAAGAGTCACGAAATCGTGACAAGAATGAAGACTGCAGCCGAAATAGAAAAAGAGTCATGAAATCACGACAAAAGTGGAAGCCTACTGTCGAGAAGAAAAAGTGTCGCGAAATCACGACAAGAATGAAGACCACTGTCGAAGAGGAAAATTGTTGTGATATTGCGACCAATTGGGAGACCGCTGCCAAGACAAAAAAGTGTCGTGAAATCGCGACAATCTGGAGGACCGTAGCCGAGGACAAAAGGTGCCACGAAATCGCAACAATCTGGAAATCTGCAGTCGAGGAGGAAAAGTGTCGCGAAATCGCGACAAGAAGGAAGACCGCCGTTGGAGAGAAAAAATGTCATGATATCGCGACAAAAAAGGAAGACCGCCGTTGGAGAGAAAAAATGTCACGATATCGCGACAAAAAAGGAAGACCGCCATTGGAGAGAAAAAATTTCATGATATCGTGACAAAAAGGAAGACCGCCGTTGGAGGGAGAAAAGGTCGCAATATCGCGACAGAATGGAAGACCACCATTGGAGAGAAAAAATGTCGTGATATCACAACAAAAATGGAAGACCGCCATTGGAGAGAAAAAAGGTCGCGATATCGTGACAGAATGGAAGACCGCCATTGGAGAGAGAAAAAATGTTGCGATATCGCGACAAAAATGGAAGACCGCCGTTGGAGAGAAAAAAGGTCGCGATATCGCGACAGAATGGAAGACCGCCATTGGAGAGAGAAAAAATGTCGTGATATCGCGACAAAAAGGAAGACCACCATTGGAGAGAGAAAAAATGTTGCAATATCGCGACATGAAGCAAGGAAGCGTCTGAAGGCCAAAAAGTGTCGCGATATCGCGACAAGTTTGCAAAAAAGCACCCGGAGAGAAAAAGTGTCGCGATATCACGATAGAATGGAAGACCACCGTTGAAGAGAGAAAAAAGGTCACGATATCGCGACAAATTGGAAGACTGTCGTTGGAGTGAAAAAAGGGCTCGATATCATGACAGAATGGAAGACCGTCGTTGAAGAAAGAAAAAAGTCTCGATAACACGACAAGCTAAGATTTTGCAACCAACTGTGAAAAGTGACGCGAAAACGCTCCAAGATGCCAAGACGCAGCCACAGGGGAGAAACCCGAAGCCCAGCAACCCACTCACATTGTGCAAACATTAGAACTTGAATAAGCATCCCTTAGGCCGATTGGGAAGGAATCTCTCCACACCTGAATGTCTGTTGCGTCAACTCCCTTGTTAGCAAGCCAGTCCATAGCTTTGTTTCCTTCCCGATATTGATGTTGAATGATTAATTCTAGGTAAAATCCAATTAGTGTCTTGCATTCTTTGAAGATGGAAACAAGGGTCCAGGGAGGCACAGAGGTTCCTTTGAGCCAATTGATGCAATGCAATGAGTCTCCTTCTATGATGATTTTATTGATAGTCAAGCCTTCCAAGAGAATCAAGCTTTGGAGCAAGGCTCGAGCCTCGACCATATTGTTGGACTGAATTCCTAAGTTCTGAGCAAAGGCCAAAATTATTTCTCCTCTATGATTTCTGAGAATTCCACCTTTGCCAACCGCTCTAGGGTTACCTTTTTCCGCACCATCAAAGTTAAGCTTGTGCCACCCAGAAGGAGGTAAGGCCCACTTGATTACAGACCTGTCAACAGAGGTACGAGGTGTTGCAGAAAAATTAAAAAGATTGAAATGATTTGTTAAATCCAATTCAAGGCCAGGAGGGGGGGGTTTGGACGATGAGACAAGAGAGGCATTCTCCACAGCAAGGGCCAAGATTTTGGAAACAACAATATTATTATTTGTGGCAAGGTTTTTGAAAATTTTGGCATTTCTCTCAAGCCAAATCTGCCATAGGAAAATGTGAAGGCAAGCTTGCCACATGAATTTGAGTTGACTGCTCTTAAAAGGCCTGGGCCATTATTGAAAAAGGAGGGGAATGGAATGAGGGAGGGCTACGGATATGGCAAAAGTGTTGAAAACCTGGTTGAGCACTGCAAGGGAGAAGGGAAATTCCAGAAAAACATGCATAGTAGACTCACAGGCATTTTTACACAGGATGCACCAATTGGGGATGAGAAGCCCTCTGGTTATCAAATTGTCAATGGTGAGGATTCTATTTTGGATGGCCAACCAGCAGAAGAATTTTACCTTGGGAATGATCTTGGGAACCCAGACCAGATTAGATAAGTCACGGCCATCACTGGGATCTTGTTGGCTGTAGTAGGCAGATTTAACAGTAAAATGCCCTGAATCTTCAAGGTTCCAAACCATGGAGTCATCTTTGTGAGAGCTGGGGATTATGCAGCTCCTCAATAAGTTTTGTAACCACCTAAGTGCCTCGGTGATATGTCTAGGCCCATTCAGATCCAGGTGTTTCCATTTGGGTCTTGTAATACCTGGGTTAATGAAATGACACACCTTATCTCCAAAGGTGGCTTCGATCACCGTATTGAGCACAGCAAGATGAGGATATTGGCTGAGAGGTTTGTCACAGATCCAAGGGTCATCCTAAAAATGAATGGTCAATCCATTTCCAAGACACCACCTTAAGCCTTCCATGATGATATTCCTTGTTTTAGTGACACCATTCCAGAAATGAGATCCACTAGGAAGGTTGTGCTCTCTAAGAAAGGGAACCTGATGAAGGTACTTAGCTTTGATGATGTCAATCTAGGTGGATTTTTCGTTGATGGTAAGTCTCCAGGACTGCTTGGCAATGAGATCCATGTTCATCTGCTTGATGTCCCTGAAGTCGAGACCTCCATCCTTTTTCTTGGAACAAACCTTGTCCTAGGCAACAAGGGGAAATTTGTTCTTGTTTTCGTTTCCCACCCAAAGGAATCTGCATTGAATTTGCTCAATTATTTGGCAGATGGAAGCTGGAGCTTTGAAGATAGATAAGAAAAAAATAGGAATACTTTGCAAGCAAGCCTGGACCAGAGTGGCTTTGGCTGCCTGACTGAGCAATGAACTTTTCCAGCCTGCAAGCTTCTTGTTGAGACGATCTAGAATAGGGTTCCACATAGCCGAGACCGATTTGCCATGGAAAAGTGGTAATCCGAGATAAGTAGTTGGAAGGCTCCCAATGATACACCCAAGGATCTCAGCAATCCTGTTTTCCCTGTGGATGGGAGTGTTGAAGAAGTATAGCTTGCTTTTGCGATAATTGACTTTTTGGCCAGCCGCATCTTCATAAGAGTCAAGGATGCTCTTAATGATTTTTGCTTCGGGGATAGAAGCATGAGAGGAAATAATAGTATCATCCACAAAATATTGATGGGAAATGGCATTGGTTGTTGAGGTTGGTTTGATCCTAGAGACGATTCCACTGTTGCAGGAAACAGTAAGGGTCCTTCCAAGGGTTTTGACCAAAATGATGAAGAGGAAGGGTGACAGAGGGTCCCCTTGGCGAATGCCTTTAAAACTTGGAAAAAATCCAGCAGGTGAACCATTGATAAGAACAGAGAACCAAGTAGTAGAGATACATTCTCGAACCATCTTAACCCATTCTTTGTGAAACCCAAACTTCTCAAGGACCTCGAACAGGAATTTCCATGAAACCCGATCAAAAGCCTTGTTCATGTCAAGCTTAAGGAACATACTGGGTTTTTTGTTTTTAGATGTCGAATGAGCCAACTCGTGGATGGTTATCACTCCATCAACAATGAATCTGCCTTTGACCGAGCTGCCTTGGCACTAGTCGATGATGGAGGGAAGGATGTCTTTTAGCCTGTTTGCCATAACTTTGGTGATAAGTTTGTAGATGACACTACAGAGACTTATAGGTCTGAAGTCGAAGAGGGAAGCACGATCATTAGACTTGGGAATTAAAACAATGAAGGTGGAATTGGCTTCTCTTGGCATATTTTTGGCTCTCTGGAAGAATTTAACCATAGCAACAACATCAGGGCCCACAATATCCCAAAAATGTTGAAAAAACTAGGGTGGGAAGCCATCAGGTCTAGGGGCCTTGTCAGGTTCCATTGCAAACAGGGCATCTTTGATCTCCTCTTTAGTGTAGGATTGGAGCAATTTCTCATTATCATCGTTAGACACCATCATTGGAATGTTTTGAAGTAGAGAACTTGCTGTGCGGGGGTGGCAGTCAACACTTGGACCTAAGATTTCCTGGAAGTGGTGCACAACTTCCTGTCTGATGGCATGGATATCAGAGACAATGGTACCATTAGCCTTGGTCAACTCAGATATTATATTCGAACCTCTGTGGCGCAAGGTGGAAGCATGGAAAAACTTCATGTTGGTGTCTCCTTCTTTGAGCTAGAGGCTTCTAGATTTTTGCCTCCAGTAGGACTCTTCCTTAGCCAAAACATTGTGAAGGTTTGAAAGGAGGCATTTTTCATCCATGAAAGTTTCAACCCTCTGATCCCCTCCCTGAATAAGATTTTCCACCCTTTTGAGCTCATCCAGCAGAAGCTTTTTTTCACTAAAGAGGTTGCCGAAAACCTCCCTGTTCCAACATTTCAGCTTGAGTTTGACTACTTTGAGTTTGAGGAACTGATTCGAAAGACGGTTTGGACAAAGGTTTTGCTGCCACCATTTTCAAATGCACAAACCTAAATCTGGATGAGTGAGCCACATCTTTTCAAACCTGAAAGGGTTTTTAAAAGTTTTCTGGGGTCGGGAAAAATCCATAATTATAGGGTTGTGATCAGATCCAATTTTTGGGTGGCTATGAAGCTTGGCATCGCCAAAAATAGGAATGAGTTCTTTGGACAAGAGAAATATGTCAAGCTGAATTTGGATGTGATGAATGCCTGCCCGTCTGTTGCTCCATGTATAGTTGGAACATTGGAGCGGTAAGTCCATAAGCTCATTGAGGTTGACAAATTCACTAAAATCTTCAATGCATCGGCTAGTGATCGAATTGCCTCCTTGCTTGTCAAGCAGGTGAAGGGGAGTATTGAAGTCACCACAAAGCATCCAAGGAAAGTTAGGAAAGTTATTGCGCATTGCGGTAATGTTATCCCACAACAATCTTCTATTGACAGGACTGTTTGGTCCATAAACATTGGTGGCAATCCATTGAAGGTTGGTGACTTTATTAGTGAACAAAATATTGATGGTTCTATCAGAGACTAAAAAAACTCTCCCCTCGATAGTTGATGGATCCCACAAAAAAAGGAGACCCCCGGATGCCCCTGAGGAGGGGCAAAAGGTGAAATTGCTATTTTCCTAGATTAGCTTGCAAACTTGATTGCTGCTATTCTCATCCAGTTTAGATTCTTGAAGAAACATGATATTTGGTTTTAGGTTTTTTCTCACCGACTTGACAGTCCTCTGTTTGGCAGTTCCGTTGAGGCCTCTGACATTCCAGGAGACAAAATTCATCGATTTGACTTGGGATTTGCTTTGTGACCTCTTCCTCTCCCTTGAGACGGAGTAAATTTAGGTCTAACCTCATCCAAATCTTGATGGGTGGGTTGTTCAAAAGTAGGGCCCAAGGAGGTAGGCACAGATCCATCAGCCGCTTCAATCTCAGCTGCTTTGGCAAGCTTTTCTGCATTGGATGGTCTTCCCCTTCTCTGCTCTTTGTTGACATCAGCTTTGGGGGCGAGAATGGGAGATTTCAGAGGGCTGGATGACTAAAGAATGTGGGTGGTGTTGGTCCCGGGGAACGAGGCCTATGGGGGGATGGAGAGTGGGGAGACTGGCACAGGGCAACAGACTCGGGGAGAGGGTAAGAAGACGGTTCTGAGTCGGGGGAAGGGGTGGGAAGGGAAGAGGAAGGTGAGAGGGACCAAAATTTGAGGGTGAGTTTGGGGAGGTCATTGCAGCCTTACCCTTGGACAAGGGAGACTGAATTGCAGAGGGTGTGGATGAGATGATTAGATCTATGGGAAGGTCATCGGAGATGTCCTCACTAGTTTGAAGATTATTTAAAGGAGCAAAATTATTGGAATGAGAAGGTGAAGAACTTACATTTTTAGGAGCAGATGTTTTAGGGGGGCCTGCAAAACGGCCACGACCCCTTCTAGGAGCCTTTTTCTTAATGTTGGGGATCTAGGAATCCTTCTTCCTGGCAGTAAGGTTTAATATTTATTTATAAAATTTAAATTCAATTTGAATTTAAATATTTTATAAAATAAATATTAAACCTTCCTTTAGCTTTGTAATAAGCTTCCTTTGATTTTTATGAAAAAAAAATTATTTTAAACCTTCTAACTTATGCTTCCACATAATATTAAAAATATTATGAAGCCTTTTTGCCTTTAATATTTGCATTGTTCCTCTTGACCTTTTGACATCATCGGTAGCTTATTAATGACAACTTCATTTATTGAAATCAATGACAACTTTGACTCAAAATGTCCAACAGGTAAAATAAAATCATCCATGTCTTGAAGATCATGTGCATTTAATTCCTTTCTTCCTAATATTGGATATGGACTAGACCATAGTGATTCCATATTATCATACTTTCTTAATTTTACTCGATCTAAGTCCCATTTTAGGACTAGGCCACCATATTTGAAGGATTTCAATGATTACCTTTTATAAAATCACACTTTAATAGCTATTTGGTGCTAGAAAAAATTATTATAGGTCTTTTCTCTTTTTTCTTCCATGAACAATAATTCTAACATTCTTTTCTCAATTAGCTCACCATCCTCTAATTTTAATTGGTCTATGATCTTCAAGGAATGATACTCAAGATTGATTGGCAACACAAATTCTTTTCCATAAACTAGAGCATAAGGTGTGGTATTAAAAGCCTTAATCATCATGATTTTATCTACCCATAATACTTAGTTTAGCATTAAATACCAGCATGTTTGACTATCACTAATATTCATCTTGATTATTCTAATCAAAATTTTATTTGTGAAATCTACTAGTACATTGCCTTAAGGAAAATAGTTTGAGTATACCTCAATTATATGCCATATCTTCTTTTGAAAGTCCATAGTATTAGCCACAATATTATTCATAACCGTGAATCATCACAAATTGGAAAAATTTAGGATTTAAAAAAAAATAAATTTGTTAATTTTGTGACCTTTCATTGGGAATTTTTTTTTGGGTTGGTTTACCTGATAGTGATAATGATTATCCCATTTTTATTTTCATTTTCTAATGACTTTCACCCAAATCCATAGACCATTCACCTTTAAAATATAAATAATTTTGTTTTCCTGTCCAATTCGCAACATATACTACTTGTATAAATACCTAATGAGGTAACTATAAACATACATATAAAACAATCCAAATCTACGAAAATAGATCTGAAGCAGCAAAAAAAATATTATAAGTCGACATATTTACCAATTGGTTTGTGGGGCATTGTCAATCCAAAGACATCGATCAATTCGAAAAACCTAAAAAGGTTGTTGAGGAGCTTTTCAATATAAATGGATCTATTTTAGAGGAGTGCCAATAAATTTAAGAAGACAAAATCTTGACATAAATAGATTATTTGTAGATTATTGTTAATCTATTGTGGTTGATCACTTGCAAAGAAATGCTAATCGATAGTTGTTGATAGGTTGCATATATCTTGAATGTATGATGATCTATTGTATAGGACTACCTTTCAACACATACCAATTGGTTGTAATGTATTATCAATCAGTCGTGGCCTATCAATTGCAAATAATTATCAATCGATAGTTGTTGATATGTTGCGAATATCTTAAATATGTGATGATATATTGTAGAGGACTACCTATCAACAAATACCGATCAATTGCATAGTATTTTCAATCGAACATGGTCGATTGCTTACAAAGAATTATCAATCAATAATTCCTGATAGGTTGTAAATATATTGATTGTGTAATGATCTATTACAAAGGACTACCTGTTGATACATATTGATTAGTTGTAGAGGATTATAAATTAGTAATTATCGATCGATTACAGATATCTTGAGAGTGTGTCAATCTATTACAAAGGACTACCTATCAACATAAACCAAATGATTATAGATTTTTATCAATTGATTGTGGTTGATCAGTTGTAGAAACCTTAAAAGTGATAATTGGTGATAGAAATTTATGACAATTATGAAAATAGGTAAATTGAAAGCTTCTAAAAATATCAGTATGCTTGTTTTGTTTTGGATAATATCTAACAATAAATTTTACTTAATGCCTACTTGTTGTTGTAGCCTTGTTACTTCTTTTCAACCTTTGTTGGAGTGGTACTATATAGTTTTATTAGAATTTCTAGGTAAAGTATTCTACTTCCATTATTTTTATCCAAAGCATTTTCCCTTCATTTTCATAGGTAGTGTAGATGCCCTATCTACAAATATGAGAGACAAGTGTCCATTTCATCTTGTAGTGTGTTAAGAATATTTTTTGTTGTCAGATATTACTTCTTGTCTGTTATAGTATGTTTTATTAGCATTGATTTGATTTATTGTTGTTATCTAAGCACACATGTAGAGGTCATTCTAAAGGCATCATAGGTTCATCTAAAGATTCATAAATTCTTTATGGAATTATTCTTTAACCTTGGTTACTTAGAAATACAAATTATTATTAAGGGAAGTATGGAATATTTTATTCAATTTCATATTTATTTCCTAACATCTAAAGGTTTATTATTTATAGGTAAAATGTCACCTACTAAATATGGGAACAAGGAAGGTCAATATTCTGGTAAAAAGATAATTCTAAAATATTTTACACAAATATCAAAATACAATGAGGCATACACATCTACACAACTTGAAGATACAAACCTTTTACCATCAAATTATTACTTATATATTTTGTTATTCTTAAATATAAAGCTTTTCTTTATTAATAGATAAATGTTTTTATGCTTATATACCTCTTTTTAAATGCTTTGTAAAAATGTATTCTATTAATTCTTTAAAATAGTGCCTTTTTACATCCAAAAATGATATAGAACACCAAACATTGAATGTAGTGAATATTATTGAACCTAATATACCTCCACTTGAAGATATTAAAGAGGATAAGATGGGACCACATAATAATTTTTATAATAATAAAATTCAACAACCACTTCATGATATACCTCATACAAACACATCAATCAAAAAGGAAAATGATAGTACAATTAAAATGCAGACCTCTAGGGAATCTTCTTGTCAAAAATCTAAATGTCAAAAGACAAGAGACTGGACTATTGAAAGGAATTTTAAAAATGAATGGGTAAAATATACCCCTTTATTGAGCGATTTGAGATAGAGAAACTATGTATATGCATTATTTGTAGTTGGAAACTAGGAAAGGATCATACGTTGCAAAATAAGAAAGACACAATAAAAAAACACTATGGGAAACTTTATATCAAAGAAATACAAAGTGATGGAATAAATAAGAAATATCATAGGTGGAAGGATGAATTAAAATGTGTGGCACTTTAATACAAAAAAGCAATGAAATACCAACAAACTCTCATGAGAAGGGTGGAACAATCTAGGCCAAATTTGAAAAAATCATAAGACCGTATTTGCCTAAAAAAATTATAGTTTGTCATTGTATACAATATTCTAAAAATATCGATCCATATCTGATTTTGTTTATTATAAGAAACTATTTCAACTAAATAATGTATAGAACCTTCCCAGTTCCCGTTGGTCAAATTGAAGTGGTTGAAAAATGGTAAAATTTCTATCACTAGTTGAGAAGGGGGACCTAAGAGAAAATGTAAAACAAGACAAATTTATTTTACTTTCCATTGATGAGGTAATGACTATTGATAATACATCTTGGACTTGCATACATGTTTACACATTCCAAAATCATTTAAGATAACCTCATTTACTAGCACTACAAAAGATGATGAAAAATTGTAATGCAAAAATATTTACAATGTTGTTGTAACCAGTTTAAAGGATATTGCCAAAATGGATGAAAAAGAAATGACCAAAGTTAATTTGTATTGGATTTGGTGGTGCAGCTATAATGCAAGGACAAAGAAAGGATATTTATGTTATATTTCAAACATCAATTATCCCATATTTAATTCTCATTCATTGCATGGCACATAGAATGTATCTTGAATACAAAATTGTGAGCACATTTGAAAATGTTTCCAGAGTGGAAGATCTCATCCATGAAATTCATGCTTACTTTTTATGAAGTCCAAAAAGGTTTGTATATTTTCAATAGTTTTATCTAGGTGTAACTAAAGGCAAAAAATTGTTAAAATATGTGGAAACCAAGTGGATTTCACTATATCTTCCTGCAAAAAAGGTTTTTTTAAATAATATCAATCCTTATTGGGTTTTATATATGCACATCATAAGGATGTTGACAAGGAAAAATATTTGATATATCATATTACTAACTTAGAAACTCTTCTCATATTATGTGGTATTCTAGAAGGTTTATGTGATGGGTTCAATTCCCATTTGATCTTGTAGGTCGAATGATCGATCTTTAGGCGTAGATCGAATAGGCTACAAAATTCATTTTGTACACTGTGGGTGGTTCTATTTCTATATTAATGGGAGATTTAAGTATAGGTTAGGAATAAGGAGTCATTGAATCACTTAACCAGGGAGCTTAGATTGGAAACAAGAAATATCAGGAGTTAGAAGGGAAACCTATAACCCTTAAAATAGAGAGCTTTGATAAAAATTAATGCATTGTTGTGTCACTCAGCTCAACCCTATTATAAAAAATGAATACTTTGATTAAAATCGCACAAGAAAGAACAATTTATATTATCAATTTCATCAAGATGAGAAAACAAATATGTATGCTTATTGATAAGATTTACTTTTTTGGAGAACATTTTATGGATCCTTTGTTTTATAGTTGGAATAGGTTAGTGCAGGTCAATGATCCTAACAAATTTTTAAAGTTCAACATCAATGATAATATTTGTATTGCTATTCATGAAAATATGATTCCTTTATATCATTATGAAAAGTGATTATGTACTGGCGGAATGGATACCCCTGTCTCCTTGGGCCTTACCCAAAAGTGGCATCCATTTTGGAATGTTTTCCACACAAAAAAATAAAAGTGACTATGTACAGTTATAGAGGATGTTGAACAAGTGCCCATAACACATAGCGAATTTGATGTGGTTTTACATAGTACTAAGAATAAATTGATAAGAATTACAGAATCATTGACAAGGGAAATAAGAGATTTTTTTCACAAAGATGAGCTGATTGAGGAAATAGATATGGTTAACCCCATAATCGAGAATCCTTGTCTTGACCACAATAGTAAAAGTGATTTGTTTGTAAAATATATGGGTACTCTTGTGAAACATTTCTCTAAATGTGTGGAAGTAAATCAATGGTATTCTAAACATAGAAATTTTGAGATAAAAATAATTTTTTTTTGGAATAACAATGGTTAATCAAATTGCACATTTTAATAACCCACATGAGCCTGGTTCCGTTATGCATTTGTGGCAAAAAATTGTATCTAAGTAGTGTATTACAAGAAATTATGAGTAAATATTTTATTTTCTATGAATTATGTCAAACAATGATTTTAGAATCCATTGAAGATGAAAGGGTTTTCAGTGCACTATATTTTGTGAAATCTAAAGTTTGTAATAGGTTGGACAAAAAATTGGTGAATTTTTTGAGAATGTATGTGTCATTGTACGAATTGGATAAGTTATTGTATGACACAACTTTGGCATATTGGAAGTCCCTAGCGGACATAAGATGTCTCACTAATATTGTTGATAATGAGGATAATGATTCTTGCAGTCATGAGATTATAGAGATGCAAAATTCACAAATTCTTTCTAGCTATTTTGGAGAAGTTGAAAAGACTTTGTTTAAGCTTCCAACAATGTAAAATTTTAATTAGTTAAAAATTTCATATAATCAATGATTTTTTGGAATTGATATCACTTGTAAAATTTCAATGATTTAAAAAATTCACATAATTAATGATTTTATGTATTTGATATCATTTGTAAAATTTCAATGATTTAAAAAAAATCTATAATCAATGATTTTTCATATTTGATATCATTTGTATTTGTTGATAAGAAATTATTTTATATACCATAGATTTTTAATGTTATTGGCTATCTATGTTGACAAAATTTTATGATTTATGCTTTGGCTTTGATTAAACTAAAAATCTTAAAACCATGCATGCATTTATAATTAGTAAATATTTCTTTTAGAAAGTGTTGCACAATGTAAATAGCATAAAACTCAAGTTATGGAAATAACAAAATAATCTAAATATAAATAACATGAAATCCAAGTTATGCAAATAGCACAAGATAATTCTCATTTTTATATCATAGCTTTGTTATTGAATTAACTATCTATGTTGACAAAATTTTATGATTTATGCTTTGGCTTTGAATAAACTAAAAATTTTAAAACCATGCATGTATGTATCATTAGTAAATATTTCATTTAGAAAGTGTTGTATGTAGTCTAGAAGGCAAAATGCAAATAAAATAATACTCAAAATATGTAAATAACAAAAAAAATATAGCATAATACACAAGACATTACTCATTTTATATCGTAGCAAGATTCAATTAGAATAAAATGAAAATTCAAACCCATGCATAGATGTATCCTTTGTAAACTCAAGCACAATTGAAACAACATAATACTCAAGCGATGGAAATAACACACGAATATAAATGTAAATAGCATAAAATATACATGGAAAACATTTATGCAAATGTCTTGATTTCAAACGAAAACATATCATAAAATTATCTTTTTGATAAAATCAAAATTTTAACTGCAATAACACATCCAGGCTATATTTTTAATTCTTTAGATAGGGGACTAGATGCAGTTTTAGATTATTTTCCTTTTGTTTTCTACTTCCGTAGTCTGCATCAAAGGGTTGATATCGTGCATCTAGTCTCTCCATTTCCTCAGCTATAGGTCCTTCCCTAGGCTGCTTATCAATCCTCTCCTCCATTGCTCTATATCTAACCAAGATGTTCTCTACATTTTGTAAGCCTTCGAGTAGGGTTCTTTCCTCTTTCATAGCATCTTCATATATTGGTACAAGAACTTATTTACCCTTCTCCTTAAGCAAAATATTAGGATCCAATCCATTTAGGATAATGATCCTCCTAAAAGCATTGTTTTCTCGAACTGCTTCTTGAGCCTTTTTTCATTGACATAGAATCCATTAAGTAATACTTTTCCATCTAGAGATAGTCTTGTAGGTTTGAACTTACTTCCTTAGATTATCATAGTTGACCTAAAAAAGGAAAAAAAGTAGTCAACATATAATTACATTTTAAAAAAGAGAACAAAAAAATTTAAAAGACTTTAGTCTAAGCTTGGAAACATTCCTTGCAGTTACAACAACAACAACCTTTTTCTTATCACATGCTCATTCATTAAAATAAGCCTAGGTTTCATCATTTAAGTTCTCCAATCTATTCAATATAATACCTAAAATTTCATAATTATAAGATGTAACCTTCACCATGCCAGATTTATCTTGATATAGTAGAGCATCAAGATTTTCTAGTTCATTTTCAACTGAAGAAAAAAATTCTCTTTTTGAAATTTTATGAATCGAGTATTTATTTGCTTTATCAAAAATTTGGCCTAATACTTCCATTATTTCATTTATTTTATATTTGGAATGAATGAATTTGTAATGGTGGCTTGAAAATTGTCAAAAACTAATAAATTTTCAAAAATTTTACTTTCTCATCATCTTTTAGAGGATGAGCGGTGCTAGTATCCTTTATAGGAGATGAGGTCATAGGAGATGCACTTGAATATTCTACTCCTGCTTCATTTTGAGGATCTCGAAGTAGATCTATTGCTTGAAACATAGAGGGCATGTTTCCCTATAAAAAGTAATCCTCATCAAGTGGAGGATTATGTAACCCAACAACAGAAGCTTCCTATACACTTGTAAAATTACCAAAAGATATATTTCCAAATCCTAAAAATTGCTTGGATGATCCTCCTTATGTCCTGAATGGAAGAAATTATTTTGCACCCATAAACCATTGTTGACCTTGCATTTGAGGTTGATGTGGTGGAGGAGGGGGCCATATTGATTATTGTCTTCCTTGACAATATTCTTGTAAAGAAAATTAAAAAATCAAAATAAAATTTGGTTACAAAATTTGTCAAGCTAGACTATAAAATTTACTATTAATATATAGCACTTACCGACCAAAAATGAGATACCTTGCATAGCTATAGATGCAAATGGAATGTTGGTGTGTTGTACATCTGAAAACACATTATAAAAATTAATAAAAAATACAATAAAATTTGGTAACAAATTTTGTGAAGGCATACTATAAAACTTATTGGTCGAAGATGAAACCTCTTGTGCAACTATGCCAATTGGTAGTGGACGTGCAGGTGGAGCTTTTCGAGGATTAGGAGAATTAGATCTTAAGAGTTTGCTATATCTTCTTCATAGTTGTGGCATCATTTCCATAGGTTTTTTGGACTCTCTTGATTTCTATGGATTATGATATTTGATAGCAACATCCTACTTTAAAGTGGAAGAAGATGCTCTTTTTTTGTATTTATGTATACATTGTTAAAAAAAAACATATTGAATATAAAAAATTATTAGTTTCATATTAAGTAAAACTTACCAACACATGTTGTACTATCATGGTTGTAGTGGCTAGGTCTGGGTGCCATGAAGTTGGTACTACAATATTTTGGAAATTATAATATGATTCATAAGAGAAACAAAGAATGTAGTTGCATGTGTTGAGTTTTGAAGTCAAAGAAGTGGAGAAGTTCACATTTTGGAGATCCTTTCTTATGTGATGCAAGATATAGGTGCACCAATCAAATTTTTGGTGTGCAATACAATAAACAAAATATGCCAATGTCCACATCATAACCATCTTCCCAAGGTGGAGTACTCTCTCTCTATTAGGTTGGGTCATGGAATTCATCTCACTGAGAGACCCCTTTATCTATAAGTAAGCAAGATTCCTCTCTCTTTATTTCTTCCTTGTAGAACGAGTTTGACTCGAAAGAATTCACAACATGCTCATAGAAACTTATTTTGAATATTTGCTACAATAAAACACCTTATAGAATTGGTAGCAATAATTGCAAAAAAACAAACTACTAATTGTAAAAACCTAGACTTTAATTTCAATTAAATATAAAAATATGTAGTTATACTTATAAAATATTTTGAGGGGACATTGAAATTGCCCTCCAGGTATTATTTGTCTTCATCAAGTAAAATGAATTTCAATGTGACAAGATCACAACTAGTGTGAAGTAATCCTATCAATATAGAGACGTATGAAGCTGTGATAGAAAATATGGTATTCTTGTTATCAATAACAACATTTACAATGGTCAAATAATTATCATAACATGCAATTATCCTCTATAGTAGTTTTATGTCTGGGTCTATCTATGGTATCGAAACTAGACCTTGAATATCAGAGTCTTTGACCCATGACATGTCATAACTTGATGTTAAAATTTCAAAAATTAGGGGGCAAAAAAGGTTTTTGAAAAAATAATTTGATATTACAAGGGTGGAAGGGGACACTATTGGTTTATTTCATAGGGTATGAGGGAATTTTGATCAAGGTGTATGGTGGAAGGTATTATTAATGTGTTGGAAATAATAAAAAAAGATTAAAATGAAGGGCGTATGATGTGCTCTACATTAGAAAAGACATAAAAATGATTATTTATATCTTTATATAAAATTTAGAATGGTAGCATTTTATAAATTATTGGCAAATGGCATCTGTATGCAACCATTTAATACATGGTTGAAATGTGGCACATATGCAACCCATCAGAAATGAAATCATTTGCTACAACTGGTTGACATAAATGTGAATGATTAGCATTGTTGCAATGGATTGACATTCCTACCACCAATCGACATTGATAAAAAAAATCATCATTGTTGTATCTGATCAGCATAGCTACAACTGATTGATATTACTACATTCAATCAATATTTCTACAACCAATTGATATTTTTGCATTCGATTGACATTGTTGTAACACATTGGTATTGCTATAACACATAGACATTACTACATCCTATTAGTATTACTATATATTATTGACATTGGTGCATCCAATAAGTATTGATGCATCTAAATAAAATTTCTATATTTGATCAACATTGTTGCATCAGATCGATAATCCTACATCACATCAACATTACTACATTCGATCAATATTTTTGCATTTAATCAAAATTGCTGCATTCAATCAGCATTGCTGCATCCAATCAAAATTAATGCACCACATCGAAATTGCTATATTTGATCATCATTGTTACATCTAATCAGTATTGTTTCATTTGATCAATATTGTTGCATTTGATTGACATTCCTACACCACATCGACATTACAGCATTTGATCGATATTCTTACACCACATCAACATTCAACATCCAATTAACATTGTTGCTTTTGATCAATATTGCTACATCTGATTGATATTGCTACATCTCATCGACATTCCAACACCACATTGGTATTGCTACATCCGATCAGTATTATTGCATTCAATCAACATTACTACATATGATTGACATTGATGCAACACATCGGTTACTTTCAATTAAAATTATGACTATGTTGGTCACAAATCTGCATAAGTACAAGATATGATCACTTGTGCGCCCTAGACTCAGTCAACATTGAAAGGTCGAGGGAAAGAGAAAAATCCTTCAAACCAATATCTAGAGAGGGTTGGTTCCCTTACTAAATCCTACACTATTAAAGACTAGAGTTACGGGAAAAAATTGAAATAACGAAAATAAAGGGAAATATGACCACAATCCAAATATGTAGGATTAGGGCACACTAACAACAAAAATTCCACAAAGTTTTATAACAACATATAACAGAAGGAAAGAAGTAAAATTTTACTCACACCTTTGTAGGGACAACCCTCATATCACATTTCAAAACTTACTCACTCACCAGCAATGTTTTAAATCCAAAAATAGAATTTGAAACTTAACAATAGGAACATGAGCATAAAAATAAAAGGAAATCACACACATAATAATGCATGCAAATTTCAGAAGCCAAGTCTCTTCTATTGATACAGAGAACTTAAGAAGTTTTCTTGTAAAATGTCCAACCTCTTTTACAATGAAAATTTGATTAGTATTTATAGAGGTTTTTGCCTCTTTCATTAAATACATGTGGAGGCAAAGTGTCGGTCACTCAGAAACCAATAGTAGTAATTCTCTCCTCGGCAACAATAATGAGCCAATGAACAAATTCCAAAGAAAATATCTACTAATTTTATCACATGGCATATCAGTCTTCAGTAGGAATCAACAATCTGATTTCATTCTCTATGGTGGCGCCTTGGAAATGCATACCCACAAAGTGGTCGGTACCTCACAAATGAACAATATTGCACTAGAGTCCAAAGAACCTGGCAGTTTTGGTGATAATATTGCCATAGGAATCGAATTCATCAATCTTAATCCTTTTTCAAAGAATATTTTCATTGAAAACATGAAATTTCACCCAAAAATGGGCCTTCATCTTCAATTAGCCTGAAACGAGATTTTACTTGGAATGTGCACTTAATAATTTTATCCTATGTAAAATGAAATTGTACCCCAATATTTGTCCTTTTATTCCGACTTCTTCTGGGAAAATATTCTACTGCCATAAGTGGGGCCAATCTTGGAAACTTAATTTCTTTGAAAAAAAAACTGCCAAAAAGCAAAAAGACCATTTCGAAGAGTGAAAAGGCCATTTCGGAAAGCAAAAAAGACATTTCGGAAAAAAAGCATTTTAGAGAGGGAAAAAGGCTTTTCGGAGAGTGAAAGAGCCATTTTGGAATAAAAAAATTTCGGAGAGGGGAAAATTATTTTACTTTAATTGCACCCGAAATTACATCAATCAAAAATTTTCCAAAAATAATGTTCAATATGTGAAAACACTCAAAAAGCATTTGTAAGTTTTACTGGCAAATTTACAACAAAATTTCAATGTGGCAAAAATGCCAACAGACTATCATAGAGTTTATTAGCCTTTGATTTTTTCTAGCAAGCTTATAATTTGGGTTGATATTTATGGTGTTAGCATTGCTAAATCAGATCAATGTCATTTTAAGATAGTAAGGCCAACTTTCGGTAACTTTAGATGCCATTAAAAATAATTTCAAAAAACATGATATGATATTTTTCAATACTTAGACCTCTTTGCCTATATTTGAGTCATATAAATATTTTTGGCATGTCATTAATTTTATCTATTTTTGTGTCATTTGTCTAACTATGTATTTTGTAAAAATAAAAGCCTTTCAAAATATTTATGCAAGAAAATAAAATATTATATTTTACACACTAATGTTATTATTCTCCCATTTCATATAAGAAGATTTTTCTTTTTTGAAAGTATCAACTCAAATGGATGGGGATATAACAATTACATTTCAATATGACATACTTAACATATTTGTCAACAAAAATAAGAGTAATATAAAAAATTACTAACATAAACCTTTGGTTGTGTAGCTTATTGAAAAAGTATTATCATCTTAAAACATCCTTTTCTAAATAAAAGTTGTTATACAATATGACCATTCACTATATTTACATATAAGCAATTATATTATCATACAAAAAGTGTATTTAGAGTGAAAATACAAATTTGCATGAAAAGAAAAAAAATTCATATTATACATTCAAAATTAATAATTTGATTACTTAATGTATTTTTAAAATCGATATGAAAATATCCTTGAAATTTATTCAAAGTGACAAAAACAACTTTCATCACATAAAAAGCCTCAAAATTTGAACTCATGTTGTTCCACTTAGCCAAATATTTTACATGACATATAAAAATACTTAATTCATATGATTAAATATATTTTGGTATAGAATAAATGGGAAATTATTATTCTTAATAAATTGATCATGTTTGGAATAGGAGAATATGGAGAAACTATATATTATTTACCCAGATAGACCACTCAAATTTTGAAAGGAAATTCACATGTATTTTTTCATATGTATAAATATGGAGGGGCAAAGTGATGATATAGGAAAATTATATGGAATTGGGTACAAAAATATTAAGTAGTTTATATTATTAAAAAATTATCATAAATATATTACATAGTTAACTATATGGGATGATATAAATCAATTATATTTAGTTAAAATGTGTTTCTATAAGGCACAAACCCATGATAACAACTAAAATATATGCCATTATTTATAAAGTAAGGTTCACCATGATAAATTAGGATAGACCATGTAATGCCCCTTCCTAAGCACAAAAAACAACAACAAAATTATCTACATAATGACTTGTGAATTTTAGATTTCAAATGACATAATGCTATCAATAAAAATAATTAAACTCCTAAGGTTTACTTTTGGGTTCTATATCCACTTTTAAAGCAAAAGGATTAATTAGTTAGGCGTAGAAACTATCCAAATTTTAAACTCAGGAACTTAAATTTGACTTGACTAGAAAAACCATCTTTAAATAATTTATTAGCTTCAAAGACTAAAAGTCTAAAGTGCAAGGGATCAAATTCAAAGGCTTCAAATTTAAAGTCTCAAAATCTAAGGAAAGAAATCCAAAGTTTAAAATAGATAAATCCAAATCTCCAAAGCACAAAGGTTGACGTTATAATATTCAAGGTTTGATATCCAATGTTTAGAGTGCAAATCCAAATATTCAATAAGAAAAACATGAATGTACAACAATTTGGGAATTCCCACATTAATATTTAATTTCATAATTTATTTGATTTGGACAATTAATATTCCATCAAGGGAAAATATATTAAAATATTTATCTACGAATATTTATTTCCCTCGTTTAAACTTGTGTGGTAGAACTACTAAAGACAATAAAAGTGCAAGTACCATCAACTTATCTATTCAATGGTATAGAAAAATTGAGTCTAAAAATAACATTCTTTATGATTTAAAAACTACAAAAACTATGTTTAATACAAATTAAATGTGGAAATAATTGTCCTTTAGTTAACTATTATGACTATCTAGAAACAAAGTTCAAAGACCAAAGCACCAAATATTGAGAGACAAAAGTTGAAGTATAAATTTTGGATACCTAATGACGAGTTCATTTCTTGCCAATTTGGATGACGTAGTTTTTGAACTTGGGTATAAACATTATCTAACTTTTCATACACTCATTACTAACATCACTGGTGCTTATAAGTCCAAAGGAGGAAGGTATTCAAAACTCACCTTAACCCAAGATTACCATTAACACTTCAATAAGAGTAGATTGGATTATATAACGTAAAGTCACCTAAGGCGGTAAAACCATGTTTGAGTAAATCCTTTTATAGGATATGTTTTACTTACCTATAGATGAAATCAATAATGATTACTAGATAGATTTAAGAATATAAGTTTGTTTAATTATGGTCATTTTAAAATTAGACAGGCTCAACTTTAATAATGAAGCATGATCACATGGGTAACATTATACTCTGGTTATTATTCCTTGTAAGACACTATCATGAATTCAATATTTAAGACATCAAATTACTATCACTGACATACATGGTAATTCATAGGTCTAGCCAACTTGTAATACGAGGTAAAAGTTCTACTAATATTAATTCATAGTATGTAATTACACTAAGTTACATAGTACACTTAAGTTTAACATAAATTCTATAGGAACTAAATCTCGTACATATAATTCAATAAATATAATATTTTATATATTTCATCATGAAGGGATTTTATTGTTAAACATTATATGCATGATATATGTTTAGTTCACATATCAAGCCATCAAAATCATACTTACAATTTTCTCTCCATAAATTATATGAACTTAAGATAAAACCCAGTTCATAAAACAATCTCTAGAGAAAACATTGTGCACACATATTCCATAGCCAAATGAATATATAGTAATATTTCAATAAGGAAAGTCTTACAATCATATCAACCTAAAAAAAATTATACACAGTCTTACAACTTTAAATCATACTTTGAGTACTAGATACTTTATGGTTTTAAGGTTTAATGACTCATATAGTAGCTCCAACCATCTCAGGAAATAATAATTGAGGATAATTATTTAATACCCTACCTCCCTCTATTCCCTATAAGTATTCCAAAAATAAGATAATATGGGGCTTTTATTTAGCATCTTATAAAATCATAAATATAGGAAGATAAAGGCCAAAGAGTATCAACATAGACACGTGAATACCGGTCCATTTTTTATATCTATTTAAGGAGTAATCATGATACCCACCCTCTTTCTGCATGTCTATTCAAGTAGTAATTATGCCACCCTCTCTATTACCTCCATGTGGATCCAATTTTGTGTTAGAAGATGGAACTGGTGGTGCTTTAAATTTTTTTATTTCCATTGATATTTCACATTATATTAGAAGTGGATGAATAATACATTAGTTGGTAATGGTTCTAAGATATTTATCTTCAATGAATTTGAGATTATTTGAGCCTCCATAATTACTATAATAGTTAAGGATAAAGGTTATCCCATAAAATTAGTAATTATTTATTATATAGCTAATTGTCTTAGTAATAACCTCTCCTTGCAATGATAGGGTATGCACATATACCTCCAACATGACTTTCAACACATGACAAGTTTCACAATACATTTTTGTTTCTATATTATAAATAATAATAGGATAATACAATGGTAATACGCAAGTCTTATAGGTTTTTTAATTACTTTATCTTGCCTTAATTGTGATCCTCAATTCAAAAACACATGAAAAATTTAATCTTTTCATATGGTTGATATAATTCTAAAATCATCATCATCATTATCAAACTATTATAAGAGTTCATAACAAATATGTTGTATTTCATAATAGTTTCTAAAATTGAATGAAATCAACACATTACCCAGTATTGTTAAAAATAAATACATAGAAGGCAATGCATATGATATAAGGGGGTGTCAATAGATATGATATAAGGGGGTGTATCTTGGGTTAGTTACAAGTTACCTTTATATCAAGGTTACATAATTGATATTTAGTTTTAAATAATAAAATATTATTAAAAATACCTTTTACAAGGTTGAAAAGGACCCAAATAACTTACTCATACAATACAATACAAAGTTAGTTGTGGCCTTAAGTGAAGCTTAAGAACCACATATTTCAACATCCCTTCTTAATTTGAACAAGGGACATAGAGAGAGACCCTTATTAGTTATCCCCCTTAAGGGACACTTTCCCACACCAAGTAGCCCCTACATATACATGAAATCAGGGTTATGCGTAAGGGGTCGACCCCAAAATGTATTTATAAAGTTTTGGCGAATCAATTTTGAAATCCAGGTGAATAGTGTCCAAATACATTATAGAAGGTTCACTATTACTAGAGGTAATGTTGGAAATTTAAACTTAAAATGGTCAAATTATTATAAAATTGGGGTGAATAAACCCAAAAAGAAATTGCACCTAAACAAATTTGTCTAATAGGCCCTGGTCAAGGGTCCCAAATATTAACCAATTTAATTTTTTTTAAATCCTAATTTTAGCCAATTTGGCGATAAATAGCTGCTATGAATAACCCTACATGATAGGAACCTTGAACATAACTTTGGTTGTGATATCCATTGCCTACTCTATTAATAGTAAAATACTAGATCAAGCATTTGATGGGCATAAATCTCACATGGTGCATCAAAATATCACTTATATCAATCCAGAAAATATATTATAAGTGATCGATATAAAGTGTCATACAACAAGGGATTCACAAAATTAGGTTAAATTCATGAAAACTTATAATCCTTCATATTAAATAACTAAAGAAGATCCTAAGAATACATGGATTGTGATATAGTGATTCTAGAAGTCATATAATCAACCTAATTTCCTAATAAATAGTGCAAGTCCCAAATTTATCATCTCACAATATACACAAATTCATAGCTTCATATCTTGAACTAAATAAAAGAGATTTTCCTATAATAATAATGTCATCTACATAAAATATAGTCAACAAGGTCACCACATCCTATGTTTGATACAAAGATCATATTTGTCCTTGTAGTGACAAAAACCACAATTGAGAAAGAAATAATTATTTTTTTCATACCTAGAATGTGGGGCCTATCTAATTCTAAACAAAGACTTAGTTAACTAACAAATGAAGGGAGGCGAACCCTCAATATCAAATTCAAGTGGTTTTTACATGTAAATTTCCTCCTAAAGATCAATATGAAGGGTGAAAATCTTCACTTCCATACAATGTACCTTCCAATCATAGGAAGCAACTATAGAAACAAACATCCTAATAGAATTCATCATAACAACTATAGAAAAAGTAAATGAATAGTTAACCTCCTTCTATTAAGATAATTTCTTACTAACAAGGCATTATATTATCATTTTTAGCCTAAAAATATAAAGTGTACTTGGTCCTATAAACCATTTGCATCAAACCACATTCTTCCCTTCTAGAGTAAGAAGAAACTCCCATGTCTAATTTTTCATCAAGGAATCATACCCTACAAGCATGACATCATCCCAATTTTGTGAACACTTAGCCTAAGAATATGTGAGGGTATCTCTAAAATGATCAAAATTTTAGAGGAATTCTTGAGAGGGGATCTTTTGATGCTGCTTCATATACAAAATTGGTTAAGAATATTAAATAAGTATTGGAATCCACTTGGGTGTTGGATGAACTATGGAAGAAAAAGACACACCTTACACAAAATAAATTATATAAACCAAACATGAAGAATCCAAATCAAGCTACACACACAACTCATCATCGAATACTCTATCACAAGAAGTGGTGTTCTAAGCTCATCATTTCCTAAACCTAATACTGATGGTGCTAAAGTTGGTGCTTCTTGAGGAGAGATCAAATCATTAGATATAGGGCCTTTGTTGGAAGAAGGAGATGAATCCATGATATAATATAAGCAGACAAGCATTTTTAAGAACTTCTCTAGAGAAATTAGAGAAACAAGAGGATCTTTTTCCAAAATATTAGGTGGCATACTAGATGGAGTCCCTATAAAAATCTCATTAAAAGTTACATATTTCTAATTGAAGACCTCACACACCTAAGGATCATAAAGAGGGTATGCCTTAAATATATATTAATACTCCACTAAAATTCACCTATGAATCTTTTATGCCCTCTTTCTACAAACCTATTTTGGCATGTGATCCCATTCTAAACACCCAAACATGTGGAATTGAGAAATATTAATATTAAAACCTATTACTCTCTCAAATGGTGTCATACTCTAGAAAAATATAGTGGGAATATTATTGATGATGTAAGCTCCATAAAAAATAGCCACACCCCAAATATTATGCTCTATATCCTTACCATAAGTAATACAATGTTCCATCTCCATGATTACCTTATTATTACTCTTAGCTACCCAATTTTTATTTGGGGTATAGTCAATAGTCCTCTATAGTACTATACCATGAAGTATCCAAAAATATGAAATGAACTACTTATGTTTTTGTATCCATTGTATGACCTAAGATACTTGATATTATTCTCTAAATATTTCTCTACTAATGCTTTGAATACCTTGAATTTTTTAAAATACTCATCCTTGGTAGAAATAGTATATAACCACACATATAGAGAAATCATCAATCAAGATAAGGAAGTACATATTTCTAGAAATGGAGGATGCACCCATTAGTCCACGTATGCAACTATGTATGATCTCCAAATAATAATTAGCATGTCTTAGATTCCCTTTTGGATAGGTCTCCCTATGATGCTTCCATTGAATACATCATTTGCATGCACCACTTGAAGGGTACATGTGAAAAATTCTAGTGGTCTTCTAATGACAACTCATGAATCTCATGATCCATAGATAATATGTCTAGTGTTATAGTACCATTGCTAACTCTAATTATTTTCTTGAGCCACAACATATTTCTTTTGAGAAGAACAAAATGAGTCAATATTTCCCCTCGCATATACATTTGAACTGACTCACCAAAATAACCTAAATAAACTATCATGAGACCATTGTCTATGCTAGCTTTTTACCTAGATTATCATAGATCCCAATTTCTAGGATTAAGTATAAATAACATAAATATCACTCATAAAACAATTTCAATAACAATGATTCAAAAAATAATAGCATGATCTCACAAATATATTCAATTTCAAAATATTACAAAATTGATTCAAAGAGATTATATTTTGTAGCTTTATCTCCAATATATAATTTTACATGAACTTTGAATGCTCTAACTTTTATCTCCTCAAAAATATGGGATATGGATCTTTTCATATTACTCCTATTAAGACAAAACTCTCATCTTGCCACATATCATGCTTTATTCTCTCTCTTAATGCCTTGCACTTTCTCTCATATTGACACATACATTAGATAAAATCTAAATTCTTCTAATATTTACAAATTGGGATAAACAATGTAATACTTCTAACACCCTCCCCCCATACTATATTATTTGGTAAGAATTATTTTTGCCTTCATTCTCTAATTCTTATTTTTATTCATTCTTCAAATCTTACTTTGGTAGTACTTGACATATGTGACCTTTATTAGGTTTGAATTTATAAAATATTTGTATTTTCCTTTGGATCAATGTATCTAACTCATATCTAGGTCTCTATATCTAGGTAGCTACCTCTAGGTCATTTCCTCTAGGTCTCCACCTCTAGGTCACTACCTATAGGTCATTACCTCTGGGTCTCTACATCTAGGTCACTACCTCTAGGTCTTTGCCTTTGGGATTTCTTTGAATTATCATTTCTTTTGGGCTAGTCACTGGAACAATCATAAGACTTTCATTTTTGTAGAACCATCACTACAAGTGCTTTCACTATATGCCATATTCTAAGCTATGATTGGATCATAATCATTCATTTCACATTTTTTCATGGTATGATTATTATTATTATTTATATTAAAAAAACTTTGATTTTTCATCACACTTTTATTCCTCTTGTAGAAACCATACACCATTCTTTTCATATTATCCCATTCATTCATACTTATCCATCCACAATCCATTTTTAATTTGTGACTTTTTATTTTTATTTAGGTAATATTTTTTGAGAATGATTAAATCCTTCAACAATTTCACAACAATAGAGATTCTAACATTTCTGTATTGTATGTCCATATATACCAAAATGGTTAAAATTATTCCTTGTTATAAGATTCCTTTTGATTTTCTCTGATTCATTATTTCCTTGTCCTTTGTTGTTATTGGTTTTATCAATCCCTGTCACAAATTTAGTCTTTGATTCAATACTACTCATATGTCCTATATATCCAATACCTTCACATTTTGGTCTTATTTCTAGTATAATTAACTCTTTCATTCCTTTTCCATGTTTTCCTAAACCTGTGTCTTTGTATCCCATTTTATTTAATAATTTTGAACCAATCCCTTTAGTATGACTTTAAAAATAGCCAAATTGATCATCAGACTAATCCCTATCAACATCAACACAAATTTAAGCATCATTATCCTTACCATAATTTGAATCTTTATCATCATCAATTTTAAAAACATAAGTTTTTTTTAACCAAACACAAACTATATTTAAATAGTTTGAGTTGCACTCTATATATTTTCTTTTTGTTTCAACATGCATTTACTATCATAGGTTCCAAGTCATTATTGGATTCCTCATTACTTGATAATAGATATATATGATTTACCATAATATTCTTGTGTACACATTATGATTCTACAACATACCCTTGTTGATTACTCTGATTTCTCTAATTTTCTTTAGGATATTCTTAGTCTTGATCCTTCTTAGTGAATGCATTATTCTTACAAGATTTTATATAATGCCTTTTTTCACAAATATGACAATACTTTATTTTTTATTTTGTGATGAAGTGAAGTATCCTTTTGCTAATACAAGAGCATTATTGGATGACTTATTTCTCAATTGAATTTCAAGTTCATATTGTTGAGGGATATTTACTAATTCCTCAAATGACACATTTTTATTTGATACTAGAAGAGATGTGACCAATATTTTGAATGATTCAAGAAGTTCTCTAAGTACAATTATAACCAATAATTTATCTTCAACATTCTCCTAAGGTATACAATTTTGATTTTAATTCTAATATTCTTCAAAGAAAATATTCTATATTTTCTCAATCATGAACTTTTAGTGCATACAATTATGATTGAAGGTGTAAAATGGTTACCTCATTTTTCCCTTCAAATATCCTACCTAATTTTTGTCATGTAATTTTTTAATTTTTTGCTTCACTAATGTGTGCTTGAATTTTATCAGAGATGCCAAATAGAATTAACATCAAAGTTTTAGAATCATCTTTGAATTTTTGAATTTTAATTTTATCTTTTGGAATGTTACTTTGTCCATTCACCACATCCTAGGTTTTTTCAACAATGATTATTGAACTCATCTTACTTTTCCATGGCATAAAATTAGGCCCTTTTAATAATTGAGATTAATAAAAAAAATTCTTGTATTTTCCATTTTAATAGTTTCCTTTTAAGTTGACAACCTTATAACTCCAAATTTTAAAAACAAAATGTTCAATATTAAATTTGCAAATTTAATAATTATCAAATTTTCAAATCCTTTGAAGTAGAAAACCTTGTCTTCCAAATATTAAAAAAAAAAAATTAATTTACAAATTCTTCAAATTTTCTAACCTTTTTTTTATTTTTTTTACATGGTGGAATTGGTAGCCGCCATGAATCCGGGCAGGCTGTCAAGATTTTATGGCTACCATAGTATTCTGTGTTGTCTATCCCGAAATCCGCCACACAGATCTTCATGTAGTCTACCCCTATAACCGCCATGCCACAATCATTTTAAACTTTTTACACCGCTGAAAGCACCAGGAAAGGGACAAGCGTTCAGTCCGGAGGCCCGAGATTTGAACCTTGGAACTCCACCCCCCTTATGGGGTTTGGATGAACCAATTGGTCTACACCTCAGACCTATTTTCTAACCTTTAAGTTGTTATTTTTCTTGTTTTTAATTTGTTTGGAGTAAAAAACATCTTTCTCTCAAAAATTTCAATTTATCAAATATTAATCAATTTTCTATTTTCAATTTAAGAATTTTTAAATTCTAAATTTTAAATTCCCCTTATAACTCCTAAATTGCATCACTTTATAATCACAAATTTCAAATCTCACTTATCTCTCCCTAAATAAAAAATTCAAATTTGTAATAGTCTTTCAAATTCCCATTAATATATTTGTCCTTCAAAATTTTTCTTTATAAAAAAATTAAACTCTTCACTTAAAAAATAAATATTTTCAATTTAAAATACCTCACACAAGAATTCAAAGGATTTCATGTCCATTTTATTAACAATTATCTTGGAGGTCAATGCTTATCACACCAATTTCACATGAAAACAATCAATTTCAAAGCACTATATGTTAAGATTGGTAAATAAGATAATACTCTCAAAATAACAAGTAGAATAAGACTAATGTTTTATCCTCATACAAATGCTAGACATCTGATTTTAACTATAACACTATGAAAGATAAATATTTAAAATTATTTGTAAAAAAATTAGAATGTTAACTATTTCTCCAATGAAGTTTCATGCGGTCATATTTTTTTTGAGAGCATTACAAAGTGAATTTACTTGCAACATTTCCTCCTATTTTTGGTGCATATATGAATTATAATTGAGCATGAATACTTAAGTTTCATTATTTTGAAATTAGTCCACACATGCTTTTAACATTGTCTGAATATTCTATAAAATTAAACAATGTTTCTTGAACTACAAGCATTACAGATGTCAAACGTTCTCTATTTTCTCATAAGTCCAAATTTATAACAGACTCCACACTCTAAATTTATATGTTCAAAGATTCCTAGAAAATATTACCATAATTTTTTATTGGGCAATATTCTCCTTTAACATAGACACTCTCCTTTGCACTTATTGCTCCTTTAAATATATCCAAAAATCTTCCACATAATAATTTTTTTAAATACTCTCTTCAATATTCAATTAATCAATATTTCATCAAAATTCATATATCTTATGACCTATGCATCCTCATAATTAAAATTTAATTCTTCACAATTAAAATATATTTAATAACAAACTTAATAATTAAATTCTATCTTGAATTGCGCACCCAATTTGTAATAGAGATAAAAATATATTAGCTTTGTGCTCTTTATAAGTGGAAAAACTAACTAGGCAATGTTTCAAATTTGGATGTTATGCTATCTGCTCTCAATGCTTGACTTCCAAATGTTGCTCTAGGTAAGCGTTATTGCATTGTGCTTTTATTCAAATTTAGGAAAATACATTATGTTTCAAATGCTTGATGATGTTGTATTCTCTATAGTCTTCTTGTCTTCCTCAATTTCAATCCTTTGTATGCTTAGTCCTTCTAAGGTGCTTCTCTTCCCAACTTAGAAAAAAATTTAAGACTTTCAAGCATCTTAGCTTTTGATTTTGATCAAATAATATAATAAATATATTATAGTGTTTTGTCCTATTTTCGCTGTATCAAATACTCATGGCACTTAGAAATATTCATATGTTCTCCCAAATATCTTCTCCATAAACCATTAATATTCTATTATCTTCAACTATAGCAAGCACACATCCAAATTTATTCCAAAATACTTTCCATCAAATCTATCAGAAAATTTATTTCTCTCTCGATCCTAGAAATAACAAACTCAAGTGCTTAGATGACTCTGCTACCACTATTATATTTTTAGCGAAATTATCATAGATTCCAATATCTAGTATTAAGTATAAATAGCAAAAAAATCACTTAGAATAATTTCAATAACAATGATTCATAGAATAACAAAAATATCTCACAAATGTATTCAATATCAAAATATTACAATATTGATTTAAAGAGATTACATTTTATGGAGCTTTGTCTCCCATATATAACTTTACATTACTTTTCATTTCTCTAACTATTACCCTAAAAAATTCAAGAGATGCATCCTTTCATATTCCTCTCATTAAGATAAAAATATCAGCTTGCCACATATCATGTGATTCTTCATTCTCTCTTGACACCTTGCACTTTCCTTCACATTGAAACATACATGAGATAAAATGAAAATCATTCTACCAAACTAATATTTATAAGGGAGCCAAATAATGTAATACTTCCAACTATCTATATCCTTGATTACCCAATAATTAGGCTATAATTCTACCTATTTCTTCATATGAGTAACAAATTAGATAGACAAGAGATTGGGTCTAACACTATGAATGTGAATAAATTCATAAAAAAAAGAAGTTCCAATACTAACATATGCACAACCTACCAAATATAATTCAGACTTAGCTACATTAAATACAATGTGTTATAACCTTGGGGAATATGTTTATGGTTTATCATGTGCCTTAATGCCACAAAATTTGTAATGCAATCATAATAAAGGATGGATGGATAAATATGAATTAATATTTACATGATCTTATTAGGTTTCACCATCACAACTATCATCATCCAATGAATATAAGGCAGTTGCATCAAAATCTCTTTTTTGTTTCTTTCTCAATATTTTTATGTGAACCTAGTAATGTTATGCTTTGCATCCTTTCTTCTTACAAAAATAATATTTTTAAAAGGATTCTTGGTCTTCATTTTATTCTACTTTGAGTTCTTATAATTTTGAGCTTTAAACATTTATTTTAGAAAATCCTAATGTAGAGGGTGAAAACTGCCCTGTCGTGTACAATCCCCAAAAGCTGTATTCACAAGAGAGAATCCTTTAGGTTGAACCATGGGGGTCTATTTTTATCTACACTAAATGCTAGGGGGTAAAGGTTCACCAGGAATTATTTAATAACTCAATCCAATTCTTCTAGTTTTCAAGAATGTTTGATGTATGAGATTCAAGACAAACACCTAGATTTGGCCTTTCTAAATCTATTCTATAAAATATAAAGGACAATGTAAAAATACAGAATGTAGGAATACAAGATCTAACCCTATAAATATTATTTTCTTTGAATACATTTTTTAATCTAGGGTTTTAAATAGATGATATTTAAGCAAGGGTTCAATAAGCGATACAAAAACAAAATTAACCCTAAATGCACAATATATGTTGTTTATATTTAAATGCCTAAAAATTACTTAAATATATTTCTATAAAATTAGATCTAGGGTTTGCAATATAATTATAAACACTCAAAAAATAGCCTAAAGACTAATCAGAATACTTAGCTTATCTGATGTTTTATCCTTGTTTTTATCCTTTTGTCCAAAGCTATCAATAATTCTTGTTCCTACAAGACAACTTAATAAAAAACTTGAAAATATTATTAGCATTAGGGGGCCTCCTTAGGGAACTGTACAACAATGCTTATAGGTATAAAAATCAACCCCCCTAGGTCCTATTAGCTGATCTTAGATAAAAAAAAGCATAAATTGACCTTTGGAAGAAAATAACTATAATACAATATAGCAGAATAGAATGATGGATCACAGAGTAGAATGTAACATCAAACTCTAAATGTAGACTAGAATGCAATGATGAAATTTGGGATAGAAAATTACCCCCAAATTTTACTCAAGTGATATTGTACTCCATAATAGGTGAGCACGATAACGCATAGGCATAATCACATCTCATAGTAGACTAGGTACGATTTCACCAAAGTGAGATGAAACATCTCAGACTGAAGTGAAATAATAAATCCAATATGCAATGAATAAAAAAAGTGTAGTAGAGTGTTTTTACTTGGCATAGTATGAGGAAGCAGGAAAAAAGGTTTGGAATATCTCGAATGGTTGATATATCCTTAGGGCTTCAATACCAATCCACCAAGAGTGAGCAAAAGTAATAAATAATCAATGCAATAGAAATCCAATCAATCTTCAAACTCCAAATCAAAATTGTTTGTGCACAAATAAAAAGGATTTAGATCGAATAGGAATACTTTGCAAGAAATCAAATGTTAGAGAGTGACAAATCAATAATCCATATAATGTGTGTGATCGTGTTGTGTGTGAGAAGTGAATTCAAAACCTTCTTATATAGTGGATTTGAATGTGAGAAAGTTAATGAAATCAAGGAGGACTGATGTAAAACACACCAATCCTAAAGAATTAGGGTTTCCTTGAGAAAAATTCTAAAAAGGTGAAATCATGCCCTATCAAGACCGATCACAATTTCACCATGCGAAGTTGTGCCCTATCAAGGACCGAGCATGATTTTGCATAGAGATAAAATAGGTAAAACATGAGGGAATAACCTTACCCTTGCCTTAGATAAGTCTAAGGGGCCTCCCAAAGAGCTCTAGGAAGATTTCTCAATAAATCATGTCAATTTTCCATGTCTACATTTTACCCCCTATTTGATGCATTTACGACCTAATAAATATGTCAAAAAAAATATGTAAACACACACAAATAAAATACTACAAGTAGAAATAGGGTGGCTGGTTTAGAAGAAAAAGATGGTGCAAAATGGTGTTATTTAGAATACTTTCATGTCTTGCATGTAAATCGAGGCATTAGGGACATTAATACCTCTAAGTCCAGGGTACCCCCTCTAGTTTTATGAGGAATAAATCCCTCATAAAAATTTAAAATATAGACTCGTAAGAAGAAACAAAACAAAGAAGAGAAAAAAAAGAGAGAAAAAGCACACAAAAAATAAGAGAGAAAATGAGCTCTGTGAGGAGATGGCACCATCGGTGCCATGTTTAGTTATTGTGAGAGGTGAGACTGGTATGAAATTAGAGAGGTCACGGGTAATATTGAAAACCACACTTGCATTTCAATTTTGTTCAATTTTATTCAATTTTTGGAGTGATTTTTTATGAAAACCAATGGTTTTCCCCTATATGACCTAGGCACAATTTTGCGACCTCCATGGTTTTTAGTGGTGAAATCGCACCTGGAAAATAGGACCATGTATGATTTCATGATATTGCTCCTCATGAAAATGGGACATGATCTCACTTCAGAGAAATCACGACACAAGAAAACCAAGAGAAATTTCACCAAAAAGGTAAAAGAAAGAAAGAAAAAGAAATAAAGAAAGAGAAGGAAGAAAAATAAGGAAAGGTGCAAGCAAGCTAACTTGGAAGATGCAAAATTGAAATTTTAGCAATTAAACTTAGAAAATTTTTATTTTATTTTAATGCAATTAATTTTAATTGATTTATTAATTTAGGAGATTAATTTTTTATTTATTGAACTAGTGGAAATTTTTATTTTATTTTATTTTTTCAATTGTTATTACAACTTAGAGTACTTGAGAGTCACGAGTGGAGATTCAACTCCTTGGATATGGAGCTAGAGGCACTTGAATAGGTAGAGAGGGATAAAATAGATGCAGTGGGATTATACCACCTGGTGAGGCTACCTCAAGTAGAGGCATACATGGCCCTACTAACAATAGTGGTGGTGAGATGGTGCCTAGAGTCATCCATCTTCTAGTTATCCACATGAGATAAGACCATTACATTATAGGATGTGTGGTGCATTTTGCGTATCTCTATCGAAGGGATAGTAGTTTACATAGTATGAGGGAAGCAAAAACCTTACAATAATATTTAGGAGGTTAATCCCACCAGGTGCAAGAGAGCACCATAGTCATAGATGACTTGGTGGGGTGATATGGGATGGATCCATTGATGACCATGCTTTGTGGGGTAGTGGATATATAATTGATGTTTCATACTAGTAGGTAACATCTACCATGGATTATGGTGGATGTTTTGGTAAACATGTAGTACCAGAGGTTTCAATTCACATGGGGTCCATATGTGCTAGTCTGCTTGTATAGGATATTATACAATTTCATGTATAAGATGCATACATGATTAGTATGCATGACATTGCTCCAGGTATGGATCTAGGAGCACATAGTAGTGTATAGATCGAATGCACTATCAGGACCACTACCCACCTGAGAGTTACCAGTAGCATACATATGGTATAGGTCCCTAGAGTGAGTTGCGAGGACCTACATCGGGCACTTGCCACAGATGAGGTGGGTAGAAGATGAGTTAAGGGAGGCCAAGATTATATGGTATCCCTAACATCTACACCCAATATTGGTTGAGGATAGGATAGATCTAGTGAGTATCAGGAGGATAAGGTGGTTGACTACTGATATAGGGGAGCCGTATGTCTTCTATATTGATTGAGTCCTAAGGTAGTTCAAGATCTTGTAGGAAATCCTAGACCTAGGGGATTACTGGTACCAGAGTGTCTACCAGGACCCAATAGGGGTGGTAGGTAGACCAAACTTGACTATATGGGTAGAGGAGGACTTGGATGATCTTCCTTACATGGATCCTAGGGTGGATGACATAGGAGTGGCCTTCAGCTACAAGAAGTGATATACAAGAGTCATTACCTAGAGGGTCTCCTTACCTATTTTGATATAGAGGTGCCAGGTGATGGGATCGAGTCTATAGTGAGATTTTTAGGAGGTATATCATAGAGCCACAAAGAGGGCACAACAAGGACCAATAGTTCAAGAATATATTTATCATCTCTAAGGGGAGGCGAGCCATCTAGAAACAAAGCATCAAAGGGCTTGGGTAGATGGGATGGTTATCATTACAAGTAGCCAATCTAGCAATGGAGTCTGCCTTCTACAAGTAGAGCTATAGAGGATAGGGGAGAGGCTGGAGGTGGCCATTCAATGGGCTACCTTATATGAGACCATGTATTACTAGGTGGTACCAACAAGGTAGAGAGTGAAACTCCCTCCATACCTCCAATTAGCTAGCATATCATGGTCTCGATCATAGACATTCTCAAATTCAATGTCTATGGGTATGTGATTACCTAGAAAACCTCCTCCTTCGGGCAGAGCATAGGAGATAGCCTCTCAGAGCTAGAGCTATGGATTGGGATGACATATCAATTTTTATTGTGGCATACATCCCTAGGGATTAGTTGAGTGTACTGGTATAGGACTGTGGTACACCAACCAGACATGAATGTATCTCTATTTTTCCATTGAGTAATAAATAGCTAATTTTTTATATATATTTTTGTGATTGTGTGCATGTGATTTGATTTATTTTATACATTCTTTAATTTTAATATTTTATGCATGCAATCTATCTTAATGCAAGACTATATGAAAAGCATGGATGGAATGTATGGAAGAAAGAAAACATAAGATAAAACACAAAATAAAACCAACAAGAAGAAGAAGAAGATAGAGGAAAATAAAAAGAAAGAAGAAGACAAAGAGGAAAAATATCCAAAGGTCAATCATATAAAATAGAGAAGGATAGATGAAACATAGTATCAAAATCAGCGTAGGTCACAAGGGACAAATTTGATTATATAATATGCATCATACAAAAAAAGAGGGAGTTAAACCCACTATGGGTATAATACTCATCATAAAGGATGAGGTGTTGGAGTCTAACCCGATATGATATTTTCTCGCTAATTGAATGTTGTGGGGTGATTACCCACTAGGATGTATGTTGAGGCCTACTGAAAATGGCTAGGGAGATTATCCTATAATGGGGTGTTAAGCCCGTTGAGTCAAAAGGAAGTATAACCCAATAGAATATTATATATGATAATATACCTGTTAGGATGTATAATTATCTTGTGTGGGGTGTAATATATAAGAACAAAATACATTAGGAAATTTCTACCCCCAATAGGGATTTAAAGCTAAACACAATATAATGATTGTGTGCAAATGTGCAGAGAAAATATATTAAAGAAATAAAGCCTACATACCTCCTCGTAAAAAGTAAAGGAAGCCAAATGATGCAGGAGCATCCGGTGGCAACAGAGCCATCTTGCATCAACAAAAAAAATTTCTAAGTGTTTGCCTTGATGTCGCGATATCACGATAGAGAAAAGTGTCTGGATATCGTGACATGTTGTATTTTCGTGACTCAAGAAGGACAGAGAAGGCACAAAGCAAAAATTTCATGATTTCATGACATGTCATGAAATCATGATCGAAAGAAGACAGAAAATGTGCAGAGCAAAAATGTTGCGATTTCGTGACATGTCACAAAATTGCGACTGAAAGAAGACAGGAAAGGCCAGAGAAGAAGATGTCATGAAATAGTGACATGTCATGAAATCACGATCGAAGAAGTAGAAAGAAAGCAAGGAAGGAAACTATCACGATATCACGACCCAAAATAGAGAGAGAAAGCAGAGAGCAAAGCTATCACGATATCGTGACATGTCACGATTTCACGACCCAAGAGGTGAAGAGAAGGTAGAAAGGAAAAATGTCACGATATCGCAACATGTCATGATTTCACAACCGAAAAGGAGAAAGAAGAGCCAAAAAGGAAAGATGTCGCGATATCGCGACATGTCGCATTATCACAACCAAAGGACGAGAGAAAGCACAAAGGAGAAAAAGTGTCGTGATATCGCGACATGTCGCATTATCGCGACCAAAGGACGAGAGAAAGTGCAAAGGAGAAAAAGTGTCATGATATCACGACATGTCGCATTTTCACGACCAAAGGACGAGAGAAGGCACAAAGGAGAAAAAGTGTCACGATATCGTGACATGTCAAATTTTTGTGACCAAAGGATGAGAGAAGGCGCAAAGGAGAAAAAGTGTCACGATATCACGACATGTCGCATTTTCACAACCAAAGGACGAGAGAAGGCGCAAAGGAGAAAAATGTCGTGATATCGTGACATGTCACATTTTTGCGATCCAAGGATGAGAGAAGGCGCAAGGGAGAAAAAGTTTCATGATATCGCGACATGTCCCATTTTCGTGACCAAAAGACAAGAGAAGGTGTAAGAGAGAAGTGTCGTGATATCGTGACATGTTGCATTTTTGTGACCAAAGGACGAGAGGAGGCGCAAGAGAGAAAAGTGTCACGATATCATGACATGTCACATTTGTGCAACCAGAAGACGAGGGGAGGCGCAAGAGAGAAAAGTGTCATGATATCATGACATGTCACATTTTCATGACTCGAAGAGGGCAGGAAGGCAGAGAAGCCAAAAGTGTCGTGATATCACGACATGTCGCATTTTCGTGACTCGAAGAGGGCAGGAAGGCAGAGAAGCCAAAAGTGTCGCGATATCGCGACATGTTGCATTTTTGTGACTCGAAGAGGGTCGAAAGGCAGAGAAGTCAAAAGTGTCGTGACATGTCACATTTTCATGACTTGAAGAGGGCAGGAATGCAGAGAAGCCAAAAGTGTCATGATATCGTGACATGTCGCATTTTTATGACCAAACAAAAGAAAAGAAAGGGCAGGTAGTTATAGGAGCCATTACAGAGGAAATTGTCGAGTGGTGGGTATACCGAACATCATCATTGGTTGACAGGCGAACAGAGTCTACAGTGGCAGCACTAAACAACACGTGGCACCAAGGTGCAATGGAAGCAGATGAAGATCAAGAGTTAGAAAGAAAGGCATTTTGAAAGCCAAGACAATGAAGAGGCATGGGAAATGAAATGAAGGGTCAAAAAAGGGAAACGAAGAGTCACACTAGATATTTTAAAAGGGGAAGCGAAGGCATGCACAAGGGTCAAAAAATGGCCGAGACAGTGTTGCAGACGTGAAGGCAAGAGGGCCATTATGGACCTGTTTGGGCTGTTTTTCTTCCAGAGTTGGAAATGCTGTAATGTAATAGAAAAAAAAAAATAAACTACCTTTCGGGATAAAGGAGTTTATTTGGCAGACTGCTGCCATTATTGTAAATTTTTCCAAGTTTAATGAATGAGAATTTGAGAATTTGGGAGGAGCGATTTTGGCTCCCCATCAAGTGGTATCAGAGTGGGAGTTCCTGAGCATGTAAATAGATCACCGAAAGTGAGGCAGTTTGCACCAAGATCTATGGAAGAGCGGGAGTTCCTGAGTGTGTAAATAGATCATCGAAAGTGAGGTAGTTTGCACTAGGATCTGTGGAAGAGCTTAGGAGTTCCTGAGTGTGTGAGCAGATCACCGAAAGTGAGGTAGTTTGCACCAAGATCTGTGGAAGAGCTTAGGGTTCCTGAGTGTGTGAGCAGATCACCGATAGTGAGGCAGTTTGCACCAAGATCTATGGAAGAGCGTAGGGTTCCTGAGTGTGTAAACAGATCGTCGGATGTGAGGTAGTTTACACCAGGATCTATGGAAAGGTTGTGAGAAGAGAGCGAGGAAGAATGCCTCCATGAAGAAACCATGGTGGTGGGAGAAATGTGGTACCTAAAGAAGATTTTAGAGCTTTGCAGAGGCAAGTGCAAGCCCTGCAAGAGGAGTTGCGAAGAGGGGTTGAGCCGAGGAGAAAAGAGTCATGCTGAGGTTGAATATTTTGCAAGATTTGAGATGTTGAAAAAGAAGGTGACAAAATAGTATAGAAGTGAAGGTCACTTCTCAATCCACCCCGGTTGTCTGATGCAGGAGCATCCGGTGGCAACAGAGCAATCTTGCATCAACAAAAAAATTTCTAAGTGTTTGCCTTGATGTCGTGATATCGCGACAGAGAAAAGTGTCGCGATATCGCGACATGTCACGTTTTCATGACTCAGGAAGGAGAGAGAAGGCATGGAGCAAAAATTTCATGATTTCGTGACATGTCACGAAATCATGATCGAAAGAAGACAGGAAAGGCGCGGAGCAAAAATGTCATGATTTCGTGACATGTCGCGAAATCACGACCGAAAGAAGACAAGAAAGGCTAGAGAAGAAAATGTCACGAAATCACGACATGTCACGAAATCACGATCGAAGGAGTAGAAAGAAAGCAAGGAAGGAAACTATCATGATATCATGACCCGAAACAGAGAGAGAAAGCAGAGAGCAAAGTTGTCGTGATATCGTGACATGTCACGATTTCTCAACCCGAGAGGCGAGGAGGAGGCAGAAAGGAAAGATGTCATGATATCGCGACATGTCACAATTTCACGACCAAAAAGGAGAAAGAAGAGTCGAAAAGGAAAGATGTCATGATATCGTGACATGTCGCATTATCGCGACCAAAGGACGAGAGAAAGCGCAAAGGAGAAAAAGTGTCACGATATCGCGACATGTCGCATTTTCGTGACCAAAGGATGAGAGAAGGCGCAAAGGAGAAAAAGTGTCACGATATCACGACATGTCGCATTTTCGCGACCAAAAGATGAGAGAAGGCGCAAAGGAGAAAAAGTGTCGCGATATCGTGACATGTCACATTATCGCGACCAAAGGATGAGAGAAGGTGCAAAGGAGAGAAAAGTGTTGCGATATCGCGACATGTCGCATTTTCATGACCAAAGGACGAGAGAAGGCGCAAAGGAGAGAAAAGTGTCGCGATATCGCGACATGTCACATTTTCATGACCAAAGGACGAGAGAAGGCGCAAGAGAGAAAAGTGTCACGATATCGTGACATGTCGCATTTTCATGACCAAAAGACGAGAGAAGGCGCAAGAGAGAAAAGTGTCACGATATCGCGACATGTCGCATTTTCACGACCAAAGGACGAGAGGAGGCACAAGAGAGAAAAGTGTCACGATATCGTGACATGTCACATTTTCGCGACCAAAAGATGAGGGAAGGTGCAAAAGAGAAAAGTGTCGCGATATCACGACATGTCGCATTTTCATGACTCAAAGAGGGTAGGAAGGCAGAGAAGCCAAAAGTGTCGTGATATCGCGACATGTCGCATTTTCGTGACTCAAAGAGGGTAGGAAGGCAGAGAAGCCAAAAGTGTCACGATATCGCGACATGTCGCATTTTCATGACTCGAAAAGGGCAGGAAGGTAGAGAAGCCAAAAGTGTCGTGATATCGTGACATGTCACATTTTCGTGACTCGAAGAGGGTAGGAAGGCAGAGAAGCCAAAAGTGTCACGATATCGCGACATGTCGCATTTTTGCGACCAAAAAAAAGAAAATAAAGGGTAGGCGGTTACAGGAGCCATTATAGAGGAAATTATCGAGCGATGGGTATACCAAACATCATCATTGGTTGACAGGTAGATAGAGTCTACAGTGGCAGCACTGAACAGCACATGGCACCAAGGTGCAGTGGAAGCAGACGAAGATCAAGAGTCGGAAAGAAAGGTGTTTCGAAAGCCAAGACAACGAAGAGGCATAGGAAATGAAATGAAGGGTCAAAAAAGGGAAACGAAGAGTCACGCCAGAGATTTTAAAAGGGGAAGCGAAGGCATGCACAAGGGTCAAAAAACTGCCGAGACAGTGTTGTAGATGTGAAGGCAAGAGGGCCATTCTGGACCTGTTTGGGCTATTTTTCTTCCAGAGTTGGAAATGTTGTAATGTAATAGAAAAAAAAAAAATAAACTACCTTTCGGGATAAAGGAGTTTATTTGGCAGACTGCTGCCATTATTGTAAATTTTTCCAAGTTTAATGAATGAGAATTTGAGAATTTGGGAGGAGCGATTTTGGCTCCCCATAAAGATGAAATGTTGTAATGTAATAGAAAAAATAAATAAACTACCTTTCAGGATAAAGGAGTTTATTTTGCAGACTGCTGCCATTATTGTAAAATTTTCCAAGTGTAATGAATGAGAATTTGAGAATTTGGGAGGAGCGATTTTGGCTCCCCATCAAGTGGTATCAGAGCGGGAGTTCTTGAGTGTGTAAACAGATCATCGAAAGTGAGGCAGTTTGCACCAGGATCTGTGGAAGAGTGAGAGTTCCTGAGTGTGTAAACAGATCACCGAAAGTGAGGCAGTTTGCACCAGGATCTATGGAAGAGCTTAGGGTTCTTGAGTGTGAGCAGATCATCGACAGTGAGGCAGTTTGCACTAGGATCTATGGAAGAGCTTAGGGTTCCTGAGTGTGTGAGCAGATCGTCGATAGTGAGGCAGTTTGCACCAGGATCTGTGGAAGAGCATAGGGTTCCTGAGTGTGTAAACAGATCATCGGATGTGAGGCAGTTTACACCAGGATCTGTGGAAAGGTTGTGAGAAGAGAGCGAGGAAGAATGCCTCCATGAAGAAACCATGGTGGTGGGAGAAATGTGGTACCTAAAGAAGATTTTAGAGCTTTACAAAGGCAAGTGCAAGCCCTGCAAGAGGAGTTGCGAAGAGGGGTTGAGCCAAGGAGAAAAGAGTCGTGCTGAGGTTGAAGATTTTGCAAGATTTGAGATGTTGAAAAAGAAGGTGACAGAATAGTATAGAAGTGAAGGTCACTTCTCAATCCACCTCGGTTGTCTGATGTAGGAGCATCCGGTGGCAGCAGAGCAATCTTGCATCAACAAAAAAATTTCTAAGTGTTTGCCTTGATGTCGCGATATCACGACAGAGAAAAGTGTCATGATATCGTGACATGTCACGTTTTCACGACTCAATAAGGAGAGAGAAGGCACGGAGCAAAAATTTTGTGATTTCATGACATGTCACGAAATCATGACCGAAAGAAGACAGGAAAGGCACGGAGCAAAAATGTCATGATTTCGTGACATGTCACGAAATCATGACCGAAAGAAGACAGGAAAGGCCAAAGAAGAAAATGTCGCAAAATCGTGACATGTCGCAAAATCATGACATGTCGCAAAATCGTGACTAAAGGAGCAGAAAGAAAGCAAGGAAGGAAACTGTCATGATATCATGACCCAAAATAGAGAGAGAAAGCAGAGAGCAAAGTTGTCGTGATATCACGACATGTCACGATTTTGTGACCCGAGAGGCGAGGAGGAGGCAGAAAGGAAAGATGTCGCGATATCGCAACATGTCATGATTTCATGACCAAAAAGGAGAAAGAAGAGCCGAAAAGGAAAGATGTCACGATATCGTGACATGTCGCATTATCGTGACCAAAGGATGAGAGAAAGTGCAAAGGAGAAAAAGTGTCGCGATATCGCGACATGTTTCATTATCATGACCAAAGGATGAGAGAAAGCGCAAAGGAGAAAAAGTGTCGTGATATCGCGACATGTCACATTTTTGCGACCAAAGGACGAGAGAAGGCGCAAAGGAGAAAAAGTGTCACGATATCATGACATGTCACATTTTCACGACCAAAGGATGAGAGAAGGCACAAAGGAGAAAAAGTGTCGCGATATCACGACATGTCGCATTTTCGTGACCAAAGGACGAGAGAAGGCACAAAGGAGAAAAAGTGTCATGATATCGCGACATGTCACATTTTCATGATCCAAGTAAGAGAGAAGGCGTAAGGGAGAAAAAGTGTCGCGATATCGTGACATGTCGCATTTTCACGACCAAAATACAAGAGAAGGCACAAGAGAGAAAATTGTCGCGATATCACGACATGTCGCATTTTCATGACCAAAGGACGAGAGGAGGTGCAAGAGAGAAAAGTGTCGCGATATCGCGACATGTCGCATTTTCACGACTCAAGAAGATGAGGGGAGGCACAAGAGAGAAAAGTGTCATGATATCGTGACATGTCGCATTTTTGCAACTCGAAGAGGGTAGGAAGGCAGAGAAGCCAAAAGTGTCACGATATCGTGACATGTCGTATTTTTGCAACTCAAAGAGAGTAGGAAGGTAGAGAAGCCAAAAGTGTCACGATATTGTGACATGTCGCATTTTCATGACTCAAAAAGGGTCAAAAGGTAGAGAAGCCAAAAGTGTCACGACATCACGACATGTTGCATTTTCACTACTCAAAGAGGGCAGGAAGGCAAAGAAGGCAAAAGTGTCACGATATCGTGACATGTCGCATTTTCGTGACCAAAAAAAAGAAAAGAAAGGGCAAGCGATTATAGGAGTCATTACAGAGGAAATTATCGAGTGGTGGGTATACCGAACATCATCATTGGTTGACAGGCGGATAGAGTCTACAATGGTAGCACTGAACAACACGTGGCACCAAGGTGCAGTGAAAGCAGACAAATATCAAGAGTCAAAAAGAAAGGCATTTTGAAAGCCAAGACAACGAAGAGGCACAAGAAATGAAATGAAGGGTCATAAAAGGGAAATAGAGAGTCACGCCAAATATTTTAAAAGGGGAAGTGAAGGCATGCACAAGGGTCAAAAAATGACCGAGATAGTGTTGCAGACGTGAAGGCAAGAGGGCCATTCTGGACCTGTTTGGGCTATTTTTCTTCTAGAGTTGGAAATGTTGTAATGTAATAGAAAAAAATAAACTACCTTTTGGGATAAAGGAGTTTATTTGGCAGATTGCTGCCATTATTGTAAATTTTTCCAAGTTTAATGAATGAGAATTTGAGAATTTGGGAGGAGCGATTTTGGCTCCCCATCACCAAAGAAGAGAAATAATACAATGAAAAAGCAATAATAAAATATTAAAAAACTATCATCATTGATCCAAGAGATACTCTCACTACTTCCAAGACCAAGGAAGATAAAACTTGAAGAAGGTAATAAAAGAAAGAAAGAATACTGAAGACGAATACCATAGGTGGGGATATTACTAGGCATTAGAACCCTAGAGAGAATGCAATGCATGTCATCTATGACCTAACTAGGTATCATCACATGCCATTGTCACAAGATTACAAAAATCTATATGATAAAATAGTCATGAACAAGAAATCATGTAAAATATGACATTCAAGCATGCATGTTGCATTAAATGTTAGGCAAACAATGCAAAAGGACGACAAGAAAAAATGTAGTATGAATAAGTAGATGGATGCAATAGAAATACCAATGCACATATAAATGATAATTAATTAATTTGATGCAATTTTTTTATTTTTTTATTGTTAATTAATTTAATTGATTAATTTAAACAAGCAAAACAAAAGTTGACACAAAATCTAAGTGTGTTGCTTTTCTTAACAAAATGAACAGGTGTACCATGGAATATTTTATAAAAGAAATTGCTAAAAGATAAGCCTTATCAATAATTAGGATTACAGAGAGGCTCCTTCATAGCTCTTTCTTTGGAATCCATAGCACGATAATCAATGCATTCTTGAACATAACCATTATTTTTAACATAAGCAGGAGCAATTCCTAATTTCGTAAGATCATTATAGTAAAACAAAGTAGGATCCTCTTCCAAAATAGAAGGCTTATTTTTAGAACATACATAATTAATCATATTGCAAAACAAGATATCAGAATAATAAGGGAGACCATCATCCTCATCACCCAATCCTATATTTTGATAATCCATATATTCAGCATAAGGCATAAGATGATCATCATTATCAAATGGTAAAGGTTGGTATTTGCTAGGTATAAAACCTATGCCACATATCCTAGGCCAGATCTCGACATTGAAAGGATCTTGAATGACCATATGTTGTGGCCCTAGACATTTACCTACATATCCCATACTATATAGGATCCATTTAGGAAGTGGGTAATCATTGGAAAGGTAACAATGAGTAAAAGTGTTGGCAATTTTGGGTACCTTGGGTACATTGCATTTGCTCAAGTGTATAAGTTGTCATTGATGTCAAGAAGCTTTTGAAGGAATTTGATTTGATGTAAAATAATTTGTTTTGATGAAGGTTCGGCATGACAGGTTCGAAAGAAAGTAAGTTGGAAAAATGTCGCGATATCGTGACATGTCGCATTTTCACGACTTAAGCAGGAGAGAGAAAGCTTTTTAGAAAAGTGTCACGATATCGCGACATGTCGCATTTTCGCGACTTAAGCAGGGAAGAGAAAGATTTTTAGAAAAGTGTCGCGATATCGCGACATGTCGCAGTTTCGCGACTCAAAGAGGAGAGAGAATGTTCGAAGTCAAAAATGTCACGATTTCGCGACATATTGCAAGGAAGGTTGAACGGACGAAAAAGTGTCACGATTTCATGACATAATGCAGGAGAGAGAGTCAAGGAGAAAAAGTGTCACGATTTCGCGACAAGTCAGAAGACAAAGTGGAAGCAAGATAAAGTGTCATGATTTCGTGACATGCTGTAGATGAAAATGTTCCAAGTAAGAACTGTCACGATTTCATGACATGCAGAAAAGGGAAGAGTCTAAAATGAGAAGCGTCATGATTTCATGACAGGTTGTAGAGAAGTCGTACGAAAGCTGAAAGCGTCACGATTTCGTGATAGGTTGCAAAGAAAATGTACGGAAGCTAGAAGTGTCATGATTTCATGACAAATTCAAGGAGGAAGAGCTCAAAGGCGAAAGCGTCATGATTTCGTGACATGTTCCATTTTTGCTAGTGCAAGCAGACAAGAGTGCAAGGAAGAGAAAGTGTCACGATTTCATGATAGATTGAGATGGCAGCGTTCGGTTGGAGAAAGTGTCATGATTTTGTGACAAAAGTAGAGAGGAAGGCTATGAAGACAGAAGTGTCACGATTTCATGACAAAAGCAGAAAGGAGGTCGATGAAGGGAGAAATGTCATGATATCACGACAAAAGCAAAGTTGATGCTGACTAAGTCAGAAGTGTCACGATATCGTGATAGGAGCTTAGTTGAAGTCGACAAAGGCTGAAGTGTCACGATATCGTGACAAAAGCCAAAAGGAAGTGTGCGGTTGCAAAAGTGTCATGATATCGTGACATGTTGTAGTTTCATGGTAGAAGCTACAGAAGAGTTACAGAGGTAGTGAAGCGACAAAGTTAAATGTGAGCCGACGATGTTTAGGGTTTGTAGCCGACGTAGTTTAGGGTTTGCAGCCGACGTAGTTTAGGGTTGTGCAGCCGACTAAGATCAAAGTTTTTGATCTTGAAAGTGTTAGTATAAAAGGAGGGTTGTTTGGAGAGTTGAGAGTGCATCGAATGCGTTGTTGAAGTGCGCAAGTTAAGTCTACGGTGCGCAGAGAGCGAGTCATGCCGAATCGAGCTAAGTGCGAAGCAAGAACGCACAGGGAGCAGAAAAGCGCAAAGCTGTTGGGTGCATCATTTTTGCGACGTTCGAAGATAATGGGCAAGCTTTGTGAGAGCTTGTGAGCAGGTTTTGGACAAGTCATTGAGAGGGATTGTTGGACAGATTTGAGCAAGCTTTTGTTGAGCTTGTGGAGCATTTTGGGCAGGTTCTAGTGAGAACTTGCAAAGCAGATCTGAGACAAGTCTTGGTGAAGACTTGGGTGAAGATCAAGCAAGCTTTAGTGAAAGCTTGTGAACCACTTTTGTGAACCAGATTTGAGGACCAGTTGAGGACAGAGATTGGTGCAGATTTGAGGACAGATTTGTACCCAGACCAGAGAAAGAGGACGAGGACATTTGTGCCAGACCGAAGGACTGTGTTTGGTGCAGATCAGAGAAAGAGAACGAGGACATTTGTGCTAAACCGAAGGACTGTGTTTAGTGCAAATTCGAGGACCAGCTTTGGAGGTGATAGAGTTGAGGACAGAGGTCTCCAGCCAGAGCAGGGAGGACAGGTGTCTTCTATGGATAGAGTTCCATTTGCTAAGGGCAGCGGAGGCAGAGGTCTTCTAAGAGGATCACCAGCCAGAGCAGAGCTAGGGGATTGGTGTCTCCTATGGGTTGGTGCCCACGAACTCGAGATTAGGGGATTGGTGTCTCCTTTGGGTTGGTGCCCATAAACATTGTAATCGGGAAAGGTATTCCCCAAATTTGGATTGATAAAATTTAGTGAAAGATTTTATCCGTGGATGTAGCTCACATTGAGCGAAACACGTAAATTGGTGTCTCATGTGTGTGTGACGATTTGTACATTGCTTTGGTTTCTGCTATTGATATTGCCATTGATATATTGTATAATATTGATTGGGATAAGAAAAGTAAAAAGTGGTCTTATACTGTTCACCCCCCCTCTCAGTATAAGCTTGTGTTCTTCAATTGGTATCAGAGCGGGTGCCTTCGAAAAGTTTAACAACTTGAAGGAAAAGCTAGTAAAGAACACAATGGATTATTCAAGTGGCAATGCAACACCTATTCTTGATGGGTCAGATTTTGGTCTTTGGAGTGCAAGGATGAAGGTTCATCTAATGGCACTTGGTAATGAGGTATGGGAAGTAATTGAAGATGAGTACACTATTTCCGTACATGGTCCAAATACTAAAGAAGAAAGGCTCCTACATCACAACAATTCAAAAGCAATGAATGCAATCCTGAAAGGCTTACAGAAAGCAGATCTCACCAAAGTAATTCACTGCAAGACAGCTAGTGAAATGTGGAAACAATTGCAGGTGGTTCATACGGGTGATACAAATGTCAGAAAGGCCAAGTTGAGACACTTCAAAGGTATGTTTGAACAACTCAAGATGAATGATGATGAAAATATTAGTGACTACATGCTTCGTATGGATGAGGTTGTTAACTCCATGAAAGACTTAGGTCTTGAGCTTGCTGAAAATGATGTTTGTGATAAGATTTTAAGATCTCTTCCTAATAGATTTAGTGAAAATATTTCTGCTATTGAGGAAGCTAAAGATTTGGATAAGTTGAAAAAGGATGAGCTCCATAGTATACTTGCAGCATTTGAGTTGAGAACTCAAGTGAAGGTTGATGTCAAGAAAGAGGCAGATTTCAAGGCTACCAAGAAATCCAAGGGTAAACAACTTCAAGAGAGTGATGAGTCTTCTAGTGATGAAGAGGCATATTACAGCAAGAAAGGCAAGTTCTCTAGAAAGCACAAAAGCGTGAAAAATATAAGATGTTTCAATTGTGGAAAGTTTGGTCATTATGCTACTGATCGTACTTTTCCCAAGGATGAAAGTGATGAAGATAAACAGGATTCTAAGAGCAAGGATTCTGAAAAGCACAAGCATCACAGAAAGAACAAAGATGAGCACAACAATCAAGGAAAGAGGTATTCTCACAAGCACAAGAAGAGTTTCTACCTAGACAAAGCAAGTAAGTGTTCTAGTAGTGATAGTGAAAGTTCTTCAAGTGATAATGAAAATGAGATGTTGTTCATATCAAAAAAAGAGGAAGAACCGAAACATAGATTCATTATCATGAAATGTCTTAGATGTGGAAATTTTGGTCACCTTGAGGATGATTGCACAAATAATGATTTGGTTTCTAGTATGTATGAGGATGCTTCAAAAAACTATAAGGAAGATGCGTGTATGGTTTTTGAAAAAGGTAGCACCTCTAGTGATAAGAAATCTGAAAAAGGCTTTGATGATTCAGAAAGCAAACAAATAAAGGATCTTGAAAGTGAACTTACTAACGCTCTTAGTGTTTTGAAAAAGGAAAGAAAGAAGAATGCTAGACTCAAGGATAAGTTAGATGAATGTTGTATGGAGAGAGATGATCTTATAGAAAGTCTTGACTTCTCTATGGCTAAGACACAAGAACTCAAGGATGAGTTAGAGTCTAAGGTTCTTGAGTATAGTGAGTTAGAACAGAAAATGGCTTCTTTGAAAGAGGAAACTAAAGAGTACAAGGATAAGCTTTACAGGTTTCAAGATAGCTCCAAAAAGGTTAAGTCACTCATCAAAGGTCAAAGAAAGACAACGGATAAAACAGGCCTTGGTTTTGTTAAGCCACACAAGGAACAAGCTGGAGAGTCTAGTAAGAGACTCCAAAAGGAAGAGAGTTCTGATGAGGAAAGTATTTCAGATCATGAGTCCTTGAATGATAGATGCGCAGAAATAGAAAACAGAATTCAGAATAAGAAGAAGAAGTTTTCAGGACCCAAGAGGTCGAATAAAGGAAAATTTCACAGCAGATGTTTTGCGTGTCACAGGTTTGGTCACATGGCTTGCACATTGCATGGCTCAAGTGAAGAAGGTAAATGACAATTTCAGAAGTGCTAGTTTCTTTCAAGGGTATTGCTACTCTTGTCAACAGTTTGGGCACAAGGCAGTCTATTGCAAGGTAAATAACAGGAACAGGTTTGATCAAAACAGGTTTAGTCAGAACAAGAGGATTCAAAGAATAGGTATGCCTAAAAGAAATAACATTGTTACTTGTTATAAGTGCAACAATGGAGGTCACACAGCTAGACAGTGTAGAGCTGAACTTCCAAGGTACAGGAACAGGAACAGTGGTATGAACAGGTCCAAGGATCAAGGCATGGATAAGAACAGGAATGAGAACAGTGACAGGAATAGGAACAGGAATACGGGCAAAGAGTTCAAGAGAAGGCCCGACAAGGAAATTATAGACGCTGATGATGATCAGTGCCTAATGGGAGTTTTACTCCCACCCCAGAATTAATCACCTCATCAGGAGGTGGGGGAGGGACTAAGCTAAGAGGCTAATTCTTAGTCCTGAGTCCCAAAGGTCGCCCTTTGCCATTGATGACAAAGGGGGAGAGATATGAGTAAGGGGGAGAGCTTCAAAGTGAAGAGGAAAGCTTCAAGTCAGGGGGAGCAAAACTTCAAAGAAATATTCTCAGTTGTGGGCACAGTTCATCAGTTGTTAAGCACAGTTGGTTTCAGTTTTGGCTCTTGAGAAGCGTTTTTTAGTAAAGGTTTGCCATCAATGACAAAGGGGGAGATTGTTGGCAATTTTGGGTACCTTGGGTACATTGCATTTGCTCAAGTGTATAAGTTGTCATTGATGTCAAGAAGCTTTTGAAGGAATTTGATTTGATGTAAAATAATTTGTTTTGATGAAGGTTCGGCATGACAGGTTCGAAAGAAAGTAAGTTGGAAAAATGTCGCGATATCGCGACATGTCGCATTTTCGTGACTTAAGAAGGAGAGAGAAAGATTTTTAGAAAAGTGTCACGATATCGCGACATGTCGCATTTTTGCGACTTAAGCAGTGAGAGAAAGATTTTTAGAAAAGTGTCGCGATATCGCGACATGTCGCAGTTTCACGACTCAAAGAGGAGAGAGAATGTTCGGAGTCGAAATGTCACGATTTCGTGACATATTGCAAGGAAGGTTGAACGGATGAAAAAGTGTCACGATTTCGTGACATGTTGCAGGAGAGAGAGTCAAGGAGAAAAAGTGTCACGATTTCATGACAAGTTAGAAGACAAAGTGGAAGCAAGATAAAGTGTCACGATTTCACGACATGTTGCAGATGAAAATGTTCCAAGTAAGAACTGTCATGATTTTGCGACATGCAACAAAGGGAAGAGTCTGAAATGAGAAGCATCACGATTTCGTGACAGGTTGTAGAGAAGTCGTACGGAAGCTGAAAGCGTCATGATTTCGTGATAGGCTACAAAGAAAACGTACGAAAGCTAGAAGTGTCATGATTTCATGACAAATTCAAGGAGGAAGAGCTCAAAGGTGAAAGCATCATGATTTCATGACATGTTCCATTTTTGCTAGTGCAAGTAGACAAGAGTGCAAGGAAGAGAAAGTGTCACGATTTCATGACAGATTGAGATGGCAGCGTTCGGTTGGAGAAAGTGTCACGATTTCATGACAAAAATAGAATGCAAGCCTTCTATAGGAGAAGTGTCATGATTTCATGACAAAAGCAGAGAGGAAGGCTATGAAGACAGAAGTGTCACGATATCATGACAAAAGCAAAGTTGATGCTGACTAAGTCAGAAGTGTCGCGATATCGCGATAGGAGCTTAGTTGAAGTCGACAAAGGCTGAAGTGTCGCGATATCGTGACAAAAGCCAAAAGGAAGTGTGCGGTTGCAAAAGTGTCACGATATCGCGACATGTTGTAGTTTCACGGCAGAAGCTACAGAAGAGTTACAGAGGCAGTGAAGCGACAAAGTTAAATGTGAGCCGACGATGTTTAGGGTTTGTAGCCGACGTAGTTTAGGGTTGTGCAGCTGACTAAGATCAAAGTTTTTGATCTTGAAAGTGTTAGTATAAAAGGAGGGCTGTTTGGAGAGTTGAGAGTGCATCGAATGCATTGTTGAAGTGCGCAAGTTAAGTCTACGGTGCGCAGAGAGCGAGTCATGCCGAATCGAGCTAAGTGCGAAGCAAGAACGCACAGGGAGAAAAAAGTGCAAAGCTATTGGGTGCATCATTTTTGCGACGTTCGAAGATAATGGGCAAGCTTTGTGAGAGCTTGTGAGCAGGTTTTGGACAAGTCATTGAGAGGGATTGTTGGACAGATTTGAGCAAGCTTTTGTTGAGCTTGTGGAGCAGTTTGGGCAGGTTCTAGTGAGAACTTGCAAAGCAGATCTGAGACAAGTCTTGGTGAAGACTTGGGTGAAGATCAAGCAAGCTTTAGTGAAAGCTTGTGAACCACTTTTGTGAACCAGATTTGAGGACCAGTTGAGGACAGAGATTGGTGCAGATTTGAGGACAGATTTGTACCCAGACCAGAGAAAGAGGACGAGGACATTTGTGCCAGATCGAAGGACTGTGTTTGGTGCAGATCAGAGAAAGAGAACGAGGACATTTGTGCTAAACCGAAGGACTATGTTTAGTGCAAATTCGAGGACCAGCTTTGGAGGTGATAGAGTTGAGGACAGAGGTCTCCAACCAGAGCAGGGAGGACAGGTGTCTTCTATGGATAGAGTTCCATTTGCTAAGGGCAGCGGAGGCAGAGGTCTTCTAAGAGGATCACCAGCCAGAGCAGAGCTAGGGGATTGGTGTCTCCTATGGGTTGGTGCCCACGAACTCGAGATTAGGGGATTGGTGTCTCCTTTGGGTTGGTGCCCATAAACATTGTAATCGGGAAAGGTATTCCCCAAATTTGGATTGATAAAATTTAGTGAAAGATTTTATCCGTGGATGTAGCTCACATTGAGCGAAACACGTAAATTGGTGTCTCATGTGTGTGTGACGATTTGTACATTGCTTTGGTTTCTGCTATTGATATTGCCATTGATATATTGTATAATATTGATTGGGATAAGAAAAGTAAAAAGTGGTCTTATACTGTTCACCCCCCCTCTCAGTATAAGCTTGTGTTCTTCAAAAAGAATGCTTAATGGGAGTTGGGTTGCTATGACATATCCTTTATTCAAAGGAAATTCCTACAAAGACAAAGGTACATGTGACAATGTGCATAACATCACCTTTCTTATGGGGTAAACCCATGGTTCTTGGTGATGGTGATAGCTTGGCTAGATTTAGAAGAGGTGATTGAAGAAACTGATTATCCTAATACCAAGATGAGAGATTGAAGAGGTGATGTGTTCCTCCCTCTTTATTAAATTTTGAAATTGTTTTGATATATGAGATGAGGAATGTGGAGAAACCATTGAAGAAATAGGACACAGTTTAAAATCAGATCGAGCTCACTCTACATTTGAACAAAAATTAAATGGTTGAGGGTTTCCTGGAATGGTGATAACTTGGTTTTTGAATTCAAACTTTAAGAATTGATGAAGAGTCGAAGGGAAAAACTTAATTGCATGAATGCAAGGTCATCCAATAAGAAGATTAAAAGATGCAGGACAATGTACCACATAATCAAAGTATCTAATATTTCAACCTTAAGGGGAAGAGATATGTCACCACAAGATTCTTGGGACTCATTGTTGAAATTTTTTATAATGATATCAGATTTTGTAAAATATTCCTCTTTTAATCTAAAAGAATTGATATGTACACAAATTGAGGGAAGAACCATTATCAATAAAAATTATCTTAATAAAGGTATCCCCAATAAGTGTAGTGATGTAAAGTGAAGAATTTTCTTGCAAGTTTGAGGAAGGTTTATCATCATCCGAGAATGAGATATGATGTATCCCAAGAGAACCTACAACATCAACTATAGCATTGGAAGAAATATTTGAAGGAACTGATTGTTGCTTTAATTTTTTTATCAAAGCATCTCTATGGTTGGGAGAAGTTTGTAGGAGTTCTAAAATGAATATATTTGCTAGAGTACTAGCCAACTACTTTTGAATATCAGATGAAACCTTAGGCTGTGATATCAATACAATAGGTGGAATCCTTGCATCTAAAAATTTTCTTTGATTACTCTTCAAAATTGAATCATATTATAAACAAAATTCTATCCTTACTGAGGATGCTGGTCTTCTTTTAGTTACCCCAACCATACAAACCATATTGCCATAGGGAGGAGGCTCATTCTGATGAGCCACCTAATTTGCTACTTGTTGATTATGTTTTGGTAATGGATATTTAAATATTCCTATATCTTGATTAGTAGTTACAACTTGTTGGGTAGGTACTTGACAATTCATTGCCTGAGAATTACCTAAGTCAATACATCCTACATCAGTCAAATATTGAACCACATGTTTTAAATTATTACAAGAATTTGTCTAATATCCTTCCACTCTATGATATGCACAATGCTGACCTGTCTTATACCAATGAGCTATAGTATCTGGTTGTATTATGGGAGGTAATTCAATTACATTGGCTTCCAAAAGTTGTTTCAAAGCTCCTTCCATAAACATATTAAGCCTTGTAAAATTCTTTGTGGAGGTTTTTGAAGTACTATCTTTTATAGGTTGTTAGTAATATTATTAACAAGCCTACTATCCATTCCACTATCACCTCCTATGTGCTTGTTCTTAGGTTGAGACTTAGAAGGTTTCTCTTCTCTCAATTTGAGTTGGCCTCTTCTAATAAGGGTTTCTTCTACTTTTCTTGCTAAATAAATTGCTTGATAAAAAGATGTAATAGTAGTAGTCTCTAATGCATAAGATAATTTTTGTAAATTACCAATAAATATCTCAAGCATATCCTTTGGTGGTAAAGTATACCTCAATTTTCCAACTAAACTTCTCCAACGAGCCAACAATTCTGAAAAGATTTACTCTTTATTTTATTTCAAACTATACACATATTTCATTGTTATTTCCTTGTCAATGTAAACACCTAATTGTTGAACAAGTAATTTTTATTTTTCTTCAAAGTTATTCAAGTAATAATTGGGCAACTGATAATACCACTCTAATGCCATGCCATCAAGACTCTTAGGAAATATTTTTAGTAACATGTCATCATAAATGATATCATGGAAAGTTATTATAAACCTTCTTAGATGCTCTATTAGATATTTTGTACCCTTATAAATAGGTAAAACTAGCATAGAAAAATGCTTAGGATAAGGTCTAGTAGAAATAATAGAATTCAATGGTTGATTACATATTTCCTTATAACTGGAAGTAAAACTTGAAGGTTAAATCATCTCAACTTTTGATACCAATTGCTTTGCCATATTTTCCCAATTTTGCACTTCTAGATTATTGTTATGTGTTATTCCAAGATTCCCATATGTGTGTTGAGGAGCCAATGCTTTATTTAGGTTGGAAGCATGGAAACTATTATTATATGTGGCACCTTGTGAAAATGGACAGCTAACATTGGATAGAACAAAAGAAAAAATGTTGATATTAGAATATTGAGGTAGAAATTGAAAATACTTTTGAGTAACAATACTAATCGAAGGAGCTTGAAAATTCCTTCCAATGTTGGTGGTTGTAGTAGTGTCAATGGATTGGTTCAAATTGTTTGTATGCATTTATTTAGGCAAGGGGTTATTTTGGTCAAGCATAGGGGATTTTATTGGACAAGTATGTGGAGGAGTTTCACCATTTTCAATATGAGATTATCATTCCATACCCTCTAACATCTTATCCCTATTAGCTTTCATAAAACCCCAAATGTGCTCAAATGATGAAAATATAAACCAACCATTAGGGCCTTAATAAGGATAAAAATTCATTTTAATTTCCATATTATCTTATTATTATAGATCTATGTAAGGATCCTTTCTACCAATCTAATCATATTCAAGAGAAACATAATCAGATCCAAGTTGCTTTCACTGACTTCTAAGGAAAGGAGCCATTAGAAAAGTGAAAGGATAGAAAAGAATGCTAACAACAGAAACAAAATGATTTTTTTAGAATGATTATTAATGTTTTCAACCACACAAACAAATTTAATGATCTTATTTAAAAAAAATTTAAAATAAAATGAGGTGTTCACATCAGGTTCACCAAATATGTAGAGGGGGAAAACTGCCCTACCACGTACAATTCCCAAAAGTTTGATCCACAAAAGAGAAGCATTTGAGGTGAATCGCGGGGGTTCATTTTTCTCTAAACTTGGTGCTAGTTGATAAGGGTTCACTAGGAATGATTTAAGGACTCACTCCAATTCCTCTAGTTTTTAAGAATGTTTAATGTATGATATTCAATACAAACACCTAGATTTGGCCTTTCTAGATATATGCTATAAAATATAAAGGACAATGCAAAAATACAGAGTGTAGGAATACAAGAGCTAACCCTAGAATTAATTTTTCCTTTGAATTATTTTTTAATAAAGGGTTCTAAATAGAAAATATTCAAGCAAGGGTTCAATAAGAGATGCATAAACAAAATTAACCCTAAGTGCACAATATATGTTGTTTATATTTAAATGCCTAGAAAATAATTAAATTAATTTCTATAAAATCAGATCTATGGTTTACAATAGAATTATAAAACACTCAACAAGCAACCTAAAGACTAATCAAAATAATTAGCTTATATGATGTTTTATCCTTGCTTTTATCCTTTTGTCAAAAGCTATCAAATATTCTTGTTCTTGCAAGACAACTTAATAGAACACTTGAAAATAAGATTAGTATTAGTGGGCCTACTTAGTCCACTATACAGTAGTGCTTGGAGGCACAACAATAAAGCCCCCTATATCCTTTTATCTAACATTTGATAAATAAAAGCAAAAATTGATCTTTGGAATAAAATAAACATAATACAATACAATAGAACATAATGATGGAATCACAGAACATAATGTAACATCAAACTCTAAATGCAACCTAGAATGCAATAATAAAAGTTGGCATAGGATATTACCCTAAGATTTTGCTCCGGTGAGATCATGCCCTGTAAAATACGAGCACCATAACGCACAAATAGAATCACATCTTGTAGTAGACCAGTCATGATTTCACTTAAATGAGATGAAACATCTCAGACTAAAGTGAAATAATAAACCTAAGATGTAGTGAATGAAAACAAATGTACAACTTAGTGCTTTCACCTAGAAAAGTGTGAGAAAGTAGGTAGAAAAGTTTGATACCTCCAGAATAATGGATCTCTCCTTAGGGCTTAAACACCAATCCAATAAGAGCGAGCAGAAGCAATCAACAATAAATGTAGTAGAAATCCAATCAATATTCAAACTATAAATTAAACTTGCTTTCACATGAAGAAAAAGAATGCGGATCAAATAAGAACACTTTGCAATAAATCAAATGTTAGAAAATAATAAATCAATAATTCGTATAATTTCTAATTGTGTGATTGTGTTGTGTGTGAGAAGTGATTTCAAACCCTCCTTATATATTAGATTTGAATGTGATAAAGGAAAAACAAGGAGGGTTGATGTAAAACACACCAAACCTAAAGAATTAGGGTTTCCTTGATCAGAACCCTAAAAAAAGTGAAATTGTTCCCTATCAAGGCTGACCATGATTTCACCATGCAAAGCCACGCCCTATCAAGGACCGAGTGCAATTTTCCATAAAGAGAAAAAATAGGTAAAATATATTGGAAGAACCTTACCCTTGCCTTAGAAAAGTCCAAAGGGCCTCCCAAATGGCTCTAGGAAGATTGCCCACTAAAGTGGGTCAAATTTTTGTGTCTACACCTAATTAATGAAATAATTACCTTTTTGAATTTATCTTTAATCTTGATGATAAAGAAGATATTCGAACATCTCAATAATTGGTGGTGGACAATAACTTAAAAAGTAGATATCAAGCACCTCAAATAGAATAGGAACTATCTCATATATCTCTAAAACATTGCTGAAGATAGTATTGAGTAGTCAATACCTTATCCTTGTCCATAGTCTGTTCTTTTCTTGACACCATTGGAATACCACTATTATTATAGATATTATCTTATAAATTATTGAACTAACTAATGTACTAATCAAAAGTACCAAAAAATTCCATAGTCAGAGTATTGAGCTATGTCTCCAACCTATTTATTTGTGTAGAATTAATGTAATCACATAATTCCTAAATTTTAAAAAGTAGCTCATTAGGATTCATGGTGCTACTAATGAGTGTCATAGATGTTGTCAACATGAATATATATTACACCAAAATACTCATCCTTTTTATCCATATACAAATTCCACCTCTCTTTAAAAGAAATCTTGTGAGGTTACTCAACAATATATTTAAGTATCCCTTTCTTTGGAGCAAAGTTTCAATCTTGTTTTTTCAAGTGGCATAGTTTGGAACAAATACAAAGGAAACTTAGTAATCAATTAAAAATTTCTTGTAAATATATATATCATGTTTGCAATTTGAATAGGAAGCAACACTACCAATGTATAGATCTCAAAAAATTATGTGATTTGAAATACAATGGGATCAAAATTTTTTTATATGAAAACATTATGGCCCTATAATTTTAACCCAAAAATACATAACATTCATCCAAAACCTTTATATTAATCTATACCTACAAAAAATAAGAGGCTTCCAAGTATTGTTGCATGTGTGATTGAGGGGTTACCAATTATGTGTTTTTTAGACACCATAATGGTGAATGAGATGACACTACTTGTCACAATTTAAAATAAGGGGATGCTAATTTGGTGTTGTCTATATAGGTCATTATCTAATATACCAACAAACCAAAATATGTTACTTTTCATGCTCTAGTCCACTCTACAACCTATAAACTGTGTTGTGTCACTTTTAGAATTTTGATTTTCTCTAAAATTCACACTTTACCAAGTTTTTTATTTGGTTGGATGAGTATACAATAACTAGGTTTGATGGTTATCCATGATGTGATTGGTCAGACCTATCACATCCCATATTGACCAAACCCTTATGCTTGTTTATTATGAGACTATTACTTAGTTTTATGAACCTTTAAGGGATATTGGTAAGCTATAAAGTTTTGAGAATGTTGTGGTATATTTGGTGTTTAGAAATACACTTTGAGGAAGAAACTAAATAGGATGTAAAAGTGTATTTTACATAATAAAAGTCATTAGGTTTTGTTAACCTAATTTAACCCAACTAGGTGCTTACCAAAATTTGTCAAATTACTATTGAACCAAGAGAGAGGGCACTACATTATAATAAAAAATATATTTATTATTCACTCTATAGAAAATGCCTCTGTAAAGGATAATTGGGCATCCCACTATGCCCACCATGCAATAGTAATTTAATAAGCCACCAATAGACTAGTGGAAGAGTATAAAAATAATATCCTAAGCACTTTAGCCATCTATGGATAAATGGCATGTGATAAAATTCATGCTACTATTACTTTATACTCCTCGTATGTGATGGCATATTGAATAATAAAGCCACTAAGGTAGTGCATTCTGATCATAGACTTTAATTATAATATCTCCATCACTTTAGCAGCTTATGGATAAGTGGGAGGTTAATAAAATAATAACCACCTACAACTCATGAGAAAGAATGCTATCCTATAAATTGAAGCCTTTGAGAAGAAAGAGAGGACATTCTAGATAGAAAAACTTGGGCTCAGGGATTATGCTCTTCACCCTTTGGTGAAACAAAACCAAATTGCTCAAATTTTTTATAAGCATCTGCCAAGATTTTGAGAGAAGGAAGGGCTAGTGAGGAATTAAAAACATGATTTTTTAGCAAGGCAAGCTTGAAAGGAAATTAAGAGACCAATAAGGAAAGATCCCGCAAGTTTCAGGTCAAGAGATCCTTATTTTTTATCTTGCAAATATGTAATGCGATAATGTTGTTTGTTCCATTATGATTCTATTTGTTTGCTCTAGTTAACAATAATGACTACATTATGAATGACTACATTTTTAATTTACCATGTATGTTTCTAACAATCTACAAGGGCACACATATCCTAGAGCTTTAGATTTAAACTATAATCCTCTCCTTATATTGTCCATATCAATATAGAACTGGTATTTGGGCAACTCTGGTGCTGAGCGACTCCATCACTGAACAATAGTATTGTAGGGGAAGACATTTATAAAAAAACTATTACCAATCAATATTATTTAAATTATACATTCCTTTCATTGAGGCTCGACATATGCATCTCATAGAAGAAATCAATCTACTTATGCTAATATCAAAATCCAACCATATGCCATGAGGAATATAATGTTCGATTAAATTGCTATTAGAAACATTACAAATCCATGTTTGATTACACAGATCAGTAATTGTGTCATCCGCCCTTATCTAAATGGATCCATATTGTAGGATTTACCCAAATGGGAATTGAAATAATTACTAAGAATAATTATTCCATCATTGATCTAGGTTTCTTGAGAAACACGGTCATCATATACTACCTAGATCTGCATTAAACCATTTACAAAGAAATAAATGATACTTAACAACCTTCAGTTATGCACACTCGAAGCATGCTGGTTTGTGTAATGAAGCATTTAGATTATTAGCCCCCATTTTAATAAGAATATCACCTTAATGAAATGACCACATGTGGTGGTCACGATAGAGTGGACCAATATCCAGCCTTGGTCGAGACACCTTTGTAGCCATATCTGCCTTCCGACGCATGGTATTTCCCTTGATGACAGATTTCCTTGACTGCGGGCTCTATTTTGTCACTCAAGAATTTAGCCTTTAGCTAAATGGGAATTAGATTGTGAGTCATTAATGTGACCATTAGTGGAAGTTGATTAAGGGTTGTATATATGAAACCAATTACTACCATGTATAAAAAATAGTATTGCTCTGATCCAACTTTGTCTAGTGTAATTTAAACTTAAAATACCTTAGTTGTAAGAATATATATAGAAACTTACATGTGGAATGTGAACTACATGTTTCAGTGCATAATATGATGTTGTATAATTATCTAGTATAAAGGTTGTGATATGATAGAAAAAATTGTATGAATTATATATTATTGGGATTAAGAGTAAATGTTGGAGTAAAACTATAGAAATTTTATGTCTATGGTTAGAAAGAATTTTAAATTAAAGAAAAGAATTTTAGCTAGCTAGTAAAATTAAATGGTTTGTTTGTAAATCAAAAGTATGGGACTCTGGTTTATAAAGTGAAAGAAAATTATGTCTATGGTTAGAAAAGAATTTAAACCTAGAATAGTTAAAGGTAAAGAACTTTTAATTATCTAGTAAATTAATTTATAGTTTGGAGCAATGTCTCTTATGGAACTATAATTATCCTTGATATGAGAATAACTTATTTGTTAGTAGTATATAACTATAGTATGCTTCCTATAACCAATTGAGGGCCAAATTTGTAATCTATAGTGTAATCTTATGTGATGGATTACGGGTAGAGTTATAGCTAAATTTTGAGTAATCTCATGGGTAGATTACAAGAGAGATGTTACCTAAAATAGAGGAACTATAGAATGGTCTCATGGATAAATCTGGAGCCAAATTGATATCCAAATTTGGGTAAAAACTAAAGATTTCAAGCTAACTAGCAAACACACTTTGGGTGAAATATGAGTTACTCGATGGAGTATGTTTTGGTATTTCTAGTTGATAGAAATACAAGTTACTCGGTGGAGTATGTTTTGTTATTTCTATTTGATAGAAATATGAGTTACTCAATAGAGCATGTTTGTTATTTCTAGTTGATAGAAATATGAGTTTTGTTGTTGATGATAGAAATATGAGTTACTAGATAAAGTATGATTTGTTTAGATGTTATTTCTAATAAAATAAAAATGTGCTGCTTGTGAAAATACAAGTGATCCATATATTCTTTAAAAATGACAAGCAATAAATTCTTGTAATGGTATTTGATTCAAGGAATATTTTTATGGAAAGATATGAGATGAAAATGTGTTTTCATTGTCCTAGGAAAGTATGGGATTTCCTTCCCTTGAATAAATGAATGCTTTAGATAAATTACATTATGTGAAATGTATTGAATTAGTTGCATTCATTGGAAAGAATCATTACTTATTATTGCTTGATTAGAATGCATTACATATACATGTTATGGGTTGTCCTAATCTCGATTTACCTTAAATCAAGTATTGGTGGTTCGAGTGGAGTTAAATGAAGATTGGTCCTACTCGAATCCTATTGTAAATATGCCTTCTTAATGAAGGGTCTTTATTATTGTAAGAATACCTCTTTGAGGTGAAAATGTAATTGATTGTATCTCTCTTTAAGAGGATTGTAAAACAATGTAATTTTCATTAGTAAATTGTTATGGAAATAATGCAAGTTGTATTATGACATCAAGTTATTGAATGATTGCATCTAGACCTTGAAATGTGATTTAAAGATAGTTGTAAACCTCCTAGATTAATCCTAATATTAAAGTTAATGAGGATGCAATTTTAGGAAAACAATTATGAGAAGAAATTAAAAGGAAATGTGAATGTTATCTAACATCATGGAGATTATGGTTGATTGATTTAAATAAGGTTTAATGGTAGGCATTTACAAGTCTACGTGGGTTTGTGTGATAACCCCTTTAAATTATTAACATGGATGTGTTAAAGTTAAGCATAACAATGATTGTTGTTCTATCTATAAGGAAGAACAAAAAAATCCTCAAGGCATATGCCTAATGTATAAGGTTAAAATATACCTAACATAAGGAACTAAATTAATGTGTGATTTAAACTAGTAAGGGAAAAAGGGTGTTCCTATTGAAATAGACGGGATAATTCCCAAGTGCAAGGTAAATAAACCTTACCTACAGGTCATTATAGGGTTTTTTCCGCTCCTATCCACATGATAGACACTAACCATGTTGAGTTCCTATGAAGTGCAACCTTGGACTTACTAAGATATTCATCCATAAGAGAACCACACGAAGATACTTGAATTCACATATGAACTAGAAATAATATGAAGTTAAAAAAAAAATCCCTAAGTTTATTTGATTATTAATTAAGGATATTACAGTTGGTATCAGAGCCTAGGTTGATTAGGCACAAAGCTTCCACAAAAAATTGTAAAGGAAATCTGAATTGATACAAATTTGGTATTAAATTTTGCTCAACTTGTTTTGATTAGTAAAATAATTTATATGTTTACAAACTGATACGATTCTCTAAATAGGAAACATGCCACCTAAGTTGATAAGTGGAAGGAAGAGGGTCGCTCATAAAGAGGGACCAATTAGTATTGATAGTATTGAAAATAGACCCATAGGGGAAAGTTCAAGAAACTCAAACAGAGTAGAAAACCTCACAACTCTTATGTAAGCAATGTAAGGAGAAATGAACTCATATAGAGAATACAAGGTCCAACAAAGTAATTTATTAGAGGCCATTAGGGTCGAAATATAGAAATATAGGAATAGAGGTCCTAAAACAACAAATCCACTAATAGAGCACGCAAATGACATAAATGAAGTAGATCGTGTGGTAAAATATTGTATTAATGGGGAGTTAGAGAAAGACTTAAAATATGTGAAGGTTAGTAAATTCTTGGGAAAATAAGGGGTGACTCAATGGAATCTTGGTTGAATGAACTAGAGGTTTATTTCTCAATGAGAAATTACTCCTCAACAACTAAGACAGTATGGACCATAGGACTACTAAAATAAATAAGTCTAGAATAGTGGGAAACCTATAGTAAGGAGGAAAATATCAAGGTTATTCACTTCCAATGGGAGGATTTTGTAAAATATTTCAGGAAAAGGTTCCTCACAAAACAATTTTATATGAAGAAACTTGATGAGTTTGTTAAAATACAACAAGGAACCCGGTTTGTATAAGCCTACTATAGGCAATTCATAAGATTTTTTAAATATGTTCCATCCTATGAAAAGAATAACAAGCTGAAAGTACACAAATTAGTCTCATAAATTGTGTATCATATCAGGAATTCATCCAATATGCACAAACCAAATGATTTGGAAACAACTTACGAACTGACATGTTAGGTAGAATACAATTTGAATCTTAATATAAGAATGGTTAACACTTCAAATGGACAAAAGAAGGAGTATCACCATCAGCTAAATAGGAAGTGGGAACCTGAAAAACTTCATAAGGGTAGTAGAAATCCCAAGTTTGCAAGGAAGAATAATGAAAAATTACGTCACTTTAAAAAGAGATTTCAACCAAAGTTCAAAAATAACAACAATGTAGAAAGACCCCAACCTTTGAATCATGTAGGAAAATATTCTACTACTAAGAAGGATAAGCCTATACAAGGAGTGAACCAGAACAATAACTCAGGTTGCTATGATTGTGGAGGTCTACATTATGCAAGAAATTGTCCCCTCTATGCAGAATCTAGCAAGAAGGCAAAAGGGAAGGAACACAAAATCTACGCAGCTACCAAGAAATAGAAGCTGGAAGGACAAGAAACTCCCTTGCTCATAAAAGTTATAATATTTGGTAGATATTTTAAAATATTTATAGATAGTGGAGCTACAGATAGCTTTATATCTAGTAGCATAAAATATTGGCACAAGGTTGGAAAGTGGAGTATGGGTCAGGACAGACCTACTCTGTGGATAGGTTTTTTTCCACATTTGAGATAACATTACCCACTAGTACTACCACTTGGCACATTTATGTAGCACCATTACATGCCTTTGATATCATCTTGAGGATGGATTGGTTAAAAGCCCATAAATATTTGATCAATTTCTAATATCGATGGAAAGAGTTCACTAATGATAAAGAGAATAGGATAAAAATGATTAGTGAATAAGGATTGTTTGAGCCTGTACTATTTTTAGTGATGCAAATAAATAAGGCTATAAGAAATAGAGAAATGGTTTATGTGATCAAACTAAAATAAGTTGAAGATAATAAGGAATAGGTATTCGAAAAATTTCCAATTCTGTAGGAATACAGGGAAGCATTTACTTTAGAACTTCTTGGAATACCTCCAAAATGTGAGTTTGAATTTACTATTGAATTAATTCCTGGTACTGAACCCATACATATAACTCCTTATAGAATTAACCCTATAGAGATGCAAGAATTTAAAGTACAATTGCAAGAATTACTAGACAAAGGATTAATCAAACCAAGTGTATCTCCATGGGGAGCACCGGTATTATTTGTAAAGAAAAAGGATGGTTCGCTAAGGTTTTGTATATATTATAGGTTGTTAAAAAAATCTACCATAAAAAATAGATATAATTTACCAAGGATAGAATATCTTTTTGATCAACTCAAAGGGGCAACCATATTTTCCAAGATTGATTTAAAATCAGGATATCATCAACTAAGAATCTGAGATGAGGATACTCATAAAAAATCTTTTAAAACTTGGTATGGAAATTATGAATTCATTGTTCTACCATGTGGGTTGACCAATGCACCATATTCTTTCATGAATTTGATGAAAAATGTGTTTATAAATCAGTTGGATCGATTTGTATTGGTATTTTTAGATGATATTATAATTGATTCTCATAGCCAAGAAGAACATAATAGACATCTAAAAGTTGTATTAGAGTTGCTAAAAATAAATAAAATCTATAGGAACTTTGAAAAATGTGATTTTTATGTGTCACAAGTACAATAATTGGGACATATAATCTCTAAAAATGGGATAGCGGTGGATCCCAAGAAAATTGAGACTATATTGAATTGGCCACCTTTGACTAATGTAACTAAAGTAAGAAGCTTCATGGGTTTAGCAAGATATTATTGAAGATTTGTAAAGGACTATTCTAAGATAGCCTCTACAATAATAAATATTCAAATTAAAGGAAAAACATTCATATGGTGAGATAAATGTGAAGTTGTTTTTCAATTACTTAAACAAAAGCTCAAATCAACCCCTATACTAAAGATTCCAGAACCTCAAGGTAATTTTTTAATATGCATAGATTCTTCCTTAGAGGGTTTTTGTGGTGTGTTAACCCAAGATAAAATAGTAGTAGCTTATGAGTCTAGGAAGCTCAAGAACCATGAGGTGAACTATGCTACACATGACCTAGAACTAGTTGTAGTTGTTCATGCCTTGAAAATATGGTGACACTAACTTGTGGGTAGACCCTTTGAACTAAGAACTGATCACAAAATTTTAAAATATATTTTCACTCATCCTTTGCTAAATGCAAGACATAGAATGTGGATTGAGTTCTTGGCCAAATATTATTTTGGCATTGAATATATCAAGGGTAAGGAAATAAGGTCGCATATGCTTTCTCTTAAAACCATATAGTCTCTTAAAAACATGTAAAATATTTCCTTCATCATATTTATAAATTGTAGGAATGAAAGGAAGTTTTTTCAAATTAAAATCCATACTAGATAAGAAGAAAACCTAAAATCCTCCTAAGAATCTCTCTGTATTTTGGATAATCCTGCATGTATTTTCTAAGACAAGTAAGCTAGCCAATAAAAATAAATTGGTATAGTAATATTATCTACAATGGTAGCATCATATAAATTAGGGTTTGAAATACATTGCACTATCATAATTTACCACCCATACACTTGTGCATCTAACTCTAATCCCACCACCATAGCTAACATGGAGAATAATCCTTTATTTTTGAATTTTGATAGAGGGGTGGATGTTTCTAGTAGGGCTCTATCGACAATGGGTTCTAACAAGTGTGATTGCAGAATCAACTTAAAATTATGGGTGGGGGTATAATACTTGGCCTATGAAATTGGGTCAAATGATATGGGATTTATAGTGGGCTTTCTACCTATACTGAAGACACACCTGATTGTATCAGGATCTATGGTAAAAATGACTTCACCCATGTAATTTATAACTATCCTATGATTTATGTCATAAAACAATGACATGGCTCTAGTTAGCTCAAGGTATGTGTGGAAAGTAGTGCATACATACCATGAAAGTAGAGAGTGGAAAGAAAAAATACTTGGATTCAACAGGGTGATGCCTTTTGCCATTCTATCTAGCACAACTTTCCAAATATTCTATGGATTTTTCCAGGTGATGATTGTATCCATTATGTAGGCATCTAGATCTATAAAAACACCTTTCTATCCTCATACATTATGTGTTTCCATAGCAGTTGAAGAATATACTACCATGGTTGCTTCTTGTGGTTTTTTTGCATGAAAAATCTAGAAACACTTTTAGAAAAAAGATAAAAAATTCTATGAGAATTTGGGGAATGCCTCTTGTAGGGAAAAACTTTGATAAAATAGAGATGTGAGGAAAAGGTTTTCCATAGCATAAATAAGCATGCATCCATGAATTAAGGTGTCATTTAGTAATTACGATTGGTGGTACAAATTCTATGAATACAAAACATCATGAAATCGTGACCATTTTCCTTGAAGTGGCCTCTAAATGCCAAAATGTCATGAAATTACAACCATTTTCCTTGAAGTATGACTTAGTAAAAATAACATATTTACATATAATACAAGTGGGGGGAGGAATTTTATCTTACTTGAAGTACAAATTTAGGTGTAAGTCGTTGACAAGGACAGGCTATATATGACCCTATTATTTTTATAGTTGGAAGGAATTCTATTGTTTTTCTTCAATTATCTCAAAAGGTCCTTCCCAGAAAGCATCAAATTTTTTATGGTTCCCAGGTTTTGCTTTTTTCTCGTTCCACCTTAGAACCAAGTCTCCTACTTTAAAATTTTTGAGAGTAGCCCTTTTATAAAACCATTTCTTCGTGTCTTCCATGTGTTTCTAATAATGGTTGTAAGCTTGTTTTTTATATTATTTTAGCTATAGGAGCTGTATCAAACTGTTCTCCATTGGTTACACTTATTCCATGTCAATTTGATTTAGAAAATTTAAAGTAGGTATTTCTATGTGTATTAGGAGTATGACTTCCTTACCATAGACTAATTGATGGGGGTAAAAAAAAATTGATATCAACCAAATCTGAATTTTCACGCAGAAAATTGGAAACACGCTTTACAAGAAATAGAAATCCCAATGTTTCATTAAATAACTTGCAAAGGTTTACATTTACAGCCCACAAGCTTTACAAAAACTAGAGCACAAGCACAGTTCTTTCACTCTCTATTGCAAAGATTCCCTAACTCTGCAACTCTGGAAGGAAAACACACTCCAAGACAATCCGAGTGGCCCTCTACCTTCGACTCTGCAACTCGACTATGCAACTCTGCAACTGTAGGTTTTCCAACCCCTTGTGCATTGCTTGACTTGCCATTTTATAACTTTTGCATGACTCTTCGTCTTCCATCTAGCGGCCCTTCGATTCATTTTTGCCATGACTGTTCATCTTCATCTGCTCCATAACTACAATCCGTAACGTCCTCTATAACTAGTGCAACGAATTTCGTTAACTGTCGCACTGTCATTCTATAATGGCCTTCGAAGATGCCACCTGTCACTATAATGGCCTCCGAAAATGCCACTTGTCACTCTGTAACGGCCTCCGAAAATGTAGCCTGTCATGATTTCGTGACATCTTCTTCCTCTACCTCTTCCTCTTCTCTTTTGGTTGTGAAATCGCGACATGTCATGATATCACAACATTTCTGCTCCATCACCTTCTCTCTCCTCTTTGGGTCATGAAAACCCAACATGTCGCGATATCATGACATCTTTCCTCTCCTGCTCATCCTTTTCTCTTTCGATCACGATATCGTGACATTTTTCTTCCTCGCCTCCTTTCTCTTATTCGGGTCACAAAAATGCGACATGTCACGAAATCGTGACATCTTCTCCTCTAGCTCCTTTGCTCGCCTTCTAGTCTTGAAAACGTGACATGTTGTGAAATCATGACATTTTCCTCCCTTGGCTTCTTCTTCGCCTTCTGGTAGTGAAAATGCGACATGTCATGAAAAGCGACATGTTACAAAATCGTGACATTCTCCTCCCTTGGCTTCTTCTTTGCCTTCTGGTCGCAAAAATGCGACATGTCGCGAAATCGTGACATTTTTCTCCCTTGCGCATTTTCTCGTCCTTCGGTCGCGATAACGCGACATGTCACGAAATCATGACATCTTCTCCTCCATGCTTTCTCTCTCCTATTTTGGTCGTGATATCACGACACTTTTTCTATCACGATATCGCGACAGCTTTCCTCCACTATCTTCTCTCTCCTTTCTCGGTCGCGATATCACGACACTTTTCCTATCATGATATCGTGACAGTTTTTCTCCTCGCTACCTTTTCTCTTCTTCGGGTCGCGATAACGCGACATGTCACGATATCACGACATTTTCATTCTTTATCTTCTCTCTCTTCATTTGGGTCACGATATCACGACATGTCGTGATATCATGACATTTTCCTTCTTCACCTTCTCTTTCCTCTTTTGGTCACGATTTCGTGACATGTCGCGAAATCGTGACATCTTCTTTCCTTAGCCAATTTTTCAAAAATGGATCTACTGCCAGTGGATGCTCCTACATCACTAATGAGTAAGGAGAGGTGTTGATGGATTTATTGATTGTAATCCAGCCCATAATGCCTAATTTATTAGAGAGTTCTAGATCCTCTTATTGTCTTTCAAAGTTCACTTTATAATTTTGAGTAGGTTCTTATTTGTTGATTTAACTAAGCCATTTCCTTGGGGGTAGTAATTCAAAGACGTATTCAAATAGATTCCATATTTACTAGTTAAATCAATCATTTTAGCACCTATAAAATATGTGCCATTGTCTTTTACCGATGCATCAGGGATACCGAACCTCGTTATTAAGCTTTAAATAAATTATATCACAACATCCTAATCAAATTTCTTAGTAGACACTACTTTAGCCCACATAGTGAAGTAATCAGTGGTGGTCATAATATATTTTTTCCCAGTAGATGAGTTAGGTTCTACTACCTTGATGAAATCTAGGCACCATTGTTGGAAGGGTTCTTCAACCTGAATAGGTTTTAAATGCACTGAAGTGTTTTTATTCCTCCCAATGTATCTCTAGAATTCTTCATAATTTCTAGTTACCATGAATGCATTTAAGAAAATATATGGCCAATAGCAACTAGATTTGATTATTTTCAAAGTTGTAGTCCTTCCTAAGTAATGTCCACCTGATGGACCTCCATGAAACTCCTCCAAAATATTCTACTTCAAGTCATTATTTATGCATCAAAGTAGTATGCCATCCAGATTTTTTCTATACATTCCTTTAGGTAGTAAGGTATACTTCAAATATTGGATCATGTATCTTATTTGTTGTAAAGAATTTAAACCTATTGGACATTTTCCAGTTTAAAAATATTTTATCTAGACATCACCCTAGTTTGTGTTTTGAGGTTGATCATCTTCTAGGATTAGTTCTTGCACTTGGCAAGCTATATATTATTTTGATGCTTATTTGGTGAGTTCTTGACATAATTCTCTACCTCTCATAATGTTCTTGATATTGTATTCTTGTATCTTCTATACCCAACCAACTCTTTTTTCACCAAGCTCTCCCTATATGATGAAGTTTCTGACATCAGGGTGAACTACATATATAATAGTCCTCCTTTATGAAAGGAAATGCCTAAACTTTTTCAATGATTTCATGATTGTATAAACTTAATTTTTGATGAAGTTGTATTTTTCCTCATGTTCTTGCATGGTTTGACTTAGAAAGGCTATGTACCTTTCTTCAATGTCTATCCCTTTCCGAGTAAGTACTGCAGTGTAACTCTCTTGTTCTTCTACAATATATAGGATGAATTCTATAGAATCATCTAAATTCACTAGGATAGGTGCTTGGACTATATTTTCCTTTATAATTTTGAAATATTTCATTTGCAAGTCTGTCTATTTGAATTCAAAATATTTCTTTAATAGCTCAGCCATGGACTTGACAATTTGCACAAATTTTGCTATGAATTTGTGAACAAAGTTGATCTGCCCAAAGAAGGATTGTAGGCCCTTCTTTTTTAGAGGTAAAGTAAGTTCCAATAGTGATTTCACTCTATTAGGATCTATATCTAGTCTAACTTTAGAAATGTTATGATCAAGTAAAATCCCTTCTTTAATAGAAAATATAAACTTCTTTGGATTCAAAGTGATACCGAATTCTCCAAATTTCTCAAGAACTCTTCAAAGGTATTCAACGTGATCTTCTTTGTGATGAGATAACATTGTCATATCATATAAGTATATTACTATAATCTTATTGATGAGTTCTCCAAAAGCTACATCCATTGCCCTTTGAAAGGTTTCTCTAGCATTGGATAATCCAAAAGGCATCCTATGGTAAGCAAATCTTCCCCTCTTGGTAGTGAATGCAATTTTGTATTGGTCTTTATCTTTGACCCACACCTAGTTGTACCCAAAAAACCCATACAATAGTGAGAATCTCTCTACTTATGCTATAGTATGCAAATTCTAGTCAATTTGTGGAAGAGGGAAATGATATTTTAATAAAGCTTTATTGAAAATTTGAAAGTCAATGCATAACCTAATAGCTCCATTCTTCTTCCTAACCAAAACTAGGTTAACTACCCAAGTATAATGTTTGATAGAGTAGAAAATATTGGCTTCGAGTAGCTTCAATAGTTCTTGTTTCATAAGAGCTTCAATTTTTGGGTTCACCAGTATTTGCTCTTGTCAAAAGGGTTTTGCACCTTCTTCGAGTTCAATGGTGTGTTGTATGTCCTATTTGGAGTAGAACTTAAGATCACCATAAGTCCAAGCTATGATATCAAGTAATTATTTGCATATTATTTGAATCTGATTCAACTCTTCTTCTATGCATTTTACTCCTACTTTGATAAACTTTTATCATTCCAATTGAATCTCTTTATACCAGTGTTTATCAACATTCATCTTGTGACCAGTTGACCTATAATTGTTATTGAATAAAATTTCAAGAGTAATCAATCCTTTTGGGATGTGATTATTTTTCAATTGGATCATACCTTTGTCTTCTTCATATTTCCATACTCTGTCACTTGAATAGTTCATTTCATGGATCAAATAATATACTATATGTTTATCACTATCAAATACCTACCAAAAGGTATCTTTGTATGGAATAGGTCTATATATAAGTCTTATCATATTAGATTTTTGAATGACATTGCTTATGGGGTAGAAATTTGCATCTATTGATGCCAATAGGTCAGTATGGGTATTATTTTCTCTAGGGATTGCTTTGATGTTTTGAGCTTCAAAATAATGTTGCTTACTAACACATTTTTTTGTGACTTGGTTGACAATTAGTTCTAAATCTCCATAAATTTGCAGTTTCCTGGTTCCAAATCTCTCAAATTTCTTAAGACCTAGGAAAAGAGCCTCATATTAAGTTGCATTATTAGTGTAGCTTAAATTTAGTCGATAGAAGAAAACATTTTCCTCACCTATTGGGTATATTAAGACTATGCATTCCCCAAATCCATTCTTGCATCTAGCACCATCAAAGAAAAGTTTCCATATTTTGCTGGCATATTGGTCTACCTTATGCGAAGGGGTGGTGTTAGTTTTTTTAGGTTTCATGATTGAATAGCTTCCAAGTTCCATTTCAATCATGGGATTGAAGTCTTTGAGGAAGAATTTATCTTCTTATTTATTATGTTCAGGGTTTCTTCTATTAAGTTTAAATCTTCCATCTCTTCAATAATTATGTTTACTGTAGTTGCCTATTTTATTTCTTATTCAATTTTTTTGATGTGCAAGGTAGATGGATTTTCATTAAATATATTCACTCTTTTACCTTTGAATGAGATTTCTAAGTGTGAGTAATCCATAGATAGTTATCCTCCTATATTGGTTGTGAATTCTTTGGATAGGCACATACCTAAATAAGGTTCTAAATGTACTAAAAATACCTCTTGTATAACTATAAGTTGAGGTATTTTGTGTAGAAATATGGGAATATATTTTATCACCCCCATGGTTTTGACCAAAGTTCCATCTAACTAAAAAAAACCCAAGCTGCTTCTGGTGTATTCCATGGCCATAATGCCACACACAACTTTAGGTATTACAGTAGTTGTAACCTTTGAGTCTATCATACAGTTATGTACCACCCATCCTTCCATATGAAGAGATAAATAGAAGGGAGGAGGTATGTTTTTTTGTAGCATATGTCAAACTAGCTTGTTTAGAATTCAATTGAGTGGGAGCTTTACTCTTATTTTTTATAAACCTTAGGGATTCCTATAATAAGTTGATTTGTCCTGGAAATTGTAAGGCATCAGCCATAGTTACTTTAGAAGGAGTACCTTTCATTTCTTCTATTATTTTTAAAGGGAGAGGATCAAAACTTTTCTCTTTTTATTTAGCAAAAGTGTTGTACTTGTTTCTATATCCGTGAGTGGCATCTATTATTTGATGCTTGGTCAATGAGGGATATCTCAATTTATCTCTTGCATGTTATTGTGTCTTGACTTCTTTATGACCTAATATTTGGGGAACCTTCTCATAGGGGATTTTTATCTCAACCTGATTTCTTACAGGTGAAAGTACTTTTAAGGGATTAAGCTCCAGAGGATCTACCTGAAGGGGTTTCTTTTTTTATCTAGTCAAAATGGCCACTTTCTCTATCGAAGGTATCATGAGATTTTAATTTTCCTTCCTAATCATATTTACATGCCCTTTAAGATTTGTATATGATATTTCAATGGTTATATTCTAGACATAGTGTTGATGGATCATACATGAGTTTTCACCATGTGGATCATTACATGTATAACACTAGAAGTTTGATTCTGTTGAGGATTTGGTAGGTTTAGAATATTCATATATCTCCTGATTTTTGTTTCTTGTGGAAGCTTGGTATCTCATCATTTGTGGAAATCTCCTTGGTTGGAAACTTCTCTTTGCTTCTCTTATTTCTATGGAGGTCATCATATTAGTCAAATTTTCATGGCTAATTGTAGATTTTGTAAAGCTACAAGTTAAGGATCAGGAGTTGGTGAAACTACTAATACAAGAAGTGCAGGAATAATAGGTAAAATTGGAGGAGAAAGGGGTATTTGTATCAATGGGATAGTAGGCTACCTAGTCCATTTGGAGAGATATAAATTAGAAGTAGAAGAAGGACTTGGGAAAGTAGTATTATATGCTTGTGATAGATCTAGAAAATAGGCATTATAGTATTTGGAGGGAACCTACCAATAGCAATGAGATATTTCTTATCTTTCTAAGCTTATTGGAAGATTTATGGGAAGGTAAACACTTGAGATTGTCTAATAACCATGCTTATATCTGAATTAAAATATCTTAGGTAATAATACATTACTTTTTTATGTGTAAATTCCAATCCATTAGGCACCCTCTTCCAAGTATGGTTAAACCGGATATTGAAATCAATTATTTATTCTTGAGGACACCTTCGAATAATGGTGAACTAATTAAGTAGATAAAAGGGATCAACCTATTCATTGAAATATTCTACCAATTTACTAGAAACTTGAGCCCAGGTGGCTATGGTCTGATTAGGAAGAGTTCTATACCCATAGTGTACTTTTCCTTTTAAGGATATGACTAACAACCTTATCATCACATCTTCCTCTATGATGTTGTGTATCGGTGCCAATGTGACTACATATTAGTAGTGTTCATAAGATATTTTTTCTATACCATCATACTAAGGTAGTGCTTTCAAAGTCACTATAAGAATATGATGTTGAGCTACCAAATTTAGGGGACCTAAATGATTCCATGTAGGATAGGGCAGATTTGGTTGATTTATAACCATTATAGTATCAAATGATATCACAGTAGTGTGAGCTAGCAGTTGTGTTTAACAATACACTAGTAGCAGTACTAGGGAGAGCTATAGGGGAAGAATTCACAGATCTTGTAGTGATAGTAGAAGAATAATATGATCGAGCAATGAGTATAGTATTAACTCTAAGGCTACTAAGGTGTAATTCAAAGAAATCATTGGATTCTTCAGAGTTTTTTTTCTTTAGATCTGGTTTTCATATATCTTAGTATTAAACAAAAAAATAGATAAGGGTTTTCTTGGGTTTTATTTATCGAACGGAGTTACTAGGTGATTCATAAAAAATACATAGGACAAAGATAACCATCTAGTCAATATAGATAGTGGGATTGTGTCCCACTAGGCATGCCAAAAACTATTGGCACGAAATTTGCCTTTGGTTATGTTTACACCTAAGACTTTGCCAATATTGAATGTCATGGTTTAAAATAGAGATTACCCGATTCAATATCTAGAGAAGGCTGGTTCCTTGCTTTGTTATAGGAAAATGAGAAAGAGTAGAGTGTGTAAAGAAAGGTAAATATAGCTATTTCTAGAAATGTCAAATTGTATAGTTTAGACAATAGTAATAAAATACAAAGTTTTTGTAGATAAGCATTCTTAAACCCCTAAAATAACAACTAATTCTCTGGTGCAAACTTAAAAAAACCATTGATCAACTAGAATTATCAAATTCAAAATTTGTAGAACTTGTAATGCAAAAATTTAGAATTAGAATTAGAGCGATTAACATTCAACATAATTTATATAGAATTTGAATATTCATACATACGTGATAGAACTCCATTGAGCTAGAAGCCAGAATGAAGAGTATATTATTTCCTTCGAGAATCTATATACATAGCCTTGTAAACATCCAAGAGCCAGCCCTTAGTCAAAGTCACTCATCCTATATATATATATACATATTATAATAATAGATAACTAAAACTTGTTACAACAATATGCCACTTGGCTCATTCTGGTAAGTCAACGATTTAAGAAGCATGGAGTAGTGGGGTCTTCAGTAGTAAATAGTTGAGATATTATTGTTACATCACATATGCATCCATATTATTCAAGATATTGTGGACCAAAAATCTTCCACTCCTTCATCAGTAAATTTTTTTTGGCCCTTAGCTAATGAAACTAAGACTGATCGCAAGATCGTGACTTTTTTCTACCCTTAGTCACTTCTTGGTTCTCGGTCTGCAAAAACAAGATCGGTCATGAGATCATTAATTTTTTCCATCCTTAGCCTCTTCTTGGCTCTTGGTCCATGAAAAAAATGCTAGTCACAAGATCACAACTTTTTTTCCCCTTAGCCTCTTCTTGGCTCTCGATCTATGAAAACAAGACCGATCATGATATTATGAATTTTTTCCATCCTTAGCCTCTTCTTGGCTCTTAATATACAAAAATAAAACTGGTAGCGAGATTGGGACTTTTTTCCACCCTTAGCCTCTTATTGGTTCTCGATCCATGAAAATAAGACCAATCGCAAGATCCCAAATTTTTTCTACCCTTAGCCTCTTCTTGGCTATCGGTTCACAAAAACAAGACCAATCATGATGTCATGTATTTTTTATGCCCTTAGCCTCTTCTTGGCTCTCGCTTCACGAAAATAATATTGATCACAAGATCATGATTTTCTTCTTCCCTTATCCGCTTCTTGGATCTTAGTTTTTCAAAACAAGACCAGACACAAGATTGTGACTCTTTTCTACCCTTAGCCTCTTCTTGGCTCTCGTTCCACAAAAATAAGATCGTTTGTGATATCATGACTATTTTATTTTAGACACCTAAAACGCATCATTTCAAGGTGACTACTCATATGGGACATACAAATAGACCATATGAAATATCTTGGACAAATCCAAGGTGAAGTAGTGGTTTTAACTTCTCATTTTGGGTAGATTTGGATAACTCAGCCTTAGCCATGGTTGACACCCTTGACTGAAGAACACAAGCTTATACTGAGAGGGGGGTGAATAGTATAAGACCTATTTTTACTTTTTCATTTATACTTCAAAATAGTAAAGAAATATACCCAAAGCAATATCAAAGCAATGCAAAATATCATCCACAAAGTGACACCAATTTTAACATGATTCACCCAGAATGGCTGGGCTACGTCCACAAAATTTTTCTCTAAAAGTTATATCAAATTTCTTTGGGAATCCTTCCCAATTACAATGTTTATGAGCCTCAACCCAAAGGAGATACCTTCCCTCAATCATAATTTATGAGCCTCTGGTCAAAGGAGATACCTTCCCCCAATTAGAATTTATGAGCCTCTGCTCAGAGGAGATACATTCCCCTCTACTCTAGAATTGATCCCTCAGAAGATCAACTGCCTCTACATCTTTCCAGCATGTGGAACTCCTTTCCACCGAAGACCTCCTGTCCTCAATGCTTAGCCTAAGAGACCTCTACCTTCTATGATCATGTCCACAACAGCTCAACAACCTGTACCAAACACAATCAGTCGGTCTAGTACAAGTATTCCTCTGTCTGTCAGATCTATCCAACTCTTGAACAAATCAATCCTTTGCATACAAGACTTCTCAAAGAATTGCCAACCATCCTCTGCATCTCTATCTTCAAGTTCTTTTATAGAACTATCAAACTCATCTCACAAGTCCTCTACTAGGACCTGTCCAAATCTGCTCACAAGTCCCCACCAGAACCTGTCCAAAACTGCTCACAAGTCCTCACCAACCTATCCAAAATTGCTCACAAGTCCCCACTAGAACCTGTCCAAAAATTGCTCACAAGTCCCCACTGGAACCTGTCCAAAAATTGCTCATAAGTCCCCACTGGAACCTGTCCAAAAACTGCTCATAAGTCCCCACTGGAATCTGTCCAAAACTCAGCAAGCTCACAAAGAACAACTTTCTTAGTAGGAAATCACAAAGTGAATTGTTAGAGACCCAATGTGATTTGTCAAACTCATAGAAGCATAAATAGAATTGTTAGAGACTCAATATGTTCTATACTCAAATTCCAATCTCAAAACTCAACTCAAATCAACTCAGGTCAATCTAAATCTCAAATCTAAAAACTCAACTCAATATCTGAAATGGATAGGATAGAATTTTTTCTTTCAAGAACATGAAACCCCAACAATTGCCAACTATGCAAAGAATCACATAACAATGATACTCATGTTATTTTCACCATCAATTAGGGTTTCAACAACAATGCTCATCAAACAAGGTTTAGTCAACCAACACCATTCAACTCAACATCAACCTTGAAGCATTCAACCAATCATCGCAAGAAAAGGAAACAAGTAGAAATTTTTTTCCCTCCAAAGATATTTGAACAAAACAGCCACCAACACAATATCACTAAATGCAAAGAATAACAAATCAACTCAATGGAGTAAGCCCAATATCATGAATCAAGTAAAGCAATATCTTGATCAAACAACCTCTATGGATGTAACTCAACCATCAAACTCAAAATAGCCAACCAAGGGTTCCACCAACTCAATGCAAGTAGCTAGACTCACAAATATAAACCCTAGTGCACAAAGCTTCCACTATCTCAAACCAGAAATTATGCATTCACCAAAAACTCTCCTTAAGGATAACAATGCATAATTAGTCTTCAAAAAACCAGAAAATAGGATTTACACCTTGCCAAAGGATACCTAGTAGAATACCTTTTCACTCCAACATTATTTCAGAAAACATACACCAATCATACTCATAAGAAGAATGTTCCCATACCTTATTGGAGTAGAAGATAATTGAGCCTTCAAGCTATCACCACACACAACTCTCAAACTTCCAACCAAATTAGGGTTAGAATAAAAAGAAATGAGCAATAATATAAACTTCCTTTATTACACCTTTTAGCTCCACTTATTTAAACACAACCACCATAACATGCCAATAAATCAACAATCACAGACTCACACCTTATACCTCCATTTTTAATTTTAGCATAGCAAAGAATAATCTTAAAAATACATCCAAAGAAATATGCCCTTATTTCTCCTAATATTTTATTCAATTCTAATCACAAAAGCCAAAACTCATAAAATTTAATCACGCCTTATAAATCGCTTTCCAAGAAACTCCTAATTTCATGGCATAAAGACATTTTAATAAAAACGTGTGTTACTCTAGCAAAGCACCCCCGCGAGACTCGAAACGGTGACCTCCGCCAATGTAGCGCCCAACAGTAGCCTTCGCTGCCACTAGCCCATATGGGCTACGAAGCTCACAAGTGAACTTCCCTCCACTTCACCCTAAAAAAAAACTCCCGAAGACTTTTCAACCACATGTGCTTCTAAGTCTTCCTTCGATCGCAACGAATACAGAGCACAAACACCACAAATTGCATTCAATGAATTTTGAATTAATTAGCCTTCCAACCTTAGGATTTGGAGAATAAATAGTCTCTTCGAAGACACCTTGACGTCGGCGGAAATAAAGATCATTTCGAGATTAATCAAAAGTCTTTTCAAAAAGGGTTTAAAAACCCTTAAATAATTTTAATAAATTAAGAATAAAAACAGGTTTAAAAACCTTTAAGTATTTTTAATAAATTAAAAATAATTTCTCCCTTAATTAATTAAATAGTTAATTAATTAAAACCTTGAAGGGTTTTAAATAATAATTAAATAAATAATAAAGAGAACCTCCATTGGTTTTAATAAAAACCATTTAACTTGGTTTTAATAAAAACCCTATCCAACTTGGTTTTAATAAAAACCGGTTTGGTTTTAATGAAAAACCCTTTCCAATGGAATCTCTCCGGATTCTCTTAAAAATATTCTCTTGGAATCTTCCACCTTTGAAGCCAACACATCCTCTTAACATTAATGCCATTTCCTTTTGACATCAATGACAACTCATAGACAAGAAGCTAGGATCTCAAACCCAAAATTACCAACAATCTTCCCCTTTGTCATTGATGGCAAACCATGCTTCTCAACAACACAAAAACTCAACATAAATAGCTCCCCCTGTCTTGAAGCTCTTCTCTTCACTTTGAAGCTCTCCCCCTTACTCATATCTCTCCCCCTTTGTCATCAATGGCAAAGGGTCACCTTTGGGTCTCGGGACTAAGAATGAGCCTCTTAGCTTAGTCCCTCTCCCACCTCCTGATGAGGTGATTAATTCTGGGGTGGGAGTAAAAATCCCATTAGGCACTAATAATCATTAGCATCTATAACTTCCTTGTCGGGCCTTATCTTGAAATCTTTGTCCATATTCCTGTTCTTGTCACTATTCTTGCTCTTGTTCTCATCCCTGTTCTTGTCCATGCCTTGATCCTTGGACCTGATCATGCCATTGTTCCTGTTATTGTATTCTAGAATTTCAGATCTACACTGTCTGATTATGTGACCTTCATTGTTGCACTTGAAACACTTGACGATGTTGTTTCTCTGAGGTAAACCTGATCTTTGAATCCACCAGTTCTGACCAAACCTATTCCTGTTATTTGCCTTGCAATAAACTGCCTTGTGCCCAAATTGTTGACAAGAGTAGCAATACCCTTGAAAGTAACTAGCACTTCTGAAATTGCCATTTACCTCCTTCACTTGAACCATGCAATGTGAAGCCATGTGACCAAACCTATGACAAGCAAAACATCTGCCTTGAAACTTTCCTTTAATTGACCTCTTAGGTTCTGAAAACTTCTTCTTCTCATTCTGAATTCTATTTTCTGTTTCTGTGCATCTATCATTCAAGGACTCCTTTTTTGAAATACTTTCCTCATTAGAACTCTCTTCCTTTTGGAGTCTCTTACTAGACTCTCCAAATTGTTCCTTGTGTGGCTTAACAAAACCAAGGCCTATTTTATCTGTTGTATTTCTTTGACCTTTGATGAGTGACTTAACCTTTTTGGAGCTATCTTGAAATCTGTAAAGCTTATCCTTGTACTCTTTAGTTTCCTCTTTCAAAGAAACCATTTTCTATTCTAACTCACTATACTCAAGAACCTTAGACTCTAACTCATCCTTGAGTTCTTGTGTCTTAGCCATAGAGAAGTCAAGACTTTCTATAAGATCATCTCTCTCCATACAACATTCATATAACTTATCCTTGAGTCTAGCATTCTTCTTTATTTCCTTTTTCAAAGCACTAAGAGCACTAATAAGTTCACCTTCAAGATCTACTTCACCTTCCTCTATATCTTCCTCTATTTGTTTGCTTTTTGAATCATCAAAGCCTTTTTCAGATTTCTTATCACTAGAGGTGCTACCCTTTTCAAAAACCATACATGCATCTTCCTTATATTTTTCTGAAGCATCCTCATACATAATAGAAACCAAATCATTATTTGTCCAATCATCCTCAAGGTGACCAAAATTTCCACATCTAAGACATTTCATGATAATGAATCTATGTTTCGGTTCTTCCTCTTTTTCGATATGAACAACATCTCATTTTCATTATCACTTGAAGAACTTTCACTATCACTACTAGAACACTTACTTGCTTTGTCTAGGTAGAAAATCTTCTTGTGCTTGTGAGAATACCTCTTTCCTTGATTGTTGTGCTCATCTTTGTTTTTCCTGTGATGCTTGTGCTTTTCAGAATCCTTGCTCTTAGAATCCTGTTTATCTTCATCACTTTCATTCTTGGGAACAGTACAGTCAGTAGCATAATGACCAAAATTTCCACAATTGAAACATCTTATATTTTTCATACTTTTGTGCTTTCTAGAGAACTTGCCTTTCTTGTTGTAATATGCCTCTTCATCACTAGAAGACTCATCACTATATTGAAGTTGTTTACCCTTGGAATTCTTGGTAGCCTTGAAAGTTGCCTCTTTCTTGACATCAACCTTCACTTGAGTTCTCAACTCAAATGCTGCAAGTATACTATGGAGCTCATCCTTTTTCAACTTATCCAAATATTTAGCTTCCTTAATAGCAAAAATATTTTCACTAAATCTATTTGGAAGAGATCTTAGAATCTTATCACAAACATCATTTTCAGCAATCTCAAGACCTAAGTCTTTCATGGAGTTAACAACCTCATCCATACGAAGCATGTAGTCACTAATATTTTCATCATCATTCATCTTGAGTTGTTCAAACATACCTTTGAAGTGTCTCAACTTGGCATTTCTAACATTTGTATCACCTGTATGAACCACCTTCAACTGTTTCCACATTTCACTAGTTGTCTTGCAGTGAATCACTTTGGTGAGATCTGCTTTATATAAGCCTTTCAGGATTGCATTCATTGCTTTTGAATTGCTATGATGTAGGAGCCTTTATTCTTTAGTATTAGGACCATGTTTAGGAATAGTGTACTCATCTTCAATCACTTCCCAAACCTCATTCCCAAGGGCCATTAGATGAACCTTCATCCTTGCACTCCAAAGACCAAAATCTGACCCATCAAGAATAGGTGTTGCATTGCCACTTGAATGATCCATTGTGTTCTTTACTAGCTTTTCCTTCAAGTTGTTAAACTTTTCAAAGGCACCGAATCTGATACCAATTGAAGAACACAAGCTTATACTGAGAGGGGGAGATGAACAGTATAAGACCTCTTTTTACTTTTTCCTTTATACTTCAAAATAGTAAAGCAATATACCCAAAGCAATATCAAATCAATGCACAATATCATCCACAAAGTGACACCAATTTTAACGTGGTTCACCTAGAATGGTTGGGCTACATCCACAAAACTTTTCTCTAAAATTTATCTCAAAGTTCTTTGGGAATCCTTCCCAATTACAATGTTTATGAGCCTTGGACCAAAGGAGATACCTTCCCCCAATCAGAATTTATGAGCCTTTGCTCAAAGGAGATACCTTCCCCCAATCAAAATTTATGAGCCTCTGCTCAAAGGAGATACCTTCCCCTCTACTCTAGAAATGATCCCTCAGAAGATCAACTGCCTCTACCTCTTTCCAGCATGTGGAACTCCTTTCCACCGAAGACCTCCTATCCTCAATGCTTAGCCTAAGAGACCTCTACCTTCTATGATCACGTCCACAGCAGCTCAGCAACCTGTACCAAACACAATCAGTCGGTCTAGTACAAGTCTTCCTCTGTCTGTCAGATCTGTCCAACTCTTGAACAAATCAATCCTCTACATACAAGCCTTCTCAAAGACTTGCCAAATGTCCTTAGGTTCTTCTCATAGAACCAATGCACCTCTATCCTCAAGTTCTCTGATAGAACTATCAAACTCAGCTCACAAGTCCTCTGCTAGGACCTGTCCAAATCTACTCACAAGTCCCCATCGGAACCTGTCCAAAAATGCTCACAAGTCCCCATCGAAACCTGTCCAAAACTGCTCACAAGTCCCCACCGGAACCTGTCCAAAAACTTCTCACAAGTCCCCACCGGAACCTGTCCAAAAACTGCTCACAAGTCCCCACTGGAACCTGTCCAAAAAATGCTCATAAGTCCCCACTGGAACCTGTCCAAAACTCAACAAGCTCACAAAGAAAAACTTTCTTAGTAGGAAATCACAAAGTGAATTGTTAGAGACCCAATGTGATTTGTCAAACTCATAGAAGCATAAAGAGAATTGTTAGAGACTCAATATGTTTTATACTCAAATCCCAATCTCAAAACTCAACTCAAATAAACTCAACTCAATCTAAATCTCAAATCTAAAAACTCAACTCAATATCTAAAATGGATAGGATAAAATGTTTTCTTTCAAGAACATGAAACCCCAACAATTTCCAACTATGCAAAGAATCACATAACAATGATACTCATGTTATTTTCACCATCAATTAGGGTTTCAACAACAATGCTCATCAAACAAGGTTTAGTCAACCAACACCATTCAACTCAACATCAACCTTGAAGCATTCAACCAATCATCACAAGTAAAGGAAACAAGTAGAAATCCTTTTCCCTCCAAAGATATTTGAACAAAACATCCACCAACACAATATCACCAAATGCAAATAATAACTTGCTCAAATCAACTCAATGGAGTAAGCCCAATATCATGAATCAAGTAAAGCAATAACTTGATCAAACAACCTCTATGGAAGCAACTCAACCATCAAACTCAAAACAGCTAACCAAGGGTTCCACCAACTCAATGCAAGTAGCTAGACTCACAAATATAAACCCTAGTGCACAAAGCTTCCACTATCTCAAACCAAAAATTTTGCATTCACCAAAAACTCTCCTTAAGGATAATAATGCATAAGTAGTCTTCAACAAACCAGAAAATAGGATTTACACCTAGCCAAAGGATAGCTAGTAGAATACCTTTTCACTCCAACCTTATTTTAGAAAACATACACCAATCATACTCATAAGAAGAATGTGCCCATACCTTATTGGAGTAGAAGATAATTGAACCTTCAAGTTGTCACCACACACAACTCTCAAAATTCCAACCAAGTTAGGGTTAGAATAAAAAAAAATGAGCAATAATATAAACTTCCTTTATTACACCTTTTAGCTCCACTTCTTTAAACACAACCACCATAACATGCCAATAAATCAACAATCACAGACTCACGCCTTATACCTCCATTTTTAATTTTAGCATAGCAAAGAATAATCTTAAAAATACATCCAAAGAAATATGCCCTTATTTCTCATAAGCTTTTATTCAATGCTAATCACAAGAGCCAAAACTCATAAAATTTAATCACACATTATAAATTGCTGTCCAAGAAACTCTGAATTTCATGGCATAAAGACGTTTTAATAAAAACGTGTGTTACTCTAGCAAAGCACCCCTGCGAGACTTGAAACGGTGACCTCCACCAATGCAGTGCCCAACAGCAGCCTTCACTACCACTAGCCCACGTGGACTATGAAGTTCACAAGTGAACTTCCCTCCACTTCACCCTCGCAAAAAAACTCCCGAAGACTTTTCAACCGCACATGCTTCTAAGTCTTCCTTCGATCGCAATGAATACAAAGCACAAACACCACAAATTGCATTCGGGGAATTTCGAATTAATTAGCCTTCCAACCTTAGGAGTTGGAGAATAAATAGTCTCTTTGAAGACACCTTGATGTCGGCGAAAATAAATATCATTTCGAGATTAATCAAAAGTCTTTTCAAAAAGGGTTTAAAAACCCTTAAATAATTTTAATAAATTAAGAATAAAAAAAGGTTTAAAAACCTTTAAGAATTTTTAATAAATTAAAAATTATTTCTCCCTTAATTAATTAAATAATTAATTAATTAAAACCTTGAAGGGTTTTAAATAATAATTAAATAAATAATAAAGAGAACCTCCATTGGTTTTAATAAAAACCATTTAACTTGGTTTTAATAAAAACCCTATCCAACTTGGTTTTAATAAAAACCGGTTTGGTTTTAATGAAAAACCCTTGCCAATGGAATATCTCTGGATTCTCTTAAAAATATTCTCTTGGAATATTCCACCTTTGAAGCCAACACATCCTATTAACATTAATGCCATTTCCTTTTGACATCAATGACAACTCATAAACAAGAAGCTAGGATCTCAAACCCAAAATTGCCAACATTGACTAACAGAGTAGGCCACACCTCAGAGCCATGGCTAGCATCAAAGCTATTTTGAATCCTAGGCCAAGCCAAATTCGGTTACAACGGCCTAGGCAATGGAGATTCAAATAGTTTTGGGAAGGGAAGCTACGAGAGTTCTCCTCCCAACTGATCCAACCTCCTGGATATTGATCTTGGCTTCCCAAGTAAGCCAATATTAGAGATTAGGAGTCCTATAAGACCCCCCTCTAAATTGGGGAGAAGTATAAAAAAAATTGCATTTGAATGTAGCGAAGCTCTACTAAAATGGATAGCAAATTGATAACCCCTTGAGGAGAGTCAAAATGCTGCCCAATTGTGGAGTGACAAGTATGAATTCATCAATGGAGCTTCCAAAGTACTAGGAAGCATAATCGCACAATCAAGCCAATTGAATATGAATCTCATCAAATTCGACCACTAATCCATTGGGACATAGAGGAAACCCTTGATAATTAATTCCATAGAGGGAATCAAATATCTAAGCCTTGATTACAAGAGAAAAAACATTTACAACTCAACCGCGACTATCAGCCATGGCTAACAGTGCCCACCACACCTCAGACCCAAAGCTAGGGTTTGATCCCTAATTTCTTTTATTTTAGCATTAGATTTACATTTTCATTGGTGCAATTAGTTTAGTCTAGCATAGATTAACATTTTAGCAGACATTTGATTGGTTAAGTCTAGGATTTAGTGGTATATTTTCTTCTATTTCCTTGCATTTATCAATTTAGAATAGTTTCTTGTTATTTCATGCAATGAAAATATCTAATGGTTAATTACGTTGCTTATTACCTAGATTACATGTTTTATTTCTATGCTTCATAGTAATATGATGATTTTATGCTATTATTATTAGATTTACATCTTTCTTGTTGTCTTTATCATCATTTATGCAAGTTTTCATCAAAATCCTCATCAAGAGACATCATATTTGTGTTTAATTCTTTCTTGTTTCTTGAACGCAGGGTTTACAAGATCCATTCATTTCAAGGCATTCAAGGCAGCAAATACCTCTTCCATGAGAGAGAAAGGTCACCATTAATCTTGAGTAGTTTGTGTCTTTACAAAAAGTCTATAAATTATATCACCCCATTGTTTATATGGTCTTCAATATTGTATTAATTGTATCAACATTGAGTATCCCTAAGAGGGACATACTTGTAATCGGATTTGACAAAATATTTAATAAAAGAAACCTTCTCTTTCTTGTTAAAGTTATTATTGTCAATATTTTATGCTTTAATATTTGATATCAATTGATGCATTAGTTAGGTGTATGCTTTCTACAAGGTTACAGATGGCGATCATGATGAAAAACCCATAAATTCCATCGATGACTATTTCATCTGCATATTATGTTTGCATATTAATTGCATTAGGCATCTCCATACATAATAGTTACATTAGGATAGGTTGTGTTTGGAATCTTACAAATGATACCATGTTTGTATTTTAATCATGAATCTATGCATTGTCAACATCTTCCATCACCTTTTTGAGTAATTGTGTTTCTCAATACAACCCCTCCTATTGCTACAAAGAATACACTAGGGTTTTTTGGTCATTCAACCATACCTAGTGGTCTACTTAGATTTAGTAGAAAGCTTGCTTTGCTTTTGAGGATGAGGTCTAGTTTTGATAGCACTTAGCATATCATAATCCCATAACTAATCAACACATTAACAATCCTAATTAGGTTAAGGAAGGATGAACACTACAAAAGTGGTCTGGGTTACCTTAGGTGAAAGGTTGTATTACTTGCTCATTTTGTGAGGTGCAATGGTCTAGAGTAGTGGTTATTGGCAAAAGGACAAGTTTACACCCTACTCGAACAAGTCCCTTGCTTATATAAAAAGGATCAAAATCCTAAAATCAAATCAAATACCTTTCTCAAAAGAAAAAAAAAACAAAATACAAATTAAACAGTGATTTTTATCACTATATATGAGCAAGTATCCCAATAAATTGAAGAAAATAAATGGGTGAGCTTGAATCCCTAGAATGATCAATGCTCGAAAATCATAGGGTGATCCACAATACAAAAATGGGGTGAATGAATTCCACCTGACATTGGGGTAGGTCTAAGCAATTTACAAATGAGCTAGCTTTAGGTGGATTGTATTGCCTAGTAGTCTAGTCTAACTAAATCCAAACCTAGGATTGCGTGGACATTTGAGGATCCCCAACAAAATAATGGTCTAAATTAATCCTTCCTGGCATTGGGGTATACTTATGTCTCATTTAATATATTAATTTGCACACATAGGTGTAATGAATAGCTTGGTATTTCATAGAGAAAAATTTAATTTTCAGAAGTCTAGTATAGTCATTATACAACTTTTGATAAGTCAACTAGGGTGTTTGAGTCTCATGGAAAACCTCAAAAATTCCCAAATAGCAACAATTTATTTTCAATCAATCAATTATCAACTTATTTTTATAAGAATTTATTTGTTAAGGAGTGTTCATAATATAGGTTAGATACCGAATGGATATCAGTAGTGATATTTAGATGGCCACTCACTATGTTGTGCATATTCTTTTAACTTACAAGAGATTATGAATTGAAACAATATATCATTTCATAACACATATGGATGTTTAATTGATTAATTATTATGATAATATATATCAATTACATTCATGATTTTTATACATTTTGTGGTGTCGTCCATTAGATTGTTAAGCATATATTGCATTCATACATTATGTTTTAAGTGATTAAAGCATACATGTTCATTTACATTATATTAGCATCATGTAAATAATACATAACATACATTACATTCATCGTATCATAACATCATAAATTAAATGCATACAATTAAATCAAATTAAACATACATTTAACATCAAACAGTGCATCCATATGCATACATCATAGTAGTCCATATACATATCTAGATCACAATATCTAGTCATACATCCATCATCTAGCTAGTGCATGTCATCCATACATCACATCATATAGCATCAAATCAACATAACATATAAGCATTGCATCCATATGTATATCATAAAGATAAAATAAATAAATATACACATATAAGGAATATCATAAAAGTCAAATAATATATATATATATATGTGTGTGTGTGTGTGTGTGTGTGTCAAAAAGAGTATGTAGGCATATGTCTAAAATACCCATAGGCTACAAATATGTAGGTCCTCAACCTTACACTTAAAAATGGTACACACATCTTACAAGATTTGTGCTAGGAAGTGCCTGCACCCCTAGTCTATATGGCTTCTCCATCGCCTCCATCCTCTTGGTGAGTCTGCCTAGAGTTGGTGCTAGTGGACCTCTCTATCATGGGTGTCCTAGATCTAGAATGAGATAAAGACTATCCTATATCCCACGTTCGACTTCTCTGGGTCCCTGTATCTATGGACCTCTCTAGAACTTGACCCTAAAGTAGCTCGATCTCTCCTTCTAGGCAAGGGATATGAGAAACATCTAACAATAACTGACTGAGATGATGTTGAACCATGACCTGTAGCCTCCTAATCTCTACATTGGGATCCAAACTTGTGCATCCCTATATAGCTTGAGTTTTTGGAGTAACATGTGGAGTTGAGGGCTCCCCTTGTGTACTCCTCACCAGATCCATCTCATGAGTCTTGAGTTGTAGCTAAGACTATACAAGATCTCACTCAAGTATCATATTATCAAGAGCTGTAGTGGCACTCATAATTTGTACCAAGTGAATAGGCTTCTCCTCTGTGTATCCCTTCCACTTCTCCTATCCCTATCTTAGTTAATCATGTGTGGCTATCATTTGTGCCTATAGAGTCGCCATAAAAGTTTCCCTATTGAATTTGTGTCTAGAGAGTATTTACCTATGTTTGTAAGCTCATAACCTAGGCCTTGAGCTGGGATACCTCACCATCAGGCTCCTCCTCACCCTCCTCTCCCTGGAGCTCCTCCTTAGCTATAGCCTTACCCCATCCACCCTCTATATTCTAGCACACTCTATGCCCATAAGGGTCTACCACATCTAGATGTACCTCCTCTACCTTTGTTGTTGCCTCACCATCTGTAGGTATGCCTAGGGGTCCATCACCCTGCCACAACCTAGTAGTCCTCTAGGCATCATAGTCTACTATAGTCCTTGAATCATACAGTCCAAAATCCTAAAATTCATCATCTTCATTCCCCAGTGGAGTCACCTAAGGCTATACCAAGTCCTTCTCTACCTTAAGGTGGTGATAGATAGTGGGAGTAGGAGGGATATTCTAGTGAATCCTAAACTACCTGGTCATGCAGGAGAAGTATAATAACTCTTGTATCTCGAGCTTGCACCCTAGAAGCCATCTATTATGCCAAGTCATCCTCAAGTATTTGTTTATCTTTGGCCATGTAGGGCGATCCATGTAGGGCCTCCATAACACCTGCCTAATATGAAATTGTGCAAGCAGATCAATATAGTACTACACGTTCCCTACTCGAGACCTACTCTAAAATCCCTTGGACTCTAGAAGCTATCATGAAGCATAAAACAAGATCTTCTTAGTGATGTCAATAATATGGAGAGGTAGTGGCATGGCATGCTCAACTGTGATGTGCTACTATACCGAGATCTACAATAGGATAATATAGCTAACTCCTACGTGGTTCCTTTATGTGATACAATACATATCATCATAGACCTATGCAAGTAAGGTGCTCCCCCAGGATAGGATCAATGGCTCTTCGATGCCGCTCACTAGTACATCATGTGTTCTAGCCAAGAGGTTCCAAGGGAACCTCACTCCTGATGTTTTTGGCAAAAAAATTTAAACTATCAAGTGCATGAGTATAGTTTCCCATTATGATAAGACATTCTCATGGTACTAGTCCTCAATGTGGATCCCATTGTGGTATGAATCTGTTAGTGTTGCAGCACTCTAGGCACCAAAGATCTATCAAAATATAGCATCCTTCACCTATGTGGGTGAAGATGTGATGGCCTTACCATTGATTGGGATCCAAAATATGTGGTAGACTCCTCAAAAGTAACAATGATTTCACCTATGGGTAGGTGGAAGGTGTTGGTCCTCATATCCCAGTGATAGGCTAAAGCAATCATGTAAGCCTGATCGACTCTAATCGATGGAATTCATAGCACGTAGCCAAATCCAATGGATCCAAACTAGACTTGCTCAGTGTCATTGAGGCCATTGCAAAGGGTATGAAGGATGTCTTATTCCCTTGCCCTTGTGGTCAAATTCTAAAGAGAGACATAAATAATATATGTAAAATCAATCAAAAACATCAAAAAATGACCTAAAAAAGTCAAACAAATTCAAAAAAATATTAAAAAAGATTAAAAAAATTCACAAATGCATGCAACACATTCAAAAAAATCAATATTGCACTTCAAAAAAACCAATATTGCACTTCAAACAAACCAAAACAATCAATTAAATCAAACAAAAACTAAAAACTAAAAATTATAAAAATTGGCTGTGGATGACAAGCGCAGCTAGCATCCAATAATAAATACCCTCAAAATTCAACCATGAGGGGCTTAAAAATATAAAATTAAAAATATATAATGGTGCAAAACCCTAAAAAAATTTCAAAATAACAAAAATATTCAAATTTCAAATGTGTCTCGTATCCAGTTATTTACACTATAAACTTGGCTGTTGCAGCGACTTGTGATCCATGCAATATATCAATATGAGTAAATTACCATAAGTCCATTTGGGGTAAATTAGTCATCACTGAATTAATATGTAAAAATAAGACCAGTAGCGAGATCGTGACTTTTTCCACCCTTAGCCTCTTATTGGTTCTCAGTCCATGAAAATAAGATCGATCATGAGATCCCAAATTTTTTCTACCCTTAGCCTCTTCTTGGCTCTCAGTCCACAAAAACAAGACCAATCACGAGATCATGATTTTTTTATGCCCTTAGCCTCTTCTTGGCTCTTAGTTCATGAAAACAAGACCGATCACAACATCATGATTTTTTTTTGCCCTTGGCATCTTCTTGGATCTCAGTCCGTGAAAATAAGACCGATCACGAGATCATGACTCTTTTCCACCATTAGCCTCTTCTTGGATCTCGGTCCATAAAAACAAGATCGGTTGTGATATCGTGAAGATTTTTCATACTTACCAAAATTTATAGAAAAAATATCCTCTCTTCCCTTGGTGTAGTCATTTTGACCTACAGGTGGCCTACAAATATTGACAACCATTAATCTAACAACTACATTGTGATATGTACCATGTAATATCAATCATTTTTTGAATCTCTTTATTAGTAGCTGAGTCAGGATGTAGTTAGATGTTGTGTAGTTTGAGATGCCATGTATGTAGGTGACCTACCTGCTTTTGGATATTAATTTTAGTGAGCACCACCTTATTCATAAAAATACAAAAAAACTAGTTATAAGGAATGTACACGTGTCACATTTACATAGGTATAAGACAAACACTAGTTGTCCTAAGTGTAATGCTTCAACTGTTGGTTGTTTACTAAAATTTATAGTAGATGGTCATCCATATATCTTAATTCAAATATGTTTAGGTCCTTATTATGATCGATGATGTATGATATGGACCACATTTAATCAAAATTTTCATGCGAGTCGTATTTTGCCCTGTTCACACCCCATATGAGCACTAAGTCACCTACTTGAATGTCTTTTTCATGGATTTTCTATCTAACCAACATTTTATAACTATTTTATGGTGAAAAACATTGTTATAATCCTATTCATGCTTTTCTTCTAATTGGACTACCTTGGTCATTCTTATTTGTACCTACTACAGGTCATCCGTATAGTTTTCTTTAATAAACCATAATGCCAAAAGCTCCAAGTTAATCGGTGGCACATCCTCATTTTCATAAACTAGAGCCTATGGAGAAGTTTATAGGTCCTTTTTTATTATGATATGGTCAACCCAAAGTGTTTAATATAGCAATAGATGCCAGCTTTGGTGGTTATCTTGAATGTTCCTCCTAATAATTTTAACCAAATTCTTATTGGTGGACTCTACAAGATCATTCCCTTGAGGGTAATAATTTGATGAGGCATTCCAATATATCCTATATTTTATTACAAAATCAATAGTTTTGGCCCCTATGAAAGACCCAAAATTATCTGATACAATGGTTGTTGGAACGGTAAATCTTGTTATTAGTCTTTCCATGAATTCAATCATAGTGTCTTGATCAACAAACTTCATAGCTTCCACCTCAATCCATTTTTTGAAATAGTATGTTACCATTATAATGTATTTATTTATAGTGGATGAACTTGGGTTAATTACACCAATAAAGTCTAAACCCCATTTCTAAAAAGGTTCCTCCATGATAATTGGCTATAACGACATTTTCAGGTGTTTGGATACGTCTATAAACTTTTGACAATTTTCACAAGCTCTGGTCCATTTGAATATGTCGGTAAAAATGGTCACCCAATAATATCTAACCCTTAGAATTTTTTCTATAGTAGTGTATCCAAAGAAATGAATTCCTAAAAATCCCTTGTGGAATTTCTCAAGTACTTCTTTGGTTTTCTTTGGTGGTAGGCATCTTAGCAGTACCCCATCAAATTGCTTTGATATATGATATATCCTATCAGTGTATATTTTTGGGTCTGTAATCTGAATTTTTAAGTCATTCGAACACTTACTTGAACCAAATTAGTGATGCAATTGTTTGATCTAGTCCTTCAGCTACTTTGTTTCTATTTTTGGATCAATATAATATTTAGCATGATTTGATATATTAGCATTATGATATATATATTTTGCTATATTTTGCCATAGGGCTCGACCCCTTACTAGTTTTTTTTGTATAATCTCAACATCATACTCTTAGATTTTAGTCACCTAGTTGGCCCTCTTGTCATCAAGTTCCCCCTGAATCACAAAATTTTGGATATTTGGGTGTGCTACATATACCAGGGTTTTGCTCTAAGACAAAATATCTAAATTTCTTCAGAGACTTCATGACAACATAAAATTATTTTTTGATGAAATTATAATTTTATTCATGGTCTTGAAATGTCTAACTTAAAAAGGCTATGAATATTTCACCATCCTGCTCCATTTTCTCAGTTAGGATAGTTAGATAGCTTCCTTCTCCACTGAATGCATAGAGAATAATGTCCTTGGAATAATATGTATTAATGATAACTAGGGATTGGGATATATCTTCCTTTATCTCCTTGAAGACCTCCTTCTAGGCATCTATCCATTTGAATTTTATTCCCTACTTCAATATTTCAGTCATTGGTTTTACAATTTGAGCAAAATCTAAGATGAATTTTTGAACAAAATTAATTTACCCAAAGAATGACTAAAGTCCTTTCTTATTTTGTGGGATATATAGAGATTGTATGGATTTAACTCTATCTTGGTCAATGGCCAATATTGTTTTTAATACCACATGTCCCAATAGTTTTCTCTCATGTACAAAAAAAAATGATTTCTTAGGGTTCAAAGATACCCTAAATTTTTTATATTTTTCAAACACCATTTGAAGATGCTCAATATGCTTGCTCTTTTCATGAGAGAATGCAATCATATAATCCAAGTATATTAGGATTATTTTATTCACTAACTCATTAAATTCCAAATCCATGGCCCTTTTAAAGTGGAACCTACATTATATAGACTAAAAGGTGTGCATTGATATTCAAATGTACCCCACTTTGTGATGAATGCAGTTTTGTGTTGATCTTCATCTTTCATCCAAATCTTATTGAAACAAAAAAAAATCCATACAAAAAAGAGAACCTCCTAGCTTTAGCTAACAATATTCAAAATCTTATCAATTTGTGAGAAGGGGTAATGATCCTTTAATGAATCTTGGTTCAAGTTTCAAAAATCGACACATAGATGGATATCTCCATTTTTCTTCCTGATTGAAACCAAATTAGAAACCTAGGTAGAGTGCTTTATGGGGTATATGATTTTGGTAGTCAATAATTTCAAGAGTTCTTGCTTCATCAATACCTCTATCTTGGGGTTCATAGGTTGTTTCTTCTACCAGAAGTGCCTTGCATCTAGAAGCAACTCAATAGTATATTGGATAGTGTATTTATTAAATACCTTGAGATCATCATATGTCCAAGTTATAATGTCATTAAAATCTTTGCACAATTCCACAGTCTGATTAACTTCTTCCTCTAAACAACGTACATCAATGTTAATATCCCTCCCAGGTTCAATTTGTATCTCCTTCTAGATATTACTATCAAATTCAATTCTATGATAAATCGATCTATCACTATTTTCAAATAGGCTTTCTAAAGTTATCAACCCCTTGGGGATGTGATTATTCTTTAGCTGAATCATTTCACCTTCTTCATATTATTTTGGTAGTTGATTACTTATGCAATTGATTTCTTGGATTAGAAAATCAATTATTTGTTCATCACTCTCAAATACATACCAAAATATATCTTTATCCGACATATATGGTCTATAAAAAAGCCTCATTATATTAGCTTTATGAATGATATTGGATATTGGATAGAAATTTGCTCCAATAAAAGCTAGTATGTTAGCATGTGTGTTGTGTTATCTAGGAATGGTTTTGATATTTAAGGCTTCAAAATATTCTAACAAGTCTCATACTATATTTCTATAATCCTTGAGGTAATGTTTTTTACTACTACATTTCTCTATGACTTGATTAACTACCATTTTAGAATCACCAAAGATCTACAGTTGCTTGATTCCAAGTTTTTAGATTTTCTTAACCCCAAACATAGTGCTTCATATTATACTGCATTATTTGTGCAACTCCATGTTATCCAATATGAGAATATTATTTCCACACTGGTCAATGATATCAAAACTACACCTACTTTGACACCATTTTTGCATTTGGTACCATAAAAACAAAGCTTTTGCATCTTGTCTTGATTCGGAGTCCTGTATACCATAAGTGTATACTTTGTTTATTCCAGTTTCATTATCAAATATGTACCTATTCATATTTAATTCATATCATTGAAGTTTCTTATGAAATACTGATCCTCTATTTGGACATCCTCCAACACTTTCTCCATCAAATATATTTCTTGAGTGGTTATATTTATTGTGTTTTCTTGTTTCTCTTCCTCAAACTTTTCTATATGAAATGAGGATGGTTTATTAGAAAATACATTGAATATTATTCTTTTGAATGACACCTCCATATAGGAGTATTCAAGGGACAAATAACCACCTACCTTAGTAGTAAATTCTTTGTACAAGAACATCCTGAAATAAGGCTTCAAATCTACCACTACAATTTCCTAAATGATGATGATTTGAGGTATTATGTGCAACTTCATGGGGATATATTTGATTAATACAAATACCTTAAAATGTGTTCTATCCAAATCTATCACCCCAATACTCCTTCTTGTGTACTCCATACCCACTCACAAACTACTTTGGGCATGATAATGGTCGTTTCTTTGAAGTAGATTTTAACAATTATGTACTATCCAATCTTCCATTCATAAGGAAAAATAAAATATAGATGGCCTATTATTTTTGGTTATTTAAGTAAGTTGTACTTGGGATAGATTTGGTTCTACCTATTTCTTACCTTGACTCTTAATTTATTTGAGAGAGTCCTACAAAAGATCAATTTATTTGAGAATGAGATGTGCATCATACATGCTAACTTTTGATGGTTTTTTTAAATTCTTCTACAATATTGAAACTGGAAGATTCTGTCTATTTCCTATGCTCTTTTATAGGTTCCTAGTATTTTTTAATATTGGGTAGCTTAAATCCCCTAAAATTTAGTCAGGGAAGGGTATAATAGCTTATATCTAGCCTACTCTTTTCCTTCACCTTCTTTAGTTCCCTTTTGTTGCTACTAAACTATCTTTTGAACTAGGGTAGGTAGAGGAAAATTCTTCTTTAGAATATCCTTTTATTGAAAGGGTAATTTTAAGGGGTTCAATATTTTAGGTTCAATAGGAAAACATTTCTATCTATATCTTGTAAGAACCACCACTTATTATATGGATGGCATCATGCAATTGTAATCATTTGTTTATCTCATCATATTTTCCTGCCCCTTTTAGACCTTCTCTACTTTCTCAATTGTAATTATTTGAATGTAGTGTTTAGGCATCATACATGCAATTTCACCATGTGGATCATTGTAGGTAGATCACCAGTAGTTAGACTCAAATTCCGAGGAAGAAGGTTCCTCTTAATTGGTGTACATAGTATTTTAATTTTCTAGAGGCTTGCTAGTGGAGGTGGTTTGATATTTTGTGATAGATGGTAATATTCATGGTTGAAATTTCCTCTCAGCCTCTATTTCTTTCAATTTTGTGACTTCATTTGTGAGGTTCTTAAAAGTTGTTTTCATTTCCTAGAGGGAAACTATATGGGGGTCTGGGGCTAGTAATACGGGGACAACAATAGGTGGTGGGAGTAATGAGACTATACATGGAGCAAGAAACATTTTGTGGAATTGGTGTAGGTGGCTAAGATAGAAAATTTGTTAGTGTAGTAGTTTTTTAAAAACATCTTGGTGGAGTAGGAACCAGTATTTGATGTTGAGGGAATTCTAGGTATATAGACATCACAAATTTTAGAGGTAATATTCCTATAGAAATTAGATACTTTTTCACTTTTAGTGCATCTTGAATTTTTTTGGGAAATTTTCACACATTGGAATACATTATGGACATCCCCAAGTTAGAATGAAAAGCCCTAAAATAGTAGTACATTACTTTATCATTAGTCAAAAACAACCCTTGAGGTGCCCTTCTCCATGTCTTACTAAACCTAATGTTGAAATCTATTATTTCTTCTTGTGGTTTCCTTTGAATCATAGTGAATTACGTTAGTAGAGAGAAGGGATCTACTTGTTCATTCAATTCATTAATTAATTTTCTATCCAACTTGTTCCATGAAGTGATGGTTAGATTTGGCAAGGTTCTATAGTAGTAGGATATTTTTCCTTTCAATGATATTACCAACAACCTTATCATGAAATCCTCACTTTGAATATTATGTATGTTAGCTAATGATGCTCCATATTGACAATGCTTGTATGTAGTCTTGTTGGTGCCATAATATGTTGGTAACACTTTCAAAGCTGCCTGTGGGATGGAATTATGGATTGATAAATTCAGAGGTCCCATATGATTCTAGGCTAAGAAGTTATAAGTATTTTAGTTTTGATTTACTAAAATTTTTATTTGTGTAATAGGAGTTACTGAAGTCAAATTACTAGAAATATTATCGATTGCACTAGTCAGGTCCACAAGAAGGACTAGAGAGGGCATTGAATAGATGGAAATATTGGATAAATTCTAAAGTTACTATAATGCAATTCTAGAAACTCAATTGGTTGCTCTGATATTCTAGCTACTTGTCTTGTGATTATATATCTGGAAATTTAAGCAAGAAAATATAATTAAAAGGTGGATGTACAAGTAATTTTTTGGATATCGTTAGACGAAGTCATCGGGTGTTTAAATTGAATATTTATAATGATAAAAGGATCACCTATATTTGATCCTTATAAAAATAGTGGGATTGGGTCCCACCGAGTGTGCCAAAAACTATTGGTCTAGAGATCTCTCTAATGGAAAGGTTTTGTGCCCATATATCTTGACCAACATTGAATGACCTAGAAGTTGTGAAGGCTTCTATGGTCAATATGGAGGAGGTCAGTTCCTTTGAATTTCAATCCAAATTTTCTTAACAATGTGGGGAGAAGGATGCTGAAAGAAGCAAAAAGAAGCTAAATATAGAACTTATGTTAGTATATATTAAACAACATCAAGACATATGTGCAATGAAATACTATAAAAATAAATAATCAATTACCTAATAGACTAGCCAATTTTACTATCAACCACAAAACATTTAATTTTAATATCATGTAGCTTATCATAGTATAAATTCCATAACAAGCGAATGAACATAACATAAATTCAGAATTTGGAGTAAATACCATGAGCATTCAATAGGTTAACATTAGAAAGATGTAGTCATCCATACACACATATTCCATAACTATATTGAACTAAAGGATAAATAGCAATCACTTTGTATTAATATGTAGGTCTTACATTATTACATATGAATTGTAAACACCTAAGATCCAACCAATTTTTCTTCTATATTTTTGTATTTATAGACTTTCTACAATATTACAATTTCCAAAGACATCATTATCTTAGAAATAGATGGTCATTATGTCAGAGGGAGTGCCAACTGATTAGACTACTTGGAATTATGGCTGCTTCAACCACCTAAACATGACTTCCTGACTTGGTCAAAATCTATTTTATGCTAAGTTGTACTGAGCTTGTTGTTTGCATATGATTAATTGCTTTTCACTGATTACTTTTAGTTAATCCACCCTATAACTTGCATGATGACCATGAGCATAAACTCATTATTTAGATTCTTCTGATAGGTGATATTATCCAGCAGGTGTCCTAAGATGATGATAATCCCTATACAAGTGGTTTAGTGTTGTATTCGATTGAGCCAACTTCCAAACTCATAAGTTGTAAAATTATGGTACTAGATATCTAGGATCCTGGTATATTATCATTGGGTACAAAGTCTTTGATAGAATTAGCATTTGGATTTTTTTAAAATAAAGCAATTTTTGGTATTAGGATGATGGTTTGGTGTTCTTCTAGGCTTCCATAGAATAAAAATCCTTTGGGCTTCCAAAATCTAATTTTCAATAGTAGGCAAGAGATTTGGTTCCCTCCTAGATTTCGGTCATGAAAAAATATTTCAATGCATTTTAGACTTAAATAATCTTCTTTATGATTTGATATTGTTGGCTTTCTATATTTAGATGAAGAATTTGCAACCTGATATATCTCAACCGGGTGCAAATATTTTGGCAACATCAATACTTAGCTATTTTTGTAATCAAGCATCCTCCAGTAGCAGGCTAGATAATTGGTACCTCACTAGGATTTGATCGGGTATGAATATTTTGATGCCTCACAAACATAGCCATTTTATCCTCTCATTTCCTACATGTGATAAAAATTTTATATTTTCTCAGGATTTGGTCAAGTGAAAATATTCTAGCATCCTCTACACTTGGTCATTTTTTCTTTTCTTCCCTTGTTCATAATCTGGCTTCTAGACAGGGAATTGGGACCTTGGTGGATTCTGGTAGAGTGTAGATCTTCTGATGACATAATTACTTAGCTATTTTTACCTATATTGAATCCATAGTATTGGAGTGATTATTTGATCCCTTGTTAGCTTTCGATATAGTATAAATATTCTAGCACTATTCAGACTTGGGTATTTTGTTGAATATGTGATGTTTTGCTCCATAGTGCTCGATCCCTCTTCTCCCTTTTGCACATTCTTACTAAAGTGCTCATGGGTGGTGATTTAAAAATTCCCATACAAGTTTTATAAATTTACCCATTTAGGCAAGTACCATATCTTAAGAAATATATTTTACATACAAAATCCTAACCAAAATTACAACAAATCTATAAGTTGATGTCATAACTATGTGGAGCTCAAAAATTCATGCTATCTATAAAAATTGTCTATAAAAAATTTTGTATGTAAAATTTATGACCTTCAAAATATTTGCTATATTGACACTTTGAGTTAGATAAAAATTAAATTTCCAAACCTTAGAAACATTATAGTAAATTAAAAACATCCACATGGTGCCACTAGAATGGATGTTGTAATTTCAATGAACGAATCAAGAGTTGATGAGTTGATGAATATGATTAGCTAGAGTTCCTCATATTATATATAACTAAAACATTAAGCTTTAAATGAATTATATCTAACATGAATTGAACCTTGGATATTGCCTAAGAGAATGAACAACCTTACCAACATGTTGCATATGCTCCTTGAGAGAGTACCCATAGTTTTCTTCTAAAAATCCATGTTTTTATTACCTTTTTTTTTTAAATTAAATAAGAGCATTGGATCTCAAACCCCTTACCAAATGATCATAAAGGAGAACCTTAACTATTATCCCATACTAATTGGTGTGGTGATTAAGGAAAATAAATTTACAAAAAACTATTAGAGTTAATTGCATACAATGAACATGGACTACTAGCACATAATAGTAGTTTTCATTCTTTTTAAAATTACCTCTAAGGGATTCAACCTTGTATTATATATTGAGAAAACAAGAAAAATAGTCATTGCACCACATGCATAATTTAGATATTGATTAAGGTAAACTAATATAAAAAGATATAAATCTTTTGAAACTATTGTAAAAGGAGGTGTTCTTAAGAACTAAGCCAATGAGACTGTTAGAGTATATTATGCCATTTGGGGTTATGTAAATGTACCACCTTTGGTACATAGCTAGAGTAGGAGTTTAATTTAGAGTAAAATTACTTAGTTGCTTCAAGTAATGTAATAAATGCACAAATGTCAATTTTAAAGTTGTAAATGTGCATGCAGTCCACATGTACATAAGTCCTAGGTAGAGTAAGGGCCACGAAATCTATCTTCCTATATAAAAGCCTCATAGTGAGTGTTTTATGAGAGGAAGTGATTACATATACTGAGAAAGTGTTTACAAAGAGTGTGTGTTATAGTGGAGTATGTTACAATGTAGTCCTTACATATCTATACATGAAGTGTTCATGTCCTCCATTATATATCATTGTACTATTTTCATCACTTCTATTTATGGCATATTTTTGATTTATTTACAAATTTTCATCTTAATACTTTCCTATATATTATTGTTCCATTAGTTTACATTCATATTAGATTAGTTATTTTATATATTGTGGTCATATTACCTCCCATAAAAAGCTAACAGTGGTATCAGCGAACACGGTAGATCAAACAAAGAATAGGGAAATTCACAAGTGAAACTGAGAGAAATCCATAAATTTCAATTATAAAATTTTGAGATTACATTTGGCTAGAGTCTTCCCACAGGGTTATAGGAAAACTCATGAATACTAGGACTCAACGTGGATTCCACTAGATTGACAAATCAACTAGTGAAGATTAGGCATCTCTAGATTTAAGAGTATCATACATTTCAAATTTTAACAAATTTTTGCAAGAAAAGGAGATTCAAGAGATTCAGGAAGCTTCCTACATATATATATGATGAACATATTCATTAGAATCATTCTAGCACTTGCAAACACAAGTAGAAGACTATATATTTTAGAGACCTATGAAAAGGTCCCACTAATAGAGATTTTAGACTTGTATATTGTAGAAGAAGAAAAGGCCATAGTAGCCTTTTAGTTTATTCAAGAGACTTCAAAGAAGAGCCCACTTTTGGAAGAATATTTGAGGTTGGTGATCTTCATTAAAACCTGCAAATTGCAGAAGTAAAGAAGGACTAGTGAGATCTTGTTCCAGAATTCCATTAGTAATAGATTTCATATTTCTTAGAGGAAATATCTCATTACCAACATACCCATAGTAGAATTTTGAAGGAAGTTCTTATTTGAAATACCAGAGGAGATGTGAGATTGAATACCTTGATTAGGTTTCAAGGAGAAACAAGGAGAAGGCTTGGAGAGCCTTAGTTTAGAATTCAAATAAGATCATTAAAGGAGTTCCTAGGAGAACTCACTGGAGAAATATACCAGGAAGGAGAAACTATTAACAAAGAAAATTTTTAGATAATTATCGCCATATGACAAAAATTCCAAAAGGAGAATAATTTGGCAAGGAGTGCCAAATTTTGAAGAATATTGCTAAAGACATCAAGACATTCAAAATATTGAGAAGAGGGTCAAGATCAAAGTTAAAATTTGATAATGAGGTTGAATGAGATAGGAGACTAACTTTACTACCAAACTTGAGAGGTTTGAAGATTACCATTGGAGGATTTGAGGCTCATTTTGAGATAGGGATTTGCTGAATATTCAAAAAAATACAAAATGTTTCTTGAAGTAAAATCTCAAATACAATTTGGAGGAAACCCCTACCAAATTTTTGAGTTTCAAGATCAGCACTTCAGTGCAAAAATTGATTGCAAGAAATAAACAATCATGATAGCATTACTAGTTGCAGAACTTCATAGCTATAGAAAGCATTCTGAAGGAGAATTAAAACCACTATATTACAATTTCAAGTAGTAATATAGAGGAGTTACTAATCTACGAGTTGATGAGTTAAGGAGTTGTTAAGAACAACCAAGAAGAGTAGGAAGATCAAGGGCGGTAATTTGGTGAATCAAATAACCAAGACATCCACTATCCTCACAAGTTATTAAAGGTAAGCAACCTGGGTGCAAAAGGTTCATTAGTTGAACTTTAAACTACAATTTATTTAGATAATCATTAAGCACCATATTAATTGAAATTTGCAAGTAGTGAATTCATTTTAAAGTCTTCAAAAGGAAGTGCATAAGGAAGTTTTTTTAGGTTTATAACTACACATTAAAATAGGAGTTAGATCATATTACTATTATTCAGTTACAACAAAGAAGACTATTAAATTATAGAAATTACATTACATTTAGGAGCAATTATTAGTGCAAATGATTTAGGGTTCCTTTGAAGGAGTAATAAGGTGAAATCAATATTGCACTATACTAGTTTTTCTTAAAAAAAATTTAAGATGCACTACGTTATAGAGATTCAAGGTGCACTAAGTATTTTAAGTTACAGTGAAAATTAGTTCATACTTCGAGTTACCTTGAGAGTTCATTATTACTGCACAATAGTGCAAAGTTAAACCTCTTGAATAGGCACATTAGGTGCATACTTTGATTCATTCTTACAAAGTTATCCAAGTTCAAAAATTAGAGGTTAGTGTTGTCAAGTAAGGAAGAAAACATTTTCTCTCAAGAATTTATTCTACCAAAGAAGTTAGAGAGTCTTTAAAAGGAGACTTTCAATCCAAAAATGTGGTGCAAGTAAAGATACATCATCTTAACTATTATAGCTAATATTTATAGTGATAAAAGAGAACCATTATTGTCCTTTAAACAATAATAAAAGGATAAACTTTATTATTATCCAAAGGTATTACATCGACCAACATTACATCAGCCATCAAGTGGCCATAACATTTATGCCAAGAGGGGAAGAGAAATAAATCCATAAAAGACTTATAAATTTGGTGTTCAAAGGTGTATAGAAGCACCATATCAGTGCCTATGTTAGAAGATTGTAGCACAACACAACACACGAGTAAAGGAAATAACCCTAGGGTTCACAAAGTATAGGTTACATAACATCAAGAAGTGCACAAGGAATGAATTATCCAACCATTCATGTGGACAAACAACTAGAAAAATCTATCATCAATTGGAGATGAATTTGCCATCTTGGAAAGAAGCAATCAAAGCAACCAATGATTGAAGCTATATCATGTACCAAGAGGGAAATATTAGAGTGTCCTAAAAATTTCCATAGATAGAGACAACCTTGAAGAGAGTACAACCATCATTTACTCAAACATGCATAGGCTTGCACTCATTGACAAGAAGAAGAAAGTGTTGAAGCTAATATTGCACAACTTGCACCCATCACTAAAGCAAAGAAGACGTTGAAGGCATCCTCACATGCAAGTGAAATTTGGTAGATCAAAGAAAGCATTATATAATGCCTATGTAGGGGGAAAGCATCCAAATAGTCATAACACTCATCTTGTAAGCATTAAAGGGCATATTTCGAAGGATTGAAAGGTGTAAGAATTATTTAAGCCAACTAAGAGCATTAAAAACATTACAAAATCAACTCAATGGTGAACTATTATTCACTAAGCACTTTATTAAGCTTATAGATTATTCTAAACCACTAGGGGGACATAAGGATTCTACAAAACCTAATCCTTGGATAGGTTTATCAAATTGATTCATATACTCAATCTATTTAAGAAAGATATAGTATTCTACATCACCCTTAATTCAAATATTTAAGAAGCAAAAATAATACTACATATCAAAATTATCTAGCTTGATCATAAACTTAATTCACAAGAGAGTCGTAAGATAGACTACTACAAAGTATATAAGGGCTATAAGGAATATATTTGATGACCTAAATATTATGGATGAAATATTAAGAAATGCTTTTAATAATGAGTAACTATTTCATGAAGTAGAATTCTACTCCTAAAACTTAATAGACACTGTTGAAGAAAACTAGAATCTATAAAATAGTGATAAAGAGAAATTCTCTTTATTTATTAGAGGCAAAAGAAGGCAATTTTACAAAATTAATCAATTATCTTCATGAAACACTCTTCAAAGCATTGTGGAATACACAAAAAATACTTATATTCACATCAGATTAATGTTTGATGATCTATCTATCCTTAATTATTTTTGTATTTGCTCAACACATGAAGCAAGCTAGAAATACAAATTAATATTATTGTGATGATAGAATGACTAATCATGAAAAAATATTGCACTAGTACCAATGCAGAATCATAGGAGAAGAAGAAGGAAGAGAAATAAAAGATATAATAGGAGAGAACAGAACAATGAACGTATGAACATAGAAGAAAACACAAAGACTAAACCAAATGGACATATTCAAGTTGGAAAATAAGAAGAATGCTTAGCTACAACTTTATTTACCTTGTATGAAAACACTAACTACATACTAGATCATATTACAGTAAGTAGCGAAGGAGGATAAAAATTCCAGTACCAAATAAAAGATCCATATTGAATACTAAAGTCTTAAATACCTAAATAATGTAATACAGGGGGTGTTAGAGTATATTACATCATTTGGGGTTATGTAAATGTACCATATTTGGTACATAGATAGAGTAGGATTTTACTTTAGAGTGAAGTTACTTAGTGGCTTCAAGTAACGTAATAAATACACAAGTGTCAATGTGCAAGTTGTAAATGTGCATGCAGTCCACATGTACATAACTCTTAGGTAGAGTAAGGGCCAATGAATCTATCTTCATTTATAAATGTCTCATAGTGAGTGTTTTATGAGAGTAAATGATTACATATAGTGAGGAAGTGTTTACAAAGAGTGTGTGTTATAATGTAGGAGTATGGTACAATGTAGTCCTTTCATATTTGTACATGGATTGTTCATGTCCTCAATTATATAACATTGTACTATTTTTGTCATTTCCATTTATGGCATATTTTTGAGTTATTTACAGATGTTCATCTTATTACTTTCTTTCATATTATTGTTCCATTGGTTTGCATTCATCTTAGATTAGTTATTTTACATCTTATGGTCATAATACCTCCCATCAAGAGCTAATAGAGACTTGGATACTAAATCAATGATCAAACCATTCTTTTGTAGCTCTGCTTTATTCCTTCAATGTAGGGTACTTCATTTTGATATTCAAAGATTGCACACTCAATGAATCCAAAATCTCCTATGAGATATATCCTATTAGAATATTACATGAAAGGATCCCTTGTTGAGGATAAAACTACAACCATCGTTCTACTACCAAAATGCCTTACAATCTCACCATTCTCTTAGGTGTGGGGGAGTCTAGTTTATGAGTTAAGAAAATCCATAATGAAGCAAATATAACAAATTACATAAATAATTTTAAACCCATGCTATCAAGTAAACAAAGGAGGGTGCAAACTATGGCACCCTTCTCTATTCATGGATAGTAATAAACCCACAAATATTTAGAGTATTGGATGTCACACATGCTAAAGAAGAAAGGAAAAGGTCTTGGAACCCATTTTTAAATTTGAAATTAAAAAAAAATAAAAGACAAAATACAAAATTTTGTTACCTTCTAAAAATCCATTTTTTTTGAAGCGAAGCAACTTCTTTCTTCACTTTAATACCATGTTTGAATCGACAATATTTTATAGAAGCATTTCGAACATATATTCACCACCATTAAGTGGAAAAAAGATGAAAGAGTGATTTAAATATATCAATATTAAATAGGAGAGAGAGAGAGAGAGAGAGAGAGAGAGAGAGAGAGCAGAGAGAGAGAGAGAGAGAGAGAGAAAGAGAGAGAGAGAGAGAGAGAGAGAGAGAGAGAGAGAGAGAGAGAGAGAGAGAGAGAGAGAGAGAGAAGGTGGATTCCTATATTTTTTTCACAAATGTCTTGAAATGGATTCTTATTGATGGGTATTTATAATGATATCAAATCCTCAATGAGAGATTAACCTTAGGGTAATATTGACTTGACTTTGATGTTAAGCATATAATAAAATAATAATAAATTACCCTTAATAACGGTTATACATAAAGGTAAATTAACCAATACCACTTAGGATGAGATATAAGAGGGGCCCTTAGGATTATATGAACATACCTATAAGATTACATAAATTATGAATGCCTAAAGGATAATTAATGGTGCTCATAAGCACTTTTTCATACTTTTTGCCTTGGCCTACCAAGATCGGATTATAGATATTTTAACATAATGTACCATGGTAGGATCCTTTAGCTGTCTTGACATGGGAACTATTTTAAACATATAATATCCAAAAAGGGTTAATCTCGTTACAATTTTCAAACACCTCAATCCATTGATATATATTATGTGCATGATGCATGCAACAATTATAGTGATGTATGCACATCTCACCACTCCATTGAGCATGGAAAAATGCATAATATTATTTGGATAATTCTACAATTAAAAATTTATTTTTTCAAAAACTAGACGGAAATTATGCAACTATTCAATGAAAAATAAGTACCTACAGGCAAAAAAGATAAAAATGTTGAACTAAGACCCCTCTAAAATTTTATGAAGAACTAACAAAAATAAAGGTTTATTTATATCTATCATTGTTTACCCTAAATAATGTTTTTTTGAACAAAATCAATTAGGACATCCTATCATACCAATGTAGGAAAACAATATTGGACCATTTTAGCAATATTTTTAAATAGATCAAAGGTATTTTACATTTATGGAAGTCTTCCCATGACTTATTTCAAACCAAGGGCCTATTAGAAAATTCTTAACCTATTATTTTCTTCTTTTGTGGTGACCAACCGGTCTATCCTCTCACCAATGCTACTATTGACATAAAATGTCAAAAGAGGAAATTAAATGGATTTCTTCAAAAAATACTTAAATAAAAAATAAGGTTTATGAAAAACCTTGAGATATTCAATCATGGAACTAGAGAATCCATTTAGTTAGAAATAGAAAACTAAATGAAAGGATTGAGTGCTAAGCTATTAGAAAGAAACATGTTGGTGGATATTTCTCCTAGAGAAATTATGTTGAATGTGGTGATATCCTCATGATCTACGTCCACCTAGGGTTTTTTTAGATAAACCCTTTTACAAACTATAGATGGATAATTCAAATGTTCTAGTTTTTCTAAAACACTATTGCTTTTAGGATATATAATATAGACTAACTTATTTAGGATAAGGAATTGAGTAAAGGAGATTCAAACCAACTCTAATAACATGTTAGATTATATTGTAGTTTCCAAAAACTAATGGAATCAACACACTACCCACTATTGCTTAAAATTCATACATAAAAATTATGAACACAAATAAGGGAGTGTTTGTTGACACCATATAATCTCATTATATCAAAATAGAATACACTCCAACCAAAAATAAAAAATTAAATGGTCACTACGACAAGAAATTTATACTCAATTACAAATTATCTTTAGGTCAAGTCTAAGTAATTGACCCTTAAATTTAGGTATTATAATATTACAAAGATGCATCTGTGTGGTCTACCGGAAAGGACACCACTTGCATTATCGGTGATGTGACCCGGGTTCAACCTCCACGACGGATATGTATATGTATAAGAAGTATTTACTCAATAAAAAAAAATATTACAAAGATGCATATTATAATGTTTATAAGGGCTTTAAGGGCTTACATATACAATATGATACAAATTTGGTTATGGCCTCATGTAAATCTTAACGACCACATATTTCAACAAAGGAACATCACATTCAATCCAACATGAAATCATAAAGCATTATACATCACATTAAAATTTCCTATTCTATTCATCATTTTACGATCCATAGCACACTCATGTACCATCTATATTATTCTAACAATTATCCATAAGTTTAAAATTATCAAGGGATAAAAAAGGTAGAAATTATAGAATACAACCAATCCTTGGTGCAAATAATAATTACTGAGGATTTTTATATTTTATCTTTAAACAACTATTTAGGCTTACGAATGGAATTAATCCCCACCTACTTATCTCTATAGAGAAAGAGGAGTGTTGTCATTCTAAGTATCATTTTAGCTTTTTTATCTCTTACTAGGTACATCTATAATAATATTGGATATTGAGAAGGTACCCTTAAAAAAATCACTAGGATCTATCCTTGGGTCTCGTGAATTTTTATTGGGATATAGCATTAGAACCTTTTATAAGATGGATTGTGTTTGTGGCTATCCAATGGAAAGTTTATTATAATATGGAATTGATTTATATGGTATATATGTGTAAGTCCTTATGTTATATATGGTTGATATTTAAATGCAAGTATATAATTTTTATTATTTGTTTTATTAATTCTCTAAAATATAATATTAGCATGATGATTTGTATGACAAATCCTACATAATAAACCACATGGTAATTCTAGCAATAAGATAATCTAATAGCAGTATTTTGTTTTTGGTATTGATTAAAATTGGTTGGAGGGCCCCAATCCTTTACAAAGAGCTCAAAATATGTATTAGAAAAAAACAAGAGATCATACAAATGCAAGATATCCTTATCTTAGTAAAACAAAAAAACCTGGGCTAAACCTACTTATGGAGAAGCTGAAAAAATATCCATCTCGCTAACCTCCCATATGACAAGGCTTATGCAGTGCTCAATGCTTCACATGACTGATAAATAAATCGATGATAGCAATGTAATTTAGTGTGCTCAAATCCTTCATCACATGATAACAATAAGTATTCTGCTTTACTGTACTCTCTTTATCTACTAGCTTCATTATCAATTATTATAATCTCTTTCAATTCCATGGGGGCATATGACCAGACCTTGAAATTCTTAAATCTAATTACCATATTCACCATTTTATCAACAACTTTATTTCCCTCTCTATAAATATGTTTAATTTGACTTTTTTATAGGTTTTCCAAAATAGTCCTCACATCTATAATTATTTGAAAAATTCTAGAATTATTTAGCTCCCATTTTTGAAGGAGAGTTATAATCAAGAACATTTCTCCTAAAACCCAAATTCACTACAATTCGAAGGTCTATAAGCATTGCCTTGCTTCAGCTTGGTAATTTGTGGTAATTCCTAGATCCTTAGAATATGCAATCACTACTTAACCTTTGTCATTGTTGATAAGACCCCCACCACCAACATGACTCGGGTTGTCTTTCACAGCCACATCAAAGTTAATTTTTAGCCAATATTTATGAGGATGTTCCTATTGTGGCCATTGCACAACTCCCTCCAAAACTTGGGGATCCACCTTTAATTTTAGATATTGTTAGGATTTTTGGTTTACCTTAAGTGATGATCCTCATAGGTGTTTACCTATAAGGTCGCTTGTCGTTTGATATCTCCAGTTAGTTTCGTGTTGGGATGTTTGTGTTCTTTAGATCAATAGGTTTAAAATCTCCTTTTGGTTTGAAGTATTTGTGTTGTTTGTTTAGTTTCTTTGTGGGATTATTTTTGCTTAAATTTGTGATTAATTTTAAGGTTGGATGAGTTTGTTTTCTTTTAAGTTTGTAGTGTTAGTTAGGTTTATGAAGTGGATTGTTAATTTCAAAGATTGGAAATTTGAAATTAATTAAATCTATTTTAAAATAATAAAAAAATAAGCTTTTGAAACTAAAATAAATAAATAAATAAAATAAATTAAAAATAAACTATATATAAAAGGTTTAAATATATATATATGTATGGCAATTAAATTAAATTAAAAAATATATATATATATATTATATTTATGTATATATATAATAATAATAAAATAAATAAATAAATGAAATATATATAAGTGAAAGAGTATGCTTTCATTTTGCTTATACCTATAAAAGTTTAAATCCTTATAAAAATTAGAAGGATTATAATATTACGAAGTTGGTTAATGTGCAGGTTATAACACAGTGGAATGGCCCAATTTGCGAAATCTATCACTAGACGATTCGACTCCCTGGATAGACAAGACATGCATGGTGATGTGGATGAAACGTGGAGCCAGGCAAAGGAGATCATATACCGACCAATCACAATGGACCAAACATTTTGATTTGGAATTATACAGATATGGGCTGCGACGCGACCTAGAGAGGACATGGATGGCCAGATGGACAACTAACATAGTGATGGGTGATGTTTACCAATTCAGAACTACATCTGAGTGACTAGGGAATGCAGTGAGGACATGGCAGCACTGAAGAAGATGCTATGGATTCTACGATGAATCAATCGATAGCCACACGGATTCCAAGGAGACATAGCAGTTGGCGATGTGGCGACTGACCAGATTGGCATATACGTGTACATAGGTGACTGAGGTGTCTGCATGGACGGCCACATGGATGACCATGAATGGAGTTAGACTTCTAATGCGGTCACTTTTCACACTACAGTGGGGAAATAGATGAACGAAGGCCGAGACGTGGGTGAGTGTCTGTTCTGTTGACTGAGAAGTCACTGGAGCTGCAATACATGTTGGAGAGTGCCCCGCACGAGCGCCCGAATGAAATGATAAAAGACCCACCACCACATCGTTGGAGAGATGAATATGAAAGCATCAGTGCAGTGAAGTATTTCATGAAGTGTGTCGTTATCAATTGTGTTAGGACATGATACCTGTGAAATAAGAATAATCTACGTTCACATTTGTGAAGCAAAACAGTTTAATAGATGACATAGAAGAAGAGGTATTAAAGTGGAATGAAATCCCAACATAGAACGAGTGATGAAGAATAGGTCCATCAGATGATATTCGACAGATGGTGATAGTACAAAGGCTCTGACGGAGGCGAATTCAAACGGGACTGACTGTAAAATTGATGTATAGTTTGATCGTCACAACATGGATATTGAGATTTACATAGTTGACAGGATCTACTGTAGATATATGGGATTGTGCGCACATTTACACAATGAACAATCGAGCGCTCATTATCGAATGGGAAGTAGTGTTCGACAGATCGTCAATGAAAGGGTGGCGTATTCAGAGGTTGGACTGCGAGAGCGCAATGATGTTTAAGTTTATCAAACAAACGGATAATCATGATTGGGAAGGCCACACATACGGGGTTGTCGAAAGCAGATGTGGGCGCTAGGTTGGATGAGTGCACGATATGATAGAGTGGTGATAATGAGCATTTTGTTCAGGCTGAAACCCGCAATGGCATCCAGATGGACAGGACATCAATGTCTACATCTCTGGCGGACTGTGTAATTGATAAATGTTACTGAATGTTATGTCAGTGAACAACACATAAAATGCATGTTTAGTGCTGGGTTGATTGTATATCATCAGAAAATATCATCCAATAGTGATATGACATTGTAGAAGAAATTCAAGATCACATCGTGGACTCCATGTAGTTGTAATTAAAGCAAGAATTAAGTATGGCAAAGCCCTCGGGGTAAGCGTTGGAGTGAGGTTTGGAAAATATTTACATTGATGATGTTATCTAGAGTAAAATAGGATAGACAGATCACATGAGTATAAAACAAAGATTTGCATCATTGGTCACCGAGGATGCATGGTACTGAAGCAAAGTTGCATTAAACATAACACATCAACCCATGAAAACAAAGAAAATGGAAAAGTTATTTGGTATTCTTTGCTAAGGAGAATGGAGCTTACAAAGACCAATTTCTTACAAATTCAAAAATTTCCCCTTTCCCACCTAAAACTATGTATTTGAAAATTGAATTTCAGGGGTAAACTTCCCGAGGTCATAACTCATCACTTGTTGCTCAAAATGACTATTATTGAACCTTTTCAAAAAGCGCTCGAAGGAGTTTGTGGCCCGGTAATTTATTTACAAATAGTAAAACCATATTTCAGCCCTTAAAAAGGCGTCTAAGGCCTTCAAAATTGACCTTCAAGTTTTACTAGCTTTACTAGTTTACTAGTTTTGATAGGGTAGAAGACCTTAAAATTTACATATCTCCCAAACCACTCAGGATATTGGGATGATTCTTTCAATGTTGGGTCTATTTCTCCATCCTCTAAATAACTAAATAAAATTAAATAAATAAATAAATAAATACAAATTTTGGTGATCCAATATCACTCTTACACCGATGGATGCTCCTGCATCAGACACCTAGGGTAAATTGAGAAGTGACCTTCACTTCTTCGGATTTGGAGGAAAACCTAGGTAGTCAACCTCTATCTTAGACAACCAATATGAATCTTCAATAGGACTGCCCTTCCACTTAACCAGATATTCTTCATACTATCTATTTCTTGTACTTTTGCCAATGTAGGTGTCTAGGATTTCTTCTATCTCTTCCTTCTCTAGAGTAGACATTAGAATATCCCCAGTTTCTATTACTGGTCTCAAGTCATTATCCCCTTCATGATATTGTACCAAATATGAAATTTTGAACACAGGTGATATGTTAAGCCCACTCGACAATTCTACTTCATATGCATTGCCTAAATCCCATTTCTCTGAAGAACACAAGCTTATACTGAGAGGGGGGTGAACAGTATAGCATCCATTTTTTACTTTATTTCCAAACCAATATCAATTAGTGTCCTTAATTGCAATAACCAAATATAACAGTGTGAATTAATGATATAGATAACAATAGTAAACAAGTATACAAATCACCACACACAATTGAGACACAAGATTTAACGTGGTTCCCCCAATGTGGAGTACTCCACAAGATAATATCCTTATAATATTTCACACAAAAATAAGGATCTTTATCCCAATATAAATGATTACTTTTATCTACTCAAAGCTAGGCAATACATTGATATGCTCAGGTAGGTAATCCACTGATCTGCTTTAGCAAGCTCACCAAGAACTTGCCCAAAACTGCTCTAGCAATCTCACTAAGAACTTTCTCAAAACTGCTTTAGCAAGCTCAACAAGAACTTACCAAAAATCTACTCTAGCAAGTTCACTAAGAACTTGCCCAAAATCTGCTTCAGCAAGCTTACCAAGAACTTGCCCAAATATTCTCTAGAAAGCTCACCAAGAAATTTCCCAAAATATGTTCTAGCAAGCTCACCAAGAACTTGCTCAAAATATGCTTAACAAGCTCACTAATAACTTGCTCAAAAATCTGCTCAACAAGCTCACCAAGAACTTGCTCAAATTCTATTCCAAATCTGTCCATAAATCTATCCACAAATCTATCCCAAAAGCCTTCTCAAAGGCTCAACCAATCATGCTCAAGTAGCACTCAAATCTCATCCACAAATCTATGAAGGCAAGGCTCAATGATGAATTCAACAATGAATGACAATGCATTCTACAATGGATCACAACAATGATACACAATGATATCTACTCAAATTGATCTCAACTCAACTCAAGTCAATGTTAACTCAACTCAAATCTTATAGAAGCATAAAGAGAATTGTTAGAGACTCAATATATTCTAGTCTCAAAGCTCAATATCAAACCAAATCAATCTCAACTCTACTCAAGTCAATCTTAACTCAACTCAAATCTTATATAAGCATAAAGAGAATTGTTAGAGACTCAATATGTTCTAATCTCAAAGCTCAATCTCAACCCAAATCAGAATTATAGAATTGTTTGTTTCATAGTACTTGAACAATCACCTCACACAATCACTTGACTAGGCTCAATCAACTCAACTCAACCAATCACCACAAGGGACAACTCTTTCTTACAAAACTCTAGTCCAAGCATGTATCAACCAACTCAAATGTTTCCAACAATGCTCAACCACAAATCTCACATAACAATGATACTCATGTTCTTTTCTAACTCAAGTTCTTTTGCATAACCAATGGGCTTCAACAACTATGCTTATAAAACAAGGTTTAAACACAACTCTCAAACCAGAAAACCTTGAAGCATTCAACCAACCACTTTCGAAATGGAAACGTCAATCAATCATTTTCTCTCTAATGATATTTTAGAAATCAACCACCATAAAAAAAGTCAATGGAGAATATTGCTCATACATTTTGATGCCTTATTGGATGTCCACTAAATCTGCCACACTCAAAAAACTTCTTTTTCAACTTTTAACAAGGGTTAGAGATCATGATTAATATCACAACAATAATATCCAAATACCACCTTATCAGTCCTACTCAATAAAATACAACATGTCCCCTCATGAAAGAATTAATCACCTTTGAAAAATAATAAAACAACCTTCACTTTTGAATCCTTTTAATAAAATAGAAATATCTCTTTACATACACCTTATTTCTCCCTCTAAGAAAGTTAATCAAATAGCCCTCGAAATAAGATTTCCAACGATATATAATATGATATACTTTCAAAAGGAGAAACACTAGAAATCTCTCTTTTTCTAAACATGCATCACAACTCTTATTCCTCCTAGGGCAACTCTAGAAAAATAAAATATATTAAAAATTTATTAACTTGCCTCTGTCCCTGAGGGGATTCGATCTCATGACATCTCCTTGCTTAGCGCTTTAACCACAACCAATATATCATTGGACCACACGCCATCACATGTCCAAAGGGCACAAACAAAAACTTATATCATAAACTTCTACACCCTTTGAAAAACTTAACAACGCTTCGAGCACTTTAACAAAAGAAATAACCATGACAGGACTTGATCGTAGGACCTCCTATGTAACACATAGTGCACGAACCACTAGGCCAAAGATGCATATGCATCTTATTAAACTCCATGAATTATTTTTCAATAGACCAAAGTCACACTTCTCTTTTTTTTTGCAATTCGTTCCCCAATCAAAGGCATTCAAAAAATAAGTGCTAGGGGTCATAAAGTCAGCTTTTTTTGGCATATATATATATATATATATATATATTTCTTTCCTATTTCTTTAGAATTCAGTGCTATAAATTAATATAGTATTTCCTCCTTTCTTTAGTTGGCGCTATAATTAATATATAATTTTAAAATTTAAATTTAAAGTTTAAATAATTTAAAATTTAAACTAAATATTTAAAATTAAATATCTCCATCATCAGGGCACATTTTTCGATGAAAAAAAAAGCCAACCTGGGTTTTAATAAAATCAAATTTCAAATATACCATCCATGGTTTTAAATAAAATATTTTATTTTGCATGCCTTGGTTTTCACAAAAACCCTGTATATATCCGTGCTCTCCAAAATATCATAAATGCTTATTTATGAAATGCTTTGGCAAAAAAAACTCAAAGGTGATACATGTGACATCAATGATCCATGTGACATCAATGACAACATAAAATAACTCAAATTTCCAACAATCTCCCCCTTTGTCATTGATGGCAACACCTCTAATGCAAAAACCACAATCACTGCAAAAACTATCTATGAGAATCAAAGTTTCTCTCCCTGACTCAATACTCTCTATGGAGGCTTCTGCCCCTAACTCAATGCTCTATTTGGAGGCTGCTCCCCCTAACTCAATGCTCTCCCCCTTACTCAAATCTCTCCCTCTTTGACATCAATGGCAAAAGGGACACCTATGGGGCTAAAAGATATGACTCTTTAAGCTTAGCCCCCTCACCACCTTCTCTCTTGAGGTGATTAATTTTGGGGTGGGAGTACTTTTACTCCCATATTACATTGTTTCTTTCCTATGTAAACTTCCTTCCATATTTTTTTATATCCTTCTCTTGATGAATTACTTGATCTTCTTGTCTTGAACCTTTTTGACCTTCTTGGCTTGAACCTGTTTGGAATTGAGTCCTACACTATTTTACAATATGTCCAATGTTATTGCAATTAAAACACTTGATATTGTAGCCTTTGTATGGTGCCCATATTCTAAATTCTTTCTTGAAATAATTTCCATATCCATTCCTTTCCTGAACCCTGTATTGTGAAGTTATGTTTTCATAATCATTATGACCATGACTTTTGAATTGTGTAGCTCTAAAACCAAAACCATGTTTCTCATTATGACCAATCCTGTTGCATAAGAAGCAATATCCCTAAAAACCATACCTTCTTCCTTTGAAGTTTATTCTAGAAAAATCAAACTTCTTTGATCCATGGATCTTGCAGTGTATAGCCCTGTGTCCAAATTCATTACAAGAAAAACAATGTCCTTGAAGAGCCCTTTGTTCATGCCTTGGTTCCTCATATCTTTCTTGACCATTATGCTTATGATAATTTTTAACTTTTGCATTGCATCCTTGAACCTTATATGTAGTATCTAAATCCTCTTCCTTAGTTTATTCCTTGATTTCCCCTTCAAGAATTTATTTTCCTTTTGAAATTCATTCACCTATCTCAAAAAAAGATCCAAACTAAATATTAGGAGCCATAGGAACTTTGGAAATTTCTTCATAAAACTTAGGTGCTTCCTTGCTTTCATATGTTAGAACTTCCTTTCCTTTTGAGTGTGATTCCCCAAAGATAAAATATGAGACCTTTGGTGCTTTGGGACCTTCCTCTTCTTGCTTTTCATTTATGTCAAATAGCAAATTGGCACACATCTCTATAGCCTCTGAAATGCAAGTATCCATTTCTGCTACTTATTTTTCTTTGGAAACTAGTTATTCCTAATAGATTTCATAAATAAATCCTCCTGATACAAATATAGGTTCTTGTGTGCTTATTTTTTATTTCCCTTCTTCATAACCAAGCCCTGTATTTATAAATGGATCTCGTTGTAAATCCAAAAAATTATCCAGAGTTTTTGAATTCCTTTGAAATCATGCTAACTCATTTATGTAGGTCCCCAAACATTTTTGATCTTCTTCTTCTAATTGATTACATATTTCTTTATTCTCCTTAAATTTCTCAGAAATAGTGATGCCAAACTCTTTTTTTTCTTGAAGCTCTTTTTCCAAATATTGAATGTGTTGATTAAGCATCATTTTGACCTTTTCATTTTCATGAACCTTATTTTCAAGCCTTTTTATTTTCCTTTCCAATATCCTAATTTTATTCTCTTGTTTTATGGATTCCTCTTCTTCATCATCACTGCTGCTAGAATTGTCACTAGAACTACTGCTATAACTATTACTAGAACTATTGCTTTCTTTTTCAAAAAATAAAATTTCCTTGTTGTAATTGTTGTAGTATGTGCAATCATCATCTATATGCCCAAAATATCTGTATATGAAGCATTTTAGTATTCGTAGACCCTTCTTGTACCTATTTTATTGCTCAATGTCTATGGCAAGCTCTTCATATCTTTCGTAGATAGATATATCCTCTTCTTTAACTTCAATACCTAGGAATAGGTGTTATTGATTTTATTCACTTATTCCAAAGAATGTACATTCTTCTTCATATGACTGGTCTTTATTGCTATAAACTGAACCATCGCTTGTTTCTTCAATGTAGAAAGTTTTCTTTGTCTTACAAAAAATTTTCTTCTTCTCATACCTGTTTTGCTTGTATTTGTCATCTTTGTCATGCTTATGCTTTCTATATTCTTTTATTTTGTGACCCTAATTTTCATCATCGTTATTTTCTTCATGTGAACACTTGTGTGCATAGTTATCAAAATCACCACACTTGAAGCATTTGAATTTCTTCATATCCCTGTAATTTCTTAAGTCCTTTTTCCTTTTGATGAAGTTAGCTTCCTCATCATTATCCAAATATTTATCTGTCTCTAGAATGTTCCCTTTATTTTTCTTTGAATCCTTGAATGCAATCTCTTTTATAGGAACTTGATGCTTACTCACCCTCATATCATAAGCTATGAGAGTTCCTTGTAGTTCTTCTATTTTTAGCTTGTTGATATTCATTGTTTCTTCTATTTTTGAAATCGTTGCATCATACTTCATGGGAAGTGATCTCAAAATATTTTGAGTCACTTCTTATTATTTAATATCAAATCCTAGGCCTCTCATGGTGTTAGTAATATCATCAAATCAAAGTAAAAACTTTCCAATATCTTCAAAATATTCCATCTTCAATTCCTCAAATATTTTTCTGAGTTTGTAGTTTTGCTAACTTTACCTTGGAATCTCCTTCATAAGTATTCCGTAACTTGGTCCACATTTCATTAGCTGAATTACATACCATGACCTTTATAAAATTTGTTTCATGTAGCCCACTCAAAATATAATTCATTGCCCTTGCATTGATCTCAACCAATTTCTTGATAGTATTATCTGCCTCGAGATCACCTTCAACCTTATACTCTTTTTCAACCATCTTCCATACCTCATATCCTTGTGATATCAAGTAGTTATTCATTCTCATGCTCCAAAAAGCATAATTGTTACCGTCAAATAGTGGAGCCTTATTTGTAGATAATCCATTATGTGAATCCATTTATGTTCTTATAGAATCTACCCTCAAGATTTTAGTCTTTCTGAAGAAACCCGCTCTGATACCAATTGAAGAGCACAAGCTTATACTGAGAGGGGGGTGAACAGTATAACGTTAACTTTTTACTTTCTTTCCAAACCAATATCAATTAGTGTCCTTAATTGCAATAAATAAATATAGTAGTGTGCATTAATAACATATATAGAAATAATAAACAAGTGCACAAATCACCACACACAATTGAAACACAAGATTTAACGTGGTTCCCCCAATGTGGGGTACTCCACAAGATAATCTCCTTATAATATTTCACATAAAAATAAGGATCCTTATCCCAATATAAATGATTACTTTGATCTGCTCAAATATAGGCAACACACTGATATTCTTAGGTAGGCAATCCACTGATATGCTTCAGAAAACTCACCAAGAAATTTACCAAAAATGCTCTAGCAAGCTCACTAAGAACTTGCACAAAATTGGTTCAACAAGATCACCAAGAACTTGCCCAAAATCTGCTCTAGCAAGCTCACTAAGAACTTGCCCAAAATTTGCTTTAGCAAGATCACCAAGAACTTACCCAAATTTTCTCTACCAAGCTCACCAAAAAATTTCCCAAAATATGTTCTAGCAAGCTCACCAAGAACTTGCTCAAAATATTCTTAACAAGCTCACTAAGAACTTGCTCAAAAATCGCTCAACAAGATCACCAAGAACTTGCTCAAATGTTGTCTCAAATATATCCACAAATCTATTCCAAAAGCCTTCTCAAGGGCTCAACCAATAATACTCAAGTAGCACTCAAATATCATCCACAAATTTATGAAAGCAAGGCTCAATGATGAATTCAACAATGAATGGCAATGCACTCTACAATGGATGACAACAATGATCCGGAATGATCTCAACTCAACTCAAGTTAACATTAACTCAAATCAAATATTATAGAAGCATAAAGAGAATTGTTAGAGACTCAATATGTTCTAATATCAAAGCTCAATATCAACCCAAATCAATCTCAACTCAACTCAATTCAATATTAACTCAACTCAAATCTTATAGAAGCATAAAGAGAATTGTTAGAGACTCAATATGTTCTAATATCAAAGCTCAATATTAACCCAAATTAGAATTATAGAATTGTTTATTTTATGGGACTTGAACAATCGCCTCACATAAACACTTGACTAGGCTCAATCAACTCAACTCAACCAATCACCACAAGGGACAAATATTTCTCACAAAACCCTAGTCCAAGAATGTATCAACCAACTCAAATGTTTCCAACAATGCTCAACCACAAATATCACATAACAATGATACTCATGTTCTTTTATAACTCAAGTTCTTTTGCATGACCAATGGGCTTCAACAACTATTCTTATAAAATAAGGTTTAGACACAACTATCAAACCAAAAAATCTTGAAACATTCAACCAACCACTTTCTAAAAGGAAACCACAATCAATATTTTTCTCTCCAATGATATTTCAGAAATCAACCACCATAAACAAAGTCAATGGAGAATATTGCTCATACCTTTTGATGCCTTATTGGATGTCCACTAAATCTGCCGCTCTCAAAAAATATCTTTTTCAACTTTTAACAAGCGTTAGAGATCATGATTAATATCACAACAATAATATCCAAATAATACCTTATCACTCCTACTCAATAAAATACAACACGTCCCCTCATGAAAGAATTAAACACCTTTGAAAAAGAACAAAACAACCTTCATTTTTGAACCCTTTTACAAAAATAGAAATATCTATTTACATACATATTATTTATCCCTCTAAGCAAGTTAATCAAATATCCCTTGAAATAAGCTTTCAAACGATATATAATATGATATACTTTCAAAAGGAGAAACACTAGAAATCTCTCTTTTTCTAAACATGCATCACAACCCTTATTCCTCCTAGGGGAACTTTAGAAAAATAATATATATAAAAAAATTATTAACTTACCTTTGTCCCTAACAGGATTCGATCTCGTGATGTCTCCTTGTTCAGCACTTTAACCACAGCCAACCTACCATTGGGCCACATGCCCTCATATGTTCAAAGGGACACAGACAAAAACTTATATCATAAACTTCTACACCCTTCAAAAAAATTAACAATGCTTCAAGCGCTTTAACAAAGCAAATAACGATGGCGGGAATCAATTGCAGGACCTCTTGCGTAACACACAACACATGAACTGCTAGGTCAAATATGCCTATGCATCTTATTAAACTCCGTGAATGATTTTTCAATAGACCAAAGTCACACTTCTCTCTTTTTTCGTAATTCGTTTCCCAATCGAAGGCATTCAAAAAATAAGCACGAGGGGTCATAAAGTCTAAGCTTTTGTTGGAATATATATATATACCTTTCCTCTTTCTTTAGAGTTCTACACTATAAATTAATATAGCCTTTCCTCCTTTATTTAGGCGGCGCTATAATTAATATATTTAATTTAAAATTTAAACTAAATATTTAAAATTAAATATCTCCATCACCGGGGCACCTTTTTCGATGAAACAAAAATCCAACCTGGGTTTTAAGAAAAATCCATTTCAAATATGCCATGCATGGTTTTAAATAAAACCTTTTATTTTGCCTGCCTTGGTTTTCACAAAAACCTTGTATATATTCATGCTCTCCAAAATATCATAAATGCTTATTTATGAAATTATTTGGCCACCAAAACTCAATGTGATCCATGTGACATCAATGAAAACATAAAATAAATCAAATTGCCAACATTCTCCATGATCCTGCATGGTCAAAACTTCTTCATTTTTATCTTGTTATAGGTTTTAGCAGGAAACCTTTCTTTTATCAGCTAGACCATAACTTCATCTCCCACTTAGAATTTCTTAAACCGTCACTTCTGTTTTGACATTGTCTTGTATTGAGTTTTCATATTGTTAATATGTTTCTTTACATCCTCATGCACATTCTTCAGGTGCTCTCCAAATTCCTTAGCCTCAACATTACTCTTTTACCCTCTGTCCATCTTCCTCAACTTAGAATAATTCCTTAGGCTACTCCCATATACAATATGGAATGAGGATTTATTGGTACTTCTATTGATAGAATTATTGTTAGAAAATTCTACCTGTGGCAAAACCAGATCCTATCCCTTGGGTTTATCTCCTAATAATCATCTCAATAGGTTACCCAAACTCCTATTCACCACCTCTATTTGCCCATCAATCTATGGGTGGTATGCAGAACTGAATTTCAACTCTATATTCAATTTCTTCCACAAGGTCCTCTAGAAATACCCAACAAAATTGGTATCCTTGTCTAAAATTATACTTTTTTGTAGACCATGTAGTTGTACCACCTCTTTGAAAAATAACCTTACAATATGAACTTCATTATTAGTTTTCTGGTAAGGAATTAAATGTACCATATTTGAAAACCTGTCAACCACCACAAATATGGATTCATTTCCCCTCTGTGTCCTTGGTAGACCAAGAGAAAAATCCATGTTAATGTCCTCCCATTGTTTCTCTGGTACAGGTAATGGATGATATAATCTAATGTTCTACCTCAAATCCTTGGCCCTCTAGCATACTTTGCAAATTTGTATAAATCTCTTCACATTGTGCTATAATTATGGCCAATAGTAGTTCTCACTAACGAGGTCAATGGTCGTATCTCAACCAAAGTGTCAATACAACCCTCCACTATGCTTCGCCTTCACTAGGTTATCTCTCATCGAAATCCTTGGAATGCACAATTGTTTTCCCTTAAACAATATTCCATCTTGGATTAGAAAATCCAACCATTTAATTTTGTCCAATGTAACTGGTGCCAAGCAAGATTTCTAAGTCTCTACAAAATCTAGATCTTCAAGGTATAAAATTTTAAGTTTGTCAAACCCTACAACATCCACCTTCATTTCTGTCAACAAATTATACCTTCTACTTAAGGCATCAACAATCCTATTTAACTTCCCACTCTTATGCTTCAAAAAAAAGGTATAACTCTGTAAAAACTCAACCTACTTCAAGTGCATCTGATTTAATTTCCCTTTACTATTAATATACTCTAAGGCCTGATGATCATTATATAGAACAAAATATTTTGGAAATAAAATGTCTCCAATTCTTCAGAGCCTGAACTATAGCATAAAACTCTTAATCATAGACATAATACTTCTTCCTAGCATCATTAAGATTCTCACTAAAATAGGCAATAGGCTTACCTTCTTGACTCAATACAACTCCTATAGCACTTCCACTAGCATCACAATCTACCTAAAATACCTTAATAAAATTTGGAAGTGTCAAAATAGGTTGCTCTATGACATTTTTTTTCAACATATAAAAACTTCTATATGCTCTTGAAGTCCACTTAAACTCTTTTTATCCCCTCTCAATGTCTTAGTTAGGGGTGCACAAATACTACTTAAATTCTTAATAAACTTTCTGTAAAAACTGGCTAGACCATGGAATGATCTTACCTCTGTAATGCTCCTTGGGGTAGGCCATTCAATGATAGACCTAACTTTTTTGGGATCCATTTTAATACCTTAAGCTAAGATGACAAATCCCAGGCACACCAGCTCCTTCTTCACAAATTATACTTATTCAAATTAATCAGCAATTGCTACTCCCTCAACTTCTCAAAAACTCGTCAGATATGTAGCAAGTGCTCCTCCAAAGTCTTACTAAAAATTAAAATATCATCCAAATAGACAATTACAAATTTTCCTCAAAATTCCTTCAATACCCCATTCGTCAGTCGTATGAATGTGCTTGGTGCATTGGTTAGACCAAATGGTATGACCAACCACTCGTACAAACCCTCTTTGGTATTGAAGGTTGTCTTCCACTCATCTCCTTATCTGATACGAATCCGATGGTACCCACTCTTCAAATTAATATTTATGAAGTACTTGGATCCACTCAAGCAATCCATAATATCATCCATCCTTGGCAATGGAAATCTATATTTTATGGTGATCTTGTTAATGGCTCAATAATCTATACACATTCTCCATTCCCCATATTTCTTTGGTGCTAGTACTGCAGGTACTACACATGGGTTCAAAATCTCTCAAATCATTCCATTTTTTAGTAGCTCTTAGACTTATCTGTTTAGCTCCTCACTTTCTATAGGAGTCATTCTATGGGCTGCCTTATTGGGTAGTCTAGCTCCCAGTACCAAATTTATATGGTGACTAATATTTCTCACTGGTTGCAAACCCTCAGGTAAATTATCTAATATAATATCTGAGAATTATTCTAACAGACCTGAGACTTCTACTGAGATGTTCTTGCATTGTTCTTCCTTAACTCTAGGTATTAATGCATAACACATATGCTCATGACTTAGACCATCCAAAAACTTTCTACCATCAACTAAACATATTATGACACTACTACATACCTTTTCGTCCACCTCCTTCAAGGGCTTTAACTTGTGGCACACTCCATACTTTTTTAAGGAGTAAGTGTTGGCATGCCCATCATGTATTGCGCGTCGACCAAACTGCCATAGCCTTCCCAATAGAAAATTGTAAGAATCCATGGGCAGGATGTCACACAAGACCTCATCACGATAACTTCCAATATTAAATTTTACTAAATACTGCTCACTAACCAAAGTCCTATGGTCCTTCTATAACCATGGAATATGATATGAATGTGGATGCATCCTTCTCTCTAACTATAACTTGGTAACCATCCCTTCTCAAACTAGGTTATCAGTGCTACCATTATCAATGATAGTATTACACACCTTACTTGCACATTTACACCTTGTATGGAATAGGCTTTTCCTATGATCTAGATATTTTTCCTCATTCAAAAAGGCTCTCCTTGTTACCATAACTTATATTTCTCATTTCATAGAGTTCTCATATTTGGCACCTTCATCTATAATAGCAGTTTAGGAATTACCTTCAGGTCTCTTATTTATTCCCTCTTGGTGTTGTGGGCACTCATATGCTCGATTTCCTTCTTCTCCACATTGGAAATAGGTTCCATGAAATCCTTCTCTTCAAAGCCCTCATCCAAACCTTCCTCTTCATCTTTGGTAGCCATTATTCTATTCACGGGAGCAGTAAGCATTCTCCCTATTTTGGTCCTGATTGTTGCTTGCTCCCCCAATATTATTTTGGTCCTCCGTTCGTCCTCCATTTGTTATCTACCAGTTCTTCCACCGTGAACTCTTCCTCTTTGCTTGCTTTCAAATCTTCTATTTAGTTTCTCTTCTACCTTTAGTTTCTATTTAGTTTCTCTTCTTCATCCTAATTATACTTAGATTCTCTTGAATACTTGCTCTCAACCCATTTATATAATGGGCTATATTCTCCTTTTTGACCTTATAATGGCCCTAATTAGGATCTTATAAAACTCTTCTATGTATTCTTTTACAGACTTGCTTGACTACCTCAAAACCTACATTTTTTTCAATAGATCCAATTCGTAATCAGTTGGAATTAACTACCTTTTCAACTTCTCCACCATCCACTCCCACCTTGTTATCATTTTTTTCCCTCTTCTATTTACGTCCAACTCCACTTCCTTACACAAAATTATGATATGACCCTTCAAATTGGTCTTATAAAATTTGATCCTCTTAGGATCTTCCACCTCCTCATACTCAAAATATTCTTCCATATCATTGATCTAGTTGATCAACTCTTCTAGGTTGAGATTTTTAGAATACATACAGACATCAAACTTCAGCCTCTTCCCAATTTGGGATATGGCCTTATACAATTTGACTTGTGTAGAATTTAATACCTCTTCTTCTTCCTTAAACTAGGACTCTTCTTCTTTAGATTCATATTCACTTCCATATTCTCTCCTTGGTTCAATCCTTTTACGTAGCTCCTATTGTAAAGCTTGAACTTACCTCTATAAATCTCTAAAATCCTCTTATAGCACCACATTTATCCCACCTTCATGATTTTTTTGTGGATTCATCCTCATAAATTTTCTCACAAACCCTAACCACAAACCTTTTTGTAAATTGCCTCACATCCGGTGATCTATTTACACACCCAGGAACTCCTTCTCTAATATCACTTAAAGCAGAGTTGCATTAAACATAACACATAAACCCATAAAAATAGATAAAATGCAAAAGTTTTCTGGTATTCTTTGCTTAGGAGAATGAAGCTTACAGAGACCAATTTCTTAAAAATTCAAAATACCCCCTTTTTTACCCTGTTTTCCCCTTTCTCACCTAAAACTATGTATTTGAAATTTGAATTTCGGAGGTAAACTTCCTGAGGTCATATCTCATAACTCATTGCTTGAAATTACTATTATTGTACCTTTTAGAAAAATGCTCGAAGGTGTTTGTGGCCTGGTGCTATGTTTACAAATAGTACCACCATATTCCAGCCCTTAAAAAGACTCTAAGGCCTTCAAAAGTGACCTCCAAGTTTAATAAGCTTTACTAGTTTACTAATTTTGATAGGGTAGAGGACTTTAAAATTTACATATCCCAAAAATTGCTCAAGATATTGGGATGATTATTTTTGCGTTGGGTCCATTTATCCATCCTCTAAACAACTAAATTAAATTTAGAACAAAATGAAACAAACACAAATTTTAATGATGCAAGATCATTCTTACACCACTAGATGCTCCTGCATTAGACACCCAGGCTAAATTGAGAAGTGACCTTCACTTATTTGGAGTTGAAGGAAAACTCAGGCACTTAACCTCTTTCTTTTACAACCAAGATGAATCTTCAATAGGCCTATGCTTCCACTTAACCATATATTCTTCAAACTTCTTGTTTCTTGTACTTTTGTCAACGCGGGTGTCCAATATTTCTTCTCTTCCTTCTATGGAGTAGACACTGGAATATCTAAAGTTTCTATTACTGGTCCCTCATCATTATCCCCTTCATGATATTCTTCTAGATCTGAAATATTGAACACAGGTGATATGTTAAGCCCACTCAACAATTCTACTTCATATGCATTGCCTGATTTCCATTTCTCTATGATCTTGCATGGTCCAAATTTTTTTATTTTTAGCTTGTTATAGGTTTTAGCAGGAAATATTTTTTTTCTCAAGTGGACCATAACTTCATATCCTACTTAGAATTCCTTAAACCACTACTTTTGATATGTCCTTATCTTGTACTGAGTGTTCATCTTGTGAATATGTTTCTTTACCTCATTATACAAATTCTTTAGGTGCTCTACAAAGTCCTTAGCCTCAACACTACTCTTTTACCCTTTGTCCATCTTTCTCAACTCAGAAGTATTCCTTGGGCTACTCCCATATACAATATAAAATGGGGATTTATTGGTACTTCTATTTATAGAATTATTGTAAGAAAATTTTACCTATGCCAAAACCAAATCCCATCCCTTGGGTTTGTCTCCCACTAAGCATCTCAATAGGCTACCCAAACTCCTATTCACCACCTATGTTTGCCATTAGTCTATAGGTGGTATGCAAAACTAAATTTCAAATATATCTTTAATTTCTTCCACAAGGTCCTCTAGAAATAATCAATAAAATTGGTATCTATGTCTGAAACAATACTCTTTCATAGACCATGTAGTCATACCACCTCTTTGAAAAACAACCCTGTAATATGAACTACATCATTAGTTTTCTAGAAGGGAATGAAATGTGCCATCTTTGAAAACCTATCAAACATCACAAATATGGAGTCATTTCCCCTATGTGTCCTTGGTAGACCAAGAATAAAATCCATGTTGATGTCCTCCCATATTATTTTTGGTACACGTAATGGTTGATACGATCCAATGTTCTGCCTCACACCCTTGGCCCTTTGGTATAATCTACAACTTTGTACAAATCTCTTCACATATTGTTGTAATTTTTTCCAATAGTAGTTCTCACTAACGAGGGTAATGGTCTTATCCTAACCTAAGTGTCCAACCAACCCTCCATTATGCTTATCCTTCACTACATTCTCTCTCATCGAACTCCTTGGAATGCACAATTGTTTTACCTTAAATAGCATTCCATCTTGGATTAGAAAATACAACCATTTACTTCTATCCAAAGTAACTGGTGCCAAGTAAGCTTTCTAAGCCTCTACAAAATCTGGATCTTCAGGGTATAAAATTTAATTTTTTCAAACCCTACAACCTCCACCTTCATTTATGTCAACAAATTCTACCTTCTACTTAAGCCATCAACAACCCTATTTGACTTCCCACTCTTATGATTCAAAACAAAAAAAAAATTCAACTCACTTTAAATGTAAGGCTCGATGATCAATATATAGAACAAAATATTTTGGCAACAAATAATGTCTCCACTTCTTTAGATCCTGAACTCTAGCATACAAATTTTAATCATAGATAGAATACTTCTTCCTAGAATCATTAAGCTTCTCACTAAAATAGGTAATAGGCTTACCTTCTTGACTCAATACAACTTCTATGGAACTTCCACTATCATCACAATCTACCTGGAATACCTTATTTAAATCTGGAAGTGTCAAAATAGGTTGCTCTGTGACCTTATTTTTCAACATATCAAAACTTCTTTATGCTCCTAAAGTCCACTTAAAATTCTTCTTATCCCATCTCATTGTCTCAATTAGGGGTGCATAAATACTACTAAAATTCCTAATAAACTTTCTATAAAAACTAGCTAGACCATGGAATGATATCACCTTTGTAATGATCCTTGGGGTAAGCCATTCAATGATAGCCTTCACTTTTTTTGAGTCTATTTTAATATCTTTAGCTAAGATGACAAATCCCAGGTACACCAACTCCTTCTTCACAAAATTGCACTTCTTCAAATTAATCAACAATTGCTCCTCCCTCAACTTCTCAAAAACTCATTAGATATGCAGTAGGTGCTCCTCCAAAATATTATTAAAAATTAAAATGTCATCCAAATAGACAATGACAAATTTTCCTAAAAATTCCTTCAATACCTCATTTTTTAGTCACATGAATGTGCTTGGTGCATTTGTTAGCCCAAATGGTATGACCAACCACTCGTACAAACTCTCTTTGGTCTTGAAGGTTGTATTACATTTATCTCCTTCTATGATATGGATCTTATGGTAACCATTCTTCAAATAAATGTTTGTGAAGTACTTGACTCCACTCAAAAAGTCCATAATATCATCCATCCTTGGTAATGGAAATCTATATTTTATGGTGATCTTGTTAATGGCTCAAGAATCTGTACACATTCTCCATTCCCCATATTTCTTTGGTGCTAGTAATGCAAGTAATTCACATGGGCTCAAACTCTCTCAAATTATTCCCTTCTTCAGTATCTCTTGAACTTGTCTATTTAGCTCCTCACTTTCTACATGAGTCATTCTATGGGCTACATTATTCGGTAAACTAGCTCTCGATACCAATTCAATGTGGTGATTGATATTTCTCATTGGTGGTAAATCCTTAGGTATATTATCTGATATAATATTTGGGAATTCTTCTAATAGACCTGAGCCTTCTAACAGACCTTACCTGCATATTTACACCTATGAGCAAGGCTTCGTATTCTGCATTGTTGTTGGTGCACGGGAAGTATAATTTAAATGATAGAGGCATTGGAGCCACTTGCGATGTGAAGAATAAAATTCTTGTGCCACCTCCTTGCTCACATTTAGAACCATCAAAGAATATGGTTATGTCAACCTGTGACTCAGGATCAGTAGAATTAGGCGATTCCAAAACATGGAAGACCCCATCATCCAATAGTTCTATGGTCAGAGGTTGATCGTCTTCAAGAGGAGCCTCTGCTAGTTGATCGGTGATGACTTGACCTTTTATGGATTTCTATCCAATGAATTCTATGTCAAAATCCATCAACAACATGATCCATTTTGTCTTGCGGCTACTATGATAAGTACGACTCATCATGTATCGCAATGGATTCTCCTTAGACACAACATACATCGTATTGTTGAGCATGTAGTGGCATAGCTTTTTGGTAGCAAAAACCATTGCCAAGTAGAGCTTCTCAACGTATGCATATTTAAGTTCATAACTGACTAGGGTGTGGCTAAGATAGTAAGTAGTATGTTCTTTGTGTAGCTCATTTTTCTAGGACAGCATGGCGCCCAGTGCCACCTCAGTAGCTGAGATGTATAAGTAGAACGACACTCCTAGTCTAGGTGGTGCCAATACTGGTGGCAAAGCCAAGTATTGTTTAATATCATCAATGGTTGACTAACACTCGTCATCCCAGTGAAATTCTACCCCCTTGTGCAATAATTTATTCATGGGTCGAAACTTGTCAGATAGCCGTGCTATGAAGTGCTTGATTGATGCGACCTTTCCCTGCAGGATTATGAGCTGCTTGATGGTAGTTGGGGGAAGCATTTCAAGGAATACCTTGGATTTGTTTGGATCCACCTTGATTCATATTTTGGAGACTATGAAACCCAATAGCTTTCCATATGTGACACCAAATACGCACTTATTGGGTATTAGTCTGACTTTATGTTCAATGAGGCGATTGAGAATCTTGCGTAAGTCATCAAGATGATCTGGGTGCAAAAGAGATTTGGCCAACAAATCATCCATGTAATCTTCCAAAGTTTTGTGCATGTGATCATGGAAGATGTACATCATGGCATGTTGGTAGGTGGCACCATCATTTTTAAGGCCAAAGGGCATGACCTTATAACAAAATGTCCCCCAAGGCATTGTGAACGCCATTTTTAGTTGGTCTTCGAGATTGATACGAATTTGATTGTATCCTGAGAAACCATCCATGAGGGAAAGTATTTCATGGCCCGCTGTAGTTTCTATCAATGCATCGATGCTAGGCAAGGGGAAATCATCCTTATGACTCGTTTTATTTAGATCTAAAAAATCGATGCATATGTGAATCCTCCCGTCAGGATTTTTGATGGGAACCATGTTAGAAAACCATGGTGGGTAATCCACATAGATAACATACTGTGCATACAATAGCTTTTGTAGCTTGTATTTGACCATTAAGGCTACTATTGGATGCATATTACGTAGTTTTTGCTTTACTAGCTTGACTGTCAGATCAAGCATAAGATTATGCATGACTAGCTGTGGGTCTAATCCCGACATGTCTTTGTAGGACCATGCAAAAACCTCCTTGTTCTCTTTGAGAAGGGCAATGTAGTCGACTTGCTCTTTGGGAGATAAAATTACCCCTAGCTTGATGATTTGCAAATTCATTGTATCTGAGCAGATGTCTACGTCAGTCGTCTCCTTGATCGACATGTGGGATCCGTTCTCCAACTGGTGTGGAGTTGGGATCAAGTGGATATTGTTTGCTGAGTTGAGATCGTCATTTGGAATGTCAGGTTCCTCTTTAGTATGGAAGACATCCTGAGTCTGTCTGGGGGTGAAATGAAACATCCCACCATAAGGCCAGTACTCTGATGGGGATGGTGGTGCGTCAGCGCGATCCTAGTCTATAGCATCTAGGTCTAGATGCAATGGTCATGTTGGGTTGGCTGGATTATGGATGGGGGCGATTAAATCAATGGAGATCATGTTGATGAAATGATTTTGGTCTCCATTACCATGGGTGTGGCTGCTCGGACATCCTAGATGATCTTTGTGCTCCGGATCTGGCTCTATGGTCACTGGCACAAATGGATCAGCCCTATGTGCGGATAAGAGGACGGGGTATGCCCGAGGCACTGATGGCTCTATAGGGTCTCCAGGAAGAAGATGTTATCTATATACTTGGAGTGGTAGGTGCAATAATTACTATAACTATGCCTGGTTGAGGTGCCACCTATGTCTTGGACCTATGTGTAGTTGTTCAAACATGTCATCTATGTCCAAGGGATATTGTTGTTTTCATATATGATTGAGATAGGCCATCTCCGTTTCATCTTCATAATCACTGTCAAAGTTCTAAAGGTCTTCGTTGGTGCCAACAACTATTTATGACATATGAGGCTCATCTTGCTCAAGCAAATTAATGTGGTCCCATCGAGGTTGTTTCGCTCTTTGTGGGGGGACCTGATTCTCTTGAGGTGGCATATGCTCAATTGGAGAATTCAAAGGGAACATTCTCAGGAAGCTCTCCTAATAATCATCTATGGGGGTCACTTGTGAATGATTGCTATCAGATTCAAAAGGATCCCAAGGTGCTACCTCATACTCCGAATCATCTTCTAAAGACCCTTCTTGGTCTTGTATATATCCCTCTTGTAGGTGAGTCCTCAAAATTTTTCCCTGTTCGACCGAAGGGAAAGGGTTTTTAAGGTCAATAAGGTTGGTTGTTAGCAATGGGTGATAATCCCCCAATGCATATGTTGTGTTAGGATTGGCATATGGATATAATGCCAACCAATCCTTGTTGCCTATCCCTAGGCCTTGCATGTTCTCTACCAATATGTCCAGGGGCAAGGGGTGGTTGAAACCTACTCCTAACTTGTCATACAACATTTGATATCTTGGTTGGAAAAGAACACGCACTCCTTGCTCATACCTGCTCAACCCATATCCATGCCAATTGCATTGGCCAAGATATCTCAATGCGAAGTCTGGGTTGGAAAAATAGTTGAAGTCCTTAGCAAAGAGTTCTTCATCTTCATCTTCTTGCATGTAAGGTTCAATGCCATTATCTAGGCCCCCATAAAAAAAGTTTATCTGATTGGGTGGGTAGCCTAGAGGAACCACAAAGCCGATGGGGATTCAAGGTCTCCCCATGTCCTGTATGGGCTCAAATGTGGGTGTTTCTACAATGTTTTGTACTATATACTCCCTCAGACCCGTGTTGGCCATCTGGAGTCCTTTTGGAGTCCACTCCATGTAGGGTGAACTAGGCATATTGGCTTCCATTCTACTATGCATCTCTTCGATAGAGATGGTTGGGACTAGGGTGGTTCCTATTTTAGGGGTTTCTTTCCCTTGTCTTTCGATGTGGCCACCGTAGGTGGCATCATTGGTGAAGGACCAGATGAGGAAGATGGACCCGGCTGGGGATTTTATGGACTTGTCAATGGGGATGCATGTGGAATCGGACCCTGGTTAGATGGATTCAACTAAAAATCCAAATGTGTTGATGGAAGGGTCGATTACGACATGAATTGTACTGTATTGTAGTACTTGTAGGGCTCTAAGTCTTTCGAGACTACATGCACCTATCATTCAAATGTATACTTTAAGCACTGATGAGCTATAGAAGGGACACACTTCATGTCCTTGATCCAAGGCCGGCCCAGTAAGATATTATAGGCCATATCACCTTCCAAGATGTGGAACAATGTATGAATAGTCTTTTTTCATACTTGGATGGGTAGGACAATTGTGCCCACCATTGAGCATATTACATCATTGAATGCTCGAAGAGTATAGGTGGAGGCCATGATGTGAGATACCAAAAACTTTAGATGTTTCAATGATGTTGTTGTAATTATATTACTGGATGAGCCAGTGCCCACCAACACTCTCTTATACGGAATCTCGTTGACCCGTGCAATGACATGCAGGGGTGGATCCGCCACATCACTAGTCACTGATTTCAATTCATTTTCTCTAAAGGTGATGATTGTTTCTATACATTTTTTTACATGTCCCATGAAGTTGTTGAAATATTTTGCTTCATGGGGTTGTAGCTCGATGGCCTTTAATATCTCCATTAGAGCCTCTCGATGGGGCGCTGATTGTTGAATGAGCTCGTATATGGAGAGCCTAGCCGATGTGGTCCATAGACTTTGGGTAAGTCTAGTCCGAATCATGGCCATTGGTCTATTCGGGGGAAGTTGCGTAGGGTGCTATTGAGGTTGTGACATCGATGGAACCTCTCTTGTGGCTACCGTGGGGGTAGCTCCTGGGTACCTCTTGTTCCTAGTCACTATGCTTATCATCCCTACATACCCCTGCATGGGGCAATTCTGTTGCACCTCATTGACTTGAAGGGGTTTTACTTGTGCATCATGGGTAGGCATGGGGTCTCTAAAGACTCCCATCTATTGGTTTTTTGGCGCTATGGGGTTGTCCACCGCTAATGTATTGTTTTTAATTAGGTCCTACACCAAGCTTTTAAACTTCCAACATGCATTAAGGTCATGTCCCTTCTATTTGTGGAACCTACAGTACAAGTCATCCCTGTACCCCTTAGGATTTGGTGCATTGGGATCTATGGTTTGAATATCTGGCAGGTTGATCAAGTTTGTCACTGACAAGCGATCAAATAGGGAGTCCCTAGACTCTATATAAGGTGTGAACTGCCACCTAGGGCGATGCTGCTAATTTTGTTCTTGCCTTTGATTTTCTCTGTCATAATTGTTATGAGGCACCGCCTAATAGTTAGCCTTTTGAGGTTGTGTTGCTTGTGCATGCTTAGGGACATTAATAGCAACCTGATTCACCACAGCAGGTTTCTGTTGCATGGTCCCTATTTTGGTGTTTTTAGACCATTCTTTCTTCTTTGGCTTGGCAATCTCGCCATCCTATATCTTGATCTCCTCAATTATTCTGGCTTGCACCAGAGCTTCCTCAAGAGTGGCATATTGTTGTAGCTGCAATAGCATGGAGATCAATCTCAAATAGCTCTTTGAGAACATTTGGGTCAGGTCGAACATGGGAGGGAGGTAGGGTAGCTTTGAAAGCAACGTCCTCCACCGGTTCCCATATGCCACCATGGTTTCTTCCTCATACTGCCTGAGGCTAGCTAGGTCATTTAGTGACACCTTTTTATTTGTGTTGAAGGTGAAGCGTTCGACGAACGTGTCCACTAGCTGATCCAAGTTATTGATGCTATGTTTTGGTAACTAAGTGAACCAATCCTAGGTAGGACCTATGAATGTGGTTATAAATGTTCTTAGCAACAAAGCATCGTTGTTTTGAATGCCAAATTATTGTCTCAAGAATATAGTCATGTACTCTTGGGTATCCTCCTCTCATCTAAAGAGTGCCAACTAGGGCATTTTAAAGTGTTTAATGTATGGGAGTGCCGACACTGATGGATGCATAGGGTGACTGCGGAGTTGGCATAAAGTGGGCTTTTGGGGCCCAGAAGTCTTGGTCTCCACATACTCTAAGCGCTCTAGCAACGCTTTATATGAATCATAAGATTTAATTTCTTCCTCCTTAGTTTGCTCCTATTGTGGGTTTGGGGGAACTTGAGGTCTTTAGAGGGGTGGCCAGATAGCAGCCCATCTACCTTGGTAGGGCATTTTTTCCTGCTCTTCTTCTTGCTCATACTCCTCATAGGCTTCTTGAGGAGTTTCTAGATGAGACCTATGACCATGGGTGGGTCCACGTGGAGGGAGCCCATCATTGTTCCTAGGAGTGGCCTCTCGCTCAAGTCTAGGAGGTCTTGGAGGTAGCACTTGGTAAGGTCACGGGGACCTGTTTCGCACCAAGGGGTTGTGCCTCTCATACACTTCTACTTTATGCATGCGATGGGTTGGGACCTTCTTAGGCACAGTGTTATGAAGCAATTCAACTGTTTGACATTGAATGCACTCTTTGTTAAGGTGATACAGATGATCTAACTATTGTTGATCTTGCTTGAGCTGCGTGATTTGCGCTTGGTAGGTGGCATGTCTGGCAAATGCCAAGTCAATTTGTTCTGCCATCTCATGTTTATGAAGCCTAGATGCCTCTCCTACATGTCTATCTCGATCATGGTGATCTGATACCCCTATGGTTTGCTTTCCTCTGTCAACGTTAGTGGAATTCACCCGAGCGTCTGGCCTCAATGGGCAATCATGATACATAGCAAGTGCAGAGGTGCATCGCTCCCATGCTGTATACTACTCTTGAGGAATGTGATGGTCTTCCTCGTACTCCCTTTCATATGTGTGAAGAGTGCAGAGAGAATTGGTTTGCCTTGCCTAGAGATCCTTGTGCTCTGGATTTGGTATAGTGTTTCTAATAGTAATAAGGGGTAGAGGAGGGATGACAAAATCATGTGGCCCCTCCTTATGGACCCTATGTTGCTCTAGTGCTTCATCACTAGGCCACTCATAACGAGCATCTAAGGGTGTCCTTCTGTCTATGTTGAGTGCTACATGTAGGTTCTCCTCTTGAAAGGATCTATGTTGAGTGGGGATGCCCATCAAAGAGGTGCCTCTATAGTCCTATTCTGTAGTGGCATGATGTGGACTATATTTTATGTCAGGATGCCAAGGCGGGATGACCAAGTCCTTAGGACTATATCAGAGGTGACTTGTCCCCCTTTGTGCATTCTCTACAGCTTCTGCCCGTGATTGGGCTCATCTATGGGTGTATAGCATAGTGATGTTTTCCTACAAGATGCATAGATTTTTATCTCTTTTTATGATTTTTATGCTACACTAAACATAAAGTATCACACACACAAAGCAATGATTATCTCGTTTAAAGATTAAAGGTGTGTCCTAAATCTGGTTTAGTGTGTTTTAATTTTTGGTTTTGAAAGCTTGTGTAAAGAACGTTTAAATGCAATATGATGACTCTTATGACTCCAAAAAATGGTCACCACTTCGATATACCATTGCTAGACTGATATACCAACCTCTCTATATACCCGCCTTTACATGAGGGAAACTATTGGTACGTGAGAGCAGATGGTACGTGGAACATAGGCGGTACGAAAGGGGAATCACTTTGTTTATGACACCTACCATAGAAGACTTATCCTCATGCACTGGGAATCACCCTAGCTACACTTGGTTAGCTTTTGTCAGGATTTACGTCTAGCAATAGTCACGATCGGGGTTATGTATGCAATATCTCAAGCCAAGGTGGTGATGAAATCCATCGTTGGTCTTGTTCAAGGGTTGGGGTTTTACGACCAAATACTTGTCATTTAAATTACCACGTGGTGTGTGGGGTTATTTTTAAGTTGTATAAATGAAGGAAACAAGCTTTCAAACTCTCCTATGCAAGCAAATAACCAAAAAATAGAAAATAGAAAGCAAAAAATTGACAGAAGGTGTTTAAGACCCCTACCTCTTCTCTGCCCAAATCGGATGCCTCTGAATTTCTATTCTGAAATTGCACAAAGAGCTATTTGTCCTTGGGTGAAATGAATAACAGAACTGTATTCATCATAGGGTGGGGCAAATGCTCATTCGTCCATGGGTAAGATGAATTCCAGCTCTGTACTCGTCACAGACTAAAACGAACATCAGTCCAATGTTTGAAAAATTGGTACCTGTAAGCAAAAACAAGCAAATTTTGATCAAAAATTTAATCTTAAAATCAAGGGACAGAGGTCCCACCATGATCACCACTGAAAGCACGAGGATATGGAAACAAAAAGGAAAATGCCAAGTACGATGCGCGTAAAACCAAACTTAACGCTAAAAGCCTATATATTGAAAAATGAATGAAAGGAAAGGACATAAATGAATTGACACAAGATAAAGCAATATGGAATACAACCCTATTTATTGATATGCTTTTAAAGTCATGTTACAATATGTCTTCTTCCCTTTTAGGGGATAGGAGCATTAAATATGTTTCTTGTCACATCCATGGATAGCAATCCTTTTTCTGCGTGCCCACATGTAATATGGGTGGACCAAAACGTCACCACCACTTGTGTATATGAGTGTTGACTCCTTACTTATCCTTTTATGTTGAAGACCTGCATTCAAGGAAACAGAAAAGATCAGTAGCACCTGCAGATAGAATAGAACATGTGTTTCCCAAGGCCTACTATTAGTGTATGCATGAAAATATTAAAACGATAACCAAATAACATCAAAATGACCTAAAAAATTAACATAAGCATGAATATGTTACCAAGAGGAATTACAAGTGGAACAGTTGGTAAATTCATCACATATTTGTATTCGCTCCGGGGTGGGATGAATAAACCTACAACAAAGTGTTAAAAGGCACAGTCCCAAATGTCCAATCCAAAAAGCTCCAAATCACTTGCAAAGTTGGAGTTAGCTAATTGGGGGTATTTTGGGAAGACCCGAAAGGTCAGATTTTCCCAATTTGGCCTCTATCACCCATAATCATATGGCGCTATCTACATGTTAGTGAAGGCGAGAAATGATAAAATCATGATCAAAACTTGTCAGAATAACATGAAATTTAAATGATAGATATGTAAACAACCTATAATTAGATGCAAAAGAAAAATCAGAGAAATCTACCATATATTTTTATTCGCTCTGGGGTGGTGCGTTTAGAACTATGACAGTTTGGGGGTGCCCGAGGGCAAGACGCCCATTGTTTGGGACTCTGTTTCGGCACCAATCCACTTGGGATGGGTCCAAAACCTCTTATGGGGTTATGTCAGCAAATTTTGTGGAATATTGTGCCCAAATTTTAGGGTTTGGGTCTATATTGCGCTTCCAATAATCACCCAATAACCTCCCTCCAAAAGAGATATCAAGGATGTGAAAGCACACACAATGGGTATGTGTGTGGATGTAAAATGGTAGCACTTCGTTGCTAAAAATGCTACCTCTATCTCTATATTTTGGGTGATAAGACTCACCAATTTATAGACCTAGGGTCTCTCTGTTTGAATGCGCATGCGAGGGCACCATTGGAGTTGCATGTCCTATTTTGGGAAAAAGATTATTCCTTGATTTAGAGTCTCCTTGCATGAAGTCTACAAAAATCAAAGACATACATGACTGAAGTCTCTCTTCTTGATTTGATGTTCCTCGCAATTGCATGGCCTAAAGCTGCAGTTAACTGGAAGACCTATCGAGGTTTGACTTTTTTGGCCAGTTAAACCTTCTATTTGCCTCACCCTGGGGTGAATGCTGATAATCATCCCTGGGTGGGATGAATACCAGTTTGTAATCATCCCAGGGTGGGACGAGTAGGGAGCAAAGTGCCAAAAGGTGCCAAATTGACCTTTTACCTTCCAAACTACTTTTGGGAGTGGTTAGGACCATTGTTTAACCTTTGGGGGCTGCCCTAGGGGTTGTGTGTGTCAATGCGATCATCGCTTGTTGTCACATAATTGGATTGGTGCTGTTTTGGTGTCTACAACTACTAACAATATCAACAATATCTTATAATAATTAACTCCAATATCTTACAAAATATAACTTGAATGAACATAAAATATACAAGATTACATTAATGATACAACTTGATTAGAATGCAAGGAGCTTTACCTCAAATATATACTTTTCCATGACTATTGGTCTCCTATTTCATTCAGGAAATGAATCCTTTCATATTCCTCTAATAAAGAAAAAGCTCTTAACTTACCACATATCATGTGACTCTCCATACTCTCTTGATACTTTGCACTCTTTCTCATATGTCCACATACATTATAAAATATCTACCAAACTAACATTGCAAGGGAACCAAATAATGTAATATCTCCAACAATATTTTAGCTATAGGCACTAAGATCGCTGCTTTAAGTAACGGCCATAATATTTCACTATTTTCTAAAATGATAGTTTCAATAGGCTAGATTGAGGTCTTCTCAAGAACATTTTCTATGGCTCTAGATGTTTCTTCATTCATAATAGGTTCCTATATGATTAGAGAGGATGTGTAATTTTATTAATAATAGCAAGATTGACCATTGATTGAATAAGTTCTTCTCCTTTGTCATTTTATTTTTCTTCCATAAAAGGTTGCTTATTTTTTATATTGAGATAAAAACCTAGTAATAGCAATAATTTATTGTTCCAAATATGTGATTATTTATCTTTGCACCTCTAAAATTTTCATATATTGAGCCACATTTGGTTGACTATAGGTGCACTCACCACTTGGTATAGGTTGAAAAATGACTTTATTAACATGATAAGTATTTTAATAAGTGTTAGCTCTAGGGTTTTAATTATGGGATTAATTACCATTTTCATTTTGATAATTTTAAATCCCGCTTTGGTTGCCTTGATTAGAGGTGTATCATTTATTTTGATAGTTTTGTTTATGATTGATGATTGAAATCTTATTGATGATGGTCAGGAAATGTGATTTTATAGATGCACAACCTTTGACTACAATGGTTGTTAAACATATTTTGGATATTTATTTTCCTTTTATGGAATAAAATGATCCTATCATTATTAACTTTATCAATATAGAAATTAATATCAAAGTTTTACCTAAAATATAACTTCTACAAAAATTTCAAGTGGAATTATCATGACCATATGTTCCACGCCAAAATAAAAATTTATTAGCATAATGCCATATAGAACCCTCAAACCTATCATGAATAATATCTTTCCAACTTAGGTTGTGGGTAGATTTCGAGAATATCTCCATGTCTTCATTGAGGCATAATATTATTAAGTTTTGTTAAATTACAAATTTAGTTAATAGATGGACACAAGCTTCAACTATCTCTAGTTTGAGGGAGGTATATTGTACATATACATTAAAAAACCCATCCTCTATAATATTTGTATTAGGGTTTTTAGTTTTCAAAATATTTTGGCCATTCTTCTATTTCTAGTGTTCAAGGATATTAGCAAAATATATAAATTTATCAAGGGAAGGTAAAACACAAAGGTTGTGTTCTTGGATATTATCTTGAAAAGAGGGTTTAATCTTGTTTCCAACATAACAATAATATATTATTCAATTAAATTAAATTTGCTTTTCATTTAAGTCTTTCTTACATTTTGTGAAAAGTAGTAACTGATTCATTAAGGACTTGATTTGTGTTTAGAAAAAAATATATTACTTCCATAATAGTCATGTCATCATCAAATTTTCATTTTATGTTTTTTTTTTAAATTATTTAGGGATTCAATGGAATGTTTAGACAACAATGCAAACTAATCAAGATAATTTTCTACTAATCCTTAGTCATTAGCTTCAATAAATATTTCTCATTATGAAGCCAATCCCTACAATATGTGATGTACTTGTCTATAAATATTTGGTATTTATTAGTCCCATTATAAAATAACTTAGGAACCTACCTAGATAGGTCAATAACTTCTAGATTAGAAGCTAGATATTGAATTTTATAGTTTTATAAAGTTGGATTAGTTGATGTAGGTAAATCATCCCTAATGTTGGTTGGGGGAGGAGAAGGGGCATTGGAATTTAATATTGAAGGATATATAACAATGTGCACAATATGGTTTCTATTTACACTGAATATTTGAGTAAGATTGGTCATGAAATATTGCATTTCTAATTTTTTTTTTCTCTCCTAGAAGATTCTATTTGCTTTTTGTTATCATCCCTATGATTCTCTAGATGGTAAGCCAAATATTCCTTGAGGATAATCTTGTATTCAACCAGATTTTTTCATGATACTTAGAAATATTATTGGATCTAAGGACTAGTGTTTGACATATAGTGTTCATGCACATGTTAGTCTTATGATGATTATTGTATGTTGGGAAAACGATATTTATTCCACAACCACATCATTTTTAGGTGATCATTATCATGCCATGAAAATATCATTTAGGGATAGTATTGGTTCACTACTATGTTCATACTTGTTATCAAATGCTAAAGTACCCATAACTCTTTGGACCCTATAACATATCTATATGGTTTTTCAAATTTGATATTAGCATCCTTTTATTATTTTGATTTGAAATCCTTAATCTTAAGGCCATCAAAACTATTTATCAAAGGAGGATGGATGAAATATTTTTGAATTGTAATAAGAGGGAGATTCTCTTCTATTTCAATAGATTCTAGAATAATATTCTTATTAGACCTAGTACTCATTCCAATGCCCTTGAAATATGTTCAAGAATTCATAGGGTTAATTCAAACAGTAACTCAAAGAGTAATTAGAGTTTTACCAAATTGTTCTACTCTTAAGCAAATAAAATACAAAAAAAAAACTTACATCAACTAAAATTTGGTTTTTACAAAAATCCCTAAGAGGAGGAAGACTATGGAAGTTTTTACTTACCACATAGAAAAATATTATAGCCAAAAAAAACCCTAGGGGATGAAAATGGAAAGAAAAACCTCAAAATATAGAGTTCATGTTAGGTTCACCAAAATGTTTGTGGGAAAAAGGATATATGTAATATAATTATTCAAATTAATAGTAGATAAACTAAGATACTAAAACTATGATAACAAAGTAGTAAATTAATATTAAATACCCAAAATATATCTTACTTCAAGCATACATAACTTTCAAATATTAAAAAATTATGACATTAAAATCATTCAAAAAATTCTAACAAGCTAGGACTAATATTAATGTAGTGAAAAATAATTGCTTGACATAAGGCATAAAGGAGCATTTCATTAAAAAAATAAAGAAACTCATTCCTACCCTATATTTCTTATAATATCATCATAATAAGTAAAGATACATCACACCTAGGATATTTACATAGATTTTGATCAATCATGGAAATAAATACTCAAACAATAATCAATGAGCTTTGGTTATGAATCCTAGGAGAGCATCCCATCATATTCTATGGAAGGCAACAAATAAATTATTGATTGATTTTATTATACCTATAAGAATGATATATATATATATATATATATATATATATATATATATATATATATATATATATAGAGAGAGAGAGAGAGAGAGAGAGAGAGAAGAAAATAAAATAGTGTGCTTGATGGAGTGGCAATAGAGGTAAACGCTTGAAAATAGTGTTACCAATGGTAATAATTAACAAATTAATTTGTTCGTGTTTGAGAGTTGAATAAATGCTAATAACATTGTGAGAAAATGAGAGGATAAGATAAAATAAAATAAGTTTCCCTTTGGAGTTGACAATTAATTTTCATCCTTTACAAGATTATAAAATCAAATAATTTATGTAGATAATTCATCAATCAAACCTTAGGTGTAAAGACATGCTAGTATCATGACTATGCATAAAAAATCCTAAAAATAATTATGCAATTGTTATCATCACATCAATTGACAATTATAACACCATCAATTTTTAGGAAGCATGCTTTAGGGATTTTTGACGACATCCCTTAATCCTACCTTATATTTATCTTTGGGTTTGGAAAAATTAGAAGACAAAAACATCATGAAATATGGTAAAATGTAGAAAATGTGTGAAAGGAACCAAAATCATTGGCCAACATGGCTTACGATCATCCTAAAAAATAGAGGATACGACTCTACACCACCTATAATATCAATTGTTAGTGCTCTCTTTACAAATACATTTACCTATATTAATTTTATTTGAGACCTCAATATCAAGATATTGATTATGAATATATTTTATTAAATATTTTCTACCTCTTTATGTATGTGAATGAGAATATTGCACATAGTAACATATTGAGATATATAATTATATTTTTAAAGTCATTATTTTAAGTGGGTGCAATTAGAGAAGCAATTATTTTTTATAAATAAATTATTATGCATAGTATTCTTCATTGGATTTTAAGGACCACCATGGAGCCATAAGAAATGTGTATTCTTTACTGGATTTTAAGGACCACCATGGAGTCATAAGAAATGTGTAAAATAAGGTCAAAAGTTTTCTGATTTTTTTTTTACTTTATTAAAGAATAATAGATATAACCCACGTTTGAAGCATTTTTAACACCTCGATTAGAAGTACTTCATTTGGTTTGACATTGTTCACCTTAGTCAAGTAGTTTTATCAACCACTTTAATTTCATCCACTATATCTTGCTTTTACTATACATCAATTTTTGAGTTTTTGTTATTTATTTTATAATTGAAGAAGTCATATCTAAGAGGGGATGATTGGTAATCCCTCTTTCCTTTTTTTGCCTCAATTCCAAGCTTGAATGGAACTTTTAGGATAAAATTTGAATGTTAGTTGTAGTCCATTCAATGGAAATTCCCTATAATCCTACTCAAATTTTATGGTTAAACAATATTTTCTATTTTTGTTATTTGTTCATCCACCTTAACTATATAACCTTAGAGTGGTTAAATTTTAAGGTTAAATTAGTAGGTTGGAATTATGTACTTATGTTTAAAGCTATAAGTATGATATTTATAAATTTGGACTCTTGGACTTCATTATAACACATTATAGGAGATCTTATTACAATTCAATATTTGATCTTTTGTACTATACTTAAATTTTATTGGTTGTGTGTTAGTTTTTATGGTGATTAGATGCTATGATATTGTAAGTATATATGAAAATATTACAAAAGTCAATAAACATATCTTAATCTAATATTTAATTAATTTTTTATAAGTTATATCCTTAGAAAATCTATTAAATTATTTTTATGAAGATTAAAGTAAAGTTTATTTTAAGGTTAGAATAAATACAACATACATATTAGGTCCATTAGGCCCCCTTATGCATTCCCCATATTAAACATATAGTTACTATAAAATATAAAATATATGTTTTTTTTTTTTAATTATTACATAGGAGAATTGATTACAACCACTATTTTTAGTAACTAGCAAAATGTTGATAAAAAATAGTTTTTTAATGTTCTCACATGGTATTAACCATGTTAGTATGGTGAATTCCTAATATTATTGATAAAAGAACTATATATATATATATATATATATATAACTTGTGCATTTACTCAACATTGCATTTTTATATAACACTAGGGTATTTCCAACATATTACACTCTTACATGACACCTGTATATTCATCTAAACTATAACTTAATCTCTTACACATTTACAATTACATCATAAAGGTACCATAAGAATACATGTATGTAAAAGATGAAAAAGAAGCAGTGGTAATGGGTCCCAAGGGGAGGTTAAGGGGCTTCTCCACCTTGGAGACTATAAGATAGAAAATATACCAATGTAAAAGATGTTTTTACTCTAATTATTAGATAGGAGAGTTGATTACAGTCATTATTTTTAGTAACTAACAAGATGTTAATAAAAAATAAATTTTTAATGCTCTCACATAATATTAACCATGTTATCATGGTAAATTCCTAATAGTATATATATAAATATAAATAAATTACTTCACATTACAATTTTTTATATATAACACTTAGTATTTCCAACATGACATTTGTGCATAAAAATATAAATCGCTCATATATGTAAAAGATGGAACCAAGGGGAGGTTAAGGGGCTTCTCCACCTTGGGATTGCAAATGACAGTCGTTGTACCAGAGACTACCCAGATGCTGCACATTGGTGTAGTAATACCACGACTTTTTCCAGCTGGGGCTGGTCTCCTTAAAGTCGTATCATAGGGAAGGATGTGCTTGAATGGAAGATGGTTCTACCACCTCACGAGTATCGACGCCCTCTATAGCTTCGACAGTCTTCTTCGACGTTCCGAATGCGAAGACTGTGGTCAAGGGAAGATCTCTGTGAAACCTTTTTAAAAATGAAATAAAACCCGGTTAAAAATGCAGCTCATAATTGTATTGTAAAGGTTTGAGTTTATTCTCAGTAAGGACGGACGTGTTAGCATGACAATTTTTTCTTCAACATTCCGATTCCGAGTTTGGCCGGCTTCAAACTCCCGTTCTTGACTGTGTAACCTTTGAGTTTGGGCATCCGAGGGAGCTCGTCAACCAACATTTCTAGAGAGCTGGCGTACTCATACAACTCGTCAGCGGTTATGTTATCTGCAGCAGTGACGACAACAGTGCAGTAGAATAGTAACAGAAAGGCCGTCTTCATCTTTGCCATATGCATACACTGACTGCAAATGTGCTGAAACAAAGAGGGAGGGATAATCAGTTCAGTCAAAAGATAGATCGACGGAGCTAGGTCTGGCATAAATGGCGCTTCAATTTATAGACATGGTAATTAGTTTGAGTAATAAGGTGATCACTTTTTGTTAGTTTAAAAAAGATATATCTAGTTTAGTGCTTGTGATTAGGTGGATAGTAGTCCTTGTGATTAGGTTGCCTCAATTTAACTTTTATCACTCTTAAAAGATAGTGACAAACATTATGCAGTCGGACCACCATGAGGCAAATGCTTTGGCCATGAAATATGATTGATGTACTTACCGGCATCTTCTTTACAGCTTTGTTGTCAACAACTAATTCATTGGCATCTATAATGAGAAATTTGTTACTGAACGAAATTTTTTTCTATTTCAAATAATAAATGTTAGCGTGTAACATTTATCAAGTAGAGAACAGTGGACTTGATACATAGAAACGATTTTCTTCAAGGTGATGTATTTTCGTTGTATTTATTATTATAGAACCCACAGTGTTTTGGTTTTTAATATCATAACATCAATCAACTTGAAAAAGAGACCAATGATAAGGGCTTTCAAAAAAGAAACGAAAAGAATGGCATCGAATGGCATCTATAATAAGAAATTTCTTACGAAACGATTTTTTTTTTCTGTCTCAAATAATAAATGCAACAAGCCCGAAATATGTGCCCAATATTTTTTATTTTTTGTTAGTGTGTAACATCTATCAAATAGAGAATAGTGGAATAATACATACAAACGATTTTGATGCAAGAAAACACCAACAATAAACACGCCTCTTCAAAAGTGAAGTATTTTCGTTGTGTTTATTACTATAGAACCCACACTTTTTTGGATTTTAATATTATAACATCAATCAACTTGAAAAAGAGACTAATGATTAGGGCTTTCAAAAAGGAAACAAAAAGAATGGCGTGCTCAATTGTAGCACTATAATTAAATAAAAGATTTGTTTCATAAAGAGAGAAAACAAGTAGCTGCCACATCCATCAGAAAGGTATGTGAAATCATAGTAAAAAAAATAATGCACGCACTTTAAAATAATTATTCCTCTCATTTATTTAGTTATTTACTTTTATATTAAAAAACATAGACATTTCAAGCCTTTTTTCCAGATATACCGACCATTAATCCATATCTATTACACGGTCATTAAACGGTGAAAACCGACCATCTTGATTTTAATTTCAGACTCATGTGGGTAACACCTACCACAGCCGTTAGTCACCGAAAATCGACATTTTTTTTATTTACTGGTTATTTTTTTAAAATTAAAAATAAATAACATAAAATTTTATGTTTTTTTGGACAAATTAAATTTTGTGGTTAGTTTTACAGGTTAGTTTTAAATGTATAAAGATTAAAGATTCTAATACTTTAGACATAGATAACATCCCTTATAGTCTTATGTAAACACTCGTAATAATTGTGTGTGCTTGCCCTACACTAGCTTATAAGTAGAGATAATATTTAATTTCTCCTAAATTCATCTTAGCAAGTTTAGCTTCTAGATGAGTAATTAAGTCTATTTTTGGTAAATTAAAAATGAAATTTTATTTGTTTTGAATTTTAGAATATAAAGTTTTAGAATTATTATAATAACCAAAAGTTTGGAGTATTAAAAATATTCTAGACCCTAGGGTTCGCACTTTTTTTTTGAATATAGAGAAAAACTCTTACAAGAAAGGGCCGCCTTGGTCAAAGAAACCACAACCAAAGGGTTTTACACCTTTAAAAATCATCCGAAAGTTGTGCCTGGCCCCTGACTGCACCAGCATAATCAACTGGATCTTGGATACCCAATGTCAATGTCTATTTGGTAGGGTGGAGATTCCAACCAGGATTAACATATTTTTTACTTTATAATTTTAGTGCATATTTTCACCTATGTTTATTTGTTGAGCTATAAAGTTTAAGATATTAGATCATATTCTTCCTTTTACTCAAGTGTAATTTATTGATTGCTACATTTTAAAAATTAAAGTTAAATTAATTGTCACATCTAAAGTAGATAATTGGCAATGATAATTATCATTTAAATCCTATTTTTAGCCATGATAAATGATTACATATCAAATTCCAAAACAAGTGAAGATGTTAACATAGTAATAAGATATTCAACATGTGTACACCAACATCATAATATGAACTATGGAAATTATTGTATACCTTAAGGATTTGGATACATTATATATGATTATAAAAAATTTAATGATCAAACTTAGCAGTTCATTCAATGAAGCAAGAGTCTATTTAATATATGCTTTGGTGTTAAAAATAAGAATATTGATAGTCCTGAGGAGGAGATCATTATATGCAAGAAAATTTAAAATAATGCTCCATATGAAATGGATGACTTGATCATCTAAAGATGCATAACCTAATTATAATATTAAAATAATATAATAAAATATTCCTAACATCAACCCTTATTACATTATTTGAGATATTAATTATTAGAACCTCCCTTAAGTTAGAGGAGCCTAAGCTCTAGCTCTTGCTTTTAGCTCCTGGCTCTAGCTCTTGGCTTTAACATTGGCTCTTGGTTCTTTTGCTCTTATGCTCTTGAATTTATCACTTGATTTGGTTATTAGCTTCTTTCATTTGATTTGAGATCTTTCTCTAGATTGGATAAATACCTTTGAGTCTACCTATGGACCCATATTTGGTTTTGTTGCCTATAGGTGTTCTACCTATGGATTAACTACCTTTAAGTTTGCTACCACTAAGTTTAGCTCTAGGACTATCTCTTACATTGCCACTAGGACTATTACCTCTAGGTCTACCTTTTAGTCTACCTTTAAGTCTGCTACTATATTTGCTACCTATGGGTCTACCATTGGTTCTATTTCCATTGGGTTTGTTACCTCTAGATTTGAGTGTCGTACCAATCTAGATGGGTATACTACCGACTCATACATGGACGATCAAGCAGAGTGGCTTGACCATAAAGCCTTTTTTATGGGGTATATATACTCTTGGTCTTGTTTTAGTTGATTTATAGAGTGAGTCGAGATGTGAACTCGTGACACCAACCTACTAGACACTTTAGTGGGTGGATTATTCCTTTATAAAAAATATCAAGTTGTCTAAATTAGGAATATCTCCTAAATGACCTATGGCTACTTCTATTATAGGGATATCTTGAAGGTAAATTTTTTATAGATGGTATTGGGATCATGATGAATTTCAAAATGTCATTCGAGAACGTGCATGTCTTCTATACTAAAATAGAGACGTTTCATGTCTCCTTGCAAATTTTTAGTAGGGTTAGCTCATGATTGAACTTGTTTGCATGTTATTACCATGATGTGGATTAAAAAAACAATAAAAAATAAATAAACATGATTATCTTATTTAAATTTTGATTGTGAGTCCCTATAATAGTTTGAATGTGTTTTGATGTTATACCTTATACCTATGAAAACTAAGGGTGAAAAAAAGAAAACTACTAAAGGTAGTTCGAGCACACCCTCCTATTAGGGAGTGTAACTAAAATGGTAAAAGGAGGCTTCCTATGTATGTGGCTCAAGGTAACCTTATGAGAACAAAATAACTCCTGAAGGGGTTGTATTGTCTAATTTTTTTCTATTGGTAAAGCCCTACTTTTGCTTAACCCATAATTTTAAGGTATGAACAATAATTATAACTACATCCACTAATTATTTTAAAAACTACTATGATACAAGGGTGTTAGAATTTCATAATAATATAAATGTAAATCATTACATAAAATATGAAGAGAATAGTGGAACTTATTGATTTATTTCAAGGATCAACTTTGTGTAAATAAGAAATTTGATCATTGAGAGTCATTGGATTACAACAACTCATAAGAACTAATGAAGACACCACTGAGAGTTCTCCTGACACATGGAGGAGTGGAAACTCAAGTGTGTATCCTAGTGTAACATAATAGAATATTCACTTATTCTATCACCCCCCTTAAGTGATACTAGGGGAGATCATACAAATGAGTCCCAATGACAAGGCATGATGAGGTACTCATATCCAATGACTTATTTTTGAAGATATGGTAAAAACCCAATGGGAAAAACCATCAATCGAAAGGAAGTAAGAGGCTTGTCTTCATGGCGAATATTATCCTCTTAATACAATAATTAGTTTGTGAAAAAACCCCTATGGGAAAAACCCAACTATGAGAAGAGAGGCTTGTCTTCGTATGGTGAACATTATCCTCTTTTAAAACAATAGAGATATGAGTCCTCGCAACTTGGCCTGATTAGGTACTCACTTACATTAATAGTTGGTGAAAAAATCCCTATGGGGAAAAAACCAACTATGAGAAGAAGAGAGTCTTGTCTTCATATGGCAAAGATTGTCCTCTTTATAAAAAAATAAATATGAGTCTCGAAAACTTGGTCTGATTAGGTACTCATATACAATATATAGTTGGTGAAAAAACCCTCTGGGAAAAAACCAACTATTAGAAGAAGAGAGGCTTGTCTTCCTATGGCAAATATTTTTCTCATAAAACTAATAAATGCAGTTGTATAACTCCAAGCTTATCTCACAACTGAAGGTAATGTGGAGAATAAAATGACTTGGTGAAGATATTTGCAATTTTTTTCTCATTTGGAATATATTCCAAGTATATGTCCTCATTTTGAATATGTTGCCTTATGAAGTGCATGTGTATTTCAATGTGCTTGGTGCGATGATGCTCAAATGGATTACATACAATATGAATCATGCTCTGATTATCACACCAAAGAGTAAAATGCTTTTCATGGGTGAAACCAAATTCTCTCAGAATTTGACAAAGGCAAAAAGCTTCTTGACTAGCCAAAATTATTGCCTTGTATTCTGCCTCTATAGAAGATAAAGCTACTTGTAGACACCAAAATAGCACCAATCCAATTATGTGATTGCAAACACTAATTGAGTTGACACACATAGCCCCAATGCAGCCCCCATAGGTTAAACAGTGGTCCTAACCACTCTCACAACATTTTTTGGAAGGTTAGAGGTCAATTTGGCACCTTCAGGCACTCTGCTTCATACTCGTTCCACTTAGGGACTATTACGAACTGCTATTTGCCCCACCCTGGGATGATTAGCAGTATTTGCTCCAGGATGGGGCAAATAGCAGGTTTGATGGGCAAAAAGTCAAATCTTGATAAATGGCAGCTCATATCTACCACTTGACTCTTCCTTCATTGCATGGGAGTTTGAGTGAGCATTTTTGAGTGTTAGAGGCAATTACAGGGGTCATGGGGACCCTAATTAGGGAGGAATATTCTCCCCCATTGGAATGCATGATTTCCAAGTGGTGCCTCTGCATGCTCATCCAAAGAGACTGTCAGGTCTATAAAATGGTGAGTCTTCTCACCCCAAAAAGAGAGGAGAAAAGGAGAATTTTGAGCAATGAAGTTCTTCCATTTTATATCCCCACACATTTTTGATTTGTGCCTTTCACATCCTTGATCTCTTTTGGAAGGGAGGTCATTGGGTGATTATTAGAAGTGCAAATCTGGAACCAAAACCTAACATTTGGCCACAAAATCCTACTAAATTTGCTGAAAACACCCCATAAGAGGTTTCAAAACCATCCCAAGTGGATTGGTGTAGAAATCGAGCCCTAAACGGTGGGCGTCCTGCCCCCGGGTGCCCCCTAAATTGCTGTAGTTCTAATCACCCTGCCCCAAAGCGATTAGAAATATATAGTATATTTCCTTCCTGTTATTTTTGCATCTGATTCTATGCTTCTTAGATAGGTTGTCATTCAATTTTCACATCATTTTGAGAAATTTTTATCATTTCCCGCATTTACTAACATGCAGGTAGCATCATCAAATTCCCAGTGATAGAGGCCAAATTAGGAAAATATGACCTTCTGGGTCTTCCCAAAATACCCCCTTTTAGTTAACCCCTAAATTTTTAGGTGATTTGGAGCTTCCCGAATGTGAAATTTGGGACAGTGATTTTTGACACTTTGTTACTGGTCTAATCGTCCCGCCCCGGAGTGAATATGAATCTGTGGCAAATTTTTTGACTGTTCTTTTTGTAGTGCCTTCTCGGTGATGTTTTTATTCCCCTATCAAGTTTTCAGTTCATTTGGATCTATTTCAACTATCATTTGACTTATAATTTACATGTACTAATTGAAGGCATGGGGATTGCACGTTTCATTTAATCTATAGGTGCTACTGAATGTTTCTTGTTTCCTTGAACATAGGGTCTCAACATTAGAGGAGCAGCAAGGAGTCAAGACTCATCAAAATAAGCAGCGATGACATTTGGTCCACCCACTTTACATGTGGGCACGCGAAAGAAGGAATAGCATCCATTGATGTGACAAGAACACATTTAACGCTCCTAGCCCCTAAAAAGGGAGGAGGTGAATTGTAACCGAGTTCTAAAGAATATCAATAAAAATTTCTATCTTCCATAGTGTATTTCTATTTGGTTTTGATTCTTTTATGCATCTCTCCTTTCATGCACATTCAATTCATAGGATTTAGCATTATATTTTGTTCCGTTTACATTGCACCTTGGCTTTTAATTTTTGTTTTCGTATCCTCGTGATTTTAGTAGAAATAATTGTGGGACCTTGTCCTCTATTTTTGAGATAAGAAATCTGATTAAAAATTGCTTGTTTTTGCTTGCAGGTACCAAGTTTTCAAATGTTGGACTGTTGTTCATCCCAACCTATGGTGAATACAGAGCTGGAATTCGTCTTACCCAGGGATGAATGGGCATTCCCCCCACCCTATGATGAATACAGTTTTTTTATTCATCCCACCAATGGATGAATATCTCTCTGTGCAGTTTCAGGATAGAAACTCAGAACCAACCAATTTGGGCAGAGAAGAGGTAAGGGTCCTAAACACCTTCTGTCATTTTTTGCTTTTTGTTTTTTGTTTTTTCGTTATTTGCTTGCTTAGGGAAAGTTTTTTTACCGAATGCTTTCTTTTATGCAAAAATAAAAAGAACCCCACACATCACATGTCAATTTAAACACCAAGGAGCTAGTCATAAAACCCTACCCCTTGATCAAGACCAACGGTGGATTTCATCACCACCTTGGTTTGAATTTTTGCATCCATAACCCCGATCGCTATTGTTGCTAGATGTAAATCCTGATGAAAGTTGGCCAAGTGTAGCTGGGGTGATTCCCAGTGCATGAGGATAAGTCTTCTATGGTAGGTGTCAAAAATAGGGTGATTTCCCTTCCTTACCGTCTACGTTCCATGTACCATATGCTCTCATGTACCAATAGTTTCCCTCACATAAGGGCGGGTATATAGAGAGGTTGGTATATCAGCCTGGCAATGGTATATCAAAGGGGCAACCATTTTTGGGAGTCATAAGAGCCATCATATTGCATTTAAACGTTCTTTACAAAAGCTTTCAAAACAAAAATCAAAACACACTAAACCAGATTTAGGGCACACTTTTAATATTTAATCAAGATAATCATTGCTTTATGTGTGTGTGATCTTTTATGTTTAGTGTAGCATAAAAATAATAAAAATCTATGCATCTTGTAGGAAAACACCACCATGGTGTACACCCATAGCCAAGCCCAATCACGGGCAGGAGCTACAAAGAGTGTACAAGGGGGCACAAGTCACCTCCGCTATAGCCCCAAGGACTTGGTCATACCACCTTGGTGGCCTAACCCACAAGAGAGTCCACATCATGCCATTTTAGAATGGGACTATAGAGGCACCCCTTCGAGGGGCACTTTCGTCCAACATAGACCCTTTCAGGAAGAATCCTTACATGTGGCACTCAATATAAATGGGAAGGCTCCCTTAGAAGCTCGGTATGAGTGGCCACCACATGATGAAGTGCTAGAACAACATAGGGTCCATGAGGAGAGGCCACATGATTATGTCATACCTCCTTTACCCCCCATCACTGTTAGAAATAATAGGCAAAATCTAGAGAGTAAGGCTCTTCAAATAGGGCGAGCCAACTCTGCCCACCCCTTTCACATATACAAAAGGAAGCACAAGGAAGACCATTACATTCCTCAAGAGTAATACACAACACGAGAGCAATGCACCTCTGCAAATACTATCTACCAGAATCACCTACTAAGGCCAGAGCCTCGAGTGAATGCCACCAACCTCGATAGAGGGAAGCGACCTATAGAGATCTCAGATCATCATGATCAAGATAAATGCATAATAGAGGCATCTAGGCCTCCTAGACTCAATATGGTGGAACAAATTGACCTGGTAGTCTCCAAATATGCCACCCACCAAGCACAGATCACGCAGCTTGAGCAAGACCAACAGCAGCTAGAGCACCTATATCACCTTAGAAAAGAGCGCATTTGGTGCCAAATAGATGTGTTGTTTCATAACATGGTGCCTGAGAGGGTTCCAACCCATCGCACCCAAAGAGAAAAATCGTATGAGAGGCATAACCCCTTGGTACAAGACAGGTCTCCATAACCTTACCAATTGTTGCCTCTGAGACATCCTAGACCTGAGTGGGAGGCCACTCCTAGAAACAACGATGGGCATCCTCTACGGGGACCCACCCATGTGTATAGGTCTCATCCATAAACTCTTCAAGAAGGATATGAGGAGTATAAGCAAGAATAAGAGTCGATGGAAATGCCCTATCAAGGTAGAGGGGGTGCTATCCGGCCACCCCTCCATAGGCCTCAAGTTCCCCACAACCCGTAGCAGGAACAAACCAAGGAGGAAGAGATCAAATCCTTCGATGCATATAAAGCACTACTAGAGCACTTAGAGTCTGTGGATCCCAAGACTTTTGGGCCCCAAAAGCCCACTTTACACCAACTTCATAATCATCCTGTGCATCCGTTAGTTTCAACACCCCCTTACCCTAAACACTTTAAACTACCTCAATTGGCAATCTTTAGAGGGGAGGAAGATGCCCAAGAGCATGTGACTAGATTCCTAAACTAATGCTTCGATATTCAGGACAATGATGCTTTGTTGTTAAGAACATTTATAACCATGTTCACAGGCCCTACCTCAGAGTGGTTCACTCAATTGCCAAAGCATAGCATTAGTAACTTAGACTAGCTAGTGGATGTGTTCCTCGAACGCTTCACCTTCAACACCAAGAAGAAGGTATCACTAAGCGACCTAGCCAACCTTAAGCACTATGAGGAAGAAACCATGGCGGCCTATGGGAACTAATGGAGGACTTTGCTTTCAAAGCTGCCCTACCTCCCTCTTATGTATGACCTCACCCAAATGTTCTCAAAGAGCTGTTTGAGATCGATCTCCATGTTATTGTAGCTACAAAAATATGCCAATTTAGAGGAAGCTCTGGCACAATCCAGAATAATTGAGGAGGTCAAGATTCAGGATGGCAAGATAGCCAAGCCAAAGAAGAAATAATGGTCTAAGAACACCAAAACAGGGACCACACAACAAAAACTCATTAAGGTCAATTAGGTTGCTATAAACGTCCCTAAGCCTGCATAAGAAACACATCCCCAAAAGGCTAACTATCAGGTGGTGCCTCTTAACAGTTATGACAAATAAAATCAAAGGCAAGAACAAAATTAGTAGCGTCGCCCTAGGTGACAATTCACACCTTACACAGAGTCCAGAGACTCCTTGTTTGATCGCTTGTCAATGGTAAACTTGATTAGCCTACTCGAGATTCAACCCATAGACCCCAATGCACCAAAACCTAAGGGATACAAGGAAGAATTGTACTATAGGTTCCATAGATGGAAGGGACATGACCTTAATGCATGTTGGAAGTTTAAGGGTTTGGTGCAAGACCTAATAGATAACAAGACATTAGCGGTGGATAATCTCGTGGCACCAAGCAACCAATAAATGGAGGTCTTTAAGGACCCCTTGCCTACCCATGATGCATAGGCAAAGACCCTACAATTCAATGAGGTAACCCAAAACTGCCCCATGTAGGGGTATGTAGGGATGATCAGTATAGTGACTCGAAACAAGGTACCCGATCACAGCTACCCCCACAACAACTATAGGATAGGTGCCAACAATGTCACAATCGTAACAACACCTTACGCAACCTACTTCACCTAGACCAATGGCCATGATTCAAACCAAACTCACCCAGAGTTTGATGACCACATCAGCTAGGCTCTCCATCTATGAGCTTATACAACAATCAATGCCCCATTGGGAGGCTCTAATGGAGATACTAAAATCCATCAAGTTGCAGCCCCATGAAGTAAACTCTTTTAACAACTTTGTGGGACATGTCAAATGATGCACTAAGCCAGTCATCATCTTTTGAGAGGATGAAGTGAAATCAGTGGCTGGTAACATGGCGGATCCACCCTTGCACGTCATCGCACGAGTCAACAGGACTTTATACAAGACAATACTGGTGGATACTGGCTCATCCAGTAATATCATTACAATAGCAACATTTAAGCACCTAAAGTTGCCCACATATCACATAGTGGCCTCCACCTATACATCGCAATCATTCAATGATGCAATATGCTTGATAACTAGCACAATTGTCCTATCCATCCAAGTGGGACAAAAGACTGTACCTACATTGTGCCACATCTTGGAGGGTGAGATGGCCTATAACATCTTGCTGGGTTGGCCATGGATCAGGGACATGAAGTGTGTCCCTTCGATAGCTCATCAGTGCTTAAACTATACATTTTAAGGGTAGGTGCATGTAGTCCCGACAGACTTGGAACCCTTCAAGTATTGCAATGTAGTGCAGCTGATGTCACAATCGACCCTTCCATCAATGCATTTGGATTTTTAGTTGAATCCATCTAAACAGGGTCCAATTTTGTAGACATCCCCTTTAACAAGTCCATACAAACCCCAGTTGGTTCCATCTTCATCGTCTGGTCCTTCACCAACAATGCCACCTACGGTGGCCACACCAAAGAATAAAGGGAAGAAACCCCTAGAAGAAGCACCGCCATCAGTTTCAACCATATCTACTGAGGAGATGCCTAGCATAATGGAAGTTGAAGCTCCTAGTTCACCCGATATGGAGTGGACTCAGGAAGAACTTTCATTCCCTCCCCCTCAATCACCAAAAATCACCATTGAAATGGCCAATATGGGCCTGGGGGAGTATATAGTGTGAAATATTGTAGCAACACCCGCACTGGAGTCCATGCAGGACATGGGGAGACCTCGCCTCTCCATCAATACCATTGTTCCTCTAGGCTACTCGCCGAATCAGACAAACTTTGTGTATGGTGGTCTTGATCATGGTATTGAACCATACATGCAAGAGGACGAAGATGAAGAGCCTTTTACTAAAGACATCAATTATTTGTCCAACCTATATTTCACTTTGAGATATCTTGGCCAATGCAATTGGCATGGATATGGGTTAGGTAGATATGAGCAAGGAGTGCGTGTTATTTGCCAACCAAGATACTAGATGCCATACGACAAGTTAGGAGTATGGTTCAATCACCCCCTACCCTTGGATATCTTGGTAGAGAACATGCAAGGCCTAGGGATATGCAACAAGGGGGGATTGGCATTAGATCCATATTCCAACACTAACGCGACATATACATTGGGGGATTATCTCCCATTGTTGATGACCAACCTTGTTGATCTCAACAACCCTTTCCCTTCGCTCGAGAGAGGAGAAAGTTCAAGAAATCACCTACAAGAGAGGTACAAAAAAGGTCAAGAAGGATCTTTGGAAGATGAGTAAGAATATGAGGTAGCACCATGGGACCCCTTCGAATTAGATAGCAATCACTCAAAAGTGACCCCCATGGATGATTATCAAGAAAGCCTCTTGGAAATGTTCCCTTTGGATGCTCCAATCGAGTAAATGCCACCTCAATAAAATCAGGTCCCCCCATAGAGAGCGAAACAACCCCAATGGGGCCAGATCAATTTGCTCACACAAGACGAGCCTCTAATGTCATAAATAGTTATTGGAACCAACGAAGGCCTGTGGATCTCCGAAAGTGATTATGAAGATGAAACTGAGATTGCATATCTCAATCACATGTGGTAGATGCAACAACAATATCCCTTGGATATTGACGATATGCTCGAATAGTTAAACATAAGTCTAGGGCATGAATGGCACCTAAACCTAGCATAGTGGGAACAAGTTTTGAATTTTCCACTTTGGGCATATAAAGAACACCTTCCGCCCAGAGACCCTATAGCGATATCAGTGTCGAGGGTAGACCTTGTCTTCCTATCCACACATAGGGCCAATCCATTTGTGCCAATACCTCCGAAGCCATATTCAGGGCACAAATAACATCTAGAATGTTCGAGTCACCACACCTGTGGTAATGGAGACCAAAATCGTTTCACCAACATGATCTCCATTGACTTAACTACCCCCATCCGCAATCTGGCCGATCCAGCACAGTTATTGTATCTAGACATAGATGGCATAGACTAGGATCACATCAATTAACCACCATCCCCATCAGAGTACTGGCATTTCGGTGAAATGCTTCATTTCACCCCAGGGCCAACTTAGGATATATTCCATGTTGAAAAGGGACCTGAGGTTCCTAATGATGATCTTAATTTAGCAGATGATATCCACTTGATCCCAACTCCACACCAGTTGGAGGACAGATCCCACATGTCGATCGAGAAGACAACTGACGTAGACATCAGCATTGATCTAATAAATCCATATATTATCAAGCTGGGGGTAAGTTTATCCCCCGAAGAGCAAGCCAACTACATTGCCCTTATCAAAGAGAAGAAGGAGGATTTTGCATGGTCCTACAAAGACATGTTGGGGCTAGATCCATAGCTAGTCACACATAATTTAATGCTTGATTTGACAGTCAAGCCTGTTAAGCAAAAACTATGCAAGATGCACCCAATAATGGCCTTAATGGTCAAAGACGAATTATAAAAGCTATTGGATGCACAATTTGTCATCTGCATGGATTACAAATCATGGCTATCCAACATGGTGCCCATCAAAAAGCTTGACGAGAGGATTCACATATGCATTGATTTTTGAGATCTAAACAAAGCGAGTCCTAAGGATGATTTCCCCTTGCCTAGCATCGATGCATTGGTAGACGCTATAGCGGGCCACAAAATGCTATCCCTCATGGATGGTTTCTCGGGATACAATCATATTCGTATCAATCCTGAGGACCAACTAAAAATGGGGTTCACAATGCCTTGGGGGACATTTTGTTATAAGGTCATGCCCTTTGGCCTTAAAAATGCTGGTGCCACCTACCAATGTGCCATGACATACATATTCCATGATCACATGCATAAAAATTTGGAATATTACATGGATGATTTGTTGGCCAAATATCTTTTGTGCCTAGATCATCTTGATGACTTAAGCAAGATCCTCGATCACCTCATGGAACATAAAGTCAGATTGAATCCCAAGAAGTGCGTATTTGGTGTCACATCTAGAAAAATCTTGGGTTTCATAGTCTCAAAATGAGGCATCGAGGTGGACCCAAACAAAGTTAATGCAATCCTTGAAATGCTTCCCCCAACTACTATCAAGCAACTCAGAAGCCTGCAGGGAAATATCACGTCAATAAAGCACTTCATAGCATAGCTTTCTAACAAGTGTCGACCCATGAATAAATTATTGCACAAGCGGGTAGCATTTCACTGGGATGACGAGTTTCAGTCAGCCTTCGATGACATTAAACAATACTTGGCTTCACTACTAGTATTGGCACCACCTAGACCAAGTGTGCCATTCTACTTATACATCTCAGCTACTGAGGTGGCACTGGATGCCATGCTAGACCAAAAAAATAAATTTCACAAAGAACATGCCACTTACTATCTTAGCCGCACCTTGGTCAGTTATGAACTTAACTATGCATACATTGAGAAGCTCTGCTTGGTAGTGGTGTTTGCTACCAAAAAGCTATGTCATTACATATTGAGCAACACGATGTATGTTGTGTCTAAGGAGAATCCACTGCGATACATGATGAGTCATACTTATCATAGTATCCATACGGTAAAATGGATCATGTTGTTGACGAAGTTTGATATCGAGTTCACTGGACATAAATCCATAAAAGGTCAATTCATAGCCGATCAACTAGAAAAGGCTCCTCTCGAAGACGATCAACCTGTGAGCATAGAACTACCTGATGATGGGGTCTTCCCATGTCTCAAAATTTCCATATTTTGATGAGCCTGAGTTATAGGCCGACATAACCCTATTTTTTGATGGTTCTAAATGTGAGCAATGGGGTGGCACGAGAATTGTATTCTTCACACCGCAAGGGGCTCCAATGCCTCTGTCATTTAAATTAGATTTCCCATGCACCAACAACAATGCAAAATATGAAGCCTTGCTCATAGGTCTTCAGATAGTAATCACCATGAACATCAAATGATTGAACATCTTTGGTGATTCACTATTAATTTTCAACCAATTCAAAGGGGTATTCCAATGTAAATGCCTAGTTCTGTATGCCTACAAAGTCCTTGTGGACAAATTCCTTGCAAATATTGAATGGTATGACATCGAGGCACTCCCTCGGTCATCGAATCATTTTGTGGACACTATGGCCTCCTTGGGGTCACTAATCCCACAAGACATTTCTGGTGATATGACAACCATTCAAGTCAAAACACTATCACAATTCGCGATGGAGCATGCAAGCTCTGACTTAATTCCAGGAATCCACTTGATCCATATTGAACCATCCCTGGACAAGTTCTCTTGAATCCACAATTGTATGAATCACACCAAATAGGGGTCCTTGTTCTCCCCTACTCCCCTTAATAACAACATAATGCTATTCTTACAAGTTATTTCCCACTCATCTTTTGATAGGGATGAACTTCAAGAGGGATTGGCTATTCATACCATCAAGGTTTTTGATCAATAGGATTGGTATACACCCATAAGGGACTACCTCAAGTTAGGTAACCTCCCACTTGGATTGATGCATGTCATAAAATGATCATTCAAATAGAAAGCAGCTAAACATGTCTTGTTAGGAGACATTTTGTACCATTGTAGCTACGAAGGAATCCTCCTTCGTTGCTTGGACCAACAAGAGTCCACTTGGGCGATCACCCAAGTGCACGATGGTACATGCGATGGCCACTTCAGTGGTATGGCCATCGTAAAGTGCATTCTATGCATGGGCTATTATTGGCCATATTTAGAGTGATATTGTTGTGAGTATGTAAGGAAGTGCATGAAGTGTCAACACCATGCCAATTTGACACACACACCTTCTTAGGCCTTACAGCCAATACAATTGGTTTGGCCATTTTCATAGTGGAGCTTAGATCTAATCGAAAAGATCTCCCCTACGTCGTCATGCCATCACACGTTCATCATAACGGCCATAGAGTACTTCACCAAATGGGTGGAAGCAATTCCACCTACCTCTACGACTAGAACCTACATTTCGGAGTTCATTTTACATAATATCATGTCATTTTGGTATTCCATCAAAGATAATCTTGAATAATGGGACATCATTCAAGAACAAAGACATGCGTGCTTTGACCACAAATTACAAAATTCATCATAGTTTTTTGACACCCTATTATCCATAGGCAAATGGGCAAGCATAGGCATCAAACAAAATGCTAGTTTCCATCCTCAAAAAGATAGTCACAAACAGTCATAAGGATTGGCCCATTTAGATCCCACTTGCCTTGTGGGCTTATCGCACTAGCATTTGGACACCCACTAGGGCAACTCCATTTTCATTTGTGTATGGCTCTAAGGTTGTCACGCCTCTCGATTTAGAAATTCCTTCCCTAGGCATATCAATGCAAGAATTCATTGATGATGACACTGTGTGGTAGGCCTGATTAGACCAGTTAACATTGCTCAACAAACGATGTGTTAATGCTCTCAAGAATTTATGTATCTATAAAGAGCGACTTAAGAAAGCATACAACATGAAGGTTCATTTGAGGGACTTTTAGATTGGTGACTTGGTCTTAAAAGAGAACCAAAAAAATTCTAACTTGCCGCCCCATCTAAGGGACAAGTTTGTGACAAACTGGTTAGGTCCTTATGTCATCCATAGTAAAATAGGACCTGGAACATACCGGCTCACCTCTCTTGATAGAATCAAGGAACTAGAACCCTTGAACATCAATCATTTGAGGCCATTCCATATTTAAAATATCCATAGCCCAAACCAAAAGCTCCAAGGATTCCTGTAGTCACTTGGTCAACCCAAAAATACCCCAAAGGTGCACATTACCCCTTTGGTCAAACAAAAAAGCTCCAAGGATTTCCAAAATCTCTTGGTCAACCCCTAAAAGCTCCAAGGATCTTCATAATCGCTTGATCAAACCAAAAGCTCCAAGGATTCTCATAATCACTTGGTCAAACCAAAAATATCCAAGGATTCCTATAGTCGCTTGCTCAACCCCCCCCCAAAAAAATCCCCAAGGATTCTCACAATCGCTTGGTCACCCAAAAACACCCCAAATGTGCCCATTACCCCTTTGGTTAAACCAAAATGCCCCAAAGGTACCCATAATCCCTTTGGTCAACCCAAAAAGCCCCAAGGATTCTCATAATCGCTTGGTCACCCAAAAATGCCCCAAAGGTGCCCACAAACCCTTTGGTCAAACCAAACGCCCCGAAGGTACCCATCATCCCTTTGGTCAACCCAAAAGCTCCAAGGGTTCCCACAATCACTTGGTCAAAAATAAGAAAATTCAAAAACAAAAAAATCATCCAAAATAACAAAAAAAAAAAAAAATTGCATCTCATTCACATGCATATTCAAATTCACAACAATAAAGAACTCTTTTTGCATCTCATATTCATACTCACAAAAATCAATCCATCAAAAATACAAAAAAAAAAAATAGCTGCATTAGGCATCACATCCATACATTGCATATTTGTGGTCATACAGGTCAAGGCACCATAGACTATAATTACTTGGCAAAACCATCATTTTCCATATTTCTCCACTCTATAAACAGTCCATCAACAAAAAAAATGCCATCTACATCTTTTCACCATATCATAGTCAGTTGTCTTCTAATGTATCTAGAGTTTTTGTCATTCAACTGACATTAGCTATCTAGCCAAATACTATAAAAAGTCAAAGAGATTTTACAAAGTTATAGTTCTACTTGGATCACACCTTGTTACGTAACATCCCAACACAAGTTAAAATACATAAAAAAAATTCCCAAGTTGTGTGAACAAAAGATGAAACCAGCAAAACAATCCAGGTCACCATAAGCGAAATGGTTATATTTCTCATACCCCTATGCAAATGACCCCAAGAATGCTGATATTTGGCAAAAGGACAAGCGTCTTCCCTACCCAATTCCCCAAGAATCCCAAGTTCTCAAAAAGTTGCAAAAAAATCAAAATTTTGCAAAAGTCAAAACTCCAAAAAAATTTCATCACCACCAAAGTGCATACATCAAAAGGCACATACAATAGTGATTCTCATCACTCCATATTCAAATCCCTTACTCAAAAGAAAAACAAAAATAAATAGTGATTTTTATCACTACAAAAGAGCAAGTATCCCAATACAATTGAAGAAAAGAAGGGAGTCGAACTTGAATCCCTGGAAATATCAGCATTCATAAGGTCATTAGATAAACCTCAATATCAATTTGGTGGAAAACCTCCTGCATGACAATATATCTGTCGCATTAACTTGTGTGCAGATCAATGTTTGCATGTGGATGAGCTAGCTTATGGTATCCTAGATAGCATCGCAGATTAATCTAACTAAATACAAAAATGGAGTTAGTGGAGCTAATTAGGTGATCCTCAGTATAGGTTTGGTTGATAGCCTATCTAGCACTGGTGGTATCCTGACAAATACCACATAAATAAACTCAATCGCACACACAGGGATGGGAAATAACTTGGTCAAAGACAATTTAGATTCATACCTTGTTCAAAAGTCTTGTAAGATAAAAGTACAGTCTTGGGTAGTTAGTTAAAACATCTGAGCCTCAAAAAACCTTAACTACATTCTAAACCAACTATCATATCTTTCATCCTTGCATCGCCATCATAAAATACAAAAAAAAAATAACATATATACATAAAAAATCATTTACCACAGTAATCGTCTAAAAAAAAAACAATAAGTTCTAAATAGTCTATGGTGCCATCATAAAAAATCACAAGTTCAATTCATCCATCCCATTTGCATATCATATAAATTAGATACATTAGCATTCATCACAACATATCCATACATAATGTAAATTAACATGCATACATACACATTCATCAATCATTGTGCATAACATCAAATCATGACACAAGTATAAATAAAATAAATTCATCTGTATATATATCATCAAAAATACCTATAGGCTACAATAGCCAATCCTCAGACCCTGTAAAAAAAAACAAAAGCTCAAAAACCCCAAAGCCTAGGGCGTCAACCACCATGATCACATAATATCGGTGTGACAGGAACTACCTCCCGTGGTGTGGGTCCTATGGGACCCCTCAGGGTGGCTGCTACTAGCCCTTGCATCACACCTACTAGTGCCTCCCTCATCCAATTGCCTACGCTGAGAGGATGTTGACTGCTCAGTATCGCTATCTCTTGAGCGACGTGACGATCTTCCTCCACTAAGAATAGGGACCTGCCCATCGAGGTGGACAATCTCTACCTCCAGATCCAATCAATGCCACACCAAGTCCATTTCTTGCTAATAGTACATCACCATATTATCATCACCCTATGCCAGATATGTTCATAGGAGATCCATCTCCCGCCTAGCATCGGTATCCCCCTCTTATCGATGATATGTAGCTAATGCATTCTCCCATTCTATTAGCTAAGTTCATAAGAAATTCCTCTCTCGTAGTGCATCCTCGAGCTCCTCATCCTACCTCTGGAGTAGCCCCTCTAATCATGCATTCTCAGTGTGTAAAAATGCCTTTGTGTCCTTTGAGATTACTTGAGGTATTGGCATCTCTGGAATAGTAGCCTGCTCTAGCTCTCACTACTTTGGGATGTCATGCATCTCTAGTTGATCTAGAATCCCAAAATCCTCACCCACATCATCCACCTCCACCATGTCTGCATCCTCCAACGAAGCTCCCCAACCCTCTACTTGTGCCTCTCCACCATCCTCGCCTGCTTCTGCTGCCTCTATACCTCCTAATGGTACCTCTCCCTGCCATCATAGTAGTGTCCACCACTGCTCATACTTAGCCATCACCTTGATGTTGTCCATTGTATCTGCATCCTCCCTAGTGGCTCAATGATTGGCCAGGTCAAGGTCCTCTCGTCCCCCTAGTGATGATAGATCAAGGGCTCACCAGGAAACCCCTGGCACACCCCAAACTATCATGTCACTTGGACGTATAGGAAGTACTCCTATTTAGTCATGTGCTACTCAATAAACCATCTCCCCCTACACACCTGCTAGAGCCACTCTCCAGCCTTAGGCCAAGATAGACAGTCCCGATATGGGTGCCAGAACACCTCCCCTAGAGTAAGCCAAGTGAAGGCACCGACAGAGTGCCCTACAACACCTGCCCATCACTGACTCTTCCCTTGCTCCTTAGACTGTTGCCATAGAGCAGTATATCCTATATCTCTATCCACCATCTCTGCTTGAGTAGTCCATGACAACCCCATCGGCCTCTCCATCGCTATATGCTGGCAAGACCAGCTCTACAACAAATAGTTATAGCAAATCCCCTTCCACCTCCGATAGCGAACCTCATACATCTCATCATAGATCTGTGCCAGTAGTGTCTACCCCCACCTCATAATCAGAGGCTCATTATTCAAATAATCCACCAGTCAAAAGACCACCTCCAATAGGTTCCATAGGAACCTCACACCCGAAGAGTTAGGGAGCAGCATGTTAGAGATGAGGCTCATAAGTAATGCATGCCTCACCCCCACCATGTCTCTCTCAAACCACCACCATACCATAATGCCACCAATCTAGTAGTCACCCTCCGCCCTCTCCACTGGGCTATCCACACCCACCTCCTCCCCATGCCCAAAGTAGCGTGTCAACACTACTGTCCACTGATCCCATGGAGTCGTTCTGATCGGCAGCCCATCTATCAGAATCCATAGAATATGATAGACATCCCCCAGAGTAACTATCATATCCCCTATTGGGAGATGGAAGGTATTCGTACACGGATCCCACAAGTTGATCAACATCATCAAATAGGTCTGATCCCCCACCATCGGCTCTAGATGAGTCACATGCTTGAGCCCAAGGGCATCAAGCTACTCCCAGTCAGCCAAATTCAAAGCCTCTCGGGCGTCAAAAAATATCGTCGGCACACGGTACCGACTCTTCACAACCTACAAAGAAAACAAGACAAAAACATTAAAAAACATGATAAACTGTACAACAACAACAAAATTATATAGAAATGTACAGCTAAAAATAGACAAATAACAAACAACAAAATTCAAAACAATTCAAAAAAATAGTTGTCAGTACCTAGGGTTTTAACTCTATGTTTAAACTGATAACTAAAAAACAAAACATTCAAAAAACTCAAAAATAGTTTGTTAGTACCTAGGGTTTCTAACTCTACGTTTAAACTGATAAACAAAATTCAAAAAAATCAAAAACTATTTGTCAGTACCTAGGGTTTCTAACTATACATTTAAACTGATAAACAAAAATTCAAAACATTCAAAAAACTCAAAAATAGTTTGTTAGTACCTAGGGTTTCTAACTCTATGTTTAAACTGATAAAAAAAATCAAAAAACTCAAAAACTACTTGTCAGTACCTAGGGTTCTACATTTAAACTGATAAAAAAAAATTCAAAACATTAAAAAAACTCAAAAATAGTTTGTTAGTACCTAGGGTTTCTAACTCTACATTTAAACTGATAAACAAAATTCAAAAAACTCAAAAATTGTTTGTCAATACCTAGGGTTTCTAACTCTACGTTTAAATTGATAAACAAAAATTTAAAATATTCAAAAAACTAAAAAATAGTTTGTCAGTATTTAGTGTTTCTAACTCTATGTTTAAACTGATAAACAAAAATTCAAAACATTCAAAAAACTCAAAAACAGTTTGTCAGTACCTAGGGTTTCTAACTCTATGTTTAAACTGATAAAAAAAATTCAAAAAACTCAAAAACTATTTGTTAGTACCTAAGGTTTATAACTCTACGTTTAAACTAATAAACAAAAATTCAAAACATTCAAAAAACTCAAAAATAGTTTGTCAGTACCTAGGGTTTCTAACTCTACATTTAAACTGATAAACAAAATTCAAAAAACTCAAAAACTGTTTGTCAATACCTAGGATTTCTAACTCTACGTTTAAACTGATAAACAAAAATTCAAAACATTCAAAAAACTCAAAAATAGTTTGTCAGTATCTAGGGTTTCTAACTCTACATTTAAACTGATAAACAAAAATTCTAAACATTCAAAAAACTCAAAAACAGTTTGTCAGTACCTAGGGTTTCTAACTCTACGTTTATACTGATAAAAAAAATAAAAAAACTCAAAAACTATTTGTTAGTACCTAGGGTTTCTAACTCTTCATTTAAACTGATAAACAAAATTCAAAAAACTCAAAAATTGTTTATCAATACCTAGGGTTTCTAACTCTACTTTTAAACTGATAAACAAAAATTTAAAATATTCAAAAAACTAAAAAATAGTTTTTCAGTATTTAGTGTTTCTAACTCTACGTTTAAACTGATAAACAAAAATTCAAAACATTTAAAAAACTCAAAAACAGTTTGTCAGTACCTAGGGTTTCTAACTCTATGTTTAAACTGATAAAAAAAAATCAAAAAACTCAAAAACTATTTGTCAGTACCTAAGGTTTCTAACTCTACGTTTAAACTGATAAACAAAAATTCAAAACATTCAAAAAACTCAAAAATAGTTTGTCAGTACCTAGGGTTTCTAACTCTACATTTAAACTGATAAACAAAATTCAAAAAACTCAAAAACTGTTTGTCAATACCTAGGGTTTCTAACTCTACGTTTAAACTGATAAACAAAAATTCAAAACATTCAAAAAACTCAAAAATAGTTTGTCAGTATCTAAGGTTTCTAACTCTACATTTAAACTGATAAACAAAAATTCTAAACATTCAAAAAACTCAAAAACAGTTTGTCAGTACCTAGGGTTTCTAACTCTACGTTTATACTGATAAAAAAAATCAAAAAACTCAAAAACTATTTGTTAGTACCTAGGGTTTCTAACTCTTCGTTTAAACTGATAAACAAAAATTCAAAACATTCAAAAAACTCAAAAATAGTTTGTCAGTACCTAGGGTTTCTAACTATATGTTTAAACTGATAAACAAAATTCAAAAAACTCAAAAATTGTTTGTCAGTACCTAGGGTTTTTAACTCAACATTTAAACTGATAAACAAAAATTCAAAACATTCAAAAAAGTCAAAAACAATTTATCAGTATCTGGGGTTTTTAACTCTGCGTTTAAACTGATAAACAAAAATTCAAAACATTCAAAAAACTCAAAAATAGTTTGTCAGTACCTAGGGTTTCTAACTCTATGTTTAAATTGATAAAAAAAAATAAAAAAAATTGTTTTTCAGTACCTAGGGTTTCTAACTCTACGTTTAAACTGATAAACAAAATTTCAAAAAATTCAAAAAAAAAAAATAGTTTGTCAGTACCTAGGGTTTCTAACTCTATGTTTAAACTGATAACCACAATTCAAAAAAAAAAAAATTCAAAAGAAATTTTCAGTTCCTAGGGTCTTTCACTCTAGTTCAAACTGATAAATTAAAAACACAAAAACAGTCAAAAACAATTTTTCAGTTCCTAGGGTCTTTCACTCTAGTTCAAACTGATAAATTAAAAAAAACACACAAACAGTTTGTCAGTAACTACGGTTTAACTCTACGTTTAAAATGATTAATAAAAACAAAATAAAAACAAAATTCAAATAATTTTTTTTTTCAGTTAACCTAGGGTTTCCCTTAGTCTACAGTGACAAATAAAAACAAAATTCAAATAAAAAAAAATTCAGTTAACCTAGGGTTTCCCTTTGTCTACACTGACAAATAAAAAAAAAATTCAAAAAAAAAAAAAAACAGTTAACCTAGGGTTTCCCTTAGTCTACACTGACAAATAAATTAAAAAAAAAAAAAACAACTAGGGTTAAGCTAAGTTTTTAAGCTAAGTTTTAAACTAAGTTTTTAAGCTAAGTTTTAAACTAAGTTTTTAAGCTACGTTTTGATCTTTGTTAAACTAGGGTTTCTTTTCATTTACAAATGCAAAAAATATGGTTTCCACTAGGGTTTCAACCTAAGTTCTAATGAAGCCATACAAAACACAAATTCACACATACAAAAACAAAACAAATTATTTTTTAGGGTTTCACTTTTAAAAACTCGAAAACAAAATACAAAAGAGGCAAATTGCGCTTTTAAACTGTAACATAAAACAAAATCAAATAACAAAGAGAAGCACTTACCGGTCTTGCTTCGGCTCCGTCACTCGATCCAGTTCATGAACTCATGGTGGCAGAAAAAAATTGGTAGCGCTTCGCTTTGCAGAATCGACCTCCTCCTCCTCAGAACTCCAAATTGCCAGAAAAATAGAATGCAAATGAGCCCAAACCCTAGTTTTGGCCTTTAAATAGGCTTTTAGGCTTGTAATCGTTCCTCCCTGGTATGAGCACTCTAGTTAGCACTTGTCCCACCCTGGGACAATTACTAAACTGGTATTCGCCCCACCTAGGGATGATTACAGAGAAAAAATTTCAAAAATAGTAAAAACTACACCAAAATGAACAAAAACAAGCCATAAAATTGTCCAATGAGAGTGCTTTTGCACCTGACATTTCGGGCATGCAAGAACAACGTCGGTATCGCAAATCCTCACTATACTACTCCCTAAGAAGGCTATCATAGCTGAAACGCTCCACGAGAGTACAGATTACCGAGAATTTCATCCCCAAGATGCGTCCCAAAAAGGGTCAAAATCTACCCAAAAATAGCAATAACATTGTCGAACAAAGGTGCCTTTGCGCCCACCATTCACTGGCATACAAAACCAATGTTGGGGTCACAAATTATCACTATCGTACTCCCAAAGAAGGCTACCATGGCCGGAACGCTCCACGAGAGGATGGATTTTCAATAATTTCCACCCTAAGAGGCGTCGTAAAAAGGGTTAACACCCACCAAAAATAGGTCTAAATGTCAAAAAACTGCACAAACATTCAAAGATAAACATCTGAAGGCACCCTTACACAAGTCATTTTGGGTCAAGTGACTCATTGCTTTTCTCATGTGGGTCATTCCCTCATCGATTTGTCGCTTGAGGGGGTAGTCACACTTAGTCACCAATCAACAAATACACACCCAATTAAGAAAATGGCATGCATTCAAAGAATCATTGACAAAGACAATCACGCTCCTCCTTGGGATAGTAAACAAGAAATAATCAAAAGTTGATCAAACACTTGGCATTTGTGAATCATGAACTCAAGGTTCCCACAGACAAAAGGTTGCACCCTTTGCCAATTCATTGCTGATCAAATGTCCAAGATCAAGTAACACCTCATCGAAAAAGGTTAACACTTGAATTAAGTTCCTTCGCTCGTTAGAAGCAAGGATTCAAGAATGCATGTCCTTTCCATACTTGGGGCATCAAAAGTTGGTTAGGTTATTGAGAAACCCTAATCATTAGTGCTTTGGTTATCTATTTTTGCTAAGCACTACGCCATGCACAGTGCATCCCAAAAAGGGGCATCTGTAGACACCAAAACAGCACCAATCCGATTATGTGACTGCAAACACTGATTGAGTTGACACACACAGCCCTAGGGCAGCCCCCAGAGGTTAAACAGTGGTCCTAACCACTCTCAAAATAGTTTTTGAAAGGTCAGAGGTCAATTTGGCACCTTCAGGCACTCTGCTTCATACTTGTTCCACCTAGGGACGATTACGAATTGCTATTCGCCCCACCCTGGGACGATTAGCAGTATTCACTCTAGGGTGGGGCGAATAGCAGGTTTGACGGGAAAAAAGTCAAATCTTGACAGATGGCAGCTCAAATCCACAACTTAACTCTTCCTTCATTGCATGGGAGTGTAAGTTAGTGTTTTCTAGCATTAGAGGCAGTTACAGGGGCAGTCATGGAGCCCCTAATCAGGGAGGAATCTTCTCCCCCTTGGAAGGCATGATTTCCAAGTGGCACCTCTGCATGCTCATCCAAAGAGACTATCAAGTCTATAAAATGGTGAGTCTTCTCACCCCAAAAAGAGAGGAGAAAAGGAGCATTTTGAGTAATGAAGTGCTGCTATTTTATATCCTCACACCTTTTTGATTTGTGCCTTTCACATCCTTGATCTCTTTTGGAAGGGAGGTCATTGGGTGATTATTGGAAGTGCAAATCCAAAACCAAAACCTGACATTTGGCCATAACATCCTACTAAATTTGTTGACAACACCCCACAAGAGGTTTTGGACCCATATCAAGTGGATTGGTGTCGAAATCGGGCCCTAAACAGTGGGCTTCCTACCCCCGGGCACCCCCCACATTGCTGCAGTTCTAATCGCCCTGCCCCGGAGCGATTAGAAATCTATCGCAGATTTCCTTTATGTTATTTTTGTATCTGATTCTATGCTACTTAGATAGGTTTTCATTCAAATTTCACATCATTTTGAGCATTTTTTATCATGTTTTTATCATTTCCTGCCTTTACTAACATGCAGGTAGGATCATCAAATTCCCGATGATAGAGGCCAAATTGGGAAAATCTTACCTTCTAGGTCTTCCCAAAATATCCCCTTTTAGCTAACCCCCAACTTTGCAGGTGATTTGGAGCTTCCCAGATGTGACATTTGGGACAGTGCTTTTTGACACTTTGTTATAGGTCTAATCATCCCGCCCCAGAGCAAATATGAATTTGTGGTAAATTTTTTGACTTTTATTTTTGTAGTGCCTTCCCGATGATGTTTTTATGTCCCTGTCAAGTTTTCAGTTCATTTGGATCTATTTTAGCTATCGTTTTATTTATATTTTGCATGTACTAATTGAAGGCGTGGGGATTGCATGTTTCATTTTATCTACAGGTGCTACTGATTGTTTCCTATTTCCTTGAATGTAGGGTCTCAACATTAGAGGAGCAGCAAGGAGTCAAGACTCATCAATGCAAGCGACGGTGACATTTGGTCCACCCACTTTACATGTGGGCACGCGGAAGAAGGAATAACATCCATTGATGTGACAAGAACACATTTAATGCTCCTAGCCCCTAAAAAGGGAGGAGGTGAATTGTAACCGAGTTCTGAAGCATATCAATAAAAATGGTTGTCTTCCATATTGGCTTTCTATTTGGATTTGATTCATTTATGCTTCTTTCATTTCATGCACTTTCAATTCGTAGGATTTAGTGTTATCTTTTGTTTCGTTTACATCGCACCTTGGCTTTTCCTTTTTATTTTCGTATCCCCGTTCTTTCACTATTGCTTGTTATTTCTTGCATAACCAGGCTATTGGTAAAGAAAAAAGGCAAAATATATAGCCTAAGGTTTAACATATGTCTTCTACTAAACATGCCCAATCTAAATCTATGTAGCCAATGATATCTATGGATTTTCCCTTGTATAAGAGCCAAAAGTGTGTAGTGCCCTGCAAGTAATGGAGGATCCTTTTTTCTCCTTGCAAATTACTCAAGTGAGATTGATGAGAGAATATGGATATGAGGCCAACAACATATGAGATATCTAGGTGAGTATGAGTAAGGTATAGCAGACTCCCTATAAGCTTACAGTATAAAGTTGCATCACATAGAGGGGATGAGCAAGAAGTACTAAGATTAATGCCAGATTGAAAGGGGGTAAGAGAAGGTTTACAATATGTCATTTTGAATCTTTTAAGAAGATCTAAAGTGTAATTTTATTAACACAAATAAATACCTACATTTGTTTGACTTATTTGGATTCCAAGGAAGTAATGAGCTTTACCTAGATTAGCCATTTCAAATTTTTTAGAGAGGGAGTCTTTTATAGTCTGTATGTGAGTCAAGTTACTACCAGTTAGAAGAATATCATCAATATATAGAACAATAATGGTGATATTTCCTTCATTTATCCAAATGTAAACTGTGTTATCAGACTCACAATGAGAAAAACTTGTGGAACGAAGAAAGGAGTCCATATTTTCATACCAAGCTCTAGGGGCTTTTTTGAGGCCATAGAGAGATTTTTTTAGCCTAAAAAAAAGAGAGGAGTCTTGAGTGAAACCAACAGGTTGTTCCATGAATATTTCTTCTTTTAAGTCCTCATGTAAGAAAGCACATTTTACATCCATTTGATAGACATGCCACTTTTGGGAAGCAGCCAGAGCGAGAACCATTCTAACAAAATCCATTTTAGCAACTAGAGAAAAGGTTTCTACATAGTCAATACCTTCAATTTGATAAAAACCTTTTGGTACTAGGAAAGCTTTGTGTTTTTCTATTTCTCCATTATGCCCATATTTTATTTTATAGATCCATTTACAACAAACTAACTTCCTTCCTTTGGGCAAGGGAACTAAATCCCAATTTTTTTTTTTATTAATAAAGAAAATTTATTTTCCATAGCATCATCCCATACTTTCATACCTTATGCCTCTTTGAAGGATTGAGGATCAGAGGAAATAGACTAACAAACAAAACTAGTGCCTATGGAGTTGGATGATATGGTAGACGGGAGATTTTAGATGTAAGAAGTAGATTTTTTAATAATGTTACGTGCCCATTTTGGCATAGTAGAAGGAGTACAAGGAGTTGAAAGACATTTATTTGGAGTTATAGGTTCCTCATATTGGTTATCAATTTCCAAGTTAACCTCATGAGTTGGTCCTTCATAGTATTGAGGTTCTACTATAGGAGAAGGCTCAATGGAGGATGAAGGGGATTGAGGATCTCTTTAAGGGAATTTTTCATCAAATTGGACATTCCTATGAAAAATACCTCATGAGTTTACTGATCAAGGAGCCTATATGCTTTCATTTCCTCATAATAACCGATAAATATGAGCTATTTACTTTTATTATCTAGATACTTTATTTTCTTCTTTGGGACATGAGACCGAGCAGTACACCCAAAATTTTTAAAGTAGGAAATATCTGGTTTTGAGCTAGACCATGCTTCTTCAAGAGTTAAATGGTCAAGAGCTCTATGAGGTGTGCTATTTTAAATATAATTCACATAGTTAATAAATTTTGCCCAAAAAACTTTTGGAAGATCTCTGGAATGGAGCATACAATTTTCCATTTCTTTTAATGTCTGGTTTTTCCTTTATGCAATACCATTTTGTTGAGGATTATGGGAGACAAAATGTTGATGAATGATACCATGACTTTATAGAAACATGAAGAACTCATTACTATAGTATTTCCCCCCCCCATTATCTATGTGAATCTTCTTAATTTTACAAGAGGCCTGATTTTCAAATAAGGATTTGAAAATTTTAAAGTGGGATAGAACATCACTTTTATATTTTAGGAAGTAAACCCAAGTTCTTCTAGAAAATTCATCAATAAATGTTAGAGCATATTTTTCTCCTTTAAAATAAGGTTCAGGAAAAGTCATCAAGTCACTATGGATTAGTTCTAGATAGGATGATGCTTTTAGAGAACTACTTGAGTGGAAAAGGTCTTGATGTTTCTTTCCAAGAGCACATCCAAGACAAAATCCATCAATATAAGAGACTTGGGATAAACCTATTACCATATCATGGGTGCTCAGTTCCTTTAGGTAGTTGTAACTAAGATTTCCAAACCATTCATGCCAAATTTTACTTTCAAAATCTCCATGAGCCACAAAATAGGAGGTTCCTTCTAGATTTTTGAATCCTTTGAAGTGAAATAGGTGAGTGTTGTGATCAATATATCCTTTAGCTATGAGAGAATAGGGATATTGAAAGTCTCTTATCTCAATTCCTATTGGAGAGAAGAGAACTATTTTATCCTTTCCAAAAGTACAAATTTGATAGATGAAGAAGAGATTAATGGCAATGTTTGGAACATAAAGAACATTATTTATAGATCCACCATAAATGATTATGTCCCCATTTCCTTTGAATGGGATAAAGTAAGAGTCACCCACTTCTATGCTACATGTAGAACTAGAGGAGATAGAAGATAATGACTCATCTGAAGCAGACACATGATGAGTAGCTCTAGAATCTAGAACCCAGTAATTAGAGGAATAATTAGAGGTTTTCCCTTGAACATTTAGAGATTTCCCTATTTGCTTTTTATTTTCTATATTTTTATGCTTCATAGCTGCCTCTAGTTATTGTAATTTTTTCTAGAATTTATTTGCAGAATGACCATTCTTTTTATAGTGAGTACAAGATGGAATTCCTTTCCTTAATTTTGAATTTTTTTTTTTAGAGGTGGAGGCTACTAAGGATTTGGAGGAAGAGGAAGAGGAAGATATCTCAGATCTCGCAAGTTTTGTTTCTTCCCTAGTTATTCTATCATAAAATTCTTCTAAAGAGGGCATTTTAAAGGTTGCACCAAGAGCATATTGATTAGATAGGAAGGTGGATGCCAAGATTTGAAATACACCATTTAGTTTAGATAGAATTAGATAAATGAATTGTTCATTAGTATTTTTCTTCCCACTACCTTTGTATTGAGTGAGGACTTCTTTGAATTTGGTGAGGAAGTCAACAACACTGCTAAAATATTCAAGAGATAAAGTTGTTAGTTATGCTTCTAGTTGCATTGATCTAATTTGATCTACTTTTCCAAACACATTTTTTAGTTTCTCCCAACTTTCATGAGGAGTTTTACAATATATAATATGAAACCACAAACTTTCATGAACATTAGAGCTAATAATACCTATAGTTTCATGCATTTTTTCTTTGTGAATAATTTTTTCATATTCTTTATCAAAATCAGGTTGATGTTCTCCTAATAGGTGAGTGAGCCATTTATGAGAGATAAGATTTAAAATTTTAGGTTTCCAAGTGTGAAAGTTATGAGGGGTGAGAGGTTCAATTGAATTCATCATTTTAACACAAAGTAAAAGTTGAAGTTTAAACCAATATATCCCCCCTTAGAACTTCAATGTGTTGGATTCATGCAATTTATTTTAGAGAAGATATGAAGCTTTTCAAAATATCATTTCTCAAAATACTCGCCCTAACAAGAGGGAAACTATAAGTAATTGAGTTTGATATATATTTGCTTTGAATTGCCAAATCCCTTTTATGTTCTTCTCAATACCCGCCCTAACTTGAGGGAAACTATAAGTATGGAGAAGTTTTTAAAGGAATGTAGGCTTGAAATGCAGAGCTATCAACCAAATATAAATATGGATAACTCAATACTCGCCCTTACTAGAGGGAAAATATAAGTAAGAGAGATATCCAATATTGTAGTAAGGTTGATGAGAAAATTATATGCCAGGCCATTATACCAATAGCCTCCAAAAACCCGCCCTTACTTGAGGGAAACTACAAGTTTTTATAAATAATGATACATGGAACGTAGGAAAATATATTTTGAGGAAAAAATGTTATGAGTTTTGGAAAAAAATTATAGATATTTCTTTTAAGAGAAGATTTTAATATTTAGAAAAGTAAATATTTTCTAAATTATTATATGAAAAACTTTAACATATATAAAATGAATAGGGTGAGATATTATCTCCTTTTGAAATATGAAAGAATATTACAGTAAAAAAACACCTTTTAAAATAAAATAATTTAAAAGGAAATAATTAAATTTATAAGAAGATACAACCTCTAAATATTCTATTAAATAAAACAAGATTTTTTATAACTTAACATTTAAGTAAAATAGATAAATGTATAAAAACTTTTGATTCTGCAAATTAACAAGAAATAAGTTTTGAAAATGAAGAGAAATGTTAAAATAAGGGTACACTTTTCCACTTATATTTTATATTGTAAAGAACTTAAGTTTTTAAGAATTAATTTTGAAAAAAATATAATATGAAGTTTTGCTTAATGGAAGATTGTAAGGATTTTTTTTTATATTTTCCTTAATTTAAGCAAATAAAAAATTATACTTGAAAAATAGGCAATAAATAGGAAGCAAAAAGAAAGAACACGATAAAAATAATTCCCCCACCGAATCTGAGATAGGTGCGGAAGAAGCACCTTAGAACCCCCCAAGGAATACATATTTATGAGATTTATAAAATGACGATCTTCACTTTGACATAATCCTTGGAAAGGTGAAGTGAAGGAGCTAGATTTAAACCTTTGACATAGAAGGGTAAATGGAAAGGAACATAAAAAAAACTGAACAAAATTTACGTGGGAACCATTGCGCCTGCGTATTTCTAAGATTTAAAAAAAATATACCCCTTTCAATTCGATTCGGACACCCTACATTGAAAGGTCACAAAACAAAAAAATTCCAAAGCCGCAGACTAGAAATCGGTGGCTGCCTTCAAATATGGAGGGTTCTCTCAGAATAAAAGAAACAATGCCATGAAGAGAAGATGCAATTTGAGATTCAAAACGAGTGGACTTTGTCTTTCCCCACTTGAGCCATGAAAATTTGCATCCGAGAGAAATGAAACGACACCACGAGTTGCACCGATGAAGTAGAGGCTTTCAAATATTGCTTTCTCCCGATTTATATTTGAAAGGGCGCTACGAAATGACGCAGACCAAACTTACACAGAGGAGAAGAGGCCTTCGAAGAAGGTTATCTTCTGCTTGAGTGTTTCTGTCAAAAGGAACACCCTTATTTGAGATACCTACAGAAAAAAGAAACAGGAAAATAGAAAGAAATATTTTCTATCTAGAAAATAATATTTATTATGAAAAAATCAAATCGAATGAGCTCTATATTTGTAGAGATGACAAGTTAAATTGAGAGCGCAAGAGAGATGTTTTAGAAAAAAAGGAATTCGAATGATATATAATTGATTTCAAGGATATCCATTGTGCATTTCCAATTAGATTTACCGATATTATCGGGCTTGGCGACGCCTTGCTAATGCCAAGTAGAGAGACGTTCTAAAAAGGTGCGCCTTTCAATGGTTTTTAAAAATATATATTTAATGCAACTAAAGTGATGACATCTCTAGCACACGAGGCAAACCAAATAAAATTTAGAATATATTTCCACAATTCGAGAGAAAAACGCCAACGATAGTGGTTCCGAAGGAGAGGTAAAGGAGAACGGTGATGGTGCCAAAATTTGGACTACGTTCAATTTGCGATCCTAAAATCGTCTCTGATAGAAAGAAGGAGAACCTGAGTTTGCCTACAAGGAGAGAAAAAAAATACTGATAGGAAAGATTATTCCTATGATATTAAACTTGTAAAAAAATTCAAATATAGATTTTTGAAAAATATAATCCCTTGGAAAATAGTGTTTAATTATAAAATATTATTTATGTATATATTTCATAGAAGAGAGCCCTCTTTTGTAAAAAAAGGAAAGATCTAATGAAAAAAATATATTTAAAAAATAATTGTATTAGAAGATAATGAGTCTTTCGCTTTTGATGGAGACAAATATAATATTTTCAGAATATTTCACATACATATATTTTAAAAATATAGCTGAAATAAAGCTATATATAAGATCTTATGGAAGGCTAAAAAAAAAAAGCCAATAAAAGATACAAAGAACAAGCTTTGAGAATATTCAAGAGGGAATGCTAGCAATATCTATCCTGCTTTGGTATATTGTTAGAATTTCACAATAATAGACATGTAAAACATTACACTAAAACATTACACAAAAGATGAAGAGAAGAGAGGAACTGATTGATTTATTTCAAATATCAACTTTGTATAAATAGTAAAATTGATCATTGAGAGCCGTTGGATTACAACAACTCATCAGACCTGATCAAGACACCACTAAGAGTTCTTCTGACACATGGAGGAGTGAAAACTCAAGTGTGTATCCTAGTGGAACTAAAGAGAATATCCACTTATTCTAACAAGGGGTTCACTAATCCTTTCTAGATTAATGATTAATGTGCCAAGGTCTTGCACTCTTCCTTTCTTGTAGAGACCTATAATTTACACATAAAAAATTGAAGAATGATAAAAGCATGTGTAGAACCCTTTGACATAGGGCTCGATATAATTATGATAAAAATAAAATAAAAGTGAATCAAATGCATTAAAAGAAAAGCAAACTACTATAAAAATAGGAAATAAGCTATGTTAAAACTCTACTACAATAAAACAAACAAATAGATCACTACCCTAGGGACCATCTCAAGGTGGGATGGTTTTTCCTGTGAGCTATCTCTAGTCAATATGACCATGACTCTGTAGGTAATTTTCCCATGTCTGAGTCTAAAAAATATTCAGTTTCAACTTATGGTTTGGTTGGTGGATTGGTACATTCATGAGAATGACTTACTGGGTCTGGATTAGTCTTTGAAGTAAGAGTTTTAGATTATATAGAGAATATAGGTGTGGTATTAAACCCTTTGAGTTAACTAGATATATAACTTCTACAATGAGAGGGTTCAATGGATATGGAATAATAGCCTCTCATGGTTGAATTCTGGTAGCACTTTGTTCCTTAGAAATTCTAAAACTTTGGATATTTTTACTAAGGGGTGAGTACTATTATATAGATTCCTTGAAATAAATATAATAATTGTACCACCCTATGCATGAAAAAGTAAAGAGGTAATTTACATTAAGAAAAGTGAAATTCTATTTTTAAAATTTCTATGTAACTAATTATGTCATGCGATTACTCTAATATGGGCTCATGCATGTGGTAAATCATGGCATGAGTTTATGCATGGGATTAACTGGTAGTTTCGATTGCCAATTATGTTTTGATATTTCTTATAGTGTGATCATCCTAGGGTGAGACGACTCTGATTCGAGGCCACCACAGGGTAATATGACCATAGTTTTGAGGTTGTCTTAGGGTAACATGACCATGGTTGCAAAGGAGAATGTCCTTATTTGAGTGGTGAAAACCATTGTTTTAGCCTAGGGTTACCCAAGGTGGGTCATATGGTCTAAAAGGAGTCCATATAGGTAGTCTCCTCAATATGAAGAGTTATAGGTGTCTACATTACTAATAATAAAATTATTTTATTATATTATTGACTTTAATCATACCATTTTATTTCAAAAATCATATTTAAAAATATAATATATTACTATTAATAATAACTAGTAACATAAAAATATTACTTAAAAAGGTTTAAAATAAATCATAATAATTTTGACCCAAAAATTTAGATATTTTTTAAAAAGTTTTTATAAATAAAAACATTATACTATTATAATATCCAATATACTGAATCACAATAAATTCATGGTAAATCAAAACCATTCAAGTTCTAACAAAATAGCTTTCTTCTATAAGTAGGTTCATGTTCATAGAAAATTATTTAACTTTTAGAGGCAATCAACCACAGTAAAACAAAACTTCATAAATTCAAATTTATGTGGTTTAAATTTTATATAAGTACAAGTAGTAAAAAGAGGCAACAACATCTCATTATATAACCTAGATAAATCCAAGAATTAGGAGAAAGTAATCTAGATTATAGAGAAGGTAATTATATAATAAAGGAACTATGAATATGTGCATGAGACCATGAATGATATAAGACAACTTTTAGCAGGGTATAAGTAATCAAGATTATAAAGGAGGTAATTATATAATAAAGGAACTTTGAAGATGTGCATGAGACCATAAATAATAAGACAACTGTTAGAAATTATTATTTATCTAATATATATTTATTATATTAAATTTTATGTATATAAGTTTCATGTGCAATTTTAATCTTATGGGGTTTGTACTTTAAAATTTTTATATAAAGTTTTAAAATTTTAATCATTAAACCCATTTAAATTACATACCATCATAATTTATATCTTTATACACATTATAACATTATTTTAAAAAATTATATAATAACAAAAAAACATGGCTAATAAAATTTGTGGCTTACATCTTAATATTATTAAAAAAAATTATATAATAAGAAAGGAGGTGAATATACTTTGTGAATTTTTTAAAATTTATTTGATTAGTGTGAGAAACCCTTACGACTCACACTTAGGATGAGCATTCAAAAGTTATATATATAAAAAGCTAATATACTTTGTGGCTTGCATTATAACATATTTTATTTATTTATATATAAAAGAAAATAAAATAAAGATAAATATACTTTGTGGCTTTTTTATTATTATTTGGTTAGTGTGAAAAACCTCTACTATCAGCGCTTAAGGCTGAGTATTTTCATCCCATACATAACCCTTTGTGAGGGTAAAAGCTAAACTTATCAATAAAGGATTAGTACACAACCATACACACAAAGATTTGAACTTTAGACCTTCTCATCCTAGCCATATTGGAGATTTCAAAGAAGATCCAAAACTCGAACCATTGTGCATGTCGACTCAGGACAAGCGAAACCTAGAACCATTGCGCATGTCCACTCAAGACAATGGCTTGTCACCTCTATCCTTAAATGAATTTTCTAGATTTTAGAGAAGGTCATAATATAATAAATGAACTATGAATATGTTAAAGGTATATAATGTTTATAAGGGCCTTCATAATGATATTACTCATTTAATATTGTTATAATAAGTAATTATTATCTTAAGTTCTACTAGGATAGACTTACTTGAGTTCCCACTCCTTCATGAGTCAGGTGAAATCTCTATTATAGTCTAGATTAGATTTGATGAGTTGTTGTAATCCAACAACTCTCAATGATCAACTTTGTTATTTATACAAAGTTGATCCACAAAATAATCAATCAATTCTATTTTTGTTTCTTCAAACTCTTGTAATGCTTTGTAGTTCTACTCTTGGGAATTCTAACATGGTACTAGAGTAGGATAAATCATGCTAGCATTCTCTCTTGAAGAAGGTTTCAAGAACTGGTTCTTAATATTTTATTCTTTGTTATTTTAAAAGGAAAGAGGTTTTTACATATTGTATATTGATCTTATATGCAATAGTTTTGGAAATATTTGCTCATGGTAATACCTTCTCAGTTTATCTATTTTTTTTTTACGATTGATGCAAAATTTCAAAATTTTATTTCATAGTATTTGCTGCTCTTTATATACAACTTGAATATTTTTTAAAATTTTTTGTTTTCTCCAATCCTTGCCTCTATAAAAATCCCCTTCTAAATGAACACAACTTGCTTTTAAAAAAATTAAAGCAATGTTGTGTCCTAATCTAGGTGATTTTTTATGCCCTCCTCATATGCATATATTTATATTTTTTCTCGCCTTCTCACACGTAGCTCATCCAACTCCATAGCCATCCCTGTGTGTGCTCTTTATGGAGACTAATATAAATTAATCACATTTATTTAGAGGCCATAAATTTTTTTCCCTCCAAATTTACCTATGTTTTCTTTTAATTTTTTTTCTCTAAATCTAATTGCACTGTGTTTGGATTCCTTAGCCTTCACTATGAATAATCTAACGTGGAGATAAATATTCATAGCTTTTAATTTTTGGTGGGCAAAATATATGTAAAAAAAAAAAATATTCAAAAATCATTTAATCTTCTTCATATATTTATTAATGGAAGGATTTCTCTTCACGTCAACATAAAGAAACTCTTGGTCTAGCCAAAATAGAGCAGAATTCTATTAATTTTAAAAATATGGCCTTTTGACACCCGTTTTAGTTGGCGTGCTAGAGACTATGCCTCATAACGGATAATTCGCTTAATTTATGTTTTTCAAAGATCTTGCGATTTTCAAAACTCAATCTTCTTCCCTTTTATAATCATTTGAAACTCTAGAAGATCATTGATTTTTTTGTTATATAAACATCTTACATAAGCCTAAAAGTATGATTCCTTTTTTTATATGAGTCTCTTCGAAAGGCATTAAGTAATTTGTTTTGGGCCCCTTACATTTTGTTCTATATTTTTGCAAGCAATATCTCTATTCTATAGGTCTCTACCACTGCCACATTCACTATGTCATGAAGGTCCTTTGTGCCTTCCTCTCAGTGCCTTTGCAACAACCTCTTTTCGCTAGTGTGTGGCACCATTGACTTCGAGGAGCATCTCTTCTGGTGCCTTCATCTAAGTGCCTCCTCTTCGTCAATTTTTCTAGTATTGATACATTAATATTTATTTTGTTAAGATAAATTCTTTATTTTCCATGCACGTGGAGTGTTAAAGAAAATATCATGTTTCTTCAAAACATTTTTTCGTCTTCGCTGTCCCACCATTGTTGCCTTTGCCAACGACTATTCATTGAACGATGCCACCTATTTTTATTTGCAACCTCCTCTCCTTAGTTTGTATTGATTAGGCTAAAATATCTATTCTTTTTTCCTTCTAGTCAATATGTTTAATATTGCAGCCATCCAGAAAAGGACTGTTTCGTTACCTTTTTCTTTCGACCTCTCCTTGGCTTAAATATCAAAGAGGAGTTGTAAAAATTTTAATATAATTTTTTTTTTGGGCGGGGGTTGTTTAGGTGCCTTTTATGCACCTATCTCAGAATCAGGGGAAGTGGGGGGGATGGGGGTTTCAATGCGTCATTTTTCGCCTCCTTATTAAAGATAATTAAAATATCATTATTTTTATTCTTTAATAATTTCATTAAGCAATGCTTTATATTATACATCTAAATTTCTAAATTTATTTTTTTCTCATAAGTTCTTTAATATATAAATTTAAAGTTTTATTGGATAAAGTAAGCATTTCTTTTAAACTTTCTTCAAAAAACTCTACATTAAAAGAACTTATTATAAATTTGTTTATATATCTTGCTTAATTAAAAACTTTAAAACTAATAAAATATATCTATTTTATTCTTATTTATCATCTCATTAAGCAAACTTTTTATAAACATATGTTAAATTTATTTACTATTTTGGCAAATAATATCTTATTACTTAATATTTTAAAAAATAGTAATGATATCTCTTTCTTAAACTTATTAATCTACTCTAAGTAAAGCATTTGTCGTTTCTTTTTCTTTCTAAAAAGCACAAATATTTTATCACCTCTCACCCATATTGGAAATCCTATATAACTTATAGTTTCCCTCAAGTAAGGGTGAGTTATTACGATATCCATTATAGGTCTGGATGATATAAAGCCTATGTTCCAAGTATCTAATTAAATCAATACTTATAGTTTCCCTCTCATTAAGGTAGGTATTTGAAGAGAAAATATATATAGGCCTGGCATAATTGTTCTATTTAGGCCTCAATTTAATATCAAATCTCCTCAAATTACTTATAGTTTCCCTCTCATTATGGTGGGTATTTTGGAATATTTAGTGTTTCTTCAAGCATTCCTCAAATAATATCCATTGCATTCTCTAAATTAAAGTTAAAGGGGGAACTTTTGGTTAACTTCAAAATAATTCAATGAATACAATTGATCCTCTTACTCCTAATAACTACCAAAATGGAAACCCAAAATTTTAAATCTCATTTCTCAAAAAGGGCTCACACATCTATTAGAAGAAAAACAACATGAGTTTGAAAAAGAATATGAAATATTTGTTCATAAAGAAAAGATGTATGAAAAAATGGGTATTATAATCTCTAATGTAAATGAAAGCTTGTGGTTTCACATTACATATTGTAAAACTCCTCACGAAAGTTGGGAGAAACTAAAGAATTTGTTTGGAAAAGTAGATCAAATTAGGTCAATGCAGCTTGAGGCAAAATTAACAGCTTTATTTCCTGATGACTTCAGCAATATTGTTGACTTTCTCACAAAATTCAAATAAGTCCTTACTCAATTTAAAGGCAGTGTCAAGGATAAAAATGACCAAGAAAACATCTATCTAATTATTTCTAAATTAAATTTTGTATTTCAGAAATTTGCAACCATCTTTCTATCTACCAAATATGCTCTTGGTGTATGTTTCAAAATGCTCTCCTTAGAAGAATTCTGTGAGAGACAAAATATAGAAGAAAAAAAACTTGCAAAGTATGAGATCTCTTCCTCTTCCTCTAAAGCCTTAGTAGAATCCACCTCCACTAAATAAAAATTTAAAAATAAAGAAAGAAGTCCCATAATTTGTACTCACTGCAAAAAGAATGGTCATTCTACAAACAAATGCTAGAAAAGATTACAAAAACTAGGGGCAGTTGTAAATGATCAAAACATAAGGCATTAAAAAGCAAATAGTAAAAGCACTAAATGTCCAAGAGAAGACCACCAATACTTCATCTAATTACTGGGTTCTAGATTCTAGATCAAATCATCACATGATTGCTTCAAATTAGTCATTCTCTTCTATCTCCTCAAGTTCAACATGTAGCATAGAATTTGGTGACTCCTCCTTTATCCTAGTCAAAGGAAAGGGTGACATACCCATTGATGGTGGCTCTATCAATAGTGTTATCTATATTCCAAACATTGCAACAAATCTCCTCTCTGTCTATCAGATTTGCACTTCTATAAAGAGAAAATTGTTCTCTTCTCTCCAACAAGAGTTGACATAAGAGACTTAAAAGACCCCCATTCTCTTGTAGCCAAAGGAGATATTCTATCCCACTTCAAAGTCTTCAATGCCTTAGTTGAAAATCAGACCTCTTGCAACATCAAGACAATTTACACAGATAATGGGAGGAATACTATAGTAATGAGTTCTCCATATTTCTATCTAGTCATGGTATCATTCATTAACATTTTATCTCTCATAATCCGTAGCAAAATGGTATTGCAAAGAGGAAAAATTGAACATTGAAGGAAATGGCAAACTACATGCTCCATTCAAGAGATCTTCCAAAAGTTTTTTGGGTAGAAGCTATAAATTGTGTAAACTATATTTAGAATCACACAACTCATAAATCTCTTGACCATTCAACTCTTGAAGAATCATGTACTAACTCAAAATTGGATATCTCCTTTTCAAGATTTTTTGCTGTACTGCTTGGGTGAATATTCTAAAGAAGAAAAGGAAGACTCTAGATAAGAAAAGCAAAAAAATCATCTTTGTTGGTTATTGTGAGGAAATGAAAGCATACAAGCTCCTTGATTCCACAACTCATGAGGTGTTTTTTCATAGGAATGTCCAATTTTATGAAAAATTCCCTCATAAAGATCCTCAACCATCCTCTTCTCCTATTGTACCTTCTCCTAATATAATGAAGAACTAACTTTAGAGATTAATTTAGAGATTTATCATAAATATGAGGACCTATATATCCAAGTCAAATTCTTTCCACTCCTTCCACTATGCGAAAATGGCCCTGCACCATTATTAAATAAGCTACACGTTATACTCAAAATCTTCCATCATCTACATTAACCAACTCCTTAGGCATTGGTGGTGTTTGTAAGTCTATTTCCTCTGATCCTCAATATTTAAAAGAAGCTATTGGTATTAAAGAATGGGATGATGCCATGGAAAATGAATTCCCTTCCTTAATAAAAAATGAAACTTAGGATTTAGTTCCCCTACCTAAAGAAATAAAATTAGTTCGTTGTAAATGGATTTAAAAAACAAAATATGGACCTAATGGATAAATTGACAAACACAAAGCTTGCCTAGTAGCCAAAGGATTCTCTCAAACTAAAGGAATTGATTATGATGAAACCTTTGCACCAGTTGCCAAAATGGATTCTGTTAGACTGGTTCTTGCTCTGGCTTCTTTCCAAAAGTGGCCAATCTTTCAAATGGATGTAAAAAGTGCTTTCTTACATGGGGAATTAAAATAAGAGATATTTATGGAACAACCTACAGGTTTCACTCAAGACTCTTCTCTTGTTTTTGGGCTAAAGAAGTCTCACTATGGCCTCAAACAAGTTGCTAGAGCTTGGTATGAAAAAATAGAATCATTCCTTCTTTCCTTAGGTTTTTTTTATTATGAGTATGATAATACAGTCTACATTTGGAGAAATGAAGGAAAATCACTATACTTGTTCTATATATTGATGATCTGCTACTCACTAGTAGTGACTTCACTCACGTTCAAACTATAAAAGATTCACTCTTTGAAAATTTTGATATGGCTGATATGGGTCTAGCACATTACTTCCTTAGAATCCAAATAAATAAAAAAAATGTAGGAATTTTATTGTGTCAACAAAAATACACTCTTGATCTTTTTCAAAGGTTTAAAATGACAGATTACAAACCATCACCTACACCTTTTGAGTCTAGAGTCAATATAAGTACTTTCTGCACATCCCCTCTATGTGATGCAACTCTATACTGTCAGCTTGTAGGGATTCTGTTATACCTTACTCATACTCATTCAGATATCTCATATGCTATAGGCTTAGTATCCATATTCTCTCATAAACCTCATTTCAGTCATTGGAAATCAACAAAAAGGATCCTATGCTACTTGCAATGAGCTACTCACTTTAGGCTCTTATATGAGAGAAAATCCATGGATATCAGTGGCTTCACAAATTCATATTGGGAAAAATTAGTAGAAGATAGATGTTCAAATTTTGGTTATTATTTTTGTCTTGGTTCTTCACCAATTGCTTGGTCATGTAAAAAATAATAAGCAGTGGCCTTATCATCTACAAAGGCAGAATACAAAGCAATAATTTTAGCAAGTTAGGAATCTCTTTGGCTTCGTCATATTCTAAAAGAATTTGAGTTTTCCAAGGAAAAACCTATTACTATTTTGTGTGACAATTAGACCACAATTCATATTGCACGCAATCCAGTTGAACATTAGCACACCAAGCACATTGAGATACACATGCACTTCATTCGATATCATATTCCAACTATAAATGATATTGCATACATCTTCACCAAGTCATTTCCTTCTTCGTGATTCATACAGTTGCTAGTGAAGCTTGGGGTATTACAACTACATTGAAATAGAGGTCTTTGCACCTCTCATTTTATTATTGTATTTTTTGGAGGATGGTTTTTTCCCATGTGATTTTTTTATCATCTCTCGCTTACATATTGTACATGAGTACCTCATCAAGCCATGGTGTCAGAACTCGTTATTTTTTTGTGTTATTAATGACAATATTCATCATCCGAAGACATGCCTATTTATTTCATAGCAGATGGTTTTTCCCATGTGGTTTTTCACCATCTCTCATATATATTATATATGAGTACCTCATCAGGCCATGTTGTCAGGACTCACCCTTTTTTAAGAGGACAATCTTCGCAAACCGAAGACATACCTCTTACCTTTTCTTTTTGATAGATGGTTTTTCCCATTGGGTTTTTACCATCTACTCAAAATGAAAATATTGTACAAGAGTACATCATCAGGATTTGTTGTCGAGACTCATTTTTACAATACACCCCTAGTATCACTTAAGGGGGTGTTAGAATAAGTAATTATTCTCTTAAGTTCTACTATCAGACTTACTTGAGTTTCCACTCATTCATGAGTCAGGTGAACTCTCAGTTATAGTATAGTATAGAACCAATTTGATGAGTTGTTGTAATCCAACGACTCTCAATGATCAACTTTGTTATTTATACAAAGTTGATCCATGGAATAATCAACCAGTTCTATTTTTGTTTCTTCAAAATCTTGTAATGCTTTGTAGTTCTACTCTTGGGAATTCTAACAAATATATATGTTTTCAACTAAATTATGGTTATATAAATTTTGTATATAACTTTAATTTTATCAGATTCAAACTTTAAACCTTATATATGAAATTCTAAAATGCTTAAATTATATATTATCATAATTTTATATCTCTGTACATATTACAACATTAATTTAAAAAACTACATAATAACAAAAAGGTTAATATACGTTATGACTTACATTATAACATTATAAACGTTGTTAAAACAGTCAAGATTTCAAACCTATAAAACAAAACCGTAGATGTAATTAACTTTAACATTATTATATATATAAATATAATAGGAAGGAGGCAATCATACTTTGTGGCATAACCTTTATCCTTGAAATTTTTAAAATTTATGGAAACCATGAACGCTTGGGACATATAGTCAGATCATTTATATTTTGTATATAAGGTATTTGATTATTAAATTATTAATTTTTTATAATAATTTTTTTTTATAACAAGTTAATTGATTTATGTGAATTTGCTTTTTTTTTTTGTTAGGAAAAAAAAGAACTTTATCACACCTAAATACGGAAAAAGGGATAACATGCTCATAAGAAATCAGTTCGAGTATCATAAGTGCTTTGTCCATCCACGAATTTGATTAATTATTCTATTTGCTTTACGACCAGACATACATATATGTTTAGCCCAAGATTTCTGTACTTGGACTCTTATTTATTGTTAACCTTCTCAATTAATATGTTTTTTTTTTTTAACCAAATTCAAATATTTCAAACATTTATTATGCAATGGATGCGTGGATATTGGCGTGAATTCCTAGACACACCAAGACAAAATGGAACACGAAAGGAAAGTCAATCTTTCTTCAAAAGACAAATCTAAGTACAACAGAGACAGCCGTCAATATTCAAAGCGAAGAAGGTGAAAGTCATGCATTGCGACAGGTACAAATTTCCTAAAAGAGGGTAAAAGAGGGAGGGACACTAAAACGTTATTCTTTATGACAAAGCAGCCACACAGAGCCAAGCAATCTTCGATTCGTCAAATCCACCTTACCCTACTCAAGGTAGAATTTTGAGAAGCCTCATCATCTCGTTATCTTCATGATCCAAGATCTGCAACTCCAAAACGTTTTACGCTTAGATACACAAAAACCTCGACGAAATTGTTAGACATTCACTATCAAAAGATTGGAAGTAGAAGAAGATTACGTACATGGCAATGGTAGACGTAGCCTGGCTCGGCACTCGCATTGAAAGGATAGGGGCGAGGAGAGTCTAAAAACGTGAACTGCACAAGCATGGTGGTCATATACCCATTCAGGACCTTGTAAACATTTTTCCACCCGCGGTCTGGTCCTGCAATCGCCGTGATATTCCCCGTTGCATGCTTCTTTATATTGCACTCCAGCGCGTCGTTCTTCTCCTCCATGCATTCCTTGAAGTCCGTCACATTAATCAACTCGACCTGCTTGAGAACCACAAAGTTAGCCAGATGGATATGCAGAGGATGATTTTCGTCGGTAAGATTGATAATGTGCCACAGCTCGGCGGTTCCTTGGCGGGGCGTCTCCGTTGCAGGGGTGTCCAACGACATATTGTTCAGAAGCAAAGTGAGCGGACCGTTGGAATCGCTGGAGTATTCGAAGAAGGTGATGTACCTTCTCTCCGCTACTGCCTTCTTGTTGGGACGAAGGTATCTCACCAGCTTTTTGGGGATTCTGCTCAGATCCGGCGAGACCACCGAATCGATCACGAATTTCATCACTTTGCTATTCAGATCGTCGACGGCAGTGCCGTTGGGGAACGGGTACGGCGCGCTATTTGTCAAAATGGCTTCCCCCGTAGAAGAAAGGCTGAAGTCGATGACCACGTGGGCTATCTCGGAAGGTGCTATAGCATAATTCTCCACCGTCACGGGCGCCCTCAAGTACGTGGCGTCGGAGCCTATGAATGTCATGTTGAGGCCGTTACTTAACGTCAAATTGTAGTAGCGCGCGTTGCTGGCATTCACGATTCGGAATCGGTATTTTCTTCTCTGCACCTTCATGTAAGGCCACGCCTTCCCGTTCACTATGATCGCGTCTCCGTAATAGGACGGCTGCTCACAATGCATAAACATTTGTAAAATTTCTATAATAAACGATAGGAATGCAAGTATGGTAAGAACATGTATTAAAGTGGAACCGTCGAAAGCATCAGAATGAACAGGTTAGAAAAGAAGAAGACACCTATTCCATATAAACCGAGTGCGTACCTGCCACTGGGGATGGACAGATGGGTCATTGCCCGTGGAGTTCATGTAGACGGAGCCGTCGGTAGCGAAGCTTCTGTCGAAGATGAAAAGTAAGCGGTCGTAATCGGGGCCAGAGGGGAGGTTAAGGGGCTTCTCCACCTTGGGATTGCGAATGACATAGCCGCCGAGGAGGCCTGTGAGGAGGTTAACTCTAGTGAGGCCCAGGGCGTGGTCGTGGTACCAGAGACTGCCCGGATGCTGCATGTTGTTGTAGTGATACCACGACTTTTTCCACCCTGGGCCGGTCTCGTTAAAGTCGCGCGTAAACCAGGCGTAGGGGTGGCCGTCGCTCTCTGGCTCGATGATTCCCCCGTGCAGGTGAACAACCGTGGGGATTCCCCCATATTTGGGCTCGGCTATCATTAGTGTCGTGTCATAGGGAAGGACGTGTTTGGATGGAAGATGGTTTTCCCATCTCACGTATGTTTCGACGCCCTGTATAGCTTCGATCGTCGGACCCGGCACGCTTGCAGTCTTCTTCGACGTTCCGAATGCGAAGACTGTAGTCAAGGGAAGATCTCTGTGAAACCTCTGTCAACATAAAATAAAAACCTGTTAAAATGCATCTCATAATTGTATTGGAAATGTTTGGTTTTATTCTCAGTAGGGACGGATGTGTTAGCATACCCATTTTTTCTTGAACATTCCGATTCGGAGTTTGGCCGCTTTCAAACTCCCGTTCTTGACGGTGTAACCTTTGAGTTCGGGCATCCGGGGGAGCTCGTCAACGAACATTTCGATCGAGCTGGCGTACTCATGCAACTCGTCAGCGGTTATGTTATCTGCAGCAGAGACGGCAACAACGCAGCAGAATAGTAACAGAAAGGCCGTATTCATCTTTGGCATATGCATAGAATGACTGCAAATGTGCTGAAACAAAGAGGGAGGGATAATCAGTTCAAGCAAAGGAGAGATCGACGGAGCTACGCCTGGCATAGATGTCTCTTCAATTTATAGACATGGTAATTGGTTTGAGTAACAAGGTAATCACTTTGTGAGCTCAGAAAGGATAGATCTCTCAGTAGTGGTCGAGTGGTTTTGAAGGGTGGGTTTGAACGGTAGAAGTTAACGTGACGAACATTATGCAGTTGGACCACCATGAGGCAAATGCTTTGGCCGTGAAATAGGATTGATGTAGATACCGACATCTTCTTTACAGCTTTGTTATCAAGCACGTGAGCCATTTTCTTGTAATTCATTGGCATCTATACTAAGAAATTTGTAAAAAAATGCCTTTTTTTTTTCTATATTAAATAAATAAATGCAGCAAGCATGAAATATGTGCCTAATATTTTTTACTTTGTCGTCAGTGTGTAACGTCAATCAACAAGAGAACAGTAGAACAGTGGAATGGATACATACAAACGATTTTGGATGCAAGAAGACACCAACAATAAGCACGCCTCTTCAAAGGTGCAGTATTTTCGTCTTGTTTCCCACATTGTTTTGGTGTCTTAGTAGCATAACATCCATCAACTTGAAAAACAGACGAATGACCATCCAAACTATAGGAATTTCAAAAAAGAAAGGAATTCTAGCACTATTTTTAAACAAAAAAAAAAATTGTGCCATGACGAGAGAAAGCAAGTAGCAGCCACATCCATCACAATATCCCTTGTTATATAATGGTCTGTGAAATCATAATCCACAATATTATTTTCTTTAAGAGGGAGACAGTCTTACCTTTGTGCCATGAATTGTAAAGGACTATGGGGTCCAATGCTGTGAATTTAAGCACATGGCAATAGATCATGCTTTATTGAAGAATGAAATAAAATAAAAGACATCAATTTACACACTATACAATATTTTGTTAGTGGAGAATGCACGTAAAGAAAACAAACTTTAATACCAATTTTTTAATTGACAAGAATCGTCTTATTGAAAGGGCCGTGGGATCCAATGCTGTGAATTTAAGCAAATTTCAATAGATCACGCTTTATTAGAGAATGCAATACAATAAAACACATCAATTTACACACTGTACAATGTTTTGTTAGTGGAGAATGCACATAAAGAAAACAAAAATCAATGCCAATTTTTTAATTGAGAAGAATCACCTTATTGAAATGAGGGTGTGACATGAAGCTGTTAACAGTAATTGTTTTGTCCTGGAATGCGCAATGCAGAATGAAAAAATAAAACACAAAATGAAACGTATTTTCTAAGCATGTAGAAAGTAGGGGCTATCTTTAATTCTAGGAGACTGCATGGATAATGAAATGCACTTCATGGCAAATGTTTGACGGTGAGGCTAATTATACATTGTGCCAGTAATTACTACCAAGTCAGTTGTCAATGACTTATTTGTAATCAAGGATAAATGCAAGACAAGCTAAATTTTATCTAGTTACTCAGGTCTCATACTCGGATTTACTCGTAATATGGGAAAAAATCTTATTTATATAAGAGAAAAAAAAAATAGAATCTGATATCTCATATAAAAAGAAGTTTAAGTTTCAAAGAATATCAAAGCTTAATGTATTCTAGCATATTATGCAGTGAGGAATGATTGTTGAAAGTATTCTAGCATATTATGCAGTGAGGAATGATTGTTGAAAGTATTCTAGCATATTATGGATGTAATAGTTTATTATTCCTTGTAATAGGTTATTATTCCTTACTTTTAGAAAGTGTGTTTAAACGTTAAAGAAACAAAGACTGGCATATTTTTATGTAATGAAAGACCTTTTTAACTAATATGAATTTCCACTTTCCTTTATAATTTTACCATAACTTGTTTTAATAACATGAAGTTATCTTAATCGTTATCTATATATTATCCATATCATTTATTGTAAATTTCTATCGTCTTGTGCTTTTGTCCTTTGAAAACCTTACCATCACTATGTTTTGGATCTTCCATTCTCTTTTTTTACTTATTTCCATCAAGTCATCTTATTACCATTATCAAGATTGCACCATCCATTAAAAGGACTTATAAATTAATATTCAAATGGGAAGCTATAAAATAAATTCACCCACTATTTACCTTTGAAGATTGTATAAAGAGAATTTGTCCATCCTTCATCTTCATAGGGATGTCATTTCACTTTTCTCTAAATTTCTTAATTTTGTTTTTTTTTGTTGATTGATTTAATTGACTCTTTATTCATTCGTATCTTACACTCAACTTTTGTATAAAACTTTTGGATAACTAATTTGAAGCCTCTAATTTTCCTTATTCATTCGCTATTGTTCTATCTATAATTCATGTTATAATATACTATTAATTATTTTATTCATTTGATGTAAACCATAATTATCTATTGTAGATATCCTTTTCTATCTATGTCACTCAATAATTCCTTCATCACTAGCTTGATTCCACATCCAAGTCTTAGTAGGTAAAAGATACACTATAATTAATATTCTACTATGAATTCCACACATATCCTTGAAAGTATCATTATATGTCTTCTTGTAGGAGCCATTTTAAGAATATTCCCCAAATCTTTGCTAAAATTATCACTTATCAACCATTTTTTAACTTGTCATTTCACATTGAATGTGCTTGTTAGTTTTATATAATTTTTGTATTTATTTTGTTTATAACTTTGAGAAGTGTCCATCATGATAATTTATCATACTCTCAAGGCATCTCATATTTGGTCCATAAGAAATTCTCCTATAATATACTTCTAAATTAATATGTATTATCCAAGAAAATGTTTTTTTGTTAGATAAAATCATTTATATGGCATCTACATGAATCTCATGAGATGGATCTTGTAAAAAATTTAATTTCCTCTAAAATATGGAGGTCATAATTACCTTTGTACCGAAATGGTCATGGTAATTGATTCTCATTGATATTGGATTACCCAAAGAGATTGGTCATGGGGTAAGACATTTGTTTACACACATCATATCTACTTCACACAACTCAAACATAACTATTATTGGATATCTATTAATACCCCTATCTCCCAATATCTATGCACCAAACATTCAATATGCCAAGGTTAGTCTCCCCTTGGATTGAGGAAGCTTGATGAGTTTAATTTTTGCTTGAAGATACTTTAGAGCTTGAGATATTGATTTCTTGAATGATTGAACACTTGGGATATTGGGTGTTTGAGAGTATGAGATATTGAAAGAATGAATGCTTCAGAGCTTGAGTGCTTTTACAAGATCATTATATGATTTTGGTATAATATTTTCATACTTGAAAATGAATTTCTATAAAAAATTTGTAGAGTTTTATAATCATCAAAATACTATATGAAGTGTTGTCTTTATAGGAATTCATGGCTCCTTGGGAAATAGGTACATTTAAGATGATATGATTAGCAAAGGTAAAAATTTAAATTTTGATTAAAATGCAACTAATGGCTTGGAGTTTGAAAATGATAAATTTTGGGCTTTGTATTTTTGTTGCGATTGCAAATTATACTAATATGATTAGGTCCATTTTGGTGGGCAGATTAGAAGGTAGTAACTATGAATATTTTTCTTTTGGTGTTTGAAAATTAATAGAGTGGGATAGTGTTTGTGGTGCTAATGCACCAAATATTTTACCAATATGACCATTTCTAGTTAAGTTAGGTGTAAAATATTATAAAGTTTATTTTACAAAAGTGTTATAAGGGAGCAAAAGTATTGGCAATGCTTTTGCGCATGCCCTAATGCTTTTTTATTTTAGAGCAATAAATACTCCTAAGTTGGGGTTGAAGATGATTGATTTAATTTGGATGCTCAAAATTAGGTATCTATATTTGTCATTTTTGTATACATTTATTGCATGATGAAAGCATTAAAAATTGAATTGATATTAATGCACTAATTTTGAGATAAAAATATTTACTGTTGCTTAAGATTAGGGATACAAGATGACTCGTGCTTTTGATTATATAATCAAAGATAATGTTAATTTTTATGTTTTTGATAGAATTAAATGTTGTGATGTCTTGATTTCCTCCCTCAAGTTTCAAAGGAAAAATTAAGTTAGATAAAAAAAGTATGATTTCATCATGGTTCACACTCATGCTCTAATAAATAATTGAGGATAAATAATGAAAATGTGATAGGGATAAATGTTAAGGGATAAAACAAAATCATTTTTATCTTAGATGAGAATAGAGCTCTAGAGCCCTGATTTCCTAGTATTTTTTATGATATAGTACAAGCGGCCACTACACCAAGCAAACCAAGTGGGACCACCTACATATGGAATATGACCCCATGTCTAGGTAATAAACTAAAATTTAGATTAAATTTTTTTATTTTTACCTCAAAACACATGCCCAAGAAATAGATAATGATTTTACACTAGTGTTTTTACATGTTAGTGGTGCTTTCATTCCTTGGTGGTGCTTTTTCCACACATAAGTGCTTTTATTCCTTGGTGGTGATTTTTGCACACACAAGTGCTTTTATTCCTTGGTGGTATTTTTTACACACATAAGTGCTTTCACCATCCATGCAATACTTTTTTTGCTTAGTGGAACTTTTACCACTCAATGACACTTTTACCAATGGGGTGACACTTTATATTGCTCTAGTTTTTTTTTTATATATTTGATTATGCAAGAATTGAGGATAACAAATTGAATGGATTGACCTAGTTGTAGGAAAGGCTAAAGATCCTAGATTATGGAAATATATGGTTGCATGCACTCAAGGCCATCTAGGGAATGTTGGGATTAATGGACTATACATTGCTAGTTACAATAATATTTTACCAAATAGCTCTAATAATAAAGTCAAGTTCAACCAAGCCTTATTGACACTCCTCGCCAAGATATGGCATTAAATAATAAATATCTTCCAATTGTCATATAGGCATCTCACTGTCATACTCAAGGATGTGTGGTAAATTTTAAATTTTGATTAGAGGGGCACTGATCTAGTTCAAGTAAGACTGGAGAAGGAACTTATATAAGATAATAAGGGATACTTACTTTTTTATTGTTAAGTCTATCAATGATATCAATGTTTGTTTCATAAGGGGCTAATTGGATAGGCAAATCACCTTACTATGTATCTTGGTATTGAAATATTTTATAGATGACAACAACAAGAGGGTGGTGCATTAGATATTGAAAAGGTGGTGGTAGACATGTTGAAGTAGTAGACCATGTCCACCTAGAACTAATGGTACTTGTACAACTATACCATTATGTACATTGGATCATATATACAAAAGGGAAGGGGATCTCATGCTACACATGACTTCAAGTGTAGGCATGGGAGCACATTATTATCATGAGACCATTAGGGATACCAGGGAATATAGAAAACCTCAAATATCCAACTTCATACAAATAGAACTATGATACCACTAGGGATACCAAGGAAGATAAAAAATCTTAATACTTCAAGTACATATAAATAGGATTTACATGTTGATGTATGGTATGGGAGACCTAATAAGGGCATTTTAGGTATGGTTAGGAGGATCATTGATGACTTATAGTGGAAGTAATTCATTTGGTATAAAACAATTGAAGTAATTCATCTAGTAATCCTACATGTAGCATCATAGTTGGTAGGAGGATGTCTTCCATCTAGCTCATATCAGGAAAGTTAAGTGGCTAGTGGGACCATAGGAAGGATGAGAACTCCTCCATTTTAATGCTATTATCTACTAGTTTAACAAGTTAAAAGGAATATTAAAGGTTCCTATATGGTATTAGAGTACCACATGGGAGAGGGGTTTAGACTATAGTCATACCCAAATGCTTATCTTGAGCCAAACATTAATGATTCAATGATACAAAATTCTAGCAATAATAATCCTAGGATAAGTGATGGTTACTAGGGATGGTATCAGACCATCTATCCATTAATGAAAATTATTGGTGGTCTATGGATAGGGGAATAGTTGAGGCTAGAGTAAAGATATAGGAGTGTGTAGAAATCAATGACACCCCTAGTAAGGTAGTATAAAGTGTACCACTTGTAGAGAAAAATTAGAGAATATCAATGCCAGTAGTAGCATCATTGTTACTAGGGTTATGCATAAGGGGTTGGACTCAAATTGTACTTGTAAAAAAATGGCGAATATTAATCAAAATCAAGGTGAATCATGGAGAATCCTAAGCAAATAAAATCAAGCATCTTCATACCAAAATTTGGAGTATTTGAAGCCTTAAAATGCAAGGTCATATTTGGAAACACTTGTAACCTACTAAATCATATTATAACTTCATAAAAACACCACCATTAGATCAAGTTTAAAAAGAGCTTTCCAACAAGTACAAATATGCCTATGTTTGGATATATATTGTGACAAATTAACCCTAATAGAAAATTGGTCCTAAAAATTTTAGGTGAATGGACCGATGTTGAGGGTTCTCATATTCACCAATTTTCAATTTTGAAAATCCTAATATTTTCCCAATTAGTGAATATTCACTACTATGCATAACCCTGATTGTTACCATTTCCAATGATCATAATAGGTGAGGCAATATCTAGTAGATTATCTATATCTATTATAGAGGTAGAGATAGATGACCTAAAAAGATTGGTGGTGAGCTTATAGGCTATTATCATAGTATGAATAATAAATCAGGACCAACTACTAGGACAATTCATGGTGATGAAATGGACTATCTAGAGTATAACTATAGAGCGATATTTAGCAATGATAGAAGTTATGATGGTAGAAGTGGTTGACAACAACTAGCTATTTCAAATCCTACTAGACTAGATGGTTTTTATCTAGCAGAGACATGTGATAGAGTTGGATTGGGTGTACGGATATCTATACATAAATATTGTATAGGTGACTCACTATTGGATTGCATACAATGTGAAATCCTCATAGTTCATCATTTATCTTCACCTATAGGCACATGGACATAGTCACAAAAACACTCATCATGCAGAATACATTAGTCTTAGAGGTAAGTTAATATATCACCACCAATGCAAGGAGGAGGAGTAGTAGGAGTACTTGACATGGGTTTATAGAGCTAGATAAACAAGCATTTTTTTCTATTGTTTGTACCCTTTTTGTGGATGTGATGTACAATATATAAGGATGGACATGATGTATTATATTGTATATTTGAGACACTTTATGTGTATACACATACAAACACACACACACACACACACATATATATATATAGATGTAATTTCCTTTAGTGATTTATGATGAGTCTTTAGTATGATTAATTTATGTTATGGCTTGTGTTATATGTTTAATATGATCATGGTTAGTTTACATGACTTAAATTATGTTATGAGGAATGGTTCATTTGATTAATGTTGCATGATAGAATGCAATTAAATTTTATGATGATTAGATTAGATTATTTGATGTTTAATTTTTATTAATGATGCATGATTGGATGATTATTAAATGTTATGATGATTAGATTAAATTTTTTCGGTAGGATAAAATATGATAATAATTTGATGATTGTATAATATTAGATATCAATATTTGTGATGACATAGTTCATGATAGATGTACGATAAACAAGTTATTTTCCCAAGGGGAATTTAGATAATGGCATGAAGCATTACTATATTAAAAACTATATATACTATATATAGATGTAGGTGTTCCTAAGAGATCTTTAGGTGGTTTACCCAAAGGAATTTGACTAAGATAAAATATTTTCTTGGGGAACTTTAGTGAGCATAAAAAATATATAGTTACATATAGCTATATTAAGAGACTTTTCCAAAAGGAATTTAGTTATATTTGATATTTACCCAAGGGTACTTTAGTTAGCTTTACCTAGGAGGACTTTGGATAGTTTTGATATTTTCCCAAGGGGACTTTAGTTTACTTTTCCCAAGGGAACTTTGGTTAGCTTTGAGATTGGCCCAAGGAGACTTCGATTAATAATGAGATATTTCTAGTAGGACATTAGTTAGTTTTGTCATGATACAAATATGTATAATTATATACAAAAATGTTTGAAAAAATTAGACATTTGTCCCAAGTTGGATTTTAGTTGAGATACAAAAGATAAAATATATTATTTTTGGTACCCAATGTTAATTCCTAAGGAGCATTTTATGATTTACTAATGTTTTAAAATTTATTTATCTTTATACAAACATATAAATTTATATTGCTTGTCTTAGAGGACTTTTAATTTAGCTTTACCGAGACAACTTTCAATTTTGCTTTGTCTAAAGGAATTTTAATTAATATTAGCCTAGAGTATTTTTATTTAGATTTGATAAATTTACCTTTAAATAAATGTCTAATGTTATTATGCTCAAATTTATTTCCTTGTAGAGAAATATCATAAAGGAATTTTGAATATAGATTGATTTGATAATGGATTGTTCCCCCAATGTGGAGGAGGTATCTATTATAAACTTATTTTCTTGATGTATGGTGATACATAGGAGATAAAATATGGTAATATTTATCTTTCCATCAACACCACACCTATGAACCTCATATTAGTCATCACATTACAAGTGATTAAATATTAGAATATATGAGAAATAAGATTGATATTGCCATCAACACTTACAAACATTGTGGTATTCACCATGCAATAAGATATTGATGATATAGAACATGAAGATAGACTGGGTTAGTGTTGCCATCAACATATATGAACCTAACAATACTTATCATGCATCAAGTGATTGAGAAGATAGGAGAGATAAAATAATATATGAATATAAAGCTTGAGGTAAACTAGTTGTGATATATTTAGATAGTGAACCATGAATAATTTGCAATATGGGAATAAGAGGATATGCTTGAATTAGTCACCTAGTAGTAAAAATATAGTTTATTCTAACTAGGATCATCATTTTCCTATAATTATAGATCCCTGACTTGATACGCAATAGGTAATCCAAGAAAATACAAGTATGTGCATGCAGGTAGATATGAAGTTAGGTAGATCCAAGCAAGTAATGTTAAGTACATAAAAGCAAATAAGTTTTTGATGCATATGCACATACAATATCATTTAAGATTATATTTTTTGTAAAGTGTAGCAAGGTGATAAGCACCTAAACCATAGTTTGTGGTTATAATGTATGAACCTATACAATTAGGCTCAAACTTACCTTTGATCTTGGTTTTGGCATTGGTATTTTTTTTAATTATTTTTGAGGACAAGATAACCAACTTAAAAGGATTGAGATCATGCATTTTTATTATAGGTACATATCAAAATTTCTTGGTATGCCCTCAAGTTTTCTAACATAGGGATCCTTTTTTCATAAAGTAGGTCCATTTGGGTAAGACAAGGAAGATGATAGTCATCACTAATAAATGTATCCTGGAATAAAATATACAAGGAAATAACCTCTATATTAAAGGAAATACTACTTATGTTGTGTAGAACAAAGCAAAGGGTATCCTATTGTGTAAGTTCTAGTATGAGTGCAATATGCCTGTAACATATGGTACAACTAGATATACCAATCCCTACCATTTTTTATGATTAGCATTTTGAGAATTCTTACAAGAGTCTTGTTAGATGCTTTAGCTTAACCATTTCCTTAAGGATAGTAATCCATAGACCTTTTATACTATGTATTATATTTAACATAAAATATTTAGAATAAAATGTTTTTCCATTATTATATATTAGCTTAGAAGAGATGTCATAATAGTTAAGGATATAATTAAGGATAAACTTGGACACTTGGATGTCAATGATTAAGGCTAAAGGTATAGCTTTGACTATTTGGTGAGGTATTCAATAGCCATGATGATAAACTTTTGTTTATTAAGTGATAGGGCATTTATATTTCCAATGGTGTCCAATCCCCATATGGAAAAATGCCATGAAGAGGTAAAAATAAATGGCTTGGGAATAAGCATAGATAAAATTTTCAAGATTTTATCACTTATCACACTCCTTAACATAGTTGCAAGAGTACTTTTCCATGAAGGTCTATTAATAACCCATCTATAGGATTTTATTGGTAATGGAAACACCACTAAAGTTACCATTGCATTATCTATGATGGGCCTCTTTGATCAATGCCTAGAATTCAACTATTTTTTTTTTTTTGGTAAGTAAGAGAATATTATAATTAACACCGGGTTTTAACTGGTTGACCCAAAACCATTTTACAAAATAGGGTCCACTGACCAACTGGACAAAGGCCAAGCCCTAAAAGTTTAAACTGACAACAAAAAGGGCCAAGACCTACTCTTCCATCAGAATACAGCCAAACTAAACTATGGAAGCCTAATATTATGGCCATAAAAAAAGAAATACGCAAAATAGAACTAACAAAGACAAAAACTAATCATGCAAGCACCATGCAGAGTAGCTTGTGCCCATATAAAATAATAGAATATGGTAAAAAAAACATCCCATAGAATGGACAGCCAAGAGGCCAAGCAGTCTTCCTTGTAGTCCTCATCTAACTTCTTATCATCCTCCTTGCCATCATCTTTAGATTTTGCCTTCGACTCCTTGTTCCCCTGGAACTGCTGGCTATAAAACATAAGATTTAGAGAATCACACAAATCAACAACTACACTGATGAGGCCAGACAGACTCTTCAACTGGTTGATACTTTTGGAGGCTGATGAAATTGTCATCTTCTCCAAGACTATTATGGTAGGGTCTGGTACCTCATTGTCAGGGATCTCCAACACTTTGTTATTTCTTGTTAGGGCCTTTTTGTGACATCGAATCCAAACACACCTTGGGAAATACTTGAGGCCAAAGCAGATGTTTCCAATGCATGAATTTGTAGATAAAAAACATATATCAGTGCCCCACCAGCTGCAAAAAACACTAGTCACATGAACAAAAAAAACAATTATGACAAAAGCCATTATAAGGTTCAAAAAAATATTTTTAAAAATGCCCCCATTTTTTGTCATTGATCCACTTTGAGCCTTCCAATCTAAAATTTTTCATTATCTATCACCATTGAGACTGCATGAGGAATATTTTCAGTCCACGTGATCAAATTTGCTGCTACAATGCCTTCATTTTCCAGCCTATCAGCTGCCATGTTTGCTTCCCGGAAGGTATGCAAAATTATGGCCTCAGGTCGATCATGAATTAGAGCCCTTGCTTCGTGGATGTAGTCATCAAATATCCAAGGAGCTCTCTTAGTGTTCTTTAGAATATTTATAATAATAAGAGAATCACCTTCCACCAACAGTTTCCCTGGATAATTCTCTGCCACCTTGAGGCTCCTCCAAACTGCCCTCGCTTTAGCCACATTGTTAGTTTGAGCTCCAAGATGTCAAGCAAAAGCTACAAGCACCTCACCCTTGTGGTCTCTAAGTAAGCCACCAGCCCCGACTTCACCGGGTTGCCCCTAGATGCCCCATCAAAATTTAACTTAATCCACCCTAGGGGGGTGGGGTCCATGTGATCATGGTTCTAGGATAGACTTGAGGATGATTGAGGCCATCAGTGAGAGGTAAGTTTAATGACTGGCCTAATGAAGCTTCAAAAGGATTTGGAGGTCTAGATGCTGCAAGCACTAAACAAGTATTCTCATTAGCATATACTAAAATTTTTGACAGACGAGAGGATGACTGAGAAACCTTATCCAAGAAGGCCCGACGATTCCTTTCCAACCATATCTGCCACAAGTAGTGATGAAGGCAGATCTTCCACATATACCTAAGATGCCTATTCAAAAAGGGAGAAGGCCACTGGAAAAATAAGTCAAAAATGTACTGAGGATGGACCCAATAAATATGAAACACTTGTAACAGACCTAACAAGATTGAGACAGAAAAATTACAATACAGAAACAAATGATCAATAGACTCCCACTCAGACATACAGAGATAACACCTATTAACAACAATAACACCTCTTTTTATTAAGTTATCCATGGTGAGGATCTTATTTTGGATGGCCAGCCATGCAAAAAACCCAACCTTCGGAACAATGCTTTTGGGCCAAACTTCCAAGTGAAGGAAAGTAGGTTCATCATTATCAATAAGCATCAGATAAGCAGTCTTGACAAAAAATTCCCCATTGTCTGAAGCTTCCTAGATAAGCTGGTCCTCAAGAATGCCAGAAGGGAGTAAAGACTGTCTTAATTCATTCTCCAGTATTATTGATGCCCCTGGTAGATCCTTGTTCATTATTGGCTTCCATACCCTTCTATTGTTTGACAAAGTAATAAAATCTGCAACTTTGGTACCAAAAAATTCAATTGTCCAAGCTCTAAGGGTTGAAAGGATGGGTTCTGCAGAGAGGGGATAGTCCTTTAACCATTTGTGGTCCCAGAAATCAATGTTTCTTCCATTTCCCAGTTTCCAACGTAGCCCTTTGCTTAGCAGGTTTTTAGTTTGAAGGATTGATTTCCAAAAAATTGATCCCCTGGGAGGAAAGGAATAGCTTAAGAATTCATTTTCTTGCAAGTACTTTCTTCTGATTATAGTAATCCATTCTGCATTTGCATTTGTCAAAAGACGCCATGCTTGTTTGGCCAAGAGGGCCATGTTTAAATGTTGTATTCTCCTTAGCCCAATACCTCCAAACTCCCTTGGTTTGCAAACCCTATCCCAGGACACCAAGTGAAAGCGCTGCTTAGATTCAGAACAAGTCCATAGGAACCTCTTCTAGATCTGTTCAATTTTAGTGTAGACACTTGTAGGAGATTTAAAAATAGAGAGAAAGTAGACAGGGATGCTTTGAATGGAAAACCTGGTGAGAACTGCCTTGCCAGCTTGAGATAACAAATTCCCTTTCCATCTAGCCAGCTTCCTCTAAATTCTTTAAATTACATTAGTCCACATGGAATCAGTAGCTCTTCCTGTGAATAAAGGAAGGCCTAAGTATGTGGATGGAAGAGTAGACACTGAGCATCCAAGAATCCTAGCAATCTTAATCTGCCTCTGAATGGGAGTGTTAAAGAAATAAATTTTACTCTTTGAAAAATTTACCTTTTGCCCCGCAGCATCCTCATATAGCTCTAGAATATGTTTTATGACCTTAGCCTCAAAAACTGATGCAAGAGTTAACAACAAAGTATCATCCACAAACTGTTCATGTGTAACTGCCTGTGTTTGTGATGATGCTTTAATTCCTGAAATAAGACCAATATTACAGGCAGCTTTGATTGTCCTCCCAAGGGCTTCAGCCACAATGATAAAAAACATGGGAGAGATAGGGTCACCTTGCCTTAGGCCTCTTTTACTTTGAAAGTATCCAGCAGGAGCACCATTAACAAGGACTGAAAACCAAGGTTTCATAAAACATCCTTCCAAAAGCTTGATCCATTCATGATGAAAACCAAATTTCTGAAGAATGGCAGAGACAAAACTCCATTTTATGCGGTCATAAGCCTTGTTCATATCCAGTTTGAGAGCAAAAGCGAGTTTTTTAGTCTGGACTACCGAATGGAGGGCTTCATGAACTGTTATGACACCATTAAGGATGGACCTTCCAGGGACTGAACCGCCTTGACAAACATCAATAAACATAGGAAGGATCTTCCTCATTCTATTTGCAATCGCCTTGGTCAAAATTTTATAAACAACATTACAAAGGCTAATAGGTCTAAAATCCATCATAGATCTAGGAGTAGGAATCTTTGGGATTAAAGCAATAAAAGTGGAGTTAAAACTTCTCGAAATATGCTTTGTGGACTGAAATTCCTTGATAGCAGCACATACATCAAAACCTACAATATCCCAAAAATCCTGAAAAAAACGAAGTGAAAACCCATCTGGACCTGGAGCTTTATCAGGGTTCATTGAGAAGAGGGCCTCTTTGATTTCTTCATCGGTGAAAGGATGTGAGGGTATAAAGTATTACCAATGATGGCATACCTACAAACTCATTACTTGAGGTTCTTATGTTCATTGTAATCCAAACCATATACTAATATACTATTCTTAAGGTATAAGAAGATATTCTTATACCAAGGATCAAGGGATGAAGCTACTTCTATGTGGAAGAACTCTAAAGAAATCTGACTAGATTCTATGGTTGAAGGTTTCCTAATTTTTTGAATGACAATCATAGATTATTTTTCATCTAGCTCTAAGGGGATAAGGAATGTAATTGAGGCCATAACAATGTCATGGAAATTACTGGATCTAGGAATATCATCAATATTAAATTTATCGAAAGCAACCATTAGTTTGTAGATGATGTCTTTGTATAGATTGAGATTATCATGTTTAATTTGATAGATGCCATTGACTTGGTTGGATACTATATATGAGTATCCAAATTAGAAATGTTTCTAACTATAGACACCAAAACATCACCCATCCGATTATGTGACTGCAAACACTGATCGCTTTGACAAACACAGCCCCCAGGGTAGCCCTCAGAGGTCAAACAATGGTCCTAACCGCTTTCATAGCAATTTTATAATGTCAAGAAGCAATTTGGAACATTTAGACACTTTGCTCAGTATTCGTCTCACCCAGGGATGAATACTAACTGGGATTCGTCTCACCCAGGGACGAATTCTGAAATCATCTTTGGTCAGGACGAATTCCAGGTTTAATTAGAAAAAAGAAAAATGTCGCCAAGTGGCAGCCAAGGACAGTCAATTATTGCCTCCTGCCATGCATGCGCGTGTAGGTGGATAGGTTGGCAGTTAGTGGACTATCATAAGGGCAGTCATGGAAGCCCAAGTCAGGGAGGAGTCTCCTCCCTCTTAGGAAGGCATGGCCGCCACATGGCATCCCTGCATGCCCCTCCAAAGAGACCCCATGGGTCTATAAAATGGTGGACTTTCCAACCCAAAAAGAGAGAGATTGGAGGCATTTTCAAGCAACGAAGTGCTGCCGGATTGAACACCCATTTGCATATTTTTTTTTATTTGCCTTCTCACATCCACTAATCTCTCTCACAAGGGAGGTTATTGGGTGGCTTTTGGAAGCATGGATCTAACCCAAATCCAACATTTGACCATCTTAAACCACCAATTTTCTGACACCCCAATCCAAGAGATTTTGAGCCCATCCCTAGTGGATTGGCGTCAAAATCAAGTTCTAACGGTGGGCGGCCCATTTGGGCACCCCACACTTTTCTTTTAAGTTTCATTTTAATTATCATTTATTCATCTCTATTCTATGCTATGTTGTTTAAGTAGTCTCTAATTTCGATTTCATAGAATTTTGATCACACATTATCATGCTTTGTCGATTGTATAGCTCTCACTAACTTGCAGGTGGCGATATCGAATTCCTGAGGATAGAGGCCAAATTGGGAGAATCTGACCATCTGGGTCGTCCCAAAATGGCCCCAATTATGTAACCCCTCTGTTTGTAGGTGTTTTGGAGGTCCCGAGAGTCAACATTGGAGCAGTATCACTTTGGCTTTTCTAACACAGTCGAATTCATCCCACCCAGGGACGAATAGCAATCGAAATCCGTCCTGCCCAGGGATGAATTCCAGTTGAAAGTAGATTTGTCGACTGTTTCAATGGCAGTGGCCCTCTGGTAGTGTCTTCTATCCTCTGTCAGGTTTTCAGGTTATTTAGATTCACTTTACTCACTATTTTAGACAATCGTTTATGTGCATCTTTTGTCAATTTCAAAGAACGAACTTTCCTCTTTGTCACAGGTGCTACTAACGCCTTGTTTGTTTCTTTGATTGTAGGAGGAGCAGCAAGAAGTGAGGATTCATCAGCATAAGCGGCGACAACACTCTGGCCCGCCCATTTCAAACGTGGGCATGCGAAAGAGGGATCATTGATCACGATTGTAACCAAATCCATTTAACGCTCCTAACCCCTAAAAAGGGAGGAGGCAATTTTGTAATTGAGGTTAAAGAGTTTAATAAAAGGGCTGTGACTTCTCTAAATTCTTGTAACTGATTTCAATCAATTTGCCTCTTTCGTTTAATGCACTTCATATTCTAGGACTTAAGCGTTATTTTTATTTGAATGCATCGAAGTAGTTTTCCTTTCTAAAGATTCCAGAATCTCATGCTTTCACTAACATAGAGAGATAATTTTCCATGTAGCCCTAGGATAAAGGCTTCATCCTTAATGGTATTGTCGGTATAATAAAACTTAATCTTAAAGTACAATGGAACTAGCTATAGTTGAGGAATGACCATGATTAATTCTACATTAATCATTTGAGAAATAGAGAACCATAAAAGCATAGAGTCCAAGAGTTAGGTTGATTTACTTCTAGAATCATGACCGAATCATCAAAAAATTCTATTACTATGGGATGACTATTACCCTTGGGATGCATTTTGTCCTAGATGGTAGAGAATAAAGTATCCATTATATCCATATTCTACTCATCCCCTACCATACAAATTTTGTGTTATCTAAATACCCCATATTTTAAAATAACCTAGGTTATCACTTATCTAGAACCCTTTCATATGATATAATATTCATATCATGATAAATATAGGATTTAAATGATTTATTTCCTTTTTTAATTGATGAGTCCTAGGGAAAGAAGTGTAGGCCTTGAGTTCAAACCCCGTAGTCAATATTTAGGTATCTTACCTAATGATTAAGCCATCTCTAGGTTAGGATCCTAAAAATTGACCATTAGAATACCTTTTTGGTCTACTAGATAGTCTTAAGAATGGTCCAAGTCATCCAATTTGATCATTTATGCATTATTGACAATAATGCAAATTTTCATCAAGAGATCTACTCTTTTAGAAAGAGTGTCACCCTTTTAGAAAAATTATCACTTTTTTAGAGTGAAATCATTTCCATAAAGCATCACCATCCCAAAAACTATCTAGGTATGTATTATTGATAAAAATTTGACAAAAATCAAAATGATTTTTAAGTGTTGTCTCTTTTTGTCTTGATTAGTCAATTATAAAATTATTAGATTCTAATTTGAGATGGTTAATTACAACAACTATGTTAGATAATTATTCTGAAAATATGATTTTAAACAACCAATTGCTATGTATATAACACCAAATATACTATTTTATATCACTTCCAAGTGACTAACCTATTAAAAAAATATTAAGTAGGCACAAGACACAAAGTTATATTCTTCCTCATAGATTCACTTGGAACTCATGTTCTATATTACCCCTTAGGTCTTTGAATAATATCGCTTCATATTATTTTGTTTATAAATTGATATTCCATTATTATACAAAGAAAAATGATCTTCTTTGGCCCTAGATCAGGTCTTATCCTTCTATAAGGAGTCTTTACCTCAATGTCAAGGTCGGTTACCATAAACCAAGGAAGGTGTCTTTAATCAAGCCTCCTTTAGGGAGCCTCCCAATTGAGCAATCAAATGAGAACATTAAAATACCAAATATATTCAAAAAACCTAAGGATAAAAGATATTTCTTAAGAAAAATATATTTAAAATGTTAAAGGTTAGTACCTTATAAGTTTGTTACAATATCCCCCTCTTTCTTAATATATTTTGTGTATATCATATTCTTTATTGCATTTATATTTTAATGCTTCAAAGTATTTGAGTTATATTAATTTACTTCTAGTTATATTTTTCATTTTTCTCACTATACTATCAGTCTATGCCTCCTTCATACCTATATGATTTCCCTACAATCCTTACATTTAAATCCATCCTAATATTTTTCATATTTATACTTATTCTTTAGAGGTTTTACTATATTTTGATTAGTGATAATGTCACCTTTACCTACATATTATCCTCCTAGACTCATTTGAATTTATGTATAATACCAATATATCTACAATAGGGTCCTTCATAGCTCATTTTACATAGCTAAAATATTTTAAGTGTTCGTAATATTTTAAATATCACTTATAAGGACCTCACTTTCTATCTTGTCATAAAAGGAATATCCTCTATATGATTTGGTATCTTTACTATAGAACTCATAGTATTATCATACATTTAAAATACAATTTCTTTGAACTACTCTATTATAATAATTGTATTTCATCTAGTATTTAATATAAGTATTTTACCGAAACATGCTACCTATACTAGATACATCAAATGGGGTGGAGTAATTGTAGACTTTAAAACTAAATTTTGATTCATCATTTTGATAACAATTTATATGATTTTGGATACTAAAAATAACACATAAATAACTAAGAGTTAATTCTCTTTTGAGACATGAGTATAGGTAAATTTATCCATCAAAAAAGAGATCTCATTCAAATTTAAATGAAATAATAATTTCTAATGTAGTTTCAACTCTAAAATCAAAGGGATCCCTACAAAATTTCAGCTATATGATGGAATAACCTATATTCAATCCTTAGGGAATTTTACTATCCATTACATATGACACCAACATTAATAAGTCTAGTATCCAATAATACTCAACATATAATTAGTAGGCACCAATGCTAGAACCACTAGCATTAATGTATGTAATGCTAAAACCACTTCAAACACCAAGCCCCATTTTTATATGCAATTTAGAACCTAATTCCAAGGGCATTGATAAAGGAACATGAACCATTAATAGTTATGTAATTGCCATACCTATTTTGTAATCACTCAAAGAAAATTTATTTCATATTTTCCAAATTTTATTTACATTATTCCTTTATCTTTGTGACTTCCATGAATGTTGGTAAGTGATTTCAACAATTGTCTATAGGATTAGACACATCCCTCTAACATAATTTTTGGTGGAATAGATGAAGAACATGTGCTTATACTCAAAGTGTTTCACCCAATGTGGGCTACCTCCACAGAAAAATATTTTTTCTAAATATTTCTCAAATAATTCATTGGCAATCCTTCCCAATTTACAATTTTTATGGACCTCTTTCCAAAGGAGATGTTGATCCCCTAAATCTCAAGTTCATGGATCTCTTCCATAGGATAAATATTTCTCCTTCTACTCTGGCTAGTGATCTTCTAGAAGACTCTATCTCTCTGCTACACTAACTGGTGGATCTCTCTCCACTTGAAGAATCCTCACTCAGATCTATCTTCAATTGTCCTGGCTATTGGATCTCTATCCACTAAGACTTTGTCCTCTATACTTTGTCACCTCTAAATATCTATCAATAGGTTCACTCAGAATAAATCTGCTCAATAGGTCCACACAGAACCTACTCAAATCTTCTCAACAGGTCCACTCAAAACCTGCTATAATTTGCTCAACAAGTCCACTCAAAACCTAATAAAATCTACTCAATAGGTCCACATAGAACCTACTCAAATTTGCTCAACAAGCTCACTCAAAACTTGTCCAAATTTTCTCAATAAGTCCTCTCTAGGACTTGCTCAAATCTGCTCAACAAGCTCACTCATATTTTGTTAAATATGCTCAATAAGTCCTCTCTAGGACTTGCTCAAATATGCTCAACAAGATCACTCAAAACTTGTCCAAACTCATAGAATCATAAAGAGAATTGTTAGAGACTCAATATGTTCTATTCTCAAAACTCAATCTCAACTCAATTTAGAATATAGAATAGTTTGTTTCATAGAACATGAACAACCACATGCATCCACTTGACTAGGCTTAATCAATTCAACTCAAAATATTTCCAACAATGCTTAACAACAAATCTCACATAACAATGATACTCATGTTCCTTTCTATCTCAAGTTCAATTTCTTTGCATAACCAATTGTTTTCAAAAACAATGCTTATAAAACAAGGTTTAATCACAACTCTCAATCCAGAAAACCTTGAAGCATTAAACCAATTACTTTCGAGAAGGAAACCAGGGTTATGCATAGTGGCGAATATTCACCAATTGGGCGAATATTAGGATTTTTAAAATTGGAAATTGGCGAGTATGAGGACCCTCGACGTCGACCCATTCGCCTAATTTTTTTAGGACCAATGTTTTATTAGGGTCAATTCGCCATAATATATATCCAAACATAGGCATATTTGTACTTGTTTGAAAGCTATTTTCAAGCCTCATCTAATGGTGGTGTTTTTATGAAGTTAAAGTCAAAAATAGCTCTAAATATGACCTTACATTTTAGGGCTTCAAATACCCCAAATTTTTGTATGAAGATGCTCGATTTTATTTGCTTAGTATTCTCCATGATTCACCTTGATTTTGATTAGGATTCGTCATTTTTTTACAAGTACATTTTGAGTCCAACCCCTTATGCATAACCCTGAAGGAAACCACAATCAATACTTTTATCTCCAATGATATTTTAGAAATCAAATACCCAATCAAGTCAATGAAGAATATTACCCATACCTTTTTGATGTCTAGGAGTTATCCAGAAAATATTTCAAACTCAGCACACTCTTCAAATATATCTTTTTCAATAACAAAGAGGTTAGAGGACTTGAGTAATATCACAACAATAAAAATAATATCCCAATAACACCTTATTACTCCTACTCAATAAAATTCACCATGTCCTCTCACAAAATAATTAATCCTCTTTGAAAAAGAACAAATCAAACTCACTTATGAACCTCTTTTACAAAACCAAAAATATCTCTTTACACACACCTTATTTCTCCTTCTAAGTAAGTTAATAAAATACCCCTTGATTAACTACCCTTCCAAAAATAAAATCTTCAAATGCTTTCCAATGATATATAATATGCTACCCTTCCAAAAATAAAATCTTCAAAAATTTCCCAATATTCTAGGGCATAGCATACCCTTATTTCTCCTTAAGGCTATTTAACAAAAATAAAATATATAAAAAATTAAACTTGCCTTTGCCTCATGGAGGGATTCGATCCCCCGACTTCTCCTCTACGAACGCCTTGCCCGTAGTCAAGGCATTTTTGGGCCACAAGTCTTCACATACTTCAAAGGGCATGACTTAACACAAGAAACCTTGGTCGCCCTTTAAATTCTTAAAATATATGCCATGTGCTTTACAACTTTGTCAGCCTCCTTGATGTGATTTGATTGCAGACCTCTTGCTATTCATGCAACACACAAGATGCTAGGCTACACTTGCCTATGCAATCAAAACCTTCATGCAAACCCTTTTTTAGCTACCTTGAAATCATGAAACTCTTTTGCACGAGCTTTATTTCGCATGCCCTTCTCTTCCAAAACTTTTTGAGGATGATTGGAATGTTTCGAAGGGGGGATTTAAATAAATAAAGTTTTTTCCACCTTTCATAATGTTGGTGCTCGATCGAATAATTTCCAATTTATTCCATATTTTCCAAATTTTCCATATTTTCCAGTTTTTATTTACATTCTTCCTTTATCTTTGTGACTTCCATGAATGTTGGCAAGTGAGTTCAACAATTTTCTATAGGAGTAGACACATCCCTCTAGCATAATTATTTATAAATTCCTACATATAGTATAAGTGACTTCTTCAAGCCTTGGGTATTTTTGGTGGAATATATACCTTTGCCTCCTTGGGAGTTGCACGAAAGTGGCATCACAATTGATGTGTTTTCCACAAACAAAAAAAAGTAATTGATTTCTTTTGCTACATAGTTTTATTCATGTTCTCTGTTTATTAATGTAATACGATTTGGGTCAACTAGACTATTATAGATCCATCATTTATCTTTTTAGAAGTATTTTATATTCTCTAAAAGTATTTTATTTTTTTCTTACTACTTTCAAAGTAATTGATGCTTAATCCAGTAAGAAATATATGTTTTTAAATATTATTTAATAATTTAATTATTTCAAAATGTATTGATATGTTATAGTATTACATTGAGTTTCAATATTTTAGTAAACGATTACTAATTATTTTTTATATTTTGCTTATATAATTTTAGTAAAAAAATACTTTTTACTAAAATTAATATAATTTACTAATAATATCATATTATATAAATTATATACTAAACTTCATCAAAAATAAATCATAATTAAAATCATAAAAATACATAAATTATTTATACTTTTTATGTTTTTCAACATATTTTTTAGAATTAGGGTTTTGGGAGTGATGGCGACAATAGATGCAAGTACGGGTGAAGGTGACAGTGTTGGTGAAGACAGTGTGGATGAATCAATGAGCACGGGTGAAGGTGATAGTATTGGTAAATATGACGTAGGTGAAGGTAGCAATGGTGGATCAGAGGCGGATGCTTCTATAGTTCATCTTGGGCTATCTGATGATAAAGACCCTATCACACTTCTTAAATAGTGGCCACTCTATTATGGTTCCATGGTGGGTTCTAATGGGTTGATTGAAGGTGAATCTAACAATGAAAAAAATATGGAAGGTATCCTTATGTTTGAAAGAGCCATATATAGGAATATGGGCAAAAATCACATGCAAACCCATATTGTTTTGGCGGATCATGGAGGATAATAATTTCTACCCCTTAGATTGATGATTCTAAAAGAAAGTGTTCTTTCGAAAGCGAAAGCGATGGGACTCAAGAAGGATATTCTCAAACACACTGCTCCTTTATGGATATGGTGAAGAGTAACTCTCCTTCAAACCCTAGACCACCCAACCCTTCAAACCCTAGCCCACCCAACCCTAGGGTTGAGCTCCTCCCTTTAGATGGATCTCTAAGAATCCCACTCGAGCTTATGTCCTCTATTGTTACCCATAAATCCCTTTCTATTTTGGGTAAATTTTTGGCATCATGACCTGACATGTAGTCGATCCATAGGTGGGATCTATCTACCTGCCATACTTTAGGATCTTTGAAATTGGTTACCTAGGGATTTATTCCTTATCTAGATTAATAACTCTAGTGATTCAAGCTGGATCCTTATAGGTAAGACTTGGTTTTTGGAAGGAGGGTACTCTTCCTAAGGAAATGGGGTGTTGATTTCAATCCAGCCACCCAAAACATGAATGTTGTACCCATATCAATTTTTGGCATGAAAATATTTTGAGAAATTTTGCACGAAATATTGGAGATTTAGTCGCTTTTGATTCGATAACAAAAGCTAGGACCCGTATGGTCCATACCCGTATGTGTGTAAATGCAAACCTGGACTTTTCCCTTCCTTCTTCAATCAACCTCATTTTGAAGTTTTGCACTTTTTCTTAGGCCATTGAATATGAAAATAACCCTGCATTTTGTCATCAATGTTTCAAGCAAGGCCATCTTTTTTTGTAGTGCCCTAAAGCTTTCAAGGTGTATCCATACAATATAAAAAATGGATGCCAGTAACATAAGATCCCTCATCCATGTTCCAAATCATCCTTTACAACTCTAGATCAAGTTCTAAACTTCTAATGCCATTTTAGGAAGGTGTTTTCGACCATCGAAGCATGAGGAGCTCTTATTAATTTGTCAAATTATTTCCTAACATCCAAGGCCTCCAAGGATGTTGTTGTAGTTTCCTCTGTTCCTCCCTTAGTGCAACATGATTTATCTTTCTCTCTTAAGGTATGCCCTCTCATTCCTATTTCAAATCATTTCTCTTCTCTATTTTATGGTGACCACACCCTTGCTTCTGAGAATGCTTTTGAGAATCCCATCCTTGATCCTCTTATGAGTTCCCCCCTTTCTCCCAAGAGTCCCATCAGAGATCGTTGATGGCTCTCAGTATTTATTGAAGATGTGTGTTGGAAATCCTTCTCAGCCCTTTTCTAGGGGAAAAATATTCAATCCCAATTTTTGTTAATGTAAATTGTTTCCTGGAGCTCTAAATAATACATGAAGTTTTTCACAAGTTTTGGGTATTGTTTATAGAATAGTTGTTGGTTTTTAGTTTAAGTTTGTACTTATTTCTTGATTCCCCTAGGTGGGTTTGCTCCATGTTAATTTATCTTGGTTCTTCCTTAGAAGATTCTATTTATTTGGTATAAATGGTTATGGGACCCTTTAAAAACCTCTATACTAAAAAAAAACACATTTTAAAAAGTAAAATTAAATATATTTTTATAATATTTTTATTATAATTAATTTAAAAATTATAGATACATTTAAAATTATTTTATTCTATACATATTCACAAATATATAAAATATACCCCACATATGAATCCATAATCATATTGTTATGGTATTATTGTTATATTACAATAAAATATAGTGTCATAGCTTCCATGAAAATTAAAATCTAATTCTCACTATTTGGAATTTAATTCTTGAATTATTGTAGGTGCCACCAAGTCAAGTTAATTTGAAAATATCTCTTAGTCACCTTTTTAAATTTTATGGGATAAGGTGGGTCTATCTTGTGGAGGGTCTCATACTCCAAGTCAAGAATTTTGGTATAAGCTTATAACTTAAAAATATATATCGTTATTCATAACATATAATCTAATTTTTAAATTATTTTTTAATTGGAAACATTGCACATGCACATATAGATCTAAGACCACTAGGGTTAATTGTTTAGTATGTTATAAAAGATATTATTATCTCATTATCTTGTTATCATATCTTTATGGTTTTTATCATATATTTATGATTTTTATATAATATATTAAGGAATAAAAAAATAAATATATAACCATAAGAAATTAGGATACCTCATCACCTAACTTTACCTCATGCCCCTGAATTCAAATTACAAATACAAACACCTTAACAATGATACATTTGTGTGCAATATGTTTTTAATGTTTATAGTTGATTGAAAAGACCCTAATTACATTAGTGGGACTATTGGTGAAAACTTTAGAACTCTAAAGAGAAGGTCCATGGTTGTAGGGATAGGGTTATATACCATGCTTTGATGTGTGGTTGGATAACCATATGCTAGATAAACAATATCCTCCATAATAATTTTCCCATGTGGCTTATGGTCTCCTGCACATTTAAATCTACTTTATCTTTATCGTTTTATTATTATTTTTATTTATTTTATTAAAATATTAATAATATACTATTTACAACACATATTTAAAAATATTTTAAAAAAATCCAACATCTTAATATTATGACTATATACATATTTTATTTTATTTTTAAAACATCTTACCTTATATGTATGTTTTTAACAAAAATATTTTTGAATTAAACAATATAATATTCAACTTCAACAAAATATCCCTCTTGGGTATTTTTAGTGATTTTGGATGATTAAACACACACATATATATGAACCATATGATAATATTTATCTATGTTATATCATGATCATTTTATTTTAGTAAATAAAAATCTTAATATTTTATATTGTTGTATTGTAGGAAAATACTTCATACTTATACTTGCATAATATAAGCATCACACTTGACATAAACCTTTGGCATGTACACAAATATTTTTCCATTTTCTTGTTGCATCTCAAGTCCATGTTAAGTTCTTACATAATTTCACATCCTTGTATCTCAATTATTTAAAATTAAGAGAAAATATTTCATGATTATGCTTGCATTTCAAGTGGATCTCTACTTTGAAAATTGAGAGATAATACTGTGAGATTCACCTATGTATTGAGATAAATATATTAGATCCAAGATCTAGGTGAAGGAAATAAGTTACATAAGAAAAATTATAAAATTATTCTAGTTAAGAAGGCAAACACAAATATGCAAAATTATGATAATATTGCAAAAGTGCATAAATATTATTTCTAGAAAATCACCAAAGCTAAAGAACATCAAGAGAAAGGAGACATAGGAGGAGTAGGAAAGGTAATAGGTAAGGGTTCTAATGTGGTAGAATCCCCTAAGGATGTGGATAGGAGAGATTCTAATCCTTTGGATTTGGGAGCAGTAGATTCAAATTTGGTAGCAATAGAAAGGTCAATGGGTGGTGCTTATTTTGTGCAAGTTTTGAAGAGACATAAAAATTTGTGAGGGATTTGTTTTACTCTTTTTTTTTTAAGCGAAAAACCCCTTGCAGGGAATCCTTGGTCTGAGATACTGTGAACAAGGGGTTCTACACCATCAAAGTCACTCGAGAGTCACACCCGACCTTGCCCGCACCAACATTATCAATTGGATTTTGGATACCCAATTCAGCTTTTTGGTAGGGTGGATATTTGAACCTAGGACCTCCCTTGGAGGATTGCCCTCTCCTTTATGGATTTTTTTTACTCTTAAGGGCCCAAAATTTTTGGCTAATAAAGTGATTTAGAAAGGAAAAAATCTCTAGTCAAGAAATTTTTGGGTAATAGACCAAATTTAAATACAATAAAGAAGTGGGTTTGGGATGAGTGGAAACTTATAGGGCAAGAAGACGTGGTGGATTTGCATAATAATTATTTGTTTTTTAAATTTGCAAATTTGGAGGATATAACAAATATCTTATTGAGGGGCCCATAGGTTTTTGGGAGGAGAGGGTTATTTTTACAAAAATGGAGCCATTGCCTTAATTCAAGCATAACTACTCTTGAATCAATGTTGTTATGGGTGAGTCTATTAGGGCTTCCAATGGAATTTTGGGATTACAATATTTTTCTTAGTATATCTAAAGTGATTTTAAAAATAATTACTGTTTATTCAGCTAGTAAATCCTAGACCAGATTGTGTGTATAGGCAAATCTGGCTAAATCACTACCTAAATCTATTAGGCTATTTTTAGTTTATATGGAATGGAAATTAGATATTCAGTGTGAAACTTCCATTTTATTATTTATACTTTAAAAAAGTATAGGGTATATTTGGAAAACATACCCAAAAAATCCTAAGGAGAAAGTTATGAAAAAATAGAACTAGATAACATTTGAGGGTTTGGAGGAACAGGGAAACTAATCAAGGAGATGTTTTGGGGTAAAATAAAATTATTAAAAGTAGTAACGGTCGATATTCAAATAGCTTGGAGGTTCTTGCTATCCTTGATGGGGATGGAATTATTGGAGAGGAAGAATTTATTCTAGAAACTCAACCTAGAGGTACTAATGTATCGATGAGTAAGGCTTTGATTGAGAAGGAAAAAAAATATTCTTTGCATATAGAATAGAATATTGAGAAAGAGCCACACTCTCCATTAGGGCTAAATAAAAAGACACAGAAACAAAGGTTTCATGAGAAACCACTCCTCAACAGAATATAACATTGATTGGCTATGGAAAAAAATATTGTATCAGAGGATGAAGAATATGGAGGAGAATGAACCTCTACTAGTTATTCCAAGTTGGAAAAGGAGGAAAAGGTTATCCACAAAATTTTGTTCGAAGTATAAGGAAATATAATAAGGTTGATTTGGTAATTTTAGTTTCTCAAGAAAGTCCCAAAATTCAAGAATTGAGAACTATATTTTTTGCTAAGGGTGTAGTTGATGGTAAGTAAAGAGTTTTGTCTTTGGGCAGAGGCAAAATTCTTCAACTTGATTTAAAAAAAAAATCTATCTTGGAATATTCAAGAAAGTGAATAATTCAATTTGAAAAACAACTCAAGTGGAGATGGTTCCTATTGATGGTTTATGGAATTTATGGAATTTGAGGTGGTTGGATGGATACTATTTGTAGATTAATGATAATTTTATTTCCATTTTTTTCACATGATCTACAAAGTAAATTTAATAATTTTATGCAAGGTCATTCTAATGTTAGGAGGCTAGAGAAATGGAAAACATGATAACTAGATGGTGTAAAATCTTAAAGATAGTACTTGTTTTAAATCTACTAAAATTTTAGATCATAGATGTAGAAAAATTAGTAGCACATGTTACGATTACTATTTTTGTCATTGCACTTTTGGTCAAAAAATGGTTGAATTGTTTAGAAAATGCAGAATTTGAATTTTAGAGGAAAAGCTATTTTTTGTGTGTAGATTGATTAAGTTGTTATTATTATATTTCTAGTATTTGTTAAATGGAAGGGCCCCTTTCAAAAACCTATTATTTATCAATAGCAAAAAAAATCAATGTGATACATGGTATCAATGAGTGTCAAAAATGTCAACACAATGAATGATATTATGACACATATGTATTAGAGATAAATAAGTCAATACAAAGTGAGAGGTCATATCATGTGTATGAGGGATGAATACATTAATAAAATATGAGAGATATGACAAGTGTGAGGGATGAATAATTCAATGCAATGTGAGAGATCATGACACATGGCATCTATGAAAAATGCCTACCTAAGCAAGCTTATCCTAAGTGTTAGGATAACTAGTGCACAAAATATTAAAAGGTACTAAACCCCCTTATAAGCACAACATAGGTGGGTATGGATAGATGGGTCCCAATAAATGTGTATCCATATTAGGTACCCATGTATAAAATGATAAGTCATAAGAAATGTAGGAGAAAGACCCATAGGAACAAAACTTCCTCTCAAAAAAGAAAATTATCTATAATTTGCTCTGATGTAGGACAATACTACAAATAAAGAACCTACTCCTAGATGTTAGGTAAATATGTTAATGTAGTCAATACCTTTTCTAAAATTCATGCTTTGAACTTATCAACAATTTCATAATAACATATTTTGTGTGATAGATCCACTAGCATTAGACTAGTTTCCTCTTCTTAGGAAGGGGGATCAAGTCCTATGTATGATTCCTTATCAAGAAATTGTATTCTTCCTCCATTTTTGAATCACTCAATAAATAAATCCATAAAAATTACTCAATAAACAAAACCCCATATCAATAATATTCGCACTTTGTAAATAATGCAATTATAATTTGTGACCAAATTTTTAACAAATGGATGTATTTGAAAATCTTCTAAAAAATAGAAAAAAATAGAATATAGAATACTGGTTTTTGTTATTCAAAAATAATAATAATATAAAAAAATATTTTTTTTGTTTTTATTTGAGATAGCCATGGGTATAGGATGGTTGCTTAAGAATATAATATTATATTTCAACAAAATATCTCCCTCTATTTTGAGTATTTTTTAGTGATTGTCCATTGATTATTATATATATATATATATATATATATATATATATATATATATATATATATTCACCTATGTTATATCATGACCAATGTATTTAAGGATTTTATTATGATAAAGTACTTCATATTTAGATAATTATAATTATGCATCTTTTATCATTTTTTAATAGTAAATGCAAAAAAATTAAATTAAAATTGAAAATTGCACATCACATATATAGTCAGAAAAATAATAATATTTATTATTTAAATAAATTTAATTATAAAACTTTTAGATAAGTGATGAAGATGTTTATTATAAAGAAGTTAATGATTCAAATTACTTTCTTACTTGTACGTGCATTAAAATGGTAAACTTATACATCATTTTCCAAACCACATTTCTAATTGTTAAATCATTAAAGCATCATGAATTGAAATTTGTTCATATAATTAGATCTATTGATTTTCTTGTTCACTTGCTGCTTCATTTCAATGTAATATTTTTAATGAGACATATTGCATGCTTATACCTCTTGGTTCCGAAATTCACCTTTGTCGATGATATGTGCCTAAAATACTTCAACCAAATTTTTGGAAGACTCATAAATAAGTTCTGAGTCAATATGCAAAGAAGGATGGTTCTTATGGCTAACTAATCTAACTAAATGGGGGGTTGTAGACTAGATTAAGAAATGTAAATGGTTATAAATATGAGCTAAAAGTGGTATGAAATAAATATGAGCTAAAAGTGGTATGAAATTGACAACACTAAGAGACATACTACAAAGAGTCTCACAATTCATACTTAGACTAAAACACCTAAAAAAACACTTTACGTCCATTATGCTAATAGAACATTTAATATGAAGAAATCTGAGTATTCAATAAAGTATTCCAAAACTATAACGATCAATCTAGGGAAAAATCTAGAATGTAAAATAATTGTAACAAAATTATTCATTCTTAGCTTTAATAGAAAATCATTAGCACTCAATAAAGCATACATACATGTTCACCAAATAGATATGAGCAAAAATTCATAGAACTATGCAATATTCATTCAAAATGTGTATAGTCCTTAACAAATACAATTATACCAATTGTAAAAGCCAAAGATCCAACAATTACAATGATTTGAATTTTAGTATAATAGATTTACAATTACAATTAGTTATTTGTCATTATAGTTTATATAGTGGATTGCAGGTTTAACATGTCATTGTAGCACGTGTGCTCATGTCTTTAGCTCATTTTGTTGCAACTAATTTGGCATCATGGTGTTGAGGTGGCTCCTTTCTACTTGATCTAAGGGAGTGGTGGTTGTCATGTCTTCATATGGTGCATAGGATTTCTTGACATGCCCATTGTGCTCTTAGTTACCACCACTAGATTACTAGCTATAGCAACATAGGTGTGAGCCAATAAAGCTTCTGAGTTTGTTGGGATTTTTTGATATCAGATTCACATATGAAAAGCATATATTGGTAGTTTGGTATATGCTCTTTTTATGTCCTTTTTAGCTTTGCTATCTCATCGGATGGTAGGTTTTTTGTTATTTTATTGGATACTTTTGCACCCCTAGCTAACATCAGCATTCAAAACCATCTGGTATATTGTAAGCTTTAAGTCATATGTCACGTGCACCTATGACTTAGAATTTATTCTGCTACTTGATTGGATTAGATTTTTTTTTAGTGTTTTTTTGTTGACATCACCACTTAATTCTACCTGACATCTTAGGCTCTTCACCTGGTAGGGCAAGCTAGAATTCTAGATGCTATATTTTCATGTTTAGCTGATTTTATGTCCTAAATGGTGGTGATTGTTCTTTCATACTAAGCTGGATAATTTGTTCCTCGTTGCTGACATAAGCATCACTATCTACCCAGTATGTTAGACTAGATGTTGGATTTAAATTGTCGTTCTACTAGCATAGGCATTCAAGTCCATCTGGCCATCCTACTTAAATAAAATTGTGGCTTGGGTCTGTTGGATGTTTGGCTGTCATATGTCAATTATTTTTGTAACGTATGTTGATATCAGCATGTAAAATGTCTAGCAATGTTTTACACTTAACCAATTTTCTCATATTCTTCGACTTGACCCTTATTCTAAATTGTCTAATAACCTTTTATAGAAAAATGCAGTGTTTTACTTAAGCAAAATCTATCTCCTTAGTAGGAGATGGATGTGGGTGAAAACTTCACCAAAGCAACCATCCCGTCTAGTCTTATCACTTGGGCCATGGAGTCAAAGTTAAAACTATGCAAAAATGAAATTTAAAATTTGTTATGTGCAAATATCACCTTAGGAACTATATGTTTCTAACGTTTCTTCTAGGGATGTTCCTGATGTCTCCCTTGCTCAACTACTTCAGCTATGAAATATGCGCCTAATATTCAACAAGCGTGAAATATGTGCCTATTATTCTTTACTTTTTACTTTGTTGTTAGTGTGTAACATCGATCAAGTAGAGAACACTGGAGTTGATAAATGCAGATTGGATGCAAGAAAACACCAGCAATAAACACGCCTCTTCAAAGGTGTCATATTTTCGTTGTTTATTATTATAGAACCCACGTTTTTTTGGTTTTTAATATCATTACATCAATCAACTTGGAAAACAGACGAATGAATATCCAAACTTTAGGACATTAAAAAATGAACGAAAAGAATGGCGTGCTCATTTGTGGCACTATTTTTAAATAATAAATTTGTGTCATAACGAGAGAAAGCAAGTAAAAGTCACATCTACCACAATATTCCTTGTTATGTAAGGGTCTGTGAAATCATAATCCACAATACTATTTCCTTTATTCTTAAAAAGGAGAGAGTCTTACCTTTGTGCCATGAATTGTAAAGGACCATGGGGTCGAATGCTGTGAAAAGAATGGCGTGCTCAATTGTAGCACTATTTTTAAATAATAAATTTGTGTCATAACGAGAGAAAGCAAGTAAAAGTCACATCTACCACAATATTCTTTGTTATGTAAAGGTCTGTGAAATCATAATCCACAATACTATTTCCTTTATCCTTAAAAAGGAGACAGTCTTACCTTTGTGCCATGAATTGTAAAGGACCATGGGGTCCAATGCTGTGAATTTAAGCACATGGCAATAGATCATGCTTTATTGTAGAATGAAATATAATAAAAGACAACAATTTATATACTATACAATGTTTTGTTAGTGGAGAATGCACATAAAGAAAATAAAATTTAATGCGAATTTTGTAATTGAGAAGAATAATCTTATTGAAAGGGACGTGGGTTCCAATGCTGTGAATTTAAGCAAATGTCAATAGATCATGCTTTATTGGAGAATGCAATACATAAAAGACACCAATTTAGAGATTATACAATGTTTTGTTAATGGAGAATGCCCATAAAGAAAACAAAAATGAATGCCAATTTTTTAATTGAGAAGACTCGCCTTAATGAAATGAGGGTGTGACATGAAGCTGTGAACTGTAATTTTTTTTTCTTGGAATGCGGAATGCAGAAAGGGAAAAAAAAAAAAAAACAAAATGAAACATATTCTGTAGGCATGTAGAAAGTAGGGGCCATTTTAATTTTAGGAGACTGCATGGATAATGAAATGCACTTCATGGCAAATGGCAAATGTTTGACGCTGAGGCCAATTATACATTGCGCGAGTAATTACTACAAAGTGAGTTGTCAATGACTTACTTGAATTCAAAGATAAATGCAGGACAAGCTAAATTTTATCTAGTTACTTAGGTCTCATACTCGGGTTTACTCGTGAGATAGGAAAAGATTGTAATTTTTATATAAGAAAAAATAATAATATAGGATGGAATCGGGATAACTCGTATAAAAAGAAGTTTAAGTTTAAAAGTTTAATATGTAAGTAGTGAGTAATGATTGTTAAGGTATTTTAACATATTATGGATGCAATAGGTAATTATTCATTCCTTTTAGCTAGTGTGTTCAAATGTTAAATAAACAATGACTGGCATATATTTATGTAGTGAAGGACCTTTTCAACTAATATGAATTTCCACTTCCCTTTACAATTCCGCAACTTGTTTTAATTACATAAAGTTATCTTAACTGTTATTTAGATATTATCCACATCATTTATTGTAAATCTCTATCATCTTGTGCTTTTGTTCTTTGAAACCCTTATCATCCCTATGTTTTTGGATCTTCCATCCTTTTCTTCTACTCATTTACACCAAGTCATCTTATTCCCATTACCAAGATTGCACTGTCCCTTAAAAGGACTTGTAAATTGATGTTCAAATGGAGAGCTATAAAAGAAAATCCACCCACTATTTAGCTTTGAAGAATGTACAAAGAGAATTGGTCCATCCTTCATCTTCATAGGGATATTATTTCACCTTTATATAAATTCTTTAATTATTTTGTTTTATTGATTGATTTAATTGACTCTTTATTCGTCGTAGCTTACATTGAACTTTTATATCAATATTTTGGAAAAAAAAATTGAAATCTCTAAATTTTAATATTCAGCCACTATTGTTCTATCCATAATTCATGTTATAATATACCATTAATTATTCTATTCATTTTATGTAAACCATAATTCTACATTGTAGATATAATTTTCTATCTATATTAGTAGATAATTCCTTCATCACTAACTTGATTCCACATCCAAGTCTTAGTAGATAAAAGATACACTATAATTAATATTCTCCCATGAATTCCACACATATCCTTGCAAGTGCCATTATATGTCTTCTTGATAGGAGCCATTTGAATAATATCCACCAAAGATTTGCTAAAATTGTCACTTATCAACCATTTTTTAACTTATCATTTCACATTGAATGTGCTTGTTAGTTTTATGTATTTTTATGTTTATTTTATTTGTAAATTTGAGAAGTATCCACCATGTTAATTTATAATACTCTCAAGTCATATCATATTTGGGTCATAGGATACTATCTTATAACATAGTTCTAAATTAATAGGTATTATACAAGAAAACAAATTCTTGTTAGATAAAATTACGTATGTGGCACCTCCATGAATCCCATCAAATGGATCTTCTATATTTTTTTATTTCCTCCAAATGATGGAGATCATAATTACCTTTTTACCTCAATGGTAATGGTAATTGATTCTCATTAATATTGGATTAAACAAATATTTTTGTCATGGGATAAGACATATGTTTACACACATCATTTCTACTTCACACAACTCAAACATGACTATTATTGGATATCTATTAATGTCCCTATCTCCCAACATCTATGCATCAAACATAAGGGATATTTTATGTTTTAGTAAGGGAAGTATATGTATGTATATACACACTTTGTATAATGTATTGAAATATGTATTTCTTCTCTCCATGAGTATAAACATTATTTTGTTTATATATATATATATATATATATATATATATATATATATATATATATGTATGTATGTATGTATGTATGTATGTATGTATATAGAGAGAAAGAGATGAATATTTTTTGATAAAATTCAATTCAAAGAGTTATTAGAGCTTTTGTATCATTGTCTATATTCACACATATTATATTTTGTTAGATGTGCATATACCTCATCAATATCACGTTGGTTCTTTTTAAATATTTCTATCATTCTAGTTTTTTATTAACTATCTGTAAGACATTATAATTAGTATTAAAACTTAAGTAGTTTTCACATACCTTGTAAAAACTAGGAAAGAACTAGCTAAAATATGTGTTTTGTAAGTTTATCATAAGTATGACACATAATTTTATTGGTTATATTTGGTGAACCAAAACAAAAGATGGTAAAATTTTAAGGGAATACAAGAGGGAGATTATGGAGAAGTGGAATAGAAAAGTAATCATAAAGGGCTTCTTCATAACGCTTCCCTCTCCTTTCTCACCTTAATGATAGGGGTAATTTGTGAGCTTAATGTCTAGAATTTAGTGGATTAGTTAGAGAATACCTACATTTCTTCTAATATTTTCCTTGACAAAGCTTAACCTTAATCTAGTCCTAGTTAGCTACAAATGCATCACATAATGCAACAAACAAGACCTAATAACTAAAATGCTTATTGATTTTGGATGATAAATTAAAGATATTTTTTCTTTTCAAGAACAAAGTTTCAGAGATGTTGTAACAAACAAGCTTAATGCAACTACATCTAATTTTTCTTTCAATTATGAGAAGATAAATATGGTCCCCTAATTATTAATTCCCACTAGTTTCTTTCCATTTTATTTTATCCTTAATGAATAAATATAAATACATATATAAAAAATAAATATAGAACAATTAGTAAATAATATTAAGACATAAATACTGAATGTAAAGAGATTAGATTAGAAAATTCATGTTTTTTTTTCATATATCCAAAAGCACTATAGTTTTATAAAAGTGTTGTTGGTAAAGTGTTGCTAGTCCTATAGAATCACCACTAGTGCTATTACTTCTTCATAGCACTTTTTTTCACCTTTAAAACAAATAGAAAAAAATTAGATTAATAGTAACGGAGTCTACCTAAGCTAGAGAAGAGTATGTGACTCCTATGACCATCATCAAACCTGTATTTGGAAATGATATTGAAAATATATAAATGGTAAAATAAGGATTTTATATTCAATTGCAAAAATACCACTAGAGAAGCAATAACATTGTTGACGCTTTTATCAATTGATGACACTTTTACTTTTATGACTATGAACCTTAATTTTAAAATAAAGAGTGATAGCACCATCACACCTATAATTTTTGAAATGCTTTCACCTATGGATTTAGAAAATTAATTCTTAGTTATGATATTTATCATCTCATAAAATATGCAATGAGGGTCCCCAACCAAGGGGGAGCAAGAGCCCTAAAAAATGTAGTAAAATAGAAATATTGCTTATACAAGATGTAAATTAGATGCTCAAAGAAATAATATGGTGACTATATGCAACTATGATAATCAAAGTAAAGTGATAATGTAATAAAATAAAAAATTAGAGAGATATGAGACAAATATAATGATTAAAGGTAAGAAGAGAAAATAATATAACCCAAACAAATATGTAGCTTCAAGATACCAAGGTTGGTCTCCCCTTGGGTTGAGGAAGCTTGATGAGCTTAATTTTTCCTTGAAGATACTTTAGAGATTGAGCTCTTGAGATCTTGAGAGATTGATTGCTTGAATGCTTGCAAACTTAGGATCTTAGGTGTTTGAGATCTTGAGAGATTGAAAGATAAAATGCTTTAGATCTTGAGTGCTTTTACAAGATCATGATATGATTTTGGCATAATATTTTCATACTTGAAAATGAATTCCTATGAAATTTGGTAGAGTTTTTTTATAATCAAAAGACTATATAAAGTGTTATCTTTATAGGAATTCATGGCTTCTTGAGGAATGGATACATTTAAGATGATAGGATTAATAAAGGTAAGATTATGAATTTTTATTAAGATGCAACTAATGGCTTGGAGCTTGAAAATGGTAAATTTTGAGCTTTGGATTTTTGTTGAGAAATTAGACTAATATGATTAGGTCAATTTCGATGGGCATCTTAGAAGATAGTAACTATGAAGCTTATTATTTTGGTGTATAAAAATTAATAGAGTGTGATAGTGTTTATGGGGCTAATGAACCAAAACTTTTACCAAAATGACCATTTCTAGTTAAGTTAGGTGGAAATTATTAAAAAGTTAAATTTTACAAAAACACTATAACAGAGCAAAAGTATTATCAATGCTTTTGCTCATGCCCTGATACTTTTGCTTTTAGATCAATAAATGATCATAAATTGGGGTTGAATATTATTCATTTAATTTGGGTGCTTAATTAGTTGATTGATGAAGTATTGGTAAACTTAGAGACTAAAAATGTGCGCAAAATTAGGTATCTTCATGTGTCTCTTTTGTGTGCATTTATTGCATGATGAAAGCGTTAAAAATTGAATTGATATTAATGGACTAATTTTTATATAAAAATATTTATTGTTTCTTAGTATTAGTGATGCAAGAAGACTGGTGCTTTTGATTATTTAATTAATATAATGTTAAATTTTATGTTTTTTATAGAATTAAATGTTGTGATATATTGATTGCCCCTATCAAGTTTCAAAGGGAAAATCAATTTATATCAATAAAATGTAACTTCATCATGATTCACACTAGTGCTATGATAAAGAATTGAGGATAAATAATGAAAATGGGCTAGGGATAACATGTTAGGGGATAAAACAAAATATTTTTTATCTTAGAGAAAAATCTTAGTAATTTTTGATGACATAGCACACGTGCCCACCACACAAAGCAAACCAAGTGGGACCACCTATAGATGGAGGATGACACCATGTCTAGGTAAGAACCTAAAGCATAGATTAAAATTTTTTATTTTTACCTATGAATACATGCCCAAGAAATAGATAATGGTTTTACACTAGTGTTTTTACATGTCAATGATGCTTTCATTCCTTGGTGGTGCTTTTTCTGCACATAAGTGCTTTCATTCATTGGTGGTGATTTTTAAAAATATAAGTGCTTTTATTCCTTGGTGTTGTTTTTTGCACACATAAGTGCTTTCACCATCCATTCAGTGTTTTTGTTTCTTAGTGGAATTTTTACCACTCAATGATACTTTTACCAATGGGACTACACTTTTTATTTTTTTATATTTTGCTTCATTTTATAGTTGATTATGCAAGCATTGAGGCTAAAAAATTGAATGGATTGACCTATTTTCATGAGAGGCTATAGACCCCATATTATGGGAAGATATGGTTTCATGCACTTAAAGTCATATAGATAATGTTGGGGTTAATGAACTATACATTGCTAGTTGCAATAAGGCTTTACCACATAGCTCTAACAATAAATTCAAGCTCAACCAAGTCTTATTGATAATCCTAGCCAAGAGATGGTATTAAAAAACAAACATCTTCCAATTGTTATGTAGGCAACTCATTGTCACACTCAAGGATGTGTGGTAAATTTTAAATTTTTATTAGAGAGACATTGATCTAGATCAAGTAGTACTAGAGAAGGAACTTAAATCAGCTAACAAGGGATATTAACTTATTTATTGTTATATCTACTATTGATATAAGTGTTTACTTCATAAGGGGCTACTTGGATAGGCAAATCACCTTACTATGTATCTTGGTGTTGGAAATTTTATAGATGACAACAATAAGAGGGTGGTACATTATAGGGCAGGTGGTGGTAGACATGTTGAATTAGTAGACCATGTCCACCTAGGCCTAATGGTACTTGTACGACTATATCATTATGTACATTGGATCATATATATATATATATATATATAAGGTAGGGGTATCTCATGCTACTCACTAATTCAAGTCTGGGTATGGGATTACATTACTATCATGAGAACATTAAGGATACCAGGAAAGATAGAAAATATCAAATCTCCAACTTCATACAAATAAAACTATTATATCACTAGGGATACCAAGGAAGATAGAAAATTCTAATACTTCAACTATATATAAATGGTATTTAAATGTTGAGGTAGGGTACGAGAGACCTAATAGGGAGATTTTAGGTATGGTTAGGAGGATCATTGATGACTTGTAGTGGAAACAAGTTATTTTATGTAGGATAATAGGAGCAATTCATATAGTAATTCTATATGTAGCATCCTAGTTGGTAGGATGATGCCTTCCAACTAGCTCATGTTAGCCAAGCTAAGTGGCTAGTGGAACCATAGGAAGGATGGGAGATCCTCCATTTTTATGCCACAGTATGCTAGTTTAGAAAGCTATAAGGAATATTAGAGGTTCCTATGTGGTATTAGAGTACCACATGGGAGATGGGTTTAGACTATAGTCAGACCCAAATGCTTATCTTGAGCTATATATTAATGATCAATGATACAAAATTCTAGCAATAATAATCCTAGGATGAGTGATGGTTACTAGGGATGGTATCAAACCATCTATTCCATAAGGATATCTATTGGTGGTCTACGGATAGGGGAGTGGTCGAGGCTAGAGTAGAGGGATAGGAGAGTGGAGAAATCAATGCCACATCTAGTGAGGTAGTATAGAGTGTACCACTAATAGAGACAATGTAGACAATAGAAATGGCAATAGTAGAATCATTATCACCATTGCCAATGATCATAATAGGTGAGGCAATATCTAGTAGACTATCTATATCTATTACAGAGATAGAGATAGATGCTCTAAAAATGTTGGTGATAAGCTTATAGGCTATTCTCATAGCATGATTAACAAAGAGGGACCAACTAATAGAACTAGTCATGGTGAGAAAATAAACTATCTAGAGTATAACTATAGAGTGAGATTTAGAAATGATAAAAGTTATGATGGTAGAAGAGGTTGACAAGAACTAGATGGTTTAAATCCTAAGAGACTAGATGGTTTTTATCTAGTAGAGACATGTGATAGAGTTGTCTTAGGTATAGGGAGACATATAGATGGATATTGAATAGGTGACTCACTATTGTATTGCATACCATGTGAAATCCTCATAGTTTGTCACTTATCTTCGCCTATAGGGACATGGACATAGACACGAACACACTCATCATCTATTATGTGTTAATCTTAGAGGCAAGTTAGGATATCACCAACAATACAAGGAGGAGGAGTATTAGAAGCACTTTATATGGGTTTATAGAGCTAGCTACCCCAATAAGCATTTTTTTGTTGTTGTTTGTAGCCTTTTTTGTGTACATGATGTACAATGTATAAGGATGGACATGATATATTATATTATATATTTGAGATATTCTATGTACACACACACACACACATATATAGAAGTAGTTTTCTTTAGTGATTTATGATGAGTCTTTAATATGATTAATTTATGTTATGGCTTGTGTTATATGATTAAATACTATATTTTTAATATGATCATGGTTAGTTTACATGATTTAAATTATGTTATGAGAAATGATTCATTTGATTAATGATGCATGATAGGATGAAAAATAAATTTTTTGATGATTAGATTAAATTATTTGATGTTTAATTTTGATTAATGGTGCATGATTGGATGATAATTAAATGTTATGATGATTAGATTAAATGTTTTAGGTGAGGTAAAATGTGTTAATAATTTGATGATTGTATAAGATTAGATATCATGGTTTTTCATGACATAGTTCATTATATATGTATGATAAACAATTTATTTTCCTAAGGGGAATTTAGATAATGGCAAGAATCATTACTATATTACAAAATATATATAGCTATATATAGATACAAATATTCCTAAGGAAACATTAATTGGTTTGCACAATGGACTTTAGCTAAGATAAAATATTTTCCTATGGGAGTTTTAGTGATCATACAAGATATAAAGTTATGTATAGCTATATGCAGATACTTTCCCAAGGGGACTTTAGTTAGATTTGATATTTATCCAAGGGTACTTTAGTTAGCTTTGCATAGATGTAATTTGGATTACTTTGATATTTTTTCAATGGGACTTTAGTCAGCTTTGCCCAAGGGAACTTTTGTTAACTTTGAGATTGGTCCAAGGAGACTTTACTTAACAATGAGATTTTTCTAGTAGGACATTAATTAGTTTTTTCATGATACAAATATGTATAATTATATACAAAAATTTTTGAATAAAGGTTTGATATTGTTAGAATTTACCAAAATAGACATGCAAAGCATTACACAAAATATGAAGAAAATATTAGAACTGATTGATTTATTCCATGGATCAACTTTGTATAAATAGCAAAGTTGATCATTGAGAGTTGTTGGATTACAAGAACTCATTAAATATGATCTATACTATACTGAGAGTTCACCTGACTCATGGAGGAGTGGAAACTCAAGTATGTCTATCCTAGTAGGACTTAAGAGAATAATTACTTATTCTAACACCCCCCCTTAAGTGATACTAGGGGAGTTTGATACAAATGAGTCCTAGAAATAGGGCCTAATGAGGTACTCATGTACATATATGTATTATTTGAAGAGATGGTAAAAACCACATGGGAAAAAACCATCTATAAAAAAAAAAAGAGATGTCTTCAGTTTGAGAAGATTGTCTTCACTGAAAAAAGAATGATGAGTCTCAGCAACAAGGCCTGATGAGGTACTCATTTATATTAATATGTGAGAGATGGGGAAAAAACCACTTGGAAAAAAACCATCTATCATAAAATAAAGATAGAGGCATGTCTTCGTATGGTGAATATTATCCTCATTGAAAAAAGGATGAGTCACGACAACTTGGCCTGATGAGGTACTCATGTACAATTTATAATTTAGGAGAGATGATAAAAAACACATGGGAAAAAACCATCCTCCAAGGAATACAACAATAAGAATAAAGGAGAGGTGAAATATATATGTTTTTTAATGCAGTTGTTTTACACCAAGTTTCTCTCGCAACAAAATGTAACACAGATAAGTAAATGACTTGGTGAAGATATCTACAACTTGATTTTCAGTCGGAATATAGTCTAGGTATATTCCCCTCTCTTAATATGTTTCCAAATAAAGTACATGTGAATCTCAATGTGCTTGGTGTGCTGATGCTCAACTGGATTACGTGCAATATGAATTGTGCTCTGATTGTCACAGCAAATAGTAATAGGTTTATCATGGAAAAAATAAAATTATCTTAGTATCTAACAAAGCCAAAGAGCTTTCATACTTGCCAAAACAACTACCCTGTATTCTACCTCTATAGATGATAAAGCCACTGCTTGTTTTTTTTGCATGACCAAGTAATTGGTGAAGAACCAAACAAAAAATATAGCTAAAAGTTGAAAATCTATTTTCTACTGAACCTGACCAATCAGAATCTATGTAACCAATGATATCCATGGATATTACCTCATATAAGAGCCCAAAGTGAGTAGTGCCTTGCAAGTAGTAGAGGATTATTTTTGTTTCTTACCAATGACTAAAATGAGGTTGATATGAGAATTTGGATATCAAGCCAACAACATATGAGATATATGGGCAAGTATGAGTAAGGTATAAAAGACTCCCTACAATTTGATGGTATAGAGTTGAATCACATAGAGGGGATGTGCAGTAAGTACTTAGAGTGACTCTAGACTAGAAAGGTGTAGAAGAGGGTTTGCAATCTGTCATCTTAAACCTTTGAAGAAGCTCTAGAGTGTATTTTTGTTGACACAATAAAATTCCTACATATGTTTGATTTATTTGAATCCCAAGGATGTAATGAGCTAAACCCAGATGAACCATTTCAAATTTTTCACAGAGGGATTCTGTGATAGTATTAATATGAGTGAAGTCACTACCAGTGAATAGTAGATCATCAACATATAGAACAAGTATGGTGATTTTATCTTCATCTCTCCAAATGTAGACTATGGCATCAGACTCACAATGAGAAAAACCTAAGGAAATAAGGAGTCCATTTTTTTGTACCAAGCTCTAGGATATTTTTTGAGGCCATAGAGAAACTTACTTAGCCTAAAAACAAGGGAGGAGTCTTGAGTGAACCTAGTAGGTTGTTCCATGAATATCTCTTCCTTTAAGTCCTCATTTAAGAAAGCACTTTTTACATCCATTCGAAATACATGCCACTTTTGAGAAGCAACTAGAGCAAGAACCAGTATAACAGAATCCATTTTGGCTACTAGTGCAAAATTTTTAGAATAACTAATCCCTTCAATTTAAGAGAAACCTCTGGCTACCAGGCGAGCTTTGTGTTTGTCAATTTCTCCATTAGGTCCATATTTCATTTTGTAGATCCATTTATATCGAACTAACTTCCTTCCTTTAGGTAGGGAAACTAAATCCCAAGTTTTTTTTTTATTAAGGAAGAGAATTCATTTTCCGTTGTATCATCTCATTCTTTAATACCAATTACTTTGAAGGATTGAGTATCTATAGAAATGGACTGACAGACAAGACCAGAGCCTATGGAGTTGCTTAATATGGATGATGGAAGATTTTGGATGAATGGAGTAGCTTCTTTAACAATGGTGTTGGCCCATTTTGGCATAGAATAGGGAATAGTAGGAGTGGCAAGACTTTGAGTTGGAGTTATAGGATCCTCATATTGATCATTAATCTCTAAATTAACCTTTACTGTTGGTTCTTCATTGTATTGAGCCTCTAAATTAGTCTCTAATGTTGTTTAAGAGAATCAATTGAGGAAGAGGATGGTTGAGGATCTTTATGAGGGAATTTTTCATCAAATTGAACATTCCTATGAAAAAAGACCTCATGATTTATGGGATCAATGAGCCTATATGCTTTCATTTCCTTACAATAACAAACAAATATGATATTTTTGCTTTTCTTGTATAGAGCCTTCCTTTTCTTATTTGGGATATGTGCCCAAGCAGTACACCCAAAATTTTTGAAGAAGGAGACATCAGGTTTTGATCCAGTCCATGCTTCCTTAGGAGTTAAATGGCCAAGAGCTTTGTGAGGTGTACAGTTTTGAATATAGTTTGCACAGTTAATTGCTTTTGCCCAAAAACTTTTGAAATATCTCTTGAGTGAAGCATACAGTTGGCCATTTCCTTTAAAGTTCTATTATTCCTATTTTCAATACCATTTTTCCATGGATTATGGGAGACAGAATGTTGATGAATTAATCTATGACTTGATAGAAAATTTGAGAACTCATTATTGAAGTATTACCCCCCATTATCTGTATGAATTTGCTTGATTTTGCAATAGGTCTAATTTTCAACTAAGGCTTTGAATATTTTGAAGTGGGATAGAACATCACTCTTGTATTTGAGGAAGCATACCCAAGTTCCTCTAGAAAAATCATCAATGAAGGTTAAAGCATATTTTTCTCCTTTGAAATAACGCTCTGGGAAGACCATCAAGTCACTATCGATTAAATCTAGAGGGGATGAGGCCTTTATATAACCACTAGGGTGGAAAGGATCTTGATTTTGCTTTCCAAGAGAACATTCAGGACATACTCCATCAATAGAAGAAACTTGTGGTAATCTTGTTACCATTTCATGGGTGTTCAATTCTTTTAGCTAATTATAACTGAGGTGCCCAAACCTTTCATGCCAAATTTTTCTTTCAATATCTCCATGTGCAACAAAATAGGAGGCCCCTTCTAAACTTTTTGAATCCTTTGCATTGAAATAGATGAGTATTATGATCAATATATCCTTTGGCTATGACAGAGTTGGTATCTTTAAAGTCTCTTATCTCAACTCCTATTGGTGAGAAGAGAACTATTTTTCCATTTCCAGAAGTGCAAATTTGATAGACGAAGAGGAGATTTGTTGCAATGTTTGGAACATAGAGAACATTATTGATATAACCACCATAAATGGATATGTCACCTTTTCCTTTGACTAGGATAAAGGATGAATCACCAACTTCTATGCTACTTGTTGAACTTGAGAAGATTGAAGATAATGACTCATCTGAAGAAGTCATGTGATGAGTTTCTCCTGAATATAGAAGCTGTTGGTCCGAAATCTGCCACAGGAAAGGATTTTTACAATTGCACCCTAGACCCGGCCAACATTGAAAGGCTGGAAGCAAGAAATGGCTTCCAGACCAATCTCCAGAGTGGGCTGGTTCCCTTTACTATTCTAAATTTCTAGTTAAAGATAAGGGTTGCTGGAAAGAAATCAAAAGTTGCAGAAAGGAATGGGAAATATAGCCACAGGCCAAAGTGATGGGATCGGAAGATAACAGCAGGAAACTTAAAAATGCGACAACAACAAGTAACATAATATGTCAGCTCAATTCTCACACAACTGTATGTAGCAAATCTCTCCAATATTACACTCCAAAAATCATACTCTCACGACAGCACTTAAATCCAAGATGCAAAATTTAAATACAACAACCATTAAGAAATACGAATACTATAAGAAATGCAACCTGACAGAAAAGAAAATCACTCATACAACCATTGTTGAAAATCTGAAGCCAATACTTTTATTCCTGCAGATACAATTCCAGTTTCTAGCAGAGAACTCTCCAACCACCCTTTCAAATGAAGCTTACATTGGTTTTTATAGAGGGTCGTCCTCTTTGCAGCATTAAATATTTGAAACCGACTTCCTTGTGATCTACAATTATGCATTGGAAATTATGCACATGATCCCCTTAATTGCAGCCTTGGAGACCCACAAAATTGAATGCAATGTACATGTCAGCTTCGAAGAACCACCTTCATTAAATTTGTTTTTTAAACATGTGCATGAAAAACCGTTAAAATGATCCACGACCAGCAGTTTCGAACCAAGAAAATATTTAATTTTGGTGGCCTGGGTGCTCTTCGACCTTGACCGCATTGAAAATCTGCAAAGCATTTAATTCGGGGCAGCATTTAATCTTCGAAAATCGGAAAAACCTCCTCGAAACTCACAAAAATGCTTTGGGCCAACAATTTAAGCATTAATAATTAATAATAACAATAAATGTGGCAAAAATGACAACATTCTTGGCAGCTCGCGGGGTATACAACTCGCTGTATGCAATAATCCAGGCCTGAATCCATTGGGCACAGAGTCATATTAGAACTGTAAACTAGCTGCGGTGGTACATGTCAGGGGACTGCTGCAATCATCTTCTGCTGAAAAAGCTGAAACTGAAAGAACCTGCATATGACTGGTTATGAAATGCGACAAATGGAATGCGATAGTGGAGTGAGCTCCTGCGATTGCACAAGCGGTGAATGCAATGGAGTGATGACAATAATGAAATGATAGATTGACAAAGCAATGTGGTAGACATAATAACAGAATGTTGTTGTACTACCATCTACAATGGATGGAATGAAAGTGAATGAACGGATGGAATGGAAATGGAAGTATGAAAAGTGTGGAATGAAAATGAACTAGACTATAAAATAAATGCATAAAATGACATAACTTAGAGGAAAGGGATAAGAAGGAACGGGAATAATAGGAATGGGGAAAAGAAACAACAGCCGTGGCTTGTTTCTTAACTACAGAAGAAAAAGAAGTAAAAGAAGGAAGATGAAGAAGGGAAAGGAAGAAAAGGAGAGGAGAAAGAAGAAATTTCTAGAAATCCACCAACTGCTGGGAGGAGAAAAATAAAGGAAAAACAAGCATCTACGGCTCGCAGGCAACAAGAGCCGAGATGAATAAATAAAAACAATACCTCTTTTTTTTTTTTTTTTTTTCTACTCTTTCTATTTTTTTTTAAAATATTATATACAATAGTTCACGACATGATTGGCATGTCGCCACCAGACACCTAGTCTCAGAGGGTTATCCAATAAATCTGCAATGTCCTGACCAGATCTGATCATACTTAAGTCGGTCCTTGAAATTGGGCTGGCTTCTTCCTGAAGTTCTCCATGTTTCAGACACTGGCAAGTTATCATGTTGTATACCAATACCAACACAATTTACAAATAATGCAAAAAAGAAACCCCACCATCTTGAAGAGTTCTTTGAGTGTGTACTGAGAACAGGTTCCTCCAACTCTTGGATCTGATCACAGAAATTGTCCAGCAACAGTCCTTTCTTTAGGATCTCTGCAGACTCTACCTGTTGATCTGACATATTTAACAGGTTCTGACTAAATGCTTGTATGTCGTGCCCTGGGATACAAACAGGGTGCAAATATGTGACCTCCTTGTGCTCAGGTTCTACCACTTGAATCTCTTCTTCTTCTTCGCTTATATCCTCTGGATCCATCTCCTTATGAAAACTGCAAGCAACCATATTGTTCATTTCCAGGAAATTTCTTGCATAGTCCAATCCTTGGCTTTGGATGAGATCTGTCCCTTGAGCTCCACACAAGCGCATCTTAGGTTTCTGCTCAGTATAAGGGATCTGGCATGAAAAATACTGCACGGGATAGACAGGAGCAGCAACTACTAGAGAAAGTGATGGAGTTTCTCCCCACGGTAATTTTCTTGATAAGAGCAAAAGCTATTATGCTCGCACTGCTTCCTCAAAAATTTGTGGGAAACTTCGTTCACCTGATTGTAGCAAGAGGAGGCCTATGTCAGAATGGAAATCTTGAACATAGAAGAGGTGGGCTTGGGTGGGTGATGGTCAGATTTTTTCTAGAATTCTCTTCCAGCTTCTCAAGAATCGGACATTGAAGTTTGTGATGCTCTCTAGAGGTGCTCTCTTGATGTACATTAAAAACTGATAGAGATCCAAAGAACTGTAAAAGGGATCTTCGTCAAATCTTCTGATTAGTGCTCCCGCTAGATCATCCCATGAATCGATGCTTTGATGCCTGAGCAGTCTGTACCACTGCAATGCCCTTCCTTCCAAAGACTAAACCAGAAGTCTGATCATGATATCCTTGTGATTTATGACATGGATCATTGACAAAGTAGCAATATCTTCAACATGCACCAGAGCCATGCCTTCGGTACCATCATATTTTTCCAGGGCCTTCAAGGCACCTTTGGGAATTTCATGTCGGATTTGGAGATTCAAAGGGCTAGGATCATCCCATCTAGGAAAAACCCTCACCTTTGTGGCAGTGGTCTGCGGGATCATGGCTATCACCATTAAGTCAGAGTCGCCAGATGAACATTCTTTGAACTTTTAAAAAAAATAGGCGTCCATGATCAAGAAATTCAGATCTTCAACTCACCAAAGTCGCCAGATGAACTTACAAATCTCTACTGTGAGGCCAAGACAACTCATAAAAAATCTTGAGACCTCCGGGTGTTAAAAAAAAATGTGGATCTTTTGAGACAGAAGAAGTCTGTCCCACCGGGCGTGCCAAAAATTGTTGGCACCGGTGGGTTTATCACTTTGGAAAATTATGCTTATCCCACCGATTATGAATTCTTGGAGACAAAACTTGTCTGTCCCACCGGGCGTGCCAAAAACTGTTGGTCCGAAATCTGCCACAGGAAAGGATTTTTACAATTGCACCCTAGACCCGACCAACATTGAAAGGCTGGAAGCAAGAAATGGCTTCCAGACCAATCTCCAGAGTGGGCTGGTTCCCTTTACTATTCTAAATTTTTGGTTAAAGATAAGGGTTGCTGGAAAGAAATCAAAAGTTGCAGAAAGGAATGGGAAATATAGCCACAGGCCGAAGTGATGGGATCGGAAGATAACAGCAGGAAACTTAAAAATGCGACAACAACAAGTAACATAAGATGTCAGCTCAATTCTCACACAACTGTATGTAGCAAATCTCTCCAATATTACACGCCAGAAATCATACTTTCACGGCAGAACTTAAATCCAAGATGCAGAATTTAAATACAACAACCATTAAGAAATACGAATACTATAAGAAATGCAACCTGACAGAAAAGAAAATCACTCATACAACCGTTGCTGAAAATCTAAAGCCAATACTTTTATTCCTGCAGATACAATTCCAGTTTCTAGCAGAGAACTCTCCAACCACCCTTTCAAATGAAGCTTACATTGGTTTTTATAGAGGTCTGTCCTCTTTGCAACATTAAATATTGGAAACCGACTTCCTTGTGATCTACAATTATGCATTGGAAATTATGCACACGATCCCCTTAATTGCAGCCTTGGAGACCCACAAAATTGAATGCAATGTACATGTCAGCTTCGAAGAACCACCTTCATTAAATTTGTTTTTTAAACATGTTCATGAAAAACCGTTAAAATGATCCACGACCAGCAGTTTCGAACCAAGAAAATCTTTAATTTTGGTGGCCTGGGTGCTCTTCGAACTTGACCGCATTGAAAATCCGCAAAGCATTTAATTCGGGGCAGCATTTAATCTTCGAAAATCGGAAAAACCTCCTTGAAACTCACAAAAATGCTTTGGGCCAACAATTTAAGCATTAATAATTAATAATAACAATAAATGTGGCAAAAATGCCAACAAGAACCCAATATTTTGATGAATTTTTTGTGATATTGCCTTGAACATTTAGGTATTTTCCTATTTTATTATTAGTGTCTATATTTTGATCCTTCATTGCTACCTCTAGTTGTTGTAGTCTTTTCCAAAAAAATTCACAGAATGACCATTCTTTTTACAGTGAGTACAAGTAATGGAACTCCTTTCTTTCTTTTTGAATTTTTCTTTAGTAGAGGTGGATGCTACTAACGCTCTTGAGTAAGAGGAAGAGAAATATATCTCATACTTTGCAATTTTTGTTTCTTCTCTAGTTAGCCTATCACAAAATTCCTCTAAGGAGGGCATTTTAAAACTTGCACTAGGAGCATCTTTTGTAGATAAAAAGGTGGTTGCCAAAATTTGAAATACACCATTTAATTTAGAAAGAATTATATAGGTGTATTCTTATTATATTTTAGAATTGCCATTGCCTTTGTATTAAGTGAGGATTTCTTTAAATTTGGTGAGAAATTCAATAATATTGCTGAAATCTTTAGGAGATAATGCAGTTAATTTTGCCTCTAGCTGCATTGACCTTATTTGATCTACTTTTCCAAATAATTTCTTTAGTTTCTCCCAACTTTCATAAGGATTTTTACAATTTCTAATGTGAAACCATAAGCTTTCATTTACATTAGTTCTTATAATACCCATTTTTTCATACATCTTCTCTTTATGAACAAATATTTCATATTCTTTTTCAAATTCAGGTTTCTTCTCTTCTAGCAGGTGTGTGAGCCATTTTTGAGAAATGAGAATTAAGATTTTTGGTTTCCATGTATGATAGTTATGAGGGGTGAGAGGATCAATTATATTCATTGTATTCATTTTTTCAAAGAAATTTAAAGTGAACCAATAATTCCCCCCTTAACTTCAAGTATATTATCTTAGAGAATACAATGTAGCTTTAAAGAAGGAAACAAAAGCCTGAAAGAAATACCAATCTCATCAATTTACCTGCCCTGATGAGAGGGAAACTATAAGTAAATGAGGAGGTTTGATTAATCTGAATTAGGCTAATGAAGCAATAATATATATTTATTTATTTTTATTTTTTTGAATTTACATGGTGGAATTGGTAGTCACCATGAATCTAGGTAGGCTGTTCAGCTTTTTATGGCCACCACAGTATTCTGTGTTGTCCACCCCAGAAGCTACCACATAGATCTTCATGTTGTCCGCCCCTATAACCACCATGCCACAATCATTTTAAACCTTTTACGCCACTAAAAGCACCAGGAAAGGGACAAGCGTTTAGTCCGACGAGGCCCGAGATTTGAACCTTTGACCTCCGCCCCCCTTATGGGGTTTGGATGAACCAATTGGTCTACACCTCGGACCTAATTAAGCAATAATATTAGGCCAAGCCTTTATACTTATTATTCTCAATACTCGCCCTTACGAGAGGGAAACTATAAGTAACGAGAGGAATGATATGTGGAACTTAGGATTTTGAGGCAAAGATAATCCACCAAACCAATATATTGTATTTCTCATAAACCCACCCTTACTTGAGGGAAACTATAAGTTTTTTAGAAGTGCAATACTTGTAATATAGGTGAAATTGGAAGAGCTCTAAAAAAATAATTTAATTCATTATTTAAAGGTGTATTGAATTAAAAAATAATTTTTGAAAAAGGAATTGAAATGAAATGAATTTTATGACCAAGTGGTTGATTAGTTTTCATCCAAATATATTTCCTTTTAGAGAAATGAAATATTTTTAGTGATAGAGTACTTTTTTATGAATACTTTTGAATAAAATTGAATAAAGCAAGAGGTGGCAAATATAATTGCCACTAAATAAACTATAAGAGGGATTGAATAAGGTAGACACACAACCCCCCATCAAAAATCAATACTAAATGGTGCAATAATTAGAACCTTTATCCCCCCCTCCAAAAAATACCTTTGTATTTACTATTGTTACAATTGACTCTTTTCACTTGTTGAAGATATCCTTTGTAAAAATATAAAGCCTTAGTGAAAAAAAGTCAGAAATTTTGTTAATATAAATACAAAGCCATCTTCATAATTGAAGGGACTATAAAATTATCATTAAAAAAAGGCTAATCTAAGGAGAGGAGAAAAAAATATATGAAGAATGCTTTTGTATTATGACATAGAAGACATGGTCAGCTTCTATCCCAAAGGACAAGGGCAAAGTTACACCACGTAGGAGTGAAGACACTCCTAAGAAAAAACTTATTCGATTTTTAATGATGATGAGACCTCTGCATAAAATAAAGAAGACACATTTGGATTCTTAGATACCTCTCTACCAAATGAAATGGATCCCCCTGCAATGAAACAAATGTTGTAAAACCTGTAGATGCAATTTTTAATAGACCCAGCAAATTCTCTTTGGAATGTATTGCTCTACACAGTAAAAAAAGACGTAGGTGGAAGCCTTTGAATTAGGGTTTGTCCTTTGTTTTGTAGTCGTAGACCCAAACTTCCTGATTTTAGAAATTTTTTAACCTATAGATGAGATAGATAACAAATGAGGCAAAAAAGGAAAAAAATTAATGTCGATTACCAGAAGAATGCTTGATGACATATTATCTAAAAATAATAAAGAAAATAATCGAAGTGACAAATTGTCTATTGAGAACTAAGCAGAGATCATAAAAAATTAACCAAGCTTCTTGAATATTGGAATGCCAAAGTAAGAGGTTTTAATTCCTTAAATAGAAGCTTATTAGTCTCTATAAAGAGCACACATAGGGACAGCTATGGGGTCGGACGAGCTGGGTGTGAGAAGGAGAGAAAATATATATATATATATATATATATATATATATATATATATATATATATATATATATATATATATATATGCATATGAGTAGGGCATAAAAAATCACCTAGAATAGGATGCAACATTGATTTAATTTTTTAAAGCGAATTATTTTCATTTAGAAGGGAATTTTTATAGAGGAAAGGATTGGAGAAAACAAAAAAAAATAGAAAATATTCAAGTTGCATATAAAGAGCAGTGAATACTATGAATTAAAATTTTGAAATTTTGCATCAATGGTAAAACAAAAATTAGATAAACTGAGAAGGTATTACCATAAGCAAATATCTCCAAAAAAATTGCATATAAGATCAATCTACAATATGTAAAAACCTTTTTCCTTTTAAAATAACAAAGAATAAGATATTAAGAACCAGTTCTTGAAACCTCCTTCAAGAGAGAATGCTAGAAAAATCTATCCTGCTCTGGTACCATGTTAGGATTTCCCAAAATAGACATGCAAAGCATTACATAAAATATGAATAAAAGAGTAGAAATGATTGATTTATTCCATGGATCAACTTTGTATAAATAGAAATTTTGATCATTGAGATCCATTGGATTACAACAACTCATCAAATCTGATCTAGACTATACTGAGAGTTCACCTGACTCATGGAGGAGTGGAAAATCAACTATGTCTATCCTAATAGGACTTATGCGAATAATTACTTATTCTAACAGATATTTATCCCAAGTTGGAGTTTTGTTGAGATACAAAAGATAAAATATATTATTTTTGGTGATCCAAATCAAATTACCAAGAGCGTTTTATGATTTACTAATATTTTAAAATTTATTTATCTTTAAACAAACATATAAAGTTCTATTACTTGGATTAGAGAACTTTTAATTTAGCTTTACCTATAGGACTTTTGATTTTGCTTTGTCTAAAGGAATTTTAATTAAGCTTAGCCTAAAGTACTTTTGATTTAGCTTTAATAGATCTACCTTTAAATAAATTTATAATGTTCTTATACTCAAATTGATTTCCTTGTAGAGAAATGTCATAGAGGAATTTTGATTATAGATTGATTTGATAATGGATTATTCCCCCAATGTGGAGGAAGTATATATTATCAACTTGTTTCCTTGATGCATTGTGATACATAGGATATCAAATATGATATGATTTATATTTCCATAAAAAACACACCTATGAACCTCATTGTATTCATCATGTGATAAGTGATTAAATATTGGAATATGTGAGACATAAGATTGATATTACCATCAATTTTTACAAACCTTAAAATATTCATCATGTGATAAGAAATTGATGAGATAGAAGATGAATATAGAGTGTATTGGTGTTGCCATTGAAATCTATGAAAGTCACAATATTCATCATGCATCAAGTAATTGATGAGATAAGAGAGACAAAATAATAGATGAAGATAAAGCTTGAGGTAAACTAGTTGATAAATTTTGAGATATATTATGTTGTATGAACCATGAATAATTTGCAAGATGGTACAATAAGGACATGCTTGCATTAGTCACCTAGTAACAGAAAAATAATTTTTCCTAAGTAGGATCATCATTTTCCTATCATTATGGATCCATGACTTGATATGCAATAGGTAATCCAAGCAGGGACAAGCATGTGCATTTAGATAGATATGAAGTTAGGTAGACACAAGAAAGTAGTGAAAAGTACATAAAAGCAAATAGGTTGTTGATGTAGATGCAAATAGAATGTCATTTAATATTATTTTTTGTAAAGTGTAGCAAGGTGATAAGTGCCTAAACCATTCTTGATGGTTATAATGTACGACCCTAGATAATTAGGCTCAAACTTACCTTTGATTTTGGTTTTGGATTTGGTATTTTTTAAATTATTTTTGGGTAAAATATCACCAACTTCAAAGGATTAAGATCATACCTTTTTATTATAGGTACATATAAATATTTCCTGGTAAACCCTCAAGTTTTCTAAGGCAAGGATCTATTTTTCATGAAGTAGTTCGAGTTGGCTAAGATAAGAAAGATGATAGTCATAACTAACAAATATATCTTGGAATAAAATATGCAAGGAAGGATCCTCTACATTTAAGTGAACACTTCTTAAGTTTTGTAGACCAAAGCAAAGGGTGTCCCATTCTGCAAGTTCCAGTATAAGTGCAATATACCTGTAATGTAGGGTACAACTAGAGATACCAATCCCTACATTTTTTGCTAATGATCATTTTGAGTATTCTGACAAGAGTCTTGTTAGATGCTTTAGCCTTACCATTGCCTTAAGTATAGTAATCCATAGACAATTTATACTATATATTTTAATTAGCGTAAATATTTTAGAATAAAAGGGTGTTCCACTGTTAGATATTAAAATAGAAGAGATGTCACAATAAATAAGGATATAATTAAGGATAAACATGGAGACTTGGATGCCAATGGTTAAGGGTAAAGGTATGGATTTGACCATTTGGTGAAGTATTCAATAGCCATGATGATAAACTTATGTTTATCAAGTGATAGGGTATTAATATTTCCAATGTTGTCCAATATCCAAATGGAGAAAGGTCATGAAGAGGTAAAAATTAGAGGGATTGAGATGAAACATGGATAAAGTTGTCATGATCACTTATCACACAACCTAACATAGTTGCAAGAGTAATTTTCCATGAAGGTCTAGTAATAACCCATCTATAGGAGTTTCTTGGTGATGGAAACACCACTAAAGTGACCACTGAATTATCCACAATGGGCCTCTTTGATCAATTTCTAAGCTTCAAATAAGTCTAAACACCTAAGTAGAATGCCATAAAGAATGTGGGGGTATAAAATATTGCAAATGATCACATTTCTACAAACTCGTTGCTTGAAGTTATTATGCTCATTGTAGTCCAAACCATCTACTAATATACAATCCTTGAGGTAGAGGAAGATATCCTTGTACCAAGGACCAAGCGATGAAACTAATTCTATGTGGAAGACCTCTAAAGAAATCTGACTAGATTCTAATATTGAAGGTTCCCTAATTTATTCAATGATAATCATATTTTTTTTTTCATCTAGCTCTAAGGGGATAAGGAATGCAGTTGATGCCATAAAAATGGGATGGCAATTGCTAGACCTAGGAATAGCATCAATATTAACTTTTTCAAAAGAAACAATTAGTTTATAGATGATGTATTTGTATGACTTGATCTTATCATGTTTAATTTGATATATACAATTGACCTGGTTGGACACTAGCTAGGAGTCTCCAAATTATAAAGGTTTCTAACCTAGAGAGCTAATGTTGAATGTAGCTCTAGGATAAGGGCTTCATCCTCTATGGTATTGTTGGTATATGAAAACATAATCTTAAAGGACAAAGGGACTATCTATAGTTGAGGAATGACCAATATTACTCCTACCTTACTCCTTTGACAAATATAGCACCATCAAAGTATAGAGTCCAAGATTTAGGTTGATTTACTTCTACAATTAAGATTGACTCATTAAAATATTCTATTACTAAGGGATGACTATATTTTAAAAGTGTGGCTACTAATTGGTTACTCATGACCTAGCCTTTCACAAAATTCTAATTGAAAAACTCAAGATCAAATTTGTTTAGTGTAATGACCTACTTAATAGTTCATCCCAACTAGTGAGGTTTAGACATGAGATAATGTAAGGGATTGACCTTTGCAATGACCAAGATATTATGGCTAAGTATATAGTGCCTAATATTTTGAAAGGTAAACACTATGGCTAGGCAAATATTCTCTATGTATGTATATTGGACTTTGTAATTAACTAAAGTCCTATTGATATAGAAAATATCCCTTTTTCTATGTTGGTCATCACACTACACTAACATATATACTAAGGTATAGTTTATGGTTTCTATGTATGTCCACAAGGGCTTTTAGGGATTAGGTAGGATAAGGACTAGCAATTATTTTGGGCCAAAAAATTTTGGGCACAATTATTTTGGGTTGATTCGGCCCAATTTTATAATAATTTGACCATTTTAAGTTTAAATTTCCAACATTACCACTAATAATAGTTAACCTTCTACATGTGTTTGGACACTATTCACCTGGATTTCAAAGTTTATTCACCAAATTTTTATAAATCCATTTTGAGGCTGACTCGTTACGCATAATCGTACCTAATAATCAACATCCAATTCTAATATCACATCTTTCCTTAAAAGCTTAGTTAAAGGTTGACACTTATTATCTAGTTGGGAGATGAATCTCTTGATGGTTTGGATTTTTTCTTGAAGGTTTCTAAGTTGGGTTATAGTTTGAGAGGATAGCATATTGATGATGACTAATATTTTATTATTATTAACTTTGATATCGCATCAAGATATAATTACCAATTTTTTATTGATGTAACCCCAAAAATGCACTTCTAAGGATTTAGGCATACCTTGTACTCCCTCAGCTACTAAAATATTAGATCTAGAACACGATATTACTAGTTTAAGGACTAATTGAGAAGGTCATCAATATAGTCTTTCACAATGTCAGGCATCATATCTTTAAATATGTATGTCATGAATCTCTGGTAGGAGGCTTCTATGTTCTTAGTCTAAGGGCATGACTTGATAATAGAAGGTTCCCCATAGCATGGTGAAATATATTTTTGATTAACCCTTAGGAGTGATGTTGTCCTAGCTATAGTTTGAGAATGCATCCATAAAAGAAATAATTCCATATCTTACAATCAAATCATTAATCATGTCAATGTTGGGTAGAGGAAAGTTTTCCTTAGGACATATGATGTTGATGTCCCAAAAGTGGTGCATATTTGAACATGGCCTATTTTCATATAAATAGGAACAACATTATATATCTAGTCATAATAGTCAATGGATTTGGTAAATTTAACATTGAAGAGTTTCTAGAGCTCCTCTTTGATTAAAAATACAACTTTTGGATGTATTTTATGTTGGACATTTTGAGTCCCTAAGCTAAAAGTTTTCATTGATGTCAAAAGGACCTATGTAAGTAAGCACTATGATTTTTTTCCACAAATATATTCATGAGAAGCAAATATTTTGATCAAAGATTCAAAAAGGGGTGCATGGCATTTGGTTCCAAAAGGAGCTTCAAGGGAAGCTTAGCAAAATATTTTTATGAAAACCAAGGAAGGTAAGGAAAGGTTTTATTTAAAACCATGGATGGCAGATTTGAAATGGGTTTTTCTTAAAACCCAAGTTGGATTTTTGTTTCATCAAAAAATGTGCCTCGATGATGGAGAAATTTAATTTTAAAGGTTTAGTCTAAATTTTAATTTATTTCAAATTTAAACTTATATTTAAAATTAAATAACAGAGTTTTCCAGCCATGTCCATCGATGTCATATATTTTATCATGCAAAGGTTCTAATATTTAAAGGGGTTTATTTTATCAACCAAGGAGGACACAGTTAATATTTCCACATTCGATTATCCCTCCTTTGAAATCATTGATTCCTCCCTTTCGATTTCATTTGCGCACTGCACGTGGAACAAGGGAGGAAGTTTGAAGGCATAGTTGGATAGGACAAAAATATAAGTATCAAAGGCTTAAAGCCTCCATGTGGGAGCCCTAGACCACATGGTAGGTGGAGAGTGTGCTAAGGCACACGACGATGAGGAACACGGGGTCAAAACCACCCGAAGACATTTTGCAAGGTATGCCATAATTTGATCAACAAAATTTTCAGGTGCATGAAATATTTTGAATTTGCTAAGGTTGTATTAAGCATCGATTTTCACGGAGAGTATAGTGGATTTAATTTTTGCATATGGCTAAGGTTTGATATTTGATTAATGTGGGATATTGCCTAAGAAGGCTTTGTGATTATTTTTAAGTACAAAAGTGTCGAAAGGAAGGATATAAAATATTTGAGTTATTTTATGGTATAAGTGGTTTTTGGAGTGACAAGGTTATGCAATGTTTTGATTTATTTTATTTTATGGTACAAGTGGTTTTAGGAGTGATAAGGAAGTTGTTCATTAATTCTTAAGAAGGTTTTATAATTAAAAGCATTGGTGAATACTATTGTGAAGTGGAGTAATGTTGATTATTTTGTAATCTTCTAATCCTTGTGAGGATTGGCAAAAGAATATTGTGATTATGGCAGATTTGCAAAGAGGCTTCTTCATCTTCATAAAATATATGGGCATATTATCTTATTTATTTATTATGGTGGTTGATTATAAAATACCTTTCGAGTGAAAAGGATTGATTGCGATTTCCTTTTCAAAAATGACTGGTCTAATGCTTCAAGTTTTTCTGAATTGAGAGTTGTTATTAAACCTTGTTTTATAAGAACTGTTGTTGAAGCCCATTGGTTGTGCAAAGAACTTGAACTTGAGTTAGAAAAGAACATGATTATCATTGTTATGTGATATTTGTGGTTGATCATTGTTGGAAACATTTTGAATTAGTTGATACATGCTTGGACTAGGGTTTGTGAGAAAATGTTGTTCCTTGAGGTATTTGGTTGAGTAGAGTTGATTGAGCCTAGTCAAGTGGATACATGTGGTTGTTCAATTTCCATAAAACAAACTATTCTATATTCTGAATTTGATTTGAGATTGATATTTGAGAATAGAACATATTGAGTCTCTAAAAATTCTCTTTATGCTTCTATGATATTGATTTGAGTTGAGATTTGGATTTGAGTATAGAAAATATTGAGTCTCTAACAATTCTCTTTATGCTTATATGAGATTGATTTGAGTTGAGATTGGGATTTTAGTATAGAACATATTGTGTTTCTAACAATTCTCTTTATGCTTCTATAATATGGAATTGAGATATTGATTAAGCATTGAGTATATAACATATTGAGTCCCTAACAATTCTCTTTATGATTCTATGAGATTGGACAAATTTTGTGTGAGCTTGTTAAGTAGATTTGAGATAAGTCTTTGAGAAGGCTTTTGGACTGATTTTGAGTAAGCTTTTGTGGAATCTTGCTATGCAGATTTGAGCAAGTCCTAGAGAGGACTTATTAAGTAATTTTGGACAAGTTCTGAGTGAGATTATTGAGAATATTTGGACAAGTTATCAGTTAGCTTATTGAGAAAATTTAGACAAGTTTTGAGTGAGCTTGTTGATCATATTTGAGCAAGTTTCGAGTGGACCTGTTGAGAAGAATTGAGTAGGTTCTGTGTGGACTTGTTGAGCATATTTGAATAGGTTTTATGTGGACCTGTTGAGCAGATTTGAGCAGGTTCTGTGTGGACCTATTGAGCATATTTCAGTAGGTTCTATGTGGACCTATTGATTATATTTGAGCATGTTGTGTGGACCAATTGAGCAGATTTGAGTAGGTTTTGTGTGGATCTATTGAGAATATTTGAGTAAGTTTTGTGTGGACCTATTGAGAAAATTTGAGAAGGTTCTGTGTGGACCTATTGAGAAGAATTGTACTAGACCGAATGTACTATGTTTAGTGTAAGAGATTGAGCAGAGTTGTGCTAGACTAACTGAACTATGTTTAGTAAAGTATTGAGATAGATGTTTAGAGGTGACATATTATAGAGGACAGTCTCGATGGATAAAGATCCAGTAGTCAGGACAATGTAAGACAGATTTGAGTGACGAGTCTTCAAGTGGAGAGAGATCCACCAGTCAGTGCAGCAAAGAGACAGAGTCTTCTATAATATCACTAGCTAGATTAGAAGGGGAAAGAGTTCTCCTATGGAAGAGATCCATGAACTTGAGATTAGGGGATCAACATCTCCTTTGGACAGAGGTCCATAAATATTGTAATTGGGAAGGATTCCCAAAATAAATTAATTGAGAAAATTTTAGTAAAATATTTTTTTCGTGGAGTATCCCACATTGGGTGAACCACGTAAATTATGGTGTCTTTATTGTATATTGTATTTTGTGCATTGCTTTTATTACTGTTATCTATAGAGTGCATAATATTGAATTGAAAGGAAAAGTAAAAAATGGTATTATACTTTTCACCCCCCTCTTAGTATAAGCTTGTGTTCTTCAATTGGTATCAGAGCGGGTTATTTCAGATTAGTTTGACATCTTGAACAAAAATTGGTCTAAGAACACAATGAATCAAAAGGATCAAAGTGACGAACCCTTAAATAATGTGGTACAAATATTTGTTGGAAGTGACTTCTTATATTGGTGTATGCTGATGAGATTTTACTTGATAGCACTTGGAAATGAAGTTTGGGATGCAGTGGAACTTGGATACGATTCATCAGTCAATACTCCTACATATAGGGAAGGTAATATTCTAATGCATGCAAACTCAAGATCCATGAATGCAATTATAAAAGGATTGTGTAGATCAAAATCTATGAAGGTTATGGATTGTAAAACAACAAAAAAAATATGGGAACTTCTGCATGAAATATATGAAGGAGATAAAAGATTCATAATGGCTAAGATTAGAAATCTCAAAGGAGAATTTGAGAACTTGAGAATGAAGGATGATGAAAACATTTATGATTATCTCAGTAAGATTGATGAACTTTTACATGAGATGAAAGGTCTGGGAATGAAGGTTGATGAATCTTATGCTTGTGATAAGATATCTAGAACTCTTCCAAAAAGGTATAGTGAAAAAGTTTCTACTATAGAAACATTAATTGATAGTGATTATTTTAAAAGGAATTCTTTTTTGGCATGCTTACTACTTTTGAGATAAGAATAAAATATCCTATTCCTCCGAAAGAAGCTACTTTTAAGGTAGACAAAAATAAAAAGGGAAAGAATATAGAATCGAGTAGTGAATCATCTAGTGATGAAGAAGCAAATTATGGCAGAAGAAATAGAGGTTCTAGAAGACCCATAGATCTAATATCTATCAAATGTTTCAATTGTGGAAAGTATGGACACTATGCAACATAATGCAAACAACCAAAAGGTAACAATGATGAAGAAAAATAGGATCATAGATACAGGGAATCAGAAAGACACAGGAACCAGAAGAAAAGTAAGGATGGACAAAGAAGACAAGTAAAAAAGTTCTAGAGACAAAAGATAAGCTACTATGCAAAAAATGCAAGTAAGTACTCAATTGATAGTGATGCTAGTTTTTCAGACAATGATAGAGATGAAGTCCTATTTATGGTTAAAGATAAAGATCCAGTGAAGAAAAGGACTCCGTTTATGCTCAAGTGTTTTAGATGTGGTAAATTTGGACATCTTGAAGATGATTGCACTAGGGATGGTTATAGTTTCAGTGATGATGATTTTGAAGATGCACTTGAAAGACAAGATGATAATCTTCTAATTGCTTTGGAAGATAAATAAGATGATCCTATATAAGACAATCCAAAAGGAAGTAATGATATGAAAAAAGGTAAAAAAATAGAGGAATATTCAGTAGAGAATGGCTATGATCTCAAGGGAGAACTTATCTATGCCCTTGACACAGTAAAGAAGGTTAGAAAGAAACACTCTAAGCTTGAAAATTAGTTTCAAGAATGTGATGAAGAAATATTATTGCTCATAGAGGATTTAGAAAAATCAAAGGCTAAGGCAAGCAAGTTCAAGGATAAATTAGAAGAAAATATTTTGGAATGTGAGAAGTTAGCACAAGAAGTGGCTACTCTAAAATAATATTTAAAATACTCCAAGATCAAGATTAAGAGTTTCACAAATAGCTCTAAGAACTTGGATAAGTTCATATGTGTACAAAAACTAACATCATGTTCAACAAGTCTTGGCTTTGGAAATGCTCAAAATAAATAGGAAAAAAAATCTACTTCAGGTCTTGATGAAGAAGAAACTTCAGAATAAGAGACATTAGAAGAAGATAATTTAAGTGTAAGTGGGACATTAGAGGATGAGTTGGACAACCAAGAGCTCAAAAAAGAGATGAAAAATTCACAAAGAAGATACAAATGGAACAACAATCAGAATAGGAGACCAATGAGGTCAAGACAAGGAGGCTTCAATGGAAGATGCTATTCATGTCATAGGTTTGGACACATGGCTTCACAGTGCAGGACTCATGAAAGACAAGTATATGGAAAATATCAAATTTTCCAAGGTTATTGTTGTCGGGACTATAATGGAATGAACAAGATGAGATATGTATTGATACAAAATGTGTTACATATATAGGCAGGAGGCCTATATGATAAATGAAAAGTGTCAATATAAACTAAAAAGTGTCAAAATAGAGGCATAGTGCACATTAATTCTAACATTCCCCCTTAAAGTGCACTATCCTAACTAAAGAAAAAAAACAAGTCAACATTAGGTAAAATTCCCCCTTAATGTTGACTTCTCTAAAAGAAACCTATCATCCTATTTTATTGTTGATTTTGTCTATGATCGTGCTCCTTGTGATTGGATCTCTAACTATTAATAATGCTAGATTCACTGTGTATACATCTCATTCTGTTGCCTCGGGGTCAGTCACTTCGACGGGTATGTTGCCACTGGGTCAATTGTCTAAGTGCCTTAGGGTCAGCCACTTCTGGGTATGTTGCCTCTGTAGGTCATCCTCAGAGGATGTTGCCTTTCGTAGGTCATTGAATAGATTCACCATGAATATCAAATCCTTCCTCATGGTGAAATCAATATAGAAGGTGTCGATCTTTTTCAAAAATGCACCTTAATACATAAGAAAAAAACAAGCCATGAAATGCAATAAAATGAGCCATTAAAGCCAAATATGGAGGAGAAGAAGAAAGAAGAATAGAAGAGAATCATCAATAGGATTACATATATAGGTATAAGGCCTATTTGATAACATGACAAATGTCAAGTGAAACTGACAAGTGTCAAGATGAAGGCATAGTGCACTTTAATTCTAGCATTCCCCCTTAAAGTGCACTATCCTAACTAAAGAAAAAAACAAGTCAACATTAGGTAACATTCCCGATTAATGTTGACTTATCTAAAAGCAACCTATCATCCTCTTTTATTTTTGATTTGGTCTAGGCTCATGCTCCTTGTGCTTGGCTCTCTAATTATGAATAATGCTATATTCACTATGTATACATCTTGGTCTATTGCCTCAAATTCAGCCACTTCCACGGGTCTGTTGCCACTGGGTCAGCTGTCTAAGTACCTTAGAGTCATCATGTGTGCCTTAGGGTCAGCCACTTCTGGGTCTGTTGCCTCTATAGGTCATCCTCAAAGGATGTTGACTTTCATGGTAAACTTATGAGATATGTATTGATACAAATGGATTACATATATAGGCATAAGGACTATTTGATAACATGACAAATGTCAAGTGAAACTGACAAGTGTCAAGGTGAAGGATGGATTACATATATAGGCATAAGGCCTATTTGATAACATGACAAATGTCAAATGAAACTGACAAGTGTCAAGGTGAAGGCATAGTGCACTTTAATTCTAACATTCCCCCTTAAAGTGCACTATCCTAACTAAAGAAAAAAAAGTCAACATTAGGTAACATTCCCCCTTAATGTTGACTTCTCTAAAAAATTCTATCATCCTTCTTTATTGTTGATTTGGTCTAGGCTCATGCTTTATGCACTTCTCCAGCTATGAAAAATTCTAGATCAACGATGTATACATCTCGGTCTATTTCCATAGGGTCAGCCACTTCCTCGGGTCTGTTGCCTCTGGGTCAGCCATCTAAGTGCCTCAGGGTCATCATGGATGCCTCAAGGTCAGCCACTCCTAGATCTGTTGCCTCTGTAGGTCATCCTTAGAGGATGTTACCTCTCATAAGTCGCTAACTAGGTTCACCATAAATATCATCCCCCCTCATGGTGAAACTCAATCTAAAAGGTGTCGATCTCTATCGAATAATGCACCTTAATACAAAGGAAAAATGAGCCATATAAGAGTGTCGATCTCTGCCAAAAATGCACTCAATACAATAAAATGAGCCATAGATCCAAATATGGAGGAGAACAAGAAGATAATAAGAGAATATTCTGAAGTGTCTTCGTCTATAGTCTTCAGAAGTAGATCCATAAAAACCTCAGATAGAGTCTAGGGTGTCTATGTCTGTAGTCCCTAGAATAAGTGTCCTTATGGTAGTCACCTCATCTTACTAGAATGTATGGGTAACCAGCCGCTGTATCCGCTAAGTAGATAGAGGATACTACTAGATACTAGGTTCACTTACAAGTGCTTTGGGAGTTTCGGATTCAACCGATAGTGCACTCCAAGGTAGAAAACTTTGAGGCTAAAAGAACTCAAATGAAATAGCCTCAAAATTACAATATGACATCATTATATCTGTCACGAAAAAAAATTCCAATGACTATAAATACCCCTATGTTCCTCCATCAAAGGGGCCTTCATCATGTGGAAAAACAACATACCTCTCCAAAGTAGCAACTAGAACATCATCGCACAATGGTCCATGTGGGAAAAAAAATATAGACTCCATACATTTGAAAGTGGTCCCTCCACTTTATAAGCATGCCCTTTCAATGGATTATTTTTAAATGAAATGCCCCACTAAATATTTTAAATAAAATACCCCATGATTTTTAAATAGTCCCCCATACAAATTTAAAAATGGTCCCCATCAATTTTTTTTTCTTTCCCACAAATGTATGGGCCAAAAAATGAAAAGTAAATGCGGTCGCGGAGGTCCATGTGCGCAATGTTTTTAGTGTATGGGACCCACCCACTACATGCACACACTCAAACACCTCAACATTAATAATTGTTCTCATCTAAAGGCAATTATTAGCTGCATCCCACTTTCAAAAAACTTCACCTACAAAATCAGTCAAAATTCATAGGCAGGATTGGCGGTGAAAACATCTATGCATCTACATGAAATATTTGTGTTGCATAAAATCAGTATGACAAACCAAATATTCAGGGGGATAACAAGCTTGATAATACTCCAAGAAGTCACTGACAACATCGACTGCGATGCTACGATATGGATGCAAGACTGCATATAGTTTTCAAAAGGTAATACTACTATTTCCAGGTAGAAAAAACAAACTATCACCAGTATCCCTGTAGTACTACTATTTCCATTCTTCACAGATTGTGGATCTCCATCGATAAATTGAAACTTGTCTATCAGCTTTTAAATAGGCGATTTGTTGGTGCGCAGACCCAGGTGGCACTCATTGCACATTTTAAAGCTCACTCCTGGAGAATCAATCAATTTGGCTCACTGGATAATTCAGAATGGGTAACAAACTTCAACAACCAAAAATAAACTACACAACAACTTCAAGAGCACAATAACTTCATCTCCCAGCTATCCTGGTCGTGAAATCCCAGCTTTTCAGCTATTATTAGCTTCCACTTCACAGCAGCTCCACCTCCACACTCATCTGAGTTCCACTGCAGAAACTGGAAATACCTGGTACACAAAAAATTAATGCCAAAAAAATTTTTGGTGCTACCCTAATGCACTTTGTTGAGCCTTCAATAAAATCTGGAGTGCCAAAATTTTTCGTTCTTGTTTCAACATCCACTTGATGCTGCTGAAAAAATTGAGGTAATACGACACATGGGCGAAATAGTCTCAAACTCCATTAAAAATATTATTACACAGGTACTTGGCGCACACCATAAAACTCCGCTGCATCAAACAATAACGGTTACACCTTCTGATGAGCTTTCTATCCTAGAGTCGAGGCCCTTCCATAGCCTCCATTCAATCTCCACGAACTCCATGAACTAGGCTTTGTCATGCTAAAAAAAATCTCAATGAATATGTCACCGCTGGAAATAACAAAATTGTTAATTTTCTCTCACTATAGAGTTGTAAAGAACTCAATATCATTGTATCTTATTTTTATTGGATAGAACTCAATATCTTTGAATGCAATCTCTTCATCCAAGATAAACAACAAATAAAAAAACAAATGGGTCTCATCAACATTGCCAAACTTAAGATAAACACCACATCACATCATATTGCTGACTTGTACTGTTACTCCTCCACAACGAATTTTAAAAGGGTCCCATGATCAAATTTTTAGCGTCAAATGGCCATGAATGGCAGTGGAATCACTGTGTCCTCGATAAACTGCTCCCCTTGTATTCACCTCGTCTCCTCCATAAATACAATGGTTAAACTGCAACAACACTCCACCTAATGCCCAGCCACCAAGAATATGAAAAGAACAAACAACAATAGTCATCTCGCATATTACCACATCTAGTTCTATGTGTGGGCAACTTCTATCTACCATAGTGCCATATCCTTGCCATTTTACTGAGTGAATGCACGATCAACATGGTGCCCATGAACAGTGATATCTTCACTGCAAATTTTAAAAAACTGTCCACAATGGACTCTTAGAACCATTGAATATACATGAAGTGGTGTGCAGGTTTCGAACTCCACTTTTAAAAACACCATGTCATTATTTAATGCTCTAAATTGGTGGGTCTTCTCCATAGACAGTATTCTCCAGTATGGCCATGAGCACCATTGTACTATCTCCTGAGCATCAAAAACAAATTAAACAAACAAATCATGCTTAAAATATTGGTAGCACAACAGCAAACAACTAGGAGTCTTCTCTGGTGCAAACTATAGGGCGTCTTGTCCATCTCCATCTCCAGAAAACTTTAAACGAGCCCATCCTGACACCACATCCATTCTACGATGCCATTTCATCTGACGATATACAAAACAAATATTATCATATTTGATCTCGTGGGAATTGGACCATTTCCATTGGTGTAGTGTTGAAACCTTTCAACAACATAAACCATGATCCATCATAGGAAGAATACAATGCAGTTGTATCACAAAAATATGTTAGTCTCACAATGACACTGAGAGGGGGGTGAATCAGTGTGGCTCTTTAAAACTTAAAAACTTCAACTCTTAAAGCCAAAACAATGAAATCTTAAAACCACATAAAGTAAATATAACAAGAGAGCATCACACAACACAAGATGTAACGAGGTTCACCAGTTTTGGCTACTCCTCAAAAATGACTACTTGGACTCCCATCCAAATCTAGCCTTTGCAAAGCAACAACTTTACAATCAATTTACCAGCACCAATTGGAAGGAGCACCAACCCCTGATTTATCTGCACCAACAAAAAGGAGCACCAACCCCTAATTTATCTGCACCAACAGAAAGGAGCACCAACCCCTAATTTATCTGCACCAATAGAAAGGAGCACCAACCCCTAATTTATCTACACCAATAAAAAGGAGCACCAACCCCTAATTCCAAGCACCAACTTGGACTGCAATTTTGAAACTATAAGTTTGACATAAATATGCCTTCTCTTATACAAGACCCTGACTGGTCTATTGCTAACCCAACCTCTCTCACTATTCACCAAAACACCACACACACTCACATCTCTGCTTGCTGCACTTTTACGGCTCTCTTACAGCCCTCTTGCTGCGATTCTTACTGCACTCTTACGGCTCTCTCGGCTCTGCTTAACGCTCTCTTATGGCACTCTTCCAACCCTCTTTTTGTAGCACTTTCACTCTATTCAGTAGCACTTTAATTCTCCATGCAGACCTCCTTTTATAGCAAAATTGTCTCTTTGTAACTCCTTTCATTTCTCATATGCCACTTGTCAATTGTAACGCCTTTTATATGTAACTCCTTTTGTATATATAGAGTAGGCATTTCGTTAAACACGTTACATGCAACAAATTGACACATATACCTTTACCATGATTATTCGTCTTCTTGGTCATGACTGTTCGTATTCTCCTTAGTGACTGTTCGCTTTCTTTTTTGTGCATGCATGCGTTTTCACTGTAACTGCACCTGTAACTGACGTACTGACTTCAGTTAACTCTTCTTATTTTATCTGCATGAATTTCTTCTACAACTACACCTGTAACTGCCATATAACTTTAGTTAACTATCACATATCTTATTTCAGTTGGGTTCTCTTCTTCGCTCGTGCCAAAGTGACCTGTCACGAAATCGTGACACTTTTGCCTCTTTGTCCTCTTCTCGGCTTTCACCCATGAAAACACATGTCATGATATCATGACACTTTTGCCTCCTTGCTACTCTTCTTGGCTTCAACCCGCAAAAACACAACATGTCGCGATATCGCGACACTTTCGCCTTCTTACTTTCTCTCTCCTCCTTTAGTCATGAAAATGTGACATGTCACGATATCACGACATTTTCTCTCCTTTGCTCTTTCTCTTGCCTTCGGGTCGTGAAACCCGACATGTCGCGATATCATGACACTTTTTCTCCTTGACTCTCTCTCTTGCCTTTGGGTCGCAAAAACCTGACATGTCGTGATATCATGACACTTTTTCTCCTTGCTCTTTCTCTTGCCTTCGGGTCATGAAAACCCGACATGTCGCGATATCGTGACACTTTTTCTCTCGGACTCTCTCTCCTGCAACATGTCACGAAATCGTGACACTTTTTCTCTCAAAATCTCTCTCCTGCAACATGTCACGAAATCATGACACTTTTTCTCTCGGACTCTCTCTCCTGCAACATGTCACGAAATCGTGACACTTTTTCTTTCGGACTCTCTCTCCTGCAAAATGTCACGAAATCGTGACACTTTTTCTTTTGAACTCTCTCTCCTACAATATGTCATGAAATCATGACACTTTTTCTTCCTTACAACCTTCCTTCCAATATGTCATGAAATCGCGACACTTTTTCTTCCTTACAACCTTCTTTGCGAATATGTCATGAAATCGCGACACTTTTTTGTCTTTACAACCTTCCTTGCAATATGTCATGAAATCGCGACAGTTTTTCTTCCGTACAACCTTCCTTCCAATATGTCACGAAATCATGACAGTTTTTCTACTTGCCTTTCTTTCTTCCAACATGTCGCGATATCGCGACAATTTTCTTTCTTCTCAACATGTCGCGATATCGCGACAATTTTTCTTTCTTGCCAACATGTCGCGATATCGCGACAGTTTTCTTCCTTGTGATTTTCTTTTGATTTTTAGTATATGGGCCACTTCTATCTTTTGGAAAACCACTGTACATACTCTGAAGAACCTCTTAACTCCTGTCCACTGCATCACTGAACTCCTGTCCACTGCATCAACCGATCTGTCTAACTGTGTTGACAACAATGACAATACTGTTCCTGCACCTTGCTCAACAATCTCCCCCTTTGGAATTGTTGGCAACACACATGCAATTTCCTATAATTCTTCTCCCCCTTTGACAATAATACCAAAGGGCTACTGCAGACTCCCCCTGAGTCCATGCACAACATTCTCAGGCACAAATTAATACAGTTAGCAAAAATTACAAACATGAGCAAAAAGATAATTAAATATATAAATGCTCCCCCTGAGAATGTGGTCCCTCACTCAGATCTATCTTCAACTGTGTTGGTTGCTGGATCTCTATCCATTGAGACTCTATCCTCTGTACCCTGTCAATAGGCTCACACAGAATCTATCCAATCTTATAGAATCATAAAGAGAATTGTTAGAGACTCAATATGTTCTATACTTAATGCTCAATCATTATATCAACTAAATCTCATAGAGGCATAAAGAGAATTGTTAGAGACTCAATATGTTCTATACTCAAATCCCAATCTCAACTCAAATCAATAATAGTTTATTTTATGGAACTTGAACAACCACATGCATCCAATTACTTGACTAGGCTTAATCAACTCTACTCAACCAATCACCTCAAAGAACATCCCTTTATCACAGACCCTCGTCGAAGCATGTATCAACCAACTCTATGCAAGCATCAAACACTGTACCACAACACCAACCAAATCCCTTTTTTCATTTTCAACTTGGTCTATGTTTTCTACAATCACCGCTGGTCACACCTTACTTCCAACTGTTCGAATTAGGAGACAACATTTTGTCAAACACTTCACGGCCAACTATAGTGCACCTTACTCAAACTCATACGACTGGACCTCGGATAGGTAAGATTCACAAAGCAAAGTTGCTCATCTTGATGAGCTAAATCAGACTTCAATATTTTTCAACACAGCGTCATAAAAGATCTGACAATCTTCATGTCAATGTGAAGTTCAAATACACACTGCTTTTATCGAAACACATATATGCGGCTCGGGCAACATTCTTTCACTAACCACACTATCTGAACTGTTATAATCCTTAACTTTGGACAGTGGTAGTAAGAACCATCAATAGTACAACAATGACATATAGCAATATTACCAATAAAGACAACTCTCAATTTAGTCACCACCCTTCACGGCACTACCAAAAACAACTACATGAACAGAAAACACACTTTGACAGCTATACAACAACTCCCCGACTACTTTCCTTTCATCCTCAGATAGCTACACAAATACATAGGAGCATTAAAATAAAACTTTAACATTGCTCCCCCTGAGGATGTGCTACCTAGAGCTGCTTAGTGCAATAGAGGAGTAATCTCCTTCTATCCAAGGAGACACGATTTCCTCTCTTCTTTCTTTCTCCAGTATTTCTTGAACTTAGGTGAAGGTTTTCACTGCATCCCCATTTTGAACCTTTTCGTGAACTTGAACATTTCCCTTGGGTGGTTGTCTCTTGTACATCCTTGATGGATGATTCTTTTCCTTTCTTTGATGCACATGATTTCTTCCCTGTCTGTGTTGCATTCTTTGCGTCTGATGAAATCTACTGTCTTGCCTTAGATTTGGACAAGACCTTGCTATGTGCCCATGACCATTACATTTAAAACATTGCACATGGTGTTCAACTGGAATAACATATGTATTTCTTCCAGCATAACTCTTTGATCTATTATTCAGTCCACAATAAATTGCCTTGTGACCATAATGGTTGCATCTAAAACAATTGCCATTAAAAGCATTATTATGAATAAAGTGAGAGTGATAGAACCTCTTTTGTTGTGGTTGCTTTGCTGTAGATCTCCTTTGAGATTTTATTCCTTTTGAGGATTCAACTTCAAGATTTTCTTGCTTTGATCCTTCAACAGTGGATTTCTTCTTCTCTGCAGATTTAGAAGATGAAGGTTGTTCAGCTTCATATCCAAGACCAAGCTTGCACATGGGGCTTCTTTGTTGCCTTATCATTTTATCTAGCAACTTTGTGCTCTTCTCAAATTTGAGATTTGTATTGGCCTCTTCTAGTTGTTTCCTCAATAACACAATCTCCTCTTCTTGTTTACAGCAAACAATCTCTTTCTCATTGATCTGTGACTTCAAGGCTTCTTCTATTTTCTTGGCTTTGTGAATTTGTAAGAAGAGATCTTCAATATTACCCTCATATTCTTCCAACTTCTTGGACAGTATTTTGTTCTTTTTCCTTTCTAAACCCAACTCTTCAAGTGCAGAGATCAACTCACCTTCTAGATCTACTTCAGCCTCAAAGTTTTCACCACATACATCAGAGTTCACTTCTTCTTCCTTTTTTGATTCTTCTTCTTCAAATGCCATGAAAAGAGCTTCACCTATTTCCTCTTCAGAATCCTCACTGCAGCTGTCTTCTGATGAACTGACATTCTTGGAGATGAAACTTTTCTTCTTGAAGTTGCCTTTTCTGAAATTTGTTTTCTTCTTCCAGTCACTTCTTTCTTGGTGCGATCCTTCATTACTTTTGTCCTTCTCATTAAGTGGACAGTTAGTCGCAAAATGCCCAATGCCTCCACAACTGAAACATTTAAGAGGTAGCTTTCCTCTGTATTTTCCTTTTCCCCTTATTAGTTTCCGAACAAAGTTTGCTTCCGTTTTATCTGATGTCTCTTCTTCCTCGGATTCTTGTTTTGCTTTTATATTTTTATGTGCTTTAAAAGTAGCTTCTCTGTCTGTGGGTTTAGTTTTTCCTATTCTCATCTCATATGCAATCAAAGAACCATGCATCTCATCCATACTAAAAGTATTTAGATCTTTAGCTTCTTCTATTGCTGAAACTTTAGAATCAAATCTTTGGGGAAGAGATCTTAGTACCTTTTTCACGATGATAGCATCTTCCATTTCCTCGTCGAGTCCTCTAATCGCATTAATGATTCCATTAACTCTCAGCATGTATGCCTCTATGTTCTCATCGTCATTCATATTTAATGCTTCGAACTGAGCTCGATGCGTTTGTAACTTGGCCTCCTTGATCTTGCCGTCTCCTTCATGAATGCTCCTTAGTTTGTCCCACATGTCTTTTGTCATTTTACAACTCATAATCTTTATCAGTTCACTGTCCACTAAACCGCACATGATAGCATTCTTTGCTTTAGAGTTATTCTCAAACAGTTTCTTACCGACAGCATCGGTTGGAGGAGTGGTGGGTATTGTGTATCCACTATTTACTGAATCCCAAATGTCGTATCCCAAAGCACAAAGATATGTCTGCATCCTGAGTTTCCAAAATGAGTAATTAGTTTCGTCCAACAATGGTGCTTTGTTTGATGAGAAGCCTTCACCACCCGCCATTGCGTACTAATCCAAGATCACCCTAGCTGGTTAAGCTTTGTTCAGGAACTTGGCTCTGATACCAATTGTTAGTCTCACAATGACACTGAGAGGGGGGGTGAATCGGTGTGGCTCTTTAAAACTTAAAAACTTCAACTCTTAAAGCCAAAACAATGAAAGCTTAAAACCACATAAAGCAAATATAACAAGAGAGCATCACACAACACAAGATGTAACGAGGTTCACCAGTTTTGGCTACTCCTCAAAAATGACTGCTTGGACTCCCATCCAAATCCAGCCTTTGCAAAGCAACAACTTTACAATCAATTTACCAGCACCAACTGGAAGGAGCACCAACCCCTGATTTATCTGCACCAACAGAAAGGAGCACCAACCCCTAATTTATCTGCACCAATAGAAAGGAGCACCAACCCCTAATTTATCTGCACCAACAGAAAGGAGCACCAACCCCTAATTTATCTACACCAACAGAAAGGAGCACCAACCCCTAATTCCAAGCACCAACTTGGACTGCAATTTTGAAACTATAAGTTTGACATAAAGATGCCTTCTCTTATACAAGACCCTGACTGGTCTATTGCTAACCCAACCTCTCTCACTATTCACCAAAACACCACACACACTCACGACTCTGCTTGCTGCACTTTTACGGCTCTCTTACAGCCCTCTTGCTACGATTCTTACTACACTCTTACAGCTCTCTCGGCTCTGCTTAACGCTCTCTTACGGCACTCTTCCAACCCTCTTTTCATAGCACTTTCACTCTATTCAGCAGCACTTTAATTCTCCACGCAGACCTCCTTTTATAGCAAAATTGTCTCTTTGTAACTCCAGTTGTAACTCCTTTCATTTCTCATATGCCACTTGTCAATTGTAACACCTTTTATATGTAACTCCTTTTGTATATATAGAGTAGGCATTTCGTTAAACACGTTACATGCAACGAATTGACACATATACCTTTACCATGACTATTCATCTTCTTGGTCATGATTGTTCGTATTCTCCTTAGTGACTATTTGCTTTCTTTTCTGTGCATGCATGCGTTTTCATTGTAACTGCACCTATAACTGACGTACTGACTTCAGTTAACTCTTCTTATTTTATCTACATGAATTTCTTCTACAACTGCACCTATAACTATCGTATAACTTCAGTTAACTATCACATATCTTATTTTGGCTAGGTTCTCTTCTTCGCTCACGCCAAAGTGACCTGTCACGAAATCGTGACACTTCTGCCTCTTTGTCCTCTTCTCGGATTTTGCCCGTGAAAACACAACATGTCGCGATATCGTGACACTTTCGCCTCCTTGCTACTCTTCTTGGCTTCAACCAGCAAAAACACATGTCACGATATCACGACACTTTCGCCTTCTTACTTTCTCTCTCCTCCTTTAGTCATGAAAATGCAACATGTCACGATATCGTGACACTTTCTCTCCTTTGCTCTTTCTCTTGCCTTCGGGTTGCGAAAACTTGACATGTCACGATATCGTGACACTTTTTCTCCTTGACTCTCTCTCTTGCCTTCGGGTCACGAAAACCCGACATGTCGCGATATCGCGACACTTTTTCTCCTTAGCTCTTTCTCTTGCCTTCGGGTCGTGAAAACCCGACATGTCATGATATCGCGACACTTTTTCTCTCAGACTCTCTCTCCTGCAACATGTCACGAAATCGTGACACTTTTTCTCTCGGACTCTCTCTCCTGCAACATGTCATGAAATCGCGACACTTTTTCTCTCGGACTCTCTCCTACAACATGTCACGAAATCGTGACACTTTTTCTTTCAGACTCTCTCTCCTACATTATGTCGCAAAATCGTGACACTTTTTCTTTCGGACTCTCTCTCTTGCAACATGTCACGAAATCACGACACTTTTTCATCCATACAAACTTCCTTGCAATATGTCGCAAAATCGTGACACTTTTTCGTCCGTACAACCTTCCTTGCAATATGTCGCAAAATCGTGACACTTTTTTGTCCGTACAACCTTCCTTGCAATATGTCGCGAAATCGCGACACTTTTTCGTCCGTACAACCTTCCTTGCAATATGTCGCAAAATCGCGACACTTTTTCTTCCATACAACCTTCCTTGTAATATGTCACGAAATCGTGACACTTTTTCGTCCGTACAACCTTCCTTGCAATATGTCATGAAATCGTGACACTTTTTCGTCCGTACAACCTTCCTTGCAATATGTCGCGAAATTGTGACACTTTTTCATCCGTACAACCTTCCTTGCAATATGTCATGAAATAACGACACTTTTTCTACTTGCCTTTCTTTCTTCCAACATGTCGCGATATCACGACAGTTTTCTTTCTTCTCAACATGTGATATCGCGATAGTTTTTCTTTCTTGCCAACATGTCGCGATATCGTGACAGTTTTCTACCTTGTGATTTTCTTTTAATTTTTAGTATATGGGCCACTTCTATCTTTTGGAAAACCACTGTACATACTCTAAAGAACCTCTTAACTCCTGTCCACTACATCACTGAACTCCTGTCCATTGCATCAACCGATCTGTCTGACTGTGTTGACAACAATGACAATATTGTTCCTGCACCTTGCTCAACAAAATAGGCGCTCACCTCATCCACACCGATAAGTTAGACCGTTGTAAATGAGAAAGTATAGAGCACCCCAAAAAATGCATCACTCTAGAATAAAATTTCAGACCTCGATTCATAAATTCATTTTGTTCTTCTTCGCTTATGCTCCCTGGTGGTGTCTCCATCTGAATAAGCACCAAAAAAATATAGACACAGTCTTCCTCGATCTTTCACACTGCCACACCTTTGTCCTACTAGATCTGCTATAAATTGGGAATATCGTTGGTTTGATTACCTTTGGATCCAAAGGTTGGAAAAATGCTTCTAATGGAAGTTGTCTTTCAGTGTCTAGAACCAACAAGAAGCTCTATTTTCATAGTCAGCCTATGATATCGTTGAATCTCTGTACGAGCAGACATATGAAGTCCACAGATGGGGGACAATAAATTCATAGGTCCTCAAAGCCATATAACAGAAATCACATGTCAATGCACCAAACCACCTTCTTGGACCTTCATAGTGACACAACAGGGTCGATTCTTTTAAGTCAGCAACAAAGTCTTTTTGGTGGCTTCAGCACTCAAACCTGCATAAAAAAAATAATTAAAAAATAGATAAAAATTTCATGGCTCCAAGCAATGATTGCTTTAGGGGCAACCATGAAACCCTCTCTTTCTCCAATCTGGTTTTCTGGTTTCTGATCCACATATGTGGAGAGCATACTCCCTGAACCATGGAGAATGAGGAGGAAATGGGGGAGGGGGATTTCCATGAGGGAAATCCCCCCTTAAGGGGTTAACATGGGTAGGAGAGTGAACCTGGCTCTAATACCAAATGTCAGGACTATAATGGAATGAGCAATATGAGATATGTATTGATACAAAATGTGTTACACATATAGGTAGGAGGCCTATATGATAAATGACAAGTATCAAATATAAACTGACAAGTGTCAAAATAGAGGCATAGTGCACTTTAATTCTAAAAACTGATACTCATGCAATGGTTTTGGTTACAAGGCAATGAATTGCAATATTATTGACAGAAGATGATATGGCTTCACTAGAAGAAATCCTAAGACAATTGCAAATCCAAGGAATAATAACATTAAGTGTTATAAGTGCAATAATTATGGTCATGTAGCAATATGGTGTAGAGAAAATATTCCAAAAATAGGTATAAACAAGAATATGAACATGAACAGGAACAAAAATATGAATAGAAATAGAGGTATGAAAAAAAATAGAAACAAGGATGAGAATCAAAACAAGAACATAAACATGGATGAGAACAAGAATAGGAATAGGAACATAAGTGATGACAGGAACATGGATGATAACTTGGAAATAAATAATGAGAGGATTCAAGAAACTCACAGAAGAAGAGAGAAAGATAAAGGTAGAGATCTATGCTTTCAAGGAGTAGAAATACTTCCATCCTAGAATTAACCACCTCATGTGGAGGTGGAGGAGGGGCTAATCTAAGAGGCTCATTCTTAGCTCTAATACCCAAAAGTGACCCTTTGAAATTGATGTCAAAGGGGGATAGATTTATGTATTAGGGAGAGATTTGTGTATTGGGGAGAGATTTGATATGAGGAGAGATTTGATATTTGAGAGAGCATTGAGCCAGGGGGAGTAAAGACCCAGTGGGAGCAAAAAAGAAGGTCATGTTTCAGTAAAATGAATATGGGTTGCTATCAATGACAAAGGGGAAGATTGTTGGACATTTTGAGTCCCTAAGCTAAAAGTTGTCATTGATGTCAAAAGGACCTATGTAAGTAAGCACTATGATTTTTATCCACAAAGAGCTTCATGAGAAGCAAATATTTTGATCAAAGGTTCAAGAAGGGATGCATGGCATTTGGTTCCAAAAGGAGCTTCAAGGGAAGCTTAGCAAAATATTTTTATGAAAACCAAGGAAGGTAAGGAAAGGTTTTATTTAAAACCATGGATGGCATATTTGAAATGGGTTTTTCTTAAAACCCAAGTTGGCTTTTTGTTTCATCAAAAAATGTGCCTCGGTGATGGAGAAATTTAATTTTAAAGGTTTAGTCTAAATTTTAATTTATTTCAAATTTAAACTTACATTTAAAATTAATTAAAAGAGTTTTCCAACCATGTCGGCTAACATCATATATTTTATCATGCAAAGGTTCTATAATTTAAAGGGGTTAGTTTTATCAACCAAGGAGGACACACTTAATATTTCCACATTCTATTATCCCCTCCTTCGAAATTGTCAATTCCCCCCTTTCGATTTCATTTGTGCACTGCACGTGGAATAAGGGAGCAAGTTTGAAGGCATAGGTGGAGAGGATAAAAATATAAGTCTCAAAGGATTAAAGCCTCCACGTGGGAAGCCTAGCCCACATGGTGGTTGGAGAGTGCATTAAGGCACATGACGAGGAGGAACACAGGGTCAAAACCACCCGAAGATATTTTGCAAGGTATGCCATAATTCGATCACCGAAATTTTTGGGTGCATGAAATATTTCAAATTTGCTAAGGTTTTGTTAAGCATCGATTTTCATGGAGTATAGTGGATTTAATTTTTGCATATGGCTAAGGTTTGATATTTGATAAATGTGGGATATTACCTAAGAAGGCTTTGTGATTATTTTTAAGTGCAAAAGTGTTGAAAAGAAGGATATAAAATATTTGAGTTATTTTATGGTATAAGTGTTTTTGGAGTGACAAGGTTATGCAATTTTTTGATTTATTTTATTTTATGGTACCAGTAGATTTAGGAGTGAGAAGGAAGTTGTGCATTAATTCTTAAGAAGGTTTTCTAATTAAAATCCTTGGTGAATATTATTGTGAAGTGGAGTAATGTTGATTATTTTGTGATCTTCTAACCCTTGTAAGGATTGGCAAAATAATATTGTGTTTATGGCAGATTTCCAAAAAGGCTTCTTCATCTTCATAAAAGTTATGGGCACATTCTCCAATTGATTGATTATGGTGGTTGATTATAAAATACCTTTGGAGTGAAAAGGATTGATTGCGGTTTCCTTTTCGAAAGTGATTGGTTTAATGTTTTAAGGTGTTCTGAATTGAGAGTTGTTATTAAAACTTGTTTTATAAGCATTGTTGTTGAATCCCATTGGTTGTGCAAATAACTTGAACTTGAGTTAGAAAAGAACATGAGTATCATTGTTATGTGATATTTGTGGTTGAACATTATTGGAAACATTTTGGGTTAGTTGATACATGCTTGGACTAGGTTTTGTGAGAAATGGTTGTTCCTTGAGGTGTTTAGTTGAGTAGAGTTGATTGAGCCTCGTCAAGTCGATTCATGTGGTTGTTCAAATTTCATAAAACAAAATATTCTATATTATGTATTTGAGTTGAGATTGACATTCAAGAATAGAACCTATTGAGTCTCTAACAATTCTCTTTATGCTTCTATGATATTGATTTGAGTTGAGATTGGGATTTGAGTATAAAACATATTGAGTATCTAATAATTATCTTTATGCTTCTATGATATTGATTTGAGTTGAGATTGGGATTTGAGTATAGAACATATTGAGTTTCTAACAATTCTCTTTATGCTTCTATGAGATTGATTTGAGTTGAGATAGGGATTTTAGTATAGAACATATTGAGTCTCTAAAATTCTCTTTATGCTTCTATGATATTGAATTGAGATATTGATTAAACATTGAGTATAGAACATATTGAGTCTCTAATAATCCTCTTTATGATTCTATGAGATTGGACAACTTCTGTGTGAGCTTGTTAAGCATATTTGAGACAAGTCTTTGAGAAGGCTTGTGGACAAATTTTGAGTAAGCTTTTGTGGAAGCTTTCTATGCAAATTTGAGCAATTCCTAGAGAGGACTTATTGAGCATATTTGGATAAGTTTGAATTGAGCTTATTGAGCAGATTTGGACAAGTTATGAGAGATCTTGTTGATCAGATTTGGAGAAGTTCTGAGTGAGCTTGTTGAGCAGATTTGAGTAGGTTCTAAGTGGACCTATTGAGAATATTTGAGCAGGTTCTGTGTGGACATGTTGAGAATATTTGAGCAGGTTCTATGTCAACCTATTGTGCAGATTTGAGCAGGTTCTATGTGGACCTATTGAGAAAATTTGAGCAAGTTCTGTGTGGACCTGTTGAGAAAATTTGAGTAGGTTCTATGTGGACCTATTGAGAAAATTTGTGTAGGTTATGTGTGGACCTATTGAGAAGATTTCAGTAGGTTCTACATGGACATATTAAGAATATTTGAGAAGGTTATGTGTGGACTTATTGAGCAAAATTGTACTAGATTGAATGTACTATGTTTAGTGCAAGATATTGAGCAGAGTTGTGCTAGACATACTGAACTATGTTTAGTACAGTATTGACATAGAGGTTTGGAGGTGATAGATTACAGAGGATAAAGTCTCAATGGATAGATATCCAGCAGCCAAGACAATTGAATACAAATATGAGTGAGGAGTCATAAAGTGGAGAGAGATCTAGTAGTCAGTGTAGTAGAGAGACAAAGTCTTCTAGAAGATCACTAGCCAGAGCAGAAGGGGAAAGAGTTATCCTATGGAAGAGATCCATGAAATTGATATTAGGGGATCAGCATGTCCTTTGGATTCAAAAAAGAGATTGATTGAAAAAATTTTAGTAAAATATTTTCTCCGTGGAGTAGCCCACATTGGGTGAACCATGTAAACTGTGGTGTCTCTATTGTGTATGGTGTTTTGTGCATTACTTTGATTACTACTATTGATAGTAATATATATACACTGCATAATATTGAATTGAAAAGAAAAGTAAAAAGTGGTCTTATATTGTTCACCCCCCTCTTAGTATAATCTTGTGTTCTTCATTTTCTCACTTTTTTTTCATGTATTTTGCACCAAGAGTGACAACTAGGTGATGGACGACTAGAGAAGGGTCAATACCAAGCATATAAATGTAGGAAAAAGTAAAAATATCTATAGACTCTATCAAAAACTTAGTTTATTTATTGTACTTATTTTTGTTTAAGAGCTTGCCTATCTTTGAGATCTTGGGATTTTTTAGAGATCTAATATTGATGTTCATAGTTTCCTCAATCAAAATACAATATTCATATTCTAATTGATGTGAATATGGTAGAACTCCTAGGATATCTAGATATATAGGATCTAAGGTTGGCTAATTATTGTTAGTTGATTATGAAATAGAAACATTAGAAATTTGGAGAAAAACCACCAAAATAAAAGTTATTTTATGCTAGATAATTTGAGGGACATCTTGAGGAGGGTTATTTGGGATGTCCTAAATTTTATAATTATCTATGGTTATAATTTTTACCTTGATGGATAGATCAAATTAAGATCAGCTAGAATATATGAGGGGTGATGACCCATCACCATAATCCTCATCCCAATCCAATCCGTTTAAAGAAATGATGTCATAATGGGATTCCCTATTAGGATGGTTGACATTTGAGGGGAATATAGGAAAAGGTTAACTATGAATAGGAATATAATCTATCCTGCAGTATCTTAGCTAATTTTTAATCCATAAAGGTCATTGATGCCCTACTTATATAGTTATAATCCTTTACCCAACATCCTATGTTGGAAGACATTTTCTTAGGAATTGGACATAAGTTCAACAAGAAGCATGAAGTATATTATCATTTAGATGGGTAAGGGTTACTACCATGGATTTCTCATTGTTAGAAATACCAGAGCAAATAAAGGAGCAACATTAGATTTTCAATTTTTTTCTCTCTAGCTAGAAGGTAAACCTAAGATTTAAGGTGATAGAGGAAGCTTGGTTAGACCTAGAAAATTTTGATATCATTTGATTTGTTATCATTTATGATGATTGAATCAACACTTAGACCCTTAATTTTAGAATTGTATGGATTATTTAAGATGAGAATACTTAATTCATAAATGATATGATACTAAGAAGAAGATGATGATTCAAGAGATGAATTGAGAGAAGGACAAATATGAGCTTTAGGATTTTTAACCTTGATAACTTGATAATAAATAAAGGTTTGGATTCAACTAGAATGTGATAAGTTTATTCTTTGTATTCATACTTAAGGAATTAAGGAAGAGTTGAAGGGATGCCTTTAATCACATGGATTTATGGCCTCCCAAAAGAATTTTAAATGTTAAGTCACATGGCATGACATAGAAAAGAGTGTTGAGAGTATGGGGTTTGATTATGAGGGGTACGATAATTGTACCACTAACCTCACATTCCCCATTATCCAAATCCTTCATAAAAATATAAAAAAAGTAAAGTATTGTTTGTTTAAACTAAAATAACTAATGAACTTTAGGATACAAACATTGAAACCATAACCATTATAGATTAAGATTCATTTGATGAAATTTTTGTCAATATGACCTATAATGTACAATGGGAGATCTCTAGCCATAAAAGATCAAAGGATATCATCCTCATGGAATGATATTTTTGCATTGTTAACCCTAGTGGATCCTAATATAGAAGTAAGATCATTTAGGTTGAGGTCTTAAGGAATAACTTGTTCACTCAAAATTTTGAGTAAGATATATATATGAGTTGGAGAATATCTAAGAGGTTCAAGAAGAGAGATTTTGGCTGAGGTACTCTCAAGTTTTTTAGTAAATTAAAATAAACATTACCCTTGAATCCTGATTGTATGATTAGAGGATGTCCTTTGGGTGGAGATGTTATTTTGTGCAAAGGACCAAGGGAGGTATTGAAGGTTGATCTAATGAATTTTTATTTTATTTCTTGGTTATAACACAAATGTGAGAGATGTGATTATTAATATAGAGTTCCCTAAACATCCCTCGATTTGGAGGTGGGATGTTCCTATAGTGAATGCTATTAGTTGTATTTTAATTTTTATTATGATTAGGAAGTGGATTATAAAAGATTTAAAATCTTGGTTGGAGGAATATTTATATTTAGATCCATTAAGAACAACTTGGCCATTACTTATTATTTATTTAATCACATTCCTAAGGTGAATGTATTTTCAATCACATGACCATTAATGCAATGGAAGTCATATTGCTCAGTGGAACAAAACCAAACAATATTTTCTCTTCCAAGTTTAGTAGGTTTGATAGGCAAAAACTTTATCATATTAGATTTCAACAATTGATATAGGATGGCTAAAAGGGGTTTATCTTGTCAATATAAATTTATTTTAGGATTTTATTGATGAGGTATACATAAAAAAATGTTTTGAAGGTTTGCAATACCACTAATGTTGTTGGTTTGGTGTGAGTCAATGACTCTATTGTCTATAATGTGTTTATTTGTTTACTACCCCTTGCGGAAAGAGGGGAACTTATCTTTCTCTTTATGTAACTTGGTATTTGATTTCACTCCCTTGAAAGGGGTGGTATCTATTCTCTTGTCCATATTAATTGCATCTTCAAAGGAAGACACATTTTATGTCTCTAGGTCAAATGTAAATTTCTCATTAATATTTCCTATGAAGATGTCTAGCAGGTCTCTAGGTTGAGGGATACATTGTAGCCAACCCACTAGTGGTTTCTATGTTGCTAAGAATTTGGTTAAATTCACATCATTGGATTGCTTGAGTTTGTATAGGTCACTAATGATGATATTTTCATCAATGTAGACATAGAACTATTTGACAAGCATTTCAACAAGATCCTAAAATATTTTCAAGGAATGCCTTGGTGTATGGTAGTACCATTCCAAAGTAGGGAACTAAGGCTCTTGTAAATATATTAAGTAGCAATATTTCATCATAATAAATATCACTACAAGATTTTATAAAAAAACTAAGGTGGTTGATGGGATCCTCTTTCCCCTTATACATTTAATACATAGGGTTATCAAAATTAGGATGAAAAGGGTGATTAGTTATAAAATAATATAAGGGCTAGTTTCACAAGTCATCATATAATAGGCATTTTTTGATTCAATTACTATAATTAAGAAGTTAAGGCTTGAAGTTTAGAAGAAGAATGATTTTATGGTATAAAATATGTGTGCGAAGAAATAGAGGGAATTTGCTGATGATTAATATAAGAAGAAGGTTGGTACACTTGGGAGTAACATGTTGATGTTTTCATTGTGTAGTTTGACCCTAAGGTAATTGAGATGAAAGGATTAGGAGATGAAAGTATTAAGATATGAAGGATGAGATATTATGGGATTAAGGTTTTGTATGAATTCCACATCCATTTTTATGATATTAAGATATGTATTAGAAATGGGATAATTGATGTTACACTTTAATTGAAAATGTAGCTTATGCCTACCTATTGAGATATGGGGAAACTAGAATTGCCCTATACTAATTCCTTAAGAATTGGAAAATATGAGTGATATTCCAATAATGACAAGAGGATTCATCTTCTATCATCCATGAATGTGGTTATAATGAAAGTATTTCAATAAATATAAGGAGATATTGATGCATTAAGGTTTGTACTTATGGATCTAAAGATTGGATTTAGTTGATTTAATGGAAAAGGATTGGAGTTATGTTTGTGGGGATGGTCAATGAGTGAACCTTCCCCCAAAAAGTTACCTAGTATTTTTTTACCGTCCCTATGGAAGGATTTTATGATTTCCCTATGCTTCAATAAGAAGTATGGCATATGCACCATGGATGTAAAGAATACTCTATTATTCTTGTCATGGATAGGGATTATAGATCTTTAAGTTGTAGAAGCCTTGTCTTCTTGACCAAAGTTAGGGTTTTTAAAGGTAGATTCCCATCACCATCCATATGTTATTAGGGTTAATGGTCAACTTGTGAACAACATTATAGGTTAGGTAGCATTTCCTACCCATATATTTAGGAGAAAAGAGTATTAATTAAATTTTTACTATTCATAGATTTTATTAAAGAAGAAAGAGAAGGTGTTTTAGAAACCTAATATCTTATTTTCTTGATATACCAAATTTGACCTATATAACTTAGGGGAATCCCTATATCCCAAACATCTTAATATACCTAAATTCATTCTATATACCTATCAGAGTGTGAGAGAAAGTTGATACATGGGATGCCAATGATATATGGAAGTAACCTCCTAGACATGTGGCCAGGATGGTACATGGAGGGTAATATTATGCATCATTATAACCCCACAAACCCACTATAATATACTTCTTTCTATGTTTAAGTACATGCAAGGTCCTATGTGCGAAGCTGGCAATCCAATCTTGCTATAAGCCCAATATAGCATAGTAGATCATATAACAATTGCTTAATAATGTAAAGATATTTAGGACTAGAAATTAGTTATGTTCTTGTTATCTATATTAAATGTGATATAATCTAAAAAAATAAGTTTAATGTATTCATTAGATTTTGATAAAATTTAGTTTGATTACGATTTAGTTTGGTCAAAAGTATTCTTGGGACTCGTAGTGGTGTTCACATTGGGTTCACCAAAATATGAAGGAAAGTGAAAAAGGGATCTTGAAGACCTTCTTCTTGATGCTTCTCTCTCCTTTATTACTTTGATTATAGTGATAAATTATGATTTTAATAACTATGTTTTAGTGGATTAGTTACATAATACATATGTTTCTCTTAATATTTTTCTTGATAAAGCTTCACCTTAATCTAGTCCTAGTTAGCTATAAATGTCTGATGCAATGCAACAAACAAAACCTAATAGCTAAAATGTTTTTTAATTTTGGATGATAAATGGAAGACACTTTCTTCTTTTCAAGAGCAATGGTTAAATGATGATGCAATAAAAAAGCCTAATGAAACTACATGTGATTTTAATTTTATTGATAATAAGAATAAATATGGTCCCATAATGACTAATGCTAACTAGTATTCTTTATTTTATGTTTATCATTAGAGAATAAATAGAAATAATAATCAATAAACAATATTAGTATCTAAATATTGAAAGTAAATATATAGTATTAGAAAACTTGGTTTTCTACCGTAGAGGTAGAAGCACTACAATTATATATAAGCACTATTAGAAAAGTGTTATTTGTCCCATGAAAGCACTATTGATGTTATTACTTCTTGATAGTGATTTTGTTTACATACAAAACAAATAGAAAATGAGAGATTAGTAGAAAATAGGTTCGCCTAATTTGGTGTAGAGTATGTGGTTTTCTTGACAAATATCAAACCCTTGTTTAGAGATGAGATTGAAAACTTACAAATGATAAAATAGGGACTTTGTACTCAGTGGAAAAAGCATCACTAGATGGGTGATAATGCTATCACTACTTTTTCCAATAGATAGCACATTTGATTTCTATGATTATTAACTTTATTTTTGAAATACATAATGATAATGCCATCTAACCTAAAATTCAACAATGCTTTTTCCTATGGATACAATATTTTGATGCTTATATTTGATATCTATGATATCACAAAATATGCAATTAGGGTTCTTGGATAAGGGGGTGCAGGGGCCCTAAAATATGTAGTAAAATAGAAATATTGCTTACACATGATGCAAGCTAGATGCTCCAAGAAATAATATGATGACTATATACAAGTATGATAACAAAAATAATTTAGGATGTAATAAAATCAAATATTAGAGACCTATAATACAAATATAATGATAAAATCTAAGAAGATAAAAGATTAAAACCCAATCAAACTTATAGTTCCAAGATGCCAATATTGGACTCCGCTTATATTGAAGAAGCTTGATAAGCTTGCTTATTACTTGAAGATACTTTAGAGTTTGAGTGCTTTATAGATTGATATATTGATTCCTTGAATTCTTGAGAACTTGGAATCTTGGGTGTTTGAGAGCTTGATAGATTGAAAGACTAAATGCTTGGTATTTTGAGTGATTTTAAAAGATCATTGCATGATTTGTGCATAATTCTACCATACTTGAACATTAATTGGTATGAAATTTTTATATATTTTTGCTATCCTAAAAAAACTATATAAATTAAGCTCCACAACTAATGGCTTTATAGGAAGCCATGTTTCCTTAGGGGATGGATGCATTGAAGATTATAGGTTTGGAAAAGGCAATATTTTAAATTTGGATAAAGATGTAATTAATGTATTGGAGGTTGTAAATGGCAAATTTTAGGATTTGGATTTCTACTAAGGCTATGGATCAATCTAATGTGATTAGATCCAATTTTTGTGGGTATCTTGGAAGGTAATAATTATCAAAATTTGTATTTTTGGTGTGTGGTAGTCTGTAGTGTTGGAGTGTGATAGCACTTGTGGTGTTATGCTCTAATTATTTTTCCAATATGACCATTCTAAGTCAAATTGGTCATGAAAATATCAAAAACTAAAATTTCACAAAAGCATTGCTAAGGAGCAACATCGTCACCAATGTTTTTTCTCATACCCTAGTGCTTTTTTTTTTTAGATCAATAAATGCTCTTGAATTGAGTTTAAATATGATTGATTAAGTTTGGATGCTTGCTTGGATGATTTATGAAGATATTGATAAATTTAGGTATTGGTGATTTGCTCAAAATAGAGTGTCTAAAAATATATATATTTTTTTATAAAAATAGAGGATGTAATACCTTGACATTGTCAATAGCTTAAAACATTCAAAAATATTTTTTGGTTGTCGAAATAAAAATTTCATAATATGATTTTAATAAATATATGGAAGTTTATATATAATTGATCAAAATTTTGGTTGATAGAGTCTAATATAATTTTTATAATAAGGATAAGTTAAATATTTACCTTAAATTTCCTATAAAAACATCATAATGGTAAATTCATTGGCCTCTCCTAGTAGAGATGCATATTTAATTCATGGGGAGGGTGGACCTTGATGTACCTCTAACTATATGCTTTGGCTATTACTGTATGTTTCCAAAAAAAAAAACCTAAACACTTGGATGGAATAGTCTATACATGGGGAGATAGTGGTTTCATTAAACCATATAAAGAGTTAATATATCTTATTTTTATGCTCACTTGGATAGCTATCTTAAAATAGGATAAGTCATATTATATATTCATGCATCTCTTTCAAAAATACTTTGATAATTGATGAATATAAAAATACATTTCATGGGGTACGAGTGTGATGAAAGGAGAGTAATTATTTACACATCAATTATAATCTATTTGTGTTCCTCCAAGAATAAAATTTTAGATGGAAATTATGTGATAATTCAATAATAAGATGTTAAAACTTGGCTAAGTTAAATGGTATTTATAAATTTTCCTAACCAAACCTTAATATAAAAAAAAATTATGTGGTTTTGTATATTAATATGATATATCAAAAAAGCAATTTTGTCCTTGCCATGTCCAAAATAATAGTTTTAATATGTTTTAACATGCTCCTTAGGGACCAGTTCTATATTTATATTCAACACATTCATTTTGCAAACAATACTATGCTTGAAGTTATTACCAAACCATACAATTCATTCTAACACTTAGACATGTATGGGAAAATAGTGATTTTATGGTGATAGTGAATTGAAAGGTGAAAGAATAAGAAAATTTACCCAGGTGTTGTAGGTGAGTTGGAGAGGAGAGGGAAATACTCCAAGAGAGGTCCCAGGTTCAAATCTCCACCCTACCAAAAAATCTGAATTGGGTATCCAAAATCCAATTGATAATGTTGGTGCACGCAGGGTCGGGTGCGACTCTCGAGTGACTTTGACGGTGTAGAACCCCCTGTTCGTGGTTTATCATACCAAGGTGGCCCCGCAAGGGGTTTTTCGCTTAAAAAAAAAGAATAAGAAAATTTGATGAAGGTGAAAGACATATAAGCGTCTATAGACCTAAATGTAGTTTTCATTGTGCTATTTATATTTCTATTTTAATTTTGTTACTCTCTTGTTTAAAATTAAACTCAAATATAAACACCATAAGGAGTATATAGACATATTAGGAAGAATTTATCCATTTTAAGCTTCTCCAAAATAAACAGGCATAAAAGGTGATGAATTACATAGATGGTATAGTGAGCCATTATAAAAGGTTATTTTTTCTCACATGTCTACTTATTCCTAGGCTCTACAAACAATATAGAACAATTACAAATGACAAATAAAATAATATTCATAGCTCTAAATTATTGCAATTAGGATTATCAAGGTATAATTAGTAAAGTTAAGATTTGCTATTAGATTAATTAAAAAAATTGTATATCTCTAATATTTTATGCTAAATCGTAAATCAAATAATCTCTTGTCAATATTAATATCTTATAATCTATTTTATGGAATTTTATAAGTCGACAAGAAAAATATTGATTGAGTAAACTCTTAAATATTTAATTATGCCAAACCAACTAATATAAATTATAGAATATTATCCAAAGTAATTAAAATCTATCAAGGTTAATTATTTTGACCAAAACCAAACAAGTTTTATGAATTGTGTTTAGAAAACCCATATAGATTATATCCTTGAAATCAGTATTGATGCTAAAATTTTAGTAGTTACTTAGTATTCAAGATATCTTACAAGAATTTTAACTATTGAATTTTCATTACAACAAACTACCATGAAATATTTGCTTAAATCAAACATAATAGCACACCAACATATGAAATTCCTACACAAAATATCTAATAACTCTATCCATAGTAAGACTTACCAAACAAATTTATGTAGATTAGATTATTTAACTTTCAATGAGAACAATATGCAAATGTAATAATTTTATTTATACACATCTTCTATGAAAGATCCTTTTTACAATAGGAAAACTATACACTAATTAGATATTTTAGCTATAAGTAGTAAAAGTAATTAATCACTTTCCAACCCCCAAAAAAGACTTGGATATATTATAGAGAGCTCATTACAGGAATATTTTTTTAAATGTAAGTATTTAAAGCCTAGAACCATACCTTAATATTGATTTGAAGAGTTGGATTGAATTCTATTTTAGTTGTTAGTCCCTTAAATATGAATTTCAACAAGGTTATAAGGGTTTTCCATAGGATTCCCTTGATCTCTAGATTAAGGCTAACTCCCTTATTTCCTAATTTGAAAATATAATTTATAATAACTAATTTGCATGAAACAAATTCACATGAAAGCAAATGCAAAAATTAAAATACATAAAGTGCAGAATGTAAATTTCTGAAGTTTAAAGTGAAATATATGAAAGCAAATATGGTTGTTACAATATATCGAGGATAGCATATGATCGATAAAAACAAAATAATATGAATAAAATTAATTTCCATCAATTCATTTGATTGTAAAATTAATAAGTGAAGGACATGATGGGCTAGAAGGGTGGTACCAAACCACCATACACTTGATAATCCACAAGTAGGTCTCTAATGGGATGCACAAGGACTTGTCAATTTAATATAGCCTCATTATTACAAAGCACGATGTTGGTTTTATAGAGTGTATTTACCAATTCTAATTACCAAAATATTATTACAATGAGGGACCTAGGCCCCTATTTATAGTTAAAGTCTACCCTTAATTTTTCTATGGTAAAAATTAATTATTCCTAGTAAAAGTAAATATTTGGGAATAACATTAAAAACATTTTGTACTTATAATTGTTGCATACCTCTAATTATACCCTTAATATGATTATAAGGTTCTAAAAATGCTTAGTGTGTCATAAAATGCCAATAATATCAATTTTGGTATTTTTGTCTTGCAATTCATTTTGACTTTCACTTGTGTACCCTACCTAAGTGATTTTCTTGGCTATATAAATATTTCACTTATTTTTTCAAGATATTTGATTGTATTATCAAGTTGAGAAAATATATCTATGAAAAAGTTGACACTTTTATTGACAAAATTGCTCCTTTGAGCCAATTAATAGGTTTTGCAAGAAAACCATGACTTTTCCAAAATGTCAAACAAAGTTTTCTACCACTTGGTCATTTTTTTTGTCCCTTTCTTTAATATGTACAATATTTTATAAATGTATTGAAGAGGTGCTACATTTATGTTGACTTCATGGTATGCCACGCTTGATTGACATTGAATCACAAATCCTACCTTTTTTATTGGGTCTAAAGTCTACAAAACTAGGATCCTCATTGCAAATAGAAAACAATATTTCTTCATAGTTCTTTGGATCTCCTTATCCAATATTGGATTGTAATAGGTTAAAAAATTTCTGCCATTCTCCATAATTAATAAATTATACAATCTTCAGGTCTTTAGATTCCCCTATGAGGCATTCAAAATGATTTTTTAATAGTTCTCCTCCTTTGGCTACAAAATATTTTAGTTTAGCATAAATAGGATTAAATTTATCATATAATTTAGAGGTGTTTCATTCGTTGGCTTTATCTCTTCATCAATCATGGAAAATATGGCATCATCATCTAGGATGTGTTTTCTATCAACCCCTAAATTTCTTCTTCCATTTCTTGGACATGGGATCTAAGAGGTGCTATGTTGTACTTGTAGTCATATAAGTTTTTTAGTTATATGGGATTTATTGATTATTTTTACCATGTTCTTTTGATTTATCCCATGTTATTTGTCCTATGTTGTGTTCATCAATGTAAGGCTTTTCAAGACTTCTTAGTGTTTTCACCTTGAGGAAAGCTAGTCTTCCACTAGTCTTATGATATTTTTGGCTATTTCTAAACTTTATCGTATGGAGTAGGCTATCATAAATAATTAAAAAAAAAATATTTCCCTCTTTATCTATTCCCATAAGCTATTCCCATAAGTCTTCAACTACTTGAATATATTATACTAATTTTAAATTTACCTATTTTTTTTGTTGACCTTGAGGCTTCCTACTATTTTATTTATTGTTATTTCTCTTCTATATCTTCTAGTAGCCTGCTTTGCTCTTTAATAAACTCTTGCATGTGTTTTTTAGATAGTACAAGTTGGTATTTTAATTCTTCCACTTATTTCTTCTATTGATATTTTTTGCTACCTCCTTCTTACACCCCTCCTACTCTTGCTGGAGTTGGTCCTCCTCAAATTTAACTTTTTCCAATTTTGCTTCTAGTATGCTATCCTTAAGTTATATTACCTCATCCTTAGCTTCTAGTTTTCTATATTTCATTATTATGCCCAATATGATTTGGTTTACCAACTGGACCATTTGATATGGATATAAACTATCCAGGTCTAATTGAAACACCCTAGTAGTTAAGTTAGTAGTGGTTGATGATATCATTGAGGGGTTAAATTTGGTAGTTTTTGCAAAGTATACTTTATATATTTTATTTAATATTTAAGATTTTAATAGCACTAAACCTTTAGAGGTCTTACTCATTTTTTACTTGTACTCTTTTTTACACTATTTTCCTTCATTTGGAAGGATATATTCAACCTTATATTCTTTAGCCTGATATGCATAACTTATCCTAGGTCATCAAGAGGTATGCATAGATGAGGGATATCCTATATACTTGAATCCTTGAGTTAGATAATGGTTATGGTTTCCTACAAGATACGTTTCCTCATGTGGGATGGAGTGTGAGTTGAGGTCATAGGAATCCTAAAAGGTATGAACTGAGTGGTGATGATAGGAATGGAGGTTGAAGTGAAAGAAGTAGTCAAAATAGACATAATGGTATGTGTAATTATGGTATGTGATGTAAGGATTTGTGTAATTTGGGACTAAAATGAGGAAATGTAGGTGGTCCCTATCATGACAATGATTATAGAAGAAAATGTTTCTCTTGGTGACTTGTGTGGCAAGTAGCACCTATGAGATACATAGATTGTGATGGTGGAGGATGGAATAATGGCAACATAAAAATTTAAAGAGAAATAGCGAGGATAGAAGAATAATTAATTGGGAGATATAAAGTAGTGGAGACTAAGGAAGAAAGAGAAATAACAAGATGAAAATATGTGATTTTGAATGGTGGGTGTGTAGGAGAAGAAGTTGGAATAGTCATGGCTACTATATTTGCCTATCCCTAGTGTGGATTAGGAATTTTCCTCCATTCAACCTAGGTGTCGTATTCTATTTTCTATTTTGCTATTGCTATGACCACCTCACTAAACATTGATTCATATATTTTAAACCTTTTTCATCCTTTGATTATTGTCTCACTTAATTCAAACCATGGCAAAGTTTTCTATGTTGGGGCTTATGGATATCGATTTATAAATTCTAGGAATATAAGACAAACTTAAAGGCTTTAGGTCAACATGAAATGCTTTAAGCCTTTATGCTTTATGATGATCGATCTAATACAATTGGATGCAGACATAGTGGTCAAAAAATGCTAATTATTTATAGACATACCGGTCAGGAAAAATGATCGAAAGCAAATATTTTGATGTGTTGCAATAATGGCGATGACAACCATTCCTATATCCTTGCATTGTAGCTACACCATCAGCTCCAACACAAATTAACTTTTTTGCAATTTCATTTTCATCCATTTCGATAATATCCTTTAAAATGGTTACAACAACATTATAAATTTTTCGGCATTACAATTTTCAATCATATTATGTAGTGGTAGTAAATGAGGTTGTCTCAAATGATTTTTGAATGTGTAAACATGTATGTAAATCCAATATGTGTTTTCAACAGCTATTACCTCATCAACAAAAACTGAAATAAATTTGGCTTGTTTCACATTATCTCTTAGGTCTTCCTTCTCAACTAGTGATAAATATTTTACCATTTCCCAACCACTTTGATTTGACCAATGTGAACTGGTAAGGTTTTGTACATCAGCTAGTTGAAGTATTTGCTTAAAATCAAAAAAATAATACATGGGTCGACTTTTTTTTAGAATATTGTATACAATAGCAAACTGCAATTTCTTTGAGTCTAATACAGTCCTATTAATTTTTTGAAAATGTGTCTCAATTTTTCCACCCTTATCAATGAGAGTTTGTTGTTGTTGAATTGTTTTTCATATTCAAGTGCATATCTCACATACACACGTTCCTATGCATCTTTGCACCTATGAAATATATTAATTGCTCCATCACTTTGTATTTATTTGATATAAACTTTCCCACAATATTTTTCTATTGGGTATTTCTTATTTTGCAATAAATGATAATTTACCATCTTTCGTGTATAAATAATGTATTTACACACATTTTTTGTCTCATCTTGCTCAATAAAGGGGTATAATCATACCCATTCATTTTTAAAATCCCTTCCAATAGTCCATTTTCTTATCTTTTGACATTTAGATTTTTGACTACAAAATTCCCCAGAGGTTTGCATTTTAATTGTATTGGTATTTTCTTTTTTGATTGAAGTGTCTGAATTTAACATCTCCTGAAGTGGTTGTTGAATATTGTTATTAGGAAAATTATCATGTGGTCTCATATAATTTTATAGAATATCTTCAAGTGAACACACATCAAGGTCGACAATGTTTACTGCATTCAATATTTGGTGTTCTCTACCATTTTTGATGTAAAAAGATACTATTTTAAAGAATTAACAGAATACAGTTTTACAAAGCATTTAAAAAGAGGTAGGTAAATAGAAAACCATTTATCTATTAGTAAATCAATACTTTATATTTAATAATAACTGAGAAATATTAAAAAAATTAAGGTAAAAGATGTTTGTACTTGCATGTTGTGTAGAATCTGTAGATATTGATACCTCATTGTATTTTTATATTTGTGTAAAATCTTTTAAAATTATCTTTTTACAAGAATATTGGCCTCCCTTATTTCCATCTCTAGTAGGTGACATTGTATCTATAAATAAAAAATCTTTAGATGTTAGGAAATAAATATGAAATTGAAGGAAAATAACAAGCATACCTCAAGATGAACCTACACTACGCTATAGAATGACATCTAACAAACAAGAAGTATCTGACAAGAAAATTATCTTAACACACAACATGACATGGATACTTATCAACCATAGTTGTAGATATTGCTTCTACATTGCCTATAAAACATACTCTAAGACAAGAAGCAGTATGTGACAAAAATTCTCCTAACACACAACATGACATGGATACTTATCAACCACAGTTGTAGATAGTACCTCTACACTACCTATGAAATATACTCTAAGAGACAAGAATCAATATCTAACAAGAAAAATGCTCTTGATACACAACCAGATGACATTGATCATTGTCTACCACAGTTTCATATAGTGCACTTACAGTGCCTATGAAATTGAAGAAAAGGAGATTTGGACAAAAGAACAATGGAAGAAGAATACTCTACCTATTTTCATAGTCATGAATCCTCTATAACCGATTAGCTTATGATGATCGACACACTTCTATAATAGATCATATTAGGACCACAACCACACTTTTACAACTGATCAAATTTTACTGATAGACTCACCTTTGCAACCGACCAGATTATACTGATAGACACTTATATGCAACTGATCTGCTTATACCAATCGATTGGCTTAGGTTAATAAATATGTCTCTACAACTGATAAACTTATGCCAATAGACACTACTCTACAACTAATTGACTTATGCCAATAGACACGTCTCTGCAACCGATCAACTTATGCTGACTCACACTTCTTTGCAACTTATAGACTAATTTTGATAGAATCTCCTTTACAACCAATCAGCTTATGCTGATAGTTTCTCCTCTGCAATCGATCAACTTAAGTTGATAAATAAATATTTGCAATCGATTGAATTATGTTGATAGACACTACTTTGCAATCTATCGGCTTAGGCTAATAGACACATCTCTACAACTAATCAGCTTATGACAATAAATAATTATATACAACCGATCGACTTATGTTGATAGTCTCTGTAATTGATTTTATTATATCAATCGAAACTTCTTTGCAACTAATAGGCTTATGTTGATTTACACTCCTCTACAACCTATTAGTTTATGTCTATCATCTTGAGCCAATCTATAGTTCTCTACAACTGATAGTCATATGTTGATCAAAAATCCTTTACAGCTAATCAGCTTATGTCAACAGGCACTTCTTTACAACCTTGTCAAGTTTTTCATTATTTTAGAGTTATTTTTGAGTTTGAGTATTTTATATATGTTTATCAGTACCCCTTACAATATATATACAGGTAGTATATGAGGTAAATTAGGTGAAAAAAATAAAATCATTTATAATTTGAAGGTGAATTTTTTGTGGAATGGGGTGAAAGTGGTTGACGAATTAAAATAAAAATAAGATTATTATTATCAATGACGGGCAAGTTTAACCCAAAAAAAATTCCACCCTGTAAATTTTAGGTGAATGGGCCCTAGTGGAAGTATCTAAAATTAGCCAATTTAAAATTTAAAAATCTTAAATAGAGCCAATTTACGATTTTTTGTGCTTATGCATAACCCTATCATTATCCAATATATATGACACCAATGTTAGTAAACCTAATATCCAATGATACTCAACCTATAATTAGTAGGCACCAATGCTAGAATCACTAGCATTAATGGGTGTAATTCTAACAATACTTCAAACACCAACCTTTGTTTTTGTATGCAATGTAGCACGTAATGCCAAGGGTATTTATAAGCGATAATGAACCATTAATAGTTATGTAATTGCCACACCTATTTTGTAATCACTCAAAGAAAATTTAATTTGTGTTTTCCAATTTCTCTTTACATTCTTCCTTTATGTTTGTGACTTTCGTGAATGTGGGCAAGCAAGTTCAATAATTGTCTATAGGAGCAGACACATCCCTTTGACATAATTTTTTATAAATTCCTACATATAGTGTAATTGAATTCTTCAAGCCCTGGATATTTGTGGTGGAATAGATACCCTTGCCTCCTTGGGACTTACAGAAAAGTGGCATCCCAATTGGGGGGTGTTTTCCACTAACAAAAAAAAGTAATTGATTTATTTTACTACAAATTTTTATTCATGTTCTCTATTTATTAATGTAATAAGATTTGGGTCAACTATACCATTATAGATCCATCATTTATCTTTTTACATATATTTTATATTTTCTAAAAGCATTTTATTTTTACCTTGCTACTTTCAAAGTAATTGATGCTTAATCCAATAAGAAATATATTTGTCTAAATATCATTTAATAATCTAATTATTTGAAAATGTATTTATTTATTAGAGTATTACATTGAGTTTCAATATTTTAGTAAACTATTACTAATTAATTTTTTATATTTTTCTTAGATACTTTTAGTAAAATATTAATTTTTACTAAAATTAATATAATTTACTTATAGTATTATATTATATAAATAATATATTAAACTTCATTAAAAATAAATAATAATTAAATTAATAAAAAATACCTAAATTATTTATGTTTTTCAACACATTTTAAGAAGTAAAATTAGATATATTTCTATAATATTTTTATTATAATTGAATTTAAAATTATAGATACATTTTTTAGAATGAAATTATTTTATTCTATACATATTTACAAATATGTAAAATGGACCCCACCTATATGAAACCATGATAATATTGTTATGGTATTATTGTGATATTACAACAAAATATAATGTTATATCTTCCATGAAAATTGAAACCTAATTCTCACTAGTTGGAATTTAATTCATGACTTATTGTAGGCACCACCAAGTCAAGTTAAGTTTAACAACTATCTTAGTCACCTTTCTAAATTTTATGGGGTAAGGTGGGCCTATATTGTCGAGGGTCTCATACTCCAAATCAAGAGTATTGGCCTAAGCTTATAACTTAAAAATACATATTTTTATTCATAAAATATAATCCAATTTATTTTTTTAATTAGATATATTGCACATGCATACATAGACCTAAGACTATGAGGGTTAATTTTTTAATATGTTATAAAAAATATATTATTATCTCATTATGTTATTATCATGTCTTTATGGTTTTTATATAATATATTAAGGAATGATAAAATAAATACATAACCATAAGAAATTAGGAGGCCTTTTCACCTAACTTTAACTCACACCTCTAAATTCAAATTATAAATACAAACACCTTAATGATATATTTTTGTGCAATATATTTTAATATTTATAGTTGGATTGAAAAACCCTAATTACATTGTGGGACTAATGGTGAAGACTTTGGAACTCTAAAGAGAAGGTCCATGGTTACAGGGATAGGATTATATACCATGATTTAATGTGTGGTTGGATAACCATATGCTATATAAACAATATCCTCCATAATAATTATCCCATATGGCTTATGGTCTTGTCATGACCCTCCCTAGTTGACTTTATGGCACAAGAAAACAATGTATTAACCTGTGATGTGGTGATACCTAGTTTGAACAATGGAATCAACTATATGATGTTTAATTTATTTATAGGGGTATGTTATCACTAACATATTACCATGTGTATAGGATCAGGTACACTCATAGGTGGAATAGAAAGAGTCACCCACCAGAAATAAGGGTACCAAATATCAAGGGAAATGATTCTTAGGGTACTTGAAGGTAACATAAATAGATACCTTCATATAGGCATGCATTTATGGAAGGGATAATCATCGATGATCGATCACCTTAAGCTTTAGTTAATAGCCTAGTAGCTATCGTAAAATATCTAGCTAAGATGGGTTATCGGGTTGATGGAATGATTCTCTCTTTTCTGTTGTACAATTTTTTTTTCTATGTATTGCATCATGGCTTGAGTAGATTAATATTCGGTTTTTTGTATGAGAACAACTGCAAGATGTATATAAATTCTTAAGGTAAACTTTCATGTTGAAGTGCAAGTATCATCCTTATAAAACAAAATAAATTAAATGCATTTTTTGAATGAATATTCCTCTAAATTAATTAATGAAGTTTAAGTAAATAATGTTTGGCTGATTTGAGCTCATTAGTAAACTTATTTGTAATTAATAAATGAGTTGACATCTAAATTAATTAGAGGTGTGCATTTTAATTATAATAGAGGATTCATTAAAATACTTTAATTAATCGAATTGAATGAAAGAGAATTCATTTAAAAAAAAAAAAATACTATATATAATAATATATACGTATATATTATTTAAAATTAAAAACAATAAATATATTGTGTAAGTAAAAGTAATATATTTAAATGTTGATAAATATCATAAGAATGATATTTTAAAAAATGGCCATTCTTCATTTTATTAAAAATAAAATGTAATCATCCCTTTCCTATGCAACGAACCCTATGAAATAGCCTACGAGGCTACTAATTTCTAAATGTGGAAAATATGAGGAGAACGCACAAGGGATAGGATATGTTGCATTGAAGAGCGGAGGCAGAAGATAAGGGCTCGGGGTTTGAGTGGACGATAGATGAGCCACCTAGGTAGACAATAACGTAAGAAATAATGTAAGAAAAAAAGAGATGAACGAAGATAGAGAGAGTAGACAGATGGGGAGAGAGCAATAACGGAGATGCAAACACAAACGAGATACAAATATAATGGGAAGAATGCACCTGAGACTGAGAGGAGGGCAACTAGACATCACCATATTTCTAATATCCGTAGGAGTTAAGGTTGGGTTGCATTAAATTTAGATCCCAATTTTAATTTATGTGGTATTATTGCATATAAGTGTTGTGTGCTATGTGTTTTGGAATCTCCCTTATGCTATGAAAGCATTGTGCACTATGTGTTTTGGAATTTTCCTTATGTTGTTAAAGCATTGTGTGCTATGTGGCTTGGAATATCCCTTATGCTATGTGAAAGCATTGTATGCTATGTGTTTGAGAGAACCTCCTTATGTCGTGTGAAAGCACTGTGCACTGTGTTTGAGAGAACCTCCTTATGTTATGTGAGCATTGAGCGCTATGTGTGTTGTGAAACCACCATGTGAAGATTGTTGGGTGATAACATAAGCAACCTTGTAGAAGCACTATGTGTGTGTTGCGAAACCACCCTATGAAGAGTATTGGGTGCTAATAGAAGCCACCTTGTGGAAGCACTATGTGTGTGTTGTAAAACCACTATGTGAAGAGAGCTATATTTTAATAGGAATCACCCTGTGTGTATGTGAAACTGCCATGTGAGTAGCGTTGTGTTGAAATAAGAACCACCTTGTGTGTGTTGTGAAACCACCATGTGGAAGCACTGTATTTTAACTGAACCCACTCTATGGTTGTAGTTTAAGATAAAAACATTCCTTATGCTGAGTGTGCGTTGTGTGTGAGAAATCACCATAGGCTATGTTGTACATCGTGCACTGTGAAATACAATGATAACTTTAGTGAACTCTTAGGTGAGAGATTAGTGAGTGCTTCGATAGAATAATGGACATTAGCAGTGAGTGTTGTGCATGTTCGAAGGCATTGACATTTAGTGCGAACCCTACGTTAGGTAAGGTTTCGTGTAACTGTTCTAGTTAAAAGAACAAAGCATTTGATTTTGTGAAATGTATTTAAGGGTTTTTAATATAATAGAGCCTTTGTTTCATATGAAATGTAGATAAGGTTTTTAATTAAAAAGAGACTTGTATTTTATGAAATGTAGATAAGGGTTTTAATTAAAAGCAACCTTGGATTTTATGAAATGTAGATAAGGTTTTTAATTAAAAGGAGCCTTGGATTTTATGAAATGTATATAAGGTTTCTAATTAACAGGAGCCTTGTATTTTATGAAATGTACTTAAGGTTTTTATTAAAAGGAGACTTTGATTTTATGAAATATAGAAAATGTTTTTAATTAAAAGGAGCCTTTTATTTTATGAAATGTAGAGAGGGTTTTTAATTAAAAGGAGCTTTTGGTTTTATGAAATGTAGTTAAGGTTTTTAATTAAAAGGAACCTTTAATTTTGTGAAATGTGTTTAAGGGTTTTAATTGAACAAACCTTAGTGTCACATAAAATATAATGAAAGTTTTTAATTAAAAGGAACCTTTGTTTCATATAGGATTATTGAAGACTTTTAATTAAAAAGGGACCTTGGATTTATATGAGATTTATTTAAGGTTTTAATTAAAAGGAACCTTTGATTTATATGAGATGTATATAAGTTCTTAATTAAAAGGAACCTTTGATTTATAAGATATTTATGTAAGATTTTTAATTAGGAAAGAACCTTTGATTTCAATGAAATGTATTGAAGGTTTTTAATTTAAAAGAAAACCCATTTGATTAAGGTTGAATATCTTGGGATTTTAAATTAAATAGATGTGTATTTATTTATGAATGGAAGTTATGGGGCTTCAATTTAGAGAATGAATGATGGTTTTAAAGGTTAAAGGTATGGGACTTTAATGCTTTAAAAAATAGTTGATTTACTAGAAATGGGGAATTAAAAAAGAATGTAGATTTATTCTTTGAATTGAAGTTATGGGGCTTTGATTTAGGGAATGAAAAGAAAAGGGATTGTTTTAAAGGTTAAGGGAATGAGACTTTAATTCTTTAAGACATGAATAAATTTGATTTAAGTTGGACCTTGATCTAAGAAGTACATATTGGATGACTCTCTAAAGGAACTTGAGAGGTGAAACTGAAATTAAGGGTTTTTTTATGATATCCATTATGCATTAGATGGTTACAAACTTAAATTAATGTTTGTATACTTGCAATTTAGAAAATTAAATGAATATATGTATTTAAAGGCATGCCTATCCTGAAACATGAGTATCTTGATCCCCTACTACCCTCAAAGAACCAATGGGAAGTAAGGAGAAGCAAGGAGTTCCATGGAAACAAAGCATAGGTATTTGTATCTAACATTGTTGTACTTATGATCAAATAGACTAGACTTGTGGGGAGATATCCTCAATACATATAACATGATAATATTTAAATTAAGAAAGACTTATCATGTGTGATCTAATGAGATGAGTGTTTATTGATTTAGTGAAGTTACATTTCCTTTATTTTTGTATTTGGTTATATTATGTGAATGATTCTGTTTCGTTTTAAGCTTGCTTTATTTCCTCCATTGTTTTTTATTTGATTCATGTTGTTACAATAATTAGATGTATCATTATTTGATTTCTTGAGGATATAAATCTAAGAGTAGAGTTCTAGGGTGAACTCAAAGGTGACCTAAGAAAATTATGGACCCCTTCGGGTGAACATAGGTGACCTAAGGAAATTATGGACCCCTTAGGGTGAACATAGATGACCTAAGGGAATTAATAACTCCTTAGGGTGAACATAGGAGAACTAAGGGAATTGATACCCCCTTAGGGAGATAAAGGACTAAGTTGTGAAGAGATTACATCTGAGTTAAGATAGCTAGTCATGGAGATGAGATAGATAGCTTAACTCGTAGTACTCATAGCATACCTACATAGAAGGATTTGTGTATGGTATGGAGATACATGTATACCTTTGATGTACTGAGGGTGATAGGATGGACTTATCTATCATGACACATTATACGCATACAGAGACGAACTTGTGATATGGTACTTCATGAGATGTAACTTCTAGGAAAGCTTTAGAGATTGAAACTTTAGGTAAATGTTAGTTGGGTAAGGGATTCATGAAGGGTTCATGTACCCCTCTCAGTAAAAAAAAAAACTCTTTCATTTTTTTTGTATTTCTTTTTTGTGTGATTTTTGGGTCATTAAATTTGGTATCAGGGCTTTAGGTACGAGGGTATAGAGCTTCTATGTGTGCTAAAAGGGAACTAGGTGTATCCAATGAAGGATTTCTTAAGAAAATGGGCTAAAGCTGGGATAACCTAGAATACCCTAGTTGTTAGAATTTGATGGGCATAAACCTTGAGGTAGAGTGGATGTTAGGATACCTTATTATGGACTACGGTATCAATGATACATCCTAGCCTGAGATATTACTCTAGCTAGTTTGTTAACACATACAACAAGATAAATCTGTATTATGGCTTTATTAGAGATACAACTTAATATGGAACTGTAATCTAATCTTCTTTCTTGGAAGGAATCAGTATAAGATGTCACCTAAGAGTAGAAGAGGGAGACCTATACCTAGAAAAACTTGGAAAAGTAATGCCGAAGAAAAAAACTAGGATGGGGAACCAACAAACCCCAATAGAGAGGTATAAGACCTCACATCTTCGATCATTTCTATGCAACATCAGATAAGATAGTTGCTATAAATAGATACGAATCAAAATTCACAAGTTCATGGTTCAAATATCGGTCTAGAAAGTGGACTAAATGTAGAGAAAGTACAAGCCAAAGCCTTAGCAAAAAAATAAATAGCTAGTAACATGAAAAACAATAGTATCTCTAAGTTTTATGGAGAGGGTGATGTTGATGTAGCGGAAGCATGGCTGAGAGAGGTGGAGATTCACTTTATGGTTAAAGACTACTCATCAGGAACTCGAACACTTTAGGCTATGATTAACCTGTAAGGGGCTACTCTGGAGTGGTGGGAAACCCACTATGAGGAAACTAATATTGAACCCATCGATACTCCATGGGAAGAATTTATAAACATATTTAAGAACATATTATTGATAGAGTATTGTTGTGCCTTAAATTTTGAAGAATTTTCTAGTGTTATAAAAGGAACCAGCATAGTAGAGGTGTACTATAAGAAACTAGTAAGTATATTTAAATATGTACCTATTTATAATGAGAACATGCGGGTTCATAAGTTCATTATTGAATTGGAATAGGTTGAAGAATGATTTGGAAATGCAGGAATCTAAATCACTACAAAATATATATGACCTAACAAAGAAACCAGAGTCACACTTTTGTTATAAGTATGACACCGTACTCGATCAATATAGGCAAGAGATGAGAAAGAGGAATAGTAATGGGTTTGTAAAATGGGAGGCTGAGCAAGAGTGAAAGGCTAAGAATCTCCAAAATCCTGAGAAGAAACCTTACAAGGATCAAAATGAGTTCAAGAAGAACTTTTGTAAGGATAACAAGCCTAATAGTATGAAACCTCAGCCATAGAAGTTGCAAGCTCCAACTCCAAGAGCTAATAATGGGAATGAGAAACCTAAAAAATAGCAAGGACCTAAGGAAGGGTGCTACAATTATCAAGGATATCATTACTATAATAAATTTCCATATCGGGCGAGGATTAGTACAACTATTGCAAAAGGAAAGGAATCGAAACATTGTATCTATGCCACAATCGAGAAGCAAAAGCTAGAGGGACATGCCACCCCCTTACTTGTGAAAGGTAAGGTTTTAAATAACTAAGTAAATATTTTAATAAATAGTGGAACCACTAATAGTTTTATTTCATCTAGTCTAGCAAGGACTGTGTTGGAAAGTCCTGGATATTTAGCCCAAGGGTGGAAGGTTGAGTATGGTTGTGGATAGACCTACTCGGTAGACCAGTGTTATCCTATGGCGGAAGTTAATCTATCTAAAGGGACTACATAATTTTGTTTATATGTAAATCCCTTACATACCATTGAAGTGATCCTAGGTATGGACTAGCTACAAGCTCATAAAGCCTTAGTCAATTTCCAAGATCGATGGATTGAGTATTCAGAGGAAGGCAGAAGAAGATTAAGAATACATTTTAGTCAAGGGGTGTTTGAACATCAAATTTTGTCCACTATGCAATTGAAAAATACCCTAAAGAGGGGAGTGGTAGTGTATGTGGTAAAACTTAATGAAGTGGAGGACCATGAGAAGGAGGAAATACTAAGACATCATCCAATTTTATAGGAATTTCAGGATGTATTTCCAAAGGACCTACCTGGATTACCTCATGTATGGGAATTTGACTTCACGATTGAACTTATGATAGGAGTCGAACCTATTCATAGATCCTTGTGTAGGATGAATCCTACTAAAATGTGAGAACTAAAGGTTAAAATACAAGGATTATTGGAGAAGGGTTTGATAAAACCAAGTGTTTCACCATGGGGTGCACCCATTTTGCTCATGAAAAAGAAGGATTATTTTATGATATTGTGTATTGATTACAGGATGCTAAATAAGGCTACAATCAAGAATCGGTATCCTTTACCTAGGATTGAAGATTTATTTGATCAACTAAAAGATGCCAAGGTGTTTACTAATATTGATATAAGGTCAGGGTATCACTAGTTAAGGATTCATGAGTAAGACACTCACAAAATGGTATTTAAGTCTACGTATGGACACTATGAGTTTACGGTTCTAACCTTTGCACTGACTAATGTTCCAGCTACTTTCATGAACCTAATGAATAGTGTGTTCTAAAGACACTTGGACCATTTTTTCTTGGTATTACTATATGATATCCTTATATACTCTTGATATAAATAAGGGCATGATAAGCATCTTAGGATCATGTTGGAATTGTTGAGGGAGAATCAACATTATGGAAATTTGGCTAAGAGTGAATTCTATGCCCTAGAGGTACGATATATTGGACACGTTATACTAGCAGAAGGGATTATTGTGGATCTAGAGAATATTGAGGCTGTTATGAATTGCCCACCCCCTACTAATGTGATTGAAGTTTGAAGTTTCATTGGGTTAACAGGCTATTAGAGACATTATATAAAGGACTGCTACAAGATTGCAAGACCCATAAAAAACCTTCAAAAGAAGGGGAAATAATTCAAGTGGACAGAGAAGAGTGAGGCTACCTTCGTACTACTAAAGCATAATCTTACTACTGCACCGATACTAAAGGTTCCTGATCCTCAAAGGGACTTTTCAATGTGTACTAATGCATCAATAGAGGATTTGGATGGAGTAATCTCACAAGAGGATTCAATAGTGGCATATACTTCAAGGAATCTAAAAAAGCATGAAGTTAATTATGCTATGCATTATTTAGAGCTAGCTATGCCGATGCATCCTTTAAAATTTTGGTACCACTACTTAGTTGAGAGACACTTTGAATTGAAAATTGATCATCAAAGTCTATGGTACATATTCACCCAACCAATACTCAATGCAAGACAAAGAAGATGGGTGGAAATTCTCACTGAGTACATTTTTGATATTTAGTACATAAAGGGAAAAGAGAATAAGGTAGTGGATGCTTTGAGTAGAAGGAAATATATAGAAACCATAACTAGAATTCACATGGAGCTAATGGATTGAGTGATGTAGGAGTAACCTCAGAATGAGTATTGCCAAGGAATTAGAGCAAAAATAGATAGAAATCCTAAAGGAAATGAAGAATTTAGTATGAAATACGACTTTCTATGTTATAAGGGAAGGGTCATCATACCAAATTTGGGTAATTTGAGGAACTTGATAATGCAATAATCTCATATATCTCCTTATTATGCTCATCCGGGACGAGCCAAAATACGAGAAAACATGAAAAGAACCCTATTTTGGGTAGGTATGAAAAAGGACATCATGGATTTTGTTGCTCGATGTCTTGAATGTCAGAAAGTCAAGGTAGAATGCCAGCATCCCACAAAAAAACTTCACCTGCATGATATACCTATGCAGAAATGGCAGGTTATATCTATGTATTTTATCATGGGTTTACCCAAAATTCGATATCAACATGATGCCATATTTGTATTGGTCAAAAAATTGACTAAAGTTTCCCACTTCATACTGATAAATGCCAAGGATGGTCTTCAGGTAGTGGCTAGGAGATTCATCAAAGAGGTATTTCGATTGCATGGATTTATTGAGGTAATTATATCATATGGAGACTTCAAATTCACTTCTAAATTTTGGAAATCCCTTCATAGTGCAACTAGTATGAAATTGAATATGAGTTTAGCATACCACCTTAAAACTGATGGTCAAACGGAGTGAGTAAACCAAGTTTTGGAAGACATGCTTTGCATGTACTACATGGATCACAAATATCAATGGGAATATTATCTACCTTTGGTAGAGTTTGCCTACAATAACGGACATAACTCTTCGCTAGGAATGGTATATTTTGATGCCTTTTATGGGTGAAAGTGTAGAACACCATTGTATTAGGATAACCTAGAGGATCGAGTTGATATTGGACCAGAAATGGTCAGGGTAATGGAAGAGTAGCTAAAATAAATTAGGCAAAGGCTTAAGGAAGTTGTGGATAGATGAAAGAGTTATGCAAATCTAAAAAGGACTCCAAGAGAGTATTCTATTGGACATAAGGTTTTATTAGGTTTAAATCCAAATAAAAGTGCAATCAAACCATAGATTATGTCTTTGTATGACTTGAGCTTATCATGTTTAATTTTATATATACAATTAACTTCATTGGATACTAGCTAGGAGTCTCCAAATTAGAAAGGTTTCTAACCTAGAAAGCTAATGTTGAATGTAGCTCTAGGATAAGGGCTTCATCCTCTATGGTATTGTTGGTATATGAAAACTTAATCTTAAAGGACAAAGGGACTATCTATAGTTGAGGAATTACCAAGATCACTCCTACCTTACTCCTTTGACAAATATAGCACCATCAAAGTATAGAGTCCAAGAGTTAGGTTGATTTACTTCTAGAATCAATACTAACTCATTATAATATTATATTACTAAGGTATGGCTATCTTTTAAATGTGTGGCTACTAATTGATTACTCATGACCTAGCCTTTCAAAAAATTCTAATTGAAAAACTCAAGATCAAAATTTTTAAGTGTAATGACCTACTTAACAGTTCATCCCAACTAGTGAGGTTTATACATGAGATAATGTAAGGTATTGGCCCTTGCAATGACCAAGATATTATGGCTAAGTATATAGTGCCTAATATTTTGAAAGGTAAACACTATGGTTAGGAAAATATTCTCTATGGATGTATATCGAACTTTGTAATTAACTAAAGTCCTATTGATATAGAAAATATCCCTTTTTCTATGTTGGTCATCATACTACACTAACATATATACTAATGCATAGTTGATGGTTTCTATGTATGTCCACAAGGGCTTTTAGGGATTAGGTAGGATAAGGAATAGCAAGGAAAAAAGGTAGGATTTAAGGTCATCAAAGGATACCTGATAACAAGGTTATGCATAACGGCTATTTATCACCAAATTGGCTAAAATTAGGATTTTCAAATTTTGAAATTGGCTAATATTTGGGACCCTTGACCAGGGCTCATTAGCCAAAAAATTTTGGGCACAATTTTTTTGGGTTGATTAGCCCCAATTTTATAATAATTTGACCATTTTAAGTTTAAATTTCCAACATTACCCCTAATAATAGTTAACCTTCTACATATGTTTGGACACTATTCACCTGGATTTCAAAGTCGATTGACCAAATTTTTATAAATACATTTTGAGGCTGACACCTTACACATAATCACACCTAATAATCAAGATCCAATTCTAATATCACATCCTTGCTTAAAATATTAGTTAAAGGTTGACACTTATTATCCAGTTGGGAGATGAATCTCTTGATGGTTTGGATTTTTTCTTGAAGGTTTCTAAGTTGGGTTATAGTTTGAGAGGATAGCATATTGATGATGACTAATATTTTATTATTATTAACTTTGATATCGCATCAAGATATAATTACCAATTTTTTTATTGATGTAACCCCAAAAATGCACTTCTAAGGCTTTAGGCATACCTTGTACTCCCTCAGCTACTAAAATATTACATCTAGAACACGATATTACTAGTTTAAGGACTAATTGAGAAGGTCATCAATATAGTCTTTCACAATGTCAGGCATCATATCTTTAAATATGTATGTCATGAATCTCTGGTAGGAGGCTTCTATGTTCTTTAGTCTAAGGGCATGACTTGATAATAGAAGGTTCTCCATAGCATGGAGAAATCTATTTTTGATTAACCCTTAGGAGTGATGTTGTCCTAGCTATAGTTTGAGAATGCATCCATAAAAGACATAATTCCATATCTTACAATCAAATCATTAATCATGTCAATTTTGGGTAGAGGAAAGTTTTCCTTAGGACATATGATGTTGATGTCCCAAAAGTGGTGCATATTTGAACATGGCCTATTTTCATATAAATAGGAACAACATTATATATCTAGTCAGAATAGTCAATGGATTTGGTAAATTTAACATTGAAGAGTTTCTAGAGCTCCTCTTTGTTTAAAAATACAACTTTTAGATGTATTTTATATAATTTTTTTTTCATGTATTTTGCACCAAGAGTAACTAGGTGATGGACGACTAGAGAATTTTCAATACCAAGCATATCAGTGTAGGAAAAAATAAAAATATCTATAGACTCTATCAAAAACTTAGTGTATTTATTGTACTTTTTTTTTTTAAGAGCTTGCCTACCTTTAAGATCTTAGGATCCTCTAGAGATCTAATATTGATGTCCATAGTTTCCTCAATCAAAATACAAGATTTATCTTCTAATTTATAAGAATATGGTAGCACTCCTAGGATATCTAGATCTATAGGATCTAAGGTTGGCTAATTATTGTCAGTTGATTATGAAATAGAAACATTATAAATTTGGAGAAAATCCACCAAAATGAAAGTTATTTTATGCCAGATAATTTTAGGTACATCTTGAGGAGGGTAATTTGGGATGTCCTAAATTTCATAATTGTCTATGGTTAGAATTATTACCTTTATGGATAAATAAAACTAATATAAGCTAGAATCTATGAGGAGTGATGACCCATGATCATCATCCTCATCCCAATCCAATCTATTTAAATAAATGATGTCATCATAGGATTCCCTATTAGTATGGTTGACTTATGAGGGAAAAATAGTAAAAGGTTAGCTATGAATAGGAATATATCCTATCCTAGAGTATCTTAGCTAATTTTTAATCCATAGAGGTCATTGATGCCCTACTTATATAGTTATAATCCTTTACCCAATATCCTATGTTGGAAGACATTTGCTTAGGTATTGGATATAAGTTCAAAAAGAAGCATGAAGTATATTATCATTTAGATGGGTAAGGGTTACTACAATGGATTTTCTCATTGTTGGAAATACCAGAGAAAATAAAGGAGCAACATTAGATTTTCAATATTTTTCTCTCTAGCTAGAAGGTAAACCTAAGATTCAAGGTGATAGAGGAAGCTTGGTTAGACCTAGAAAAATTTGATATCATTTGATTTGTTATCATTGATGATGATTGAATCAACACTTCGACCCTTAAGTTTACTATTATATGGATTATTTAAGGTGAGAATCCTTAATTCATAAATTATATGATACTAAGAAGAAGATTGTGATTCAAGAGATGAATTGAGAGAAGGACAAAGATGACCTTTAGGAATTTTAACCTTGATAACTTGATAATAAAAAAAGGTTTAGATTCAACTAGAATGTGATAAGTTTATTATTTTTATTCATAAGGAACCAAGGAAGAGTTGAAGGGATCCCTTTCATATCATGGATTTATGGCCTCCCAAAATAATTTTATATGTTAAGTCACATGGCATGACATATAAAGAGTGTTGAGTGTATGGGGTTTTATTATGAGGGGTACGATAATTGTACCAGTAACCTCACATTCCCCATTATCCAAATCCTTCATAAAAATATAAAAAAAATCAAGTATTTTTTGTTTAAACCAAAATAACTAATGAAATTTAGGCTACAAACATTAAAACCATAACCATTATCGATTACGATTCATTTGATGAAATTTCTATCAATATGACCTATAATGTACAATGGTAGATCTCTAGCCATAAAGGATCAAAGGATATCATTCTCATGGAATGATATATTTGCATTTTTAACCCTAGTGTATCCTACTATAGAAGTAATATAATTTAGTTTGAGGTCTTAAGGAACAACTTTTTCACTCAAAATTTTGAGTAAGATATCTATATGAGTTCGAGAAGATCTAAGAGGTTCAATAAGAGATATTTTGGCTGAGGTACTCTCAAGTTTTTTAGTAAATTAAAATAAACCTTAGCCTTGAATCCTGATTGTATGATTAGAGGAGGTCCTTTGGGTGGAGATGTTATTTTGTGCAAAGGAACAAGGGAGGTATTGAAGGTTGATCTAATGAATTTTTATGTTGTTTCTTGGTTATAACACAAATATGAGATATGTGGTTATTAATATAGATTTCCCTAAACATACCTTGGTTTGGAGATGGGATGTTACTATAGTGAAAGCTATTAGTTGTATTTTAATTATTATTATTATTAGGAAGTGGATTCTAAAAGATTAAAAATATTGTTTGGAGGAAGATTTAGATTTAGATCCATTAAGAACAACTTGTCCATTACTGATTATTTATTTAATAAAATTCCTAAGGTGAATGCATTTTCAATCACATGACCATTAATGCAAAGGAAGTCGCATTGCTCAGTGGAACAAAACCAAACAGTCTTTTCTCTTCCAAGTTTAGTTCTGACTCTCTAGAATACCCATCCAAGTCAAGATCCTCAAACTCTAATGTTGAAATTACTGTAATCCCCGTGGGAATCACAAATACAAATCCTAATGCCTAATATCTAGAATCCCCACCCAATATGGGATCCTTAAACCCCAATGCTAAAAATACTTCAAGCCCAATGTGCATCCCAAAGCCAAACCCTAATGATGAAGAACTTAGGAAGAAATTTGAGGCATTGGAAAATAAAAAATCTCATCTCCCTAACATCATCACTAGGAGTAATGTGAATCCTACTTAGGGGTCGTCCTATAGACCAGGGGAATACAGGAAAAAAGGAGAATATTTGGATGTAGGGGTGGAGATATGTGAAAATCTTCACACTGATGAATATGGCAGTTTGATTCTACAACAAATTGCCTCCCCCCAGTTTAGTCCTAAAAAAACCAGGAGCACTGTGAAGTCTCCTATAGATTTTGTTAGTGAAAAAATAAGAGGGAGAATATCAAATGTTGAGCATCAAAAAATTAAAACTGATAATGACATTTCCAATGGAAAACAAAGAACTTTGTTTCAATGGGTTATTTCGGGTTCTGAAGACAATAAATTAGGAAAATCCCCTCAAGGGAGGGGGAGAGGAAGAAATCCCAAAAACTCTAAATGAATTTACTCTCGTGGAACGTGAGAGGCATCAATGGCCTACCCAAAAATAGGGAGTCACTGCAATAAGAAATCAAGTGAAACAAACTATTATCATGTTGCAAGAAACCAAAATGGATGAGATTCGGTCAAAAAAAGTAGCAAAAAAAATCTTGAATAAAGGGGATATGGTTTGCAAATAATGTAGAGGAGCGTCTAGAGGCCTGATGACTTTGTGGGATCCCCATATAGTAGAAGGCACCATTATTCATAAATATGACAGGGTTCTTAGTGTTTTATTTAAGGAAATAAATAACAACAGGTCATGGATCCTTTCAAATATTTATGCTTAGACATTAATTCAAGGGAGAGCTCTACTGTGGGAGTACTTAGGTAATCTGAGTGAAATCTTCCATAATGTCCCTTGGATTCTAGTTGGGGATTTTAACACTCCTCTTTACCCTTCAGACAAAATGGGTGGAAATGGACCACCTATCAGGAGCATGGATGAGTTCAATGACTTTGTGAACTCCAACATGTTGATGGATGTAAAAATTAGATGAGTGAATTATACCTAGAGCAATCAGCGGATCGGATTTCATATCATTCAAGAAATGCTTGACAGGTTTTTTCTATCAAAGGAGGCTACAACTCTGTTAGGTGGTTCTACCCTACAAGCCCTTTCTAAAATTGCCTCTGATCATAATACTATTTTTTTGGAGATCCATAACTCTCTGTAATTCAAGAAACCTTTCAAATTTCAATATATGTGGATCAAACATTCCAGTTTCAGAGATAACTTAATTCAGTGGTGGCAGCAGCCTGTCAGGGGTAGTGCAACTTTTAAAATTTTTGGCAAATTAAAGTTTGTTAAGAAAAAGCATCAAACTTGGAACAAAGAGGTCTTTGGGAACCTCTTAGAAAATAAAAAATAGGTTGCTGAAAGTTTGAAGATAATTTATCAGAGGATTCAACATAGTGATGTTGATGAAACTACTAGGTAGGAGGAACAGATAAAACTAGCAGAGTTTCATAACATTTTTGCTTGTGAGAAAATCTATTGGAGGAAAAAATCAAGGGCTCTTTGGTTGAAATATGGAGATTCAAATTCCAAGTTTTTTCACGTCACCATGCTTAGAAACATAAGGAATAAGAAGATAATTTTTTTTAAAAAGCAGATGGTTCTATTACTCAACACTTAACAAAAATAAAAAAGGGTGCAGTAACTTATTTCAATTCTATCCTTGGTCAGGAATCGTAGTGCAATGAGGAGGTCAAAGATATTCTCTTGCAATCCATTCCTAGCATAATAAATGAGGATATAAACCTTAAGCTTCTAGCTCCCTTTTCTGATGAGGAAATTAAGGAAGCCTTGTTTAGCATGGAGCCAGATAAAACCTCGGGACCCGATGTCTTTCCCCCTCATTTCTATCAATATTTTTGGGACATCATAAGTGAGGATGTAATTTTTGATGTTATATAAATCCAAGAAAACAATCATATCCCAAAAGGTCTCAACTCTACTTTTATTTCTCTAATTTCTAAGAAGCAAATCCCTAAATCTATGGCTAACTTCAGGCCAATCAGTCTATGCAATGTTTCTTACAAGATCCTAACTAAAGCCATTGCAAATAGAATGAGATATGTTCTTCCCTACATCATAGACCCATGCCAGAGAAGCTTTGTCCAGGGCAGGTCAATATTGAATGGAGTTATCATAGTTCATGAAGCTTTGCACTCTGCTTATAAGACTAATAGGTCTGTTTTTGCCCTCAAAATTGATAAGAAAAAATCATTTGATAGGCTAAATTGGAACTTTATGATTGCTATCCTCCTTAAGTTTGGTTTTCACCACCAATGGGTTAATTTGATCAAAGAATGCATTTCTAAAGCATGGTTATCAATTCTGGTTATTGGAAAAACTATTGATTACTTTCAAAATCATAGAGGAATTCGATAGGAGGACCCTATCAGCCCCATATTATTTGTCGTTATGGCAAAATCTTTAGGCAAAACCATCAAAAATACTTGTAGTTCAAGGCTAATATAAGGAATCAAGAAAACATCTCTCACTAGGGTTGTTTCTCACCAATAATTCATCGATGATACCCTTCTATAGACTAAGTCATCGGTGGTTGAGGCTAAAATAATTAAATACATCCTACAAATCTATGAGGACATTGCTGGTCAAAAAGTTAATTTCAGTAAAAGCAAGTTATATTTCTTGAACACCCCCATTCATAGGCAAGGAAGGATTGTAGAAATTTTAGGGTGTGATATAGCAAACCTCCCCACTTCATATCTTGGTCTCCCTATTTTCATTGGTTCTCCGAGAGAGTCAATGTGGGATAGGGTTATTGAAAGAATTAAAAAAAAACTTGTTGGATGGAAAGGTCATATTCTATCTCAAGAAGGAAAGTTGACCCTCACTAAGGCCTCTCTTCAGAGCATTCTAGTCTATTTCCTCTCCATTTTCAAAGCCCTTGTGAAGGTTTTCCAGAAAATTGAGAAACTCCAAATATTTTTTATGGACTGGATCAGAGGAGAAAAAGGATACACCTTGTAGGATGGACAAAAGTGTGCAGACCCAGGGAAAATGAGGGCTTAGGTCTAAGGATAATTGATCATGTGAATTTAGCTTTACTAGCTAAGCAGGCATGGTGCCTCATTTCTAGTGAAGAAAATGAATGGACAACTATAATCAAATGAAAGTATATTCAAAATATGGAATTTCTAAGTGACTCAGTTCCAATAAGATATTTTGCTTTTTGGAAAACAATTCTCAATTGTAAGGAAATCATCAAAAAAGGTTTAAGATGGGTTTTAGGCAATGGTGAGAGGATAAATTGTTGGAATGACAGGTGGGCTAAGGACGAACCACTGATGCAATATCATAACTTAGCCTGAATCAGAGATATCATGAAAAAACTCATTGGCAAAAAAGTCTCCGATTATATGGTTGAGGACAAAGGCAGAATTAAGTGGAAACAAATAAGGATTCAAGGATTTCAAGCGGAATCAAATGATCTTTATAACATTCTTGGGTAACATTTTATCCCCATGAGACCCAAGGAAGATCAAGTGACCTGGGCTCCTACGAAAAACATGCAGTTCACTGTTAAATCAGCTTACAAGCTTCTTCTTGATGACGAGGATTTTTTCCTCCAAAAGGGCTTAGTTTGGATAAAAAATTTAATTCCAAAAATTGTAGTCTTTTCATGGCTGGTTATCCAAGGAAGAATTCTAACCATTGATAATATGATGTGTACAGGTATTTGTATCACTAAATATTGTTATCTATGTAGGGTTAATTGGATACCATTTATCACATTTTCCTTTAGTGCCCTTTTTCCTTGACTATCCTAAGTGGGGTTTTTTAGGCCTTCAATATTTTTTGGGTTAAACCAGCCATCGTACTTGATTTTTTCGTCCAATGGCCTTACCCATTTTCAAGCCAAATACTTAGATACATGTGGAAAATTTGTCTCAATCACTATCTTTGGTAGGTGTGGTTAGAAAGGAACCATAGAGTCTTTAATGAGTCTATCCATGATCATCAATCTATCATTGCCAGGATCCTATCCTTTGCCAATGATAATGTGAACCTTATCCCTTTTTATAGTCGTAAACCTCATTTGCAGGAGACCACTATTGCTCAATATTTAAGCTTAACCTTTTTAGATGAGTCTGTACCTAGGGTAGTCAACCCCAGAGCCAATATTAAGTGGTCCCCACCTTCTATGGGTTGGTTTAAGCTTAATTTTGATGGAGTGGCTAAGGAAAATATTGGTAGAGCAGGAACTGGTAGCATTGTGTGAGATCATAATGAGAATATGATGCTTGTGTTTTCTTAATATTTGGGAACAAGGACAAATAATGAAACTGAAGCTAGAGATATGTGCAGAGGCCTTCAAATGACTCAAGACTTAGAAGGCAATTTGATCGTAGAAAGAGACTCTATGCATGTTATAAATCTCCTTAATAATTGGAAAATACCTCCTTGGAGGATTAAAACAATTATTGAAGAGGTTGGGATCCTTTTCTAGGGAAGACAGGACATAAAATCCCAACATGTCTTTCGGAAAGCTAACAAAGTTGCTGATAAGCAGGCCAATTTGGGTGTCGATGGTGACAGACTTTTCAAATGGGAACACGGTTTCCTGAGTAAAGTAGAGGAGATTAATCAACAAGAATACCAATAATTATAGTCGAATTTACAAATAGGGAAGGCACTGTAAGTTCAAAGGCTATGAGTATTCTCGTATCTTTTTTGAAATGGTCTCACAATAAAAATTATCCGAGTTATCAGTTTTGGTGGATGTTGCTTGGAAATACCACAAAGACTAATGGGGACAGTCACATGTCATATAACATGGCTTCTAGTCATATTAGTAATTTGAGGTTGGTTTATAATCACAGGGTAAGAAAGAAATGACAATATAAGACTTCGAACCAAAGCCACATGGACCACCCGATAGCCACCGCCATAAATCTAGCCAGCAAGTTCACGTCTCCAAGGCTGATTGGCTAATATGGCGTGTGGTCCCAAATCATGTCATATATAGAAGAAAGCAATTACCAAATAATTATTAAGAGTAACTATCAATACAAAGCTTGTGGGAGTTTTTTTAGTACTCTGCTATGTGTGTCTGTAGCTTTTTGTTTCTCCAGTGTTTCAAGGAAGGGATCTGTGTCTGTTTATTTTTTTTTAATTATGATGGAGTGTTTTCTTGGGGTATATACAAAATGTTGTATGGGAAGTTTCTTTTTGATATATGTGCCTTACCGGATGTAATGGCTTTCGTGGCATGTAGATTTTACATATATAGGATTCTTAGTAAGGACATGTTCATCAAAAACCCTGGGCTGATTTTTGCAAAAGGTTTTGGGTCAACCTGTAAAACCTGGTATTAATGCTATAGTATATTATCTACCAAAAAAAGGTTTAGTAGGTTTGATAGGAAAAAGCTTTATCATCTTAGATTTCAATAATTGATCTAGTATGGCTAAAAGAGGTTTCTCTTGTCAAGATAAACTTCTTTTGGGATTTTATTGATGAGGTATACATAAAAAAATCTTTTGAAGGTTTGCAATACCACTAATGTTGTTTTGGTGTGTCAATGAATCTATTGTCTATAATGTGTTTATTTGTATACCACCCCTTAAGGATAGAGGGGTACTTATATTTCTCTTTATGTAACTTGGTATTTGATTTCACTCCCTTTACAGGGGTGGTATCTATTCTCTTGGCCATATTAATTGCATCTTCAAAGGAAGACACATTTTATGTCTCTAGGTCAAAGGTAACTTTCTCATTAATATTTCCTATGAATATGTCTAGTCTCTAGGTTGAGGGATACATTGTAGCCTCCCTACTAGTGCTTTCTATCTTGCTAAGAAGTTGGTTAAATTCACATCATCGGATTGCTTGAGTTTGTATAGGTAACTAATGATGATATTTTATTCAATGTAGACATAGAATTATTTGACAAACATTTCAAAAATATCCCAAAATATTTTCAAGGAATGCCTTGGTGTATGGTAGTACCATTCCAAAGTAGGGAACTAAGGCTCTTGGAAATATATTAAGTAGCAATATTTCATCATAAGAAATATCACTACAAGATAATATAAAAAAACTAAGGTGTTTTATGGGATCCTCTTTCCCCTTATACATTTAAAACTTAGGTTTATAAAAATTAGGACGAAAAGAGTGATTAATTATAAAATAATATAGGGGCTAGTTTCATAAGTCATCATATAATAGAAATTTTTTGATTCAATTACTATAATTGAGAATTTAAGGCTTGAATTTTAGAAGAAGAATGATTTAATGGTATAAAAGATGTGTGCTAAGAGATAGAGGGAATTTGTTGATGATTAGTATAAGAAGAAGGTTGGTACACTTGGGAATAATATGTTGATGTTTGCATTGTGTAGTTTGACCCTAAGGTAATTGAGATGAAAATATTAGGAGATGAAAGGATTAAGATATGAAGTATGAGATATTATGGGATTAAGGTTTTTTATGAATCCCACATACATTTTTGTGAGATTAAGATAACAATTAGAAATGGGATAATTGATGTTACACTCTAATTGAAAATATAGTTTATACATACCTATTGAGATATGGGGCAACTAGCATTGCCCTCTACTAATTCCTTAAGAATAGGAAAATATGAGTGATATTACAATAATTACAAGAGGATTCATCTTCTATCATCCACGAATGTGGTTATAATGAAAGTATTTCAATAAATACAAGGAGATATTGATGCATTAAGGTTTGTACTTATGGATCTAAATATTGGATCTAGTTTATTTAATGGAAAAGGATTGGAGTTATGTTTGTGGGGATGGTCAATGAGTGAACCTTCCCCAAAAAAGTTACCTAGTATTTTTTTACCTTCCCTATGGAAGGCTTGTATGATTTCCCTATGCTTCTATAAGAAGTATGGCACATGAGCCATGGATGTAAAGATTACTATATTATTCTTATCATGGATAGGGATTAGAGAACTTGAAGGTGTATAAGCCTTGTCTTCTTGATCAAAGGTATGGGATTTAAAGGTAGGTTCCCATCATGACCATCCATAGGTTATTAGGGTTAATGGTCAAATTCTGAACAACACTATAGGTTGGGTAGCATTTTCTAGCCATATATTTAGGAGAAAAGAGGATTAATTAAATTTTAACTATTCATAGAGTTTATTAAAGAAGAAAGAGAAGGTGTTTTTAGCAACCTAATATCTGCTTTTCTTGATATACCAAATTTGACCTATATAACTTAGGGGAATCCCTATATCCCAAACATCTTAATATACCTAAATTCCTTCTATATACCCATAAGAGTGTGAGAGAAATTTGATACATGGGATGCCAATGATATATGGAAGTGACCTCCTAGACATGTGGCTAGGATGGTACATGAGGGGTAATATTATGCCTCATTATAACCCCCAAAAAACCACTATAATATACTTCTTTCTAGGTGTAAGTACATGAAATATCCTATATGGGAAGCTCGCAATCCAAACTTGCTATATGCCCAATATAGCCTAGTAGATCATATAACAATTGTTTAAGAATGTAAAGATATTTATAAGTACTAGAAATTCGTTATGTTCTTGTTATCTATATTAAATGTGATATAATCTAAAAAAATAATTTTAATGGTATTCACTAGAGTTTGATAAAATTTAGTTTAATTATGATTTGGTTTGTTTAAAAGAATTCTTGGGACTCATAGTGGTGTTCACATTGGGTTCACCAAAATATGAAGGAAAGTGGAAAAAGGATCTTAAAGACCTTCTTCTTGATGCTTCCATCTTCTTTCTTACTTTGAGTATAGGGAAAAATTATGAGTTTAATAACTAGCATTTAGTGGATTAGTTAGAGAACACATATGTTTCTCTTAATATTTTCCTTGATAAAGCTTCACCTTAATCTAGTCCTAGTTAGCTACAAATGCGTGATGCAATGCAACAAACAAAACCTAATAGCTAAAATGATTTTTAATTTTAGATGATAAATGGAAGACACTTTCTTATTTTCAAGAGCAATGGTTAAATGATGATGCAATAAATAAGACTAATGAAACTACATGTAATTTTAATTTTATTTATAATAATAATAAATATGGTCCCATAATGATTAATGCTAACTAGTATTCTTTATTTTATGTTTATCCTTGGAGAATAAATAGAAATAATAATAAATAAACAATATTAGTATCTAAATATTGAAAGTAAAGAGATAGTATTAGAAAAATTGGTTTTCTACCGTAGAGGCAGAAGCACTACAATTCTATATAAGCACTATTAGAAAAGTGTTGTTTGTCCCATGAAAGCACTATTGATGCTATTACTTCTTGATAGTGATTTTGGTTACATAAAAAAAAAATAGATAATGAGAGAAGTAGAAAATAGGTTTGTCTAAGTTGGTGTAGAGTATGTGTTTTTCTTGACCAATATCAAATCCTTGTTTAGAGATGAGATTGAAAGTTACAAATGATAAAATAGGAACTTTATACTCAGTGGAAAAAGGATCACTAGATGGGTGATAGTGCTATCGCTACATTTTCCAATTGATAGCACTTTTGATTTCTATGATTATTAACTTTATTTTTGAAATACATAATGATAATGCCATCAAACCTAAAATTCAACAATGCTTTTTCCTATGGATACAATATTCATTTGATATCTATGATATCATAAAATATGCAATTAGGGTTCTTGGATAAGGGGGTGCAGGGGCCCTAAAATATATAGTAAAAAAGAAATATTTCTTACACATGATGCAAGCTAGATGCTCCAAGAAATAATATGATGACTATATACAAGTATGATAATAAAAACAAGTTAGGATGTAATAAAAGTAAATATTAGAGAGCTATAAGACAAATATAATGATAAAATCTAAGAATAGAAATTAGTAAAACCCAATCAAACTTATAGCTCCAAGATGCCAAAATTGGACTCCCCTTATATTGAGGAACCATGATGAGCTTGCTTATTACTTGAAGATACTTTAGAGTTTGAGTGCTTAAGAGATTGATATATTGATTCCTTGAATGCTTGAGAGTTTGGAATCTTGGGTGTTTGAGAGATTGATAGATTGAAAGACTAAATCCTTGGGAGTTTGAGTGATTTTAAAATATCATTGTATGATTTTTCCATAATCCTACCATACTTGAAGATTAATTGGTATGAAATTTTTATAATTTATTTCTATCCTCAAAAAAATATATAAATTAAGCTCCACAACTAATGGCTTTATAGGAAGCCATGTTTCATTAGAGGATGGATGCATTGAATATTAAAGGTTTGGAAAAGGTAATATTTTGAATTGGGATCAAGATGTAATTAATGGACTGGAGGTTGTAAATGGCAAATTTTTGGATTTGGATTTCTACTAAGGTTATGGATCAATCTAATGTGATTAGATCTATTTTTTATGGGTATCTTGGAATGTAATAATTATCAAAATTTGTCTTTTTAGTGTGTGGTAGTCTATAGTGCTGGAGTGTGATAGCACTTGTGGTTCTATGCTCTAATTATTTTTCCAATATGACCATTGTAAGTCAAATTGGTCATGAAAATATCAAAAACTAAAAGTTCACAGAAGCATTTCTAAGGAGCAACATCGTCACCAATGATTTTTATCATACCCTTGTGCTTTTGTTTTTAGAGCAATAAATTCTCTTGAATTAAGTTTAAATATGATTGATTAAGTTTGTATGGTTTTTTGGATGATTGATGAAGACATTGATAAATTTAGGCATTGGTGATGTGCTCAAAATTGAGTGTCTAAATTTTTTTTTTTTTTTTGTAAAAGTAGAGGATGCAATACTTTGACATTGTCAATAGCTTAAAACATTCCAAAATATTTTTTGGTTGTCGAAATAAAAATTTCATAATATGATTTTAACAAATATATGGAATTTTATATATAATTGATTAAAATTTTGGTTGATAGAGTCTAATATACTTTTGATAATAAGGAGAAGTTAAATATTTCCCTTAAATTTCCTATCAAAACACCATAATGGTAAAGTCATTGGGATCTCCTAGTAGATATGCATATTTAATTCATGGGGAGGGTGGCCCTTGATGTACCTCTAACTATATGCTTTGGCTAACTTGTATTTTTCCAAAAAAAAAAACCTAAATACTTGGATGGAATAGTCTATACATGGGGAGATAGTGGTTTCATTAAACCATATAAAGAGCTATTATATCTTATTTTTATGCTCACTTGGAGAGATATATTAAAATAGGATAAGTCATATGATATATCCATGCATCTCTTTCAAAAATAGTTTGATAATTGATGAATATACAAATACATTTCATGGGGGAACGAGTGTGATGAAAGGACAGTAATTGTTTACACATAAATTATAATCTATTTTTGTTCCTTAAAGAATAAAATTTTAGATGGAAATTATGTGATAATGCAATAATAATATGTTGAAACTTGGCTAATTTTAATGGTATTTATAAATTCACCTAAACAATCCTTAACATAAAAAAATTATGTGGATTTGTATATTAATATGATATATCAAAAAATCAATTTTGTCCTTGTGATGTCCAAAATAATAGTTGTAATATGTTTTAACATGCTCCTTAGGGGCTAGTTCTCTTTTTATATTCAACACATTCATATTGCAAACAATACTATGCTTGAAGTTCTTACCAAATCATACAATTCATTCTAACACTTAGACATGTATGGGACAATATTGATTTTATGGTGATAGTGAATTGAAATGTGAAAGAATAAGAAAATTTGATGAAGGTGATAGACATATAAGTGTCTATAGACATAAATTTAGTTTTCATTGTGCTATTTCTATTTCTATTTTAATTTTTTTACTCTCTTGTTTAAACTTAAACTCAAATATAAACACCATAAGGAGTATCTAGACATATTAGGAAGAATTTATCCATTTTAAGCTTCTCCAAAACAAACAGGCATAAACAATGATGAATTACATAGATGGTATAGTGAACCAATATAAAAGTTTATTTTTTCTCACATGTCTACTTCTTCCTAGGATCTACAAACAATATAGAACAATTCAAAATGACAAATACAATAATATTCATAGCTCTAAATTATTGCAATTAGGATTATCAAGGCATAATTAGGAAAGTTAAGATTTGCTATTAGATTAATTAAAAAAAATTGTATATCTCTAATATTTTCTGCTAAATCTCAAATCAAATAATCTCTTGTCAATATTAATATCTTATAATCTATTTTATGGAATTTTATAAGTTGACGATAAAAATATTGATTGAGTAAACTCTTAAATATTTAATTATGCCAAACCAACTAATATAAAATATAGAATATTATCCAAAGTAATTAAAATATATCAAGGTTAATTATTTGGACCAAAACCAAACAAGTGTTATGAATTGTATTTAAAAAACCCATATAGATTATATCCTTGAAATTAGTCTTGATGCTAAAATTTTAGTAGTTACTTAGTATTCAAGATATCTTACAAGAATTTTAACTATTATGGAATTCCTACACAAAATTTCTAATAACTATATCCATAGTATGACTTACAAAACAAACTTATGTAGATTAGAATATTTAACTTTCAATGAGAACAATATGCATATGTAATAGTTTTATTTATACACATCTTCTATTGAAGATCCTTTTTACAATAGGAAAACTATACACTAATTAGATATTTTAGCTATAAGTAGTAAAAGTAATTAATCACTCTCCAACCCCCAAAAAATACTTGGATATAGTATAACGAGCTCATTACAGGAATATTTTTTTTAAATGTAAATATTTAAAGCCTAGACCCATACCTTAATATTGATTTGAAGAGTTGGATTGAATTATATTTTAGTTGTTACTCCCTTAAATATGAATTTCAACAAGGTTAGAAGGGTTTTCCATAGGCTTCCCTTGACCTCTAGATTAAGGCTAACTCCCTACTTTCCTCATTTGAAAATATAATTTATAATAACTAATTTGCATGAAAAAAATTCACATGAAAGCAAATGCAAAAATTAAAATACATAAAGTGCAGAATGTAAATTTCTAAAGTTTAAATTTGAAGAGATGAAAGTAAATATGGTTGTTACAATATATCAAGGATAGCATGTGATCGATAAAAACAAAATAATCTGAATAAAATTAATTTCCATCAATTTATTTGATTGTAAAATTAATAAGTGAAGGACATGATGGGCTAGAAGGGTAGTACCAAACCACCATCCACTTGATAATCCACAAGTAGGTCTCTAATGGGATGTACAAGGAATTGTCAATTTATTATAGCCTCATGATTACAAAGCACAATGTTGGTTTCATAGAGTGTATTTACCAATTCTAATTACCAAAAGATGATTACAATGAGGGACCTAGGTCCCTATTTATAGTTAAAGTGTACCCTTGATTTTTCCACAGTAAAAATTAATTATTCCTAGTAAGAGTAAATATTTGGGCATAACATTAGAAAAATTTTGCACCTCTAATTGTTGCATGCCTCTAATTATACCCTTAATATGATTATAAGGCTCTAAAAATGTTTAGTGTGTCATAAAATGCCAAAAATATCAATTTTGGGATTTTTGTCTTGTAGTTCATTTTGAATTTCACTTGTGTACCCTACCTAAGTGATTTTCTTGGTTATGTAAAGCTTTCACTTGATTTTTTAAGATATTGTCTTGTATTATAAAGTTCAGCAAATATATATATGAGAAACTTGACACTTTTATTGACAAAATTGCTCCTTTGAGCCAATTAATAGGTTTTGCAAGCAAACCATGACTTTTCTAAAATTTCAAACAAAGTTTTCTACCACCTGGTCTTTTTTTTTTGTCCTTGCTTTAATATGTACAATATTTTATAAAGGTAGTGAAGAGGTACTACATTTATGTTGACTTCATGGTATTCCAAGCTTGATTGACATTGAATCACAAATCCTACCCTTTTTATTGGGTCTAAAGTCTACAAAACTAGGATCCTCATTGCAAACAGGAAAACATATTTCTTCATAGTGCTTTGGATCTCCTTAGGCAATATTGGATTTTAATAGGTTAAAAAATTTATGCCATTCTCCATCATTAAGAAATTATACAATCTTAAGGTCTTTAGATTCCCCTATGAGACATGCAAAATGATTTTTTGATAGTTCTTCTCCTTTGGCTACAAAATATTTTAGTTTAGCATAAGTAGGATTAAATTTATCATATAATTTAGAGGTGTTTCCTTCATTGGCTTTATCTCTTCATCAATCATGGAAAATATGGCATCATCATCTAGGATGTGTTTTCTATCAACCCCTAAATTTCTTCTTCCATTTTATGGACTTGGGATCTAAGAGATGCTAGGTTGTACTTGTAGTCATATAAGTTTTTTAGTCATATGGGATTTACTGATTTTTTTTACCATGTTCTTTTGATTTATCCCATGTTATTTTTCCTATGTTGTGGTTATGAATGTAAGGCTTTTAAAGACTTCTTAGTGTTTTCTCCTTGAGAAAAGCTACTCTTCCACTAGTCTTATGATATTTTTGGCTATTCCTAAAAATTATCCTATGGAGTAGGCTATCATAAATAATTCAAATACATTTTTTTCCCTCTTTATATATTCCCATAAGTCTTCAACTACTTGAATCTATTATACTAATTTGAAATTTACCTATTTTTGTTGTTGACCTTGAGGATTCCTACTATTTTATTTATTGGTATTTCTCTTCTATATCTTCTAGTAGCCTACTTTTATCTTTAATAAACTCTTGCATGTGTTTTTTAGATGGTACAAGTTGGTATTTGAATTCATCTACTTGTTTCTTCTATTGATATTTTTTGCCACCTCCTTCTTACACCCCTCCTACTCTTGCTGGAGTTGGTACCCCTCAAATTTAACTTTTTCCAATTTTGCTTCTAGTATGCTATCCTTAAATTAGATTACCTCATCCTTAGCTTCTATTTTTCTATATTTCATTATTATTCCCAAATGGATTTGGTTTACCAGCTAGACTATTGTATATGGATATAAACTATCTAGGTCTAATTGCAACACCCTAGAAGTTAAGTTAGTAGTGGTTGATGATATCTTTGAGGGGTTAAATATGGTATCTTTTTCAAAGTATACTTTATACATTTTATTTAATATTTAAGATTTTAATAGTACTAAACCTTTAGAGGTCTTACTCATTGTTCAATTGTACTCTTTTTTACACCATTTTCATTTATTTGGAAGGATATATTCAACCTTATATTCTTTAGCCTGATATGCATAACTTATCCTAGGTCATTAAGAGGTATGCATAGATGAGGGAGCTCCTATATAATTTAATCCTTGATTTCATACGATGGTTATGGTTTCCTATGAGATATGTTTCCTCATGGGGGATGGAGTGTGAGTGGAAGTCGTAGGAATCCTAAAAGGTATGAACTTAGTGGTGATGATAGGAATGGAGGTTGAAGTGAAATGAGTAGTCAAAAGAGACATTATGATATGTGTAACTATAGCATGTGATGTAAGGATTTGTGTAATTTGGGACTAAAATGAGGATATGTAGGTGGTACCTATCATGACAATGATTATAGAAGAAAATGTTTATCTTGGTGACTTGTGTGGAAAGTAGTACCTATGAGATACATAGATTGTGATGGTGGAGGATGGAATAAGGGCAACATAAAAATTTAAAGAGAAAGAACGATGATATAAGAATAATTAATTGGGAGAGATAAAGTAGTGGAAACTAAGGAAGAAAGAGAAATAACAAGATGAAAATATGTGATGTTGAATGGTGAGTGTGTAGAAGAAGAAGTCAGAATAGTCATGCCTACTATATTTTCCTATCCCTAGTGTGGATTAGGAATTTTCTTCCCTTCAACCTAGGTGTCTTACTCTATTTTCTATTTTTCTATTTCTATGACCACCTCACTAAAAATTGATTCATACATTTTAAACCTTTTTCATCCTCTGATTATTGTATTTAGACTAGTACAATGACTACTACTATAGTGAACAATGTAGCTAATTTACTAATCATGGGCATAACTTATTTATTAGGGTTCTATTTCTATGGGGATGAGGTACATATTGTCATTGCTACCTCTATAAATATCTTTGCCTTTTTTCTACCCTTGGGATGCATTTTGTCCTAGATGGCAGAGAATAAAGTGTCAAATGGACCATTTCTTATGGATTTACCCATTATACCCATCTTCTATCTCATCCCCTACCATAAAATGTTTGTGTTTTATAATTACCCCATATTTTAAACTCCTCTAAGTTATCACTTATCTAGAACCCTATCATATGATATAATATTTCTAGCATGATAAATATAGGAGTTCAAATATTTATTTCCTTTCTTAGTTGATTTTTCCTAAGGAAATAAGGGTAGGCCTTGAGTTCAATACTCATAGTCAACCTTTAGGTATATTTCCTAATGACCACACCATATATAGGTTAGGATCATAACCATTGACCATTAGAAATCCTTTTTGATATACTAAATAGTCTTAATAATGGTCTAAACCATCAAATTTTATCATTTATGCATTATTGACAATAATGCAAATTTTCATCAAGACTTCTACTCTTTTAGAATGAGTGTCACCCTTTTAGAAAAATTATAACTTTTTTAGAGTGACATCACTTCCAAAAAGCATCACCATGTCAACAACAATCTAGGTATATATTATTGATAAAAATATGACAAAAACAAAATTGGATTTTGAATGTTATCTCTTTTTGTCTTGATTAGTCATTTAAAAAATTATTATGTTATAATTTCATATGGTTAATAAAAAGAAATATGTTAGCTAATGATTCTAAAAAAATGATTTTAAACAATCAATTGCTATGTATATAACACCAAATATACTATTGTCTATCACTTCCAAGTGACTAACCCAATAAAAAAATATGAAGTAGGTACAAGACACAAAGTTATATTCTTCCTCATAGATTCACTTGGAACTCATGTGTTGGATTACCCCTCATATATTTTAAACATATCCCATCATATTATTCTTCTTATAAGTTGTGATTCCATTATTATACAGAGAAAAATGATCTTCTTTGGCCCTAGATTAGGTCTTATACTTCTATAAGGAGTATTTACCTCAAGGTCAAGGTGGGGTTACTATCAACCAAGAAAGGTGTCTTTAATCAAACCTCCTTTAGGGAGACTCCTAATGGAGCAATCAAAGGATAACATTAAAATATCAAAGAAATTCAAAAAACCTAAGGAAAATTTATATTTCTTAATAAGAATATATTTATTAAAGTACATCGATGTTAAAGTTTAGTACCTTATAAGTTCAATACAATATCTCACTCTTTCTTAATACATTTTGTTTATATATTATACTTTACTGCATTTATACTTTAATGCTTCAAAGTATTTGAGTTATATTAATATACTTCTAGTTATATTGTTTCTTTGTCTCACTATAATATTAGTCTATGCCTGTTTCATACCTAGATGATTCCCCTATAATCCATACCTTTAAATAATCCTAATGTTCTTCATCTTTATACATATTCTTTAGGGGTTTGACTAGATTTTGATTGGTGATAATGTTTGTCACCTTTTCCTATATATTATCCTCCTAGATTCGTCGAAATTTATGTATAATATCAATATATCTACAATAGGGTTCTTCATAGCTCATTTTCCATAGCTAAAATATTTTAAGTGTTTCTAATATCCTAAGTATCACTTATAATGATATCACTTTCTATCTTGTCATAAAAGGAATATCTTCTATATTATTTGTTATATTTACTATAGAACTCATACTATTCTCATATATTTAAAATACAATTTCTTTGAACTAGTCTATTATAATAATTATTTTTCATCTAGTATTCAATATAAGTATTATGCCCAAACTTGCTACATCTACTCGATACATCAAATGGGATAAAGTAATTTTAGACTTTAAAAATAAATTTTGATTTCATCATTCTGATAATAATATATATGATTGTGGATACTCATAATAACACATAAATAACTAAGAGTTGATTCTATTTTGAGACATGAATATAGGTAAAGTTATCCATCAATAAAGAGATATCATTCAAAGTTATATGGAATAATAATTTCTAATCTAGTTTCAAGTCTAAAATCAATGGGATCTATATAGAATTTCACCTATACAATGGAATAGCCTATATTCAAGCCTTAGAGAATTTCACTAAGGGTTATGCATAAGGGGTTGGCCCTAAAATCTATTTATAAAATCAAGGTGAATTATCTCAAAATCATAGAGAATTATTTCTAAGGATACATGGCGAATTACATTCATTTTTCACCAAAAAAAATCAAACCGTGGCAAATTTTTCTATGTTGGCGGCTATGAATATCGGTTTGTAAATTTTAGGAATGTAAGACAAACTTAAAGGCTTTAGGTCGACATGAAATGCTTTAAGCCTTTATGCTTTATGACGATCGATCTAAGACGATTGGATGCAGACATAGTGGTAAAAAAATGCTAATTAGTTATAGACATATTGGTCGAGAAAAATGATCAGGAGAAGATATTATGATGTGTTGCAACAATGACGATTGCAACCATTCTTATGTCCTTGCATTGTAGTTGCACCATCACCTCCAACAAAAATTAACTTTTTGGCAATTTCCTTTTCATTCATTTCGACAATATCATTTAAACTGGTTACAACAACATTATAAATGTTTTCCACATTGCAATTTTCAATCATATTATGTAGTTCTAGTAAATGAGGTTGTCTCAAATTATTTTTGAATGTGTAAACATGTATGCAAATCCAATATGTGTTGTAAACAGCTATTACCTCGTCAACAAAAAGTGAAATAAATTTGGATTATTTCACATTCTCTCTTAGGTCTTCCTTCTCAACCAGTGATAAATATTTTACCATTTTCCAACCACTCTAATCTGACTAATGTGAATTGATAAGGTTTTCTACATCAGCTAGTTGAAGTATTTGCTTAAAATTAGTAAAATCAGACATGGGTCGACCTTTTTTTAGAATACTATATACAATAGCAAACTGCAATTTCTTTGAGTCTACTACAGTCTTATTAATTTTTTGAAAATGGGTCTTGATTGTTCCACCCTTCTCAATGAGAGTTTCTTTTTGTTTCATTGCTTTTTTTTTATTCAAGTGCATATCTCACATACACATATTCCGATGCATCCTTCCACCTATGAAATATATTAATTGCTTCATCACTTTGTATTCATTTGATATAAAATTTCCCACAGTATTTTTCTATTGTGTATTTCTTATTTTGCAATAAATGATCCTTTACTAGCTTCCGTGTACAAATAATGTATTTAAACATATTTTTTGTCTCATATTGCTCAATAAATGGATATAACCGTACCCATTCATTTTTAAAATTCCTTCCAATAGTCCATTTTTTTATCTTTTGACGTTTATATTTTTAACTACAAAGTTCCCCAAAGGTTTGCATTTTTATTGTATTGGTATTTTATTTTTCGATTGAAGTGTTTGAATTTAACATCTCCTGAAGTAGTTGTTGAATGTCATTATTAGGAAAATTATCATGTGGTACCATCGCATTTGCTAGAATATATTCGAGTGAACACACATCAAGGTCAACAATGTTTACTACATTCAATATTTGGTGTTCTCTATCATTTTTTGATGTAAAAAGACACTATTTTAAAGAATTAACTTAATACAATTTTACAAAGCATTTAAAAAGAGGTAGATAAACATACAACAATTTATCTATTAGTAAAGAAATACTTTATATTTAATAATAACTGAGAAATATTAAAAAATTTAAGCTAAAAGGTTTTTGTACCTGCATGTTGTGTAGAATCTGTAGATATTGATACCTCATTGTATTTTGATATTTGTGTAAAATATTTTAAAATTATCTTTTTACAAGAATATTGGTCTCCCTTATTTACATATTTAGTAGGTGACATTGTATCTATAAATAAAAAATATTTAGATGTTAGAAAATGAATATGAAATTGAAGGAAAATAGCATACATCCCTCAAGATAAACCTACACTACCCTATATAATGGCATCTAACAAACAAGAAGCAGTCTCTGACAAGAAAATTCTCCTAACACACAACATGACATGAATACTTGTCAACCATAGTTGTAGATATTTCTTCTACATTGTGTAACGAACCCCAATCATTACTCCTCCTAATCCATAGAATTTTTTTTTCATATATAATTTTTCATATTCATATGACAAATGACCTAACCCATATCCTAATCGAAGAGCTATAGAGACTTTATTAGAGTCTCCTTAAGTAGAAGTGATCAGCTTCTATGAAACCTTCATACCCCTCATGGTATGAGTACACTGGCCTAGCATACTGGTTTCATCCCTCTTAAAAGGAGAAATCACCATTTGGCCCACCAAGACCAGGTGAATGCCTTGAATATGGAGAACCCCACCAAGGGTAAACCATCATAGATAGAATAACCACACCCATGATTATTCCTAAGTCTTAGCTCCAATCTAATCCATCTAGAAAGGAGTCCTAAGACCATTATATTATATTTTTTTTATAAGAATCCTTGGAATGGCTTCTTGAATATGGTTTCCTATCATGTTGGTACACCCTTTGCTTAGGCAAGCTTCCTACTGCCCACATTACAAAAGAACACTACTTGTTCCTTATGGGTGCTTTCCTTCCCAAGTAACCCTAATCTCTAAGTGTAGAGGGTAGAGTCTATCTTGGTTAGTGAATCAAGGTTGTTTTGCCATATTGAGAGCTTTATTCCATAATATGACCCCAACTAATTCATCTTGAGTGTGTTAAATCCATGAAGCAAGATTCATTACATCTTATATTTATGTTTGAAGAACCATAATAGATTCCTTCTTAAACAAGGATTGTGTTTCATTCAAGAACAAGGATATAATGCACAAATCCAATTATTCCCTTAAGATTCAGTTTCCATAACATAAATATAAAGGCATCATTTATAAGTAGTTATCCAAAAATATTATTATAATAAATTAGACAAATGCATATTACCATATTTAAATAACATTCATCCATCACATGAGATTGTTATTTGAACAACTCTACCTACTAAAATCATTCATCATTACTCATTTAATTCCATAAATAAATGATACCATTGATTTGCAATAAATGATCCACATAATAGAAATTCAGTACATCATTCTAGCTTCCATACATATTTAACCTATTGAAAATTTTGCATACATTACAATGCATAAAGTATTACAACTAACATAAATCATTCTAATATAAATGCAACATCCACAAGATATAATATAGCAAACCATAAATTATTGACACAAGGATTTATCCTGGGAAACCCTGACGGGAAAAACCCAGTATCCAAAATATTTCTTCCTCTTTTTCATAAACTTAAATGGCAATTTTCTACAATAATAGTAAGGCATCTACCGACCCTTATTTTCAGATATAGATCGAGGTATACAACAATTCATTTATGACCTATTGATGTAATTAAGGGATCGCCCAACGCCTTTTTCTATGACATCAACTTACAATACCATTAAGGAACCTCTAGCTCCTATTTAACATCTTACATTGTTCATGAAAGGTCATTGGATTATATTTTGGAAATATCGTATTATGAGGAAACTCTATAAATTCCCTCAAGAATGAACTCTAAATTCATTCTTCATAATTGGCACAAAGCCAATGAATTAAAGTCCCATACCTTTAATTCATGCTAACCATTCCCTAAGATTAAATTCCAATTTCATTCTCTCCAATTGCCGAATAATCAATCCTCAACTCATAAATTAAGGTCACATACCCTTAATTATGACGCATTCATTACTAATTTTTCTATTGTCTTCCTCTACATTTGAAATAATGTCCTTATTAACGTTAAATTTATGATTACCAATCTAAATGGGATGTAATACCTCCAATACCCTTGATATATGTAACATTCATTTCTTGGAATAGCCAAAATTATACATTATCTTTATAATTTTAAGTACACATTAAGTTTCCTAAATTCACTCAATGAGTATTTTATATCTCTAAATATGATCTATTTATGGTTAATATATGAAGCTATAGACCATCTAGTCTATATCACATAAACCTCATCACTAGGCTTACCACCTATTCTATACAATTTATAACAGCTACTCACCACGTCTCTAAATATAATACTTCAAATCATTGTCATCCAAACAACCGTTGTCATCCAAACAAAGGGATGCATCCACTATAAACCGTTGGTTATCTCGACACGCGGAGTGTCCAATGTTTCCCTATGAAAGTGGTAGCACATTTTTCCAAGTTATCCCCATATACCTACGTCATCTGCTGGTCGACCCTCACTGGTTACGATCTCCAACCAAAGCATAGTGGAAACACGTATTGGAAGGTGAGCTCCTAATGTGGCACGCGACCACCTACCATCTCATCACATCACCAAGCCCCCACATGGTACTCTTCACGACCATTTTAACCTTGCTTCTACCAAGGTGCTCGAATTTATCAGTGTGTTGGGGTTCTCACGGCGATTCTTGGTCCACTAATCGAAAACAATCTAAGGTACAGTAGATATCATTCTTTCAGGTGTACTAGCTTCATTCAACTATCCCCTACTGTTTCCAGGGTTTCTGCCTGCAAGTAGAGTCCATAGGTCACAACGATTGTCCGCAGGGTGAATCGTATACCCTTGGACATTAGTATCCTCTTGACGGTTACAGGATCATTCAAATAAGCCCCCTTTTGTGGGTGAGGATTTACGCAGACATAAGGGTTGAAAATCTCGGTTACGGGATTTTCTATAACAGAGTCCTCCACAAGTACGGGGATGTACTAGATTTTAGGTAAGTTTGTTGTCTCCAAACCGTTCGAGATAATTACTTCTGCCAGAGGCATCTCGGTCGACAAACCATTCACAACACATTTGGGTTTCAACAACATCAGAGGGATCCAGGTAGTGAGCTGATAGATTCATAGTAGCGTCGGGTTCCAAGTGATGACATCAAGTTTCATATTTGGTCACCACAAAGGGGTTACCTCCACTAAACCCTCTTCTAAAACCTCTATAGTGCTATACTCGGTGTTCCCGTTTTTGAATCATTCTTCCACCTCTGTAGAGAATCTCAAAATCTTGGTAGCTCAACATTGGGTGACGTACAGAAGTTTCAGGGGTTGAGTTCATTCACAGAATATCTGTGATGGGTTATCGAGATGATCTGCTTATCATCCTATTATTAGTTCTGTGCTAAGGTCAATAGAGGTGAAGAGAGGATTATAGCCAGAATCCATCAGTTCCAGCGCTGTAGTTAATAGAAGATCCAAAGCTACATCAAAATTGACCACGTTTGAACTCACTGTAATATCTAGAACCTGACCAGGCGGTTTAATACAGCTCCTCATGATATCACCAGGGAAATTAAATCCTCTTGGGGAACCAAAAAACAATGCATATGCAGTCCTTGACTCGGCGGTCATTCACAAAGTTCGTTAGAGGCATAGTTGTTAACGAAATTATGCCAACAAGGTTAGGAATTATTAATGATATTTTAATCACGATAGTATTGGGTTTATCAAAAACATCATCCTAAATAAGTTCCAAAAAGATTATTGAACTAATCAAGCCCCCAATCTAAATTGGTTATAGGGCTTGGCATACTGCAGACGCATTAATAGGCACGTGGTTGACTCCAGCGTGCTGAGTATTCAATGATAACTCGAATAATTTAATATGGGTTACCCATTCTAATCCATCACCGTGTTTGGCTAAGATACCTCATTCCGCGGTCTTAATTTTAAAATGCCCAATGTTAAGTTTACAAGAAAGGTTTATGATAAACTGAAGACATTTCAAACATAACCCAGTATAAAGTATAAAGGGGTTTATGAAGTATAAAAGAAAAACAATTATTTTAGGCCTAAGGCTTTATTAAGCCTTCTAAAATCACTATTATACTCTCTTAATCAACAAGGAAAAATATTTATTTTCCAGCATAAAATAAAATTGTGAGCCTATTTAATTTAGATCAGTAAATAAGTATAGTGAAGAGAGAAGTGGGCCAACCAATTTTTTTTTTTGTCTTCACAACCTTTTAGGGCTTGTCCTCATGAGCACCTCCTTAATCTCCTTTACTTTCCACTCCTTAATCTTCCAATCTTGCTCCTTAAGAAAGTATAATGCAGTCTTTAAGTAGAAAGTCATGTTACCTTCTGGTTTTTATCCACCAAAGGTGGAGAGCATACTCCTTAGGTATCATGATTTCCTTTCTCTCTCTAGGAGATCCTTCAAGTCTTATGGTTTCTGATTCATCCCATGGTTTAAGAGCATACTCCCTAGACCATTAAGAACTCCTAGAACTTAGCTCCATTTTCTTCCCAAAATGGCTTCTATTTATAGGGATTTTTCCATTCATGGGCCAAATAGTGGCCATATTATAATAATACTAAAAATATGCCTAGGACCATTATGACTTCATCATGTACTTCAAGGGTTCTGTAGGGTTGAGGTGAGTGAAAAAACACCTACTATTGAGGCATAGGATAGTTACAAGGGTGGAACTATTTTTGATAAGCTAGGAGATCCTTCTCCTAACTCCCACCAATATCAGGTATCCACATGAGTACTTCCCAAAAGGTAGGATGACCCTTAAGTTATTTAAAAATTCCTTAGTCTTTTTTAGGTCCATCCACATAGGGTCCACCAAATCTGCACATGATTTATTATATGGTTATAATTTTGTAAAATATGATTTTTTTAAATTTATATTTTACCCCATAAATAGGCCTTAATTAAATAATTAATATTTCCTATCAATTATAAATTCTTTCATTAGAATTCTTGTAGAATTATTTAGGATCTAGGCTTCTTCTATTAAGCATTAATTGGTCCCCATATACCAATTAATATCCCTTAAATATGATAGGAGGGTGACATGTCATGACACATTGCCTATGAAACATACTCTAAGACAAGAAGTAGTATCTGACAAAAATTCTCCTAACACACAACATGACATGGATACTTATCAACCACAATTGTAGATAGTACCTATACACTACCTATGAAACATACTATAAGAGACAAGAATCAATATCTGACAAGAAATGTGCTCTTGATACACAACCAGATGACATTGATCGTTGTCTACCATAGTTACATATAGTGCACTTACAGTACCTACGAAACTGAAGAAAAAAAGCTTTGAATAAAATAACAATGGAAGAATAATACTCTAGCTATTTTTATAGGTCATGAATCCTCTGTAACCTATCAGCCTATGGTGATCGACACACTTCTACAATAGATCATCTTAGGACCACAGACACACCTTTGCAATCGATCGACTTTTACTGATAGACTCTCCTTTGTAACTGACCAAATTATGTCGATAGACATGTATATGCAACTAATCGGATTATACCAATAGTTTCTCCACTAAAATTGATTGGCTTAGGTTAATAAATATATCTCTACAATAGATCAACTTATATCAATAGACACTACTCTACAACCGATTGACTTATGCCAATAGATACGTCTTTGCAACCGATCAACTTATGCTGACTCACATTTCTTTGCAACTTATAGACTTATTTTGATAGACTCTCCTCTACAACTTATCAGCTTATGCTGATAGTTTCTCCTCTGCAACTGATCTGCTTAAGCTGATAAATACATCTTTGCAATCGATTGACTTATGTTGATAGACACTACTCTACAATCTATCAGCCTATGCTGATAGACACATCTCTACAACTGATCGGCTTATGACAACAAATAATTCTCTATAACTGATCGACTTATGTTTATAGTATCTGCAATCAATCGTCTTATGTCGATCGACACATATTTGAAACTGATAGGCATATGCTGATTGACATTCCTCTACAACCGATCGGTCTATGTCAATCATCTTGAGCCAATATATAGTTCTCTAAAACCGGTAGTCATATGTCGATCAGAAATCCTCTACAACTGATCGACTTATGTCAACAAGTAATTATTTACAACCTTGTCAAGTTTTTCATTGTTTTAGAGTTATATTCAAATTGGAGTATTTTAGATGTATGTTTATCAATACCCCCTACAGTATATATACGGGTTTTATATGAGGTAAATTGGCTGGGAAAAATTAAATTATTTATAATTTGAAGGTGAATTGTCCGTGGAATGGGGTGAAAGTGGTCAACAAATTAAAATAAAAATAAGATTATTATTATCAATGGCAGGTGAATTTATCCCAAAAAAACTTCCATCCTGTAAATTTTGGGTGAATTGGCCTTAGTGGAAGGATCCAAAATTAGCCGATATAAAATTTTAAAAATCTTAAATAGAGCCAATTTACGATATTTTGCGCTTATGCGTAACCCTGTCACTATCCATTACATATGACACCAGTGTTAGTAAACCTAATATCCAATAATCCTCAACCTATAATTATTAGGCACCAATGCTAGAACCACTAGAATTAATGGGTGTAATGCTAACACCACTTCAAACACCAACCTCCATTTTTGTATGAAGAACACAAGCTTATACTGAGAAGGGGGGTGAACAGTGTAAGACCACTTTTCACTTTTCTTTTCAATTCAATATTATGCAGTGTATAGATAGCAGTATCAATAGAAATAATCAAAGAAAAACACAAAACACCATTCACAAAAGTGACACAACAATTTACGTGGTTCACCCAACACAAGTTACTCCATGGAGAAAATATTTTGCTAAAAATTTTTCAATCAATATCTTATGAATCCTTCCTAATTACAATGTTTATGGACCTCTATCCAAAGGAGATGTTGATCCCCTAAATCTCAAGTTCGTGGATCTCTTCCATAGGAGAACTCTTTCCCCTTCTGTTCTGGCTAGTGATCTTCTAGAAGACTCTATCTCTCTACTGCACTGACTTGTGGATATCTCTCCACTTGAAGACTCCTCACTTAGATCTGTCTTCAATTTTCCTATCTAATGGATCTCTATCCACTGAGACTCCGTCCTCTATACTTTGTCACTTCCAAACCTTTGTCAATAGGCTCACTTAGAACCTGCTCAAATCTACTCAATAGGCTCACTCAGAACCTGCTCAAATATACTTAATAAGCTCACTCAGAACCTGCTCAAATATGCTCAACAAACTCAATCAAAACTTGTCCAAATATACTCAACAATATCACTCAGAACTTCTTTGAATCTGCTCAACAAGCTCACTCAAAACTTGTCCAAATCTTCTCAATAAGTCCTCTCTAGGACTTACTCAAATATACATAGCAAGCTTTCACAAAATATTACTCAAAATTAGTCCAAAAGCCTTCTCAAATACTTGCCTCAAATCTGCTCAACAAAATATCAACTCAATCTCATAGAATCATAAAGAGAATTGTTAGAGACATAATATGTTTTATACTCAAATACCAATATTAACTAAAATCAATCTCAACTCAACAATCTCATAGAAGCATAAAGAGAATTGTTAGAGACTCAATATGTTCTATACTCAAATCCCAATCTCAACTCAAATCAATCTCAACTCAGCAATATCATAGAAGCATAAAGAGAATTGTTAGAGACACAATATTTTCTATACTCAAATCCCAATCTCAACTAAACTCAAATCAAAATATAGAATAGTTTTTTTTATGGAACTTGAACAGCCACTTTACACAATCACTTGACTAGGCTCAAACAACTCTACTCAACCAATCACAACAAGGAACAACTCTTTCTCACAACCCCTAGTCCAAACATGAATCAACCAACTCAAAATGTTTTCAACAATGTTAAATAACAAATCTCACATAACAATGATACTCATGTTCTTCTCTAACTCAAGTTCAAGTTCTTTGCACAACCAATGGGATTCAACAATAATGCTTATAAAAAATTCTTCACATAACAATGATACTCATGTTCTTCTCAAACCCTAACTTAGGTTTTTCACACAACTAATGCCTTAAAAAACAATGCTTATAAAACAAGGTTTTAACCATAGCTCTCAAACCAAAAATTCTTGAAGCATTCAACTAACAACTCTCAAAAGGAAACCACAATTAATCCTTTTCAATCCAATGATATTTTAAGAAATCAACCATCCAATCAAATTAATGGAGAATATTGCCCATGCCTTATTGATGCCAAGAAGTTATCCACAAAAATCTGCCACACTCAACACACTTTATTTTTCCAATCTCAACAAGGGTTAGTGGACTTCAAATAATAATCACAATATAAAGTATAACTCAATTTACACCTTTTTACTCCAACTCAATAATCACATCCACCAAAGCCCATCTATAGAAAAACCCTCTAAAATAATAATCAATAAGTCACTATCCTCAAATTCAAAATCCTTATTTCTCCTAAAATAATGCTCTCAAAAATTCAAATCAATACTATAAGGCTTAAATAATCATCTATGGTTTTCACCAACAAAATAATTATTTAACCTTTTAAACACAACAAAGGTTTTACAAAATAAAATATTTTCTAACCCTTATCACTCCAAACTTTAGAGCATTAATTAAATTTTAATCAAAAATCACATACCTCCTTAATGGGTTTCGACCCCTCGATGTGCCCTCACCGTGAGTGCCTTAGCCACGGCTAAGGTAGCCAAATGAGCTACCTGCTCATTCATATTGCAAAAGGGAACCGATGTCCCTTTATTTGCTGCAGGCCCACGTGCCTCAAAAACTTTGTGCGCCCTAGGCACTTCCACCACAAAGCACAACAAACAAACCTTGCCAAAAATCAAATGCATGACCTTGTGCTACCAAATACCTTTGTGCTTCCCGATTTTTCAACAGGCCACACTGCCCAAGGTGACTTGGGTTCCGCACATCGTCTGATTTATTCGTTGCTTCTTCCACTTAAACCTTTTTTGCATGAGCTCTATTCGCTTTCCAACAATCACATTAACCACAAGAGCAAGGATAATTTAAATTGAAGAATTTAATGGCATATATATGTCTTCCCTTCGCTTGGAAATGTCGTCACTTCCTCATGATGTCGGTGGATAAACTTTTACATTTAATTTTAAAATAAAAATTAAAATTTTAAATAATTTAAAATTTAAACTAAATATTTAAAATTAAATATCTCCATCACTAAAGCACCTTTTTCGATGAAATGAAAATTCAACTTGGGTTTTAAGAAAAACCCATTTCAAATCTGTTGTCCATTGTTTTAAATAAAACCTTTAAAATTAAATGTCTTCATCATGGGGGAACCTTTTTCGATGAAATGAAAAGTCAACTTGGATTTAAAAAAAAACCCATTTCAAATCTATCATCCATGGTTTTAAATAAAAACCCTTTGCTAAGATTCCCTTGAAGCTCCTTTTTGAAACCAAATTCCACGCATCCTTTTTATCAAAACCTTTGCTTCTGATGAAGCTCTTTGTGGAGAAAATCATAGTGTTTACTTGCATAGGTCCTTTTGACATCGATGAATTTTTTTTAGCTTAGGGACTCAAAATGTCCAACAATATCCTCCTTTGTCATTGATGGCAACCCATATTCATTTACTTGAATCTAACCTTATTTTTTGCTCCCACTAGGACTTTGCTCTCCCTGGCTCAATGCTCTCTCAAATATTAAATCTCTCCCCATATAAAAAACTCTCCCCAATATACAAATATCTCCCCATTTGTCATAAATGGCAAAGGGTCACCTTTGGGTCTCGAGGCTAAGAATGAGCCTCTTAGCTTAGCCCTTCCCCCACCTCCACATGAGGTGGCTAATTTTGGGGTGGGAGTATTTCTACTCCCCGAAATCATAGATCTATGCTTTTATCTCTCTCTTATTTTGCTAGTTTTCTAAATCCTCTCACTATTTCTTTCCAAGATATTATCCCTATTCCTGTCATAATTTATGTTTTTGTTGCTCTTCTTTTCATCCATGTTCATATTCTTGTTATTTTTGAGTCTCTATTCCTATTCATGTTCCTATTCCTGTTCATGTTCATGTACCTATTCCTGTTCTTGTTCCTGTTCATGTCTATGTTTTTGTTCTTGTTCTTGTTCTTGTTCTCATCCATGTTCATGTTTCTATTCATACCATCTTCTGGAATTTATACTCTACACTATCTTGACATGTGTCCATCATTATTACACTTATAACACTTAATTTTATTATTCCTTGGAGGTGCAAATGTCTTAGGATACCTTCTAGTGAAGCCATGTACCCAAACCTATGACATGAGAAGCATCTTCCATTAAAGCTTCCTTGCCTAGACCTCATTGGTCTCCCGTTATTATTGTTGGTCCAATTGCATCTTCTTTGTGCATTGTTCCTCTTTTTGTTGAAATATTTGTTGTCCAACTCATCCTCTAATTTCCCACTTTTACATAAACTGTCTTCTTCTAATGTATCTTCTTCTGAAGTTTCTTCTTCATCAAGACTTGAAGTAGATTATTTTTCCTGTTTCTTTTGAACCTTTCCAAATCCAAGACTTGTTGAACATGATGTTCATTGTTGTCCACAGATGAACTTATCCAAGTTCTTAGAGCTATTTGTGAAAATATTCATCTTGATCTTGGAGTCCTTTAAGTCTTCTTTTAGAGTAGCCACTTCTTGTGCTAACTTCTCACATTCCAAAAACTTTACTTCTAACTTGTCCTTGAACTTTCTTGTCTTACCTTTTGACTTATCTAAATCCTCTATGAGCAATAACCTTTCTTCATAATATGCTTGAAATTGACTTTCAAGCATAGAGTGTTTCTTTATTACCTTATTTATTGTGTCAAGGGCATATATAAGTTCTTCCTTGAGATCATAACCATTCTCTATTGAGTAATCCTCTATTTTTTTACCTTTGTCCTTATCATAACTTCCTTTTGTCTTGTCTTCTATGGTATCACTTACTTCATATTCTAAAGCCATTAGAAGATTCTCATTTGGTGTTTCAAGTACATCTTCAAAACCATCATCACTGAAACTATAGCCATCCCTAGTTCAATCATCTTCAATATGTCCAAATTTACCATATCTAAAACATTTGAGAATAAATAGAGTCATTTTTTCTCTAACCATAAATAGGACATCATCTCTATCAATGTATGAAAAACTAGAATAACTATCAATTGAGTACTTACTTGCATTATATACATAGTAGCTTTTCTTTTGCCTTTGGAATAACTTATTTCCTTGTATTTTTTGTTCATCCTTGCATTTATTTCGTTACCTGTATCTTTTTGATTCCCTGTACCTATGATCATATTTTTCTTCATCACTATTGTACTTTGGCTCTTTGCACTTTGTTGCATAGTGTTTGTACTTTCCATAATTGAAACACTTATCTCTTCTACCATAGTTAGCTTCTTCATCACTAGATGACTCACTACTTGATTCAATATTTTTACTCTTTTTATTTTTGTCCACTTTGAATGTAGCTTCCATTAGAGGAATATGATCTTTTTTTATTATCTCAAAAGTAGTAAGCATGCCAAGCAAAGAATTCCTTGTCAAATAATCACTATCAATTGATGTTTCTATAGCATAAACCTTTTCACTATAATTTTTTGGCATAGTTCTCAAGATATTATCACAAGCATCAAATTCAACAACATTCATTCCAAGACCTCTCATCTCATGTACAAGCACATCAATATTACTGAGTTAGTCACGAATATTCTCATCATCTCTCATTCTTAAGTTCTCAAATTCTCCTTTGAGATTTTTGATCTTAGCTTTCCGGATACCTTTATCACCCTCATATATGTCATGTAGTAGATTCCACATATATTTTTTTATTTTACAATCCATAACCTTCAAAGATTCTGATCTACCAAATATTTTTATAATTGCATTCATATCTCTTGATTTTGTATGCATTAGAAGCTTACCTTCATAATATGTAGGAGGATTTATTGTTGAATCATATCCAAGTTCCACTGCATCCCAAACTTTATTTCCAAGTGCCATCAGGCAAAATCTCACCAGCATACACCAATACAAGAAGTCACTTCCATCGAAGACTAGTACTGCATTATTGAATGAACCATCCTTTTGATACTTCTGATCCATTGTGTTCTTAGACCAATTTTCCTTCAAGCTATCAAACTCTTCTAAAGGAACCCGTTATGATACCAATTGAAGAACATAGGATTATAATGAGAGCGGGGTGAATAGTATAATACCACTTTTTACTTTTCTTTTCAATTCAATATTATGCGGTGTATAAATAGCAGTATAAATAGAAATAATAAAATTAATACACAAAATACCATCCACAAAAGTGACAAAATAATTTACGCGGTTCACCTAATGCGGGCTAACCCACAGAGAAAATATTTTGCTTAAACTTTCTCAATCAATATCTTGGGAATCCTTCCCAATTACAATGTTTATGGCCATTTATCCAAAGGAGATGTTGATCCCCTAAATATAAAGTTCATGGATCTCTTCCATAGGATAACTATTTTTCCTTCTGCTCTGGCTAGTGATCTTCTAGAAAAATCAATCTCTCTACTGCACTAACTTGTGGATCTCTCTCAACTTGAAGACTACTCACTCATATTTATCTTCAATTGTCCTAGCTGCTATATCTCTATACATTGAGACTTTGTCCTCTATACTCTGTCACCTCCAAAGATATGTCAATAGGCTCACTCAAAACCTACTCAAATATTCTCAATAGGCTCACTCATAACCTTCTCAAATCTACTCAATAGGCTCACTTAGAAATTGCTCAAATCTGCTCATCAATATGACTCATAACTTGTCCAGATCTACTCAACAAGTTCACTCAGAACTTGTCCAAATATGCTAAACAAGTTCACTCAAAACTTGTCCAAATATGCTCAACAAGCTCACTCTCACTCAGAACTTGTCCAAATTTTCTCTATAAATCCTCTCTAGGACTTGCTCAAATCTGCATAGCAAGCTTGCACAAAAGCTTACTCAAAATCAATACACAATCTTTCTCAAAAAATTCTCAACTTAATCTCATAGAAGCATAAAGAGAATTGTTAGAGACTCAATATGTTCTATACTCAAATACCAATATCAACTCAAATCAATCTCAACTCAACAATATCATAGAAGCATAAATAGAATTGTTAGAGACTGAATATATTCTATACTCAAATCCTAATGTCAACTCAACAATATCATAGAAGCATAAAGAGAATTGTTAGAGACTGAATATATTCTATACTCAAATCCTAATCTCAACTCAACAATCTTATAGAAGCATAAAGAGAATTGTTAGAGACTGAATATATTCTATACTCGAATCCTAATCTCAACTCAACTCAAATCAGAATATAGAATATTTTGTTTAATGGAACTTGAACAACCACTTCACACAATCACTTGACTGGGCTCAAACAACTCTACTCAACCAATCACCATAGGGAGCAACTCTTTCTACAAAACTCTAGTCCAAACATGAATCAACCAACTCAAAATATTTCCAACAATGTTTAACAAAAAATCTCACATAACAATCATACTCATATTCTTCTCTAACTCAATTTCATGTTCTTTACACAACCAATGGGCTTCAACAATAATGCTTATAAAATATTCTTCACATAACAATTATATTCATGTTCTTCTCAAACCCTAACTCGGGTTTTTCACACAACTAATGGCTTAAACAAAAATGATTACAAAATAAGGTTTTAACCATAACTCTCAAACCAAAAATCCTTGAAGCATTCAACCAAAAACTCTCAAAAGGAAACCATAATCAATCATTTTCACTCCAATTATATTTTTAGAAATCAACCACCCAATCAAATTAATGGAGAATATTACCCATACCTTATTGATGCCAATAAGTTATCCACAAAATCTACCACACTCAACACAATTTCTTTTTCCAATCTCAACAAGGGTTAGTGGACTTCAAATATTAATCACAATATAAAGTATAACTCAATTTACACCTTTTTACTCCAAATCAATAATCACATCCACCAAAGTCCATCTATAGAAAAACCCTCTAAAATAATAATCAATAAGTCACTATTATAATCCTCAAATTCAAAACCCTTATTTCTCCTAAAATAATGCTCTCAAAAATTCAAATCAATACCATAAGCCTAAAATAATCATCTATGGTTTTCACCAACAAAATAATTATTTAACCTTTTAAATACAACAAGGGTTTTACAAAATAAAATATTTTCTAACCCTTATCACTCCAAAATTTAGAGCATTAATTAAATTTTAATCAAAAATCGCATACCTCCTTACTGGGTTTTGACCCCTCGATGTGCCCTCATTCCGAACTCCTTAGCCATGACTAAGGTGGCCGAAAGAGCTACGTGCTTGTTCATATTGCAAAAGGGAACCGATGTCCCTTTATTTTCTTCAAGCCCACGTGCCTCAAAAACTTTGCACGCCCTAGGCCCTTCCACCACAAAGCACAACAAACGAAACTTGCTAAAAATTGAGCGCACGCCCTTGTGCTACCAAATGCCTTTGCATTGCCCAAGTTGCCAATAGACCACACTACCCAAGGTGACTTGGGTTTCACACGTCGTTCAATTTATTCATTTCTTCTTCCACTTAAACCTTTTTTGCATGAGCTCTATTCGCTTTCCAACAATCGCATTAACCACAAAAACAAGGATAATTTGAATTGATGAATTTAATGGCATATATATGTCTTCCCTCTGCTTGGAAATTTTGATGCTTTCTCATGATGTTGGTAGATAAACTTTTACATTTAATTTTAAAATTAAAATTAAAATTTTAAAATTAAAATTAAAATTTTAAATAATTTAAAATTTAAACTAAATATTTAAAATTAAATATCTCCATCACCGGGGCACCTTTTTCGATGAAACGAAAAGCAAAATTGGGTTTTAAGAAAAATCCATTTCAAATATTTTGTCCATGGTTTTAAATAAAACCTTTAAAATTAAATATCTTCATCACAAGGGCACCTTTTTTGATGAAATGAAAATCCAACTTGGGTTTTAAGAAAAACCCATTTCAAATCTGCCATCCATGGTTTTAAATAAAAACTCTTTGCTAAGATTTCCTTGAAGCTCCTTTTTGGAACCAAATTCCATGCATCCTTTTGATAAAAACCTTTGCTTCTCATGAAGCTCTTTGTGGAGAAAATCATAGGGCTTACTTGCACAGGTCCTTTTGACATCAATGACAACTTTTTAGCTTAGAGACTCAAAATGTCCAACATTGTATGCAATGTAGCATGTAATGCCAAGGGTATTGATAAGCGATAATGAACAATTAATAGTTATGTAATTTCCACACCTATTTTGTAATAACTCAAAGAAAATTTAATTTGTTCTTTCCAATTCCTCTTTACATTCTTCCTTTATATTTGTGACTTTCATGAATGTTGGAAAGAGAGTTCAATAATTGTCTATAGGAGTAGACACATCCCTTTGACATAATTATTTATAAATTCCTACATATAGTGTAATTTTCTTCTTCAAGCCCTAGATATGTTTGGTGGAATATATACCCCTACCTCCTTGGGACTTACACAAAAGTGGCATCCCAATTGGGGTGTTTTCCAAAAACAAAAAAAAAGTAATTGATTTCTTTGGCTACAAATTTTTATTCGTGTTCTCTATTTATTAATGCAATAAGATTTGGTCAACTATACCATTATAGATCTATCATTTATATTTTTAGATGTATTTTATATTTTCCAAAAGCTTTTTATTTTTACCTTGCTACTTTCAAAGTAATTGATGCTTAATCCAGTAAGAAATATATTTGTCTAAATATCATTTAATTATTTAATTATTTGAAAACGTATTGATTTATTAGAGTATTACATTGAGTTTCAATCTTTTAGTAAACTATTACTAATTATTTTTTATATTTTGCTTAGTTAATTTTAGTAAAATATTATGTTTTACTAAAATTAATATAATTTACTGATAGTATTATATTGTATAAATAATATATTAAACTTAATTAAAGTAAATGATCATTATTTAAATAAAAAATAAGTAAATTAATTATATTTTGCAACACATTTTAAGAAGTAAAATTAGATATATTTCTATAATATTTTTATTATAATTGAATTAAAAATTATAGATACATTTTTTTAGAATGAAATTATTTTATTCTATACATATTTACAAATATGTAAAATGGACCCCACATATATGAAGCCATGATCATATTGTTATGGTATTATTGTGATATTACAACAAAATATAGTGTCATATCTTCCATGAAAATATAAACCTAATTCTCACTAGTTGGGATTTCACTCATGACTTATTGTAGGCGCCACCAAGTCAAGTTAAGTTGAAAAACTATCTTAGTCACCTTTCTAAATTTTATGGGGTAAGGTTGGTCCATATTGTCTAGGTTCTCATACTCCAAATCAAGAGCATTGGTCTAAGCTTATAACTTAAAAATACATATTTTTATTCTTAAAATATAATTCAATTTAATTTTTTAATTAGAGATATTGCACATGCATACATGGACCTAAAACTATGAGGGTTAATTTTTTAATATGTTATAAAAAAATATATTATTATCTCATTATGTTATTATCATGTCTTTATGGTTTTTATACAATATATTAAGGAATGAGAAAATAAATACATAACCATAAGAAATTCAGATACCTTCTCACCTAATTTTAAGTCACACTTCTGAATTCAAATTATAAATACAAACACCTTAATAGTGATATATTTTTGTGTAATATATTTTTAATATTTATAGTTGGATTGAAAAACCCTAATTACATTAGTGGGACTAATGGTGAAGACTTTGGAAATCTAAAGATAAGGTCAATGGTTACACGGATAGGGTTATATACCATGCTTTAATGTGTGGTTGGATAACCATATGGTAGATAAACAATATCCTCCATAATAATTATCCCATATGGCTTATGGTCTTGTCATGACCCTCCCTAGATGACTTTATGGCACAAGAAAACAAAGTATTAAGCTATGATTTGGTGATACTTAGTTTGAACAATGGAATCAACTATATTATATTTAGTTGATTTATAGGGGTATGTTATCACTAACATATTACCAAGTGTGCAAGCTTAGGTACACTCATAGATGGAACAGACATAGTCATCCACTAGAAATGAGGGTACCAAAGATAAAGAAAATGATGATTAAGGTACTAAGAGGTAACATAATTAGATACCTTAATATAGGTATGCATTTATGGAAGGAATAATCATCGATGATCAATCACCTTGAGCTTTAGTTAATAGCCTAGTAGATATCATAAAATATCTAGCTAAGATGGGTGATCGGGCTGATGGAATGATTCCCTCTTTGTTGTTTTACAAATTTGTTTTCATTGTATTGCATCATGGTTTGAGTAGATTAATATTCAATATTTTGTATGAGAACAACTAGAAGATGTATATAAATGCATAAGGTAAACTGTCATGTTGAAGTGCAAGTAAAGCATCATTCTTATGAAAGAAAACAAATTAAATGAATATGTTGAATGAAGATTCCTCTAAATTAATTAATGAAGTTTAAGTAAATAATGTTTGGCTCATTTGAGATCATTAGTAAACTTCTTTGTAATTAATAAATTAGTTTGCATCTAAATTAATTAGAGGTGTGCATTTTTATTCATGTTCTCTATTTATTAATGTAATAAGATTTGGTCAACTATACCATTATAGATCGATCATTTATATTTTTAGATGTATTTTATATTTTCTAAAAGCATTTTATTTTTACCTTGCTACTTTCAAAGTAATTGATGCTTAATCCAGTAAGAAATATATTTGTCTAAATATCATTTAATTATTTAATTATTTGAAAACGTATTGATTTATTAGAGTATTACATTGAGTTTCAATCTTTTAGTAAACTATTACTAATTATTTTTTGTATTTTACTTAGATAATTTTAGTAAAATATTATTTTTTACTAAAATTAATATAATTTACTGATAGTATTATATTGTATAAATAATATATTAAACTTAATTAACGTAAATGATCATTAAATTAATAAAAAATAAGTAAATTATTTATATTTTTCAACACATTTTAAGAAGTAAAATTAGATATATTTCTATAATATTTTTATTATAATTGAATTAAAAATTATAGATACATTTTTTTAGAATGAAATTATTTTATTCTATACATATTTACAAATATGTAAAATGGACCCCACATATATGAAGCCATGATCATATTGTTATGGTATTATTGTGATATTACAACAAAATATAGTGTCATATCTTCCATGAAAATATAAACCTAATTCTCACTAGTTGGGATTTCACTCATGACTTATTGTAGGCGCCACCAAGTCAAGTTAAGTTGAACAACTATCTTAGTCACCTTTCTAAATTTTATGGGGTAAGGTTGGTCTATATTGTCTAGGGTCTCATACTCCAAATCAAGAGTATTGGTCTAAGCTTATAACTTAAAAATACATATTTTTATTCATAAAATATAATTCAATTTAATTTTTTAATTAGAGATATTGCACATGCATACATAGACCTAAGACTATGAGGGTTAATTTTTTAATATATTATAAAAAATATATTATTATCTCATTATGTTATTATCATGTCTTTATGGTTTTTATACAGTATATTAAGGAATGAGAAAATAAATACATAACCATAAGAAATTCAGATACCTTCTCACCTAATTTTAACTCACACCTCTGAATTCAAATTATAAATACAAACACCTTAATAATGATATATTTTTGTGCAATATATTTTTAATATTTATAGTTGGATTGAAAAACCCTAATTACATTAGTGGGACTAATGGTGAAGACTTTGGAAATCTAAATATAAGGTCAATGGTTACAGGGGTAGGGTTATATACCATGCTTTAATGTGTGGTTGGATAACCATATGGTAGATAAACAATATCCTCCATAATAATTATCCCATATGGCTTATGGTCTTGTCATGACCCTCTCTAGATGACTTGATGGCACAAGAAAAAAAAGTATTAATCTATGATGTGGTTATACTTAGTTTGAACAATGGAATAAACTATATGATATTTAATTGATTTATAGGGTTATGTTATCACTAACATATTTCCAAGTGTGCAAGTTCAGGTAGACTCATAGGTGGAACAAATAGAGTCATCCACTAGAAATGAGGGTACCAAAGATCAGGGAAAATGATGATTAAGGTACTCAGAGGTAACATACATAGATACCTTCATATAGGTATGCATTTATGAAAGGAATACTCATCGATGATTGATCACCTTGAGCTTTAGTTAATAGCCTAGTAGCTATCGTAAAATATCTAGCTAAGATGGGTGATCGAGCTGATGGAATGATTCCCTCTTTGTTGTTGTACAAATTTTTTTTCTTTGTATTGCATCATGATTTGAGTAGATTAATATTTAATTTTCTGTATGAGAACAACTACAAGATTTATATAAATGCATAAGGTAAACTGTCATGTTGAAGCACAAGTAAAGCATCATTCTTATGAAACAAAACAAATTAAATGCATATGTTGAATGAAGATTCCTCTAAATTAATTAATGAAAATAATATTTGGCTCATTTGAGCTCATTAATAAACTTCTTTGTAATTAATAAATTAGTTTGCATCTAAATTAATTAGAGGTGCGCATTTTTATTCATGTTCTCTATTTATTAATGTAATAAGATTCGGTCAACTATACCATTATAGATCCATCATTTATATTTTTAGATGTATTTTATATTTTCTAAAAGAATTTTATTTTTACCTTGATACTTTCAAAGTAATTGATGCTTAATCCAGTAAGAAATATATTTGTCTAAATATCATTTAATAATTTAATTATTTGAAAGCGTATGGATTTATTAGAGTATTACATTTAGTTTCAATATTTTAGTAAACTATTACTAATTATTTTTTATATTTTTCTTAGATAATTTTAGTAAAATATCACGATATCGCGACATGTTGCACCGTCGATGCCGCCGAGGGAAAGTTGTCGCGATATCACGACATTTTGCATTGTTGCGGCCGATGTGGGAAAGTTGTCACGATTTCATGATATGTTGTGTCGTCGCTGCCGCCGAGGGGAAGTTGTCGTTGAAATATCCTTCAGAAAAATGATCAATGAAAAAGCTAAGTATAATTTTTGTCATGATTTCACGACCTGTTGCGCCATCGCGGCAATTGGAGGAGAACTGTCACGAATACACGACATGTTGCGCCGTCGCTGTCGTCAAGGGGAAGTTGTCACGATTTCGTGACATGTTGTGCCATCACGGCCAAGGATGGAAAGTTGTCATGATTTCACGACATGTTGCGCCGTCGCTGCCATCGAGGGAAAGTTGTCACGATTTCGCGACATGTTGCGTCGATGCGGCCAAGGGAGGAAAGTGGTCATGATATCGCGACATGTTGCACCGTCGCTGCCACCGAGGGAAATTTATCACGATATCGCGACATGTTGCGCTATTGCGACCGATGTGGGAAATTTGTCGCGATATCACGACATGTTGCGCTGTCACTGTCGTCGAGGGAAAGTTGTCGTTGAAAGATCCTTCAGACAAATGATCAATGAAAAAGCTAAGTATGATTTTTGTCATGATTTCGCGACATGTTGCGCCATTGCTGCCGTCGAGGGAAAGTTGTCACGATTTCGTGACATGTTGCATTGGCACGGCCAAGGGAGGAAAGTGGTCACGATATCGCAACATGTTGCACCGTCGCTGCCACCGAGGGAAAGTTGTCACAATATCGTGACATGTTGCGCTGTTGCGGCCAATGTGGGAAAGTTGTCGCGATATTGCAACATGTTGCACCGTTGTTGTTGTTGAGGGGAAGTTATCGTTGAAAGATCCTTCAGAAAAATGATCAATGAAAAAGCTAAGTATAATTTTTGTCGCGATTTCGCGACCTGTTGCGCCATTGCGGCCATTGGAGGAAAACTGTCATGATATCGCGACATGTTGCGTCGTCGCTACCGCCAAGGGGAAGTTGTCACGATTTTGCGACATGTTGCACCGTCGCGGCCAATAATGGAAAGTTGTCACGATTTCGTGACATGTTGCACCGTCGCTGCCGTCGAGGGAAAGTTGTCACAATTTCGCGACATGTTGCGCCAGCACGGCCAAGGGAGGAAAATTGTCATGATTTCGTGACATGTTGCGCCGTCGCGGCCAAGGGAGGAAAGTTGTCGTGATTTCGCGACATGTTACGCCAATGTGGCTGCTGCTGGATTTTTGTCACGATTTCGTGACATGTCGCAATTTCACGCCAGGTTGAATTTTTTGCGGTCAGAGGTGTCTTGTGTCACGATTTTGTGACTTGTAGCTTTTTCGTGGACAGAGGTGAAGTTGGTGTTTTTTGCATGTTTTCGCGATAAGTTGTTGTAACTGACCTATCAGCTCTCTCAGCTAGCTTGGTATTGGTTCAAGAGATTTGGATCCAGTGCGAATCTTCCTCTTCTCTTGTAATCATGTGCTTTCATTATTTTCGGCTGGGATGTATCTTATCCCAATTGTAACTGATCAATGTTTTAATACAAGTTTTTTCAATTTTTTTCAAAAATTTTTTTAGTAAAATATTAATTTTTACTAAAATTTATATAATTTACTGATAGTATTATATTGTATAAATAATATATTAAAATTCATTAAAGTACATGATAATTAAATTAATAAAAAATAAGTAAATTATTTATATTTTTCAACACACTTTAAGAAGTAAAATTAGATATATTTCTATAATATTTTTATTATAATTGAATTAAAAATTATAGATACATTTTTTTAGAATGAAATTATTTTATTCTATACATATTTACAAATATGTAAAATGGATCCCACATATATTAATCCATGATCATATTGTTATGGTATTATTGTGATATTACAACAAAATATAGTGTCATATCTTCCATGAAAATTGAAACTTAATTCTCACTAGTTGAATTTAAGTCATGACTTATTGTAGGTGCCACCAAGTCAAGTTAAGTTGAACTATCTTAGTCATCTTTCTAAATTTTATGGGGTAAGGTTGGTCTATATTGTCGATGGTCTCATAATCCAAATCAAGAGTATTGGTCTAAGCTTATAACTTAAAAATACATATTTTTATTCATAAAATATAATTCAATTTAATTTTGTAATTAGAGATATTGCACATGCATACATAGACCTAAGACTATGAGGGTTAATTTTTTAATATGTTATAAAAAATATGTTATTATCTCATTATGTTATTATCATGTCTTTATGGTTTTTATACAGTATATTAAGGAATGAGAAAATAAATACATAACCATAAGAAATTCGGATAACTTCTCACCTAATTTTAACTTACACCTCTGAATTCAAATTATAAATAAAAACACCTTAATAATGATATATTTTTGTGCAATATATTTTTAATATTTATAGTTGGATTGAAAAACCCTAATTACATTAGTGGTACTAATGGTGAAGACTTTGGAAATCTAAAGATAAGGTCCATGGTTACAGGGGTAGGGTTATATACCATGCTTTAATGAGTGGTTGGATAACCATATGGTAAATAAAAAATATCCTCCATAATAATTATCCCATATGGCTTATGGTCTTGTCAGGAACCTCCCTAGATGACTTGATGGCATAAGAAAACAAAGTATTAAGCTATGATGTGGTGATACCTAGTTTGAACAATGGAATCAACTATATGATATTTAGTTGATTTATAGGGGCATGTTATCAGAAATATGTTATCACTAACATATTTCCAAGAGTGCAATTTTAGGTACACTCATAGGTGGAACAAATAGATTCATCCACCATAAATGAGGGTACCAAAGATCAGGGAAAATGATGATTAAGGTACTCAGAGGTAACATACATAGATACCTTCATATAGGTATGCATTTATGAAAGGAATACTCATCGATGATCGATCACCTTGAGCTTTAGTTAATATCCTAGTAGCTATCATAAAATATCTAGCTAAGATGGGTGATCGGGCTGATGGAATGATTCCCTCTTTGTTGTTGTACAAATTTGTTTTCTCTGTATTGCATCATGGTTTGAGTAGATTAATATTTAATTTTCTGTATGAGAACAACTACAAGATGTATATAAATGCATAAGGTAAACTATCATGTTGAAGCACAAGTAAAGCATCATTCCTATGAAAGAAAACAAATTAAATGCATATGTTGAATGAAGATTCCTCTAAATTAATTAATGAAGTTTAAGGAAATAATGTTTGGCTCATTGGAGCTCATTATTAAACTTCTTTGTAATTAATAAATGAGTTTGCATCTAAATTAATTAGAGGTGTACATTTTAATGATAATAGAGGATTCATTAAAAGACTTTAATTAATCAAATTGAATGAAAGAGAATTCATAAAAAAATATATATATTATATATAATAATATATATATTTTATTTAAAAATAAAAACAATAAAGATATTGTGTAAGTAAAAGTAATATATTTAAATGTTGATAAATATCATAAGAATGATATTTTAAAAAATGGCCATTCTTCGTATTTTAAAAGTAAAATGTAATCATCCCTTTCCTATGCAACGAATCCTATGAAATAGCCTAAGAGGGTACTAATTTCTAAATGTGGAAAATATAATGAGAACGCACAAGGGATAGGGGACGTTGCATTGAAGATTGGAGGCAGAAGATAAGGGCTTGGGGTTCGAGTGGATGATAGACAAGCCACCATGTGGAAGCACCTTGTGTGTGTTGTGAAACCACCATGTGGAAGCACTGTGTTTTAATTGAAACCACTCTATAGTTGTAGTTTAAGAGAAAAATATTCCTTATGCCGAGCGTGCATTGTGTGTGAACAATCACCATAGGCTGTGTTGTGCACTATGCACTATGAAATACAATGAGCACTTTAGTGAACACTTAGGTGGGATCTTAGTGAGTGCTTCTGTGGAATAATGGGCATTAGTAGTGAGTGTTGTGGATGTTCGAAGGCATTGACCTCTAGTTGTGAACCATACGTTAGGTAAGGTGTTGTGTAACTATTCTAGTTAAAAGAACAAAGCCTTTTATTTTGTGAAACGTATTTAAGGGTTTTTAAAAGAACAGAGCCTTTGTTTCATATGAAATGCATATAAGGTTTTTAATTAAAAGGAGCCTTGGATTTTATGAAATGTAGATAAGGGTTTTAATTAAAAGGAGCCTTGGATTTTATGAAATGTAGATAAGGTTTTTAATTAAAAGGAGCCTTGGATTTTATGAAATGTAGATAAGGTTTTTAATTAAAAGGAGCCTTGGATTTTATGAAATGTATTTAAGGTTTTAATTAAAAGGAGCCTTTGATTTTTTGAAATGTAGAAAAGATAGATTTTTAATTAAAAGGAGCCTTTGATTTTATGAAATGTAGAGAGGATTTTAAATTAAAATGAGCCTTTGATTTTATGAAATGTAGTTAATATTTTTAATTAAAAGGAACCTTTAATTTTGTGAAATGTATTTAAGGGTTTTAATTGAAGAAACCTTAGTGTCACATAAAATATAATGAATATTTTTAATTAAAAGTAACCTTTGTTTCATATAGGATTATTGAAGGCTTTTAATTAAAAAGGGACCTTGGATTTCTATGAGATTTATTTAAGGTTTTAATTAAAAGGAACCTTTGATTTATATGATATGTATTTAAGGTCTTAATTAAAAGGAACCTTTGATTTATAAGAGATCTATGTAATGTTTTAAATTAGGAAAGAACCTTTGATTTCAATGAAATGTGTTGAAGGTTTTAAATTTAAAAGAAAACACCTTTAATTTTTTTTGAAAAAATTGAAAATATTGAATTAAAACAACGAGCATAAACAAGAGGGAGCCAGAACATCCCTAACAGGAACCCAAAGACAAGAAACCTCAGCAAAGAGCGAGAGGGGAGCACAACCCAACCCAAAGCACAAGAAGAAGGCAATGCGCGAAAACGCGACATGTCGTGAAATCGCGACATGTCACAAAATCACGGCAGTCAAGCCGACCAAGGCCATAACCGTGCCACAGGTCGCGAAACCGTGACATGTCACAAAATTGTGACGGACGAAGCCAGCAGCCCCCAACTGCAAAAGATGTCACGATATCGCGACGAAAACCTTACAAAGCAGACAGTCCATAAAATTGTCACGAAATCGTGACACAAAATCCAATAGCCACCATTGCGCCAGAAGTGTCACGATTTCGTGACATGTCACAAAATTGTGACATGTCGCAAAATCACGATAACCAAATCCAATGGCCCCCAACCACAAAAGATGTCGCGATATCGCGACGGAGACATCTCAGAGCAGTCAGTCCTCATAATTGTCGTGATATCGCGACGCATCCTCCAATTATCACCTTTACGCCAAAAGTGTCATGATTTGGTGACATGTCGTGATTTCGTGACATGTCACAAAATCGCGACAACCAAAGCCAACAACCACCGACCACAAAAAAAGTCGCGATATCACGACAAAAACCTCACAAAGCGGTCAGCCCTCAGAATTGTCACAATATCGCGACACATTTGCCACTTGCCACCATTGGGCCATAAGTGTCACGAAATCGGAACAAAAAGACCTTTCTGCATCAAAACATCCCAAGTGTCGTGAAAACTCGACAGGTTGACCACTTGATGACCAGTCTTCAAAAAAGTCTCAAAATCACTACTGTTGTCCTCTGTGATGCCCCTGCAGCCAAAATGACATGAAAATGTAGCAATTTCGAGCCAAAGGTCCTAGCGACATAACATATCGCAAAAAATAGACATCTTCCAACCGTTAATAGCAACCACAAAACCGGTGGCGATATCGCGACAGCAACTAGCCAAAGAGCGCATCGGCTCGAGATGTCGCGATATCACGACAGGAAGTCTCCAAAGGCTGTGGCGATGGAACCTGTCACGATTTCGCGGCAGGTTGCCACCAAGGGTCGTGACATCACAGAAGGTCACGAAAACGTGATGAAAAACTCCCTTAACACAGAAGTGTCTCATTTTCTCAAGAAGTTAGCAAGCCCTTGTCGAATCACCGGATCTTCCATAGGCATATTACTGTGTAGCTGAACTCCAACCTCCTTCTCCGTACCCATCTTGGCGAGGAAATCAGCCACCGAATTTGAGTCCCGATTCACAAGGATAGGGATCACATCCTCTAATTCCCTCCAAATGACTTTGATTTGAGAGACTAAGATCTGAATCTTCCACGCTTTCAGATCAAAATTTCTCAAAAAATCAAGCGCACCAACCAGAATTTGAGAATCGGTCTCCAAGATAATCTTTCTATATCCCTGAGTGACAGCCCAGAAGGAAGCAACTTTGATGGCAAAAGCTTCGGCTTCATTATTGGTGGCTCTTCCCAGGCCCTGCAACTCCCAGTAAAGCACAGTTCCAGTGTGGTCACGGCACACAACACCGATTCTAGCATTTCTCGAATTTTCCTTTGCAGCTCCGTCCGTGTTAATTTTAATCCAGCCAACCGGAGGGGGTTTCCAACTAGCCACTTTTTCTCTACCTTGAGCCACAACTCTCTCTTCCTAAGGATCCAGCTCACCCATAATATCTTCTGAAGCATGTAATGCAACCGTCTCAGTGACTTTGCTCTAGATAACCTGCCAAACACCATCAAGGGAGGAGAAGGTCTCTCGGAAGATACGGGCGTTTCTTTCCAACCACACTTGCCACCAGATGAAGAGAAGACGAAGCTCCCACCCCAATCAAAGGGCTTTTGATTTAAATCTAGCTTTCTTCCATCTTTTCCAAATATTATTTCGAGTCAGAGCACCATTACTCTTAAGTTTGAAATGAGAAAACCAACGATGCCAAATCTGACCTATGAAAGAACACTCGAACATTAAATGGTCAACAGTATCTTCATTCTTAAGACATAAAATACACTGAGAAGGACCATTAATTCCTCTGATTTTGAGATTATCATAGGTGAGAATGCCATTATGCATAAGCTGCCAGGAAAAAAAGTTCACTTTCGGCCAGCACTTGGAATGCCAGATTTTCTTCCAGTCTTGAACCGAAAAAAAATGTGGAGGAGGTTCTGGGAGAATCTGATCATAACCATCCTTCACAGAATAAACTCCAAGATTCCCATGACTCCAAGCTAATTCGTCCTCTTCGACTCTTCCCGTGAGAAATCTAGCAGTCAAGATGGTGGAGAGAATGGTTTCCAGCTCCGGAGGGATAGTGACAGGCCACTCCTCAAGACGCTTAAATTTCTTGAATTTGAACTCCCCCAATTGACTAGTGAGGAAATAGTTCTCAATAGTAACCCAACCCTTGGATTCTATGGTAGTTTTAATTGGAAGCAGCTCAGGATGCTCAGTAGTGATGGGTGGAAACTGGTCCCAAGAGTCAGTCCAGAAGCGAGCTTTGTCCCCTCTCCCCACTTTCCAGAACAATTGGTCTTTAATAATTTGAGAACCCAACTTAAGAGCTTGCCAAACTAGGGAACCGTTGCCATCCAGAGGGAAATGACTAACTTCAGAGGGATGGACTCTACCCAAATATTTGCTGGTCAAGATTCTACTGAATAAAGAAGATGGCTGAGAGATCCATCTCCAATACAATTTACCCACTAAGGCTCTGTTGTTGAGTTTAGAGCTTCTCAGACCCAGTCCTCCTTTTTCTTTAGGCTGAGTGACTTTATTCCAGCCAACCAAGGCCCATTTCCTACCACCTTTTGCTCCTTCCCATAAGAATCGTCTAGCCAGTTTGTCCAACTCTTTCCAAATAGAAAGTGGGGCAGCCAAGATTGAAAATTTATAGATAGGCATGGCCTGAATTACCGATTGTAAGAAAGTTAAACGGCCACCGTAGCTTAACCATTTGTGAGACCAATGGTTCATTCTATCTTTGATGCCATCCAAAAGATCTTTCCAAATATCCTTTTTCAATTTCTTGTAGTGCAAAGGAACTCCCAAGTAGACTATAGGAAGAGAAGCTCTAGTGAAACCCAAAATCTCTAAAATTCTATCCTGCAACCTTTGGTCGAGGTTGAAAAATACCACTTTAGATTTTTTGTCATTAATAACTTGATTAGAGGCCCTAAGGTAAACAGAAAGAGAGTCTCTGATTCCCCTGGCTTCCCTGAGACTAGCCACTCCAACCAGGCCAGTGTCATCCACAAATTGTAAATGAGTCAAGACTTCTTCACCAACCTTGATACCTGATATCATACCTTGAAGTCTTCTTCGCACGAAGAGCCGACCTAATCCCTCAGCTAAGATAAGGAATAGATAAGGCGAGCAAGGGTCCCCTTGTCGAAGACCACGAGAGGCTCCAAAGGGGGGGGAGGGAATCCCCTTGATGAGAATCGAGTAAGAAGGCATGGAAACACAGCTCATAATCCAGTCTATCCATTCCTGGGAAAATCCAAAGGCAGCCAGCATCCTTGACAGGAAACCCCATTCCACTCGATCATAAGCCTTAGACATATCCAGTTTGATGAACATTCCTTTGTTACCAGAAGTTTGCATTGAGTGAATAGCCTCCTGAGCAAGAACCACTCCATCCAAAATCTGTCTACCCTCAACAAAACCCCCCTGTTCTGAGGAAATGATGTTGTGGAGGAGAGTTTTAAGACGTTCAACTATAATTTTTGTGATAATTTTATAAATCACATTGCATAAGGCAATGGGCTTGAAGTCAGAAATGTGAACTCCTTCCTTCCCCTTTGGAATTAACGTGATGAAGGTGTGATTTAGAGCCTTGAGCATTCTCTTATTAGATCTGGATTCCTCAATAATAGCCAAAACATCTTCCTCCAAGATATCCCAGAAGGCCTAAAAAAAATCAATAGGAAAACCATCTGGACCTGGAGATTTGCCTGTGCTCATTCCAAAGACCACATTTTTCAATTCATCCCGGTCAATAGGTCTGAGGAGAGCCTGATTTTCAGCTGGAGTGATAATAGAGGGAATAACAACAAGAACTTCATTTTGAGCCCCCACATCTTGGTCCCTATTTTCTGCAAAAATCTTGGAGAAGTAATCCACTGAATGGGAGTGCATGCCTGGAAGAGTATCGAAGGAGTGCCCATTTTCATCTTTTAAAACTGCCATATTATTCATCTATCTTCTAGCACATGCTGAATGATGAAAAAATTTAGTGTTTCTGTCTCCTTCCAATAGCCAAGAATTTCTAGCCCGCTGCCTCCAAAAAATTTCCTCTTGGTTATCAATGGCCTCTACAGCTTTACGCAAGTCATCATCTTCAGTTTTGAGCTGTTCAAAAATTAAATCTTCCCTAAATTGTTTTTGCACCTCCTCCCAGCGGGCCAACAAGGGAGCTCTTTGCAGCTGGAAATTCGATTTATTGGCATGCCTCCACTGTTTTAGTTTAATTTTGAAAAAAAGTTGTTTGTGAAATTTAAACATCGCAGTCCCAAAAAAAAATGACCTTCTTCCCACCATTGCGAAAATAACTCGTGAAGGTCCTCCTTCTGGAGCCAGAAGTTCTCAAATCTAAAAGGTTTGTGGAACTGCCCTGTCTGAGTCCCACCCATCAGCATGATGGGAGAGTGATCAGAAACAGGGCCGTCCAAAATCTGTAATTGCACATTCCATTTAACAAAAGCCTCCTCTGAGACTAGGAAGCGATCCAATTTTACCTTGCAACAGTGTGGATCCCTCCATTTATTAGTCCAAGTAAAAAAGGATCCAGGCCCTTGAACATCAACTAGGTGAAAATCCTGCACCTGGGCAATCAGAAGCCGATCCCCCGGGTCCAAAACAGGGGAGCCACCCTCCTGCTCCCGAGTAGATAATTTGGCGTTAAAATCTCCAGCAATGATCTAGTCAAAATCTTGTCTTGAGGACCTCATGTTGTGAACTGCTTTCCATTGTAGCCTCTGGCCATCAAGGCTTTGAGCCCCATAAAAATTTGTAATTAAAACTTGCTTAGTTGTGATATTATTCCTAAAAAGAGATGTGAGAACACCCCTCCAAGCTATGTGTTCTAGAGTAGACCATTCCAAGTGGTTCCAAAAATTAACAATTCCTCCTAAGGCACCTTGAACTACCACATCCATATATCCAGCTCCCCTCCAAATTTTACTAGCTGTTCTACACATCAGATCTAAAGACATTTTTGTCTCCTGAAGGAGCAAAAAGTCTATTTTACCCTTCCCTATGAGTCTTTGAACAGCAGATTGATGGGTTCTGCTGTTTAAACCCCTAACATTCCAAGATTGAATAATCATTGGAAACCTTGAGAGCAATATGAATCTATTGTTCTCACTGATCCATCAGTGACCAACTTGTCTCCTTGCGTTGCTATTAGGTCCCTGTTAGACTTCCTACCTGCTCCTTGAGAATTGTTATTCTTGGACCATTTTTCCACCTGCGTAATCCCCAGGGCTGGCCTTTCTCTAATCTTTTCTGTATTTCCCATGATGACATCCTTAGTAGCTGACTGGGTTCAGGAATGAATTACCAATGCCCCTGGGTTCTTTGTCTGCAAACTCTCAGAGGGTTCAGTCACCTGCTCGAGGATAGGATTTGAGGAGGGGGAAGCGTGAGAGTGGATGTTAATAGCCTCAGTATTCCCATCCACGCCTTCCATGATTTGATCTTCCTGATCCACAAGGGATTTAAATATTTCATATCGGTTAGTTGTCTTGGGAGGAGCTTGGTCCTTGCCATTTCTCTTTTTGTTTCTCCTTCGTTTTTGCTATTCAAAGCCATATTTCTAGCTTTCAGAACCTTGGGGGGTGTTTTGTGATTCTTTGACCGGGGTAAACTTACCCTCTCTGGGGCTATTCCAGGTTACAAGTGGGGCCTCCACTTTTCTGCTCAAGGTATTCGGACAAAACCTAGCCAAATGACCATGCTTATGGCAGACCCTGCATCTAAAGGGAAGAGCTTCGTAGTCTAACTGTTGTATCCAAGATTGTCCTGCTAACTCCAGTTCCACCTCAGCTGGTAGTGGCTGGCTGATGTCCATTTCAACACAAATTCTGGCAAAGACAGCAATGTTTCCCTCTATGGTATCTTTGGAAACTCCCAAAAATCTACCTAGAGAATTACCAATCATCTCAAGAATCTGCTCGCCCCAAAACTCCATCGGGAGAGCATATAGCCGTATCCACACTGGAACAGCCGTGGGCTCAATGCGAGGATCGAAACCCACTCTCCACGGTTGGACAAATAACCCTGTCGGGCCGTGGGTCCTCTTCTCAGATTCAAAAGCTCTATTTCTATCTACATAAAACACCTTTAATTAAGGTTGAATATCTTAGGAGTTTAAATTAAAGAGATGTGGATTTATTTGTGAATTGAAGTTATGGCGCTTAAATTTAGAGAATGAATGCTAGTTTTAAAGGTTAAATGTGTGGGAATTTAATGATTAAAAAGTAGTTGATTGACTAGAAATGGGGAATTAAAAAGGAATGCAGATTTATTCTTTGAATTGAAGTTATGGGGCTTTGATTTAGGGAATGAAATGAAAAGGGATTATTTTAAAGGTTAAGGGAATGAGACTTTAATGATTTAATACATGAATAAATTTAATTTAAGTTGGACCTTGATCTAAGAAGTACGTATTGGATGACTCTCTAAAGGAACTTGAGAGGTGAAAATAAAAGTAAGGGTTCTTTTATGATACCCATTATGCATTAGATGGTTAGAAACTTAAATGAATGTTTGTATAGTTGCAATTTAGAAAATTAAATAAATAGATGCATTTAAAGGTATGCCTATCCTAAGCCATGAGTATCTTGATCCTATACTACCCTCAAAGAACCAATGGGAAGCAAGGAGAAGCAAGGATTTCCATGGAAACAAAGCATAGGTATTTATATCTAATGTTGTTGTACTTATGATCAAATAGACTAGACTTGTGGGGAGATATCCTCAATGCAGATAATGTGATAATATTTAAAGTAAGAAAGACTTATCATGTGTGATCTAATGAGATGAGTGTTCATTGATTTAGTGAAGGTACTTTTCCTTTATTTTTGTATTTGGTTTTATTATGTGAATGATTCTCTTTAGTGTTAAGCTTGTTTTATTTCCTCCATTATTATTTATTTGATTCATGTTGTTACAATAATTAGATGTATCATTATTTGATTGCTTGATGATATAAATCTAAGAGTAGAGTTCTAGGATGAACTCAAAGGTGACCTAAGGGAATTAAGAACCCCTTAGGGTGAACATAGGTAACCTAAGGGAATTAATAACCCCTTAGGGTGAACATAAGAGACCTAATGGAATTGAGACTCCCTTAGGAGGATAAATGACTAAGTTATGAAGATATTACATCTAAGTTAAGATAGCTAGTCATGGAGACGATATAGATAGCTTAACTCGTAATACTCATAACATACCTACATGGAAGTATTTGTGTATGGTATGGATATGCATGTATACCTTAGATGGAATGAGGGTGATAGGTCTAACTCATCAAGGATGATGTGACAGATGGGCTTATCTGCAGTGATACATTATACACCTACACATATGAAATTGTGATAGGGTACTTTGTAATATGTAAGTTTTGAAAAAAAATAAGATATTGAAACTTTAGGTAAATTTTAGTTGGGTTAGGGATTTATGAAGGGTTCATGTATCGCTCTCCTTAGTAAAAAAAAAAATCTTTCTTTTTTTTGTATTTTTTGTTTGTGTGATTTTTGGGTTTTTATATTTGGTATCAGGGCTCTAGGTACGAGGGTATAGAGCTTCTATGTGTGGTAAAATGGAACTAGGTACATCCAATGAAGGATTTCTTAAGAAAAGGGGCTAAATCTAGGATTGCATAGAATACCCTAGTTTTTAGAATCTGATGGGCATAAACCCTGAGGTAGAGAGGATTTTAGGATACCTTAGTATGGGCTATGGTATCAGTGATACGTCCTATCCTAGGATATTAACCTAGTTAGGTTGTTAACACATATAGCAAGAAAACTTTATATTATGGCTTGATTAGAGATGCAACTTAATATGGAACTATAATCTAATATTCTTTCTTGGATGGAATGAGTATAATATGCCACCTAAGAGCATAATAGGGAGACCTATACCTTGAAAAACTTGACAAAGTAATATCAAAGAAGAAAACTAGGATGGTGAACAAAAAAACCCCAATAGAGAGGTAGAAGACCTCAACGCTAAGATCACTACTATGCAAGATTAGATAATATAGTTTCTAGAAATGGCTATGAATCAAAATTTGCAAGTTCATGGTTCAAATATAGGTCTAGAAAGTGGACTAACTATAGAGAAAGTACAAGCCAAAGCCGTATAAAACAAATAAATAGCTAGGGACATGAAAAAAATTAGTATCTCTATGTTTGATGGAGAGGGTGATGGTGATGTAGGAGAAGCATGGATGAGAGAGGTGAAGATCACTTTAAGGTTAAAGGCTACTCATCAGGAAATCGAACACTTTGGGCTACGATTAACCTAGAAGGGTCTACTCTGGAGTGGTGGGAAACCCACTATGAGGAAATTAATATTGAACCCATCGATACTCCATGGGAAGAATTTATAAAAATATTTAAGAGTACTGTTGTACCTTAAAGTTTGAATAATTTGCTAGTGTCAAACAAAGAACCAACATAGTAGAGGTGTACTATAAAAAATTGGTAAGGATGTTTAAATATGAGCCTATTTATAATGAGAATATATGGGTTCATAAGTTTATTCTTGGATTGGAATCTAGGTTGAAGCATGATGTGGAAATGCAAGAACCTAAATCACTACAAAATATATATGACCTAGCAAAAAAAGTAGAGTCACACTTTTGTTATAAGTATGAAACCATACCCAAGCAATCTCAACAAGAGATGAGAAAGAGGAATAGTAATGGGTTTGTAAAATGGGATGTTGAGCAAGAGTGAAAGGCCAAGAATCTCAAAAATCCTAAGAAGAAACCTTACAAGAATGAGAACAAGTTCAAGAATAACTTTTGTAAGAAGGATAACAAGCCTAATAGTATGAAACCTAAGTCATATAAGTTGTAAGCTCCAAATCCAATAGCTATGAATGGTAATGAGAAACCTAAAAAATAGCAAGGACCCAAGGAAGGGTGCTACAATTTTTGAGGATGTCATTACTATAATCATTGTACATATCGGGCGAGGATTAGCACAAATAATGTAAAAGGAAAGGAATAGGAACATCGGATCTATGCCATAATCGAGAAGAAAAATCTATAGGGACAGGCCACCCCCTTAATTATGAAAGGTAAGGTTTTCAATAAGCAAGTAAATATTTTGATAGATAGAAGAGCCACTGATAGTTTTATCTCATCTACTCTAGCAAGGACCATGTCAAAAAGGCCTGGATATTTGGCCCAAGGGTGGAAGGTTGAGTATTTTTATGGATAGACCTACTCGGTAGACCAATGTTATCCTATGACGGAAGTTAATCTATTTGAAGGGACTACGAAATATTTTTTATATGTAAATCCCTTACATGTCTTTGATGTGATCCTAGGTATGGATTGGCTATAGGCTCATAAATCCTTAGTCAATTTTCAATATTGATGGATTGAGTATTCAGAGGAAGGCAGAAGAAGATTAAGAATTAAGATCATTCAAGGGGTATTTGAACCTCATATGTTGTATGCTATGCAACTAAAAAATACCCTAAATAGGGGAGGGGTAGTGTATATGGTAAAACTTAATGAAGTGGAGGACCATGAGAAGGAGGAAATATTAAGACATCATCCAATTTTATAGGAATTTTAGGATGTATTTCTAGAGGACCTACCTGGATTACCTCCTATATGGGAATTTGAATTCATGATTGAACATATGATGGGAGTTGAACATATTCATAGATCCTTGTGTAGGATGAATCCTACTGAAATGTGAGAACTAAATGTTCAATTACAAGGATTTTTGGAGAAGTTTTTGATAAAAACAAGTGTGTCATCGTGGGGTGCACCCATTTTGCTCGTGAAAAAGAAGTATGGTTTGCTGAGATTGTGTATTTATTATAGGATGCTAAATAAGGCTACAATCAAGAATCGGTATCCTTTAACTATGATTGAAGATTTATTTTATTAACTAAAATATGTCAAGGTGTTTACTAAGATTGATCTAAGGTTAGGGCATCACCAGTTAAGGATTCATGATGAATACACTCACAAAATGGTATTTAAGTCTAGGTATGGGCATTAAGAGTTTATAGTTCTAACCTTTCGACTAACTAATGCTCCAACTACTTTCATGAACCTAATGAATAGTGTGTTTTGAAGACACTTGGACCATTTTGTCCTAGTATTACTAGATGATATCATTATATACTCTTGAGATAAAGAGGAGCATGACAAACATGTTAGTATCATGTTGGAATTGTTGAGGAAGAATCAACTTTATGGAAATCTGGCTAAGAGTGAATTCTATGTCCTAGAGGTATGATATATTGGACACGTGATATCAGTAGAAGGGATTATTGTGGATCTAGAGAAGATTGAGGCTATTTTGAATTGGCCACCCCCTACTAATGTGACTGAAGTTTGAAGTTTCATGGGGTTAACGGGCTATTAGAGACGTTAAATAAAGGACTACTCCAATATTGCAAGACCCATAACAAACATTCAGAGAAGTGTGAGGTTTCCTTCATACTACTAAAGCATAAGCTTACTACTGCACCAATACTAAAGGTTCTCGATACTCAAAGGGACTTTTAAGTGTGCACTAATGCATCAATAGAGGGGTTGGATGGAGTAATCTCACACGAGGATTTAGCAGTGGCATATACTTCAAGGAAGCTCAAAAAGCATGAAGTTAATTATGCTACACCTGATTTAAAGATAGCTATGGTGGTGCATGCTTTAAGGGTTTGGTGCCACTAATTAGTGGGAATACCCTTTGAATTGAAAATCGATCATCAAATTCTATAGTACATATTCACCCAACCAATACTCAATGCAAGATAGAGAAGATGGATGGAATTTCTCACTGAGTACAATTTTGAGATTGAGTACATAAATAGAAAAGAGAATAAGGTAGTGGATGCTTTGAGTAGAAAGAAATATATAGCAGCCATAACTCGAATTTACATGGACCTAATGGATAGAGTGAGGCAGGAGCAATATTAGGATGAGTATTGCCAAGGAATTCGAGCCAAAATGGATAGAAATCCTAAATGAAATGAGGAATTTAGTATGAAAGATGACTTTGTGTTATAAGGGAAGGGCCATCATACCATGTTTGGGTAATTTAAGGAACTTGATAATGTAAGAAGCTCATAGATATCTTTATTTTGCTCATCCAAGAGGAGCAAAAGTACAATAAAACATGAAAAAATCCTTCTTTTGGGTGGGTATGAAAAATGACATCACGATTTTTTTTGCTCTATGTCTCGAATGTCAAAAAGTCAAGGTAGAACTCCAACATCCCACAAAAAAACATCACCTGAATGATATACCTATGCAAAAATGGTAGATTATATCTATGGATTTTATCATGGGTTCACCCAAAACTCGATACCAACATGATGCCATATTTGTAGTGGTCAACAAATTGATTAAAGTTGCCCACTTCATATCGGGAAATACCAAGTACGATGGTTAGGTAGTGGCTAGTATATTAATCAAAGAGGTATTTCCATTGCATGGGTTTCTTGAGGTAATTATCTCTGATGGAGACTTCAAATTCAATTTTAAATTTTGGAAATCCCTTCATAGTGGAGTTGGTATGAAATTGAATATGAGTTCAGCATACCAACCTAAAACCAATGGTAAAATGGAGTGAGTAAACCAAATTTTGGAATACATACTTTACATGTACTTTATGGATCAAAAATCTCAATGGGAATATTGTCTACCTTTGGTAGAGTTTACCTACAATAATGGACATCACTCCTCATTAGGAATGGCACCTTTCAATGCCTTATATGGGTGAAAGTTTAGAAAACCATTTTATTAGGACAACCTAGAGGATCGAGTTGACATTGGACCAGAAATGGTCAGGGTAATGGAATATTAGCTAAAATAAATTAGGCAAAGGCTTAAGGAAGCTACTAATAGATAAAATAGTTATGTAGATCTAAAAAGAACTCCAAGAGAGTATTCTATTGGATATAAGGTGTTATTAAGTGTTAAGCCAAATAAAAGTGCAATAAAATCCATGAAGTTGGATCTACATTTTGTGGGACCCTTTGAGATCACATAAAATATCATTTCGATGGCATACTGACTTGCATTACCGTCTAATCTATCCAAAATCAATTACACCTTCCACATGTCCTTGATTAGAAAATATGTTGTTGAATATAAATATGTATGGGATGTTTCTAATTTGCATATGGTAAATCTGGAGGCCGTTGAAGTGTTACTAGTGAGGATTGTTGAGTTTCATTCTAATTCTCTAGAAATCAAACTCTCGAACAGTGTAAGGTCAAATGGGACCAACAATCTGAGAAGAATGCCACTTCGAAGAAAGTGGAGGTTATGCGAAAATATTTTTCCTTTTTTTTTGAAGCTATATGAGGTAGTAGTTTTACTTTAAACAAAATAAAATTTGGAAACACCAAGGACAATGTTTAATCCTAGTTGGGGAGGATGCCATGACCCTCCCTAGATGATTTTATGGCACAAGAAAACAATGTATTAACATATGATGTGGTGATACCTAGTTTGAACAATGGAACTAACTATATGATGTTTTGTTGATTTATAGGACATGTTATCACTAACATATTTCCAAGTTCGCAGGATTAGGTACACTCATAGGTGGAACAAACAAAGTCACCCACCAAAAACAAGGGTACCAAAGATCAAGGGAGATGATGATTAAGGTACTCGAAGATAACATGGATAGATACCTTCATATAGGTATGCATTGATGGAAGGTATAATCATTTATGGTCGATCACCTTGAGCTTTAGTTAATAGCCTAGTAGCTATCATAAAATATCTGGCTAAGATGGGTGATCGAGGTGATGGAATGATTTCCTCTTTATTATTGTACACATTTGTTTTGTCTGTATTCCATCATGGTTTGAGTAGATTAATGTTGGGTTTTCTATATGAGAACAACTGAAAGATGTATATAAATGCATAATGTATACTGTCATGTTGAAGCACAAGTAAAGCATCATCCTTGTGAAAGAAAATAAATTAAATGCATATGTTGAATGAAGATTCCTCTAAATTAATTAATGACGTTTAAGTAAATAGTGTTTGGCTCATTTGATCTCATAAGTAAATTTATTTGTAATTAATAAATGAGTTTGCATCTAAATTAATTAGAGGTGTGCATTTTAATTATAATAGAGAATTCATTAGAAAAAAATAAGTAATTGAATTGAATGAAAGAGAATTCATTTAAAAAAATAAAAGATTATATATAATAATATATATCTTTTATTTAAAAATAAAAACAATAAATATATTATGTAAGTAAAAGTAATATATTTAAATTTTGATAAATATCATAACAATGATATTTTAAAAAAGGGCCATTCTTCATATTTTAAAAATAAAATGTAATCATCCCTTTCCTATGCAATGAACCCTATGAAATAGCCTACAAGGCTACTAATTTCCAAATGTGTAAAATATGGGGAGAACGCACAAGGGATAGGGGACACGAATTTGAAGAGCAGAGGTGAAATATAGGGGCTCGAGGTTTAAGTGAATGGTGGAAAATCCACTTGGGCGGACAGGCACATAAGAAATAAGATAAGAAAAAGATACATATGGAGGGAGTGAGTAGATGGACGAGGAGAGAGCAAGAATGGAGATGCAGATGCAGACGAGAGATAGAGATAATGAGAAGAACACACCAGAGGCCAAGAGAAGGGCAGCTAGACATTGTCATCTTTCCAATCTCCATAGGAGTTAAGGTTGGGTTGATTTAAATATAGAATCTAGTTTTAATTTACGTGGGATTGTTCCATATAAGCATTGTGCGCTATGTGTTTTGGAATCTCCATTATGCTATGAAAATGTTATGCACTATGTGTTTTGGAATCTTCCTTATGTTGTGAAAGCATTGTGCGCTATGTGGTTTGGAATATCCCTTATAATGTGTGAAAGAATTGTGTGCTATATGTTTGATATAACCTCCTTATGCCATGTGAAAGCGTTGTGTGCTATGTGTTTGAGATAACCTCCTTATGTTGTGTGAGCTTTGAGCGCTATGTGTGTGTTTTGAAACCTCCATGTGAAGAGCATTGGGTGCTAACAAAATCCACCTTGTGGAAGTGCTATGTGTATGTTGTGAAACAACCCTATGAAGAGCATTGGGTGCTAACAGAATCCACCTTCTGGAATCACTATGTGTGTGTTGTGAAACCACCATGTGAAGAGCATTGTATTTTAATAGGAATCACCATGTGTGTGTGAAACCACCATGTGAGGAGCACCATGCTTAAACAGGAACCACCCTATGTGTGTTGTAAAACCACCATGTGGATGCACTATGTTTTAACTAAACCCACTCTTTGGTTGTAGTTTAAGATAAAAACCTCCCTTATTTCGGGCGTGCACTGTGTGTGAGCAACCACCATAGGTTGTTTTATGCATCATGGGCTGTGAAATGCAATGAGCACTTTAGTGAACGCTTAGGTGAGATCTTAGTCAAAGAGTGATGTGCATGTTCGAAGGCATTTAACTCTTGTTGCAAACCCTATGTTAGGTAAGGTGTTGTTTGACTATTCTAGTTAAAAGAATATAGTCTTTGATTTTGTGAAATGTATTTAAAGGTTTTTAAAAGAATAGAGCTTTTGTTTCGTATGAAATGTAGATAAGGTTTTTAATTAAAAGGAGCCTTGGATTTTTTGAAATGTAGATAAGGGTTTTAATTAAAAGGAGCATTGAATTTAATGAAATATAGATCAGTTTTTTAATTAAAATGAGCCTTGGATTTTATGAAATGTAGAAAAGGTTTTTAATTAAAAGGAGCCTTGGATTTTATGAAATATATTTAAAGTTTTAATTAAAAGGAGCCTTTGATTTTATGAAATGTAGAGAAGGTTTTAAATTAAAATGAGCCTTTGATTTTATGAAATGTAGTTAAGGTTTTTAATTAAAAGGAAACCTTGTTTCATATAGGATTATTGAAGGCTTTTAATTAAAAAGGGACCTTGGATTTATATGAGATTTATTTAAGTTTTAAATAAAAGGAACATTTGATTTATATAAGTTGTATTTAAGGTCTTAATTAAAAGGAACCTTTTATTTATAGGATATTTATGTAAGGTTTTCAATTAGGAAATAACCTTTGATTTTAATGAAATGTATTGAAGGTTTTTAAAATAAATGAAAACCCATTTGATTAAGGTTGAATATCTTAGGAGTTTAAATTAAAGATATGTGGAATTATTCATGAATTGAAGTTATGGGGCTTCAGTTTAGAGAATTAATGTAGGTTTTAAAGGTTAAAGGTACGATACTTTAATGCTTTAAAAAGTAGTTGATTGAGTGGAAATGGGGAATTAAAAAGGAATGTAGATTTATTATTTGAATTGAAGTTATGGGGCTTTTATTTAAGGAATGAAAAGAAAAGCGATTATTTTAAAGATTAGGGGAATGAGAATTTAATGCTTAAGACATGAATGAATTTGATTTAAGTTGGAGCTTGATCTAAGAAGTACGTATTGGATGACTCTCTAAAGGAACTTGAGAGGTGAAAATAAAAGTAAGGGTTCTTTTATGATATCCACTATGCATTAGATGGTTAGAAACTTAAATGAATGTTTTCATAGTTGCAATTTGGAAAAGTAAATTAATAGATGCATTTAAAGGCATGCCTATCCTAAACCATGAGTATCCTGATCCCCTACTACCCTTAAATAACCAATGGGAATAAAGGAGTTCCATGGAAACAAAGCATAGGTATCTGTATCTAACATTGTTCTACTTATGATCAAATAGACTAGACTTGTGGGGATATATCCCCAATGCAAATAATGTGATAATATTTAAAGTAATAAAGAATTATCATGTGTGATCTAATGATATGAGTGTTCATTGATTTAGTTAAGTTACTTTTCATTTATTTTCTCCATTATTGTTTGTTTGATTCATGTTGTTATAATAATTATATGTATCATTGTTTTATTGCTTGATGATAGAAATATAAGAGTAGAGTTCTAGGGTAAACTTAGAGGTGACCTAAGGCAATTAAGGACCACTTAGGTTGAACATAGGTGACCTAAGGGAATTAAGAACCCCTTAGGGTGAACATAGGAGAACCAAGGGAATTGATACCCCTTAGGGAGATAAAGGACTAAGTTGTGAGGATATTACATCTAAGTTAAGATAGCTCATCATGGAAATAAGATAGATAACTTAACTCACAATACTCATAGCATACCTACATAGAAGGATTTGTGTATGGTATAGATATGTGTGTATACCTTCGATGAAATGAGGGTGATAGGTCTAACTCATCAAGAATGATGTGACATATGGACTTATCTGAAGTGACATATTAGATGCCTGCATAGACGAGCTTGTGATAGGGTACTTCATGAGATGTAACTTAAAGGAAAACTTAAGAGATTGAAAATTTAGGTAAATGTTAATTTGGTTAGGGATTCATGAAGGGTTCATGTATCCCTCTCCTTAGTAAAAAAAAAACTCTTTCATTTTTTTGTATTTTTTTTTATGTGATTTTTGGGTCGTTACTGGTCTCCTACACCTTTAAATCTACTTTATATTTATAATTTTATTATATTTTTATCAATTTTATTTAAATTTGAATTATGTATTATTTAGAACACAAATTTAAAAATATTTAAAAAAATACAATATCTTAATGTTGTGACTATATACATATTGCTTTTTGTTTTAAAAATATCTTAGCTTATATGTATGTTTTTAACAAAATTATTTTGAAGTAAACAATATAATATTTTATTTCAACAAAATATCTCTCTTGTGGGTATTTTTTAGTTATTGTTGGATAAAAAACACACATATATGAACCATATGATAATATTCATCTATGTTATATAGTGACCATTGAATTTTAGTAAATAATAAATCTTAATATTTTATATCATTATATTGTGGAAAAATACTTCATACATATAAGCATCACAGTTGACATAAACCTTTGATATTTACACCAATATTTTACTATTTTCTTCTTTCATCTCAAGTGTATGTTAAGTACTTACCTACTTGCACATCATTATATCTGAATATTTGAAAATTTATAGACAATATTTAATGCTTACACTTGCATTTAAAGTGGATCTCTACTTTGAAAATTGAGAGACAATATTATGAAATTCACCGATGTATTGAGATAAAGATATGAGATCCAAGATCTAGGTGAAGGAAGTAAGTTACATCAGCAAAATGATAAAAAACATTCATTTAAAAAGACAAATATAAATATGTAAAATTATGATAATATTGCATAAGTTGATAATTACAAATATAACTAAAAGAGGCAGGAATGGAGCAAAGTGGGAGCGGAGGCAGGTGCAATTTTTGCAAACATGATTTTCATTCTTCTGGAGGTGGGAAACAGGGTTTCCAAACCCTTGGAAGCTGTGAGGCTCAAGGAGGGAACAAGCAAGGTTCTGAAGCAACTGAGGAAGAGCAGGTGGATAGTGACAAGGACACTGAGGGTTTTAAAAAATTAGAGAGACATGAACCCCCTGATATTATTTTTGATAAGAAGGCCCACATCAAGAATTTTGAGGGCAATAAGTCTTTTGCACAGGCCCTTAAAGGTGGCAATAGGGTTTCCTTACATTCCTTACCACCTCTCACTCCCAATGGGCAGAAGGTATCCGTGCCTGAAAGCGTAATGGCAGACTTTATATCGATGGAAAATTTTTCTCTGGTAGGCAAATTCATAGGGGGCAGGCCGAATATTAAAAAGATTCGACGATGGGCATCCTTGAAGTGGAAGACTTCTGGACACATGGATATTATTGCATTATCAAGGGGGTTTTTTGTGGTACACCTTAACAATGGTGAATATGCTAGTCGTATTCTAACAGGAGGACCTTGGTTCTTGGGCCGACGAAGTCTTTTTCTTAGGAGATGGGCTGAGGATTTTGACCCAGAAAAGCAGAGCATAAACTTTGCCTCCATTTGGGTCCGTCTCCCAAATCTCCCGTTTCATTGGTGGCATGAGTATTTTCTTCAGGGTATTGCCAAGACCATAGGGGAATTGGTGGCCATTGACAATCCAACCCTTGCACGCACCAGAATGATGCATGCTAGGATTTGTGTAAATGCAAACCTAGAATCTGAGCTTCCTACTCATGTGGAGTTAGAATATGGAAATAAAACAAGATTACAGGTCATCGAATATGAAAATAGACCGGCATTTTGCTTTGACTGTAATATTCAAGGCCATCTCAAAGGACAATGCTCTTTTTTGAGAAGCCAGCAAACCCTTCCTAGGAATAATGATTCCAAGCGGCAGTATTTCAAAAATAATGGCAAATACACAGGGATGTACAGGGTTAAAGATCCAAATGTTGAAAAGGCAAAGGCCTCTGGTTTGGGGCAAATGGAGAATGAGGCTGAGCTTCACATGGACAATGGTAAGGACAAGAAAATTGCTACATCACAAACTGACCAACAAAAGGTATGCTCTCCTTTCGAAAATCTAAATAAATTTAACATTTTGGCTGAAAACCAAATAATTACAGAGGAAAATCAGAATGAAGGGTCTAATGTTGAGGATATAATTCTTGGTCTCCCTGCTTACCTTGACTCCCCAACCAAATCTGGACCTTCCAATCCTCCTTCTGTTGGCCATAAAGAATGCCCTAATGATGAGTCTTTTTACGCCCCAGAAAGAGAAAAAGTGCTTTCAGAATTAATCAGCCCTTCCAAGCGACATTTTTCACCTTTGTCTTTGTCCCAATCTAGAGAAGGGGTTTCCAGTACTGTTATCCAACAGGTTACCCAAACCAAATTTAGCCCGAAACAGACTAGAAGCACAATGAAGTCCCCCATGATTGACTGTGGAGGTGAGAAAAAAAAGGGAAGAAAGTCAAATTCCCAGCAATGGAAAGAAGAGGTCCAAGATGAGATAGCTAATGGAATTTAGACTACTCTGTTTCCATCAACTGGAAATCTTCCCTTTGAAGAAAACAAAATTCTTAAGCCCCCTCAAGTCCAAGGCAGGGGAAGAGGAAAAAACTTTAAAAGTTCCAAATGAAGATCATATCCTGGAATGTAAGGGGCCTCAATGGCCTTACTAAACAGTGGTTAGTCAAATATTAAGAAGATATTTTGATCCCACTATTCTTATTTTGCAAGAAACTAAAGTCGAAAGTTTTGTCTAGAAAAATTGCCCTCAATATCTGGAAAAAGGGAGAAGCAATTTTTTGCAAAGCCAATGGAACCTCAGGTGGTCTTCTTTGTATCTGGAATCTAGGGAAGGTGGAAGGCAAGGTTATTCAATTAGGGGAAAGGGTAATGAGCATTATTTTTAAGGATAAGGTTAGTGACCTTTCTTGGATATTAACAAATGTGTATGCCCCTAATTCTATATCTGGGAGAGCTGATCTATGGAATTTACTCAGTCATTTCAAGGAAGATTTTCAGGATATCCCATGGATAGTGGCGGGGGACTTTAATACCCCTCTTTAACCCTCTGATAAAAAAGGGGGAGTAGGAATTCTAGCAAGAAGTATAGAGGACTTTCAAGATTTCATCAACAACAACAATTTATTGGATGTCAAATTAAAAAATGCTAAATTTACTTGGAGCAATAGGAGGTCTGGAAATCAACTTATAATGGAAAAGCTTGATAGGTTTTTTTTGTCACAGGAAGCAATACAATATTTTGGGGATGCAAATCTGTTGTCCTTGCCTCGCATTGGGTCTGACCACAACCCGATTTTACTTGAAATTGAAGAGACTCCAAAATTCAAAATGCCTTTTAGGTTTGAATCTATGTGGATGCACCACCCTGATCTCAGAGACAAAATTTCTTAGTGGTGGCAGCATTCTTGTCAGGGCAGGCCTTCATTCAGATTAGCACAAAAACTTAAAGTGGTGAAAGAAAATCTAAGGATCTGGAATAAAGAAATTTTTGGAAATATTTTTGAAAACAAGAAAGTCATCTCTGAAAGGTTATCAACCATTGAGAAAAAACTTGAAGAGGGATTGCCAGACCCTTACCGACAGGCAGACGAAAAGAAAGCCCTTGCTGAGTACCATAATGTTTTAGCCTGCGAGGAGACTTTTTGGCGACAAAAGTCTAGAGCTACCTGGCTAAAAGAAGGTGATGCCAACACAAGATTTTTTCATGCATCTACCTTAAGGAACAGAAGCCACAATAGAATTAAAGAACTTGTTAGAGATGATGGATCATCCCTTTCTAGTCCTAATGAGATCATAAATGAAGCAGTTTCCTATTTTCAAAATCTTTTAGGAGAAGAACATTTCAGTTCTGCCTTAGCTTCAGAATCAATGCTTTACCATATTCCTCATTTAATTTTTGATGACTTGAATGGGGAGTTAATTAAGCCTTTCACGGATGAAGAAATCAAAGATGCCCTCTTCTCAATGAACCTTGATAAAGCTCCAGGTCCAGATAGGTTTTCACCTCATTTTTTTAGGCTTTTTGGGATATTGTAGGTTTTGATGTATGTGCTACTATCAAGGAATTTCAGTCCACAAAGCATATTCCGAGAAGTTTTAACTCCACTTTTATTGCTTTAATCCCAAATATTCCTACTCCTAGATCTATGATGGATTTTAGACCTATTAGCCTTTGTAATGTTGTTTATAAAATTTTGACCAAGGCGATTGCAAATAGAATGAGGAAGATCCTTCCTATGTTTATTGATGTTTGTCAAGGCAGTTCAGTCCCTGGAAGGTCCATCCTTGATGGTGTCATAACAGTTCATGAAGCCCTCCATTCGGTAGTCCAGACTAAAAAACCTGCTTTTGCTCTCAATCTGGATATGAACAAGGCTTATGACCGCATAAACTGGAGTTTTGTCTCTGCCATTCTTTAGAAATTTGGTTTTCATCATGAATGGATCAAGCTTTTGGAAGGATTTTTTATGAAACCTTGGTTTTCAGTCCTTGTTAATGGTGCTCCTGCTGGATACTTTCAAAGTAAAAGGGGCCTAAGGCAAGGTGACCCTATCTCTCCCATGTTTTTTATCATTGTGGCTGAAGCCCTTATGAGGACAATCAAAGTTGCCTGTAATATTGGTCTTATTTCAGGAATTAAAGCATCATCACAAACACAGGCAGTTACACATGAACAGTTTGTGGATGATACTTTGTTGTTAACTCTTGCATCAGTTTTTGAGGCTAAGGTCATAAAACATATTCTAGAGCTATATGAGGATGCTGCGGGGCAAAAGGTAAATTTTTCAAAGAGTAAAATTTATTTCTTTAACACTCCCATTCAGAGGCAGATTAAGATTGCTAGGATTCTTGGATGCTCAGTGTCTACTCTTCCATCCACATACTTAGGCCTTCCTTTATTTACAGGCAGAGCTACTGATTCCATGTGGACTAATGTAATTGAAAGAATTCAGAGGAAGCTTGCTTGGATGGAAAGGGAATTTGTTATCTCAAGTTGGCAAGGCAGTTCTCACCGAGTTTTCCATTCAAAGCATCCCTGTCTACTTTCTCTCTATTTTTAAATCTCCTACAAGTGTCTACACTAAAATTGAACAGATCCAAAAGAGGTTCCTATGGATCTGTTCTGAATCTAAGCGATGCTTTCACTTGGTGTCCTGGGATAGGGTTTGCAAACCAAGGGAGTTTGGAGGTATTGGGCTAAGGAGAATACAACATTTAAACATGGCCCTCCTGGCCAAACAAGCATGGCATCTTCTGAAAAATGCAAATGCAGAATGGATTACTATAATCAAAAGAAAGTATTTGCAAGAAACTAAATTCTTAAGTTATTCCTTTCCTCCCAGGGGATCAATTTTTTGGAAATCAATCCTTCAAACTAAAAACTTTCTAAGCAAAGGGCTACGTTGGAAACTGGGAAATGGAAGAAACATTGATTTCTGGGACCACAAATGGTTAAAGGACTATCCCCTCTCTGCAGACCCCATCCTTTCAACCCTTAGAGCTTGGACAATTGAAGTTTTTGGTACCAAAGTTGCAGATTTTATTACTTTGTCAAACAATAGAAGGGTTTGGAAGCCAATAATGAACAATGATCTACCAGGGGCATCAATAATACTAGAGAATGAATTAAGATATTCTTTACTCCCTTATGGCATTCTTGAGGACCAAATTATCTGGGAAGCTTCAGACAATGGGGAATTTTCTGTCAAGACTGCTTATCTGATGCTTATTGATAATGATGAACCTACTTTCCCTCACTTGGAAGTTTGGCCCAAAAGCATTGTTTTGAAGGTTGGGTTTTTTGCATGGCTGGCCATCCAAAATAAGATCCCCACCATGGATAACTTAATAAAAAGAGGTGTGATTGTTGTTAATAGGTGTTATCTTTGTATGTCTGAGTGGGAGTCTATTGATCATTTGTTTTTGTATTGTAATTTTTCTGTCTCAATCTTGTTAGGTCTGTTACAAGTGTTTCATATTTATTGGGTCCATCCTCAGTCCATTTTTGACTTATTTGTCCAGTGGCCTTCTCCCTTTTTGAATAGGCATCTTAGGTATATGTGGAAGATCTGCCTTCATCACTACTTGTGGCAGATATGGTTGGAAAGGAATCTTCGGGCCTTCTTGGATAAGGTTTCTCAGTCATCCTTTGTCCTGTCAAAAATTTTAGTATATGCTAATGAGAATGCTTGTTTAGTGCCTGCAGCATCTAGACCTCCAAATCCTTTTGAAGCTTCATTAGGCCGATAATTAAACTTACCTCTCATCGATGGCCTCAATCATCCTCAAGTCTGTCCTAGAACCATGATCACATGGACCCCACCCCCCTTAGGGTGGATTAAGTTAAATTTTGATGGGGCATCTAGGGGCAACCCAGGTGAAGCTGGGGCTGGTGGATTACTTAGATACCACAAGGGTGAGGTGCTTGTAGCTTTTGTTGAACATCTTGGAGCTCAAACTAACAATGTGGCTGAAGCGAGGGCAGTTTGGAGGAGCCTCAAGGTGGCAGAGAATTATCCAGGGAAACTGTTGGTGGAAGGTGATTCTCTTATTATTATAAATCTTCTAAAGAACACTAAGAGAGCTCCTTGGAGATTTGATGACTACATCCATGAAGCAAGGGCTCTAATTCATGATTGACCTGAGGCCATAATTTTGCATACCTTCCAGGAAGAAAACATGGCAGCTAATAGGCTGGCAAATGAAGGCATTGTAGCTGCAAATTTGATCACGTGGACTGAAAATCTTCCTCATGCAGTCTCAATGGTGATAGATAATGAAAAATTTTAGATTGGAAGGCTCAAAGTGGATCAATGACAGAAAATGGGGGCATTTTTAAAAAATATTTTTTTGAACCTTATAATGGCTTTTGTCATATTTGTTTTTTTTGTTCATGTGACTAGTGTTTTTTGTAGCTGGTGGGGCACTGATATAGGTTTTTTATCTACAAATTCATGCATGGGAAACATCCGCTTTGGCCTCAAGTATTTCCCAAGGTGTGTTTGGATTCGATGTCACAAAAATGCCCTAGAAAGAAATAACAAAGTGTTGGAGATCCCTGACAATGAGGTACTAGACCCCACCATAATAGTCTTGGAGAAGATGACAATTTCATCAGCCTCCAACAGTATCAACCAGTTGAAGAGTCTGTCTGGCCTCATCGGTCAGTACTGTTGATTTGTGTGATTCTCTAAATCTTTTATTTTATAGCCAACAGTTCCAGGGGCATAAGGAGTCGAAGGCAAAATCTAAAGATGATGGCAAGGAGGATGATAAGAAGTTACATGATGACTACAAGGAAGACTGCTTGGCCTCTTGGTTGTCCATTCTATGGGATGTTTTTTTGACCATATTCTATTATTTTTATATGGGCACAAGCTACTCTGCATGGTGCTTGCATGATTAGTTTTTGTCTTTATTAGTTCTATTTTGCGTCTTTCTTTTTGGATGGCCATACTATTAGGCTTCCATAGTTTAGTTTGGCTGTATTCTGTTGGAAGAGTAGGTCTTGGCCCTTTTTGTTTTCAGTTTAAACTTTTAGGGCTTGGCCTTTGTCCAGTTGGTCAGTGGACCCTATTTTGTAAAATGGTTTTGGGTCAACCAGTTAAAACCCGGTGTTAATTATAATATTCTCTTACTTACCAAAAAAAAAAAAATTACAAATATAACTTACATATATTCTCTTATTCTACCATCTTACCATCTGCTTAAGTGTAAGCATGAGATGCGTATATATTAAAAATACCCAACAAGGAATATTTCAAATAATGTGACACATGGGGGTAAAGTATAAGTGATGGAAGAGGAGAAATGGGTTCATATAGAGTGTATCAATGTTTCAAACTCTTACCATGAGTGCGTCAAATATTGTATCTAGAAAATAATAAAATCTAAAGAATATCAAGAGAAAGGAGACGTAAGAGGATTATAAAAGGTAATAGGAAAGGGTTCTATTTTGGTAGAATCCCATAAGGATATGGATATGAAATATTCTATTCATTTGGATCTAGGAGTAGTAGATCAAAATTTGGCAGCAGTAGAAAGGTCAATGGGTATTGTTGCTTAGGAACAAGTTTTTAAGAGACATCAAAATTTGTGAGGGATTTGTTTTACTATTATGGTCCCAAAAAATTTGGTTGATAAAGTGATTTAGAAAGAATAAATACTTTGGTCATGAAATTTTTGGATAATAGATCAAATCTACATACAATAAGAAAGTGAATTTGGGATAAATGAAAAATTCTAGGGCATGAAGTAGTGGTGGATTTGCCCAATAATTTTTTTTCTAACTTTTCAAATTTGGAGGATATACCAAATTGTTTGTTGAGGGGCCCATGGTGTTTTGGGAGGATAGGGTTATTTTTACAAAAATTGAGCCAAAGCCTTAATATAGCCACAACCACTGTTAAATTGATGCCCTTATGGGTGAGTCTACTAGGACTTCCAATGAAATTTAGATATTACATTATTGTTCTTGAGATATCTAAAGTGATTCAAAAAATAATATCATTTGATTCAGCTAGAAAATCCTAGACCAGAATGATAGTGGCCATTTGTGCGTATAGACAAATCTAGCTAAATCACTACGTAAATATATTGGGATATTTTTATATTATAGGGAATGAAAATAAGAGATTCAATATGAAACTTCCATTCCTGTATGTAACCTTTGCAAAAAGATAAGGTATATTTGGAAAACATGCCAAAAAAATCCTAAGGAGAAAGTTATGAATAATATAACTAGATAAGATCTAAGGGTTTGGAGGAACAAGGAAACTAATCAAGGAAAATTTATAGGTAAAAATAAATTAGTAAAATTAGTAAGGATCCATATTCAATTAGCTTTGAGGTTATTTCTACCTTTATGGGGATGGGATTATTGGAAAGGAAGAATTTTTTATAGAAAATCAACTTATAGGTATTAATGAATTGATTATTAAGGCTTTGATTGAGAAGGAAAAATATTTTCTTTGCATTTAGAAGAGAATATTGAGAAAGAGCCACACTCTTCAGTAGGGCTACATAAAAATATCATAGAAATAAGCGTTTCATGAGAAACCACTCCTCAACATAATATGACATTGATTTTCTATGAGAAAAGAATATAACATTATTTAGAATGGGTCGGAGGATGAAGAATATGGAATAGAATGAACCTCTACTAGTGATTAATATTTGGAATGGAGGAAAAGGTTATCCAAAAAAAAAAATTGGAAGTAGAAGGAAATCTAATCATTTCCTATAAGGTATAGTTGCATTCTAATGCTAGGAGGCTATGAAAATGGAAAAATATGACAACTAGATGGTGTAAAATCTCAAATATAGTACTTGTTTAAAATATACTAAAATTTTAGATCGTAGATATAGAAAAATTAGTAGCACGGGTTACTATTACTATTTTGGTCATTGCACTTTTGGTCAAAAAAGGTTTTATTGTTTAGAGAATGTATAATTTGATTTTTAAGAGGATAAGCTATTTTTGTGCCTAGATTGATTTAGTTGTTATTCTTAGATTTCTAGGAATTGTAAAAGGTAAGTTCCCCTTTCAGAACCTTATTATTTATCAATAGCAAAAAAAAATATGTGACCCATGGTATCAATGAGTGTCAAAAAAATCAACATAATGAATGAGATTATTTTTTTATAAGTTAAAATTTTATTAAAAATGGGTTTTGAAAGGGCCCCAAAACCTTTTTACAATAGGTCACCAAACCCCAAAAAAAAAATGCCATAGAAAAGGTCGAAGGAAATGCCAAAGGACAGACCAAAGGATAGGCCTAAGGATAGGCCAAAAGATAGTCTGAAGGAAAAGCACATTAAAAATAAGCTCAAATATAAAAAAAAAAGAGTCCCACCCAAGCGGGAAAAATGAATCAGGGAAATTTTAAAAATATTTTCCAACATGAAATTTGAAAATCTTGCCCAGCGAGAATTTTTAAAATTTTTGCCAAAGCAAGAATAATACGAAAAATCAATATTCTGCCAAGGAAACACTAGAAAAAAAAATCTACCATGCACGAAACCACTCCGAATAGCTAGAGGGAGTTGAGGAACTACCAAGAAGGATCATACCACCCAAGGAGGGCCAAGATACATATAGGGATGCAAGAAAAAATACTAGAACAACATCCCACATAGTCCTAAAAATAGAACAACAATATGAGGATATCCATAGGCCACAAAATACTCTTGCAATGAGGTTGAGCTATGTATATACCATAGGAAGCAAAGGAAGCAGTAGAGGTAGAACTACAAACCATGGAAAAGATGTGGGAAGTTCCTAAGGAACCCAAACTAAATGATCCATAGGGTTAACAAGCTACAGGTACTAAGCACAGGCTCCTCCAAGATAAAAATGTGCAGTAAGAAATCCTAGAAAATCTTCAACACCACTAAAAAATAGCTTTAGGGATCCAAAATAGAAATACTAGTGGGATCTCAGTAGCAAGCAAAGTAGAGACCCTTCATAAGCCATGAAAGAAACATTGAGAGCCCACCAAGAATACCAAAACATAGAACCCAAAGAGAAAATCCACATAAAAGAAGCACGTGGTCCCTACCAGACCAAAAAGATGCTATAAAAATATGCTCAAGAAGCAACTCTCCCAATGTCACAATGCACCACATCTGGAGAACCACTAAAACTTGGATTCAAGTAGAAACCTACAAAAAACCTGGGACAGATCCGAGAGCCCCAAGGAAAAATGATCCCTAAAGCAACACATAATACCCAAGGAAGATCCCAAGGACGTCCCAGAACATATGTATGACCTCACATAGGAATAAATGAATGTGATTATGACACATATGTCCGAGAGACAAATAAGTCAATACAAAGTGAGAGGTCATATCATGTGCATGAGAGATGAAAATTTTTATAAAATGTGAGATATATGGTACATGTGTGTGAGGGATGAATAATTCAATGCACGTGAGATATCATGACACATGGCACCTAAGAAAAGCACCTACCTAAGCAAGCTTATCCTAAATGTTAGGATAACTAATGAAAAAATATTATAGTGCACAAACATGCCCCATAAGCACCACTTAAGTAGGTATGTATATATGGGTCCCAATAGATGTGTATCCATATTAGGTACCCATGTACAAAATGATATCTCATAAGCAATGTAGGAGAAAAACACGTAGGAACAAAACTCCCTCACAAAAGAGAAAATTATCTATAATTTCCTCTAAGGTAGGATAGTACTACAAATAAATAACCTACTCCTAGATTTCAAGTAAAGGTGTTAATGTAGTCGATACCTTTTTCCACAAGTCAATAATATGTATATATTTCATCGACAATTTCATCAATAATATATTTTGTTTGGTAGATCCACTAGCATCAAACTAGTTTTATTTTCTTAGGAAAGGGTATCAAGTCCTATGTATGATTCCTTATCAAGAACTTGTATTCTTCCTCCATTGTTGAATCACTCAATAAATAAATCGCTCAAAACTACTCAATAAAGAAAACCCCCTATGAATAATATTGACACTTTATAAATAATGCAATTATAATTTGTGACCAAATTTTTAACAAATGAATGTATTTGAAAATATTCTAAAAAATAGTTTAAAAAATCGAATATAATACTGGTTTTTGTTATTCTAAAATAATAATAATAATATTAAATACTATTTTTTTTTTTTTATTTGAGACAACCATGGGTATAGAATGGTTGTTGAATAATATAATATTCTATTTCAACAATATATATCCCTCTCTTTTGAGTATAGTGATTATATATATATATATATATGATATTCACATTTATTATATCATGACCAATGTATTTTGGTAGTTTGTTGTGACAAAGTACTTCATATTTACATAATTATAATTTCACATATTTTCTCATCTTTTAATAGTAAATGCAAAACAATTAAATTAAAATTGAAAATTGCACATCACATAAATAATCAAAAAAATAATAATATTTCTTATTTAAAAAAATATATTATAAAATTTTTAGATAAGTGATGAAAATATTTATTATAATGAAGTTAATGATTCAAATTACTTTCTTTCCTGTACATGCATTAAAATGGTAAACTTGTACATCATTTTCTTGACTACTTTTCTAATTATTATATCATTAAAGAATCATGAATTAAAATTCATTCATATAATTAGATCTATTTATTTACTTATTTACTTGCTACTTCATTTAGTTTTAATTCTTGGTTCTAAAATCCATATTTGTCAATGAGATGTACCCTCAAGACTTCAACCAAGAGATTGGAAGACTAAAAACAAGTTTTGAGTCAACCTTCGAAGAAGGCAGGTCCTTATGCCTAGAAAATATAACTAAATGGAGGGTTGTATACTAGAGTAGGAAATGTAAATGGTTAGAAAGATGAGTTAACAGTGGTATAAATTTTACAACATCAAGATACATACTACAAAGCGTCTCACAATTCAAACTTAGACTAAACCACAACAAAAATATTTACATCTATTATGCTAATATAAAATTTAACATAAAGAACTCTGAGTATTCACTAAAGTATTCCAAAACTATAATGATAAATCTATGGAGAAATCTAGAATGTAGAATAATTGTAACAAACATATTCGTTCTTAGATTTAATAGAAAATTATTAGCACTCAGCAAGGCATACATATATGTTCACCAACGAGATATGAGCAAAAGTTTAGAAAACTATCCAATCCTCATTCAAAAGGTAGATCATCCTAAATAAATACAATTATGCCAATTTTAGAAGACAAATATCCAACCATTAGAATGATTTACATTATAGTATATATAGATTTACAATTACAATTAGTTATTTGTCATTATAGTTTAGAGAGTGGGTTGGAGGTCTAACATATCATTGTATCATGTGTGCTCATATCTTTAGCTCATTTTGTTACAACTAATTTGGAATCATGGTGTTGAGGCAACCCATTTTTAATTTATCTATGGTAGTGGTGGTTGTCATGTCGTCATCTGGTACATATGATTTCCTGACATGCCCATTGTGCTCTTAATTATCACCATTATCTTCCTAGATATAATAACATAGGTGTCATCCAATTAAGATTTTGAGTTTTTTGAGGTTTTTTTATTAGATTCACATATGAAAATCATATTTTGGTAGTTTTTTTTTATTCTTTTGTTTGATGTTCTTTTTGGCTTTCCTATCTCATTTGATTCTAGATTCTTTTGTTATTTTTATTGGATACTTTTGCACCCCTAGCTGACATCAACAATAAAAATAATCTGGTATCATGTAAGCTTTAATCTAGATGTTGCGTGCACCTATGACTTGGGATTTATTCTACTACTTGATTAGGATATGTTTTTTCTAGTGTTGTTGGTGACATCACCGCTTAATTCTATCTAACATCTTAGGCTCTTCACCTGGTAGGCCAAGCTAGATTTCTAGATGCTATATTTTAACATTTGAATGATTTTAAGTGCTAAATGGTGATGAGTGTTCTTTAATTCTAGGCTAGATAATTTTCTCCCTCTTACTAACAAAAGCACCACTATCTACCTAGGATGTTGTATAGTAGATGTTGAATTTTTTTGGTCCTTCTACTAGCATAGGTATTCTAGTCCATTTGGTCATTCTACTTAGATAAAATTATGGCCTAGGTATATTGGATGTTTAGCTATTATATGTTGAATATTTTTGTAATGCTTGCTGATATCAGCATGTAAAATATCTAGCAATATTTTTTTTGGTAAGTAGTGTTTGTATATACAGTGGGTTTTAACAAGGATCCCAAAACCTGATTACATAAGCAATGAGCCTAGGGCATCAATCCCTTGAAACTGAACACCAAAACAGAAATCTCGCCCAGCGGTAACAGTAAGCATGAAACAATCCCTCTCGTCGGGAAATAAACAAATAAGAAAGAAAGTAGTTTTGGAGATCCCGCCCAGCAGGAGTAGCCAAAAACCACCATCGAGAAGATCCCGCCCAACAGGAAGCAAAGAAAAACCGTTACAATAAAATCCCGCCTCACGAGAAATAGTCAAAACCACCACAAACAGTCCCGCCTAGCGGGAAGCAACAGGGAAATCCCGCCATCCGAGAAACCAGCAGAAAAGAAAGGATCCCGCCTCGCGGGAAAACCGACGGATTTGGCGGATCCCACCCTATGGAGAAACCAGCCGCCCACCGGGAAAACATTCCGTTCAGTGAGAGCCATCCTGCAGGAAGCCGACAGCCAGCACAGAGAGGATCCAGCCCATCAGGAAGTGACCAGAGAGTTGCACCACAAGGAACCCACCCCGAGAAAACAGAAGAGGATCCCAGTAGCAGGGACCAAGAATCCCGTCCAAGCACAGAGCCCATCGAGGATTCACAAGAAAAATGGGGAACCTATCCAAACCCTAAACCGTCACCTCCATCGCACCGAGAAACGCAGGGGACCAGATCCACACGAATAACCTACAAAAAACCCCAGGGGGAAGCCTGAGGGAAAAAGGGAAGGGATCCCCAACCAAACAGGGATCCCTGGGAAGCACCAGTCTGAAAAAACAACCAAAGAAACCCTAGCCGACCGGGAGCGACACAGATAGTGGAGAAGGATCTCCCCCCAGGAGATCATCTGCAAACAACCACTCCCCGGGAGGGATGAACTGGGTTGAGCCAGGGACTGGGCAAGAACCAGGAGCCATGGGAGGGGGAGCAGGGGAGGGACCAGAGCCCTTCCCTCTCTACTTTCTTCCAAATATCTAGAAATATTTTACACTTAGTCAATTTTCTCATATTATTTGACTTGGCCCTTACTCTAAATTGTCTAATAGTCTTTTATAGCAAAATATAGTTTTTTACATTAAAAAATTAATATCTCCCTAGTAGGATATGGATGTGGGTGAGAATTTCACCTACATAATTGGTGCCTCAAATGGGGTTTCTTCTTGCAAAAGTAACGAACCCGTATATCCTTATTCACTTGGGCCATGGAGTAAAAATTGAAACTATGTGAAAATGAAATTCATAATTTTTTAAGTATAAATATAACCTTAGGAACTATATGTTTCTAAGGTTTCTTCTAGGTCTACTCTTGATGTCTCTCCCTATTTCTCAACTACTTTAGATATTGAAGACTCTATAGATAACTGGAATATTCTACACATTTTCCCCATGTTCTTTGAGAGGGTGTCCTTATTGCTCTAAAATATTAAAGGGTTCCTTGTAGTTGATAGTAGTAATATTAGGAAGGGTCCTTATACCTCCTTGTCAACTCTATGATGTTCTTCAAGAGCATAGTAAGCCCATGAAAAAATATAATGACCTAGTCCATGTTTAGAGGCTCTAATAATACATCAATATTACTTCCATAACTGACCTACTAATGCAAAAGCTGACTAAATTATTCATTCTTGTGGAGATTCCCATTTGTATCCCAAAATATAAGACAACCAATATATATGAGTTATTGAATTGCCATCTTGATCTTGTTATTGCTTGGATGGAAAGCATTAAGATTCTTTCCTCCTTCTACAATCAACCAATTTTATTCATTAATTTGGTTAGTACGGAGCTTGGATAACCCCAAATATCTTTTTAAGTGTTTGAAAAACTATGGGTATAGGAATTTGGTCTTGATCATCTCTTGTGCAAATTTTACCTGTTGAATTTTAGGTGTAAATTCTTCCTTAGATTTAGTGAATTATTTTATAGCATCTTAGATTAACTTCTCTATATTGATTGTTCCTCTCATTATAGGGGTTTCCTCTATTGCAATATTCTTAATCTTAGGCTATTATTGACTTATAAATTTTTTCAACATATCCCTAGAGATAATTTGTCCCTTAGGCTTCTTCTTTTCCTTATTTGGTTTTGATTAAATTGTTGCTATGATATCTTATTGGCCTTAGAGCTTGGTTGCGACCTATTGTAGTTATTTTGTTTGCATGTGAATATTATCACACTCCTATTGTAATTAATCCTTTAGTTTTTGTATCTCCTCATCCTTTTGTTTTACATTTTCCTCCATGGGGATCTATTTGAAGAACACAAGCTTATACTAAGAGGGGGGTCAACAGTATAAGACCACTTTTTACTTTTCTTTTTTATTCAATATTCTACAGTTCATAGATAGAAGTATGAATAGAAGAAATCAAAGCAATGCACAAAAAACCATACACAATATAGACACCACAATTAACGTGGTTCACCCAATGTGGGCTACTCCATGGAGAAAATATTTTACTAAAATTTTCTCAATCTCTTTTGGGAATCCTTCCCAATTACAATGTTTATGGACCTCTATCCAAAGGAGATGTTGATCCCCTAATATCAAGTTTGTGGATCTCTTCCATAGGATAACTCTTTCCCATTCTGCTTTGGCTAGCGATATTCTATAAGACTCTATCTCTCTACTGCACTGACTGGTGGATATCTCTCCACTTGAAGACTCCTCACTTAGATTTTTCTTCAATTGTCCTAGTTGTTGGATCTCTATCCACTAGGACTCTCTCCTCTATACTCTATCACCTCCAAATATCTACCTCAATATTGTACTAGCTCAATACAGTTTAGTAGGTCTAGCACAACTCTACTCAATATCTTGCACTAAACATAGTACATTTGGTCTAGTACAATTCTACTCAATAGGTCCACACAAAACCTACTCAAATATGATCAATAGGTCTACACATAACCTACTCAAATCTACTCAATAGGTCTAATAAGAACCTTATAGAACATACATTTGGTCTAGTACAATTCTACTCAATAGGTCCAATCAAAACCTACTCAAATATGCTCAATAGGTCCACACATAACCTACTCAAATCTTCTCAATAGGTCCTTATAGAACATACTCAAATCTGCTCAATAGGTCCACATAGAATCTTCTCAAATCTGGTCAATAGGTCCACACAAAACCTGCTCAAATATTCTAAATAGGTCCATAGAACTTATCCAAATCTACTCAACAAGCTCACCCAAAACTTGTCCAAATATACTCGAGAAGCTCACTCCTGACTTGTCCAAATCTGGTCAACAAGCTCACTCAAAACTTGTCCAAATCTTCTCAATAAGTCCTCTCTAGGACTTTCTCAAATCTACATAGCAATCTTCCACAAAAGCTTACACAAAATCAGTCCACAAGCCTTCTCGAAGACTTGTCTAAAATTTCCTTAACAAGCTCACATAGAACTTGTCCAATATAATAGAATCATAAATAGAGTTGTTAGAGATCCAATATTTTCTATACTCAATGCTTAATCAATATATCACCTCATTCTCATAGAAGCATAAAGATAACTGTTAGAGACTCAATATGTTCTATACTCAAATACCAATCTCAACTCAAATGATAAATCTATGGAGAAATCTCGAATGTAGAATAATTGTAACAAACGTATTCGTTCTTAGATTTAATAGAAAATTATTAGCACTCAGCAAGGCATACATATATGTTCACCAACGAGATATGAGCAAAAGTTTAGAAAACTATCCAATCCTCATTCAAAAGGTAGATCATCCTAAATAAATACAATTATGCCAATTTTAGAAGACAAATATCCAACCATTAGAATGATTTACATTATAGTATATATAGATTTACAATTACAATTAGTTATTTGTCATTATAGTTTAGAGAGTGGGTTGGAGGTCTAACATATCATTGTATCATGTGTGCTCATATCTTTAGCTCATTTTGTTACAACTAATTTGGAATCATGGTGTTGAGGCAACCCATTTTTAATTTATCTATGGTAGTGGTGGTTGTCATGTCGTCATCTGGTACATATGATTTCCTGACATGCCCATTGTGCTCTTAATTATCACCATTATCTTCCTAGATATAATAACATAGGTGTCATCCAATTAAGATTTTGAGTTTTTTGAGGTTTTTTTATTAGATTCACATATGAAAATCATATTTTGGTAGTTTTTTTTAATTCTTTTGTTTGATGTTCTTTTTGGCTTTCCTATCTCATTTGATGCTAGATTCTTTTGTTATTTTTATTGGATACCTTTGCACCCCTAGCTGACATCAACAATAAAAATAATCTGGTATCATGTAAGCTTTAATCTAGATGTTGCGTGCACCTATGACTTGGGATTTATTCTACTATTTGATTAGGATATGTTTTTTGTAGTGTTGTTGCTGGCATCACCACTTAATTCTATCTAACATCTTAGGCTCTTCACCTGGTAGGCCAAGCAAGATTTCTAGATGCTATATTTTCACATTTGAATGATTTTAAGTGCTAAATGGTGATGAGTGTTCTTTAATTCTAGGCTAGATAATTTTCTCCCTCTTACTAACAAAAGCACCACTATCTACCTAGGATGTTGTATAGAAGATGTTGGATTTTTTTGGTCCTTCTACTAGCATAGGTATTCTAGTCCATTTGGTCATTCTACTTAGATAAAATTATGGCCTAGGTATATTGGATGTTTAGCTATTATATGTTGAATATTTTTGTAATGCTTGCTGATATCAGCATGTAAAATATCTAGCAATATTTTACACTTAGTCAATTTTCTCATATTCTTTGACTTGGCCCTTACTCTAAATTGTCTAATAGTCTTTTATAGCAAAATATAGTGTTTTACATTAAAAAAATAATATCTCCCTAGTAGGATATGGATGTGGGTGAGAATTTCACCTACATAATTGGTGCCTCAAATGGGGTTTCTTCTTGCAAAAGTAACGAACCCGTATATCCTTTTTCACTTGGGCCATGGAGTAAAAATTGAAACTATGTGAAAATGAAATTCATAATTTTTTAAGTATAAATATAACCTTAGGAACTATATGTTTCTAAGGTTTCTTCTAGGTCTACTCTTGATGTCTCTCCCTATTTCTCAACTACTTTAGATATTGAAGACTCTATAGATAACTGGAATATTCTACACATTTTCCCCATGTTCTTTGAGAGGGTGTCCTTATTGCTCTAAAATATTAAAGGGTTCCTTGTAGTTGATAGTAGTAATATTAGGAAGGGTCCTTATACCTCCTTGTCAACTCTATGATGTTCTTCAAGAGCATAGTAAGCCCATGAAAAAATATAATGACCTAGTCCATGTTTAGAGGCTCTAATAATACATCAATATTACTTCCATAACTGACCTACTAATCCAAAAGCTGACTCAATTGCTCTTTCTTGTGGAGATTCCCATTTACATCCCAAAATATGAGAAAACCAAGATATATGAGTTCTTGAATTGCCATCTTGATCTTGTTATTGCTTGCATGGAGAGCATTAAGCTTCTTCCTCCTTCTACAATCAACCAATTTTATTCATTAATTTGGTTAATACGGAGCTTGGATAACCCCAAATATATTTTTAAGTGTTTGAAAAACTATGGGTATAGGAATTTGGTCTTGATCATCTCTTGTGCAAATTTTACCTGTTGAATTTTAGGTGTAAATTCTTCCTTAGCTTTAGTGAATTATTTTATAGCATCTTAGATTAACTTCTCTATATTGATTGTTCCTCTCATTATAGGGGTTTCCTCTATTGCAATATTCTTAATCTTCGACTAGTATTGACTTATAAATTTTTTCAACATATCCCTAGAGATAATTTGTCCCTTAGGCTTCTTCTTTTCCTTTTTTGGTTTTGATTAAATTGTTGTTATGATATCTTATTGGCCTTAGAGCTTGGTTGTGACCTCTTGTAGTTATTTTGTTTGCATGTGAATATTATCACACTCCTATTGTAATTAATCCTTTAGTTTTTGTGTCTCCTCATCCTTTTGTTTTACTTTTTCCTCCATGGGGATCTATTTGAAGAACACAAGCTTATACTAAGAGGGGGGTGAACAGTATAAGACCACTTTTTACTTTTATTTTTAATTCAATATTCTGCAGTTCATAGATAGAAGTATGAATAGAAGAAATCAAAGCAATACACAAAAAACCATACACAATATAGACACCACAATTAACATGGTTCACCCAATGTGGGCTACTCCATGGAGAAAATATTTTACTAAAATTTTCTCAATCTCTTTTGGGAATCCTTCCCAATTACAATGTTTATGGACCTCTGTCCAAAGGATATGTTGATCCCCTAATATCAAGTTTGTGGATCTCTTCCATAGGATAACTCTTTCCCATTCTGCTTTGGCTAGTGATCTTCTATAAGACTCTATCTCTCTACTGCACTGACTGGTGGATATCTCTCCACTTGAAGACTCCTCACTTAGATTTTTCTTCAATTGTCCTAGTTGCTGGATCTCTATCCACTAGGACTCTCTCCTCTATACTCTATCACCTCCAAATATCTACCTCAATATTGTACTAGCTCAATACATTTTAGTAGGTCTAACACAACTCTGCTCAATATCTTACACTAAACATAGTACATTTGGTCTAGTACAATTCTACTCAATAGGTCCAATCAAAACCTACTCAAATATGATCAATAGGTCCACACATAACCTACTCAAATCTACTCAATAGGTCTAATAAGAACCTACTCAAATCTTCTCAATAGGTCCTTATAGAACATACTCGAATCTGCTCAATAGGTCCACATAGAATCTTCTCAAATTTGGTCAATAGGTCCACACAAAACCTGCTCAAATCTGCTGAATAGGTCCATAGAACTTATCCAAATATACTCAAAAAGCTCACCCAAAACTTGTCCAAATATACTCGAGAAGCTCACTCATGACTTGTCCAAATTTGGTCAACAAGCTCACTCAAAACTTGTCCAAATCTTCTCAATAAGTCCTTTCTAGGACTTTCTCAAATCTACATAGCAATCTTCCACAAAAGCTTACTCAAAATCAGTCCACAAGCCTTCTCGAAGACTTGTCTAAAATTTCCTTAACAAGCTCACACATAACTTGTCCAATACAATAGAATCATAAATAGAGTTGTTAGAGATCCAATATTTTCTATACTCAATGCTTAATCAATATATCAACTCATTCTCATAGAAGCATAAAGATAATTGTTAGAGACTCAATATGTTCTATACTCAAATACCATTCTCAAATCAAATCACTCTCATAGAAGCATAAAGATAATTTTTAGAGACTCAATATGTTCTATACTCAAATTTCTTTCTCAACTAAAATAAATATCATATAAGCATAAAGAGAATTGTTAGACTCAATATGTTCTATACTCAAATATCATTATCAACTCAATTCAGTCTCATAGAAGCATAAAGAGAAATGTTAGAGACTAAATATGTTCTATTCTCAAATCTCAATCTCAAATCAAATCCAGAATATAGAATAGTTTATTTTATGGAAATTGAACAACCACATGCATCCACTTGACTAGGCTCAATCAACTCAACTCAACCAATCACCTCAATGAATAAACATTTTTCACAAACCCTAGTACAAGCATGTATCAACCAACTCAAAATATTTCCAACAATGCTCAAACACAAATCTCACATAACAATGATACTCATGTTATTTTCTAACTCAAGTTCAAGTTCTTTGCATAACCAATGGGCTTCAACAACAATTATTATGAAATAAATTTTAATAACAACTCTCAATCCAGAAAACCTTGAAGCATTTAACCAATCACTTTTGAAAAGGAAACCACAATTAATCCTTTTCACTCCAAAGGTATTTTATAATCAACCACCATAATCAATCAATACGAGAATGTTCCCATACCTTTTATGAAGATGAAGAAGTCTCTTTGGAAATCTGCCACAATCATAATATTATTTTACCAATCCTCACAAGGGTTAGAATATCATAAAATAATCAACATTACTCCACTTCACAATAATATTCACCAATGTTTTAATTAGAAAACATTCTTAAGAATTAATGCACAACTTCCTTATCACTCCTAAAACCATTTGTACCATAAAATAAAATAAGTCAAAACATTTCATAACCTTATCACTCCAAAAACCACGTATACCATAAAATAAATCAAATATTTTATATCTTTCCTTTCAACACTTTTGCACATAAAGAATTATCACAAAGCCTTCTTAGGTAATATCCCACATTCATCAAATATCAAACCTTAGCCATATGTAAAAATTTTATCCACTATACTCTCCATGAAAATCAACGCTTAACACAACCTTAGAAAATTTGAAATATTTCATGCACCCAAAAATTTTGGCGATCGAATTATGGCATACCTTACAAAATGGCTTCGGGTGGTTTCGATCCCGTGTTCCTCCTCATTATGCACCTTAGCATACTCTCCCCCCACTATGTGGGCTAGGCCTCCCACATGGAGGCTTTAAGCCTTTGAGACTTATATTTTTGTCCTCTTCACCTATGCCTTGAAACTTGCTCCCTTTTTCCACGTGTAGTGTGCAAACAAAATCAGAAAGGGGGAATCAAAGATTGCGAAGGAGGGGATAATCGAATGCGAAAATACTAATCATGTCCACCTTGGTTGATAAAATCAACCCCTTTAAATATTTGAACCTTTGCATGATAAAATATATGACGTTGGCGGACATGGCGGGAAAACTCTTATTTAATTTTAAAATTAAAATTAAAATTTTAAATAAATTAAAATTTAAACTAAACCTTTAAAATTAAATTTCTCCATCATTAGGGCACATTTTTCAATGAAATGAAGAGTCAACTTGGGTTTTAAGAAAAACCCATTTCAAATCTACCATCCATGGTTTTAAATAAAAGCTTTTCTTACCTTTTTATAAATTTTTTTTGGTAAACTTTCCTTGAAGCTCCTTTTGGAACCAAATACCATGTATCCCTTCTTGAACCTTTGATCAAAACCTTTGCTTCTCATGAAGCTCTTTGTGGAGAAAAATAATAGTGCTTACTTATATAGGTCCTTTTGAAATCAATTACAACTTTTAGCTTAGGGAATCAAAATATCCAATAATATCTCCCTTTGTCATTGATGGTAACCCATATTCATTTCACTGAAACCTGACCTTCTTTTCTGCTGCCCTCGTGTCTTTCATCCCCCTGGCTCAATGCTCTCTCAAATATCAAATCTCTACTCATATCAAATATCTCCCCAATACACAAATATCTTCCCCTTTGACATCAATGGCAAAGGGTCACCTTTGGGGTTCGGGCATAAGAATGAGCCTCTTAGCTTAGCCCCTCCCCTACCTCCACATGAGGTGGTTAATTCTGGGGTGGGAGTATTTCTACTCCCTGAAAGCACATATTTGTATCTTTATCTTTCTCTCTAATTTTATGAATTATTTGAATCCTTTGACTATTTCTTTCCAAGTCATCATCCATGTTCCTGTCATCACTTCTATTTTTGTTCATGTTCCTATTCTTGTTCTCATCCATGTTTTTCTTCCTATTTCTTTTCATACCTATGTTTCTGCTCATACCTCTATTCATAATCATATTTTTGTTCCTGTTCATATTCTTATTCTTGTTCATATTCCTGTCCCTGTTCATGTTCCTATTCCTATTCATGCCTATTTATGAAATATTTGCTCTACACCATATTGTTATGTGACCATCATTATTGCACTTATAACACTTAATATTATTATTCCTTGGATGTGCAATTGTCTTAGGATTTCTCCTAGTGAAGTCATATCCTCTTTTGTCATTAAACATTCCATTTTATTGCCTTGTGACCAAAACCATTGCATGAGTAGCAATATCCTTAGAAAAGATGTTATTTTCCATATAATTGTCTTTCATGAGTCCTGCACTGTGAAGCCATGTGCCCAAACCTGTGACATAAAAAGCATATTCCATTGAAGACTCCTTGTCTTGAACTCATTGGTCTCCTATTCTGATTGTTGTTCCATCTATATTTTCTTTGTGCATTGTATCTATCTTGTTTGAACTCTTTGTTTTCCAACTCATCCTTCGATGTACCACATACACTTAAATTGTCTTCTTCTTATGTATCTTCTTATAAAGTTTCTTCTTCATCAATACTTGAAGTAGATTATTTTTTATGTTTCTTTTGAACATTTCCAAAGCCAAGACCTGTTGAACATGATGTTCACTATTGTCCAAATATGAAATTATACAAGTTCTTAGAGCTATTTGTGAAACTCTTCATATTTATCTTGGAGTCATTTAAATATTCTTTTAGAGTAGTCACTTCTTGTGCTAACTTCTCACATTCCAAAACATTTGCTTCTAACTTATCCTTGAACTTGCTTGACTTAGCCTTTGAATTTTCTAAATCCTCTATGAGCAATAATCTTTCTTCATCACATTCTTGAAACTGATTTTCAATATTAGAATGTTGCTTTCTAACTTTATTTATTGTTTCAAGGGTATAGATAAGTTCTCCCTTGAGATCATAACCATTCTCTACTGAATAATAATTTATTTTTTCCTTTGTCCTTATCATTACTTCCTTTTGGCTTGTATTCTATAGGATCACTCACTTCTTCCTCTAATGCCATTAGAATATTTTCATCTAGTCTTTCAAGTGCATCTTCAAAATCATACTCACTGAAACTATAACCATCCCTTGTGCAATCATCTTCAAGATGTCCAAACTTACCACATCTAAAATACTTGAGAATAATTGGAGTCATTTTCTTAACTAGATCTTTATCTTTAACCATAAATAGGCCTCCATATCTATATTTGTCTGAAAAACTAGCATCACTGTCAATTGAGTACTTGCATTTTGCGCATAGTATCTTCTATTTTGTCTCTGGAAGAACTTCTTTCCTTATCTGTTTTGTCCATCCTTGCTTTTATTCTGGTACCTGTGTATTTTTTTTTTTTAAGTGAAAAACCCCTTGCGGGGCCGCCTTGGTTTGAGAGACCACAAACAAGGGGTTCTACACCGTCAAAGTCACCCGGGAGTTGCACCCGACCCTGCCCGCACCAACATTATCAATTGGATTTTGGATACCCAATTCAGCTTTTTTGTAGGGTGGAGATTTGAACCTGGGACCTCCCTTGGAGGATTGCCCTCTCCTCTCCAACTCACCTACAACACCTGGGTAAATATTTAGGTACCTGTGTATTTTTTATTCCCTATATTTGTGATCCTATTTTTCTTCATAATTGTTACCTTTTGGATATTTGTATTCTATTGCATAGTGTCCATACATTCCACAATTGAAACATTTGATATATCTTAGATCTATGGGTATTCTGAAATATCTACCTCTTCTACAATAATTTGCTTCTTCATCACTGGATGACTCACTGCTTGATTCTATATCCTTTCCCTTTTTCTTTTTGTCTAATTTGAAAGCAACTTCTTTTGGAGGAATATGATCTTTTGTTCTTATCTCAAAAGTAGTAAGCATGCCAAGCAAAGAATTTCTTGTCAAATAATCACTATCACTTTATGTTTCTATAGTAGAAACCTTTTCACTATACCTTTTTGGAATAGTTCTCAAGATCTTATCACAATCATTAGATTTATCAACCCTCATTCCCAAATCTTTCATCTCATGTACAAGTTCATCAATATTACTGAGATAGTCACAAATGTTTTCATCATCCTTCATTATTAAGTTCTCAAATTCTCCTTTGATATTTTTGATCTTAGCCATTCTGACTCGTTTACCTCCTTCATATATTCATGCATAAGTTCCCACATTTCTTTTGTTGTTTTACAATCCATAACCTTCATAGAGTTTGATCTATGCAATCCTTTTATAATTGCATTCATGGCTCTTGAGCTTGCATGCATTAGAAGCTTACCTTCAGTAGCACCCTAAAATTGGCACGGTTAAAACCTTAGTAAAAATATAAAATATTAAAATTTGAATTTTAACCCCAAACTGCCCGTTAAACTGCCTGTTACCTGCTTTCCCCATTTTTCGTGCCATTTTTAGGATTTTTTTTGAACGTTGGATGATATCGTCTTAGATTAGACGAAATCATCCCCTATCTAATGAATTCGTATGGAACAGAACATCCAGACGATTTCATCCCAAAATTGAATTTTCATAATTAACTTCTGTTTCAAGAGCCTGTCCAACTCGGATAGAAGCGTGTCTACGCAGTTGGAGATTTCCCTATTGGAGATCTCCCAGATTGGGATGATCCCCAACCTCCCAAACCTCTTCCTAATCCTATATAAACTAGGATTTTTCTAGTTTATCCCCCTAATTCCTCCTGGCTGGCTGGATGATTCTCCCTAAACCCCCAACCCCTTAGTTGACAGATTTCATTGTAGAGTTAGCTCCTTATTCCCTCGCACTATTTACTTGCATTTGGTATTTTTGTATTTTTATTGCAAGAACATTACTGTTTTTCAGTCGAAGCTAGCTTGGATCGTCGCGGACGATCTCGAACAATTGCAGACGATCTCGTATGATTGGAGGCGATCCTGACTGTAGTCCATATTGGGGGTAGTCCAAGTTTAGAGTTTGCATTTTCGTAGCTTTCTCTATATTTTCATATTGTATTTCGGCACTGTTTTAAGTTATTATGTTTTATGCATCTTGGAGTTCACCTCATTTAGCATAATCGCATGATAAAGTTAAAATCAATCATTAAATCTATTGCATTTCCTTATTTGTTATTAGAATCTATTATTTAGGCATGTTTGCTGTTATTTCTAGCATTACCCCTTGCTTCTGCATTTGCATATTTGGTATTTTGCGTCGATTTTTGTGATTGTAGGTTTTTGATGAATTCGTCTGACAAATTCATCAGATTTTAGATGATTATGTCTGATTTCAGATGACCTTCTGTGATTTGGGATGATCCCAAGAAATATCAGATGATTATGTACAAATTGAGACGATCTAAACTGCTACAAGACTCAAAATCTTCATTAGACATCCGGAATCAGGTATGACACCTTCTAGTTAGCATATTCTCTATTATTTGCATCCATTTCTATTTTATGTATTCATTTAAATCAACATTGGCATATAGAATAGTTTAGATTCATATCGGCCAAACCTAGGAGTTGAATGATTAAGCATAAAAATGAACACATCAAACACACTATCAACCTAGGTGTGGAAACTGCCATTCAAAAGTTTCCTGGTGAACCCACCATCCATCGAAAATTCACCCTTATACACCTCCCCCGAGATGCGGGACCTTCCAAGGGCATCTCAATCCGAGGTATTGTCCCATCCTTTTCACATCCCCCTTCCGGGCACGGATCCTATAACTTGAAGGTAAGGATGTGAAAAATTTGGAGCGGTACATTTTGGTGAACCCGAAACAAAAACCTTTTGAAAACAAAAACTTTCTAAAAATAAAAATAAAAATAAGAAAACAAAACATAAATGCATTTAGACTTAAGAAAATTTGCATGTCATATTTAGATGGTAGATTATAATAAAAGATGAGCTGTCACCATTAATGTTGAAAATCAATTAGCAGCTATAGAGATTATTTCTGTGCTTAGAGTACCTCAAAAAAATAGGGTTCCACATTTGTGGAACGAACTTGATAGGAGATTAGATCTCATTTCATCTAGAGCAACCAAACTTAGGCAAATCAAGAGGTTTGTCCTAGATAGAATCCTGGATCTCGATCAAGTGATTTTGTATCATGAACTTTAGAGAGCTTGCCATAGGTGGTTAGCAGATAAAATAGCCCTTGTGTCTTCTGAGTTGTATACCTTTGAGGAATACCTTGAGAATGCAGCCATAGTACATCAATTTCTAGCTCGTATAGAGGACCAAGAAGCTGATCTTACGGATAGAAAGAGATGGAATAGAGTTCCCAGAGCTGTGTTATATCGAGAGTATTGCCATGAGATTTATTTTTACAAAACAGAATCTGAAATAGATAATATCACCATAGCACACTTTGTTGACTTCTTGAAAAACAATTTCCAATTTGAAGAGGAGCACTTTATGACTCCTGATGAACTTGATCCTATCAATGATATCTATAAACTATTTATAGAAAACTAAGTTATTATTTTACAATTGTTATTTCTTGTATTTAGTGTGTTGTTTATTGTCTTTGTAAGCATAAAAACAAAAACAAAAAAAAAACATAAAAAAAAAAATCAAAACATTTTTCTTTAAGTATTATAGTAGGTATATAATTAAAATATATACCTCCCAAGATCTGTTGCAAATATATTAATATATATTTGCTAAAACCTAAATTTAGACACAATGACTAGACTCAGGAATGGAAAACAAATTGAAGTAGAAGAATATTGGTTAGGAAAAACCACAAATAAACCAGATGCCCTTCCTGAAGACCCAATTCAGGAAGAAGTAACCTTAAACCAATAAGAAGAAGAATTTGTGGACGCAAATGAACAAAAATAAAATGATAGAGAGGAAGGATCCTCATCTCCTAAAATAACTCGAGAAGGAGCTGTTACTTTTGAGAATATGGACCATTTTTGGAAATTTCTTAATAATAATATTGGCACCCTTAATAGAGTAGTTCATATGGATAAAGATCAAATTAGTGATACTCAAGCAACCCTAGAAGACATATATCACACATGCACTAATCCTTTGTCCTTTGTTGATCAAGAGAGTGATCAAGCTGGATCATCCAATTTGGACATGGCTGCTATAATCCAAAACATGCAACAACAACAGGCTACCCAACCACCTAGAGTGCCTGTTACCAAGCCAAGGGTTATCCCCACACAAAAGAAACCTTCATTCACTGCTCTATTTCACCAAGCTATTGATAAATATATCTCAAATCAACAAAAGCCTAAAACAAAACCAAACACCAATTTCCAACAATCTGGGATACAACATAATGCTACAAAAAATCTTCTTCCTAATACTCTTCCTACCAACCATTTGCATAACAGCAATATACCATCTAATCCTTATGTTCTGTCTTCCTACAGTCACAAATCCCATACTCTGGTACCACTAAACCAATATGGTGGAAAAACTGGTAATTTAGAAGCCATGGTGAAACAGTTAGTCTCTCGCATGGACCAGATAGATCCCTATCATCCCTCGTACAATTATCGAGAGATGTGTAGTCAACCTCTAGATCCTATAGTTGTAGCACAACCATATCCCAAACACTTTCCTATGCTTGTCCTACCTATATATAAAGGAACCGAAGATCCCATAGAGCATCTTCGTATGTTTAGGATAGCATGTCATGACATATCACATGATGATTTGCTATTACTAAAAATGTTCCCAAAAATCTTAGGGGGGATGGCATTGGAATGGTATTATCAACTACCTACTCATTCTTTGAGAAATTTTGAAGAGACCACTGAGTCTTTTGTGCATCAATTTAGTGCCTATATCAAAAGGCATGTAACCATTAAAGATTTGTACAACCTAAAACAAGACAAATATGAGTGTTTTGCTAACTTCTTAGCTCGATGGAGAAATTTGATAGGAAAATTACACTTTGTGTTACCTTATCGGGAGATGTTGGATATTTTTATCAATAATTTAAAAGAACAACTATCCTATGAATTATCAACTACTACCTTGACCACCTTCGATCAAGCTATAGACTTAGCTCGAATGGTGGAAGATGCTCTCATTAGAAGATGTCAGCTCAAAAAGAAAGATGATGAGAAAAAATCCAGAAATTAGTATAAAAATAAACAAGTTGTGGGTGACGGAGTCACTGATAGCAGAAACATTGCTAATGTTAATACTATGAAAATAATAGAGAAGTTTATATTGAAACCTCCTGATAAATCACCCCGAGAATTTACTAGGTTAAATCAACCTTTATCAAACATTCTCCCATAATTACTAGCACGAGGTTTGATCCAATTACCAGCTATCCGGGAACCTGATCCAACCATACCCGAATACAAAGCTGATTTACATTGTGATTTTCATAGAGGACCTGGACACGCTACCAAATTTTGTAAAATATTAAAACATAAAATACAAGATTTGATTGATAATAATGAGATGGAGGTGCAATATTTCCAACCTAAACAAAATCCTTCTAATAATGCTCAAAAGAACATTCCCCAAAATCAGAATCAGAATGCCAATCAATCATTGGACATATTTCAACATCCTTTACCAAAACATGGTAAAGAGATGGCCAATCAAATTGAGCATCACAATGTTCCTCCTCCTACCCGATATGTAGGGACTATTAGCGGACAATTACATGTTCATGATCCTCAAATATTTGACACAACTTTATCCATAGTTACGACCAGACCTCTACAAAATATTCGGATACTTGATCTTAGTGACACTGAATATGAGACTGAAAGTGACATGGAAATCACCTCAAATAAATTGAATAGTTTTGAAGATGAATCAGATCCTATTCAACCTATCACCAGTTCTATGGTTCCAAAAGAACCATTTCCTCGAAGAGTCACTACTAGACCATCTTCTCACCAAATAGTTTCTAATGAACAAGCCATAAACGCTAGACCAAGACCTATTCATCACTTACAAAATAATATTGTAGGAACCATCGGAGTCATTACCAGAAAACAGGCTCAAAACTCTTAACATGATCAAACTCAGAATGATGGATCAGCCCCATTTGTTTTGAAAAATCCCAATAAAGGTAATTATGCGTCTAATGTTCAACCTAAGCCTCCTTACAATATTAATGAACAATTATCCAATAGTATAGCTAGAATTTCCCTTTTGGACCTGTTAAGATCTTCTCCTACCCATAGGGATATATTAATGCTTACATTAAGCCAAATGATGTACCACAAAATATTCAACCTGAAGCCATGTCCAATACTATCATCACTCGAGAAGTCGATTGTATTGGCTTTCGAGATAAAGATATCCTGCAACATAGTTTACATAAGGATAACACCTTATATATTACTGCATTAATTGGAGATGTAGTCATTAAACGAGTCTTGATTGATAATGGTTCATCTTTAAACATCTGCACTTTTGACTTCTACCAACGATTTGGGTTTAGAAGTGATGAAATGAAAAGAACTGATATGATTATCAAAGCCTTCAATGATGAGACACAAGAAACGTGTGGAGTCATTACTATACCCTTGCAAATTGGTCCTAGAACCCTAGATACGACCGTGTTTATTGTACATTGCCCTACATCATACAATATACTTTTGGGTCACCCTTTGATCAATGCGATGCGAGCGGTTCCCTCCACTTTACATCAGTGTGTTAAATTCAAATTTAAAAACCAGTTGGTTACCATTCATGGTGATCCTAGACCCTTTGATATGTGCACTTTGGCAAAACCTGTTGGAGTTTAATTTTGCCCTGCCCTATCATCCACACATCCTAATTCTTATCATTCGTCCAAACGTGTGAAACACACACCCATAACATCATCTACTCTTTCAACTACACCTATACATATAGCTCAACCATATTCTAAAAAAACCACATTAGGACCTCGAAAAGATCCTAAACCTACAACCAATGCTTCTTGTTTTACTCCTATATCTTCCATACCTATAGACTCATCCATCAATATCCCTATGACATCTACATCCACTACATGCATCCTTTCTACACTCGACGATGTAGGAAATTTTCCTTCTACCTCTTATGCTCTTACTGATGAGCTCTTACTTGATTTATCTACAATTCTTATATCTGAGGAAGCAAACACTGCCATGCAGACTTCCCTCCTTTTAAATAAACTCCCACCCTCTCCTTGTACCTTGGGCCTCCCACAGCATATGGGAAGTATCTACCAAGTCAGGAGTTGTGCTTTTATTTATAAAGGATATGATTGGGGAAGAATACCCAGAAACATTAAGAGATATGCTCGATGCTATTTTGCTAATGATTATCTTAAAGCTAAGCCCATAATGCTTAAATTGGGATATAAAGGGAAAGGTTTTGGACCTTTCCAACATGGTATGAAAGAACCTTTTGAGGTAGAACTGTGGCCTGCCCGCTGTGGTGTGGGCCTATTTCCTAGTAAAGGTCAACCCTTTCCATTTGAGGATGATGACCATATCGTATGTTATCAAGATTATCTAGATAAACAAGATTATTTGTGTCTAAAGAATAATTCTTTTACCTACAATATGCTATCCATAGCCTACCCTGAAATGATTACCGAATCCAATGACGAGGTGGAGGGAGATATCTTTCATGATGTTTCCATTAAGGAATTGTTATATAATGAATTATATTTTGATGGCTCTATCCCGAATATAGCCCAGCTTGAAGCTATGACTCCTCAAGATGAATTATCCAAGCTAACCTTGGAAGAATTACAAGAATTGGGTGTTTCATCCACCCCGCATAATTTTGAGAGAGATTTACATATGGAAGTTGAAAACGTTATAAAAATTAACATTGGAACCGAACATAACCCTCATATAATCAATATTGGATTAGAATTGAGTCAAGAAAAAAAAGATAAATACATTTCATTTCTTAAAGACTATGAAGATATCTTTGCTTGGACATATAAAGAAATTCCAGGTTTGGACCCTTCTATATTTATGCATCATCTAGTAGTCCATCCAGATGCTAAACCCGTTAAACAAAAACTTCAAAAAATGCATCCTAAAGTGGCCTTACTATCAAAGGAGAACTCGAAAAACTATTGAAAGTTATTTTTATACAAGCCATTGATTATGCCGAATGGATCTTAAATTTAGTTCTAGTAACCAAGAAAGAAGCCACTAAAGTTAGGGTTTGCACCGATTTCAGAGACATTAATGTTGCATGCCCTAAAGATGATTTTCCTCTTCCCAACATGGATTAGATCATTGAATTTACTACTGGAAGTGGAATGATATCCTTAATGGATGGATTTTCTAGTTATAATCATATCAGGATAGCTCTTGAAGATCAGGCCAAAACAACCTTTATTACCCCTTGGGGAACCTTTTGTTGGAAGGTGATGCCATTTGGCTTAAAGAATGCAGGTGCAACTTATCAACGAGCTATGACTTATATTTTTCATGATATGATGCATGATATCCTACATGATTATGTAGATGATATCATAGCTCGTTACATCAAAGAAGATGATCATTTAAATGATTTCAAGAAAGTATTTCATCAGTTAAGGGAATATCTTATCCGACTAAATCCAGCTAAATGCATATTCGGAGTTAAGTCTGGTAAATTATTAGGGGTTATAGTTTCTTCACGTGGCATTGAAATTGACCCTCTCAAGATCGTTGCTATCACATATATGCCTACACCCACCAATCTATCAGAATTATGAAGTTTACAAGGTAAGCTTCAAGCTATTTGCCGCTTCATCGAAAAGTTGGCAGACAAAACTGGACCCTTTCTTAAGCTTATTAAGAAATATGTCTCTTTTCATTGGGACGAAGAATGCCAAGAAGCATTTGAACTCCTTAATAAATATCTCCTCAAACCACCAGTGCTTTCCCCACCTAGATCGGATCGTCCATTTATCTTGTACATTTCTGCTTCCGATTCTGCCTTAGGAGCTATGTTAGCTCAGCTTGATGATGAGAATAAAGAACACACTAATTATTACATCAGCATAACCTTAATCAGTTATGAAACTCACTATACCATATTAGAGAAATTATGCCTAGCAGTTGTATTTTCTACACAGAAACTATGACATTATATGCTCAGTCAAAAAACGTATGTTATTGCCAAATTCGACCCTTTGCGATAGCTCATGAGTCGACCGTACTTATCTGGTCGTACAGCAAAGTGGGTTCTTGTGCTAAAAAAATTTGAACTCACATTCATAGGACATAAATCTGTTAAGGGTCAAATCATAGCAGATCAATTAGCTACTAAACCCTTAGAATCTACTCATCCCCTCATCATTGAGTTTCCTGATGAATGCCTTAAACTAGAGGCAGACCATTCAAAGAAATGGTTCCTATACTTTGATGGAGCCCGATGCATGAGTGGGGCTGGAGCAGGTATTATTTTAATATCTCCACAAAAACTTCTTATTCCTTTGTCCTTCAAATTAACATTTGCTTGCACCAATAACACTGCTGAATATGAAGCTCTTATCCTTGGATTACGTGCTGCCTTGGCATTGAAAATTAAAAGTTTATTAGTTTTTGATGACTCCCAACTTGTCATAAACTAAATCAATGATGTTTATCAGACCAGAGATGATAAATTACACCCATATAAAGCATATTTTTTGCATTTATTATCCTTGTTTGATCAAGTTACTTTGGAAGCTATTCCTCGAACTAGCAATCATGCGGCTGATGCTATGGCTGCAGCTACATCTCTTTTACCCTTGGAGTTAGACGATGAATATGCTACCATCATTATTCGTTGACTCCAGGAACCCACTTCAAAAAAATCATGCTTAGAACCTTTGGATGTGTTTCTCATCAACGAAACAACTCCTGAACCATGGTATACTGATATATTTAATTTTTTGTAGAAAGGAACCTTCCCTGATGGTTGTACTAGCAACCAGCGTAGGTTATTATGTAGACAAGAAAGTCGCTTTGTGATTATTGGTAATACCTTGTACAGAAGATCTTTTGAAGGCATCTTATTGAGATTTTTGAATCTAGAAGAATCTAGATCAGCTTTGAATGAAGCCCATAATGGATCTTGTGGGGGACATTTTAGTGGTAGCACCATTGCTAAGAAACTCCTTCAAATAGGATATTTTTGGCCTACCATGGAAAATGATGCACATACTTATTTGTGATATTGCGACAAATGCCAAAAACAAGTTGACCTTGTCCATGCGCCTGCACAAGAACTGCAGGCTATTTCATCTCCTTGGCCCTTTTCAAAATGGGGCCTAGACATCATTGGAAAAATCAACCCTGTGTCATCCGATGGACATAAATTCATCATAACCACCACTGAGTATTTCACGAAGTGGGTTGAAGCTATGCCATTAGCTTCTTACACTGGAACACAAGTTTCCAAGTTTATTTTTAATCAAATTATTTGTAGGTTTGGAATTCCTGCAAATCTCATTTCTGATAATGGAACTTGTTTCAAAAATAAATATGTCAAGAAATTATGTCAAAAATATAAAATTCAACATTGCTGGTCCACTCCCTATTATCCTTAAGGTAATGGTCAAGTAGAAGCATCTAATAAAACCTTAATCAAAATTCTCAAAAAATTGGTCAATAAAACCGGTCGAGATTGGCACATTCAATTAATCCTGCTTTGTGGGCCTATCGAACTAGTGTTCGAACCCCCACTGGAACTTCACCTTTTGTCTTACTTTATGGTGCTGAAGCCATTTTTCCCTTTGAATTAGAAGTTCCTTCTTTAGCTCTACTACTTCAAGATATCGAAGTAGGGGATGAATATCGTGCTGGCAGATTTAGTCAGCTAGATCTTCTACATGAAAAGTGCATCAATTCTTTGGAGCATCTTCGCGCCTACCAAAACAAGCTTAAGAGAGCATATCTTAAGAAAATTCATCGTCGATCTTTTGAGATCGGTGACCTTGTCTTAAAAGAAAATAAAAAAAATACTAATGCAACTAAAAACCTTAAAGGTAAATTTGAGCCCAACCGGCTTGGACCATATGTCATCATTTGCTAAATTTGGATCGGGAGCATACAAATTATCTACCTTGGATGGTAAATAACTTAAAGAACCTATGAACATTATGCATCTTAAACGTTACTATGCATAAAAATTGGTAATTTCATCATTGTATATATTTGTTTTGCATATTATTTCCTTTTAGTCACCTATATAAAACATTTCAAAAACAATCATCTTGTATTTCTTTCAATTCATAACTTAAAAATAAAAACATCCAAATCCTCAAAATCTTCAAAACCATCTTTTATTTTGTACCTCTCAAATTGTGAAGTATTGCAGTTATATTTTTAGTTATTTTGGATAAATTAGCATTTATTTGGAATCTCGCACTTTCACATTCACATGTATAAATATCTTGATTTTATTTGGTATGATTATTCATCTCTCTTATATCAAAGTCCACAGTTGAATTAAATAAAGTTTTGAGCATAGAGAATTGATCTTGTTATTTACTTTAACTAAGTATATCTTTTCACATTAAAATGATTTCATTGCAAATTCGATATGATGCTACATAGTAGAAATGGTTTCCTGAGCGAAAAGTTTCCCTTGCTATCCTATCATGCACATGGTCTAGAATCTTTGAGAATTGACAAAAGGACAAGCTCACCCCTACCAAGAATAAAAATCCCTTGCTCTACAGCTAATCCAAGAAAGTATCCCTAGCATAGGAAGAAAATAAAAGTTCAAGAAAAAGAGAAAAAGAAAAAGGTTATTTTATATCATCACCACAATATTTCAGTATTTTCTCAAATATCAAAGCAAAAATACAAAAGTGCAAAAAAAAAAAAAAAGAGAAGCAAAAGAGAAACGCAAAAGCAAAATGCAATAAAATCCTTTCCCTACCCCTTGAAAAGAAAAGAAGGGTGAATGAGCTTGAATCCCTTGAATTCTCAATTATTGGAAAACTGTGAGATAAGCCCCATAACAGGTGGTTTGTGCCCAACCCGTTTGGCCTTGGGTAATCCCTAGCGTGGCGATATGTTTGTCACATTTGCGACCTTCTTTTGTACAGACCTCTGTCAGCTTATGGATTAGCTAGCTCTTGATAACCTAACTTACATAGTATTCTGGTACGGTTACATGCATATAAATCATGGTCAACAAACATTCATTTGCTCAATGCAAATTACTTGTATCAAATTATCTTGCTCAAAATTGGTGAATGAATAATACAATCGTACACACATTTGTATTTGAGAGATTTTGTATCATTATGATAAATCAAGATCAGTAATGAACTCACATTTGCACATGAGGATTCCTTATAAATCTATATTTCTCTTTGAGATAATTTAAAATATTTTTGTAACTTTTTTTGGAATAATTCTATCCTTTTATTTCAGAATTATTTTTTTCTATAAAAGCAATTATATAAATTTTCTCACAAAATCACAAAAATACTTTCAAACAAAATTTTCATATTATTATTTTTCTATTTATCAAAGGTCAAAAATTCATCTTGCAATAAAACCAACAATCTATTTTCTTCTTTGGATTTCGTGATGATGGTATAAGTCTATACCTATAATTCTATGCCTAGCGCAAACCATTGTTCTAATTTTATTTTCCATTTATTTTAAAACAAATTCATCAAAACATATGACTTGCATCATTATGTTACACAATTATGCTTTACAAACAAACGAACACCTATTCTATTTCATGTCACTATGTTAAAATTCAATTTTTCAACCATGGTATAAATCCTAAGGAATTGTTCAAAATTTTATCCCACTTCGGAATTTATGCTTAGCAAAATCATATTTTCGTCTCTCATGCATACTATTTTTATGAAAATCTGAAAACAAATCATCAAACCATCATTATCTCCATCATTACAACACAAAGTCTTAAGACAGTCTCTTAAGCACTCTTTTACTTTTAACAATATTTCTATACTAGGATTAGCTTGACGACCGAGTGAGCGGCGACTCTATGAAATGGTCTATAACAGTGACAATGTCCTTTGAAATTATTGTTAGAAGTCTCTTTTATTTTTTTATCAAATCACGCCACCACAACCAATTGTTTACATCAAATTATTTCTTTTAAAATATTACAACATGACATCAAATTATAATATTTCAACACGACATAATTACATGAATCCTCAATAAAATAAGCAAACAATTCAAACATTAAAGCATCATAAAAACATATGAAAAAGTCATATCATCAGAAACAAGATCATATATATATATCAAAAAATTATATACATCATATCAAAACTGGATGGGTATGCCACAATCTATACCCTGACATACTCAATCCTCTCAACAATCTCTACAAAATCTATAGTCCATAGACACCTAGCCTCGAGAAGCCCTCGAGCTCTCAGCCTCATCTCCACCCCCACCCTGACGTGGAGGAGGTGGTCCCATAGAGGTCCGGGCTGTATCTCAGGTCCTCATTCGATCGTGAGGATGTCCTCGATGATCCCATCATGATCGGCTCTACAATAGGGGATGGCAGTGGTACCCTCTGGTTCTCTAGAACAATGTGATAGTATAGCCCCTGGTAGAATGTGGTCTGAGCAATAGACCATGCCAGATCCCAAGTGCTCGCTCCTCCACCACGAGCTTTGAGCCATGTATCCTCATCCTGCAATGTCTGCACCTAAGCTCAGAGGTGGGCAACCTCAGCCCAAAGAGTCGTCATCTCATTGCTCTCTCCCACCTTGACACCCTTGCCCTTATCAGGCGATAGTGGTCTCTCCCCCTGCTATGAAAGGAGTCTCTCCTCCCTCCACCCTATCTCCCATGGCCTTTATGGAGCCCGTGCCATCCTCTGGCATATCTCCTATGGGATCCATTGCTGCTCTCTCCCCTCTTGACCCTACATTGCCTCAATAGTAGCCTGCCATCACCTCCCCATCTAGCGCACCATAGCGTGCACTGGACCCTGCACCCTCATCATCCGAGGAGGGCGGATGCCTACGTACCAGGCATCATAGCCATCCGCAACCCTAGCGTCATCACCATCCATTGGCTGGATGGGGGCATCGTCCACATCCTGACTCTAGAATCACTACATATCTAGAGCCCCGCTCAGCGTAGTACTATCTTGAACAATCTGAGAGTACTCGTAATCCTTGAGATAAGGGATCCCCTACTGTAGATCGAACTATCATAGTACTCGATCATAGCTATGGAGCTCTACCTCTCCCCACTCCATCCTCAGCCAGTAAACTCACCTGATGCGAGCCGACACGCCCATCCTCTGCCCACCTGGGGTGCTCTCGCCATGGCCTCTAGGTGATCTGGTCTAGGATGAGGTCATCTAGCAACCTTCATGACATCGATAGATCTATCCATTGTTGTGACCCCCGCTGTAGCCACCAATAGAAAACCTGAGGCCTCTCCTAGTCAACCCCTATTAATGGGAGCCCTACCGGCCTTCGCACCGTAATGTGCTCCCAGCACCACACCTACAGCAGCGATGTCAAGACCAGACATCGACCTCCCTTGTATACGACCCCATGCAGGATCCTATACAAGTGGTAAAGAACAAAGCTGCCCCATGAAAATTTGTACCCGTGGTATCTCATGTCATAGACTATGTCTAAGAGCACCCACGGTAGTCTGCATCCGCTCTGGTGGCACAACAGTAAGCCATAAAAAACTCCTACCAAAACCTGATTCAGTCTAGATGCCCCAGGCATCTATCGTAGAGACTTGATGTTCACTTCGCCCTTCTCCAGGGTGAAGATCGGATCTCCAGTGAGCCTCATCATCACCTGGCCCTGATTTGCCACAGGTGTCATCAACCGCCCTTGTATGGGGATCCTCATAATCCTCCATATGTCCTCTAGAGTGGGAGCCATCTCCCCTATCGGTAACCGGAAGCAAGACGACCCTGGATACCACCTCTCTGTTAGGGCTGTCAGTAGCCCATGTTAGTCGGTACTTGTGGCATCTCTGCAACATGCTGTAGACTGACCTGTCCAAGTCAGTCATGCTCTACCTGGTCAATCATGGCTATGTCATCTCTTAGCCCACTGTATTTCCATTCTTGGCTCTTTAGTAATCCCTTCTGCAACACAAACAGTAAAACAACAAAATCATTAATAACTCAATCAAATTAAACAACTCAAAATCAAGTTTTATTTAAAAATCAACATTTTAATTTTTGCTTTTCCACGTTTCTACCTCAAACGTCCGATTTGGGTAAAAACACAGAGGGGGCACCATAGTCAGCATTCGTACGATTCGACCAAGAATCATCGTCTAAAAAGTTGAGTATATTTTTGCTTTCTCGTAAAACGGGAAAAATTCGTCTTTAACGCATTTTCTTTAGAAAATTCGCTAAAGAGGGGACAAAATGTAGCACCCTAAAATTGGCATGGTTAAAACCTTAGTAAAAAGATAAAATATTAAAATTTTAATTTTAACACCAAACTGCCCGTTAAACCGCCTATTACCCGCTTTCCCCGTTTTATGCAGCATTTTTAGGATTTGTTTTGAACATTGGACGATATCGTCTCAGATTAGACGAAATCGTCCCCTATCTGATGAATTCATCTGGAACAGAACGTCCAGATGATTTCATCCCAAAACTAAATTTTCATAATTAGCTTTTGTTTCAACAGCCTCTCCAACTCGGGCAGAAGCGTGTCTGCATAGTTGGAGATTTCTCTGTTGGAGATCTCCTATATTGGTATGATCCCCAACCTCCCAAACCTCTTCCTAATCCTATATAAACTAGGATTTTTCTAGTTTATCCCCCTGATTCCTCCTGGCTGGCTGGCTGATTATCCCTGAACCCCCAACCCCTTACTTGACAGATTTCATTACAGAGTTAGCTCCTTATTCCCTCGCACTATTTTCTTGCATTCGATATTTTTGTATTTTTATTGCAGGAACTCTACTATTGTTTAGTCGAAGCTAGCTTGGATCATCGTGGACGATCTTGGACGATTGCGGATGATCTCGTACGATTGGAGGCGATGCTAACTGTAGTCCAGATTGGGGGCAGTCCGAGTTTAGAGTTTGCATTTTCGTAGCTTTCTCTATATTTTCATATTGTATTTCGACACTGTTTTAAGTTATTATGTTTTATGCATCTTGGAGTTCACCTCATTTAGCATAATTGCATGATAAAGTTAAAATCAATCATTAAATCTATTGCATTTCCTTATTTGTTATTAGAATCTATTATTTAGGCATGTTTGCTGTTATTTCTACCATTACCCCTTGCTTTTGCATTTGCATATTTGGTATTTTGCGTCTATTTTTGTGATTGCAGGTTTTTGATGAATTCATCTAATGAATTCGTCAGATTTTAGATGATTCTATCTGATTTTAGATGACCTTCTATGATTTGGGATGATCTCAAGAAATATCAAATGATTATGTACAAATTAAGACGATCTAAACTGCTACAAGACTCAGAATCTTCATCAGACATCCGAAATCAGGTATGACACCTTCTAGTTAGCATATTCTTTGTTATTTGCATCCATTTCTATTTTATGTATTCATTTAAATCAACATTGGCATATAGAATAGTTTATATTCATATCGGCCAAACCTAGGAGTTGAATGATTAAGCATAAAAATGAACACATCAAACACACTATCAACCTAGGCATGGAAATTGCCATTCAAAAGTTTCCTGGTGAACCCACCATCCATCAAAAATTCACCCTTATACACCTCCTCCGAGAGGCGGGACCTTCCAAGGGCCTCTCAGTCCGAGGTATTGTCCCATCCTTTTCACATCCCCCTTTCGGGCGTGGATCCTATAGCCTAAAGTTAAGGGTGCAAAAAATTTGGAGTGATACACATTCCTTATCTGTAGGAGGATTGACTGCTGAATTGTATCCAAGTTGCACTACATTCAAAACTTTATTTCCAAGTGCCATCAGGTAAAATCTCATCAGCATACACCGATATAAGAAGTCACTTCCATAAAATATCAGTACTACATTATTGAAGGGTTTGTATCTTTGATCCTTTTGATCCATTATGTTCTTAGATCACTTTTCCTTCAAACTATCAAACTCTTCTAAAGGAACCCACTCTGATACCAATTGAAGAACACAAGATTATACTGATATGGGGGTGAACAATATAAGACCATTTTTTACTTTTATTTTCAATTAAATATTATGTAGTGTATAGATAGCAGTATAAATAGCAGTGATAAAATAAATGCATAAAACACCATACACAATAGAGACACCACAATTTATGTGGTTCACCCAATGTGGGCTACTCCATGGAGAAAATATTTTACTAAAATTTTCTTAATCAATCTCTTTTGGGAATCCTTCCCAATTACAATGTTTATGGACCTTTGTCCAAAGGATATGTTGATCCCATAATCTCAAGTTCATGGATCTCTTCCATAGGATAACTCTTTCCCCTTATACTCTACCTAGTGATCATCTAGAAGACTCTATCTCTCTGCTACACTGACTAGTGGATCTCTCTCCACTTGAATACTCCTCACTTAGATTTGTGTTCAATTGTCTTGGTTGTTCGATCTCTATCCATTGAGACTCTGTCCTTTGTACTCTGTCATATCCAAAGCTCTGTCTCAATATTGTACTAGACAAAATTTATTTGGTCTAGCACAGCTCTACTCAATCTCTTGCACTAAACACAGTACATTCAGTCTAGTACAATTTTGCTCAATAGGTCCACATAGAACCTACACAAATCTGCTCAATAGGTCCACATAGAACCTACTCAAATATTATCAATAGGTCCACATAGAACCTAATCAAATATGCTCAATAGGTCCACATAGAACCTACTCAAATATGCTCAATAGGTCCACATAGAACCTGCTCAAATTTTCTCAATAGGTCCACATAGAACCTACTCAAATATGCTCAATAGGGCCATAGAACTTATCCAAATATGCTCAACAATCTCACTATGAACTTGTCCAAATATGGTCAACAAGCTCACTTAGAACTTTTCCAAATCTGCTCAACCAGATCACTTAGAACTTTTTTGAATTTGCTCAATAAGTCCTCTCTAGGACTTGCTCAAATCTACATAGTAAGCTTCCAAAAAAGCTTACTCAAAATCAGTCTACAAGCCTTCTTAAAGACTTGTCTCAAATATGCTTAACAAGCTCACATAGAACTTGTCAAATCTCATAGAATCATAAAGAGAATTTTTAGAGACTCAATATATTTTATACTCAATGCTTAATCAATATCTCAACTCAATCTCATAGAAGCATAAAGATAATTGTTAGAGACTCAATATGTTCTATACTCAAATCTTAATCTCAACTCAAATCACTCTCATAGAAGCATAAAGAGAAATCTTAGAGACTCAATATGTTCTATACTCAAATCTCATTTTCAACTCAAATTAATCTCATAGATCATAAATATAATTGTCAGAGACTCAATATGTTCTATACTCAAATATCATTCTCAACTCAATTCAGTCTCATAGAATCATAAAGAGAATTGTTAGAGACTCGATATTTTCTATTCTCAAATATCAATATCAACTCAAATCCAGAATATAGAGTAGTTTATTTTATGGAAATTGAAAAAACACATGCATCCACTTGACTAGGCTCAATCAACTCAACTCAACCAATCACCTCAATGAACAACCCTTTCTCACAAACCCTAGTCCAATCATTTATAAACCAAATCAAAATGTTTCCAATAATGCTCAAACAAAATTCTCACATTACAATGATAAACATGCTCTTTTCTAACTCAATTTCAAGTTCTTTGCACAACCAATGGGCTTCAAAAACAATGATTATAAAACAAGGTTTAATAACAACTCTCAATCCAGAAAACCTTGAAGCATTTAACCAATCACTTTTGAAAAGAAAACCACAATCAATCCTTTTCACTTCAAAGGTATTTTATAATCAACCACCATAATAAATCAATAGGAGTATGTGCCCATACATTTTATGAATATGAAGAAGCCTCTTTGGAAATCTACCACAATCATAATATTCTTTTGCCAATCATCACAAGGGTTAGAAGATCACAAAATAATCAACATTACTACATTTTACAATAATATTCACCAATGCTTTTAAGTAAAAAACCTTCTTAAGAATTAATGCACAACTTACTTATCACTCCTAAAACCACTTTTACCATAAAATAAAATAAATCAAAACATTGCATAACCTTTTCACTCCAAAAACCACTTATACCATAAAATAAATCAAATATTTTATATCTTTCCTTTCAACACTTTTACACATAAAAATAATCACAAAGCCTTCTTAGGCAATATCCCACATTAATAAAATATCAAACCTTATCCATATGCAAAAATTAAATCCACTATGATCTCCATGAAAATTGACGCTTAACACAACCTTAGCAAATTCGAAATATTTCATGCACCTAAAAATTTCAGCTATCAAATTATGGCATACCTTGCAAAATGGCTTGGGTGGTTTCAACCTTGCGTTCCTCCTCATCGTGCGCCTTAGTGCACTCTCCTCCAACCATGTGGGCTAGGCCTCACATGTAGAGGCTTTAAGCCTTTGAGACTTAAATTTCTGTCCTCTTCACCTATGCCTTGAAACTTGCTCCCTTGTTCCACATGCAGTGTGCAAACGAAATCGGAAGGGGGGAATTGACGATTGTGAAGGAGGGGGTAATTGAATGTAGAAATATTAATTGTGTCCACCTTGGTTGATAAAATCAACCCCTTTAAATATTTGAACCTTTGCATGATAAAATATATGACGTCGACGGACATGGCGGGAAAACTCTTTTATTTAATTTTAAAATTTAAATTTAAATTTTAAATAAATTAAAATTTAAACTAAATCTTTAAAATTAAATTTCTCCATCATCGGGGCACCTTTTTCTATGAAACGAATAGCCAACTTGGGTTTTAAGAAAACCCCATTTCAAATATGCCATCCATGGTTTTAAATAAAACCTTTCCTTACCTTTTCTTAAAAACATTTTGCTAAGCTTTCCTTGAAGCTCATTTTGGAACCAAATCCCATGCATCCCTTTCTTGAACCTTTGATCAAAACCTTTGCTTCTCATGAAGCTCTTTGTGGAGAAAAATCATAGTGCTTACTTACATAGGTCCTTTTGACATCAATGACAACTTTTAGCTTAGGGAATCAAAATTTCCAACACTATTTATTATTTGATTGAGCTCTATCGCTTTAATTTTTAGGATATTTTCTATATCTTCTTTTTTCTTATTATTTGCTCAAAGTGTTTAATTTTTTTCTATTTTTGTGAGCTTTACGTATGATTGGATGCTCTATAGGAATAAAGTTTCTAATTTAGTGTGTGGATCCAAAAGCATGTCTATTTTTGGTACCTTAAAAATTTTGTATTTATATATCTTGACATTGTAATATTTTGTAGTCATTTCTACAACTATATTCACCATATTTGGTTGTGCAATCATTTTAATGCACTCTCTAGCAACTAGATCAACAACAATTCTGCTTGATCTTGTGGTGGTTGCTACTCATCCCACCTCTAAGTGTTTGCCTTGATGTCCTGGATCATTGAAAATGCTTTTGAGAGGGGGTATTTAGCAATGGGGGCTAGAGTGAAGAAAGAATGGAATGAAACAATATTAGTTTTAATAGGGGTATGAGTATTTACACTAGTTGAGGCTACATGTACCTCTTATACATTGGGTGCAAATATTATTGCTAATGATATGGTAGGTAAGATAGTGGTATCACTGGTAGGGCTAGGTGTTGAAGTTGGCTAATAAAGTGAAGACTACTAAGGTAGTGGAATTATTTCATCAAGAGATAAAAAAGAAGAAAATATACTTGCTCCTTCCACTTTTGATGTCAATTTTCATATTGTTGCATCTACTAGATCAAATTGTGCATTGGAACAATCAATGAATTATTTTTTTATGATGTTTTATATGGTCTTGCCTTCTCTTCGATACCTGGATATTATTTTCATCATTTCTTTTAACTGGGTTCTCCTTATTGGGATGAGGATTTGGCATTTTTTGCACCTATTTCTTTGATAATCCTTCTCACGAATGCTACCTTCTATGCTGCTTCTACCTTTGCATCTTGCTCCATTGGTTGATCCTCACTTTTTGATGCACCCTCCATCATTAGAGTGTACTTAGGCATTTCAACTTGTGTTCTTCGTCTTCTTTGCAAAGGTGCTTCCTCTATGCTAACATCATCTTCTAAACTTTCATGGTGTATTAAGGGAGGTAAGAAAGATACACATGGAATTTCCTCTTCCTCTTTAGGTGAATCTTCATCATCCCTTATTTTTACCAAGCTTGGGTATATTTCTTCCTTGTGCTCATTCATCCATTTTTTATAGTTGGATTTAAATTCCTCACCAAACCACTTATCAAAGGTACTAGGAAAAGTTTCTTTTGAATTCCATGCTCACAACACGATATCCACCATTCTCTAATATTATTTTCCTCCTATTATACATCCTCTTTGATATGGTTATGATATCTTCATGTATCCACTACTCTTTATTCCTTTTTGGATAAAAAAATTGTTTATATTCATAACATGTCCTCCATGGGGGCCTTTCCTGCATACGAAGAATGTTCAAATCCATGATATTATTTTCATCATTATTTTTAAATTTCTCAATCTTTGTCTAAGGAAAATGGTCGAAGAAAGGTGGATTATTATTCAATTAGACCAATTTGGCCTTAAATTTAAATTTTGGATCATAATATCACATGTGAAGCATGATCATCAATTGAAGAGCATTGAGCTTGTCATCAAGTAATTTTGCTTGTCCTCTTGTTGTCATAGTTATATCTTCAAACCCATAGGGGTAGTGATATGTTCAATACTTCTTTGCCCTGGAGCCAAAATGCTTATTTGTTACATGAATTGGTTTTCACAACTCCATGCTAAATATCCAATCTATAACATAATAAGGTAACCGATAACACATTTTGAGAAAGCTTTATACCCATATTATTGTTCCCTCTGATAAGAAGTACCATTCCCCAATTTATCTCTTCTTTCCTCTTAGCCTATATATGACTTTTAAACTGAGATAGGAATTAGGCCATAGATAATATATAAGGCAAGGCCAAGGAATTCTGGGTTAAAAGGGGTATATGCAAAAGTTTCTTTAAGTATTGGGGTTCAATCCACTACTAGGCGAGGTTGGTGGCTATCTTCCTTAACCAAGATAATAATATGAAGTTGTGAGGGAATGTGGTAAAGGAGAATCCAAACCAAAAAATATAGATAATGGGATTTATCACTCCCTCAATTTTATAGTTATCAGTTGACTATAGATTTGAGAGCTCAATGTTTGGGCCCAATCAATGAAAATAGGGTTAGAAGTAGTGGTTCCTTCATAGTTTATTACATTAGTAACAACATAAGCGAAGGATAATTTATAATTATACACCAATTCATTAGAATACAACCCTAATATTACTAACAAAATGGATAACACTACTTGCAAAGTATCTTTAAAAATTGTGAGCTTGATAGGGCATTTAGAAAAATTACTAGGGACTTTTACAAGTGCAAATTCAGCCAAGACGTAAAAGTTAGCTTTTCTAAATATTTTTTTGTTCAATAATGTCAATACACTTGATACTCATACCTTGTTGCTCACCTATTGTGAACACCTTTCTTATGGTTTATTTCTTTATGGTGAACAAAAATTTCTTCTATGTATTGTATACCATTGCAATATTTGGGCCATACTATTTTACAACCACCCTATTGAGGTCTGGACATGGATGGACGAATATAGGCATATATCTTGATAGAAAATTATTTCACGAGGTAGATTTAATTCTACCGATAGACCATTTTCCTCACATTTCTAACCCATCTTAGAAGCTTTTCCATTTTTTTCATGATAATAATGATTGGGTCATAAATGTTAGCCAAATTGTCCTCCAACTCCTTTGTAGTTTTCTACAACTTTTATCCTCATTTCCCTCTGGTCATATTGAGTTAGATTTTTGGGAATGTAGGCACCAATAACTATATAGCCCCTCTACTTCATAGAGATTTTCATAGAACACAACAATTTGACATAGTTTTTCTCCTTTTTGCAAATGCATAAATGTGTATTACCCCATGTTGGCCTTGCTTTTATAGTAAGAAATACCTACAATGGATGGTCGTTGATAATTAAATGTCAAGGATTGTGTGTGCTAAGCTACTATGAGAAATCTTGTCTTGGGACTACAAGTTTGTGTAAGCATTTGAGGTTCATGTCCCTATTTCATGAATACCATCCTTTGGACCAAAGAAATTATAGCAAATTCAAAACTTAGAAGCTATCTAACACAAGCCTTAGCCAATTAAAATGCTTATATTTACAAATCGCTTCTACAAACTACTTCCACTATGCGATCATATACTTGTGTCATTATTTACATATGTACATACCATTAGGCACACTCTTATATGCAAAGTGTTTTAAATATTGGTCATATACTAGAGTCAACAAAATGCGACCATCCATATCTTGGAGCTCATATGCATTTACTTATTTTATTCCTAATATTAGATATGGGTCAGACCATAGAGATTCTAAATTTTCATGCTTTCTAGGCTTAGCTCAATTTGAATCCCATTTTAGTATTAAATCTCCCTCCTTGAAAGATTTTATTGATGATAATTTGTCAAACCATCATTTTACTATTGTTTGATGTTGGTGGAAATCATTATAGGCCTTTTCTCTTCTTTCTTCTAACAATATTCTTTCCAATTACCTTTGAATTGGTTCAATATCTTCTAATTCTGATTGGTTAATTTTAGAGTAGAAAATTTTAGATTGATTGACAATACTTATTTTCCATAAACCAAAGCATACGATGTAGATTTCAAATATTTTTGGAACATTATTCTATCTACCCATAACACTTGATTGAACATTAAATGCTAGATTTTCTAATTTTCACCAATATTTTGCTTGATTATCCTCATTAAAATTTTAATTGGTGGATTGCTAACCCATGATCTTGAGGATAATAAATTGAAGGTATTTTCTAATAAATGTCATATCTTCTTGTAAAATTCATCATTTTGGCTCCAATAAATGCTCTAGAATTGTCAAGCACTATTTTATTAGGGTCCCAAATGTAGTGATCCAACGATATAAAAAATTCTATCACTATATCTTGATTAGCATACTTGGTTGCTTCCACTTCAAAATACCTAGTGAAAAAATTAGTGGTTGTCAATATGAATTTGTGTTTGATAGAGGAATTTATATTAATTAATCCTATGAGATATAACCCCCATTACTAGAAGGGCTCCTATACTATGACCAGTTGTAAAGGTATGGTCAGGTTTTTGCTTTTATTAACAAACCTTTGACACTTATCATAGGAATTAGCAACTTTGAAAGCATCAAGAAATAGGTAGACCAATAATATTATCTCTAAGAATTTTAGCAACCATTGTTTATTTGGAATAGTCTCCTTATAAGAAGCCAACATGAAACTCTTTTAAAATTTATTCTATTTACTTTGGCTGCACGCTTCATAGTAGCACACCATCAAAACAATTTGGTATAGTATGCCATTGATCAATAATAAACTAGTAATTCAGGGCTTGCAACATGTACATGAGCCTTTCAGAAGCCATAAATCCATTCAAACACCTCCCTATCTTAAGATAATTAGTCAATTAATCCAACTAGGGGTTTTGTTTAGTCCAAACTTTTTCTTGATGATATAGTTCTTCTTGTTCACTGAATAAATTTGAGTCCAAGGTTGTGGTGTTTACTAGTCCTTCACATAGTGTTTTTCCTCTAACTTAGTCAACCTGATATTTATGTCATATTCCTATATTTTTGTGATCCAACTAGCTTGTTTTTCTCATAATTCTCCTTGCATTATAAAGTTTTAGACTTCAAGGTATACTATATACACTAGTGTTATATTCTAAGAGATGTAATGCCTTAGGTTTTTTACTGACTTGATTAGAACGAACACTTGGTTTTCTATAAAATTTTATGTTTCTTCATGGTCCTATAGATTTTGGCTTAGGAAAGTTATGGGTTGCTCATTATGATATTTATCTTTCTAAGTGAGGACAATAGCATAACTTTATTCTACTCCAAACATGTAGAGGATAAAATCCCTCTTGTAGTCTGGATTAGCTAATACTAGGGTTTTTGTAATATATTTATTTATTTTTGTAAAGGATTCTCTTCTATTTTTAGTCCAAGTAAAATATGTATGCTTTATCAGCATCTCAGTCATAGGTTTGACTATTTAAGAAAAATCAGACACAAATTTTTGGACAATGTTGATTTACCCAAAAAATGATTTGTAAGACTTTTTTTCTTGGGGTAACATGAGTGGTTGTATGGATTTGACTATGTATGAGTTAATAGATAGTCCTTCTTTTGACACTACACGACTCAAGATATTTCCCTAACATAGATAAAAATGACTTTTTAAGGTTGAGTGAAACCCTAAATTCTCTACACTTTTGAAAGACCATTTTTAGGTATTCAATATGCTTCTCCTTTTGATGATAAAATATTGTCATGTCATCCATATAGATGAGTATAAAACTCTTCACAAGTTTTCCAAAAGATTAGTATAAAATAGTATATCTTTGAGGCATAGGTGGAAGGATAGTCATTCTTGTTGCTATATACTATGGTGGGATTTTCTTTAGAATTACTAGTAAAAGCATCTTGATATTTCACCATATGGAAAAATATTTTAAGATGGAATTTTCCTTCTACTTCTCTTCTCTTCATGGTTGTGATTTCATTGGTAAATTTTTTTAATGCTATCATGATATCATTTATGCTAGCAACTTTATCATCCAGAACATGTAATTTCAGTATAACAGGAAAAGCAGATAATGCAGGAGTTAGAAATATTAGGAATTTTGATGCAAGCATTAGCACTACATTAGGAAAATGAGTGATAGTCACTATTGACAACTTTTTAGAGTTTATCTATAGAATTTTTAGGAAAATTAGCATGGCATTCCTTGGAGAGAGTCTTCTTATGGCTACCAGAGTGCTCTCTACCATGATAACTACTTGAAATATTTTAGGAAATGTCAACACATTGGATTGTCAGACCATTAGACTTAAATCTATGTTGAAGGACCCAACATAATAGTGTAATACTTGGGGAATTATTAGCCTAACTTCATGTGACACTCTTTGCCAAGTTTTGCTAAATTTGATATTAAAATATATCACTATATCTTGTGGGTGCCTCTAGATGGTGGTGAACTAAGTAAGGAGATAAAATAGATCAAATTTCTCATTGAAATATTAAACCAATCTATTGGAAAGTTATGCCTAAGAACTAATAAAACCATCCTAAAGGGTCCGATACCAATGCAATATCTTTCCTTTTAGTGATATTATTAGCATCCTTATCATCACATCTTCCTCATGAATATTATGAACCATAGCCAATGATGCCACATCTTGGTAGTGTTCATAGGTCATTTTTCCAATATCATCATATGTTGGCAAAGCTTTAAGGGTAGCAATAGGAATATGATTATGGTTTGGTAGATTTAGTGGGCCTATATTGTTCTAATTTGGGAAGTTTTTTAGAGGTTGATTTTGAGTCATTTGTGTGGATGTGTTTTAATGAGTTGAAGTAGGATATGCAAAATAAGTAGATCCTAGAATTTTTGTGGAACTTATAGATGATGGAGATTGAGGGGATGATAGGGATCTATTTCTTTTTTTATCTTATAATTTCTAATTCTAAAAATATTAAAGGTTATTCTAATTTTCTAGTCATTTATCTAGTGAGCATAGGCTTATAGGATAATGGTAGTTGTGTTACCTTTAGTATATAATTCATTGGGTTTGATAATTTATTAGGATCTCTATTTCTCAACACATTTATCAGGTGAACATGTAGTTCTCTGTAAGCAAGGTCAAGACTACTCACCAATATCTTGAGTCCTCTAGGTGTTTAAAATATTATGTGCATAATTAGATATCTTATTAAATATATATTTAATCCTTTGCTATTATGAGAATTCTATCTAATAAAATAATGGGATTTGGGTCCTATCAGGCATGCTAGAAATACTCTTGGCTCTAAAATCCACCTATATTTAGGAGATGTGACCTTAAGACTTTGGCCAAGATATTGGAAGACTAAAAAATAGGTTATGATTCAACATTTAGAGAAGCTCAATTCCTATGCCTAGATAACCTAACTATATATGGGGTTGAATACTAGAGTAAGAAATATAAAGGGTTAGAAAAATGAGCTAAAAGTGGTATAAAATTGGCAACTTCAAGAGACATACTGGTAATGCATTTTTATCATTTTTTAATATTAAATGTAAATCAATTAAAATTGAAATTAAAAATTGGACATGATATAAATAATTATATAAATAATAATAATTATAATTTAAATAAATTTAACTATAAAAAAATTAGATAAGTGATGAAGGTGCTTATTATAAATTAGTTAATGATCAAATTAATTTCTTTCCTATACATGCATTAAAATGGTAAACTTATACACCATCTACTCAACTACATTCCTAATTGTTAGATCATTAAAGCACCATGAATTTAAATTTCATATAATTAGATCTATTTATTTCCTTGTTCACTTGCTACTTCATTTAATTTTAATATTTGCAATGAAAGATCTTGCATGTTTTTTTTTTGGTAAGTTAATTGATATTATATTATACCGAGAAATATGAAGGATCCCAATTAAATTTTAAATCAATAGGGAACAACAATAAATAGCCTAATCCCAAGAGGAAGTATATAAAAATCTCAAAAATGTAGATAAATCTTCACCTATTACATTGGCAAAAAACACTATAGTAAACATAGAGAAAAGGATCCATCCTTCAAGACTACAAGATGAAAGTCGAACTCAAGAAAAACAAAGGAGCTCCTTGGGCACTATCCAAAACAAACAACAAGAACATCTAAGCAATAATATACTGATCGAGACTACCCATGGACTCCTTTTGTTCGTCCACATTTTTACTAGAAGCTTCTATATTCTTCTCAACTCCTCCCAAAGTCTGGGAATTCTAGGAAGAAGAGAGTAATTTTTTGAATTGCTTGCGATGCAACAAAATTTTCCCACCCTATCACATTCGATGATGGTTCCAAGACTTCTATATTTTTCAAAAATTATGATTCCCTATATTGTTAGATTTCCTATCTAGGTCTTGGAGCAAATCTTGCCAATATTCAAATAAACATCTTTGAAAATATTTTGGTACCAATGATATTTCTACATGTAATAGGGATCACTCAAATTGTAAAGAGTGAGACCTCCATTTGTGTTGTTGATGCCCCAACTATATCTACAAAAAATATGTTTGGATTTATTCCTAAAATTTCTATTTGAGATGCTAGTAGGATTTGGGAATGAACTAGAACTCCTGGCTATTGAAATTTTTTTTTTTTTTGGATAAATGGATAGATCATGTGGCAATGGATATAAATACTAGACATGCTAGGGGTTATGTGATAGTAATCCTATCTATTATGGAAATGACGCAGATTAATATTCATGAGATGAATGGGTTTGAAACAAGTCTATATGATTATGAGATAACCATCCAACTAATAGTTTGATAGAGAGAAGGGATCATGAAAATTATGGAATTTGTTATTCAAAATGATGGGACAGAAAACCAAGACCTCATGATCTTGTATGTTTACACCATTTGATTCTAAAATACATCTATGTCAACGAGATGCACCCTCAAGACTTGGCTCAAGATATTGGAAGACTTAGAAACAAGTTCTGAGTCAACCTTTGGAGATGGTTGGTTCATGCTTCTACCTAATATAACTAAATGGGAGGTTGTAGACTAGAGTAAGAAATGTAAATGGTTGGAAAAATAAGCTAAAAGTGGTACAAAAATTGCAACATCAAGAGACATATTACAAAGAGTCTCACAATTCAAAATTTGTCTAAATAACCTAAAAAATCATTTTATGTCCATTATATTATTAAAATATTTAACATGGAGAACTCTAATTATTTGTGAAAGTATTCTCAAACATTAACAATAAATATAGGAAGAAATATAGAATGCAAAATAACTATAACATAATTATCCATTCTTATCTTTAACAAAAAATAATTAGCACTTAGTAATGCATACATAGATTTCTAGCAAAGAAAGATGAGAAAAATTTCAAACAATAATCCAATCTTCATTCAAAAGGTGTATAGTCCTCAATAAATACAACTATGCCAAATGTAAACACCAAAGATTTGACCATTAGAATGGCTTGCATTTTAGTATATATAGATTTACAATTATAATTGGTTATTTGTCATTATAGTTTAGAGTGTATTGTAGATCTAACAGGCCATTGTAGCAAGTGTGCTTATATCTTGAAATCATTATGTTTCAACTAATTTAGTATCATGGTGCTGAGGTGCCTCCTTTATATTTGATTTTATGGAGTGGTGGTTGTTGTGTCTCCATTTGGTGCATAATATGTCTTGACATGTCCACTGTGCTCTTAGCTACTCCCACTATATTCCTAGCTATAACAAAATAGGTGTTAACAAAAGAAACTTTTATGTTTGTTAGGGTTTTTGAAAAGCAGATTCACGTGTCAAAATCACATCTTAGAAATTTGGTACACACTTTTATTTGATGTCCTTTTCAGCTCTACTATCTCATGAAATATCAAATTATTTGGTATTCCTATTGGATACTTTTGTACCCCTAGCTCACATCAACACTCAAAATTATTTGATGTCATTGAAGTTTTATGTCGGATGTTGGGTGCACCTATGCCTTAGGATTTATTCTACTACCTGATTGTGTTAGATTTTTCTAGTGCTAATTTTGATATCACCGTTTAATTATGTCTCTCATTTTAGTCCCTTCATCTGGAAGACCAAGATAGAGTTTCAGATGTTGGATTCCCATATTTAACTAATTTTATGTCATGAATGGGGGTAAATGTTCTTTCACACTAGGTTGGACAATTTTTTCTCTCTTACTAACATAAGTATCATTGGCTTCTTGAAATGTTGTATACTAGATGCTAGACTTAAATAACCCTCCTACTGTCATAGGCATTCTAGTCCATATGGCCATCCTACTTAGCCTAAATTATGGCTTGGATCTATTGGATGTTTGGTTGTCAGACATTAGATATTTCTGTAATGTATGCTAACATCAACTTGTGAAATGTGGGATATTTTTTTACACTTAGCCAAATTTCTTGTATCCTTCAACCTGACCCTTATTCTAATCTATCTCCCTAGTATTTTGCACAAACAAAACCTATCTCCCTAGTAGGGGATGGATGTGGGTGAAAATTTTACCTAGAATACCAACTTGTACAAGGAAAGAAAAATAAAAAGAAAACCTTGTAGCACCTTATTTTTAAAAATTAGACATCACCTAACCAATTATAAAATCATTAACAATACAAAATATTTCAATTTTGAAGCATAATTTCTCTTCCATTCACAAGAATAACATATATGACAATATATAGATCTAGTAAATTTTATTCCTATTCTGTATGCCTATACAAAGTTTATTATTCCACTTACAATGAGAGTATTATACTTGGAAATATTAAAATCAGTAATATATTTGTGGTATGTACACTCAATATATATTTTCTTTGAAAGAATGCAGAATCTCTTATTCGGTTAAGTAGTCTTAGAGGTCTCCTCATATCATTATCTTTGTGATACAAAATATAAAATTCCAAACCAATACATTCAATATGTATTCTCAATAACATGTTCACATCACATTAAACAAATCCCGAGGATAAAAAAATAAAACGACGTAGATGGAATTGGTAGACATAGCCTGGGTTATTACTTGCATTGAAGGGATATGGATGGCTACAAACCAATAGCAAGAAATCCACATGGTTTTGGATATTTTGAGTCCCTAAGATAAAAGTTGTCATTGATTTCAAAAGAACCTATGTAAGTAAGCACTATGATTTTTCTCCACAAAGATCTTCATGAGAAGCAAAGGTTTTGATCAAAGGTTCAAGAAGATATGGATGACATTTGGTTCCAAAAGGAGCTTCAAGGGAAGGTTAGAAAAAGGTTTTATTTAAAACTATGGATGGAAGATTTGAAATGGGTTTTTATTAAAACCCAAGTTGGATTTTTGTTTCATCAAAAAAGGTGCCCCGGTGATGGAGAAATTTAATTTTAAAATTTTAGTTTAAATTTTAATTTATTTAAAATTTAAATTTTAATTTTAAAACTGAATAAAAGAGTTCTCCCACTATATCCATTGATGTCATAAAAATAAATTGGAGGAAGGACATATGAGAATTAAATGCAATATGTATAAATAATATTGACAAAGTTCATTTTGCATATAATCAAGCGCTAGGGCATTTCATTAAAAAAGAGAGAAAAGGAACTAGAGCACAATCGAAATCGTGATAAAAGGAGTGAGTTGAAGAAGGAAGGAAGGACCATTCTAGGATGCGTAGGTTCTTGCAACCTATCAGAAAGAGGGAGGTAGTCAAGGTCTTTGAGCGCTAGGAGATCCGAATTTCAAATCCCATCGGTGCTAGTTTTTGTAAAGCGTGAAGGGGAGCACACCTTTTTGGTGCACATGTCATTCTGGGCATGATTGGAGCAAGTCAAAGGGTAGCGTCTATGCTCACCGTCTCATGTGAGTGGTTGGCTCACATGGTTAGTGGCATCACGGTTATATTTGTGCATGTGCAGCGACAGGGGATCGAATCCCACTGAGAGGCAAAGGCAAGTTAATTTTTATTTTAATATTTGTGAGAATAGCCTTAAGGAGAAATAAGGATCATGGTATGCTTTAGAAAACTCAAAAATTACTATTGCTTCTAATTTTGGAAGGGTAGCATATTATATATTGTTGGAAAGTATTTTTCAAGGTCTATTTGATTAACTTGCTTAGAAGGAGAAATAATGTGTGTGTAAAGAGATATTTTTGGTTTTGTAAAAGGGATTCAAAAAAGAGGTTGATTTATTATTTTTCAAAAGGGGATTATTTCTGTTATGAGAGGATATGGTGAATTTTATTAAGTAGGAGTAATAAGGTGTGATTGGGATATTATTTTCATTGTTGTGATATTATTCAAGTCCTCTAACCTCTTTGTGATTGGAAATGAAATATTTGAAAGTGTGTTGAGTTTGACAGATTTTGTTGGACAAATTATTGGCATAAAAAAGGTATGGGAAATATTCTCCATTGAATTGATTTGGTGGTTGATTTTTGAAAATATCATTGGAGAGAAAAGGATTGATTGTGGTTTCCATTTTGAAAGTGATTGGTTTAATTCTTCAAGGTTTTTTGTATTAAGATTTGTTATTAAACCTTCTTTTATAAGCATTGTTGTTGAAGCCCATTGGTTGTGCAAAGAACTTGAACTTGAGTTAGAAAGGAACATAAGTATCATTGTTATATGAGATTTTAGGTTGAGCATTGTTGGAAATTTTTTTATTTTGTTGATACATGCTTGGACTAGGGTTTGTGAGACAAGGTTGTTCCTTGAGGTATTTTATTGAGTAGAGTTGATTGAGCCTATTCAAGTGGATGCATGTGGTTGTTCAATTTACATGAAACAAACTATTCTAGAATTTGATTTGAGTTGAGATTGGGATTTGAGTATAGAACATATAAAGTCTCTAAAAATTATCTTTATGCTTCTATGATATTGTTTTGAGTTAAAATTATGATTTGAGTATAGAACACATATAGTATCTAACAATTCTCTTTATGTTTCTGTGATATTGATTGAGCATTGAGTATAGAATATACTGAGTCTCTAACAATTCTCTATCGAGTATAGAACATATTGAGTCTCTAAAAATAATCTTTATGATTCTATGAAATTGAACAAGTTCTGTGTGGACTTGTTAAGAATAATTGAGCCAAGTCTTTGAGAAGTCTTGTGGACTATTTTGAGTAAGCTTTTATGAAATATTGCTATGCAAACTTGAGCAAGTCCTAGAGTGGACCTATTGAGCATATTTGAGCAGGTTCTGTGTGGACCTATTGAGTAGATTTGAGCAGGTTTTGAGTGTACCTATTAAGCATATTTGAGTTGGTTCTGTGTTGACCTATTGAGCATATTTTGACAAGTTCTCAGTGAGCTTGTTGAGCATATTTGAGAAGGTTATAAGTGGACCCATTGATCATATTTGAGAAGGTTTGGAGTGAACATATTGACAAATATTTGGAGGTGAAATATTACAGAGGACAAAGTCTCAGTGGATAGAGATCTAGTAGCCAAGACAATTGGAGATAGGTCTAAGTGAGGGTCTTCAAGTGGAGATAGATCCACCAGTCAATGCAGTAGAGAGACAGAGTATTCTAGAAGATCACTAGCCAGAGCATAAGGGGAAATAGTTCTCCTATGGAAGATATCCATGAACTTGAGATTATAGGATCAACATATCCTTTAGATAGAGGTCCATAAACATTGTAATTGGGAAGGTTTCTCAAAGATATTAATTGAGAAAATTATAGTAAAAGATTTTCTTTATGGAGTAGCCCACATTGGGTGAACCACGTAGATTGTGGTGACTCTATTGTGTATGTTGTTTTGTGATTTTACTTTGAATACTACTATTGATACTGCTATTTATACACTTCTTAATATTGAATTGAAAAGAAAAACAAAAATTGGTCTTATACTGTTCACCCCCCCCTCTTAGTATAATCTTGTGTTCTTCAATTGGTATCAGAGCAGGTTATTTCATAAGTGTTTTATAGCTTGAAGTAAAAGTGGTCTAAGAACACAATGGATCAAAAGGATAAAAGATACGAACCCTTCAATAATGCAGTACTAGTATTTGATGGAAGTGACTTCTTGTATTGGTGTATGCTGATGAGTTTTTACTTGATGGCACTTGGCAATGAAGTTTGGGATGCAGTGAAACTTGGATATGATTCAATAGTGAATCCTCCTATAGATAAGCAAGGTAACATTCTAATGCATGCAAATTCAAGATATATGAATACAATTATAAAAGGATTGCATAGATCAGAATCTATGAAGGTTATGGAATGTAAAACAACAAAATAAATGTGGGAACTTATGCATGAAATATATAAAGGAGATAAAGGAGTCGGAATGGCTAAGATTAGAAATCTCAAAGGAGAATATGAGAACCTAATAATGAGGGATGATGAAAACATTTGTGACTATCTCAACAAAGTTGATGAACTTGTACATGATATGAAATGTCTTGGAATGAAGGTTGATGAATCTGATGCTTATGATAAGATCTTGAGAACTCTTCCAAAAAGATACAGTGAAAAGGTTTTTGCTATAGAAACATCAATTGATAGTGATTATTTGACAAGGAATTATTTTCTTAACATGCTTACTACTTTTGAGATAAGAACAAAATATCCTATTCCTATGAAAGAAGCTACTTTCAAAGTAGACAAAAATAAAAAGGGAAAGAAGATAGAATCAAGCAGTGAGCCATCCAGTGATGAAGAAGCAAATTATGGTAGAAGATATAGAGGTTCCAGAAGACCCATAGATCTAAGATCTATCAAAATTTTCAATTGTGGACGGTATGGACACTATGCAACAGAATGCAAAGAGCCAAAAGGCAACAATGATGAAGAAAAATAGGATCATAGATACAGGGAATCAAAAATATACAGGTACCAAAACAAAAGCAAGGATGGACAAAGTAGACAAGGAAAAAAATTCTTCTAGAGACGAAATAGAAGCTACTATGAGGAAAATGCAAGTAAGTACTCAATTGATAGTGATGCTAGTTTTTCATACAATGATAGAGATGAAGTCCTATTTATGGTTAAAGAGAAAGATCCAATTAAGAAAAGGACTCCAATTATTTTTGAATGTTTTAGATATAGTACGTTTGAACATCTTGAATATGATTGCACTAGGGATGGTTATAGTTTCAGTGATGATGATTTTGAAGATGCAATTGAAAGACCAGATGAGAATATTCTAATGGCTTTGGAAGATAAATAATATGATCCTATAGAAGATAAGCCAAAAGGAAGTAATGATATGAAAAAAGGTAAACAAATAGAGGACTATTCAGTAGAGAAAGGCCATGATCTCAAGGGAGAAATTATCTATGCCCTTAACACAATAAATAAAGTTAGAAAACAAAACTCTAAGCTTGAAAATCAATTTCAAGAATGTGATGAAGAAATATTATTACTCATAGAGGATTTAGAAAAGTCAAAAGCTAAGGCAAGAAATTTTAAGGATAAGTTAGAATCAAATATTTTGGAATGTGATAAGTTAGCACAAGAAGTGGCTACTCTAAAAGAAGATTTTAAGGACTCCACAATCAAGATGAATATTTTCACAAATAGCTCTAAGAACTTGGATAAGTTCATTTGTGGACAATAGCAAACATCATGCTCAACAGGTCTTTTGGCTTTGGAAATGTTCAAAATAAAAATGAAAAATAATCTACTTCAAGTCTCGATAAAGAAGAAAATTTAGAAGAAGATACATCAGAGGAAGACTGTTTAAGTGTAAATGGGACATTAGAGGATGGTTTGGACAACAAAGAGTTCAACAAAGAGATAAAAAATGCACAAAGAAGATATAGATGGAACACCAATCATAACAAGATACCAATGAGACCAAAACAAGGAGGCTTCAATGGAAGATGCTTTTCATGTCATAGGTTTGGACACATTGCTTCACAGTGCAAGACTCATGAAAGACAAGTATATAGAAAAGGACAAAATTTTCAAGGATATTGGTACTCATGCAATAAGTTCGATCACAAGGTAATGAATTGCAGATTTCATGACAGAAGAAGATATGGGTTCACTAGGAGAAATACTAAGGAAGTTGCACATCCAAGGAATAATAACATTAAGTGTTATAAGTGCAATAATGATGGTCACATAGCAAGATTGTGTAGAGTAAAAATTCTAGAAACATGTATGAATAGGTACAAGAATATGAACAGGAACAATAATATGAACAAAAATAAAAATATGAACAGAAGCAAGAAGATGAACAGGAATAGAGATTCCAAAAATAATAAGAACAAGAACATGGATGAGAATATAAATAGGAATAGGAACATAAGTGATGACAGGAGCAGGAATGATGACTTGGAAAGAAACATTGAGAGGATTCAGAAGACTCACAGAAGAAGGGAGAAAGATAAAATAATAGATCTATGCTTTAGGGGAGTATAAATACTCCCACTCGAGAATTAACCACCTCATGTGGGGGTGGGGGAGGGGCTAAGCTAACAGGCTCATTATTAGACCAGAGCCCCAAAGGTGACCATTTATCATTAATGTTAAAGGGGGAGATATTTGTGTATTGAGGAGACATTTGATTTTTGAGAAAGCATTGAGCCAAGGGGAGCAAAGACCTAGGGGGAGCATAAAAGAAGGCCAGGTTTTAGTAAACTGAATATGGGTTACCATCAATGACAAAGGGGATATTTTTGGATATTTTGAGTCTCTAAGATAAAAGTTATCATTGATGTCAAAAGGACCTATGTAAGTAAGCACTATGATTTTGCTCCACAAAGAACTTCATGAGAAGCAAAGGTTTTGATCAAAGGTTCAAGAATAGATGCATGGCATTTGGTTCCAAAAGGAGCTTCAAGGGAAGCTTAGTAAAAGGTTTTTTTTTAAACTATGGATGGAAGATTTTAAATGGTTTTTTCTTAAAACCCATGTTGGCTTTTCGTTTCATCGAAAAAGGTGCCCCAGTGATGGAGAAATTTAATTTTAAAGATTTAGTTTAAATTTTAATTTATTTAAAATTTAAATTTAAATTTTAAAATTAAATAAAAGAGTTTTCCCACCATATCCACTGATGTCATAAAAATAAATTGGAGGTCCGATGTATGGAAATTAAATGCAATGTGTATAAGCAATATTACCAAAGTTCATTTGGTAGATAATCAAGCGCTAGGGCATTTCATTCAAAAAGAGATAAAAGGAACTAGAGTGCAATAGAAATCGTGCAAAAAGGAGTGAGTTGAATGAGGAAGGAAGGAGTCTTCTAGGCCACATAGGTGCTTGAGGCCTAGCAGTAAGAGGGAGCCAGTCAAGGTATTTGAGTTCCAGGAGATCCGAAGTTCAAATCCTGTCGACACTAGTTTTTGTGAAGCAAGAAAGGGAGTGCCCTTTTTGGTGCACGTGTCATTCTAAGCATGATTGGAGCAATTCAAAGGGTAGCGGCTACGCTCACTATATCATGTGAGTGGTTGGATCACATGGTTAGTGACATCATGGTTAGAGTGGTACATGTGCAGTGACAAGGGATCAAATCCCATCGAGAGGCAAAGGCAAGTTAATTTTTATTTTATTTTTTGTGAAAATAGCCTTAAGGAGAAATAAGGGTTATGGTATGCTTTAGAAAATTCAGAAATTACTATTGCTTTTAATTTTGGAAGGGTAGCATATTATATATCATTGGAAAGCATTTTTCAAGGTCTAATTGATTAGCTTGCTTAGAAGGAGAAATAAGGTGTGTAAAGAGATATTTTTGGTTTTTTAAAAGGGATTCAAAAAAGAGGTTGATTTATTATTTTTCAAAAGGGGATTATTTCTATTATGAGAGGACATGGTTAATTTTATTGAGTAGGAGTAATAAGGTGTGATTGGGATATTATTTTCATTGTTGTGATTTTTTTTAAATTTTTTATTATTATTATTTTTTAACATGGTGGAATCTGTAGCTGCCACGAATCTGGATAGGCAGTCCAACTTTTATGACCGCCATAGTATTATGTGCTATCCGCATTGGAATCCGCCACATAGATCTTCATGCAGTTCACCCCTATAACTGCCATGCCACAATAATTTTAAACCTTGTACGCCACATAAAAGCACTAGGAAAGCGACAAGCATTCAGTAAAAAAAGGCCTGAGATTTTAACCTTGGACCTCTGCCCCCCTTATGGGGTTTGGATGAACCAATTGGTCTACACATCAAAACTTTTAAAATATTTGGACAATTTATCGATTTGTGCATTTCATCCTTGCGTAGGGGCCATGCTAATCTTCTCTGTATCATTCCAATTTTATTGGATGTCTCATAAGAGACATTGTTGTGATATTATTCAAGTCCTATAACCTCTTTGTGATTGGAAAGAAAATATTTGAAAGTGTTTTGAGTTTGATAGATTTTGTTGGATAACTTCTTGGCATCAAAAAGGTATGGGCAATATTCTCCATTGACTTGATTTGGTGGTTCATTTCTAAAAATATCATTGGAGATAAAAGGATTGATTGTGGTTTCCTTTTTGAAAGTGATTGGTTTAATGCTTCAATATTTTTTGTATTAAGAGTTGTTATTAAACCTTGTTTTATAAGCATTGTTTTTGAAGCCCATTGGTTGTACAAAGAAATTTAACTTCAGTTATAAAAGAACATAAGTATCATTGTTATGTGAGATTTGTGGTTGAGCATTATTGGAAATATTTGGAGTTGGTTGATACATGCTTGGACTAGGGTTTGTGAGACAAGGTTGTTACTTGAGGTATTTGGTTGAGTAGATTTGATTGAGCCTAGTCAAGTGGATGCATGTGGTTGTTCAAGTTACATGAAACAATCTATTCCATAATCTGATTTGAGTTGAGATTGGGATTTGAGTATAGAACATATAGAGTCTCTAAAAATTATCTTTATGCTTCTATGATATTGATTTGAGTTAAAATTATGATTTGAGTATAGAACACATATAGTATCTAACAATTCTCTTTATGCTTCTATGATATTGATTGAGAATTGAGTATAGAATATACATAGTCTATAACAATTCTCTCTATGATTCTATGAGATTGAACAAGTTCTGTGTGGACTTGTTAAGTAGAATTGAGGCAAGCCTTTGAGAAGGCTTGTGGACTGGTTTTGCGAAAGCTTTTGTGAAATATTGCTATGCATATTTGAGAAAGTCCTAGAGTGGACCTATTGAGTATATTTGAGCAAGTTATGTGTAGACCAATTGAGCAGACTTGAGCAAGTTCTGAGTGGACTTGTTGAGCAGATTTGAACAAGTTCTGTGTCAACCTATTGATCAGATTTGGACATGTTCTGAGTGAGCTTGTTCAGCATATTTGAGAAGGTTCTGAGTGGACCTATTGAGCAGATTTGAGAAGGTTTTGAGTGAACCTATTGAAAAATATTTGGAGGTGATAGAGTACAGAGGACAGAGTCTCAATGGATAGAGATCTATCAGCCAAGACAATTGGAGATAGATCTGAGTGAGAGTCTACAAGTGGAGAGAGACCCACCAATCAGTGTAGCAGAGAGACAAAGTATTCTAGAAGATCACTAGCCAAAGTAGAAGGAGAAAGAGTTATCATGTGTAAGATATCCATGAAATTGATATTAGGGGATCAAAATCTCCTTTTGAAAGAGGTCCATAATAATTGTAATTGGGAAGGATTCCCAAATATATTGATTGAGAAAATTTTAGTAAAATATTTTCTTCGTGGAGTAGCCCATATTGGGTGAACCACGTAAATTGTGGTGTCTCTATGGTGTATGGTGTTTTGTGCATTTATTTGATTATTGCTATTGATAATGCTATCTATACACTACATAACATTGAATTGAATAGAAAAGTAAAAAGTGGTCTTATACTTTTCACCCCCCTCTTAGTATAAGATTATGTTCTTCACATGGATGGTAGTCACATGCCCAAGATCCATCTTGTATACATTTTTCCACTCGTTATCTAGACTAGCAATCACCATCATTTTTTCCTTTGCATGATTCCCTACACTGCATTTCACCACATTGTTCTTCTCCATATAGTGCTTGAATTCCATCAATTTTTTATTAATTTTTTTATTTTAAGTTTAGTTTTTATATTTATTTTTAATTTGTTATAATTAATTTAATTTTATAATTTTAAAAAATAACAGTCATGCTATTGTAAAAATAATTGTAATTCAAAGATGCTAATATCATAATATATGGCAAGTCATAAGCGGATGTGAATTGATAGTGGGTTTTAGTTGTCTATACTCCCCAAATTCAAAAAAAAAATTCCCACATCAACGTAAAAGTTTAACATGGGTGATTTAAAGAGTGGAAAATCTTACAAGGAGATATGCAAGGCCTAGGGGGTAGAGATCTACAAAAACTTTTAAGGAGTTATTATTTAGGTAGAGGTTTAGAGGAGGATAAAATAATTTATATAGAGTCATGGGTAAAGTAACCTTAGAAAAACCAAAGATTAAAATAACTTGGAAACTAAACATCATCCCTAAGGTTACTATGTTTTTATAGACTACCATTCTCAATAATATTGTGATGAAAGACAATATGTTCAAAAGAGGGATTGTGGTTCCAACTGTTTGTGTGTTGTGTAGCAAACAGGATGAGTGTGTGGACCACCTGTTTGGAACTTGTAATTTTTTGTGATATCCTAAACATATTATTGAGATATGTTAATGTTGCTTAGGTCATTATAGATTCTCTAATCAGGATTTGGAAACATCAACAATTAGGAAGCCATATTTTTTATCAAAAATGCATTCCACATATTTGCTAGGGTATTTGGTTGGAAATAAACATACGATTGTTTAAAAATAAAACCAAAGGAATAATTAGGGTTTATGCTATGATAAAAAAAACCCTTTTGGAGGATTGTATTACAAATATTATCAAGAAAAAAAATATTGCAATGTTCCTCTCTAGAGAAAAATATATCTTAAATATAGAAAAAAATCAATAAGGTGAGACTAGATGCTATATGGGAACATCCTCACAAAGACTATGTAAAAATTAACTTCTATGGGGTTGTGAAAAGCAACCTAGGTCATACTAGTGGTGGGGGTCTCATTAGGGACAATAGATGTCAGGTAGTAGTTGCATATGTTGAGGATCTAGGAATTACCACAAATCACCAAGCTAAAACAATGGAAATGCTTACATGCCTCTAAATTACAGTGAATTTATGTCTTAGAGAAATTGTTCTTGAGGGGGATTCCAAGAATATTATAACTTCCCTTCAAAAAGGGAAGCTAAATAATTCTAGCATTTTCCAAATAATTACAAATGTGAGGACTATTTTGGAAAACCTAGAAGAAATTCAAATTGAACATATTTATAGAGATGGAAAACAAAGTTATCGATAAAATGTTGAATATGGTAGTTTGATCTAAGAATTTCAAGGTCTGGTCATACACCCCCATGGAATTGAAAGAGATTATAAGAATTGATAATGAAGTTAGCAAATAAAGAGGGTAGATCAAAGTAGAATACTTATTAGGATCATGCAATAAAGGATTTAAGCACACTAAATTACATTGCTATCAATGGTTTCTTTACCAGTTATGTAAATCATTGAGCACTGCATAAGCCTTATCAAATAAAAGGATAGCAAGAGGGATATTATCGTAACTTCTCCATTAGTAGGTTTAGCCCAGGTTTATTTTATTTACTAAGATAGTTCTATCTTGCATTTTTTTAATCTTCTCTTATTTTTTTCTTGTACATCCTTTGAGCTCTTTGTGAAGGGTTAGGGTCCTTCAACCCCTTTTTTATCAATACCAAAAAAATATTTATTTTTATAAAAATGATTCTTATCTTAAATAGGAGTGAAAGAGTGAGGAATATCTTGATGGCATGGCCCAACATGAGGGTTTTTTTATAGTTTGATGTTTACTGATAACAATAGTTAGAGATGTAATATTTTTGTAAAAATATTCTTATCTTAGATAGGGATAAAAGGGCAGGGACTAGTTTCACAATAAGACCTAACATTCTATGACTTTTGGTATGGAATTGCATATCAAGTTTGGTATTTTTTAAGGCCAACTCTTTTCCTAAAGGTGTTTTAATATAAAAATATTTTAAATAAAATATTTATAACCATAATTAAAGCTTTATGTTTCTTTGGTTGACAACCTCTTTAATATTAAATTTTTATTTTTTAAATTTAAATAAAATTCTCATGATTACAAAGCATAATGTTAGTTTTATATATTTTGCATCTTATTTCACATGTTCAAAATATGATTATAATAAGGACCCTAAACCCTATATATAGTAAATGTCTATCCTTTAATTTTTTAGGATAAAAAGTAATTACTACTAGTAAAAGTAAATATTTGTGTATAACATTAGCAAAAGTTGCACCTCAAAATGTTACATACCTTTTATTATAACTCTAATAGGATTAGAAGGCTCTAAAAATGCCATAAATTTAATTTTTAGGAGATTTTCCTTGAACTTCATGTTGACTTTCACTTCTCTACCCTATCTAAGTGAATTGCTTGGCTATATTGCGTGATTCACTTGATTTTGGAAGCTATTTGATCACATTATAAAGTTAAGAAAATATCTCCATGAGCAAATTGACACTTTTATTGGGAAAATTGTTCTTTTGAGCTAATCGACAAGTTTTGCAAGCAAACCATAGCATTTCAAAAAGTCAGCAAAATTGGGGATTTTGTTAAGTTTTCTATCACTTGGTCCTTTTTGTTGTCCCTTGGTCCAATATGCACAAAAAATTATATATTGCTCAATTACTATATTTATGGTGACATCATGGGGTGAAAAACATGGCATAGAATTCAAGATCCTACCTCTATCCTTGGGTGTAAAGTTTACAAAACTAGGATACTCAATGTAAAATTAAAAAAATATTATTTTTTCATGGTGCTTTTGGCTCCCCCTAGACAATATTGGATTGTAAGAGGTTCAAAAGCTTCTACTATTTCCCATCATCAATAAATTGCATGGTCATGAGGTATTTAGATTCCCCTATTATGTATTCAAAAGTATTTTTTAAATAGTTTTCCCCTTTGGATGTCACCTCATTTAGTTAAGTATAAATTGAATTAATATTTTGTATCAATCATGGAAAATATGACATCATCATCTAGGATGTATTTCCTATCATCAGTAATATTTAGAATTTTAATAGTAATCAACCTCTAAATTTATTCTTCCATTTCTTGGACTAGGTCTCTAAGAGATGTTAGATCTTTCTTATGAATCTATAAGTTTTTTGGTTATATGTGATTTATTGATTCTTTATACCATGTATTTAGGATTTATCCTACGTTTTTTTACCTATTTTGAGGTTATCAATGTAAGGAGTTCCAAGAAATATTGTCTTTTTTCCCTTGAACAAAGTTGCTCTTCCACTAGTCTTATGATGTTTTTGGCTATTTCAAAACTTTCTCCTATAGAGGAGGTTATATCAAAGAAATCAAATATATTTTTTATTTCCTCCTTGATCTTGTCCCATAAGTCTTTGTCTACCTTAATATCTTGTGCCAAGTTAGAATCAACCTTTTTTTTATATTAACCTTAAGGCTTATAGCTCTTTTATCTATGGGTATTTATTTTTTATATATTTTGGTAGCTTTCTTTTCTCTTTAGTCATTTCTTACATGATTTGTTTATACTATGCAAGCTAGGTTTTGAGTTCTTGCACTTGATTCTTCATATAATCTTTCTGTACCATCTCCTTCTAAGCCCCTCATAATCTTATTTGATTTGGTCCCTCTTAGATTTTACTTTTTCTAGTTTTATTTCTAGCCTCCAATACCTAAGTTGTATTGTATCATCCTTAGCTACTAGTTTGGTATATTTCACTGTCACATCTAATGTGAGATAGTTCACCAAATATACCATTTAATATGGATCAAATTTTCCTAGGTCTAATTACAACACCCTAGTAGTTAAGTCAGCTGGGGTTGATGCTAGTTTGGAGTACTCAATTTTTGTAGCCTTTGCAAACCATACTTTATCCCCTTTTGTTTCATATTCACGAGTAGAATAGTACTAAATATTTAAAGGTTTTTCTCTTTATTCACTTGTACTCCTTTTTCCACCATTTTTCTTCATTCAAAAGGATATCTATTACCTTTTCAACCTTATATTATTTATCTTGATATGCATAACTTGGCCTAGGTCCTTAAAAGGTATGCATGGATAGGGGAGCTCATGTAGACTTGAATTTGTGTGTATAAACAATGTGTGTGGTTTCCTATAAAATAAGTTGCCTCACATGAGATGGAGGGTGAATGGAATTGGTTGGAATATTGAGAGATAAAAACTAAGTGGTGATTGTAAGAATGGAGGTGTAAGTGGGAGGATGGGGTTATGATGCCAATCTATCTAGGGTATCCATAAGATTCATCATGATATGTGTAACTATGGGATGTGATACATGGAACTATGCAAATTGAAACTATAATAAGGAGATGGAGGTGGTCTTGACCATGACAATGATTATGGAAGATAAAGTTCTTCTTAGTAACTTGTATTGCAAACAGTACCTAGGAGATACATGGGTTATGTTAGTGGAGTATGGGAGAAGTGCAAAAAAAGAATAGGAAATAGAAAAAATGGGGATAGAAGAAGAAGAAGAAGAAGGAATAAGAAGAGATAAAGTAGTTGGAATAGATAAATAAAGAGATATACTAGAATGAGAAGATGTGATGCCAAATGGTGAGTGGATATAAGGGTAAATTGAAGTAGTCATGGCCATTATAATGACTTATCCCTAGTGTGAAGGAGATATTTCTTGAAGTATTTTCCTCTCTTATTAATGGGTGTCTTTATCCCTTTGCTATTTTTTATTGCTATGGGCATCTCACTGAGTTTTTTCCTTTGATTATCATCTCTAGACCACTAAAACTAATTACTTCTAGGGTGGAAGATGTAACTTAGATATTTATCATTGGCATAACTTGTTTTCTAATCTTATACTTCTATGGGGATAAGGATTATGTTTCTATTGTTACCTCTATAAATATCTTTACCTTTTTTCTACCATTAGAATGCATTTTATCCTAGATGGAAAATAACTAAGTATCAAATGGACCATCTCTTATGGATTTGGTCATAATACCATTATTGTACCTCATTTCCTATCGTGCCAAAGTTTTCTTGTCCAAGCACCCCATATTTTTGATATCCCTTAAGTTATCACTTATCTATCACCCTAATTTATGATATAATATTTCTAACATGTTAAGTATAAGATTAAAATTATTTATTTTCTTTCTTAATTGATGGGTCAAAGGAAAATAAAGGTATTCCTTTAGTTATAAATTTATAGTCAGTATTTAGATGTATTCTCGTATGACCAATCTATATCTAGGTTAGGATCATAACCACTGACCATTTAGAATACCTTTTAGATCTACTAGACAGTCCTAAGTATGGTACAAGTCATTCAATTTTATCATTTATGCATTATTAAAAATAATACTATTATAAATAGTTTTACTCTTTTAGAAAATGTCACCCTTTTAATAAGAGCATAACTTTGTGAGAGTGACATTTCTTCTAGAAAGCACCACTATCTCAAAAAAAATCTAGGTATGTGTTCTTGAAAAACACAACAAAAAGAAAATGGATTTTAAATATTTTTTGTTTTTGTCTTGATTAGTCATTTATAAAATTATTAGCTTAAAATTTGGTATGGTTAATAAAAATAACTATATTAGCTAGTGATATCAACAACATGATTTCAAAAAATCAATTGTTATGTATGTAACACCAATTAGACCATTTTGTATTACTTCCAAGTGACTAACATGATAAAATATATATGAAGTATGCATAAGACATAAATTTATCTTCTTCCCTCTAGATTCACTTGGCCCTCATGTGTTGGATTACCCCTTAATTCTTTTAATCATATCCTCTTATATGATTCTTAGTATAAATTGATATCTGATTATTATACAAAGAAAAAATCTTTTCTTTGGACCTAAATTAGGTTTTATCCTTTTATAATGAGTCTTTATCTCAAGGTCAATATGGGATTACTATCAACCAAATAAAATTTCTTTAATCAAGACTCCTTTAGGAAACCTCCCAAGGGAGAAATCAAAGGAGAACATTCAAGTACCAAAGACATTGAAAAAAATTAAGGAGGAATGATATTTCTCAAGAAAAACATCTTTATCAAAGAGTTTTGATGTTAAATGTTAATACCATATATGTTTAATACAATATTTCCATCATATCTTAATACATTTTTCTGATCTCTTATGCTTTATTGAATTTATCTATTAACACTTCTAACTATTTGAGTTATATTAATTTACTCCTAGATATATTATTCTTTTGTCTCATTAAACTATCACTCTATACCTCTTTCATACCTAGATTATTCTCTCTTGTCAATAAATTTAAATTCATCCTATTATTCTTCATATTTAAACTTATTACGTAGGGGTTTTTCTAGATTTTTATTGGCGCTAGTGTCACCTTTGCATGCATATTATGTTCCTAGACTCATCTAAATTTAGGTAAAATACCAATACTTCTATAATAGTATTCTTCATAAATTATTTTCCATAACCTAAATATTTTAGGTATTCCTATTATTCTAAATATCACTTATAATGACCTCACTTTCTATATTATAGTAAATAGAATATCCGCTAATATTCATAGAGAGTATAGTAAATACAAGAAAAATATTGAGCATATATAGTATATCCAATGCCAATTCTAAGTCAATAAACTAGCAAGAAGTACCAAAGGCATCTTGACAAATATTGCTAACAACAAATTGGAGAAAAATTTTAGCTTCATTTTAAAACAATTAACTTCAAAGCTTACATCATATGATTTAGTATATTTACTATAGAACTCATACTGTTGTAATCCATGTGAAATACACTTTCTTTGAACATTTTTTATTACAATAATTGTATTTCATCTAGTATTAAATATAAACATTTTGTTCAAACTTACTACCTCTACTAAATACATTATTTAGGATGGAGTAATTTTAGACTTCAAAAATAAATCTTGATTTTAAAATTTAAACAATATATATGATTGTGGATACTCAAACTAACACATAAATAATTAAGAGTTTATTATATTTTGAGAAATCAAGACAGGTAAAATTGTCCATCAACAAAGAGATCTCCCTCAAATTTAAAAGGAATAATAAATTGTAATCTAGTTTCAACTCTAAAATTAGCAAGATCCATTATCTTTCAAAAGTATATGATAAAATCACCTAGCTCAATTCCTTAGAGAATTTCACTATCCATTACATATGACACCAACATTATTAAGCCTAAGATCCAACCACCATCAACCTATAATTAGTAGGCACAAATGCTAGCAGCATTACCACTAATGGGTGTAATGCTAACACCACTTCAAACACTAGGCTTTGTTTTTATATGCAATCTAACACCTTATGCCAAGGGCATTGATAGTGGAACATGAACCATTAATAGTTATGTGATTACCACATCTTTTTTTTTGCTTTCCAATTTCTCTTTACATTCTTCCTTTACATATGTGACTTCCATGAATGTTGGCAAGAGAGACCAACATTTAAACAGTAGACATTCATCCAAAATATTTTTTATAAATTTATACATATAAAGTAATTGATTTATTTTTCTATATAGTTTTACTCGTATTCTCTATTCATTAATGTAATAATTTTTGAATCAAATGTACCATTATAAATCCACAAATTATCATTTTAAAAGTATTATGTATTCTATAAAAGCATTTTATTTTTTATTTAAATAGTTTAAAAGTAATTGATGATTAATCATATATATATAATAATTTTCAATATATTGATATATTAGAGCATTTCCTTAGAGTTTAAATTTTTTAACAAACGATAACTAATTATTTTTTATGTTTTGGTTAGATAATTTTGGTATTAATATAATTTAATAATTTTATTATATAATATAAATAATATATTAAACTTCATTAAAAGTAAATAATAATTAAAATAATAAAAATATACTAATTATTTATATTTTAAATGTTTTAAACAATTTTGGATCAAAATAAATATATTTTTTAATATTTTTATTATAATTATATTAAAAAATATAGGTAATTATTTCACTCTACAAATATTAAAAATATACATAAAATGGACCCTGCATATATGAAGCAATGACCATATTATCATGGTATCTTTGCAATGTTACAATAAAATATAGTATTAAAGCTTCCACTAAAAATGAATTCTAGTAAACTTTTATGACTCAATCATTCTCACTAGGAGTTGTTATTTCTTCTAGGAGTTATTGGAGGTGTTATTTCATCCAGGAGTTATTGTAGGTGTCACCAATTTATATTGAAAATCTGTATTAATCATTTTTTTAAATCCTATAGGGTAGGTGGGTGTGTCGTGTTGAGGGTTGCACACTCCAAATTAAGAGTGTTGAAATTAAGAGTGTTGATCTAATCTTATAACCTAAAAGCGTTTACTGTTGTTTATAACTTGTAATTTAATTTAATTTTTAATTAGAAATGTTGGTCATAGAAACTTAAGACCATGAGGGTTATTTTTTTTTGCTATGTTATAAAAAATATTATTATCAAATTATTGTATTATGGTGTTGTATTAATTTTTTAAAATATATAATTATCATATCTGTTATATAATTTATCGGAAATGATCACGTTGAGTTTAAAATTAATTAAAATTATTTTTTATTTTTAAATATAATATATTTTATTTTAGTTTTTAGAATATAAAATTTACATTTATAATTAATATATTTTAATGTTTTTATGCATTATATTAAGGAATAAGAAAATAAATACTTAATCATAATTATCAAATTATTGTATTATGGTGTTTTATTAATTTTTTAAAATATATAATTATTATATTTATTATATAATTTATGGGAAATGACGTTGAGTTTAAAATTTATTAAAATTATTTTTATTTTTAAATATAATATATTTTATTTTAGTTTTTAGAATATAAAATTTACATTTACAATTAATATATTTTAATGTTTTTATGCTTTATATTAAAGAATAAGAAAATAAATACTTAATCATAAGAAATTACGAAACCTCGTGACCTAACTACGACTCACGCTTATGAATTGAAATAACAAATACAAACAGTTTAACAATGATATATTTTGTGTAGGATAGTTTTATCTTTTATAGTTGGATTGAAAACACCTTAATTAAATTAGTCGGCATAATAGTGAAGAATTTAAAACCCTAAAGAGAATATTCATGTTTGTATGGATGGAGTCATATACCATCCGAGTATGGTTGTACAACCATAAATATATGTTTATTATATCGTTAATTATTATATATGTTTATATATACTAAAGATTTAAAAGATATTTTGAAAAAAATAATATCTTAATATTGTGATTATTTATATAAAGTTTTCTCTTTTTTAAAACATCTTACTTTCTATATTTTTAACAAAATTGTTTTTGCGGTCAAGAGTATAATATTATATTTCAACAAAATATCTCCCTCTATACATACATATAAACCATATGATGATATTCACCTACCTTAACGCTAGGGAACAACACAATGGTTCGGGTTTTGGATTTTTTTTGGGAGGTCAAAGGTTCAAACCCCGGTGTGGGTGAGTGGGTGAGGAGTGGGCTAGGGTTTGCACATAGTACCACAACCATTGCATGTAGAAATCTTAGCATAGGTGAAGTGAATGCACAAGACATACACACAATGGATAAGAGAAATCACCAAGGGCATATTGGCCCATGGAGGAGATAAAACATGGGATAACCATAGGATGATGGTGGGATGATTGGTAGAGAAACTGGTATAGAAACTGGTATAGAAACTGGTATAGAAATTTTTTTCGGTAAGTAGTCCTAGAAACAAACAAAAGAGGATGGAAATAATGTGAATATATATAGTTACATCATCTATATCCAAAGAAAGTGATTACAAACAAGCATGACAACCTATGCATAAAGGATCACAACAATTTTTAGGTTATAGCACAATATAGTAGGTAAAATTCCTAACACAAAAATAAATAGCCCCAAGGGAATAAGAGACCAAGAACCCATATCTAGGGAGTAGATAAACGGAAAATGAAGTTTGTACAAAAAATTTAAATGGAAGCAAAGCTATCCAAACATAATATTCAAGCTCATCTAAAAGGACTAGCCATAGTAACACTTATGAAAGTGAAAGATAATGGGAAGATACCTCAAAATATAAGCTTTAATGATGCCCTTCGAGGAGGCCAAGCCTAGGAAAGAGGTATTAAAAATATAAGAATGCTAAGAAGAACATTGAGGATGTCAAAGGTGGATCCAAGGAAAATGGAAATGAGATGCATGAGAGCAGTAGATGAAAGAACAAAAATGCAAGATATCAAAATATCAACGAAGAAAATATTGATGGGGTAAAGCAGTAACAAAGGAGAATTAAACCAAATGACAATAATGAAAGAATAAAGAAGAAAATAAAATAAATGGAAGAAGTAGCTCATTATATGGAACCACCAATAGAACATTGATACCCTATACAAAGGTATCAAAAGCTATGGGGGTGAACTAGGAATATAGTAAAAAGGTGAAGGTAGACACATATCAGAAGGTGGGAAGAAATTCCAACCAACATCATGTTGTGAAAGAAGATGAAAAATTAATTGAGGAAGGTAATGTTATAAAACTTACCCACCCTTTTAACACGTGTTACTAATGAAATTCATTACATGAAATATTAGAGGATTGAAAGGAAGTCCTAAAGAAAATGAGATAAAAATAATGATTTAGATAAATCAACCATAAATGGTCTTCCTCCAAGATATAAAGGTATATTTTAAGGAAATGGATATAATAAAAAAATAATATGGCAATCTAGTAAAGTAGTATCATTGAGTTCCCAAGGAGCTTCAATGGGATTTACATGCTTGTGGAACCTCAAAGAACTAGTGGTACACTATACTAGGGTTATACATATTAGCGAATATTCACAAATTGGGTGAATATTAGGATTTCCAAAATTGGAAATTGGCAAATAATAGAACCCTCGACGTTGGCTCATTTGCTTAAAATTTTTGAGATCAACATTTTCTTATGGTCAATTCACCACAATATATATCCAAATATAGGTATATTTGTACTCGTTGAAAAGCTCTTTTTGATCCTGATCTAATTGTGGTACCTATATAAATTTATAAGGTGATTTAATAGGTCAAAATTTACCACAAATATGACCATAATTTTTAGGGCTTCAAATACCCCAAATTTTGGTGCGAATATGATTGATTTGATTTTCTTAGGATACACCTTGATTTCCCTTGATTTTGATTAGGATTCGCAATATTTTTACAAGTACATTTTGAGTCCAACCCCTTATGCATAACCCTGTACTATATGGTTGGCTAAAAAAGAATTGATTATGTGTGGTAGCAAAAAATATATAATATGACCAAAAAATTATCTATCTAAAAGTATATACCCCAAGAACCATTGAAGAAAAGAGGAAGCTATGGAGGGACATAGATTATATGTTTTCATAAGTTTTTGGAGCATGGATATTTTTGGGAGGATTTCAACACAATTCTTTCTCTAGGAGAGAATGTTGTTGGAAACAAATCTCTAGATGGATGTTAAAATATCATGAGGGAGTACATGTGACACCTGCATCTCATAGATATTAAACTTTACAATGGTTTCATGACTTGGTCCAATATGATATTGGGATAAATTTACATTTTCGAAAGACTAAACAAGTTCTTGGTATTAGAAAATTTCTTAATACATGGACATTTCCCAAAGGTCAAAATCTTAAATAATGTAGGGTCAGATTATTGGTTTGTAATGATAGAAGTATGAAAACTAATCTAAAAAAATTTCTATTTAGCTATAACTCATGTGGATCAGAGATAAATAATTCAGGCCATGAATGCAATAGTGGTGGTAGCAAGGGAAATTGAGACATGGCACATTAATTTTTTATTTTTCCAAATGACTACAATATGTCGAAAATAAAATTAGGAGATGGAATTAGAAGGAATTTGGGGATGTCATAAAAAAGAAAAATTAATTTATTAAATGAATGGAGGAGCTGAATGATTATATAATAAATGAGGATCTCATAGAAACTAGGGCCAAAATAGAACTAGATCTCACAAACCAAAATAAGAAATGGAAAAAAAGGGAGGAGCTATTATGGAAATAAAAATCTAGAATCAAGTGGCTAAGAGAAGGAGACAGAAACAATAGATTTTTCCACTAGTCCCTTTTAACCTAGAGAACATATAACCTCATATCTTCTATTAAAAAGGAATAAGGGGATATGATTCACACATGGGAGGGAATGAACTATATAAAAATTAACCTTTTTGTAATTTTTTTTATGGTTGACACCCTGGATACATTAGGTCAATAAAAAATGCTATAGAAGATACCCAAAATCATTACAAGAGAATAAAATGATATACTAAATGCAGTAGTAACAATGCAAGACTTGTAGGAGGTAGTGTTCAAAAATTAAAAAGGAAAAAAATCTATGTCTAGATGGGTTGAATTCTACAAAGAATTTTGGGATATTGTGCAATAAGACCTTTCAGAGGTGGTAGAAGATGTGATAAAAACCAAGGAATATCAAATAAAATTAACAAAACCGACATAGAACTAATACCAAAGGTAAGGTAAATAAAAAAAATAAGTGGATACCAAGCAATAGCATTATGTAATGTTTTATTGAATATTATCACCAAGATCACCGTTGAGAGGCTAAAACCACTTTTGAACAAAATAATATCCCCTAAATAAAGTGTATTTGTATAGGATAGATAGATAATTTATGAGATAGTGCTTTCCCAAGAAGCAATATATTCTATGGAAGCACAAAATTCCCCCATTATTTTTTATCGAACTAGATCTATCTAAATACTATGACAAAGTGGATTAACACTTCTTAATCTAGGTAATGAGGCAATTTAGGTTCTCTAAGGAGTGGATAAACTAGATTAAAGGTTGTATATAATCGGTCCTATACTTACTTATAATCAATAGATATCTCATAAATATATTCCCAACATCAAGAAGTATTAGACAAGGGGATCCCCTCTCCACATACCTATTCATTATTCTAGCTGAATATCTAGGGAGAATATTGGCTAAGAACAAAGATACTAGTACATTGGAGGGATTCTTAGTTGCTAATGAAGCTAAACCAATCAACCATTTATAATTTGTTGATTATTCCACATTGTTATACAATTAAAGAAGTAGTTAGAATAAAGCAAATTTTACACTATTTTACCAAGGAAATAGGCCAAGTGTTGAATAATGATAAATATAAAGTAATTTTCTTCCATTATTCACCTTGATAAGAGACCTTGGTACTAGACCAACCTAGTTTTTGAAAAAAATCACTCTTAGTTATCTATTTGGTGGGTCCTAATAAAAAATAATAGCTAAAATGAGGATTGGGCATGGTCAATAGATAAAATTAACGGTAAAATTAGCAAATGGATAAACATATGGTTATCATTAGGAGGTTGTATTACCTTAATCAATTCAGTGTTACAATCTATCCCCATCTACGTGTTGTCAATTTTGGATATCCCAAATTCAATGCTTCAAGAACTTGATAACATAGGTCATCGATTTCTATAGATGGATTCTAGGAAGGAAAATAAATTGACCTTGGTAAAGTGAAAAACTCTATGTTTGTTAAAATATGAAAGGGAACTAGGTTTTAGATCTACAGTAAAAAATAACAAGTGTTGGTTGCAAAAGTGTACTAGAGAATGATTAATAGTCTCAATGCACTATGGGCTAGAAATCTGTGAGTGAAGTATATAGAGAACAAGACCCTAATAAATACTATGTGATATCAGTTGTCTAATAGAGGTTTCCCTATTTTAGTGATACTCAATATAGGAGATAAAGTGATCAAAAAAAGGTTGTTTTAGATAGTTAATAATGGAAAATACACAATTTTCTTACTAGAATTATCACATGGACATCCTCCTTTAGTGACTCAATATCTAGATTAGATCCTAGTTATGGAGGAGCTAATTAGAAGGTAATAGATAAAATCTATAAATTCTCCAAGGACCAAACATGAGGATCAAAAGTTAGAAGATATTGGATTTCATTAAAAGAATGACCAATCCAACTTACAAAGAAACTAGCAAAGGAGATTGACCTAATCATACAGATGAGATCATTATAATGGTCCTCCTCTATGAGGAGGATCAATTTGGATGGAATAGTAGGACTACAAGGGTGTATATAGTAGCATAGAGATATAAAGCATTGTGCCCTAGCATTGCTCAAATGAACTAGGATCTATTCACACAACTCTAGATGTACAAGTTACAACCAAATATTAGGTTATTCAATTGGTGACTCCTCCACAAAATGTTACTCATAGGGGATAAATTATTGAAGAGGGGAGTCTATAGACGTTTCAAATATACATTGTATATGGAGGAGATAGAAACTTTAAATCATATTTTTATAGAATGCCCCACAACAATGAAGCTATGGAAAATATTGGCATCTTTTCAAGGTCTGCATTCAACCAATAGTCAATATATAGAAGATATTTGGAGAGGATGGAAGAATCAACAAGGGGTAGATGGTTATGTTGGGCAAATAGTGTGAACAAGGATGATGATCCTGTGTTGGAACATCTAGAATAAGTAAAATTGAATGATCTTCAAACAAGATATTAGAGACATCCATACTATGTGGGTGAAGACCATATCTAATATAAGAGAGACTATCCAATTTGTGCTAAAGCAAACAAAAACATTATATTAGTGATGGGAGAAAATAGTGGCATGATTCAAGATCAATCTCTAAATGGACATAGCTAGAAGAGTCAAACCACGAGAGAAAATAATGGATAGAACCTGAAAATGGTAGTGACCATCACTAGGATTTGGAAATATCAATATAGATGGGGTATGGAGGAGTAACTTGGGTAGGGCCAGTTATCTAGGGGGAATAAATAGACTACCATACGGTACTCAACATTCACATTTGGAATATAGTGATAGTGGAGGCAGACTCTTAGTTATTGATTAACTAGCTTAAATCCCCATTGAGAATCAAGAATCCTGGTTGGAGAATTTAGAGGATTGTAGAGAAAATCAAACGAATATAAAGCAGTTTTGTAGAGGTGATAAAAAAATCTTATACCAAGAGAGTAGCATAAGGAAATTTATGGTATGAGAAACTAAACTTTGGATAAGGGAGACTTCATTTGTTGTGGCACCCTCCTAAGTGGTGGGCATAGGAAATAAGGAAAGAGCTTTTGCATATTCAATATATTAATAATAAAATTCTTGGTAATGTGTAGAGATTTTGTTTTTTTGACACCTTTTCATTGATAAGGATTTTGGTTCTTAGTACAATGGTTGAAATAGAACAAATTAATGTATCCTATATCAAAACATGAATAAAAAGCTTAATAACATGAAAAGGCCAACAATATAATATAATTTGATATAATTACTTTTTACCAAAATAAAAATAAAATAAAATAATATTTTATAATTTAAATATGTTTAGTTGTAAAAATCCTAGATAAGTGATGAGAATGTTTATTACGTAAAAGTTATAATTCAAATTACCTTTTGCTGTAGGTGCGTATAACACTACAACAAGAATAAAAAAAGTAAACTTATACACTTATACACCATCCGCCCGTCTACTTTCCTCCATTAATTATAATTCATTGTTATAATTAGATCTATTTATTTTCTTGTTACCTTGCTGCTTCATTTAATTTTAATATTTGCAATAAGAGAGCTCGCGTGCTTATACCTTGTACGACGCAATAAAAGGAAAAGAAAACTTATGGCACCTTATTTTTAAAAAGTTGCTGTGAAACAATTTAAAAATTAGGCATCACCTCCCCATTATAAATTCGTTAACAATGTAAAATATTTCAATTTTGAAGCATAATTTCTCTTACATGCAAAGCAACAACGGATACAACAATATATAGATCCAGTACACTTAATTTTCACATTGTGTACATTTATAAAAATTTTATGTGAATTTATTTACAAACCGAGAGGATTATACTTTGGAAATATTACAATCAGTATTATTATTCCACTTACAGTGAGCGCATTATACTTTGGAAATATTACAATCAATATTATTATTCCACATACAGTGAGAGCATTATACTTTGGAAATATTACAATCAGTAGTGTATCTGTGGTATGTCTACTCTCAATCACGATATATTTTGTTCGAAAGGATGCAGAATCTCTTATTCGATTCAAGGAAGTAGTTTGAGAGGTCTCATCATCGCGTTATCCTCGTGATCCAAAATCTGCAATTCCAAACCAATACAATCAATAAGCATTCTCAATCACACCCACACATCAAATTAAACAAATTATGAAGGAAAACAAAAATAATAATAATAGAAAAGAGAAAACGACGTACATGACAGTGGTAGACATAGCCCGGGTCATCACTGGCATTGAAGGGATATGGACCGCCAGAACCCAACAGCGAGAAATCCACATGGATGGTAGTCAAATACCCAGGCGACATCTTGTATAAATTTTTCCACCAGCTATCCGGACCAGCAACCGCCATCGTTTTCCCCTTTGCATGGTTCTCTACACGGCATTTCACCGCGTCGTTCTGCTTCTCCATACAGTGCTTGAACTCCGTCAATTTCAAAGTCTCCCTGTCCTCAACCACGACAAACAAGGCGAGATGGATATGCAGACGACGATTTTCCTTTGTGAGATTGATAACGTACAACACCTCGCCAGATGCTTCGGCGTCTCGGTCGCGGAGGGCACCAGAAAATTTAGTAGCATTCGCATTCACTTGGATACGTGGATTGTTGTATAACGTAGCAGGATGAAGGATTTTATTTATTTTTTATCAAATTACTTACTTGACGTATAAGTTCAGTCCTGCGGGACATGAGTGGTTTGTTGTATAACGTATTAGACGTATTTGTTATATAACGTGGCTGCATGAAGGTTTTTATTTTATTTTATCAAATTAGTTACTTGACGTATAAGTTCCATTCTGCGGGACATGAGTGGATTGTTGTATAACGTATTAGACGTATATGCCTCAAGAATGCCTTGTGCCTCAAGAATGTATACTCGACCTCATCTGTTTGAAGTGTAGTGGTAGGTATAGAAATTTCGCTTTTGTCATAAGTTGACTCCTTGCCAATTACACCATTGGCGCAGACACGGAATGAAATATTATTATTATTATTATTATTATTATTATATATATATTTTAAAGAAGATGCACATATGGTATTCAAGTTTATATATTTTAAAAGTAGAATAAAGAGATTATAAACAAATGTTTTAAAGAACGATGGGTGTGTACACAACATTTAATTATTATATTTAATAAAAGGAAAAAGTCCACATTTGAATAAATTAATTATATGAAAACATTATACTAAAAAGTAAACTTGATAAAGGAAAAAATAAACTTCTTAACATATTAACAAGGTTTTTAATCATAGAAAAGTAGTTTTGAAAATATTTTAACAGGATAAAGATTAAAATTATATATATCACTTAAAAATATAATAAAAGGTACAAATATTTAATAGATTAATATGCAAAAGCAAAGAAAATAGGATAAAAATCGATTATAATTGTTTATATGTAAATCCTAAATATTGTTAAAATCTATTAGACATGGTTTAGGAAAGCATTTAGAAAGCTAGTGGATACTTTGTAATATTGGCAGCAATAAATAGGATTTTCATGCAAGATGATCTTGTAAAAAGTCATTCGATCACCCTTAAAATACATTCTATGTAATAATAACAATAAAAGCATGGAATAATTGTTTACTTCATTGTGTTTTGTTAGTATTCTATGTAATAATAACATTAAAAGCATGGAATAAGTGTTTACTTCATTGTGTTTTGTTAGCTACTATTGGAAGAATCTAATAAAACTTATAGTTGATGTTGGATGGACCCAACACTTTTAATCTTATCTAACAAGGGAATTTAGATAGTGTGGAACATGTCAATATCATAATTTCCTAGGATCACTTACTTTAAATGAATGTATGCACTTTTTATGGCAAAGAAAGAACCATTAAGAAAAATTGAAACCTTGCTTTTAATTTTTGTTTTTTAGGATATTATAAATATAAATGAGATTAGGATTGAGGTTCCCATGTAGGAAAATAGGGAAAGGATAGTCATTGCTTACACAAAATATATGTTGGCCACTTCCAACAATAATGGAGATCTATATTCTTTGGTTAGAAAACTTCAAATTGCTTGAACCAAGGCATATTGTAACTTGCAATCATGGTGGACTCCACAACCATTATTCAAATTATCTCAGATAGAACTAATACATTTCATACTTAGAGGTCTTCTATATGACAGTCTTGAATACCTATTCTTTTTTAGCTTACAACAATCATGATTGCAGGGTTATGCATAAGGGGTCAATCCCAAAATGTATTTATAAAAATTTGGTAAATTAGTTTCTAAATCCAGGCGAATAGTATCCAAAAGCATGTATAAGGTTCACTATTATTAGGAATAATATTGAAAATTTAAACTTAAAATGGTCAAATTATTATAAAATTGGGGTGAATCGACCCAAAATAAAATTTGCATCCGAAATTTTTTGACTAATGGGCCCTAGTAAAGGATACCAAATATTAGCTAATTCTAAATTTTGAAAATCCTAATTTTGGCCAATTTGGCGATAAATAGTTGCTATGCATAACCCTGCATGATTGTATCTTGATAAAAATAAGGTAAGAAAATTTGGTATAAATTTAAATACCAATATACTAACAAAGAGGTTGTCCAAAATAGAAGTTTTCTATTATCTATTGGTTAAGAATAAAATATAATTATGTCATTTTTCAAGAAATATTCATGTCACACTTCATAAAGACTTCAATTTAATGCAAAAAAAGAAACAAAATGTTTATTTTTTAATGGGATAATCAAATATTTCCAAAACATAAAGTCATTAAACTTTCTATAAGCATAGTTTTCAATCTAAAAAATAATATTTTTGCCTATTAGAATTTTAGTCAAGTGTTAAACTAGAAAGCATATTTGATGATTACATCATTCCAATCAAGGTGGACTCCACAACCTTTATTCAAATAATATCACATAGAACCAATGAGATATAGATACATAGAGGGTTTCTATAGGATACTGTTAAATACATATTCTCTTTCAATTTTTTTTGAGTAATACTTCTTATACACATCCACCACAACGATTGAACCTGGGTCACATCATCGATAATATTTCAATTTACAATTTACAATAATATTGGCTATTATAATAATCTTAGGGATTGGATAGGGCTTCTATTCTCTTCCAATTTACAATAATCTTGGCTATATTTTGAGAAAAAATAAGGTAAAAATTTTGATATAAATTTGGATACCAAAATACTGACAAGGAGGTTGTCCAAAATTAAGATTTTTTGTTAGCTATTGAATAAGGCATAATTATGTAGGTTGTCAAGCAAGATTTGTGTCTCACTTCATAAAGATTTCAATTCAATGCAAAAGTAGAAAGTAGAAAGTTTAATTTTTAATAGATATCTCACGATAAAATATTACAAAACACAATATAATTTAACTTTGTGTAATCATAACTCTCAATCTAGAAAATAATATTCTTACCACACCATATTAGACCTTTAATCGAGTACCAATATAGATAGTATAAAGTTTACTATTTGATAGGATATTTTTTTATCATATTTATAGACTAAGTGAAATGACAATCTTTAGGAAGCTATAAAAAGGGAATAAGTAGGACAAAAGAAGATATATTATTGACACATCAATTACAATATATTGTTATTCTTCCAGGACTAATATTTTAGATGGAAATGATATGATAATGGAATTACAAGATGATAAAAATGAATAATTTTAATTGTATTCATAAAATTACCTGATCAACCCTTAACATAAAGCAATTATGTACTATTATACATTAGTATGATCATAGTAGTGAAAATTGGCAAAAAATCCCGATACGAATCAGAAAATCATGATTCTATGAAGATATGATTAAAAATGCATTGAAATCGGCATTTTTGAAAAAAATCACCGATTTTTTTTGAAAAAATTAGAAACGTGATTTTTTCGAAAAAATTAGAAACGTGATTTTTTCGAAAAAATCATGATTTTTTGGCAAAAAATCGCCCACAAAAAATCATGATTTTGTGGCAAAAAAATCGCCTATGACCACATGGGTAGAGAAAAATCTATAAAAGGTGTTTTTTTTTTGCTCATTTCTTCCTCCAAGCTTTGAGAGAAACGTTTGCCTACCTCCTGCCACACTAAGGACAACACTAAAACACATCAAATATCCAGATTTGTCGAAGTTTGAAGGAATCTGCTAGTCACCAACAACCACCAAAAGCCACCAACAACGAATTGCATTGAAGTTTTAAGGATCCCGACAGCTACCAACAACCACCAAAAGGATTCATTTGAGGTAAGAAAACTGATTTTAGGGTTTAGTTTTTTTTAATTAGGGTTTAGTTGAATATTTTAAATTGAAACAATTTAACAAGTATGTCAGCAGCTAGGGTTTAGTAACTTGGGTTATTTTTTCATCTAGGGTTTAGTGAAAGTGAAACAAATATGAAATATGGGTTTATTTTTTTTAAACTAGGGTTTAGTTGAAAGTTGAACTAGGGTTTAGTTGAACTTGAAACAAGTATGCTAGTTCAACCTTCAAAGTTTCAAACTAGGGTTAAGTTTTTTTTAATTAATTGTTTGTTTAGTATTTGCTGTCTTAAATTTGTATGCAAGTGCATGTTTTCAATTGCTAACATTTACAATTTCAAACTAGGGTTTAGGGTTTAGTTTTTTTATTAATTATTTCTTTGTTTGATATTTGTTGTCTAAAATCTATATGCAAGGCAACAAGTGCATGTTTTCAACTGCCAATGTTTACAATTTCAAACTAGGGTTTAGGATTTACATTTTTTTTAAAGTAATTTTATCTAAATGTTTGTTATTTGTTATTATGTGCAACCACAAGAAAATGTCAGGGTCTAGAAAAAATATAAAAAAGATATAGCATGGAAGTATGGAGAAGAACAAAAAAAAGGGATTTTTTTTTGCAAATTTTGTAAAATTGTTATACCTGGAGGAATATACCACTTTAAATTTCATTTAGCAAGGAAACCAGGTGATAATGTTAGACTCTGCCCAATTGTGCCAATTGATGTTAAAATAGAATGCATGGCAATTGTCACTTCCAAAGCAGAAAAAAAGGAATTAAAGAAAATAATATTTGAAGCCATGTCAACCCCCTCTTCTCATCATCATACAAAAATTAGTGGGACCAACGCATTTGGATTTAGGGGATTTCATCAAGAAGGTTTGAGTCCATCAACTACACAAACACTAGCACTAGCAAGGAGTGGGATGGATGAGTCTAATTTTGGGGTAGGGACACAAGCCACACTTGATGGTATGACCTATTGGAACCATGAGAAGCATAGGGTATCTAGGAAGGCCATTGGTAATTTTTGGTATTTTTTGACCTTCCCTTCAATGTGGTAAGGTCTCCATACTGGTGAAGCATGGTGGATGCCATTGCAGCTTGTGGCACAGGATTTAGGCTGCCAACTTATGATGATATTAGGTGCCCTCTCCTTCAATAATTCAGGGTTGACATTAAGGCTATTCTTTATGGGTGGACCGATAGCAGGGGAAGGACATTAATTATTTTTTTGGTTTCTTCAATAGGAGTGGTATTCCTCAAGTCAGTGGATGCATCGGTGCAGGTTAAGAGTACCAAAATTCCTGTAGGGTTGTTGGGGTAATTTGTGATCAAGTTTGGGGTGGAGAATGTTGTCCAAGTCATCACGATCAATATAGTAGCATATATAGTAGCTGGTAAGCTATTGTAGGAGAGATTTCCCACCATTTTTTGGTCCCCATGTGCAACCCATTGTCTTGATTTCCTCCTTGAAGACATTGGTATATTTCCTTGGGTGTCTGAGGTTATACAAAATTCAAGGACAATTACAAGATTTATCTACAACCACTCTTGGGTCCTCAACCTCATGAGGCAATTTACTGGTGGGAGAGAGATAGTGTGGCTTGGAGTTACACACTTTGCAACATGAAGAACACAAACTTATACTGAGAGGGGGGGTGAACAGTATAAGAACACTATTTATTTTTTATTCCAATTCAATATTACGTTGTGTATAGATAATAATATCAATAGCAGTAATCAAAGCAATGCACAAAATACCATACACAATAGAGACACCACAATTTATGTGGTTCAGCCAATGTGGGCTACTCCATAGAGAAAATATTTTACTAAAAATTTCTCAATAAATATCTTTGGGAATCACTCCTAATTACAATGTTTATGGATCTCTATCCAAAGGAGATGTTGATCCCCTAATATCAAGTTCATGGATCTCTTCCACATGAGAACTCTTTTCCCTTCTATTCTGGCTATGTCATCTTCTAGAAGACTTTGTTTCTCTGCTAGACTGACTGATGGACCTCTCTCCACTTGAAGACTCCTCACTTAGGTTTTTCTTCAACTGTGCTGGCTACTATATCTCTATCCATTGAGACTCTATACTTTATACTCTATCACCTCCAAACCTTGATCAATAGGTTCACTAAGAACCTGCTCAATAGGCTCACATAGAACATACTTAACAAGCTCACACATAACTTGCCAAATATGCTCAAGCAAGCTCACCAAGAACTTACACAAATATGCTCTAGTAATATCATCAAGAACTTTCCCAAATCTTCTCTAGCAAGCTCACCAAGAACTTTCCCAAATCTTCTCCAACAAGATCAATAAGAACTTGTCCAAATATACTCTAGAAATCTCACCAAGAACTTGCCCAAAATTTGTCCACAAATCTATCCAAAAGTCTATCCATAAATATTTCCATAAATCTACCCCAGAACTGTCCACAAAGATTTCTCAAAACTATCCACAAATGCCTAAAGGCTGAATCAATAATGCTTAAGTAGCACTCAAATCGCATCCACAAATCTATCAAGGAAAAGCTCAAATATGAACTCAAAAATGAATGACAATGTACTCTTCAATGTATGAAAACATTGATCCACAATGATCTCAACTTAACTCAACTCAAATAAACTCATAGAAGCATAAAGAGCATTGTTAGAGACTCAATATGTTCTAGGCTCAATATCAACTCAACTCAAAAAGTTGTTTAGGATGAAAAACACTTACACATCACTTGACTGGCTTATCACCAAACTCAACTCATAGAAGCATAAAAAGAATTTCTAGAGACTCAATATGTTCTAAACTCAATCTCAACTAATCACCACAAGTGATAATTCTTCCTCACATAACCCTAGTTCAAGTATGTATCAACAAAATCAAATGTTTCCAATAATGCTCAACCACACATATCACATAAAAATTATACTCATATTCTTTTATAACTCATGTTATTTCACAACCGATGGGCTTCAACAACTGTGTTTATAAAACAAGGTTTAAACATAACTCTCAATTCAGAAAACCTTGAAGCATTCAACCAACCACTTTCAAAAAGGAAACCACAAACAACCTTTTTCTCTCCAATGATATTTCAGAAATCAACCATCGTATACAATAAATAGGAAAATGTGCCCATAGCTTTTATGAAGATGAAGAAACCCCTTTGGAAAATATGCCACATTCAACACACTTTGAAAAGAACAAAATAACCTTCACTTGAACCCTTTTACAAAAACATAAATATCTCTTTATGTACACCTTATTTCTCCTTCTAAAAAAAATAATCAAATAGCCCTCGAAATAAAATTTTCAACGATATATAATATGATATACTTCTAAAAGGAAAATCACCAGAAATATTTCCTTTCCACAACATGCACCATAAACCTTATCTCTCCTAGGGCAACCTTAGAAAAATAAAATATTTGGAAAAATTAATAACTTGCCTTTAACCTCAATAGGATTCGATCCCCTATCGCTGCCTCTACACCACTCAAACCACGGTGCAAACAACCATGTGATCCAACCACTCACATAGAAACCAAGAGTGCAAGACCTCCTTCTTGCTTCCTCTAAACTTGCCCTCAAAAACCACGTGCACAAAAGGTTCTCCCTTTTTACCTGTAGACACCAAAACAGCACCAATCCGATTATGTGACTGCAAACACTGATCGCTTTGACAAACACAGCCCCCAGGGCAGCCCTCAGAGGTTAAACAGTGGTCTTAACCACTTTCATAGCAATTTTGTGAGGTCAAGAAGCAATTTGGCACACTTGGACACTTTGCCCAGTATTCGTCTCACCCAGGGACGAATTCAAAATAGAATCCGTCCCACCCCAGGACGAATTTTGAATCCATCCCTGGGTGGGACGAATTCCAAGCTTAACGGGAAAAAAGGCAAATGGTGCCAAGTGGCAGCCCAGAACAGTCAGTTAAGGGCTCCTGCCTTGCACGCATGTGTAAGTGGACAGAGGGGCCGTTAGAGGACTGTTACAAAAAGCATTTATCAAAGTTCAAGTCAATGGAGGACTCCCCTCCCTCATGGGAAGACAAGACTGCCACATGGCGCCTATGGCCAACACTTGGCATTTGTGCTTCCCTCCCAAAAGAGACCCCTTGGGTCTATAAAAGGTGGGACTTTTCTCACCCAAAACATACAGGTTGAAGGAGTGTTCAAGCAACGAAGTGCTGCCGAATTGAAGACTCACTTGCATCCCCCTTGGTTCACCTTCCCACATCCACCAATCTCTTTTGCAAGGGAGGTTGTTGGGTGGCCTTTGGAAGCTCGAACCTTACCCAAATCCGACGCATGGACACTTGAACCAACAAATTCGCCGACCCCCCAATCCTAAAAGGTTTTGGGCCCATCCCCGGTGGATTGGCTCCAAAATCGAGGGCCAACGGTGGGAGGCCCACTTGGGCACCCCCGCACCTCCCAAGTCCTAATTTTAGTTTTTGAGCACTTTAGATTATTTTTTAGATTGCATTCCGTGTTACTAGGTCTGATTAGTCCATAATTGCAATTTTGTAACTTTTGGTCAGATTTTAGGGTGTTTTGTATTGCTTTGTCGTTTCGCTAACTTGCAGGTGTCAAGGTCAAATTCCCGAGGGTGGAGGCCAAATTGGGAAAATCCGACCATCTGGGTCGTCCCAAAATGGCCCCAATTACCTAACCCCCCTATTTGCAGGCATTTTACAGGTCCCGGGATCCGACATTGGAGCAGCAGCAGGTCGGTTTCTCCTACTCAGAAGAATTCGTCCCACCCAGGGACGAATTACAGTCAAAATTCGTCCTGCCCAGGGACGAATTCCAGTTTAAGGTGGATTGGCCAGCTGCCTCAGTGGCAGTGGCCTTCTGGTAACTTTTCTTACCTTCTGTCAAGTTTTGAAGCAATTTGGATTCACTGTTTTCACTGTTTCAGGCAAATATTCATATGCATATTTTGTTAGTTTTAGAGAGCAAACGCTTTTCATTTGCAGCAGGTGCTACTAACGTCTTGGTCATTTCTTTGTTCGCAGGAGAAGCAACAGAGGCGAAGAACTCATCGACATCAGCGACGGCATCATCTTGGCCCGCCCATTGCAATCGTGGGCACGCGGAAAGAGGAATCATTCAGCGATTGTAATCAAACCCTATTTGCGCTCCTAGCCCCTGAAAAGGGAGGAGGCATTATTGTAACAGAGATCAAAGGAAATTAATGAAAGGGCTATGTTTTCTTTATCTGATTGCGTCTCTTCCAATGTGTCTCTTTTCCGTTTCATGTAATTTATATTTCTAGGACTTAAGCGTGCTTAACTTTGAATGCAATCGCACTTGGTGTTTCCTTTGACCGGAATCTCGTGCTTTCAGTGGCGATCACGGTGGGACTCTGTTCCCTGGTTTTTGAAATCACAGAAAACTAATCAAAGTTTTGTGTTTGTGCTTGACAGGTACATTTTTTTTGTTGCAGACTACTATTCGTCTCTGACAGGGACGAATTCTTTTCTACAATTCGTCTGACCCTGGGACGAATTCAAATTCGTCTCTGGGAGGGACGAATTCTGTTACGCAATTCGTCTCCCAGAGGGACGAATTCCTGCCTATAGATTTTCAGAGCAGAAATTCAGAAGCAACTGGAGCAGGCAGAGAAGAGGTAGGGATTTTTATCATCTCTGTTAAATTTTTTGTTTCTATTTCTTTAATTGTTTTCATTTAATCCTGCATTGCATTAGGAAAAGTCATGTATGCTAGTTTCATTTTTGTTGGATAAAACGAATCCCACACACATCACGAAATAATTTTAAACCAAGGAGCTGGTCGTAAGACCCCAACCCTTGATCAAGACCATTGGTGGATTTCATCACCACCTTGGCTTGATTTGCATCCATTTCCCGATTGTCAACTGTTGTTAGGCGTAAATCCCGATGAAGACGGACCGAGCGTAGGCGGGGTGATTCCCATGCGCGCGAGGATAAGTTTTCTATGGTAGGTGCCATTAACGGGACAATCCCCCTTCCGTACCGCCTATGTACCACATACCTTCTGCTCTCACGTACCTATAGTCTCCCTATCATAAGGGCAGGTATATAGAGAGGTTGGTATATCGGTCTGGTTGGTATATTGAAGGGGCGACCTTTTTGGGAGTTATATGAGCCTACATAATGCATTTAAACGATCTTCAAAACCTACAAAAACAAAAACAAAACACCAAAATGCACTAAACCAGTCTAGGGCACACCAATAATCCTTAAAAGAGATAATCACGGTTTTGTGAATGTGTGTGTTTAATTTTTCTTAGTGTAGACAAAAAAAAAAAAATCATAAACAAAAAGATAAAAAAATCTACGCATTTTGTCATTTTCTCCAAAAAGCTCCAAGGATTCCCGTAATCGCTTGGTCACTCCAAAATGCCCCAAAGGTGTCCATGAACCCTTTGGTCAACCAAAAATCACCCCAAATGTGCCCATAAGTGATGCAGGACCATCCAACAAAAAATGGGAAATCTTGTATTTTTCTCTAAATTTTAGTGCATCTTGCCGGGGCCATAACTTCTCAACCGTAGCTCCGTTTGACACGAAATTTTACAGGGAGTTAGTTGGGATAATTTTAAACAAATACGATTCCCTAGAATTCTATTTTCCCAGAAAAGTCAGTTTTCGGGGCCAAATTCCATCATCTAGTGCCCCGAAATTAGGTTCTAAAATTGGGCACGTAATTCTATGCACTTTTTGAGCTGTTCGGATGTCAATATCTCCTAATGTATTTATAGATAGGACTTGAAACTTCATTTTTGTCTTATCTACTATAATAGGGATGCGCACACCAATTTTGGGCCCCATCTGACTCATTTTCAATTTTAGGGCTTTTTAGAGAGACATCGTCATGGTGCTAACCCGTAGCCAAGCCCAATCACGGGCGAAGGCTATGGGGGGTGTCCCAGGAGGCACGAGTCACCTCCATTACAATCCCAAGGATTTGGTCATACCACCTTGGCGACCTAACACACAAGGCAGTCCCCTCCACACCTTAAAGGAAAGAGACTACAGGGACACCTCTTCGAGGAGCACTCCTGTTCAACATAGCACTCATCACACACCCTTCCATGAGGGGTACAGTCATAGGAGAGCTCCCTTAGATGATCGCTATGAGCGGTCACCACGCGATGAAGCGCTAGGTCAACATAGGGTTCGACGGGAGGAACCACATCATTACACTACCCGTCCTTCACCCCCTCTAGTTGTCAGGACTACAAAGACAAATCCAGAGCACAAGGCTCCTCAGGCGGGGTGGGCCAACTCCACCCGTTCCTTTTTCATTTATGAAAGAGAGCACGAGGAAGACCTCTACCTTCCTCGAGAGCAATATACCATGCGAGAGCAATATGCCTCCGCACCTGCTATCTATCAGGAACACTCATTGAGGCCAAAGCCTCGAGGGAATGTTGTTACCCCCAATAGAGGGAGGTCGCCTGTAGAGATCTTGGATCACTACGACCGAGATAGATATCTAGAAGAGGCATCTAGGCCTTCTAGACATGAAGCAATGAGAGCTCCCTTAGATGCTCGCTATGAGCGGTCATCGCGCGATGAAGTGCTAAGTCAACATAGGGTTCGATGGGAGGAACCACATGATTACATTATCCCTCCTTCACCCCCTCTAGTTGTCGGGACTACAAAGACAAATCCAGAGCACAAGGCTCTTTGGGCAAGGCGAGATAGCTCCGTCCATCCCTTTTTCACTTATGAAAGAGAGCACGAGGAAGACCTCTACCTTCCTCGAGAGCAATATACCGTGTGAGAGCAATATGCCTTCGCACCTGCTATCTATCAGGACCAATCACTGAGGCCAAAGCCCCAAGAGAATGCTGCTACCCCTAACAGAGGGATGTGTCCTATAGAGATCTTGGATCACTACGACCAAGATTTTTATCTAAGAGATGCATCTAGGCCTTCTAGACATGAGGCGGTGGGACCAACTATCGTAGAATCTATCGAATATATCACACATCTCAAGCAACTCACGCAACTTGAGCTCGAACGACTACCGTTAGAGGAACTGTACCATATTAACGAAGAGCACCTTCAGCGCCAGAAGGATGATCTGTTCCAACACACTATGCAAGAGAAGACTCCAACCCCTCACATGCATAAGACAAAATATTTTGAGTGGCACAACCCATGGGGGGAAGATAGGTCATCGCGACCTCATCAAAAGCTACCCCCAACACCTCCTAGACAGGAGCGGGAAGCTACTCTCCCGATTCTTGAAGCACCACCCCCGACGCCTCCTAGACATGAATGGGAGGCCGCTCCTATAACCAATGATGGGTGCCTTCCTCAGACATCCACCCAGGCTTATGAGCCACCCTTAGAAATTCATCAAGAAGCCTCTAAGGAATCAGAGCGTGAAGAAGAGCGGGATGAACTGCCCTACCAAGGCATGGGGGGTGCCATCTGGCCACCCCTCCATAAGCCCCAAGTTCCTCAACAAGAACCAACCAAAGAGGAGGAGTTCAAATCTCCCGATACATGCAAAGCACTAGAGCACTTAGAGTTGGTAGAGACCAAGATTTTGGAGCTCCCAAGGCCCAACTTACATAAGGCTCCTTTCGAAGAGGATCAACCTTTAACCGTAGGGCTACCTGATGATGCAGTCCTCCATGTCTCAAAATCTATAGATTCCGATGAGCTATACACATTGTCCAAAGGTGAGGATGAAACAGACATAGCACACAGCAATCACATAAGACAGCATCGACATCCCATAAAATTTGAGGAAGCATGTCAAGAGATAAACATAATACTAGGGCATGAGTGGCGCGTTAACCCACCACAGTGGGACCAAGCATTACATCCACCACGTTGGGCACACAAAGAGCAACTTCCACCAAGAGACATCATAGCAACATCAGTGCCGCGGGCGGACCCTGTCCTCATCTCTGTGCATAGGGCCGATCCATTCATGCCCATACCTCTAGAGCCAGATCCGGAGTGCAAAGACCATCAAGCTGGGGGTACCTCTATCCCCTGAAGAACCATAATCCAACCCAAAAATCTCCAAGGATTATCACAATCTCTTGGTCACCCAAAAAGCTCCAAGGATTATCGCAATCTCTTGGTCAACCCAAAAAGCTCCAAGGATTATCGCAATCTCTTGGTCACCTAAAAAGCTCCAAGGATTATCGCAATCTCTTGGTCACCCAAAAAGCTCCAAGGATTATCTCAATCTCTTGGTCAATCCAAAAAGCTCCAAGGATTATCGCAATCTCTTGGTCAATCCAAAAAGCTCCAAGGATTATCGCAATCTCTTGGTCACCCAAAAAGCTCCAAGGATTATCGCAATCTCTTGGTCACCCAAAAAGCTCCAAGGATTATCGCAATCTCTTGGTCACCCAAAAAGCTCCAAGGATTATCGCAATCTCTTGGTCAATACAAAAAGCTCCAAGGATTATCGCAATCTCTTGGTCAATCCAAAAAGCTCCAAGGATTATCGCAATCTCTTGGTCACCCAAAAAGCTCCAAGGATTATCGCAATCTCTTGGTCACCCAAAAAGCTCCAAGGATTATCGCAATCTCTTGGTCAATACAAAAAGCTCCAAGGATTAATGCAATCTCTTGGTCAACCCAAAAAGATCCAAGGATTATCGCAATATCTTGGTCACCAAAAAGCTCCAAGGATTATCGCAATCTCTTGGTCAATACAAAAAGCTCCAAAGGATTATCGCAATCTCTTGGTCAACCCAAAAAGCTCCAACGATTATCGCAATCGCTTGGTCAAAAAATCAAGAAATTCAACAAAAACAAAACAACAAAAATCATCAAAAACAACAAAGATTTGCATCTCAATTCTAGGCATACTTGAATTCATCAAAAATAAGAAAAACACCATGCATAACTTTTACCACACTACAGTCAGTGGTCTGGGAATGTACCAAGAGTTTCAGTGATTCAGTCATCATTTTCCTCTTTAGCCATGTAGTGTATCAAGTCGAACAGATTTTACGAAGGTAGAGTCATACTTGAAATACACCTTGTTACGTAACATCCCAACACAAACCAAAACACTAAAATTCCCAAATTGTGTGAACGAAAGACGAAACCTGCAAAATAATCTAGGTCACCACAAGCGAAACGGTTATCTTGCTCATCCCCCTGTGCGAATGACCCCTAGAATGCTGAGAGTTGGCAAAAGGACAAGCATCCTCCCTACCCAATTCCCTAAGAATCCCTAAAGTTCTCAATAGTTGCAAAACACAAAAAATTTGCAAAAATGTCAAAACTCAAAAATTTGACAAACTATAGTGCACACATCAAAAGGCACAAACAACAGTGATTTTCATCACTCCATATCCCCAATCCCTTGCTCAAAAGAAAAAAAAAATCAAAATAAACAGTGATCTCATCACTACAATGAGCAAGTATCCCAATACAATTGAAAAAAAGAAGGGAGTTGACCTTGAATCCCTGGAACTCTCAGCATTCTATAGGTCATAAGGCAAGCTTCAGTACCAATTTGGTTGATAGCCAATGGGTAACAGAAGTAAACCTCCCGCATGACGATATATCTATCACATTAACTTGCGTACAGATCAATGTTTGCATGTGGATGAGCTAGCTTATGGCATCCTGGATTACACCGCAGATTAATCTTAGTACATACAACAAAGGAATTCGTGGAGCTAATTAGGTGATCCTCAGTACGAGTTCGGTTGAAAGCCCATCCGCACTTGGCGGTATCCCGACAAATACCACTAAATGAACTCAATTGCACACACAGGGATGTTAAATAACTTGGTCAAAAACAAGTCCGATTCATACCTTGGTCAAAAGTCTTGTAAGATAAAGTACAGTCATGGCTAGTGAGTTAAAACTGTCTGAGTCTCAGAAAACCTTAGCTACATTTCTAAACCAACTACGCCGCTTTTCATCCTTACAATACCATCAGAAAATACAAAAAAAGAAAAACCATGTATACATGTAAAGTCATGCATCACAGCAATCGCCTAAAAACAAAATAACAGAGTTCTAAATAGTCTATGGTGCCATAGCCAAACATCACAAATCCCACTCATCCATTTCATATCTGCATATCACATATAAATAAATAAAAAAAACATTTGCATTCATCATAGCATATGCATCCATCAAAATAAATCAACATGCATACATCCATATTCATCAACCATCATGCACAAGATCAAAGAAAATCAAAACAACAAAAACAACAAATAAATGCAACAAAAAAACAACAAGCAATAAACATTGCCAGACACAAGTGCTCTTGCACTTAACCTCTTGGCATAGCAAAATTGATGTCGAGGTTTGCATTGTCACTATCCTACTCCCGAAGAAGGCTACCATAGCCGGACCGCTCCACGGGAGGACGGATTGCCGACAATTCAATCACCAAATGGTGTCACAAAAACAACAAAAACAGTACAAAATTCAACAAAAACACAAGCAAAAATAATGCCGGACACAAGTGCTCATGCACTTAACCTCTAGGCAAAGAAAATCGATGTCGAGGTCCAAATTATCGCTCTCCTAGTTCCCCAAGAAGGCTATCATAGCCGGACCGCTCCACGGGAAATAGGTTTTCGACGATTTCACCTCATTATGACATCACCAAAAGGGTTAACACCCACCAAAAATAGGTCCATATGTTGGAAAAATTGCACACGCTTAACGGTAAACCCTCTAAAGGCACACCTTGCACAAGTCATCTTGGGTCAAGCGACTCGTCGCTTCTCTCACGAAGGTCATTCCCTCATCGATTCGTCGCTTGAGGGGGTAGTCACACTTAGTCACCAATCAACAATCACACACCCAATTAAGGAAAACGACATGCATTCAAAGAATCATTGACAAAGACAATCACGCTCCTGCTTGGGGCAGTAAACAAGCAACAATCAAATCAATCAAACACTTGGCATTTCGTGAATCATGAACACAAGGTTCCCCCTGAGGATAAAAATGCCCTTCACTTGTTCATGACTGATCAATGTCTAAGTTCAAGTCACACCTCACCAAAATAGGTTAATACTTGAAATCAAATTCCTTAGCTCGTCAGAAGCAAGGATTCAAGAATGCATGCCCTTTCCATACTTGGGGCATCAAAAGTTGGTTAGGTTACCAAGAAACCCTAATCATTAGTGCTTTGGTTATCTATTTTTGCTCAGCACTACGTCACCCGCAGCGCTTCCCAAAAAGGGGCATCTGTAGACACCAAAACAACACCAATCCGATTATGTGATCGCAAACACTGATCGCTTTGACAAACACAGCCCCCAGGGCAGCCCTCAGAGGTTAAACAGTGGTCTTAACCACTTTCATAGCAATTTTGTGAGGTCAAGAAGCAATTTGGCACACTTGGACACTTTGCCCGGTATTCGTCTCACCCCGGGACGAATTCAAAATAGAATCCGTCCCACCCCGGAGACGAATTCTGAATCCGTCCCTGGGTGGGACGAATTCCAAGCTTAACGGGAAAAAAGGCAAATGGTGCCAAGTGGCAGCCCAGAACAGTCAGTTAAGGGCTCCTGCCTTGCACGCATGTGTAAGTGGGCAGAGGGGCCGTTAGAGGACTGTTACAAGAAGCATTTATCAAAGTTCAAGTCAATGGAGGACTCCCCTCCCTCATGGGAAGACAAGAGTGCCACATGGCGCCTATGGCCAACACTTGGCATTTGTGCTTCCCTCCCAAAAGAGACCCCTTGGGTCTATAAAAGGTGGGACTTTTCTCACCCAAAACATACGAAGTTGAAGGAGTGTTCAAGCAACGAAGTGCTGCCGAATTGAAGACTCACTTGCATCCCCCTTGGTTCACCTTCCCACATCCACCAATCTCTTTTGCAAGGGAGGTTGTTGGGTGGCCTTTGGAAGCTCGAACCTTACCCAAATCCGACGCATGGACACCTGAACCAACCAATTCGCCGACCCCCCAATCCTAAAAGGTTTTGGGCCCATCCCCGGTGGATTGGCTCCAAAATCGAGGGCCAACGGTGGGAGGCCCACTTGGGCACCCCCGCACCTCCCAAGTCCTAATTTTAGTTTTTGAGCACTTTAGATTATTTTTTAGATTGCATTCCGTGTTACTAGGTCTGATTAGTCCATAATTGCAATTTTGTAACTTTTGGTCGGATTTTAGGGTGTTTTGTATTGCTTTGTCGTTTCGCTAACTTGCAGGTGTCAAGGTCAAATTCCCGAGGGTGGAGGCCAAATTGGGAAAATCCGACCATCTGGGTCGTCCCAAAATGGCCCCAATTACCTAACCCCCCTATTTGCAGGGCGTTTTCTGAGTCCCGGGATCCAACATTGGAGCAGACAAAGGTCGGTTTCTCCTACTCAGAAGAATTCGTCCCACCCAGGGACGAATTACAGTCAGAATTCGTCCTGCCCAGGGACGAATTCCAGTTTAAGGTGGATTGGCCAGCTGCCTCAGTGGCAGTGGCCTTTTGGTAACTTTTCTTACCTTCTGTCAAGTTTTGAAGCAATTTGGATTCACTGTTTTCACTGTTTCAGGCAAATATTCATATGCATATTTTGTTAGTTTTAGAGAGCAAACGCTTTTCATTTGCAGCAGGTGCTACTAACGTCTTGGTCATTTCTTTGTTCGTAGGAGAAGCAGCAGAGGCGAAGAACTCATCGACATCAGCGGCGGCATCATCTTGGCCCGCCCATTGCAATCGTGGGCACGCGGAAAGAGGAATCATTCAGCGATTGTAATCAAACCCTATTTGCGCTCCTAGCCCCTGAAAAGGGAGGAGGCATTATTGTAATAGAGATCAAAGGAAATTAATGAAAGGGCTGTGTTTTTCTTTATCTGATTGTGTCTCTTCCAATGTGTCTCTTTTCTGTTTCATGCAATTTACATTTCTAGGACTTAAGCGTGCTTAACTTTGAATGCAATCGCACTTGGTGTTTCCTTTGACCAGAATCTCGTGCTTTCATTACCTTGCAAAAACTAGTGCAAACGGGATTCGAACTTCGGATCTACTGGCGCATAAACACCTTACTTGCCTTCCTATTGCTGCTAGGCCATAAGTGCCTATGGTGATAGGTAAGGAACCTCCCTTACCTTTGTTCCCTCTTCTCTTCGCTAGTTTTTGAACGAATACGACACTTCTGCTTCCTTAGCACTTCGAACGGATTATCTTCATCGAGGACTTAGGGAAAATAAAAAGTTTAGTGGTATATTATATATTCCCACATTTTTTTTTTTATGTCAGCTATGACTTAATATTATTTTCCTCCTCCTTTTTGACGTCGACAATATTAAAATAATAATTTTAATTTTAATTTTAAATGATTAAAATTTAAACTTAAATATTTAAAATTAATTATCTCCTTTGCCGGGGAACCTTTTTCGATGAAACAAAAAGCACACCCGGGTTTTAAGAAAAAACCATTTCAAATCTACCATCCATGGTTTTAAATAAAACCATTTGTTTTACTTACCTTGGTTTTCACAAAAATCTTGTAAATAGCCATGCTTTCCAAAATATCATAAATGCTTATTTATAAAATATTTTGGCCACCAAAAATCAATGTGATCCATGTGACATCAATGGCAAACATAAAATGCCTCAAATTACCCAAATTTCCAACAATCTCCCACTTTTTCATTTATGGCAACACCTCTAATGCAAATCACCACCGTCACTATAAAAACCAATTCTGAGAATCAAAGCTGCTCCCCCAGACTCAATAATCTCTATGGAGCCTACTCCCCCTAACTAAATACTCTCTTTGAAGGCTGCTTGCCCTAACTCACTGCTCTCCCCTTTACTCAAATCTCCCCCCCTTTGAAATCAATGGCAAAAGGGACACTTATGGGGCTAAAATATATGACTCTTAAGCTTAGCCCCCTCACCCCCTTCTCTCTTGAGGTGATTAATTTTGGGGTGGTAATACTTTTACTCCCATATCACTTTGTTTATTTCCTCTATCAAATTCATTCCATGTTTTTCTGATATCATTTTCTTGATGAATTACTCAATCTTCTTGTCTAGAACATCTTTGACCTTCTTTCCTTGAACCTGTTTGGAATTGAGTCCTGCACCATTTTGCAATATGCCCAAAGTTATTGCAATTGAAACACTTGATATTGTAGCCTTTGGATGTTGCCCATGTCTTGAATTCATTCTTAAAATAATTTTTATATCTATTCCTTTCCTGAACCTTGTATTGTGAAGCTTTGTTTTCATGACCATTATGACTTCTGAATTGTGTAGCTCTAAAACCAAAACCATGTTGCTCATTTCCTTTGCACTGAAAAGCTCTATGACCAATCCTATTACATGAGAAGCAATGCACCTGAAAACCATACCTTCTTCCTTTGAAGTTTCTTCTAGCAAAATAAAACTTCTTTGATCCATAGACCCTGTAGTGTATAGCCCTATGTCCAAATCCATTAAAAGAAAAAAAATGTTCTTGAAAAGCCCTTTGTTCATTCCCTGGTTCTTCATACATTTCTTGACCATTATACTTATGATAATTTTCAACTTGTGCATTGCATCCTTGAACCTTATTTGTAGTATCTAAAACTTCTTCCTTAGTTTCTTCCTTGCTTTTCTCTTCAAGAATTTATTTTCCTTTTGAACTTGATTCACCTATCTCAAAACAAGAACCAAAATGAATATTTGGATCCATAGGAACTTTGGAACTTTCCTCACAAATATTAGGTGCTTCCTTGATTTCATATTTTAAAACTTCCTTTCCTTTGAGTGTGATTCTCCAAACCTGAAACACGAGACCTTTGGTGCTTTGGAATATTCCTCTTCTTTATCTTCATTTGTGTCAAGTAGCAAATTGGCATCCATCTCTATAGCCTCTGAAATACATGTTTCCTTATTTTTTTTTTTTTTTTTTTTTTTTTTTTTTTTTCTTTCTTCTTTCTTTGGCGAGTGAAAATATTAATTGACATTTTGAGTCATGTGATGGATCAAACTTCTCACGTATGGCCCCAACATTTTTATCTTATTCTTTTAGATTTTCCTTAACCTCTTGTACTTACTCATGGATAACATTGAAGTCTTCCTTTAGATCAACTGAGATATTATCTTCTTGTTTAACTTCTTCTATTTGGAGTGAATGTTCTTATTCTACTTATCTTATCCCATAGAAAAACCATACTTCATCTTCATTGTCACTAAGATCATTATAATATTATATAGCAAACAAGCTCTCAACATTTCTTTGACCATGCCTGTTTCCTTGATGTGTCATATCATCTTCACTATCACTAAAACCATTGCAATATCCTGATATGTGATCTCTTTGACCACACACAAAGCATTGTTCTCTTTTACCTTCTATTCCTAGAAATAAATATTCTTCCTTTTCATCATATGATTTGTCTCTATCACTATGATCTGAGCTATCACTTGCTTCTACAATGTAGTAATATTTCTTTACCTTATGAAAATTTTTCTTCTTCTCATACCTGTTTTTCTTGAATATGTCATCTTTGTCATGCTTATGCTTTCCATTTTCTTTTCTTCTGTGACCCTGTTTTTCATCATCACTATTTTATTCATGTGGATACTTGTATGCATAGTGACAAATATCACCACACTTGTAGCATCTAACTTTTCTTATATCCCTAAAATTCCTTGAGTCCTTATTCCTTTTGATGAAGTTAGCTTCCTCATCATTATCTAGAACTCTACTTGTTTATGAAACTTTCTCTTTATCTTTTTCTAAAGCCTTGAATGCAATCTCCTTTATTAGAACCTGGTCCTTACTTATCCTCATCTCATAAGCTGTGAGAGTACATTGCAATTATTCCACTGTTAGCTTGTTGATATTCATTGTCTCTTCTATTGCTGAAACCCTAGAATAATATTTCATGAGAAGTGATCTCAAAACCTTTTGAGTAACTTCTGATTCTTTCATATCAAAACCTAAGCCTCTCATGGTGTTAGTGATTTCATCAAATCGAAGTAAAAAAATTGCAATATCTTCAAAATCTTCCATTTTCAATTCCTCAAATATTTTTCTATGAGTTTTTAGTTTTGCCAACTTTACATTGGAATGTCCTTCATAATTATTGCAGAACTTGGTCCACATTTAATTAGCTAAAGTACATACCATGATATTTGCAAAATCTATCTCACGAAGCCCACTCAAAATACAATTCATTGTTGTGGCATTGATCTCAACCAATTTTTTGATAGTCTTATCTTCCTCGAGATCACCTTCAACCCTATTTTATTTTTCAACCATTTGTCATACCTCATATCCTTGTGATATCAAGTAGTTCTTCATCCTCATGCTCTAAAAGGCATAATTGTTACCATCAAACAATGGAGCCTTATTTGTAGATGATCCATCTATAAAGCCATCTTTGTTATTGTATAATTTGCCCTCAATCTGTTAGCCTTTCTAAAGAAACCTTCTTTGATACCAATTCAATAACACAAGATTATACTGGGGGGGTTGAACAATATAAGACCACTTTTTACTTTTTATTCCAATTCGATATTATGTTGTGTATAGATATAAGTATCAATAGTAGTAATCAAAGTAATGCACAAAATACCATACACAATAGAGACACCACAATTTATGTGGTTCACCCAATGTGGGATACTCCACGGAGAAAATATTTTACTAAAAATTTCTCAATAAATCTCTTGGGGAATCACTTCCAATTACAATGTTTATGGATCTCTATCTAAAGGAGATGTTGATCCCCTAATCTCAAGTTTGTGGATATCTTCCATAGGAGAACTCTTTCTCCTTATGCTCTTGCTATGTGATCTTCTAGAAGACTCTCTCTCTGCTGCATTAACTGGTGGACCTATCTCCACTTTAATACTCCTCACTCAGATCTATCTTCAACTATGCTGGTTGCTAGATCTCTATCCACTAAGACTCTATTCTCTATACTGTATCACCTCCAAAGCTCTATCAATAGGCTCACTAAGAACCTAATCAATAGGCTTACACAAAACCTACTTAAAAATCTCATACAAAACTTGTTAAATCTGCTCAAGCAAGCTCACCAAGAATTTTTCCAAATATACTCTAGCAATCTCACCAACAACTTTCCCAAATCTTCTCTAGCAATCTCACCAAGAACTTTCCGAAATATGCTCCAGAAAGATAAATAATGACTTGTCCAAATCTACTCTAGCAAGCTCACCAAGAACTTTCCCAAAATCTATCCATAAATCTATCCACAAATCTGTCCACAAATCTAGCCCAAAACTATCCATAAATATTTCTCAAAATTGTCCACAAATTCCTTCTCAAATGCTAAATCAATCATGCTCAAGTAGCACTCAAATCTCATCCACAAATATATCAATGGAAAGCTCAAATATGAACTCAACAATAAATGGCAATGTACTCTTCAATGGATGACAACAATGATCCACAATGATCTCAACTCAACTCAACTCAAATCAACTCATAGAAGCATAAAGATAATTGTTAGATACTCAATATTTTCTAGGATCAATCTCAACTCAACTCAAATCAAATCATAGAAGCATAAAGAGAATTATTAGAGACTCAATATGTTCTAAACTCAATCTCAACTAATCATCATAAGGGATAATTCCTCCTCACACAACCCTAGTCCAAGTATGTATCAACCGACTCAAATATTTCCAACAATGCTCAACCACACATCTCACATAACAATGATACTCATGTTCTTTTCTAACTCATGTTATTTAACAACCAATGGGCTTCAGCAACTATGCTTATAAAACAATATTTAAACACAACTCTCAATTCAGAAAACCTTGAAGCATTCAACCAACCACTTTCGAAAAGGAAACCACAAATAATCCTTTTCCCTCCAATGATATTTTAGAAATAAACCACCATAGAAAATCAATAGTAGAATGTGGCCATACCTTTTATGAAGATGAAGAAACCCCTTTGGAAAATCTTCCACACTCAACACACTTTGAAAAGAACAAAATAACCTTCACTTGAACCCTTTAAAAAAAATAGAAATATCTCTTTATGTACACCTTGTTTCTCTTTCTAAAAAAAATAATAAAATAGCCCTAGAAATAAGCTTTACAACGATATATAATATGATATACTTCTAAAAGAAAAATCACCAAAAATATTTTATTTTCACAACATGCACCACAAACCTTATCTCTCCTAGGGAAACCTTAGAAAAATAAAATATTTGGAAAAATTAATAACTTTCCTTTAACCTCAGCAAGATTCGATCCCCTGTCGCTGCACCTGCACCACTCAAACCATGATGCCAACAACCATGTGTGCCGAATGCTCACATAGAAACCAAGAGCACAAGACCTCCTTCTTACTTCCTCCAAACTTGTCCTCAAAAACCATGTGCACAAAAGGTTCTCCATTTTTACCTTACAAAAACCAGCACCGTCGGGATTCGAACTTCGGATCTGTTGGTGCTTAAACACCTTACATGCCTTCCTCTTGCCGCTAGGCCACAAGCCCCTATGGTGATAGGTAAGGAACCTCCCTTACATTTTTTTCCTCTTCTCTTTGCTGGTTTTCGAATGAATACGACACTTCTCCTCCCTTAGCGCTTTGAACAAATTATCTTCATCAAGGACTTAGGGAAAATACAAAGTTTAGTGGCATATTTATATATGCCCATATTTTTATTTTGATGTCAACTATGACTTAATATTATTTTCCTCCACCTTTTTGACATAGATAGATTAAAATACTAATTTTAATTTTAATTTTAATTTTAAATGATTAAAATTTAAACTTAAATATTCAAAATTAATTATCTCCTTCACCGGGGCACATTTTTTGATGAAACAAAAAGCCAACCTGGGTTTTAAGAAAAACCCATTTCAAATCTGCCATCCATGGTTTTAAATAAAACCTTTTATTTTTCTGCCTTGGTTTTCATAAAAACCTTGTAAATAGTCATGCTTTGCAAAATATCATAAATGCTTATTTATGAAATATTTTGGCCACCAAAACTCAATGTGATCCATGTGACATCAATGATCCAAGTGACATCAATGAGAACATAAAATACCTCAAATTACCCAAATTTCCAACACAACAAACTTCTTGACATTGCAAAGCATGTATAATGCAAGAGGGTCCCTCAAGCAAATGTTTGTGAGCGACTAGTCGAATTCTTAGCAAGCTGCTAGATACCGATTCTCAAATGAGGGGGAAAAGATATATGAATATGTTTTTGAGGAGCCCTTTTGGTAAAGCATGAATGAGGCCATCAAAGTACAAAACTATTTTTAATATATTTTAATTATATTTTTTAATTTAAATTTTAAAATATTTTCTTTTTGTAAATCTTGTATTTTTAAATAATTTTATAAATTTTATTTAAATAATTTTATCTTTTTCTTAGGTGACAGAGCCTTTGGTGAAGGTTCTTCATCTTGTTTATGGATATGAATCACCAATGGCCTATATATATGAGGTTATGGATAGGTAAAAAGAGGCAATTGCCTCATTTTATAGACATGTCCATTCCAAATATGGTTCCATTTGGGACATTATTTATAGACAATGGACATATAATCTCCATATACCTCTTCATGCAGTGGGGTACTACCTCAATGCCAAAAAATTTTACTCCCTCATGTTTCATGCTGATTATGAGTCTTTGATTATGTTTTGATCGCATGTACCTTGATGAAGAAATTAATGCTAAGATACAGGTTGAGTTGCATTCTTATAAAAATTGTGAGGACATCCTTTCTCCATCACCAATGTGCATTCGGTCAAGGTCAACTATGAGGCCAGGTAACCCTCATTGAATTACTATTTATTTTGTCATATGTCTTTTGAATTTATTTTAAAAAATAATCTGAATTTAGGATTTTACATATGAATTATTAAGTTTTCTTCCTCTTGGTTGTTTTTAGATTTGTGGTGGGAGGAATTTGGTGCATATACACCTCATCTAAAGTGCTTTGATATTAGATTTTTGTCTCAACCATTTAATGCTTCAGGTTGTGAGTGTAATTGGAGTATGTTTGACCACATACACTCCAAGAAGCATAGTAAGCTTACATAAGAAAAATTGAATGATATTGTGTTTGTTCATTATAACCTTTGCCTCCACCATAGGAAAATTTTAGGAACAATTACCGAGGCCTTTGACCTAGACGAGATTGATCCATATAAATATTGGATCACATAGGAGGAGCAACAATGAGATGTTCTCTTCAACATGGAGGAAATTGAAAACTTAGAAAACCTAGCTGAAGAGATGGAATAAAAGGAACAAGAAGATGCACAAGCCTCACAACCAAGGCACCAAAGTCAAAGAGAGACTAGAGCCTATAGTAGGGAAAAGAGAAAAGGGATTCAAAGACACTGATAATTTTATTGACTGTTGATTCATGACATTTTGAAATTTTGTAATTTAAAATTTTGAAATTTTGTATTGTTATAAACTTACATATTATAACTTATAAAATTATTAAGCAATATAAGATGTGTTTTGTCTCTTTTGTGTGTAGTAGTTTAAAACTGTAATACTTTGGCTTTAAACTTATAACACTTGTCATATTCATGTCTATTTCGATCTAGTATCACTTATAGTATTATTATTTGATTTTCATAGTGTTATTTCATTGTTATATACATGAAAAAAAGAAAAAAAATAAAATAAAATCCTTTTCTTTGGTTTTTTTTTTTTGCCAAATTTTTCCCGATTGTCGATTCGATCCGATTTTTTCTCTAGCTGATTTCGATCCAATTCTGATTTTCTCAACTATGAGTATGATAGAAAAGAAGTTGCAACATGCTCCTGAGGGGTTCCTTATCCATTTATATTCAACGTCTTCACATTACAAACAATATTGTGCCTGAAGTTCTTGCCAAATCATATAATTCACTCTAACACTTAAACACATAGGCCAATAGCATTTCTATGGTGATAGTGGATAGAAGTGTGAAATAATAAGAAAATTTTATGAAGGTGATAGATATATGTGTTTATAAATCTCACTATAGTTTTTATTGCCTCATTTACTCTTTTATTTTAATTTATTTAATCTCTTATTTTAGCTTTAACTCAAATATACAACACCAAAAAGAGTATCCAAACATTTTAGGAATAATTTATCCATTTTAAACTTCTCTTAAACGAATAAGCATAAAGGGTAATGAATTGCATAGATGGTATAGTAGGCACATTATAAAACAATGGCTTTTGGTCACGTCTCCACTTGTCCCCAGGCTATACAAACCATATGAAACAATTAAAAAATATTAAACATAAAATTATATTCATAAGCCTAAATTATTTTAATTAGAATTATCAAGATTTAAATAATAAGGTTAATATTGGATATTGGATTGATTTTAAAGGTTCCATGTCTTTAATACCTTCACTAAATCCTAAACGAAATCACCTCTTATTAATATTAATATCCTATAATTTATTTTAGGGAATTGTATAAGGTTTCGAGAAAAATAGTTGATCGAGTAAACTCTTAAAGATTTTATCATGCCAAAATAAGTAATATAAACTCTAGCACATTAACCAAAAATAATTAAACTTTGTCAAGGTTAATTATTTGAAGGACAATGAAATGATTTTTATAATATGCACTTGTAAAAACCATATAATTATTTATCTTGGATTTAGTTTTTGTGCTAAATTTTTAGTAGTTACATAGTATTCAAGTGATATTATAATAATTTTAACTATTGATTTTCATTACAACATAATGCAATATTTTCTTTAAAAAATAAAATACCACACTAATATATATTTTTTTTTGGTAGGTTGATAATTAAAATGGATTTTAAAATATCCCCAAAACCTTGTTACATATGGATAAAAGTATTTACAATAAGTCCAATGACCAAACAGAGGGAACACACCCTGCAGGTGATATTAAATAATAGTAACAAAGCAATACTGGGAACATAGTCCCAGGGGACAATCCCACCCAACCATAACAAAAATAAGTAGTGGACCAACACTATCATCAAAATTCGGTGCTGGTAATAGGAGCTTCATTAAATGCCTCCTGACTAGTGAAAAATACTTTGAACTGAGAATGGATCTCATCCATCACCTTAGCATATTGAAGTTTAAGCGTCCATGTTGCCTTCACCAAATTTGCTACTACATAAATATTGGCCATGGAGGAAGCTATCAGGATAAGAATCAAGTTTTGCCTTATAGGCATCAAAGATTCTATTATCTGAGCTTAACTATTGGACCTAGCCAAATTTGGCTTGTTGGGGCTCTCCTCAGGGATAAAATTTGAAAATAGACTATTAGTATTTCACATTTTATAACTTTATTTTGGACTTTCATCATGGATAACCTTTGGAGGTATATTTTCAGCCTTCCACTTTTTACTACTTTGCTTGGGAGTGCTTTTCGCAATGGTAGGGCCTTCATACTTCTTGTTCTTGGAATTCCTCAGGGATCAATACCAAAATTCATGGCCAGAGAGTGGAGAGTGTTGTCTAGGAGAAATCTTATTTATTTTTGTATTGGTATAATCAGAGTCACTACTCTAATCACTATGAACCTCATGAATAGAGGCCTTGAAGCTAGGGTTCTCTTTGGGAGGGTCAATGGGAAGAGTGTTACAAAAATTAGTAGATACAAGGTTATATATAATAATTGCCCACTTTGCATGCTCCTCAAGGATAAATTTATATGGGGTAAGGAAAAATCCTTGGAAAGTAGGATGGGTTAGATTCCCTTTCCTAACTCTTTGAATGGATATTTCAATTGATTGATAGAGATAATCATGGATTTTTATAATTTTAATACCCCTAAGGTGATTTAGAAAGACAAGGTGAAAATTATGTAGAGGAGAATCAATCTTATCGACTATAAAAAATTACATAATTGGAATCATTACCAGAGCCCAAGGAGGTGGAAGAGATGTTCTGACAATACTGTCACCCTTCCACTGGAATTTATTGGCCTTGTAAACAAAGTAGTTAGTATCAAAGGCCATGGAGTGCCTATCATGCCTAATTATGTGGCCATATTTAGGAAGCCTTGACACCTCAAAGATCATAGGTGCAGTAATCTAAAATTCAAGGCCACGAACAATGACATGGTCTTGATCCTAGGTTTGGATAATTATGTCAAAAACCTCCTCATCACTGCCTTAAAATATTTTAAGGAACAAGAGGAGGCCATGGGTAGTGAGGATTACTTTAGTGACAGGGTCTAGCCCAGATACTATTAAATGTTTTTAACAGGAAGTTGAGGATGGTTTGGAAAACACATAATCAATGAATAAATGTTGTCTTGACTCCCATTCAGAAAGATAAAGGTAGAACCGATTAGGAATTACCATAGCCCGTTTGATAAAATTATCCATGGTTAGAATTTTGTCTTCGATAGCTAACTAGGAGAAGACAACAACTTTTATAATGATGTTTTGGTGCCAAATAAGGTTGAAATGGATCAAACAAATGTGGGGTTCATCTTGGAGGAATTATGCATATTTAACGATGAACATTTCACTATCACATTCCTTCCAAATAGGATGATCAATAGATCCTGAGGAGGGAATAATGCAAGAGTTAATAAAATGTGAGAGATAATTGACAACTGATGTTGATTCCCTACTAAGATTAAGAATTTAGATAATTTACCACCTTGGATGACCTTAGATATGGCTGATGAAATGAGAAACCTTACTTCCAAAGAGTTGGTCGATGAAGGGTTTGAGGACCGCAAGGTTAGGATCATCAAGAAGAGGATAGTCACATATCCAAGAAATATTTCATAAATCTATGGTTTGGCCATTTCCAAGTTACCATAGAGTACCTCTATAAATAATAGGTCTAGAATAGATGATATATTTCCAGAAGGTAGATCCATGATGAGGGATTCCTTCTTCTATGAATTTGTGATGCTGAATATATTTCCTTTTAACGATGGAGACCCATTCAATATTAGAATTGGTAAATATTTTCCATGCTTGTTTAGTGATGAGGGCTGCATTCATTTTGATTATTTTCCTAAACCCAAGGTCTCCTTGATATTTGAAATGATAGATTTTATCTCGTCCAACTAATGGAAATCTTCTTTGGGTGTCTCTGCCAGATCAAAGAAATATCTTCTAAATTTGTTCAATATTGGATCACGTGGTTGTAGGGGCTTTGAATATTAATAGATAGTAGATAGGTATAATTTGGAGGTAGTCCAGGATAAGGGTCACTTTGGCATCTTGACTGAGGTGGTTCCCCTTCCACCTAGGTAGCTTTTTATGGAGTCAATCAATAATGTTGGACCACATGTTTTTTCCTAGATTACCATTAAAGAGATGAAGGCCAATGTAGTATGACAAATTATTAGCTATTGTACACTGAATAACTTGGGTAATTATGATTTGTTTCTCAATAGAAGTATTTATAAAAAATTACTTTTGATATAATTAACCGCCTGACCAACATCATCTTCATAAATATTGAGAATACATTTAATGATCTTCGCCTCATGAATAAAAGATGGGGTAGGAAGAATAATATCATCAACAAATTTTTTGTGTGATGGCACTTAGATTTGAAATAAATTTTATGCCAGAGATGAATCCATGGGAAAATATGCTTTAAGGGTTTTGCCTAATCATTCAACAATATGGGAGATAGGGTATCACCTTGCCTAAGGCCTCTAGAACTAGAGAAATAGCCTAGAGTAGATCAATTTACAACAACAGAGAACTAGACTGGTGAAATACAAAATTTTATAAGGTTAACCCATTCTTGATGAAACCTAAATTTGAGGAGGACAGTGCAAAGAAACTCCCATGACACCTTGTCAAAATGTTTGTTCATGTCTAGTTTCAAGAAGAAACCTAGCTTTTTATTGGAGGTCGGAGAGTGTAGCAGTTCATAAAAAGTAATAATTATATTAGTGATGATTCTTCTTTTGAAAGTGCTACCTTGGCATGAATCGATGATTAGCGGAAGGATATATTTCATTCTATTGATCATGACTTTAGAAATAATTTTATAAAGGACATTACAAAGGCTTATAGGTTGAAAGTCAAAAACAATCCTACATGCTTCAATTTTGGGTATGAGGGCTAATAAGGTTGATTTAAAATCACTAGGGATGAACCTAGACTATTGAATGGAATATATAGCTTTATAGACATTGATTTTTATGATATCCTAGAAGGTTTAGTAGAAACGGGGAGGGAAACCATCAGGTACAAGGACCTTTTTGGGGTGCATGGAAAATAGGGCTTTCCTGATTTCATCACATGAGAAGGATTTGGTGAGATTCATGTTGTATTTAGGCATGATAATGGTGGGAAAATTATGTAGTAACAAATCACAATATTGGGTATTTCTAGGAGGATGGACACTAAGAAGAGATTGTAAATGATTAACAACCTCATACCTGATATTGTGGATGTTTCTAGTGGTGGTGCCATTATTTTTTATCAGCACTAACATATAAAATTTCTACATGAATGTTCCAAGAATTATATCTATCGTATCACTTACCAAAAAAAATTATGTATAATAGACTATTTAAATTCCAATGAGAAGAACATTCATATGTAATAAAAGTAATGAATCACTTTCTAAACCCACTAAAATACTTAAATATAGTACAAATATCTCATTACAAGCATTATATTTTCAATGCAAATATACCTTATTTAAAGGCTAGGCTCATACCTTAATGTTTATTTAAGGAATTATACTAACTTCTATTTTATTTGTTAGATCCCAAATTGTAAGTTTTGACAACGTTGAATGGGTTTGCCATAGACTTCACTCAAACACTAAATTAAGGCTGACTCATTACTTTTATCGTTTGAATCTATAATTTAAAATAATTAATTTACATAAAATAAAATGCACACATGAAAGCAAATGCAAAAATTAAAAAGCATATAGTAAAGTTTATAATGTAAATTTGTGAAGTTTAGAGTGTGATAGGTTAAATGACATGTGGTTGTTACATCATAATGAGGATGGCATATGATTAATATACACACAATAATTTGAATAACATCAACATCCATCCATTCAATTGATCATAAAATTGGTAAGTGAATGACAAGATGTGCTAGCAAGGTAATACCGAACCACCATGCAGTTGATAAACCACAAGAAAGTACCTCTAATGGGATTCATAAGGTCTTACCAAATTTTATAACCTCATGAATATAAAACATAATGTTGGTGTCACAAAGTGTAGATTTGAATTATTATGGCCAAAAAGTTATTGTAGTAAGGACCCTAGGTCCCTATTTATAGTAAATGTTTACCCTTGAATTTCCTTGGGTAAAAAGTTATTACTCCTAGTAGAAGTAAGAATTTGAGGACAACATTAGAAAAATGTTGCACGTCTAAATGTTACATGCCTCTAATTATAGCTCTAATAATCTTAGAAGGATCAAATAAATGCATCGTGTGACACAAAATGACAAAAATAGAATTCTAAAGATATTTTCCTTGAAATTCATGTTGATTTTCACTTTTGTGCCCTATAGGATTTATTTGCTTGGTTTTTTTGAGCAATTCACTCACTTTTCAAAGCTATTTTCTTGCATTATTAAGTTGGTAAAATTGCTCCATGAGCAAATAAACACTTTTAAGGAGAGACTTATTTATTTGAGACAATCTATAGGTTTTGCAAGTGAACATAAATTTTACAAACATTCAATAAAAGAAGAAACTTTGAAAAAAACATTTGCCACTTAGGATTTTTTTGTTGTCCTTTTCTCTAAGATGCATAAAATTTTGTAAGTGTAGATATGAGGTGCTATATTTATGGTGACTTCATGGTATACCAAGATTGATTGGCATATGATCAAGGTCCTACCTTTATCATTGGTCGTGAAGTCTATAAAATGGGGATGTTCATTGAAAAACTTAAAAAAAATGTTTCTTCAGGGTGCTTTAGCTCCCCATAGCCAATATTGAATAGTAATAGGTTCAATATTTTCTTCTATTTTTCATTATTAATAATACACACAATACTAACATATTTAAATTCCCCTACCATATATTCACAAGGATATTTTGATACTTATTCCCCTTCAATTGCTGGCTCTTTTAGTTTCACATAGATAGAATTTAATTTATCATATCCTTTAAAGGTGTTTTATTTATTGGATTTATCTTTTTCTTCTTAAATAATTGCAAATATGACATCATCATATAGTATGTGGTTTTTTGTCATTGAATATGTTTGGCATTCGAATAGCAATCAACCCATAAATTTCTTCCATTTCTTAGACTTGGGATCAAAGAGATGTTAGGTTGTCCTTGCAATTCTATACGTTTTTTGTACCTATGGGATTTATTGATTCTTTTTATCATACCTTTTATATTATACCATTCTATTATGTCTATATTAGGGTCAATGATGTAAGGAATTTCAAGGCTTCTTTGTGTTTTTTCCTTGTAAAATCCTACTCCTCCACTAGGCTTATGTATTTTTGGATATTTCTAAACTTTCTCCTATAGAAGAGGTTATCCTAAAGAATTAAAATATGTTATTTATTTCCTCATTGGTATATATTGATAAGTATTTGGCTACTTGAGTATATTTTACCAATCTTAGGATTGACCTCTTTTTTTATTGGTCTTTATTTTCTATGTCTATGAATAACTTGCTTTGCTCTTTAGTCATCTCTCACATGAGTTGTTTAGACTATGCAAGTTGGAATTTAAGGTCTACAACTTTATTCTTTCATCAAATATTCTTTGCCACATCTTTATTAAACCTCGCATTCTCTTATTGGAATTGTATCCCTCTCAGCTTTAACTTTCACCAATTCTGTTTCTAGTCTTATATTTTTGAGTTATACTACCTCATCCTTAGCTTCTAGTTAATTATATCCCATTGTCATACTCAATGTGAGTTAGTTTTAAAATTGGGCCATTTGATATGAATATATCTTATCTAGGTATAATAATGGCACCCTAGCAGTTAAGCCAACAATGGTCGATGCTTGCTTGGAGGGGTAAAATTTGATAGCTTCTATAAATTATATTGTATCCCATTTATTTGATATTTATGAGTGGAAAAGTACTAAAACTTTTAAGGTCTTACTATTAATTCACTTGTACTCATTTTTCCACCATTTATATTAATTAAGGAGAATATCAAATGTCTCTTCAACCTTGGATTCTCTAACATCATATGTATAACTAGGTTTAGGTCCTTTAGAGATATACATTGATGGAGGAGCTCTTGTTGACTCAACCTCTTAAGTAAGGATAATACATTTTTTTGCCTACAAGTGAAGTTGTCGCACATAGGATGAATGATGAGTGTAAGTTATGGGAATGGTCAATGGTGATAATGGAAAATTAGGTGGAAGTGGGAGAAGTGGGTTGTGATGTCAATATATCTATGGTATCCAAAAGGGACATAATGATATGTATAACTATGGGATGTGATGCAAATATCTATGTGATTTAGGACTAAAATAAGGATATGGAGGTGGTCCTTACCATGATAATGATTATGGAAGTTAAAGACTCTCTGGGTGACCTATGTGGTGATTAGCACCTAGGATATACATATTCTATGTTTGTGGAGGATGAGAGAAGAATAAAAAAAAATGAGAACGATAAAAAGTGGGGATACAAAAATAAGAAGTATTATTAAGAGATAACATCGTGCAAATAAAGGAAGACATATAAATGATAAGATGAGAAGATGTGATACCAGACTATTAGTGGGTAGGAGGGGAAGTTGGACCATTCATGGCCACTAAACTAGCCTATCAGTGGTGTGGAGGAGGACCTCCTTGAAGGATAATTCCCTTTTCAACTTGAGTGTCTTGCTTTCTTTTCTATTCTTCTATTACTATGACCACATCACTAAACATTGATTTGTATCTTTTAAACACATTTTGCACTTTGAATATTATCTACTAGACTACTACACTAACTACTACTAGAGTGGAAGGTGTAGATTAGATGTTGATCATTTTGTGTAACTTGTTTCCTAGGCTTGTACATCTATGGGGACTAGGTTCCTATTGTGGTTGCTACCTCTACAAATATATTTACCTTTTTTATTCCCTTAGGGTGCATTTTATATTAGATGATAAATAATTGAGTGTTAAATAGACCATCTCTTATGGATTTGGTCATTATATCCATATTATACATCATCCCTACCACAATAGACTTTTATTTTCTGAGTGCCCTATATTTTTGAGAGCTCATATGCTATCACTTATCTAGCACCCTCTTGTATGATGCAATGTCTAACATGCTAAAAAATATTCAAATGATTTATTTTCTCTCTTAGTTGATGGGTCTTAGGAAAAAAAGGTAGAGCTTGAGTTCAAAATTTATAATTAGCCTATATGTGTATTCCATTATAACCAAGCCATATCTAGGTTATGATCATAATCATTAACCATCAAGAATACCTTTTAGGTCTACTATGTAGTCCTAAGAATAGCTGAAGACATCCAATTTTATCATCTATGCATTATTAGAAATAATGCTACTTTTCATCAAGAGGTATCCTATTGTAGAAAGTGTCACTCCTTTAGTAAGAGCATCACTTTTTTAGAGTGACATCACTTCTAGAAAGCACCACCTCAACTATAATATAGGTATGTGTTGTTGACAAAAAAATCATAAAAAGCAAAATGGATTTTAAATATTGTCTCTTCTATCTTGATTAGTTATATTTTACATTATTAGAGTATAATTTGGTATGGTTAATAACAACAACTATGTTAGCGAGTGATCTTGACAAAATACTTTTAAACAATAAATTTATATCTTAGACCATTTCATATCACTTCCATGTGACTAACCTAATAAAAATATATGAACTACATATACGATAAAAAGTTTTCTTCTTCCTCTTATATTCACTTGACAATCATGTGTTGGATTACCCCCTAAGTCTTTGAATCATATCCCTTCATAATAATTATTGTTATAAATCAATATTTCATTATTATAGATAGAAAAAAAATGCTCTTGTTTGGACCTAGATTAGGTTTTCTACTTCTATAAGGAGTTTTTACCTCGATGTCAAGGTGGGGTTATTATCAACAAAGGAATGTATTTAATCAAGCCCCCTTTAAGGAGCCTCCTAAGGGATAAATAAAAGGAGAACATAAAAGTACCATAGATATTCAAAACACCTAAAGAGAAAGTACATTTATTAAGTAAAATATATTTGTCAAAGGAAATCAATGTTAAAGGGTAGTACCTTATAAGTTTCATAAAATCTCCCACATTTATTTTGATACATTTTACTTATATCTTATGCTTTATTGTATTTAAATTTTAATGCTTCAAAATATTTGAGTTATTTTACTTTACTCCTAGTTATATTGTGTCTTTGTCTCACTATACTATCACTCTATTCCTCCTTCATACTTAGATGGTTCTCTTATGATCTAGATCATACTTTTAAATCCATCACATTATTCTTCATATTTATTCTTATTCTTTAGGGGTTTTACTAGTTTTTTATTTGTGATAGTGTCACCTTTGTGTGCATATTATCCTCCAAGAGTCGGTAAAACACCACTATATATAGAATAGCATTCATCATAGCTTACTTTCCATAACCTAAATATTTTAAGTATCTTCACTACTCTAAATATCACTTAGAAAAACCTCATTTTCTATATTGTAATAAGAGGAATATCCTCTCTATTCATAGAAAATCTAATAAAGCTAAGAAATTTATTGAGTAATGTGAAGTAAATTTTACAAACCAGTATCAAGTACAAAAGGTACACTGACAAATATTATTAGTTTCAAGTTGGAAAAAATATATAGCTTCATGTTAAAAAAACAACTTTAAACCTTGCATTAGATGATTTGGTATCTTTACTATGGAACTCATACTATTTTCATGCATGTAAAATACAATTTCTTTAAACTAGTCTACCATAATATTTATATTTCGTCTAGTATTTAATTTAAACATTTTTCCTAAACTTGCTACCTCAACTAGATACATCAGATGGTGTGGAGTAAATATAGAATTCAAAATTAAATATTGATTTCATCATTCCAACAACAATAAATATGTTTGTGGATACTCAAAATAACATGTAAAAAATTAAGAGTTAACTCTTGTTTCAGTCATTAAGTAGGTAAAGTTATCCATCATCAATGAAAACTCACTAAAAGTTAAATGGAATAATAATTTATAATCTCGTTTCAAGTCTAAAATCAATGAGATCCGTTGTCTTTCAAAAGTATATGATGAAATCATATAGCTCCAATCCTTAAAATTTTTTACCATCCATTTAATATGACACCAACATTAATAAGCCTAAGATCTAACAATCCTCAACCTATAATTAGTATGCACCAATGCTAAAACCACTACCACTAATGGGTGTAATGCTAAAACCAATTCAAACACCAACCTCATTCTTTTATGCAATCTATCACCTTATGCCAATGCGTTGATAAGGGAACATGAACCATCAATAGTTATGTAATTGCCACACCATTTTTAGAATCACTCAAATAAAAGCTATCTTGTGTTTCCCAATTTCTCTTTACATTCTCTTTATATATGTGACTTCCATGAATGTTGGAAGAGAGTACAACAATTATCTATAGGAGTAGACACATTCCTCCAACATAAATTTTCATATATAGAATAATTCTATATAACTTCTTTTGACGCTCATGCTCTCTATTTATTTATGTAATAAGATTTGAGTCAACTACACTATTATAAATCCATCATTTATCTTTTTAGAAGCATTTTTTAGAAGTATTTTTCATTCTCTAAAAAGCATTTTATTTTTATTTTACTACTCCAAAGTAGTTGATAGTTCATCCAATTAAAACAGTATGTATTTTTAAATGTTTATTTAATAATTAGTTTAATTTAAAATATATTGATATATTAAGTAGTTCACTGAAGTTTCAAATTTTTTATAAACTATAACTAATTATTTTATTTTTTGCTTAAACAATAAGAATTGTGATTTTCCTAACATTAATATAATTTAATAGTATTATAATGTAATGTAAATTATATAAAAAACTTTGTTAAAAATAAATGATAGTTAAAATCAGATAAGAGTAAACTATGTGTTTATTTTTATTTTACTACTCCAAAGTAGTTGGTAGTTCATCCAAATAAAACATTATGTATTTTTAAATGTTTATTTAATAATTTGTTTAATATAAAATATATTGATATATTAAGTAGTTCACTGAATTTCAATTTTTTTTATAAACTATAACTAATTATTTTTTTATGTTTTGTTTAAACAATAAGAATTGTGATTTTCCTAACATTAATATAATTTAATAGTATTATACTGTAATGTAAATTATATAAAAAACTTTAGTTAAAAATAAATGATAGTTAAAATAAGAGAAGAGTAAATTAGAGAAGAGTAAACTATGTGTTGTAGGTGAGTTGGAGAGGGTAGAGTAATCCTTCAAGGAAGGTTCTTGGTTTGAATCTTCACCATACAAAAAGGCACACTGGGTACCCAAAATCCAGTTGATTGTACTGGTGCAGATTATTTTGACAGTGTAAAACCCCTAATCATGATTTCTTGGACAAATATGGAAAAACAAATGCCCATGATTTTGACGGTGTAAAATCCTAATTGTGATTTCTAAAAAAGCCCTGCAAAAAGTTTTCAATAATTTCAAAAAAAAAAAAACCAGAGAAGAGTAGAGCATGCCAATAATCCAATTTCCTAGGATCACTTAGTTGCAATGAATGGATGCACTTTTGATGCCAAAGAAATAAATCCTAAGAAAAAATGGAATCTTGCTTTAAGTTTTTATTAGGATTGGGTATGTAAGTAGAAACAGGAAAAACAAAAGTACAAACTCATGTGAGAGCCTCTACAGTTTGCACAATTAATATCAATTTAAATGGCTCATGGTAAAGAAAACTTGATAGAGTATGATTAAGGTGCCCATGTAGAGGCACAAGGAAAGGATAGTCTTTTATTACAAAAGAGTTGTGTTAGACACATAGGTAGATCTTTTATCAATTTGGACTTTTTGATAGCTCTCATTCAAATTTCATCTTTAATGGCCATGCCAATAGAAGAATCAATAAAGAAGCCTTGCCGGTGATTTTCCATACTAGCACTTTTGACTACCATACACTAAAATATAATAATTAAATTTTTGTACCTTTCAAACTACCCACTATTAATGGATCCAGTCACAAAGATTGAATTCATAGCCCTTAGAAAATCTCCCAAGCCCAAGAATTACCCTTTTATAATTTTATTCCTTTAGTGACATATTGATTCTATTTTAAATTCTTATCCTCTCCAATCCTATAAATTTCAATTTAGTTCCTTCCCCAAGAAGCCATGTCTTATTATATATCTAGCACTTGGGAGAACTCAATCCAAGGTATTTTGAAAGTAGCAAAAGTTTTGCCAAAACTTAAATTTATATCATCTTATGTAACAAAAAAATTCTACCAAAGTCCATCTAGATTCATAGGAATTCATATTCATGAATAAAAAAATTATACCAAAATCTTATCATAATTTGGTGAAGGCTTCCTTCTAGCATCAAGCATCCAAGTTATCTTTCAAGCATTCGAGATCTTATTTTTGTAAGCATCCTCCAAGCATTCACCCTCAATCTATCGAGTGCTTTCAAGCAACAAGCAAGCTTCCAACAATTTTCTACAATAAGAGGAAAATAACCATAGAATCTTGTAGAAATAACTATGCATAGGGTTATTCTCTTTCCTCTTACTTTATTTGGTATTTTTATTGTGCTCGAAGCTTTAACCTATAATCATATTGTGTGCTCATTTTCTTTGAATACTTTATTTACATCTAGCTTATCATTTCATCTTCCATCATTATGATATTACATTTTTAAGCACTTAATTACTCTATTTTTCATGATTTAGCATGGTCTCTATACTCCTAAGTGAGAGGTCTTCATTATACTAATCATTAAGTTAATAGATATTGTAATTTAATCTTGTGTTATTGCTCTTTAAAGCAAAAGTATTATCAAAATAAATGTTTGGTGGTATTTTCACTCTTCATTTAAATATAGATAACAAGTGAAAATATTGTCTATTAGGAAAAAACATTGACAAAGCTATGATTGATCCTATGATGCTTTTGTAATTGGTCATTAAATATATGTATTTAACGTTCTATGATATTTAAATATTCATCTAAATGGAGGACTAATGCAGGCCAATAGAATCTGGCATTGACCTTTAGATTGGGTACGTCTGTTTGTTATTAATCCTCTCTTTTTATTATATTTTTAGAAAAATAAAAGAACCATTAGAATGCAAAAGCATTGTCAATGCTTCTATGAAATTGGTAATACTTCTACCTCTATGGAAAAATCAAGATTTTTTGCTTCTTATTATTTTTATTTCAGCATCTGGATATTTAATTCTATCTAATATTTGCAAGATTTTATTTTCTATTTACTTGATAAAATAATAAAAATAAAATAGGAAACTAGTTCAGCGTTTTAATCATTTAGCAAATCGGATAGATATTTAATATTTATTATTGAATCAAAATTAAATATAGCCACATATAGGGATTTTTGTTGCATCTCACTTACATACTTGTCTTTAGTTACTCTGTAATTAAAAATAAAATAATTTTATTTGTAGTCCTTATTGTTACATTTACGTGTTGTATTAGGCCTAGATTAAGATTAATCTTAGTCAAATAATTTATTAGGAGGAACATAGGTGATCTTAAACCAACCCATCAAAATGTAAACTCTAAGTGAACAAGCTACACCTATCCTTGAGGTGACAACAAAGGAGAGGGAGGCACTATGAAGAGGTCCTTCATTATACCTTCTCCTTTGTTATTTTCACAAATCAAATCTCATTCATATAAACCCTTGTGATGACTAATTTACCCAATATGTTGGGAAAAATTATTTAACCATAGAATACCCTATGCTAATTATTTATGAACACTCTTAGAATATTAATGGTTTTGACCATTATAGAATGCAAATGTTATCCCAAGCTATTAAAATAAAAATATACTTTTGCTTGGTTATATGTTGATATGCCTAGTCTAGATCCATATGTGGTAGTCCACCAATTAGTTGTCACTCGTGGTGCAAAACCCATAAATAAAAATTTATAGAAAATGCACCTTAAGGATGCTTTTATTAGAAATGAGGATCTACAAAATGTCCTCAATAGTTTTGTTATATATTGTAATACACATACCCACCCCCTGACACAATCGACCACACTATGGTTTGAACCTTGGACCAAAGCCCAAACCATTGCATTGTCCCCTCTAGGACAAGGTCCTCAAGATTGGATAAAGTAAACATATAGATTATTTTAATTATATTTGCAATGTTGTTCCAGTTGCTAACAAAACTAGAAGCATATGTATAGGCTTTTGGGACATGAATAAGGATTCTCCTAAAGATGAATTTATTGTCCCTAGTATCAACATTATTCTTAATTTTATTGTAGATTGTGAAATACTATCATTAATTAATAGGATTTTAGTATGCAATTAGATTAAAATATCTGATATTCACACAATGACACTGAGAGGGGGGGTGAATTAGTGTAGCTATTAATATTCAATTCTACAGCATTTAATACTGAAGCAAAGAGAACTTGAAAACCAGAAAAGCAAATTGAACAAAAGAGCACACCACAACACACAATATAACGAGGTTCACCAATTTGGCTACTCCTCAAAAATGACTGCTTGGACTCCAATCCAAATCCAGTCTATGCAAAATATCAATTTTACAAACACTTTACCAGCATCCACTGGAAGGAGCACCAACCCCTTAATTTTTTGCTACAACAGATAGGAGCACCAACCCCTAGTACCAAGCACCTACTTGGACTGCAATTCTGAGAAATTATAATGACATAAAAATGTCTTCACTATTTACAAGACCCTGATTGGTCTGTAATTAAACAAACTCTGCACACTCTCACGACTCTGCTTATTTCTCTCTTGGCTCTCTTCTAACCCCCTTTTCACAGTAATTTCACTCTCACAGCAGCAACATGATTCTCTGCACGACTGTCCTTTTATAACCCCTTTTCCTCATTGAGACTTCTCATCTTCTATCACTTTTCTAATCCTGCATGTAGTCAAATGACATACTCTAACTGTTCGAATTCTTTTCTCTTCTCCATAAACGACTGTTCAAATTCTGCAAATACGGCTGTTCGAATGCTTTTACGATCCTACATATACAGTTGTTCGAATTTTGCAAATATGGCTATTCGAATGCTTTTACGATCCTGCATATACGGCTGTTCGAATTCTACAAATACGGCTATTCGAATGCTTTTATGACCCTACATATACGGCTATTTGAATGCTTTTCCAATCCTGCATATACGACTATTCGAATGCTTTTCCAACACCTGTCATTGTGTAACTGCAGATCTGACTCTAGTTAATTCTTACGTAACTGGCTGCATGATTTTCCTTTATGCTTTTTTGACACCTATCATTGTGCATGCTCCTTCGGATTTTACCTACGAAACTGTTACCTGTCGCGATATCACAACATTTCTGCCCATTTGACTTTTTCTGGACTGTTGACCATGAAAACCTGACCTGTCGTGATATCGTGATGTTTTTCGCCTCCTCGACCTTATCTTGGCATGCACTCACGAAAATAGAACATGTCACAAAATCACGACGCATTTGCTGCCTCCAACACTTTTCTGCCTCCTACCCGCAAAAATGAGACATGTCATGAAATCGCGACGCATTTGCTGCCTCTAGCTCTTTTCTGTCTCCTACCCATGAAAACAAGACATGTCATGAAATCGTGACACATTCGCTGCCTCTAGCTCTTTTCTGCCTCCTACCTGCAAAAACGAGACATGTCACGAAATCGTGACACATTTGCTGCATCCAGCTCTTTTTTGCCTCTTGCACATGAAAACGGGACATGTCACGAAATCATGACACTTTTCGCTTTCCTGCACTATCCTTCACTTGCACCTGTGAAAATGGAACACATTGCGAAATCGTGACACTTTTTTCTGTCGTACACTTTTCTTCGCAAGCCTCAGCGAAATCAAAACATGTCACGAAATCGTGACGCTTTTCTGCCTTAGCGCTGTTATTTGTTTTTCATCCGTGAAAATGGAACATGTTGTGAAATCACGACATCTTTCGCATCCGTACATTTCTCGCTTCATGCAGTAGTGAAATCAAGACATGTAGCGAAATCGCTACAGCTTTTTGACTTGGCACTTCTTCTTTGTTGCAGCCTCCAAAAATCCTACATGTAGCAAAATCGCTACACCTTTGTGTTTTGCACTTTTGACTTGTAGCAAAATCGCTACACCTTTGTGTTCTACACTTTTGACTTGTAGCGAAATCTCTACACCTTTGAGATTTGCACTTTTGTCTTGTAGCAAAATTGCTACACCTTTGTGTTTTGTACTTTTGACTTATAGCGAAATCGCTACACCTTTCAGCTTTGCTTTTTGACTTGTAGCGAAATCGCTACACCTTTGTGTCTTGCAGTTTCGACTTGTAGCAAAATCGCTACACCTTTGTGCTTTGACTTTTGACTTGTAGTGAAATCACTACACCTTTGTGCTTTGACTCTGCCTCTCTGCTTTGGCCCACAAAACTCCAACATGTAGTGAAATCGTTACTTTTTTTTTGCCGTACATTCTCTCTCCTCTTCGGGTCGCGAAAACCCGACGTGTCGCGATATCGCGACACTTTTCACCCTTAGTGCTTTTCTTTCGAAACTGTCATGAAATCGTGACACTTTTTGTCCTTGGCGCTGCTTCTCCAAACTTGTTGCGAAATCATAATAGTTTTTCAACTTTGCTTCTTTCCTTCTAGCATGTCACGAAATCGCGACATTTTTGGCTGTGCCTTCTCTCTCCTCATTTTTGTCACGAAATCATGACATTTTTGGTTGTGCCTTCTCTCTCCTTATTTTTGTCATGAAATCGTAACATTTTCGGTTGCACCTTCTCTCTCCTCATTTTTGTCATGAAATCACGACAGAAAACATGTCGTGATATCGCGACAGTTTTCTTACTTGTCTTTTTCTGCAAATTTTTGAATCTGGCCCACTTATGATTTCCTAGAATTTCATTGTACTTGTTCTGACTGACCTTTGAATTCTTGTCCATTGCTTCAACTACATCACTTCTTGTCTATGTTGACAATAATGACAATACTTTTTCTACACCTTGCTCAACAATCTCCCCCTTTGGAATTGTTGGCAACACTCATGCACTTTCTTGTAATTCTTCTTCCCCTTTGACAATAATACCAAAGGGCTGCTGTAGACTCCCCCTGAGTCTATGCACACCACTCTCAGACAAATATTGTTATAGTTAGAAAAAATCATAAATATAAGCAAAACTATAAACATAGGCATAAATGCACCCCTTGAGAATGTGATTCCAAATGATAGTCAGTTCTTGGGAATTGTGACCACTCCCAACTTATTTCGAAGGTACTCAAAAACTTCCTTGGGCAATGGTTTTGTGAATATATCAGCTACTTGATCTGTAGTTGGAACAAAATCCAATTTGACCTCTCCTTCTGCAACTTTATCCTTCAAGAAATGATACCGGATTGCAATATGTTTGGTTCTTGAATGCATAATTGGATTCTTGGATATGTTGATAGCACTAGTGTTATCACATTTAATTGAAATTGGCTCTTTGAATTGAATACCAAGATATTTCAACGTTTGTCTCATCCATAATATCTGAGTACAACATGTTGTTGCTGCAATGTATTTTGCTTTTGCTATGGATAGAGAGACTGATTCTTGTTTCTTGTTGTGCCATGCTACCAGCCTGTTTCCAAGATAAAATGCTCCTCCACTGGTACTCTTTCTGTCATCAATACATCCTGCCCAATCTACATCATAATATGCAATCAGTGTGAAGTCTTTACCTTTTGAATACCACAACCCATAATCCATAGTACCCTTGAGATACCTAAAGATCCTCTTTACAGCTGTCACATGAGTTTCTTTGGGACTAGCCTAAAATATTGCAACCATGCATACTGCCTGTAATATATCTAGTCTAGTGGCTGTTAAATACAACAGGCTTCCAATCATAGACCTGTACATTGTTTGATCTACATCTGGAGATTTGTCATCCTTGCTCAACTTGCAACCTGTTGTCATGGGAGTGCTAATAGGTTTACTATCTTCCATTGTGAAAATTTTCAGCATTTATTTTACATATTTAACTTGAGAAATAAAAATGCCCTTTTCATTTTGATTGACCTACAGTCCTAGGAAATAAGAAAGTTCACCAATCATAGACATCTCAAATTATTTCTTCATTTTAGTTGATATGTCTTTGCAATATTCATCCATGCTGCTGCCAAATATTATATCATCTACATAAACAACAAGAACAATAAGATGGCCCTTCTCTGTTTTGACATATAAATTGCTATCCACCAAACCTTTCTTGAACCCTTGTTTAATAAGATAGTTATCCAGCCTTGCATACCATGCTCTGGGTGCCTGTTTCAAACCATATAATTCTTTCTTTAACCTGCAAACAAAATCTGGATTGTCACCAAGTTGGAAGCCATCTGGATGTTCAATGTAAACCTCTTCTTCCATTTTTCCATTTAGAAATGTTGATTTTACATCCATTTGATATACTTTGAAATTTTTATGGACTACTAAAGCCAAAAACATTCTGATTGCCTCTAGTCTGGCTACCGGTGCAAAGTTTTCCTCAAAATCAATGCCTTCAACCTGAGAATAGCTTTTACAGAATCTTTTCTTATTTATGACAACCTATCCATCTTCATTTAATTTATTTTGAAAAATCCATTTAGTGTCAATTATGTTTTTATTTGTTGGCCTTGGTACTAATTCCTAGGTTTTGTTTTTCTCGATCTGATCTAGTTCTTCATTTATTGCCTTCATCCAACTGTCATCTGTGCTTGCTTCAGCAACATTTTTAGGTTCAATGCTAGATAACAGAGAATAGTTCCGCACTACTGCTCTTCTTGTCTGAATACCATCTGTGGGGTCCCCAATAATATATTCACTGGGATGATTTTTCTGCCAGTTACCTATTTTAAATTTCTTGTTTTCTTCTTCTTTTGAGTCATTTTTTAAAACATCTGGATTGATTTTCTAATTCTCTTCTATTTCCTTTTCATCATCTCCTTCAATGACTTCTTCATAAATAGGGTAGTTTTCTTAATAAGTAATTTCTCGCTCTACCTTCATCAAATTTAACATCAACACTCTCAAAAATTTTCTTTAGCCTCTTGTTGTAACATGTGTAGGCTTTGCTTTTTGTTGAGTAACCAAGAAAAATACCTTCATCAGCTCTATCTTCAAATTTATCGAGATTATCTTCAGTCCGTTTAATGTAGCACTTACTGCAAAATACTTTGAAATATCTTGTTGTTGCCTTTCTGCCGAACCATAGCTCATAAGGTGTTTTGCTTTCATGCAGTCTTAGCATGCACCTATTTTGAATGTAAACTGCAGTATGGATTACCTCTTTCCAAAATCTGTTAGTTATTTTGTTCTCAGCCAGCATTTTTCGTGCCATTTCCTGCACTGTCCTGTTCTTCCTTTCTACAACACCATTCTGCTGAGGTTTTCTTGTTGCTGAAAACTGTCTTCTTATCCCATATTTTTGACAGTATTCTCGCAAATTCTTCTGAAATAAACTCTCCTCCTCTCGTCCGATCTAAGGCATTTAATCCTTTTTCCAGCTTTGATTTTCAACCTGGTTTTTAAAAATCTTAAACATCTCAAAGGCATCTAATTTAAGCTTTAAAAATAATACCCATGTCATCCTGGAGTAATCATCTATGAACAGCATAAAGTATTTGTCACCATTTATGCTTTGTGTTCTCATGGGTCCACACAAATCAGTATGAATTATCTCCAACGGTTTGCTGGTGAAGAATTCCTTTGATTTAAATGTGGATCTGGTTTGCTTTCCTTTTTGACATGAAGCATAGATGCTATTTACTGGTTTGCCAATGGTTGGTATATCTCTTACTGCTCTTTTTGAACTTAGTTTTGCCAGATTGTCAAAACTAATATGACCGAGCCTCTTGTGCCACAACCAATTTTCATCTTCCTGTCCAATCAAGCATGTTCCTTCAGCAGTTTCTGATAGAGTATATAGATTACCAGAAATCCTTGATCTAGTAGCTATAAGCTTCCCACTGTGTGCTTTTCTCACTTCATAGCCCTGCTTCTTAAAAATGACTTTATGACCTCTGTCACAGATTTGACTTACACTCAGCAAGTTATGCTTCAGACCAATCACAAACAAGACTTCTTTTGATTTTATCTTTCCATCACTAATCTTGACTGATCCTTTTCCAACTATCTTTTCTCCATCATTATTTCCAAATTTCACAGAACCACCTTCATAATTCTGTAACTTCTCAATTTTTTGCTTGTCACCTGTCATGTGACTGGAGCATCCACTGTCAAGTATCCAAGGTGTAGATTTGTTCTATGCTTTAAAGGTAGTCTGAACAATCAAATATTCCTTTTCTTTCCATTCTGGTTTGATGGTAGATTTGGCTACTTGTTTTGCCTTTGCCCTTTCATTAGCATGTGCCTATTTTTCAAGAAATTTCTTGTTTTGGTTCAACCCATTTGGTTGAGATTTTCTACCCTGATAATTCTTTGATGCAAAAGTGCTTCTACAGTTTCTTGCAATATGTCCAAAATTATGACAATTATAACATTCAATTGCATAATTCATTAAAGGAGAAAAAATATTTCTACTGGTGAAATTCCTTTGAGATACATTATGACTGCAATCTAAAATCTTATGGCCATAAGAATTGCATTTGAAACAATAACCAGAAAAGAAATGATTAAACCTGGGTGCAGGTCTTTGCCAATTTAAATTAGGAGCCATGAATCTTCTCCTTCTTGAATGTGTGACTTTTGTGAATCCATCTTTGTCAGTACTCTTCTTGAGTCTGGCATTATTGCTTTCTTTGGCATGATTTGTTTTTTCTTGATCAACCCTAATCTTTTATTCTTTCTCTATGGGTTCTACATTTAAGGCCTTTGAACCATTTTATGATTCTCCTTCATCGAAGCCTAAACCAAATTTGATGCCGAAAGGCCTTTGGTTATTTAACATTTTATCTAGCTTTACAGTACTTTCTTCAAACTTATGAAAATAGCTCAATTTCCTATTCATCTCCTCTAGCTGCATCCTTAACTTAACAATGTCTTCTTCTAGCTTGCTACATTCAACTGTCTTTATAGTTAATTGTTCATCAAGAAATTCAGACATTTTCTTGAATTCCTCTGTCTGTATTTTCAAATTGTTTATTATGTCAATGGCATCCTCTAGTTTCTTTTAAAACTTTTTATTCTTTTTCCTTTCTGCACTCAACTCTTCAAGTGCAGCAACCAATTCTCCTTCCAGATACACTTCAACATCATCCTTAAAGTTTTCATCACCTTCTTGATTTTCCTCTGTTCTTTCTTCTTCAAGTGCCATGAACAGAGCTTCACCTGTTTCTTCTTCAGAATCCTCACCTAAGCTTTCTTCAGAAGAGCTGACATTCTTGGATATGAAGATTTTTTTCTTGAAGTTGTTCTTTCTAAAATTTTGTTTCTTCTTCCAGTCACCTTTTTCTTGGTGTGACCCTTCACCATTTTTGGTTTTCTCATGCATTGGACATTTGGCTACAAAATGACCGACTCCTCCACAATTGAAGCACTTAAATGGTAGCTTTCCTCTATATTTTCTTTTTCCCTTTGTGAGTTTTTGAACAAAATTAGCTTCTGTTTCATCCATTGTCTCTTCATCCTCAGATTCATGTTCATATTTTATATTCTTGTGTGCTTTAAAAGCAGCTTATCTGTCTATAGACTTAGTTTGTCCTATTCTCATTTCGTATGCAGTAAAGGAACCATGCATCTCATCCATGCTAAATTTTTTTGGATCTTTCGCCTCTTCTATTGCAAAAACTTTGGAGTTAAATCTTTTGTGAAGTGTTTTGAGAACCTTTTTCATGACAACTGCATCATCAATTTCTTCATCGAGTCCTCTGATTGCATTAATGATTCCATTGACTCTCAGCATATAAGCCTCTATGTTCTCATCTTCATTAATTTGTAGTGCTTCGAACTAAGATCGATGAATTTTTAGCTTGGCTTCCTTGATCTTGTTGTCTCCTTCATGGATGCTCTTCAGTTTATCCCACATGTCTTTTGTCAATTTACAGCTCATGACTCTTATCAGTTCACTGTCTACAAGCCCACACATTATGGCATTCTTTGCTTTGGAGTTGTTCTCAAATTTTTTCTTCTCAGTAGTATCTATTGGAGGAGTAGTGGGTGTTGTGTATCCACTATCTACAGAATCCCAACTGTCGTATCCCAACGCACTCAGATATGTCTGTATCCTGAGTTTCCAAAAAGTGTAATTAGTTTCATCGAACAAGGGAGCTTTGTTGGATGAGAATCCTTCACCACCTGCCATTGTGTTTCTTCCAAGATCACCTTAGTTGATTAAGCTTGTTCAAGAAACTTGGCTCTGATACCAATTGATATTCACACAATGACACTGAGAGGGGGGGTGAATCAGTGTAGCTATTAATATTCAATTCTACAACATTTAATACTGAAGCAAAGAGAACTTGAAAACCAGAAAAGCAAATTGAACAAAAGAGCACACCACAACACATAGTATAACGAGGTTCACCAATTTGGCTACTCCTCAAAAATGATTGCTTGGACTTCAATCCAAATCCAGTCTGTGCAAAATATTAATTTTATAAAAACTTGACCAGCATCCACTAGAAGGAGCACCAACCCCTTAATTTTTTGCTGCAACAGATAGGAGCACCAACCCCTAGTACCAAGCACCTACTTGGACTGCAATTCTGAGAAATTATAATGACATAAAAATGTCTTCACTATTTACAAGACCCTGATTGGTCTATAATTAAACAAACTCTACACACTCTCACGGCTTTGCTTATTTCTCTCTTGGCTCTCTTCTAACCCTTTTTTCATAGTAATTTCACTCTCACAGCAGCAACATGATTCTCTGCACGATTGTCCTTTTATAACCCCTTTTCCTCATCAAGATTCCTCGTCTTCTATCACTTTTCTAATCATGCATGCAGTCGAATGACATACTCTGACTGTTTGAATTCTTTTCTCTTCTCCATAAATGGCTATTCGAATTCTACAAATATGGCTATTCGAATGCTTTTATGATCCTGCATATACGGTTGTTCGAATTCTACAAATACGGTTGTTTGAATTATTTTATGATCCTGCATATATGGATGTACAAATTCTACAAATACGGTTGTTCAAATGTTTTTACGATCCTACATATACGGCTGTTCGAATGCTTTTCCAATCCTACATATACGACTGCTCGAATGCTTTTCCAACACCTGTCACTATGTAACTGTAGATCTGACTCCAGTTAATTCTTACGTAACTGGCTGCATGATTTTCCTTTATGCTTTTTTGACACCTGTCACTGTGCATGCTCCTTCGGCTTTTACCCGCCAAACTGTTACCTGTCGCGATATCGTGACATTTCTGCCCATTTGACTTTTTCTGGACTATTGACCGTGAAAACCTAACCTGTCACGATATCGTGATGTTTTTTGCCTCCTCAACCTTATCTTGGCATGCACCCATAAAAACAGAACATGTCACAAAATCATGACGCATTTTTTGCCTCCAGCTCTTTTCTGTCTCCTACCCGTGAAAATGAGACATGTCGCGAAATCACGACACATTCATTGCCACCAGCTCTTTTCTGCCTCCTACCCATGAAAATGAGACATGTCGTGAAATCGTGACACATTTGCTGCCTCCAGCTCTTTTCTGCCTCTTGCCCATGAAAACGGGACATGTCATGAAATCGTGACACTTTTCACTTTCCTGCACTATCCTTCACTTGCACTCGTGAAAATGGAACACATTGTGAAATCATGACACTTTTTGCTATTGTACACTTTTCTTCGCAAGCCTCAGTGAAATTGGAACATGTCATGAAATCACGACGCTTTTCTATCTTAGTGCTGTTCTTTGCTTTTCGCCCACAAAAATGCAACATGTCGCTAAATCGCGACATCTTTCGCATCCGTACATTTCTCGTTTCATGCAGTAGCGAAATCAAGACATGTAGCAAAATCGCTACAACTTTTAGACTTGGCACTTCTTCTTTGTTGCAGCCTCTGAAAATGCAACATGTAGCAAAATTGCTACACCTTTGTGTTCTGCACTTTTGTCTTGTAGCGAAATCGCTACACCTTGTGTTCTGCACTTTTGACTTGTAGCGAAATCGCTACACCTTTGAGATCTGCACTTTTGTCTTGTAGAAAAATTGCTACACCTTTGTGTTCTACACTTTTGAATTGTAGTGAAATCGCTACACCTTTGTGATCTACACTTTTGACTTGTAGCGAAATCGCTACACCTTTGTGTCTTGTAGTTTTGACTTGTAGCGAAATCACTACACCTTTGTGCTTTGACTTTTGACTTGTAGCAAAATCGCTACACCTTTGTGCTTTGACTCTGCCTCTCTGCTTTGGCCCGCGAAACTCCAACATGTAGCAAAATCGCTACTCTTTTGTTGCCATACATTCTCTCTCCTCTTTGGGTCGCAAAAACCTGACATGTCGCGATATCACAACACTTTTCACCCTTAGTGCTTTTCTTCCGAAACTGTCGTGAAATTGTGACACTTTTCGTCCTTGGCGCTGCTTCTCCAAACTTGTCACGAAATCGCGATAGTTTTTCAACTTTGCTTCTTTCCTTCCAGCATGTCGTGAAATCGTGACATTTTTGGCTGTGCCTTCTCTCTCCTCATTTTTGTCGTGAAATTGTGACATTTTCGGCTACGCCTTCTCTCTCCTCATTTTTGTCATGAAATCATGAAATTTTCGATTGTGCCTTCTCTCTCCTCATTTTTGTCACGAAATCACGACAGAAAACATGTCGCAATATCGCGACAGTTTTCTTACTTGTCTTTTTTTGCAAATTTTTGAATTTGGCCCACTTTTGATTTCCTGGAATTTCACTGTACTTGTTCTGACTGACCTTTGAATTCCTATCCACTGCTTCAACTGCATCACTTCCTGTCTGTGTTGACAAAAATGACAATACTTTTGCTGCACCTTGCTCAACAATATCTTCTAAGTACAAACATAGAGTAATTTTCACTACCCCATGGGGAATATTGTACTATCAAGGCATGTCCTTCTAGTCAAAGAATGCACAAGCTACATATCAATGAGTGATGTCATATATCTTATATGATATACTGCTTGATATCATGGAATATTATATAGACAACCTTATTGTTCAATAATTCAAATATGAAGATCATTTTTTATACCTTTCATACATTTTTGAATGGATAGAGTAATACAAGGTATATTGAATGCCTCAAAAGTGTATTTTTGATTGATGTTAGGAAATTATGTCTTGAATATGCATAGAAGTAGATATCAACAAAATACTAGCTATTATTAATATTCTCATCAATGAATTTTGACCAAAATTTATAGCCTCTAAGGAAATATCTAGACCATGAGAAGATTCATCTCCCAACTTGCTAACAAATGTTAACCTTTCATTAATATATTTATAAAGGATGTTGTATTCAAATGGGATGGTAAATATCAAGTCATGTTTGTTTCCATATAATTTTATCTCATGTCACCTCCAATACTTGTCCCACCTAATCCCATAAATCGTTGTTGTTATACATAGTTGTGTAGACACCAAAACAACACCAATCCGATTATGTGGCTACAAAAACTGACCGAATTGGCATACACAGCCCCTAGGGCAGCCCCCAGAGGTTAAAAAGTGGTCCTAACCACTCCCACAGTAGTTTTGGAAGGTCAGAGGTCAATTTGGCACCTTTCAGGCACTCTGCTCCATATTCGTTCCACCCTGGGATGATTACAAACTAGTATTCGTCCCACCCCGGGACGATTAGCAGCATTCGCTACAGGGTGGGGTGAATAGCAGGTTTGATGGGAAAAAGGTCAAACCTTGACAAATGGCAGCTCAGATCCACCACTCAACTCCACCTTCAATGCATGGGAGTGCGAGTGAGCATTTTTGAGCTCAAAGAGGCAGTCATGGAGCCCTTAATCAGGGAGGAATCTTCTCTCCCCTCGACAAGGCATGATGGCCAAGTGGCGCCTCTGCATGCTCATTCACAAGAGACCCTCAGGTCTATAAAATGGTGAGTCTTCTCACCCCAAAAAGGAATGAAGCAGGAGAATTTGGAGCAATGGAGTGCTACCGAATTACATCCTCACCCATCGTTTGTGCTTCTTACATCCTTGATCTCTCTTTTGGAAGGGAGGTTATTGGGTGATTATTGGAAGTGCAATCCGGACCCAAAACCCAAACATTTGGCCACAATACCCCACCCAATTTTTTGACACAACCCCATAAGAGGTTTTGGACCCATCCCAAGTGGATTGGTGCCGAAACCGAGCCCCAAATGATGGGCGTCCTACCCTCGGGCGCCCCCCGCACTACTGTAGTCCTAATCGCCCCACCCCGGAGTGATTAGAAATCTATGGTATATTTCCCTACTATTTCTTTTGCATTTTATTTTAGGTTATTTACATATGCTGCCATTCAAGTTTCATGTGATTCTGATGAGTTTTGGCTGTGATTTTATTATTTCTCGCTTTCACTAACATACAGGGAGCATCATCGGATACAGGGTGATCGAGGCCGAATTTGCAAAATCCGACCTTCTGGGTCATTCCAAAATGCCCCATTTTGCCTAACCCCAACTTTGCAGGTGTTTTGGAGGCCCCTGGATGGGACATTTAGGAGGTCACCTTCTGACATTTTATGACAGTCCTAATCGTCCCACCCCGGAGCGATTAGAAATATGTGGCATATTTCTCGACTGTTCCTTTTGCAGTGTGTTCCTGGTAATGTTTTCTTGCTTCTGTCAAATTTTTAGCTTATTCTGATATGTTTTAGTTATCATTTTAATTATTTTATGCATGCATTAACCGTAGGCCTTGGGGATCGCATGTTTCCCTCCATCCGCAGGTGCTACTAATCATTTACTGTTTCTCTGAACGTAGGATCTCGACACCGGAGGGGCAGCAAGGAACTATAGATGCATTCACGCAAGTGGCGATGATGTTTGGTCCACCCATTTTCAATGTGGGCACGCGGAAGATCCCCAAGGGGAATGTATCATTTGTGGTGTAACAAAACTAGGTCCGATGCTCCTAGCCCCTGAAAAGGGAGGAGACGTATTGTAACCCGATCTCGAGCAAATTAATAAAATAAAGGGCTGCACTTTTACATTTGCTTTAAATCTCATTTCAGTTCATTTGTTTTTCCCTCTTTTCATGCATTCTCGTTCGTAGGACTTAGCGTTACATTTCCCTTTTGTTTGCTTCCGTATCCTCGTGCTTTCAGTGGCGATCATGGTGGGACCCTGTCCCCTAATTTTGAGATCAAATTTTTGATCAAAAGTTGTGTGTTTTTGCTTGCAGGTGTCAATCTTTCAAGCGCTGGACTGCTGCTCGTTCCAGCCTGTGATGAGTACGGAGCTCGAATTCGTGTCACCCAGGGACGAATGGGCATTCGTCCCACCCTGTGATGAATACAGTTCTGATATTCATCCCACCCCGGGATGATTAGCTCTCTGTGCAGTTTCAGAGCAGAAACTCAGAGGCATCCGGTTTGGGCAGAGAAGAGGTAGGGGTTCTGAGCATCCTCTGTCATTTTCTGTTTTCTGTCTCTATCATTTCCTGTTTCTTTGCTTGCATAGGAGAGTTTTACTGCATGTTTTTCTTTCTTTGCACAAATAAAAAGAACCCCACACACCACGTGGTAATTTAAACACCAAGGAGTTGGTCGTAAAACCCCAACCCTTGATCAAGACCAACGGTGGATTTCATCACCACCTTGGCTTGAATTTTTGCATACATAACCCCGATCGCTACTGTTGCTAGACGTAAATCCTGACGAAAGCTGACCAAGTGTAGTTGGGGTGATTCCCAATGCATGAGGATAAGTCTTCTATGGTAGGTGTCAAAAATAGGGTGATCCCCCTTTCGTACCGCCTATGTTCCACGTATTGTTCTGCTCTCGCGTACCAATAGTTTCCCTCACGTAAGGGCGGGTATATTGAGAGGTTCGGTATAAAGGCCTAGCAGTGGTATATTGAAGGGGCGACCATTTTGGGAGATATAAGAGCCCTCATATTGCATATACAACAAAATTTTCTTTACAAAGCTTTCAAAACAAAAATCAAAACACACTAAACCAGATCTAGGGCACACCTTTAATCTATAAACGAGATAATCACTTCTTTGTTTGTGTGGCTCCTTTTTTTTTAGTGTAGCATAAAAAAATTATAAAGAAAGATAAAAACCTATGCATCTTTTAGAGAGACACCACCATGGTGTACACCCATAGCCAAGCCCAATCACGGGCAGAGGCTATGAAAAGTGTACAAGGAGGCACAAGTCACCTCCGCTATAGCCCCAAGGACTTGGTCATACCACCTTGGCGGCCTGACCCACAAAATAGTCCACATCATACCATGACGGAATGGGACTATAGAGGCACCCCTTCGAGGGGCACTCCCATTCAGCATAGACCCTTTCAGGAGGAGTCCTTACACGTGGCACTCAACATAAATGGGAAGGCTCCCTTAGATGCTCGTTATGAGTGGCCACCATGCAATGAAGTGCTAGAACAACATAGGGTCCATAAGGAGGGGCCACATGATTACATCATCCCTCCTCTACCCCTTATTACTATCAGAAACAATAGGCCAAATCCAGAGCACAAGGCTCTTCAGACAGGGCGAGCCAACTCTGCCCGCCCCTTTCACATATACGAAAGGGAGCATGAGGAAGACCACTACATTCCTCAAGAGCAATACATAGTGCGGGAACAATGCGCCTCCGCACCTTCTATCTATCAAGATCACCTACTGAGGCCAGAGCCTCGGGTGAATGCCGCCAACCTCGATAGAGGGAAGTGACCTATAGAGATCTCGGATCATCACGACCGAGATAAATATGTAGGAGAGGCATCTAGGCCTCCTAGACTCAAGACGGTGGAACAAATCGACCTGGCATTTTCCAGACATGCCACCCGCCAAGCGCAAATCACGTAGCTTGAGCAAGACCAACAATAGTTGGAGCACCTGTATCGCCTTAGCAAAGAGCGCATTCGGTGTCAAACAGATGAGCTACTCTAGAACACTATGCCTGAGAGGGTTCCAACCCCTCGCATGTAGAGGGCAAAGCTGTATGAGAGGCACAACCCCTTGGTGTGAGACAGGTCTCCATGACCTTACCAAATGTTGCCTCCGAGACCTCCTAGACCTGAGCGGGAGGCCACTCCCAGAAACAATGATGGGCACCCTCCACGGGCACCCACCCATGTTTATAGGTCTCACCCGGGAACTCCTCAAGAAGCCTATGAGGAGTATGAGCAAGAAGAAGAGCGGGCTGAAATGCCCTACCAAGGCAGAGGGGGTGCTATCCGGCCACCCCTCCATAGGCCTCAAGTTCTCCGCAACCCGCAGTGGGAGCAAACCAAGGAGGAAGAGATCAAATCTTTCGATGCATATAAAGTGCTGCTAGAGCACTTAGAGTCTATGGAGACCAAGACTTCTGGGCCCCAAAAGCCCACTTTATGCCAGCTCCGCAGTCACCCTGTGCATCCGTCAGTGCTAGCACCCCCATACCCTGAACACTTTAAACTGCCCCAGTTGGCAATATTTAGAGGGGAGGAGGATGCCCAAGAGCACGTGACTAGATTCTTGAGCCAATGCTTTGGCATTCAGGACAATGATGCTTTGCTGCTAAGAACATTTATAACCACGTTCGCAAGCCCTGCCTCGGATTGGTTCACTCAGTTGCCAAAGCATAGCATCAGTAACTTGGATCAGCTAGTGGACGCGTTCCTCGAATGCTTCACCTTCAACACCAAGAAGAAGGCGTCACTAAGTGACCTAGCTAGCCTCAGGTAGTATGAGGAAGAAACCATGGCGGCCTATGGAAATCGGTGGAGGACGTTGCTTTCAAAGCTGCCCTACCTCCCTCCCATGGCCGACCTGACCCAAATGTTCTCAAAGAGTTGTTTGAGGTCGATCTCCATGCTATTGCAGCTACAACAATATGCCACTCTTGAGGAAGCCCTAGCGCAAGCCAGAATCATTGAGGAGATCAAGATACAGGATGGCGAGATTGCCAAGCCACGCAAGAAAGAGTGGCCCAAAAATGCCAAAATAGGGACCACGCAACCGAAACCCACTATGGTCAATCAGGTTGCTATCAACATGCCTAAGCCTACACAAGCAACACAGCCCCCAAAGGCTAACTATCAGGCGGTCCCTCTTGATAGTTATGAAAGAGAAAATCATCGACAAGAGCAAAATCAGCAGCGTCACCCTAGGCGATAATTCACACCCTTTACAGAGTCTAAAGACTCCTTGTTTGACCGTTTGTCAGTGGCAAACTTGATAAACCTGCCAGAGAGTCGACCTGTAGACCCCAACGTGCCAAAACCCAAAGGTTATAGGGAAGACTTGTACTATAGGTTTCACCGACAGAAGGGACATGATCTTTATGCATGTTGGAAATTTAAAAGCTTAGTGCAAGACCTAATAGACAACAAGACATTAGCGATGGATAATCCCGTGGCACCAAGCAACCAATAGATGGAGGTCTTCAAAGACCCCCTACCTGCCCATGATGTGCAGGCAAAAACCCTACAAGTCAATGAGGTGACACAGAACTGCCCCATGCAGGGGTATGTAGGGATGATAAGCATCGTGACTAGGAACAAGAGGTACCCAAGCACAGCTGCCCCCGTTGTAGCTATAGGAGAGGTTCCATCAATGTCACAACCTCAAAAACACCCTACACAACCTCCTCCACCTAGACCAGTGGCCACGATTCAGACCAAACTTACCCAAAGTTTGAGGACCACGTCGGCTAGGCTCTCCATTTACGAGCTCATACAACAATCATCACCCCATCGGGAGGCTCTAATGGAGATACTAAAAGCCATCGAGCTGCAGCCCCATGAAGCAAACTCTTTCAACAACTTTGTGGGACATGTCAAATGATGCACCGAGCCAGTCATCACCTTTAGAGAGGATGAGCTGAAATCAGTGACTGGTGACATGGCGGATCCACCCCTGCACGTCATTGCATGGGTCAACGGGATTCCGTATAAGAGGGTGTTGGTGGACACTGGCTCATCCAGTAATATAATTACAACAGCGGCATTGAAACACCTGAAGTTGCCAGCATCTCACATCGTGGCCTCCACCTATACTCTATGAGCATTCAATGATGCGATATGCTCGACGGTTGGCACAATTGTCCTGCCCATCCAGGTGGGACAAAAGACTATTCCTACGTTGTGCCACATCTTGGAAGGTGAGATGGCCTATAATATCTTGTTGGGCCGACCTTGGATCAGGGACATGAAGTGTGTCCCTTCGATAGCCCACCAATGCCTAAAGTACACATTCGAAGGGCAAGTGCATGTAGTCCCGGTAGACTTAGAACCCTTCAAATATTGCAATGCGGTGCAGCTGATGCCGCAATCGACCCTTCCATCAACACATTTGGATTTTTAGTTGAATCCATCTAAATAGGTTCCAATTCCACATACATCCCCGCTGTTAAGTCCATCAAATCCCCAGTCGGGTCCATCTTCATCATCTGGTCCTTCACCAACGATGCCACCTACGGTGGCCACACCGAAGGACAATGGGAAGAAACCCCTGGAAGAGGCACCGCCATCAGTCTCAACCATCTCTACCGAGGAGATGCCTAGCCGAATGGAAGTCGAGACACCTAGTTCACCCGACATGGAGTGGACTCAGGAAGAACTCCCATTCCCTCCCCCTCAACCACCAATGATCACCGTTGAGATGGCCAATACGGGCCTGGGGGAGTACTTGGTGCAGAAAATTGTAGCAACACCCACACTTGAGTCCATGCAGGACATGGGGAGACCTCGCCTCCCCATCGACACTATTGTTCCTCTAGGCTACCCACCAAATCAGACAAACTTTGTATATGGGGGCCTCGATAATGGCATTGAACCTTACATGCAAGAAGAAGAAGATGAAGAGCCCTTTGCTGAGGATGTCAACTATTTGTCCAACCTAGAATTTGCTTTGAGATATCTTGGCCAATGCAATTGGCATGGATATGGGTTGGGCAGATATGAGCAAGGAGTGCATGTTCTTTGCCAACCAAGATATCAGATGCCATACGACAAGTCAGGAGTAGGGTTCAACCACCCTTTGCCCCTTGACATCTTGGTAGAGAACATGCAAGGCCTAGGGATAGGCAACAAGGATGGGTTGGCATTAGATCCATATGCCAATCCTAACACAACATATACATTGGGGGATTATCTCCCATTGTTGACAACCAACCTTGTTGACCTTAGCGACCCCTTCTCTTCGATCGAGAAAGGAGAAAGTTTGAGAACTCACTTACAAGAGGGATATAGACAAGGTCAAGAAGGATCTTCGAAAGACGAGTCAGAGTATGAGGTAGCACCATGGGACCCTTTCAAGTCTGATAGCAATCACTCACAAGTGACCCCCATGGATGACTATCAAGAAAGCCTCTTGGCAATGTTCCCTTTGGATGCTCCAATCGAGCAAGTGCCACCTCAAGAAAATTAGGTCCCCCCGTAGAGAGCGGAACAACCCCGATGGGACCAGATCAATTTTCTCGAGCAGGACGAGCCTCACATGTCACAAATAGTTATCGAAGCCAACGAAGGCCTGTGGATCTCCGACAGTGATTATGAAGATGAAACTGAGATGGCATATCTCAATCACATGTAGCAACAGCAATACCCCATGGACATTGATGACATGTTTGAATAGCTAAACATGGGGCCAAGGCATAGGTGGCACCTAAACCCAGCACAGTTGGACCAAGTGTTGCATCCGCCACTTTGGGCATACAGAGAGCACCTTCCGCCCAGAGACCCTATAGAGTTATCAGTGCCAAGGGTAGACCCTATCCTTTTATCTGCACATAGGGCCGATCCATTTGTGCCAATACCCCTAGAGCCAGATCCAGAGCACAAAAATCATCAAGGAAGTCCGAGTCACCACACCCATGGTAATGGAGACCAAAATCATTTCATCAACATGATCTCCATTGACTTAACCGCCCCCATCCGCAATCCAGCCGATCCAACATGGCCATTGTATCTAGACCTAGATGCCATAGACTGGGATCATGTTAATTCACCACCATCCCCATCAGAGTACTGGCCTTGCGGTGAGATGCTTCATTTCACCCCAGGACCAACTCAGGATATCTTCCATGCTGAAGAGGGACCCAATGTTCCTAACGTAGATCTAAATTCAGCGAATGATATCCACTTGATCCCAACTCCACACTAGTTGGAGGATGGGTCCCACATGTCAGTCGAGGAGACGACTGACGTAGACATCGGCTCTGATCCAATGAATCCATAGATCATCAAGTTGGGGGTAAGTCTATCCCCCGAAGAGCAAGCCGACTACATTGCCCTTCTCAAAGAGAAGAAGGAGGTTTTTGCATGGTCCTACAAAGACATGTCGGGGCTAGACCCATAGCTAGTCATGCATAATCTAACGCTTGATCCGACAGTCAAGCCAGTCAAGCAAAAACTATGTAAGATGCACCCAACAGTGGCCTTAATGGTCAAAGATGAATTACAAAAGTTGTTGGATGCATAGTTTGTCATCTGCATAGATTACCCACCATGGTTGTCCAACATGGTGCCCATCAAAAATCCTGATGGGAGGATTCGCATATGCACTGATTTTTGAGATCTAAACAAAGCGAGTCCTAAGGATGATTTCCCCTTGCCTAGCATCGACGCATTGGTAGATGCTACAATGGGCCATGAAATGCTATCCCTCATGGATGGTTTCTTGGGATACAATCAGATTCGTATCAATCTCGAGGACCAACTAAAAATGGTGTTCATAATGCCTTGGGGGACATTTTGTTATAAGGTCATGCCCTTTGGCCTTAAAAATGCTTGGCGCCACCTACCAACGTGCCATGACATACATCTTCCATGATCACATGCATAAAACTTTGGAAGATTACATGGATGATTTGTTGGCCAAATCTCTTTTGCGCCCAGATCATCTCGATGACTTAAGCAAGATCCTCGATCACCTCATCGAACACAAAGTCAGACTAAACCCCAAGAAGTGCGTATTTGGCATCACATCTAGAAAACTCTTGGGTTTCATAGTCTCAAAATGAGGCATCGAGGTGGATCCACATAAATTCAAGGCAATCCTTGAAATGCTCCCCCCAACTACCATCAAGCAGCTCAGAAGCCTACAAGGAAAGGTCGCGTCAATCAAGCACTTCATAGCACAGCTATCTGACAAGTGCCGACCCATGAATAAATTATTGCACAAGGGGGTAGCATTTCATTGGGATGACGAGTGCCAGTCTGCCTTCGATGACATCAAACAATACTTGGCTTCACCACTAGTATTGGCACCACCTAGACCAGGAGTGTCATTCTACTTATACATCTCAGCTACTGAGGTGGCATTGGGTGCCATGCTAGCCCAAAAAAATGAACTACACAAAGAATAGGCTACTTACTATCTTAGCCACACCCTAGTCAGTTATGAACTTAACTATGCATACGTTGAGAAGCTATGCTTTGCAGTGGTGTTTGCTACCAAAAAGCTATGCCATTACATGCTGAGCAACATGACGTATGTTGTGTCTAAGGAGAATCCATTGTGATACATGATGAGTCGTACTTATCACAGTAGCCGCACGATGAAATGGATCATGTTGTTGACGGAGTTTGACATCGAATTCATTGGACAAAAATCCATCAAAGGTCAAGTCATCACCGATCAACTAGCAGAGGCTCCTCTCGAAGATGATCAGCCTCTGACCATAGAGCTACCCGATGATGGGGTCTTCCATGTCTCAGAATCGCCAGATTCTGATGAGCCTGAGTCACAGGCCGACATAACCCTATTTTTTGATGGTTCTAAATGTGAGCAAGGGGGTGGCATGGGAATCGTATTCTTCACACCGCAAGGGGCTCCAATGCCTCTATCATTTAAACTTGATTTCCCATGCACCAATAACAATGCAGAATATGAAGCCTTGCTCATAGGTCTTCAGACAACCATCACCATGAACATCAAATGCTTGAACATCTTCGGTGATTCGCTGTTAATTGTCAACCAAGTGAAAGGGGTATTCCAATGTAAATGCCCAGTTCTATAGGCCTACAAAGCCCTTGTGGATAAATTCTTGGAAAAGCTTGAATGGTACGACATCGAGGCACTCCCTCGATCATCGAATCATTTTGCGGACACTATGGCCTCCTTGGGGTCACTCATCCCGCAAGACATTTCTGGTGATATGACAACCATTCAAGTCAAAACACTATCGCAATCCATGATGGAGCGTGCAAGCTCCGACCTAATGGTAGTAATCCACCTGATCCAGATTGAACCATCTCAGGATAGGTTCTCTCGAATCCATGATAGTCTGAATCAAGCCAACTGGGGGTCCTTGTTCTCCCCTATTCCCCTTAATAGCAACACAACACTATTCTTACAATTTCTTTCCCGCTCGGCTTTTGCTAGGGACGAACTTCAAGAGGGATTGGTTGTTCATACCATCGAGGCTTCGATCGGCAGGATTGGTACACACCCATAAGAGACTACCTCAAGCTAGGTAACCTCCCACTTGGATTGTCGCATGCCATGAAAAGATCATTCAAATAGAAAGCGGCAAAACATGTCTTGCTAGGAGACATTTTGTACCGTCGAAGCTATGAGGGAATCCTCCTTCGTTGCTTGGACCAGCAGGAGTCCACTTGGGCGATCACCCAAGCGCACGATGGTACATGCGGTGGCCACTTCAGCGGTATGGCCATCGCAAAGCGCATTCTTCGCATGGGCTATTATTGGCCATCTTTAGAGCGAGATTGTTGCGCGTATGTAAGGAAGTGCGTGAAGTGTCAACACCATGCCAATTTGACACACGTACCTTCTCAGGCCTTGCAGCCGATCCAATCGGCTTGGCCATTTTCATAGTGGGGCTTAGATCTAATCGGAAAGATCTCCCCTGCATCGTCAGGTCATCACACGTTTATCATAACGGCCACAGAGTACTTCACCAAGTGGGTGGAAGCAATTCCGCTTACCTCTACGACTGGAACCCGCATTGCGGAGTTTATTTTACATAACATCATATGTCATTTTGGTATTCCATCCAAGATCATCTCGGATAATGGGACGTCATTTAAAAACAAAGACGTGCGTGCTTTGACCACAAAGTACAAAATTTAGCATAGTTTTTTGACACCTTATTATCCGCAGGCAAATGGGCAAGCAGAGGCATCAAACAAAATGCTAGTTGCCATCCTTAAAAATATAGTCATAGATAGTCATAAGGATTGGCACATTCAAATCCCACTTGCTCTTTGGGCTTATCACACTAGCATTCGGACGCCCATTAGGGCAACTCCATTTTCGTTGGTGTATGGCTCCGAGGCAGTCATGCCTCTCGAGTTGGAAATACCTTCCCTACGCATATCAATGCAAGAGTTCATCGATGATGACACTATGCGGTAGGCCCGGTTAGACCAACTTACATTGCTCGATGAACGATGCATCAATGCTCTCGAGCATTTACGTATCTATCAAGAGTGACTTAAGAAAGCATACAACATGAAAGTTCACCTACGAGGGACTTTCAGGTTGGTGACTTGGTCTTAAAAGAGAACCAACAAAACTCTAACTTGCCGCCCCATCTAAGGGACAAGTTCACGGCAAATTGGTTAGGTCCATATGTAATTGATAGTAAAATAGGACCTGGAACATACCGGCTCGCCTCTCTTGAAGGAATCAAGGAACTAGAACCCTTGAACATCAGTCATTTGAGGCCATTCCACATTTAGAGAGCCATAGCCCACCCCAAAAAGCTCCAAGGATTCCCACAATCGCTTGGTCAACCTAAAATGCCCCAAAGGTATCCATAAACCCTTTGGTCAAACCAAAAAGCTCCAAGGATTCCCACAATCGCTTGGTCAACCCCAAAAGCTCCAAGGATTCCCACAATCGCTTGGTCAACCTAAAAATGCCCCAAAGGTATCCATAAACCCTTTGGTCAAACCAAAAGCTCCAAGGGTTCCCACAATCGCTTGGTCAAAAATAAATATTCAAAAACAAAAAAAACAATAAAATAATAAAAAATAATAAAAAAATTGCATCTCACTTCCATGCATACTCTTAAAAATCAAAATACAAAAATATAATAAAACTGCATTAGGCATCGCATACATACATTGCATATTTGTTGGTCATACAAGTCATAAGCACCATAGACTGTAATTGCTAGGCAATTCCATCATTTTCCACATTCAGTCCATTTTGTAAACACATCCATCCAGAATAACGCCATCCACATTTTTTTATCATAGTTAGTTGTCTGCTAATGTCTTTAGGGTTTTCGTCATTCAGCTGTCATTAGATTTCTAGCCAAAACTGTACAAAGTCAAACATATTTTACTAAGGTCGAGTTTTACTTGGATCACGCCTCGTTACGTAGCATCCCCACACAAGTTAAAACACATAAAAAAATTCCCAAGTTGTGTGAACGCAAGAGAAACCTACAAAGCAGTCTAGGGTACCATAGGTGAAAGGTTAGCCTATTCATCCCCCTGTGTGAATGGTGCAAGAATGCTGAGAATTGACAAAAGGACAAGCTCTTCCCCATCCAATTCCCCATAATAAATAGTGGTCTTCACCACTAACAAAAATCCCAATCACCTTTGGTCCCCAAAGTCGTAAGGATTCGTACTACATGCCCCTAACAAGGATGGGTAGTCATCCCCAAGGCCTAAAATATCAATGCCATTACATAATCATATAATATTTTAAGGATGGGTAGTCATCAAGGCCTAAAAGATCAATGCCATTACATAGTAACATCCCCAATCACCTTTGATCCCCAAATTCATAAGGATTCATACTACATACCCCTGACAAGGATGGGTAGTCATCCCCAAGGCCTAAAATATCAATGCCATTACATAATAATATCCCCAATCACCTTTGGTCCCCAAAGTCATAAGGATTCGTACTACACATCCCTAAACAGGATGGGTAGTCATCCCCAAAGCCAAAAGGGATCAATTCCATTCGCAAGCCAAAAACCTACGAGCTCAACTTTGAAACCTAAAATGCAAAATCAAATAACAATGGTTATCACCACTATTCAAACCCCTTGCTCAAAAAGAAAAACAAAAGAGAAAAATAAATAGTGATTTTCATCACTATGTATGAGAGCAAGTATCCCAACAAGTTGAGCAACCAAAAGACGCTTGAGCTTGAATCCTTGGAATTCTCAGCATTCAAAAAACCATCTAGGTGATCCTCATTACGGGTTTGGTGGATAGCCTACCTGACAATGGTGGTATCCTAAATGCATGATGATATGTCTATCACATTAGCTTTGCGTGTGAGTAGACCAATGTTTGCATGTGGATGAGCTAGCTTATGGTACCTTAGATTGTCCTATGGATTAATCTTACTAAATACAACAAAGGAGTTAGTGGAGCTAATTAGGTGATCCTCAGTACAGGTTTGGATAACGACCTACTCTGCACTAGGTGGTATCCTGACAAATACCACATAAACAAACTCAATCGCACACATAGGGATGTGAAATAACTTGGTCAAACTCAAGTCTGATTCGTACCTTGTTCAAAAGTCTTGTGAGATAAATGTACAGTCTTGGCTAGTTAGTTAAAACATCTGAATCTCGGAAAAACCTTAACTACATTCTAAAACAAATGTTGTACATTTCCATTCTTGCATCACCATCAAAAAAAAAAATACAAAAAAAAAATTATTACATGCAAAGTCATTCCACAAAGTCATCACATAGTACAAAAAGCCAATAAATCCTGTATAGTCTATGGTGCCACCGACAAGTTATCAACAAATCATTCCATCCATTCCATATGCATACATCATATAATTAGAAACATCGCATTCATAATAACACATGCATACATCAACGTAAATAAAATATAAACATAAATATGCATAAAAATAACAATAAATCATGACAAGTGTATAAAAAAAAAAGAAATGTCATGTATATATATCATCAAAATGCCCTCAGGCTACAATAAACGGTCCTCTGACCTCACAAAACAAAATAAAAAACTCAAAAACCCCCAAGCCTAGGGCATCGACCACCATGATCACGTAGGATCGGTGCGACTGGAACTACCCCTAGTGGTGTGGGTCCTATGGGACCTCTCAGGGTGGCTACTGCCAGCCCCTGCATCACACCCACTAGCACTGCCCTCACCCACCCACCTATGATGAGAGGAAGCAGACTACTCAGTCTCACTATCTCTCGTTCGGTGCAAAGATCCACCTCCAGGGAGCTCAGGTAACCACCCATCGAGGTGGATAATCTCTACCTCCAACTCCATTCGATGCCAGACCAAATCCATCTCCCATCGATGGTACGTAGCCAATGCATCATCGCGCTATGCCAACTGAGTCCATAGGAGATCCCTCTCCCATGAAGCATCTATGTCCCCATCCCATCGATGGTATGCAACCAATGCATTCTCCCACTCCAAACTGAGTCCATAGGAGATCCCTCTCCTACAGAACCTCCCCATGCTCCTCATCTCATCTCCATAGTAGATCCTCCAATCATGCTATCTCAACATGATACATAGCATCCATGTCCCCTAGGACTGCTTGAGGCATGGGCATCTCTAGGATGATGGGATGCTCCGACACCCACTACTCTAGAACGTCCTGTATATCTGACTACTCTGAAACCCCTAGATCATCCCTCATAAAATCGTCAACCTCCACCATGTCTGCATCCTCCAACAGAGCCCCCAACCCTCCCCTGATGCCTCTGCACCCTCCCCACCTACTTTTGCTACGTTCGGACCTCCTAGAGGCCCCTCACCCCACCATCGCCGCATCGTCCACCACTGGTCATACTCGGTAGTCACCCCAACGTTGTCCACATCAGGGATGTCAATCATTGTATTTGACTCCTCACCCAATGGCTCGATGATCGACCAGGCCAGAGTCCTCTCATCGCCCCAATGTCGATAGATCAAGGGCTCACCAGGAAATCCCTGGTGCACCCCAAACTATCGCGTCACCTAGACGTACGAGAAGTACTCCTGCTCGGTCTCGTGTCGCCCGATCAGCCATCTCCCCCTGTGCACCCATCGGAGCCACTCTCCAGCCTCAGGCTAGGCTGGACAGTCTCGGTATGGCCGCCAGACCACCTCCCTAGGAGCAAGCCATGAGAAGGCATCAGTGTAGTGACTAACATCACCTGCCCACCATCGACTATGCCCATGCTCCTCCGACCTATGCCATAGCACCGCATACCCGATCTCCCTATCCACCATCTCTGCCCGAGTAGTCCATGACAAACCCTGTGGCCGCTCCACAGCTATGTGCTGCCATCCCCAGCACTGCAACAGGTAGCTACATCCAATCCCCTTCTACCTCCGATAGCGGACCTCGTACAACTCATCATAGAGTTGTGCCAGTAGTGTCTGACCCCACCTCATAATTAGTGGCTCTGAGGTCGGACACTCAACCAGTCTAAAAACTACCTCCAGCAGGTTCCATGGGAACCTCGCACCTGAGGAGTCAGGCAGCAGCATGTTGGAGATGAGGGTCATCAGTAATGCATGCCTCACCCCCAACACACCCTTCTCTAGCCACCACCACACCAAAATACCACCAATCAAGCAATCCCCCTCTGCCCTCTCCATCGGACTATCCACCCCCATCTCCACCCCATGCCCGAAGCACCGTGTCAGCACCACCGTCTATTGATCACGTGGAGTAGTCCGAATAGGAAGCCCATCTATCGGAATCCATAGAATCTGATAGACATCCTCAAGAGTCACCGTCATCTCCCCTGTTGGGAGATGAAAGGTATTGGTGTGGGGATCCCATAAGTTGATCAGGGCAGTCAGATACACCTGATCCCCCACCACAGACTCTAACCGAGTCACATTCTTGAGCCCAAGGGCATCAAGCCAATCCCAGTCCACCATAGTCAGCGCCTCCCGTGCATCAGAGAATACCATCGACTGACGGTACCGGCTCTTCACCACCTGAAAATAAAAAACAACACAAAAACATTAAAAACATGAAAGAAAAAAATGGTACAACAAAAACATTTAATAAATGTACAACAAAAACATTAACAAAATGTACAGTACACACATTCACAAAATCAAATAAACAATGCAATGCAAAAAAAAAAACAAATTCAAAATAAAAATTTGTCAGTTACCTAGGGTTTTTAACTTTAGTTCAAACTGATAAATAAAAAAAAAAAAAATTAAAATAAAAATTTGTCAGTTACCTAGGGTTTTTAACTTTAGTTCAAACTGATAAATAAAAAAAAAAAAAAATTAAAATAAAAATTTGTTCGTTACCTAGGGTTTTTAACTTTAGTTAAATGATAAATAAAAAAAAAAAAAAATTCAAAATAAAAATTTGTCAGTTACCTAGGGTTTTTAACTTTAGTTCAAACTGATAAATTAAAAAAAAAAAAAAACAAAATAACCACAAATAAATTTTTAACCTAGGGTTTTAACCTTAGTTAAATTGCAAAAGAAAAACAACCAAATCAACACAATTTTTTTACATCCAGGGTTTTTAAGAAAAATAAAATGGTTTCAACTAGGGTTTCGATCTTAGTTTTAACAAAGCAACACAAAGCACAAATTCAAACAACAACAAAAAAATTTAAACTAGGGTTTTTATTTTAGTTTAAATCAAAAAACGAAATACAAAGAAAAAAATTTGGGTTTTAAACTGTAAAATAAAACAAACAAAATAACGAGAGGAGCACTCACCGGTCTCGCTTCGGCTCCACCACTTGATGATCCGGTCCATGAACTCATGGTGTCCGAGAAAATTCGACAGCGCTCCGCTACGCGAACTCGACCTCCTCCTCCTCACAACTCCAAATCGCTAGAAAAAACAAATGCAAATGAGCCCAAAACCTAGTTTTGGCCCTTATATAGGCTTTTAGGCCTGTAATCGTTCCACCCTGGGATGAGCACTCTAGTTAGCACTCGTCCCACCCTGGGATGATTACTAAACTGGTATTCGTCCCACCCTGGGACGATTACAGAGCAAGAAAATCAAAACCAACAAAAACTGCACCAAAATGCACCAAAAATAGCAATAAACTTGTCGAACAAAGGCACCTTTGCGCCTGAAATTCTTGGCATGCAAAACCGACGTTGGGGTCACAAATTATCAATATCCTACTCCCTAAGAAGGCTACCATAGCCGGACCGCTCCTCGGGAGGACATATTTTTGACAATTTCAGCCCCAAAATGCATCACAAAAAGGGTTAAAACCCACCAAAAATAGGTCAAATTGTTGGGAAACTGCATAAGCATTCAATGGAAAACAACTGAAGGCACCCTTACAAAAGTCATCTTGGGTCAAGCGACTCATCGCTTTTCTCATGTCGGTCATTCCCTCATCGATTCGTCGCTTGAGGGGGTAGTCACACTTAGTCACCAATCAACAACTACACACCCAATCAAGGAAATGGCATGCATTCAAAAAATCATTGACAAAGACAATCACGCTCCTGCTTGGGGCAGCAAACAAGCAATAATCACAAGTTGATCAAACACTTGGCATTCTAGAATCATGAACTCAAGGTTCCCATAGACAAAAGGTTGCGCCCTTTGCCTATTCATGACTGAACAATGTCCAAGATCAAGTAACACCTCACCGAAAAAGGTTAACACTTGAATTAAGCTCCTTAGCTCGTCAGAAGCAAGGATTCAAGAATGCATGCCCTTTCCATACTTGGGGCATCAAAATTTGGTTAGGTTACTAAGAAACCCTAATCATTAGTGCTTTGGTTATCTATTTTTTCTCAGCATTGTGCCACGCACAACGCATCCCAAAAAGGGGCATCTATAGACACCAAAACAACACCAATCCGATTATGTGACGACAAGCACTGATCGAATTGACATACACAGCCCCTAGGGCAGCCCCCAGAGGTTAAACAGTGGTCCTAACCACTCCCACAATAGTTTTGGAAGGTCAGAGGTCAATTTGGCACCTTTCAGGCACTCTGCTCCATATTCGTTCCACCCTGGGACGATTACAAACTGGTATTCGTCCCACCCCGGGACGATTAGCAGCATTCGCTCCAGGGTGGGGCGAATAGCAGGTTTGATGGGAAAAATGTCAAACCTTGACAAATGGTAGCTCAGATCCGCCACTTAACTCCACCTTCAATGCATGGGAGTGCGAGTGAGCATTTTTGAGCTCAAAGAGGCAATCATAGAGGCAGTCATGGAGCCCTTAATCAGGGAGGAATCTTCTCTCCCCCTGGCAAGGCATGATGGCCAAGTGGCGCCTCTGCATGCTCATTCACAAGAGACCCTCAGGTCTATAAAATGGTGAGTCTTCTCACCCCAAAAAAAGAATAGAGCAGGAGCATTTGGAGCAACGGAGTGCTGTCGAATTACATCCTCACCCATCGTTTGTGCTTCTTACATCCTTGATCTCTCTTTTGGAAGGGAGGTTATTGGGTGATTATTGGAAGTGCAATCCGGACCCAAAACCCAAACATTTGGCCACAATACCCCACCCAATTTGTCGACACAACCCCATAAGAGGTTTTGGACCCATCCCAAGTGGATTGGTGCCGAAACCGAGCCCCAAACGGTGGGCGTCCTGCCCCCGGGCGCCCCCGCACTGCTGCAGTCCTAATCGCCCCACCCCGGAGTGATTAGAAATCTATGGAAGATTTCCCTACTATTTCTTTTGCATTTGATTTTAGGTTATTTACATATGCTGCCATTCAAGTTTCATGTGATTCTGATGAGTTTTGGCTGTGATTTTATTATTTCTCGCTTTCACTAACATACAGGGAGCATCATCGGATACAGGGTGATCGAGGCCGAATTTGCAAAATCCGACCTTCTGGGTCATTCCAAAATGCCCCGTTTTGCCTAACCCCAACTTTGCAGGTGTTTTGGAGGCCCCTGGATGGGACATTTAGGAGGTCACCTTCTGACATTTTATGACAGTCCTAATCGTCCCACCCCGGAGCGATTAGAAATATGTGGCAGATTTCTTGACTGTTCCTTTTGCAGTGTGTTCCTGGTAATGTTTTCTTGCTTCTGTCAAATTTTTAGCTTATTCTGATATGTTTTAGTTATCGTTTTAATTATTTTATGCATGCATTAACCGTAGGCCTTGGGGATCGCATGTTTCCCTCCATCCGCAGGTGCTACTAATCATTTACTATTTCTCTGAACGTAGGATCTCAACACCGGAGGGGCAGCAAGGAACTATAGATGCATTCACGCAAGCGACGGCAACGTTTGGTCCACCCATTTTCAATGTGGGCACGCGGAAGATCCCCAAGGGGAATGTATCATTTGTGGTGTAACAAAACTAGGTCCGACGCTCCTAGCCCCTGAAAAGGGAGGAGACGTATTGTAACCCGATCTCGAGCAAATTAATAAAATAAAGGGCTGCACTTTTACATTTGCTTTAAATCTCATTTCAGTTCATTTGTTTTCCCTCTTTTCATGCATTCTCGTTCGTAGGACTTAGCGTTACATTTCCCTTTTGTTTGCTTCCGTATCCTCGTGCTTTCAAGTTGAAACTGATTAATCCTTAATGGACATGTTGGACCAATATGATGACCAACATAGAAAATAGATTATTTTCTATATTAGTTGAACCCTAGTTTGAAATGAGGATAAATATATGCCTTCAAAAATATTTGTTTAGTCATCATCTTTACATCCTAAAAACTTATGTATTCTATGCTTATAATACCTCTTCCATTGCAATGGTATACCCACTGTGATATCTCATATTGAAACCCCATCTCTTAGGTACCTTCAAATATGAAGATAATATTTTATACCTTTGATACAATTTTGAATGGATAGAGGAATACAAGGTAAACTGAATGCCTCAAAAGTGTATCTTTGATTGACTTTAGGATAGTATGTCATGAATATTCATATAAGTAGATATCGACAAAATATTAGCCATTGTTAATATTCTCATAAATGAATTTTGACCCAAATTTATAGCCTCTAAGGAAATATCTAGACCATGAGAAGATTCATCTCCCAAATTGCTAACAAATGTTAGTATTTCACTAATATATTTAGAAAGGATGTATTCAAATGGGATGGTAAATCTTAAGTCATGTTTGATACCATATAATTTTATCTCATGTCACCTCCAATGCTTGTCCCACCTAATCCACATAAATCATTGTTGTTATACATAGTTGAAACTGATTAATCCTTAAGGGACATGTTCGACAAATATGATGACAAAAATAGAAAATATATTATTTTCTATATTAGTTGAACCCTACTTTAGAATGAGGACAAATATACACCTTAAAAAATATTTGTTTAGTCATCGTCTTTACATCCTAAAAAATTATGTATTATATGCTTATAATACCTTTTTCATTGCAAGGGTAGACCCACTGTGATATCTCATATTGAAAACTCATATCTTAGGTACCTTCAAATATGAAGATCATATTTTATACCTTTGATACATTTTTGAATGTATAAAGAAATACAAGGTAAACTGAATGCCTCAAAAGTGTATCTTTGATTGATTTAGGAAATTATGTCTTGAAGATGCATAGAATTAGATATCAACAAAATATTAGCTATTGTTAATATTATCATCAATGAATGTTGACCCAACTTTATAGTCTCTAAGGAAATATCTAGACCATGAGAATATTCATCTCCCAAATTTCTAACAAATGTTAGCCTTTCACTAATATATTTAGAAAGGATGTTGTATTCAAATGGGATGGTAAATGTCAAGTCATGTTTGATGTCATATAATTTTATCTCATGTCACCTCTAATGTTTGTCCCACCTAATCCCCATAAACCATTGTTGTTATACATAGTTGACACAGATTAATCCTTAAGGGACATGTTGGACCATTATGATGACCAACATAGAAAATAGATTATTTTTTATATTAGTTGAACTCTAGATGGGAATGAGGACAAATATACACCTTAAAAAATATTTGTTTATTCATCGTATTTACATCCTAAAAACTTATGTATTATATGCTTATAATACCTTTTCCATTGCAAGGGTAGACCCACTGTGATATCTTGTATTGAAACCTCATATGTTAGGAAGAACCACTAATTGGGTCATTACACTTACTGAACTTGATTTATAATTTATTAGTCAAAATTCAATCAAAGATTGGGTATTGTCAACCAATTAGTAGTTGTTCCCTTGGAACCAAGCCAACCCCTACTAATGTATTTTCTTAATGAGTATATCTTCTACAACAACTTGGAGGAAAAACAAAAGGATTATTGGACCTTGTGCTTTTATGTCACAAGATGAATCAAAGGTATAAGGGAAGGGGTTATTTTAGTTAGTACTTAAAAATATTTAATCCTCCCATATTTCAGATTTAGAATCTCTTATACCAATAGTATAGCAAGGGGTTAAGTATGAAGTCCTCATATTAGGATTTTTTGCTACTAGGACACTCCAATATTAAGTTTCTCATTATTTTTGGAGACTTTGAGTTTATGGTCAACCAAATCAATGGTGTGTATCAAAAATAAAATTAGCAACTTGAATCTATATAAATATATTTCAACAAGTTGATGGATATTTTTGATAAAGTTACCATTGGAATTATTCTATGCTATATTAACTATCATGCAAATGCTATGGATTATATTGCATATTTCATTCCACTAGAGATTGATGATGAATAAATTATAACATTCATTAGATCATTAAAAAAATTTAATCCCAAAAGATAATTTAGGAAGCCCATGATGGGACTTGTAGTAGATACTTTAGTGGTGTTACCATTGCCAAGACACTTCGTTAAATGGATTATTATTGGTATTCCATGGAGAAATATTATAGCCCTTTCAAAAATATTTTAAGAGGTGTGACAAGTGCCAAAAATATAATAATCTTATTCGCACCCCTTCTTAGGACTTATAATCCATTACCTCACCTTAGACATTTTACATTTGGGAATTGGATATTATTGGAAAATTAAATCCCATTTATTTGGATGGGCATAAGTTCATTATCACTACTACTAAATACTTTACTATATGGACTATATATATATGCATTGGGTCTCTACAACTAAATTCTAATTTTCTAAATTCATCAAAAATCAGATATTATGCAATTATGAAATCCTTTCTATCATTATTTTGAATAATTACATGTATTTAAAAAAATATATATCTAAAATATTTGTGCAAAGTATAACATACAATGGAAATGATCTACACCATATTACTCGAAAGGAAACAACCAAGTTTTTCCATTAAAATTTGTCAGAATTCTAAAGAAATTAGTCAATAAAACTGGAAGAGATAGGCATCCCTAGTTATACCTTAGCCTTTATGTGTATTGAACTAGTGTTAAAACCCTCGTTGGGGCAATACCATATGATTTGGTCTATAGCATTAAATAAATCATTCACTTTGAAATTGATGTAAAATACCTATGAATTTTATTGTAAAATACTTATGTAGTAGATGAGTATCATGTTGTCTATCTTTATCAATTGGCAATGCTTGATGAAAAGTGTATTCATATGATAGACAAACCTACAAGTCTACCAACAAAGACTCAAGTGATACTATGGATAAAATATAATACCTTGATCCTTTGATTTCGATAATTTAGTTCTTAAGAAAAACCCAAAGAACACCAATACCAAAAACCACGCTTAAGGGAAATTTTGAACCTAATGCGCTAGATCCATATATTATCACCACCAAGTTTGGATTAGATGCATATATCATCACAACAATTGTTTGATAAATAACATAAATGTTAATGATTATCGTGAATCTAAAAATATATTATACCTAAAATTTTAAGTATTCTTAGACTATTCAATTTAATATTATCGATATGCTTGCTTGTGTGCTTGTATTTTTTCTCTTATATCTAGATATTACTCAACTGGTAGGAACCCATGAGGATATACAAAGGATGATCCTAGTTATATTAGTTGTTTTCCTTTTCTAGGTTTTTAATGTGAGTGTAACCTTCCTCGCATTTTTATTTGAACTATTTGTGAGGACATGCATACCATATGATATAAGAATAAAAATGTAATCTTGTTTATTGTGTGATTTTTCCACAAGGATATATGCCTTCAAGGCATGAGTGTAGAGTAAATGTCCTCTATACATATCTACTAGATTCAATCATGTTATCATAGCCTTTAGGTCTATCTTCTATCTCCCTCTACATATTCTCATCCAACTAATCAAATTACCATAATATCATAGTGGTTACATGCTAAACATAAAAACTGCCTTATATCTAAGAAAATACTGTAAGTTTTTTGCCTTCCTTATATACAAAAAATATAAATTCATAGAAGGTAAAATCATAATAATATATCTATAAACCATAAATAATCTAATAATTCATGAAGAATTATGCTTGTTAAGGCTATTGTATTTTCTCCTTTTCACTAGGATTCTTCTAAAAATTGATGCATTTCAACTCAAGTCACTATATTCTCTATACCATTAAACCAAAGTGTTTACATGATTAACATTTACATTACTTTGTATATAAGTAAGGAATACATTTTTTCCCCTCCATTACATACAAAGCATATGAATTCAAGGCAGGTTAGCTCAACATTTTTCCTCTTCATTAAACTTAACCTTCCTATGAGGACATATGCCTCCAAGGCATGACTAGCTTTATTTAAAACTACTTATTCTTCTCTCCTAAAAAATTAAATAAGTATGTTAAATTCTTGCAATTCAGACTCCCTAGAATCTATGTAAGGGATGCAAGTCACACTCATGTAATTTTAATTTAATATGCACTTTGTTAATCATGGAAGGTGAATCACCATATGTTCATATGGATGACCTAACTCAAAGAAGGTAAACCACCACATTTCATATCGGTGGCCTTCCATATTTAGTACAATGGATTACTAATACACCAATTTTTGTATCAAGAGAGATGCATCCTTGACTATTAAAAACATAAGTAATAGGTTATAGCCTCACATATATTTTCAAAGTTACTTGCATTGTACTTTTTTTTTAGGAATAAAATTATTTTTCTATTTTACTTATATACTCTTACGTTTTAGTTTCTTATACTCTATTATTTCTAGATGACATTATTTCTTGATTTTTATTAATTCAAATTTTTAGGTTTCAAAAGAGATAAAATTCTAAATTTTTTATTAGTGGTATCAAAGAAGTTTATATTTTGAGTGTATATATAAACATAAAATCAAGATATTAAAAATTTGGGTATCATATGTGAGATCCCTCTCATTACATCCATATTTATTTCAAATGGTCTGGTGAAAGAAGTAGAATGTATAATAATGAGATAGTAAATTCTTTCAAGAAGATGTTGAATGACACCCTCATGAAATAGAGGAATGGGATAATGGACCAATTTGCTCAAATTCATGAATGACTCCCAGTTATAACCATTTATTTGTTCCACACCTTTTAAGGTGCACATGAATTTTTATATTCCTACTTTTAAAGGAAATTATAATTTTGATGCCCTAAAATATTGGTTGGATAACTTATATTTATACTTCTATAGAAATTTTTTATCAATATTGATAAAACCACTTTTGCACACTTGAAAGCTTCGTTATCTATTTGAAATTAGTGTGAAGCATATTGTAGTACGACTTTAAAATAAAATGAATATGTAATGTTCACATGGGATAATTTCATGGAGACCATCAAGGAAGAATATTATCTTGTGGGAGCCTATGAAAACCAATACATGTAATGACAAGAATTGTGTCAAGGCAAATTATAATATGTTTAAGATTGTACTAATGAATTCCACTCTAAGTTGTAATCCTCTACATTCATTAGACCACTACCTACAAATCAATATACTAATTATAGAGTGAATTATATCATGGAAGCTAAACTAAATATGACCATTGCCACCATACATGTTGCATAAGAGGAGTCACAAGAAGGTGAATCCATATTTCACATACAATTATGGGTTAAGGTAAATCTATTATTTTTTACTTTTGATAGTGAGAGTCATAGGAATATGATTTATACTCAAATAGTGAAGGATTTAAATCTACCTATTACACCACTTCCATAACTTTATAATGTTGGATGGTTATAACAGGGAAGAGACATTCATGTCACTTAATAATATCTCCTCTCTTACACCGTCAAGAACTTCAAAGTTGATGTTTTATGTCATGTTGTATCCTTGGATGTTTATGATGTACTTTCAGATGAACCATTTATGTGGAAGAGATATTATATATATGATTCTAGGCCTTGAAGTGTCATAAGTACTATCAAAGTTTAGTGCTTGAGGATCCTAGATGTTTTTTATCCTATCTCTATTTTCCTAATCAATGCTTGATAGTGCATAACGATTGTTGTAAAAATAATAATATTCTTTCTATTGATGATGAAGCTATAAATTAGGAGGATTGCTACTATATTAGTTGGACGTCCTACATAACAAAATCAAATGGACTAGATTGTAGAAAAATATGATGCGTAATTCATGTCACCAATTAGAATTTATCTCCATTTTAACTTAAAGGATTATATTAATTTAGTTCTTAGTTCTCCTTTACCTAATATACATATTTATCATATATCAATCCTTTAAAATAATAAAACTAGAAGATAAATCAAAGAATTGATTCAAAATGGATACACCAGACTAATTACTTCACCATGTGGGAGTATTATCATCTTAGCTCCAAAGAAATATAGCACATGGATACTTTGTATTGACTATAGCTATTTAAAAATAATCACTATGAAGAACCATTATCCACTCACTTGGATAGATGACTTAACAGACTAGATTTGTGGTGCAAAGTGCTTCACCAAAGTTGACCTAAAATTTAGCTATCATCAAATACCCATAGGGCCCATTGAAATATGGAATATTGCATTCAAATTCATTGATGGTTTACTTGATGGGTTGGTTATTCCTTTTGACTTGGACAATACACCTACCATATTCATGAGTATGATAGATGGCATCCTTTTTCCCTATATCACCTTATTTATGGTTGTCTACTTAGATGATATTATCTTCTATCACAATACATGGGAAGAACATTTACATGTTCAATAAGTACTTCAAATTATTTAAAGACACAAACTATATGCTAATTTAGAGAAGTTTTCATTGTGCATGATGAATAATTAGTACCTTGGGTATATTTTTGATAAAGTGGGATTCAATTTTGATCTTTAGAATATTTAGATAATTAGATATTTATTTACCCAAAATAGTCTAATAGATATTCATAATATTTTGGTTATTGCTAATTTTTATCAAATATTTGTATTGGATCTCTCACATATTACTTGGCCACTAGACCAAGTGACCAAAGGAGGTGCCAAATACAAGTCCCATTGGAAGATACACAATAGAAGGTATTTGAGAGGTTGAAGGACAAATTATGTTTATTTCCTATACTTTTTCTACCTAATAAATGTCAAAATTTTGAGGTAATGAATGATGCATTAAATTATGTATGAGGTATTGTTCTCACATAGCATGGGCATCCAATTTCCTATCATAGTGAAATATTCAACAAAGCATTTAAAAAATATCCTATATATATATACGTTGTATGTAATTATCCTAGTATGTAAATAGTGGAAGAAATACATCTTGGAAAAGGAAATCATCATCCATACATATCATAAACCTCTAGAGTTCATTCACATGTAGAGTAAGCTAAGTAATGAAAGACATCAAAAGTGGTCCACATATCTATAGTAGGTTCATTTGATCATCAAGTATAATAAATGGAGTGCTAATTTAATAGATAATTATTTGAGACAACCTCCAACCATAACACTCACCACTATTCTTAATTCATATGAGCAAAACTAATTGTTCCACCATGTATGGATTAAATTCTAATTTTATAAATACATACCAATATCTTTGTATGAGTAAGCATGTTTCTAATTTTTATTTGTAAGATAACCTCCTATATCACATGGGATATTTTTATTTACTAGATAGAAAGAACTTAAAATAATTTGGAAAACACACTTTAGCAAAGTAGAAAGTCACTTTGGTATGGAAAAATATTGGTAATACTTCAAAAATTCTTTTGTTGGCTTAATATAAGGAACGATAGGAGGGATTGTATACACCTTTTTTTAGTGTCATTCAAGTGTTGGAAATTTTTCTCCATGGATATCCTCTCATGTTTACCCACATATAAGCATGGCAATGATTGTATCTTTGTAGTAGTTAATCATTTTTCAAAAATGGCTACCGTAATTCCTTGTAAAAAATTCATATCAGCTATGGATACTACTAAGATTTATTTTAGCCATGTGTGAAACAACTTTGGATTGTTAAAGTCCACTGTATTTGATCAGGATAACAAAATTTTGAGTACTTTTTGGTCCATTTTATGGAGCGTGATGGACAACAAGTTGACCATATCCACAACATTCCACCCTATGATTGATGGCTATATAGAAGTTGTGAATTAGTTGATTGTACATATTCCTTAAATATTTAATTCCAAGCATTAATCCAATGGAATTAGAGGCACCCCTATGCTCAAAATAGGTGTAATTGAGGTCTATATAGCTCTATTAAACACAATCCATTTAATGTTTATTTTGGGTTCTAACCTTTGGCACCCATTGATATATCTCTACTTGTACAATCCATGGATTAATAATCTTATGGACAAAAATAAGCATAAAAGGAAACACAATTTGTGGAACAAATTTAGTACATCCAAAAATAGGTCCATGACGTCTTGAAAAATATAAATTAAAAATAAAAGCAATGCAATGACCAACATGGGTCCCACATCAATTCAACATTGGTTACATCATAGAAAAATATATTTGTAAGACCATGTAGGAGGATCAAACCTCTTTTCTATGGACCATATATGTCACCAAAATGGAATATAATACCTTTGAATTAAATATTTAATATTATCATGGTTTACATGCAATCTTCAATATTGAACTTCTTAGGCCTTATCATTTACCTTTTTTGAATACTTCCATAGTGGTAGAACAATTGGATATTAAGGAACTTAATCCAGATAGTTTAACATAAGTAGAGGAGGATTATATTATTGATGCATGGACTAGGACCACTAGAAGTCATTCCACTTAGATGTAAAAAGTGGTTGAGGTAGGGTAACTTGCTTACCAAGTGGAATGAATAATTATAAAATAAATAAAAATAATAATTTGTGCACTTGTCAAAAGTTGACACAATGGACAACATTGCTTTTCAATATAGGATCAATTATTAAGGTATATGACCTTTTTATGGCTTGGATTTATGCTCAAAAGTGTTCAAAAATATTTTGTTTATCCTAACTACACTTTTAGGGGCATAAATTCATGCTCAAGACTCTATCTTGATATTTTAAATATGTATGGATTTCATAAATTAATTACATGGAAAAATTATTTAGAGACACTTAAATATAAAAAATCAAATAGTTACTAAAAATATAATTTCTATGTTCATATTTTCATAGCAAAAATACAACTCTAACTATATTGACAAGTTACAAAAGGACAAGTTATATTTATGTAGTTTAAATTAAATATGTGCTTTATAACTAATGGAAGGTGAATCATCATATTTTGATATGGGTGACCTTCCACATTCAATATGATGGATTCCCAGCACTTCAATTATTGTATAAAGAGATGCAACCTTACCTATAAAAATAAATAGTAATAGATGCAATGTTATAACCTCTCATATTTTATTGGAGATTGCTTGCATTTTACTATATTTTTAAGAAATAGAATCATTCTACTAGTTTTATTATATACTCATGTTCTAATCTATTACATTATATTATCTTTTAATTGCATTCTTTTTTTGTCTTCCTTAACTCAAAATTTTGAGTTTTAGAAGAGTCAAAATTCAAAAATTTGGGTCATTTTTTCTTTTCTAGTTTGTTAAGAATTTTAGTTCAATGGATCTATTATTTTAATTTTGGCCTACAATACATCTAATCCTATGTGAATACTTTATAAAAACAAATTTTCTTCGTACTTTGTACACAATTCAAAGAAGTATGATGCAAACTCTCCCACTTATGAATGAAAATTTCAAGAAAAATATAATTATACATCTCATGACTATCAATATCATCAATTTCTATTTGAAATAATGAGCCAAATATAATTTTTGTACTTTATATCTAAATAATTGAGGTTAATAGGCCATGGAATCCTAATTTTCTCCATCTTCTTATGACCAAATTACTCAATGTATCTTTTAATCTTCATTTGTTATCAAAATATGAATACAACAACATTTTATAGATACTAATGATGGAAAAACTCTTTCTATCATGACTATATATATCCTAATACCTAGGATATTTTTGCCCTCTTTTCTAGATTTTTGGGAACATAGGGTAAAACAACTAATTTGTTTTTCCTAGGAGTCACGTAAGCTATAAAAAAATAGGATACGTATTTCTTGGTCATACTATGTTTCTACATGAATTTAAGATGTCTAAGAATGTTTTAGCTATTATTTGTTAAAATTTACTATCAAACATTGTTTGAATTAAATTTATGATCTTAGTCATCACCATAACTCTTAACAATTTAACTATATGATAAGTACTATAAGATTCAAACATGGTAATGGCTACAATATCCTCTTTCTGAATTTATCTTATTGATATAAGCTACAAGACTTGTGACATAAAAAGTTATATATATCTTATCATGGCACTAGTTCAGTCTATTACCTCATCCATTGTATTTTACTCTAGCCTTTCAGAGTCCTATGATTTCAACTTTGGTTCTTGATTCTTTTTGTGTCCACTAAGATGTTATTCAATTCTGCCCATTCCATACCTATGGCCCTACTTGAGCCTGATAATGTCCAACTTGACCCTGTTATTGATGTCATCCTCACTATCCATGGCCTCATATCATTCCTTAAAATATTTCAAGGCAGTGATGAGGAGGTTTCTAAAGAAATTTTCCAAACCTAGGATCATGGTCATGTCACTGTTGATGGCCTTAAATTTCAAATTACTATGTGTATGATCTCTGAGATGTCGGGGCTCTGTCAAACTAATGTAAATCATTCTATTGATTTAAATAAATATTACAATTTAAATAGACTTTGAAATCCCAAATCACTGCTAACCAATAATATCACAATAGCCTATGCCAAGTATGGATGGCATAGAATTCTCTAACCGATCGTAATATGCTTCGAATACAAATATTCTAAAAACAATGAATATATTCTAACAAAAATGAATCTAGAACCTACTTAGTGGTAATTCCAATATTCTCCCCCTTCAAGTTGAGAGGACTGACAAGATAGTCTCTCAACTTTAAATATTAATATTTAGCAACTCCTTTGGTGAAGATATCTACTATGTTGTCCAAACTGCTGCAATGCTTTAGCTCAACCACCTTTTTCTCCACCATGTCTCTAATGAAGTGATACTTCATGTCAAAGTGTTTTGACCTACTATGGTGGATAGGATTATGTGCCAATTGAATGACACTCATATTATCACAATACAATATGGTAGGATCATTTTGTCTTTCACCTATTTCTTCAAGTACTTTTCTCAACCATAAGGCTTGGGTACTAGCATTTGTGATTGCTATGTACTCAGCCTCAATAGATGATAGTGCTACAACAGTTTGATTTTTAGAACTCCAAGTAATTAGTCCTAACCCAAGACTAAAACAATTCCTTGAAGTAGATTTCCTATCATCTATATTGCTGCCCCAATCACTATCACTAAATCCAACTAATTTTACATCATCATTTTTGTGGTAATGGATACCATAATCCATTGTACCATTTACATATCTCAAAATTATTTTAGTTTCTTGCAGATGAAGTTCAAATGGATCAAACATATACCTTGATACTAGAGAGACAACATATTGAATATCCAACCATGTGTTGGTGAGGAACATTATACTCCCAACCATGCTCCTGTAAGAGGTCTTGTCAAATTTTGGTGCTCCATATTCTTTGCATAACTGTATCCCATGACCTGTTGGAGCTGCAACATACTTGCATTGCTTTATAACAAATTTATTTATCAAGTCATGAGTATATTTATGTTGACATATGAATATCCCATTTCCTATTTGATGTACCTCCATTCCTAGGAAGTATTGCATCAAACCTAGATCCTTAATTTAAAACTCTTTCATCATGGAGTGTTTGAACTCCTTATTCATTTTATCACTACTACCCATGAATATTATATCATCCACATATAAGCATACAATGAAAATTTATTTACCTTGTTTCATGTAGTAGAGAGTAGGTTCACTTTTGCTCCTAACGAATCCATATTTTTGAAAGTAGCCATATATGTGTGAGTACCATGCTCTTGGTGCTTGCTTTATTCCATACAATGCTTTCTTCAATTTGTATACAAGGTTCAGTTTACCTTGTTATTCAAATCCTTGAGGTTGTTGAACAAAAACCTCTTCTTTAAAGTACCCATTGATAAAGGTACTCTTAACATCCATCTGTTGAATGTTCCACCCTTTATGAGCATCCAAGGAAAGTACTAGTATGATGGTCTCTTGTCTAGCAATAGGAGCAAAGGTTTCGTCATAGTCAATCCCATACTTTTGAGTAAACCCTTTCGCTACTAGCCTTGCATTATGTCTTTAAATGCTCCCATATTCATTGAACTTGATCTTATAGACCCATTTATATCCAAAACATTTCTTTCCATTAGGAAGCTCCACTATCTTCCATGTGTTATTCTTTTTTATATAGGTCATTTCCTCTTTCATGGCTTATTGCCATACATCATGAGTACATGCTTTTTCATAACTAGGTGGCTCTACCTCCACACTAGTAATTAAAGAATAGTTTACAACATATCCCTTAGGCTCTTGAGAGTCTTCATCACCATACATGTGCAAATTTTCAAGTCTTTTCAATACTTCATTCATTACACTAGCTTGATTTCTAGTGTACCTTCTTTGAAAATTCTTTTCCATAATTTGAAAGTAAGGATGTTACTGAAGTGTTCTCTTACCTTTTAATGGTGGATCTACTTCCATTGGAGAAGAACTTGCTGATCTTTGTGGAGAAAAACTTGGAGTAGCACATGTTGTACTTGGAGTAGAACTCTTCTTTGGACTTGGAGGAGGATTTCCAGTGTTGTTTTTGTTAATGGGATGCACTTGAGAGGAGCTTGTATCTTGAGATCCATCATAAAAAAAAAGTTTTTGATGACCCCATACTCCCCCTTAATCAAAAATTATATCTCTTGAGATTACAACTTTGTGTTTTTGGATTGTAAATCCTATATGCATTTGAAGACTCATAATACCCAATGAAAATAGATTCTTGACTTTTGGGATCAAGTTTCTTTCTTGTCTCATCAGGAATTTGTGCATATGCAAGACAACCAAAAAATTTGAAGTGTTTTACATTTGGATTTTTTCCATACCATCCCTCATAGGGAGTCATCCCATCTAAACTCTGAGTAGGACTCCTATTCAAAATGTAAACACTTTTTCTAACAACATCAACCCAATAAATGTTACTGAGTTTATTTGTTTGAAGAATTTATCTAGCCATTTCTACAATAGTTTGGTTCTTCCTTTCGGCCACACCATTTTTTTGGGGTGTGTAGGTAGTAGTTAATTACCTTTTGTTCCCACAATCTTTACAATATTTGATAAATGCATTTGAACAAAACTCCTCCTCTATACGTCCTTAATAATTTTACAACATACTCACTTTCATTCTCTACATTATTTTTGAAATCCTTGAAAAATTCAAAAGATTCATCTTTAGTTTAAAAAAAATAAATCCAACACATTCTAGAGAAATCATCAGTAAAAGTGAGAAAGTAAGAATTGTTACCCAATATTTTGGTATGCATTGGACCACAAATGTCTGAATGTACCAATTGTAGTGGATGACTTTCTCTCCATGTTTGACCTCTTGGAAATTTAGTTATTGAGTGCTTTACCAAAGCATATCCTTCACACACCTCCTTGTGCTATTCAAATCTTGGTATACCACACACCATAGCTTGAGAGATCAATAACTTCAAGCTTGCAAAATTATGATGGCCATATCTCAAGTACCAAAGAACACTTGGATTTTCTATGGCCACACTAGCAAGTTGAGCACCTCCTTGTCCCCCAAACATAAGAGGAAATAATCTATTATTTGTTATAGGTACATTTGTGACAACTCTATTACAATTTTTTTTGTCAAAAAATACATATTTTCCATATTCAAAAACAAGTTTATAGTTATTTTCCATTATTTTTCCAACACTAAGCAAATTATGTTGGATTTTAGGAGTGTAATAGATATTTTTCACCTTCTTTGTACCTTATTTTGTTAGAACCTCCATGGCTCCCATGCCTTCAACTTGTAGTGCCTCGTCATCTCCCAATTTGATCTTGGACTTGTATGTGGAATCCATTGTAGAAAAATACTCTTCTTTCCCACTCATATGATTTGAGCAACCAGTATCCAAAATCCAAGTTTCATTAAGATTTTGATCTAATTTTTCATATGTGAGGAACAAATTTGAAGAAGTTCCTTCCTCTTATCCATGGTTTCCATAATTATTACTTCTCCCTTCTTGAGAAACCTTTATTCTACAATCTCTTTCAAAGTGACAAAATTTTCCACAATGAAAACACAACTTGTTTGATTTGTCACCTCCTCTTCCTCTTCCTTTTTCTTGGTACCCACCTCTTGATCTACCTCTTCCTCTTCCTATTGAATATTGTCCTCTTACTTATGCATTGCCATGAGTATCACCTTCCCTGGATGAGAATGCTTTGTCATCACCTCCAAATATTGATGATGTATCACCCTGGAGTCTCTCTGCATGAGACATAAAAAAACCTATTAGTGCATCAATGTGAGGTTAGAAATATATTTAGATTCCTCAATAATTATTGCAATATGATTCCACTTATGAAGAGGTGTTCTCAACACTTTCTTCATAACCACTTTATTTTTTACATCCTCTCCAAGTGTCTCCATTTTGTTTACAACTGCTTTGACTCTTACACAATAATCTTCTACTTTTTCATCTTCTTGCATTTTGAGATTCTCAAAATTTATTTTCAAATTTTGAAGCCTCACTTTCTTCACTTGATCGCTCCCTTCATAGCTATCTTTCAAGGCTTTCCATGCTTCTAGGGCAAATGAACAATAAGCAATTCTTGGAAAGATGTTTTTCTCCAAAGCTGCTTGGATATGGTAGAGAGCAAATGAGTTTTTGTTTTGGGCATCCTTCTTACTAGTTTTATTAGTTGCACTCAAGGTGTTCCAATCAGTAGGTTCAGTGTATCCTTATTCTAAAATATGTCATAACTCTTTGCCAATGATTAAGGTCTTTATATTGATAGAGCAATACTCATAATCTAACCCATTAAATTTAGGAATGGGTATATTGTTGGTTGTAGCTATTGCTTAATCAAAACTTTGGAAGGAAAAAAACAAAAAAAGACCCTTCTCTATTTAAAAAAAAAAACTTAAACTCCCTTATCTTTTTTTTAAGAAACATTTAAATATCCTTCTCTATTATTTTTTTAAGAAACCTTTAAATACTCTTCTCTATTTTTAAGAAACCTTTAAAGATCCTTATCTATTTTTTTTAAATACTAGTAGGAAAAACTACAATTCAATAGATTTAGAAATCAAACAAAAAACCTTTCTAAGCTGCCTCAGAGCAACAACTGGCTACCTCTGTTTTAATTTCTATAATATACTTCTCACTACTGCTTCTCCTGTAGCTAACCTCCAATCAATTTGTGGTTGTTACACCTGATGACGCTTCTCTAGTGATGCTTCAGTTATAGCACACTTAACATCCAACTAGGGCATCCTCCTCTACAAATAACTAACAGAGTTGCACCTTTGTCTAGAAAAATAAACAACAAATAAACTTTTCCAAATATGCACCTCTGTCAAGCAGCGACATCTGTGTCATGGATCTACACACCATCTAGGCGATCGATAATTCTCCTTCATCTTGTGCAATCGTTTGACTTCATGATAGGCACACAAATAAATTGGTACACAAGGTGTTTATCAGCTACAATTTTTTTACCTCCACATTGCTTCTCTTATTTGCACTGATTAACGCGATTTATGATATTGTGCCAGTGAGCAAGTTTTCAGCAAGTGGACAAGTCACCCATCAATCACATCTTGGAGTATTTATACACAACTCTACACTCACTAAAATAATCGGTGATTTGTTCTAGCATTCCTACAAATAGGATCTGCAACTCATCAGAATAATCGATGACTGCCCCAGTAAATCTTCATAGCCCAAGATGACCTTCCTTTTGTGATATCCTTCTCTGATGAGCAACATATGAAATTTTTACATTTTTTTAGTCCCACATGGGACGTGTTGGAGAGCTTGTGATATTTTAAAAACAACAAATAATAATTAGTAATTTTATTTCCTTTGGGGCAATCACCTCTTAGGCAAAGTTTTTCCATGATCCTCGACTTACGCATCCATGACTTGGTTGGTCTCTCTTGATATTATGCACCCTGTTACTTTGGTCTCCATTTGTTGTCAGTGGTCTAACAGTCCTTACATCTAAGTTACTTGTGGTCCTTCTCCACGTAGATCCTTTTCATATCCACTTAGATCCCATAAAAAACTAGCATTGCATCAAAGGTGTCTGCTAGGTTAGGATCGTTGAATTAGAGTATTGTGTCATCCAACTTAGGTCTAGTCGGACATGTCCTCCCTAGGATAGGTGTCACGTCCTTAGGTGTATCAGATCCTTAGGCATCCAGTATCATCACAACTATCCTAGCTTGATTAGGGGTCGACCACGTCTATCCTCGATCACTGTGTTAGACCTATCTGGTATATGGTTGACCTCCAATGGGCTTCTATTGACCAACCTATATAAAGCTATGGGCTCCTATCGGTCCACCTAGATCTCTCTTGAGATAGCTAGCACTACAACCTCTCCTTGCTCTAATACCAAAATGACAAACTGATGTAAATCATTATATTGATTGAAAGAAACATTACAATTTAAATAGGCTTTGAAAGCCCAAATCCACGCTAACCAATAATCTCACAATAGCCTATGCCAAGTATGGATGACGAAAAATCCTCTAACCAATCCTAATATGCTTCGAATACAAATATCCTAACAACATGATTATATTCTAACAATAATGAATCTAGAACCTACTTAGTGGTAGTTCCAAGAGGCTCCCTGAAGATGGCCACATCATTAGGTGTGATACACCATGGTTGTTGATACTAAATACTTTGTTGACAAGACCAAGAAATTCGAGTGGGAGAGTGGTGATATTATTAGAACCTATTTTCCACCTCCTTGGGCTTAGGTAATGATTCCAATTATACATTTTTTTATAGTTGATGAGATTGATTTCCCTCTGCATAATTTTTATATTGCCTTTTTGAATCACCTTGGGAGTATTAAAATTATAAATATCCCTGACTATCTCTATCAATTAATTAAAATATCCATTGATAGAGTTAGGAAAAGGAATCTAACCATCCTATCCACCAAGGATTGTTCCTTATATTTTATAAATTTACCCTTAAGGAGCATGTAAAGTGGATGGCTATTATCTCTAACCTTGTGTCTACTGATTTATGTAACACCCTACCCACTGTCCATCCCAAAGAGAGCCCTAGCTTCGAGGCCAATATTCATGAGGTTACTAGTAATGATAGTAGTGACCCCGAGTATACCACTCCTAAAATAAATAAGTATTATCTTGGCTATGAATCTCCCCTCTCTAGCCATGAATTCTAGAATTGATGCCTAAAGAATTCAAGGCCAAGAAGGACAATGACCCTTCTGCTGCTAAAGCACTCCTAAGAAAAGCTGTAAAAAGTGAAAGGTAACCCATGATGAAAGTCGTAAGCAAAGTTTTAAAATGTGAAAGATTAACAATCTATTTTAAAATCTTACCCCTGAGGAGAGCCCCATCAAGACAAAATTTTCTAGGCCTAATAGTTAAGCTAAGATAATGGGAGAAGATTCTACACCTGCTATGCAGAACTTGATTATCTACTTGATAGCTTCCTCCATAGCCAACCTATCTACAATAGCAAATTCAGTAAATACAACATGGATGTTTAACCTTTAGGTCACTAAGGTGATGGACGAGTTCCATTCTTAGTCCAAACTATTATTTACTGGTCAGGAGGTAGGTAATTAAGCTCCTACTACCAGCATCAAAGGTTGATGATAGTGTTGGTTTGTTGCTTATTTTTGTTATCAATGGGTGGGATTATCCCTTGGAACTGCGTTCATAGTATTATTTTTTTATTTATTTTTAACACCGCTTGTAGGGTGTGTTCCCTTTGTTTGGTCATTGGAATTATTGTAAATACTTTTATCCATATGTAACAAGGTTTTGGGGACCTTTCAAAACCTATTTTAATTATCAACCTACCAAAAAAAGTTCTATATACCTTCTCATATGTATATATATGAAAGTGCTATCTTCTACATCTAATAGGGCATCTAGAAATTAATAACCTAAAGGAATTATATCATCATAGTTCCTATCACCATTATATCCACTTGCATCTTGATATCAAAATATTTATCATTAACGTCTTATTTCTTTTGTACTCATGTAAAATATTGGATGATCTCAATAGGATGTTCCAATCACTTATGTAGGATCATCAAATTTTCCAAAGCATATGCTAGCATAGTGGTAGTTTGAATCTCATCTCAACAATTTTTTTTCTCTTACTAGTTATCAAGTAGGGGTGATTTGTTATAATTATGATAAAAGTGAATGATCCAAAGTCATCTTGCACATCTCTCATAATAGTTCATAAAAAAATTCGTCAAGGACATTTATCTTGAGGTTAGTCTATCATTGTTTGACATGCCAAACCCATCAAGGATATTTGTTATGATGTAAGTCTATTAGCATTTGGAAAATAAAAATTCCTAAAGGACAATTGTATTTAAGCCAGACTATTATCATTTGGCACATTAAAAATTCTAAAGGATATTTGTTCTATGTCAATTCTATAATCATTTGGCAAATTAAAACTCATCTAAGATATTTATATTTAGGTAATTATGTTACCATTTGACACATTATAAGTCCTCAAAAACATTTATATTAAGGTAAGTCTATCTCCATACACCAAAATTCCTAGAATATAATTTTCTTGGGCAAATATATTATCATTTGACACATCAAAACTCCTCAAGGATATTTTTCCTAAGGCAAGTCTGTCACTTGTAAGGTAGGAAAAGAGTCCTCATAGATATTTGTTTTGTGGTATAGATACTTTATATCATCCTTTATTTTTATTGTTGTGTTATATCCTATACAATAACAATGCTATTTGGTATATCTAAAGTTCTCCTATCTACATTTACTTTTTTATCATATCTTATACTATAACAACACCATATGACATATCTAGGGTCACCTTCGGTGCATATATTTTCTAACATATCTTGAATAATAACGTTTCTATTTGGAATATCTAAATTCTCCCTTAGCACACCCACTTTTATATCATATCTTGTACCATAGCAATGCCATTTAGCATATCTAAAATCCCCTTAGGATATCCATTTTTTATAATATTGTGTACAATAGAAACACAATTTGGGATATTCAAATTTTTTCTAGGCACAACTATCTCATATATTATTTGTACATATTTGTATATATTTATACATAAAAATACCACTATGGCATATCCAAAATCAAATTAAGTATATTTTCCTTACAAACATTGTCTAAATTTATATTTTCAATCCATAACATTAACCTCATAATTAAAATTTTATAATCATTTTTATAACATAATAAAAGTATCATTAAAAATACCATTATCTATCAAATCAAATCATATAATTACATCACATAATCACTATCATTAATATAAATTATCAATCAAAAAATATAATTAACATCTATACTATAATCAATGAGTAAATAAGAATCAATATAAATATATCTAAGGTCAATGTCTATACATCATATGGTAGATCATGATACATCATATACAGTATATGCTACAATAGAACATGAACCACCAATGAAAAGTGACCCTAAGGACAAGGTAGGGTGGCTCATGACTACAATCTAGTCTGAAGGCCTTATCCTCCTCCTCTTCCTCCCTATAGTGGACGAATCGTGATTTAGGACTATGAGTTATGAGTAATATTTTTTATGTGTGTCCTTGATCTCATGTGACTCATGGAATTCACATATTGGTAAGACATGCAATATTGATTCAACTACTCAACCTACACCATTAACTCTTGCTAATGTTATGCTATATCCATCTATACCCATGACAACTCTATTGTATGTCATTACTACATTGTAGCCATATTATCTAAAAGTGTGTAAACTAGTTGATTATATAATAATACATATAGAGTAATTAATTTTGTTTGCTATATAATTTTACTCATGTTCTCTATTTATTAATGTAATATGATTTGGGTCAACTATAACATTATAGATCCATCATTTACATTTTTAGAAGTATTTTTATTCTCTAAAAGCATTTAAATTTTATTTTACTACTTTCAAAGTAACTAACGATTAATCTAATTAAAATTATATGTTTGTAAATATTTATTTAATTATTAAATTATTTTAAGATATAGTGATATAATAGAATATTTCAATGAGTTTTAAATTTTTAAAAAACTATAAATAATTATTTTTTGAATGATATGCTTAGATAATTTTAGTATGAAATTTGATTTTACCAACAACAATATATCTTACTAATACTTTTATTTAATATAAATAATATAATAAAATTCGTTAAAAATAAATGATAATTTAATCATAAATACATTTATTATTTATGTTTTAAATATTTTAAAACATATTTCTGGGTAAAAGTAAATATATTGGAGGTGATTCTGGATTCAATCATCTTGAGAAAAAGGAGGTAAGTCCCTCATCTTTTCCCTTGCAAAATTCTTTCAATTATTTGGCTATGGAGGAGCCTATTTTCCTCAAAGCCAATGAGAAAAAGTCCATCTCCTGAGCAACGGATGAGGAGTCTATTGGTCAATCTGAAGAAAATTTTAAACATGAGGTGTAGCAGTAGGTAGCTCAACCTGGATGCCTTCCAAATCATCTCTCTTAAGGGTGTTTGAGATATCGTGGGTTGTGATTTGTGTTGAATATTTGTTGTGACTGTGCCCTACTATTGGAGGCTTTTGTTCTCTAGTTCTTTCCCTACTTTCAATTTTGCTCTGCCTCTAGTGTTGCTGCTGAGTTCCTGCAAGGTTTCGTGTTTTCCTTCCTGCAGGGTTTCCTATTTTCCTAGATTTTAGTTTTCTTCGGGTGGTTTTATGATTCTGAAGTAGTTTTATGATTTGATTTTCCCTAAATATATTTTAAATCTTATTGCAGGTGTCATTTAATGCTTTTCAGGGATTGTTTGGGGTTTGAATTTGAAGCGCTGGGATCAAAGTCCATTTTGGGTGCAAGGTTCCTTTTAATTTCAAATTCAATTTTGTCCTGATGGTAGAGTGTGTGGTGATGTACTCATTGCATTTTGGTGAATTATCCTTCTTGGGTAGGAGTTGTTTTTTATTCTGCTTTCGTATTTTGTTTTCGAGGATTTATCCTGTTGCTTCTCCTTGTGGTGTCCCTATGGGTAGAGAGTTTCTTTCAGTCCTGTGTGGTTATGTTTGTTTTTTTTTGTTTTTTTGGTTGTTTGATGAAGTTTACATAAAACTCTTTTCTTAATCTTATTTTCCTAATTTTTATATATATAAAATAATTTATTATAATTTTTTTTTTAAATAATATAGATATATTTATTTTAAAACAAAATTATTTCATTCTATATTCATAAATATAAAAATAAACCCACATTCATGATCATATTATAATAATAATATTACAATATTATAACAAAATATAGTATCATAATGTCCGTGAAAAATGAACCACCCTATTGTCATGGTACTGTACAATACAATAGCTTTCATGCAAATTGAACCCAAATAGGCTTTTGTGACTTAAACATCTCGGTAGTTGGTACTTAATCTATGAAATATTATAGGTGCGACAAGTCAAGTTAAGTTGAACAATTGTCTTCATTACATTTTTAAATCCTATGGGATATGGTGGGTTTGTCTTGTGCAGGGTCTCGTACTCCAAATCCAAAGTGTTGGTCTAGGCTTTTAACTTGGAATTGTTTTTTTGTTGGTTGATGAAGAATCTTTTATATACAACATATGTTGTATTTTTTCATAATATATAATTTAATTTAAGTTTTAAATATACTATTCTTATTATATATATATATATATAATTGCATTTGCTCTATATTTTTTCTTAAAGCTTTATATTAAATTAAAAAATTTAAAAATTATTTTATATTTTTAAATATAATATATATTTACTTTAAATTGCACCTATGAATTAAAGATATTTGCATCATTTGTATTTGAGTTGAAAGAAATCAAATTATATGACTTGGCATAATGGTGAAGACTTTAAAATTCTAAAGAAAGGAAAAAAAGTTAATTGTTGGAATGGTATATATCATACTTCTAACTAGAGTATAGTTAAATAAAAAACATCCTCTAGGGTTTTTTTGAATAATATTTATTATTATTTTTTTGATTATCATATAGCCTATTATCTTCTAAACATTTAAATTCACTTTATTTTTATCTTTTTATTATATTTTTAATAATTTATATTATTAATTTATTTTATTTTATTATTATTTTTTTGAATAATATTTCTTATATGCATCCGTAGTAGGGATTGAACCCGGATCACATCCCCGTGGGTTATAAATATTTCTTGCAATAACAAAATAAAAAAAACAAGACTTAATTTTTTTATAAAGAAAAACCATTATGTTAATGTTGTGGCTATATACATATAGTTTTCTCTCTTGAAAATTTTAAAAAGAATATAATATTTGATTTCATTAAAGTGTTTCCTCTTTCTTTTTTTTTAAATAAAGGGGTAAAAATTTATTGATAAAAATTCTAGATTACAAAGTGCATCTGAGCCCCCACCCAGGACTCAAATAAGCAACAAGACAGGCTAAATCACCAGAAAAGGTCAACTCCCAAAGAAAACCAAAAAAAAAAAAAAACAAACCACATTAAGTCTGAACATCCTTATGGATCAACTCCCGTAGGTGTTGAGAATCCCCAGACGAGAGACTCTCCCAGTTATCAATACTCTATCCTGAATAAAAACCACATCCGGAGAATGAACACGAATCAAATCATGAACAACTTTTTGTCTGGGGATGCTGTTCAACCCCCTTACATTCCATGAAAGTATAATCATTCTTGGGGGTTATAAAAATGGGAGTCCAGTGTTCTCACCAAATCTAACTCTACCAAAGTCTCCCCCATTAACTTAATTTTATCCTGGTCTTTCTTCCGACCCACCTTCATATTCTTATCTGAAGCATTTTTTTTAATTATTTTATGTTGCAATCCTAGCACCATAGGAGTTTTACAGTCCATGGATGACTGCATCAGTTCCTGGGTAGGAGAGGGCACATCTAAATCTATGCCATTTTCTAAGATAACTTCACTTCCAGGGCTAGGGCCAACCATATCACCTATACTCAGAACCAAAGCCCTTTGTTCTTCATTTAAACCCCCTGTATCTGGTTCCCTTGGTTCCATCTCATGAAGAGACAACTGATTTGGTCATGTTATATCTATAAAAGGTAGCGATGTTTCAGGTATTTACATGCACTGATCAAGATTCTTTAGAATTTCAAAATTATTGAGCTGAGCATCTGGCTGGTTATCCTTAATGTCTCTTTTTGCCTTTCTTCCTTTGTTCTGATGTTTTACCATAACAAAGCCTTCCTTATCCTGATCCCCCTCCTTTATCGGGGCTTTTCCTTTATCCATATTTTGTATAACTTGAGAGGGCCTAGGATTTGAAGCCATAGGTAGGACAAACTTAGGGCATTTTCTTTGTAAATGGCCATATTCATGGCAAATCCGGCAACAAAATGGAAGAGCTTCATAGTGAAGTTTTTGAACCCATGTGGTTGATCCAAACTGTATTTCAATAGAATCTGGAATAGGATTGTTTAAATCAATTTCAACACAGATACGAGCAATAGAGATTACCTTTTTATCCAGCGTCTGTCCTGACGGCCCAACCGGCTTCCCAAGTAGAAGGGCAATCATATGCAAGATGTCATTTCTCCAAAATTCCAATGGGAGCCACGAAAGCCGAACCCACATCGGAACCCATGATGGCCGCTCCTCTAATGGGTTGAAACCCACATGCCAGGGTTTAATAAAGAGTCTCGCTTGGTTACAAAAATAGGGACCTCCTTCAAATGCTTTGTTACGATCCACAAGACAAGAAAAAACCACCATAAAATAGCTGTTTGCACTCAGCATCACCTCCACATCACCTTTAGGGTTCCAAGTCTTCCTAACCCAAGCCTCCACAAAGGGAAGAGAAATTTGGATGCCCATAAATTTACCAATAAGTGCATGTTTGGTTAAATACTCCACATCTGCCATCGAGTCTGGTTGAACCACTAGAACCGGCCTGGCTTCACATCATTCCAAACATCCATTGTTATTTAACAAGTGATTCTCGACATGCAATGGGAAATCCTGTTCCTTCCAATCATTTTTAAAAGAAATACCAGCCCTAGCATGCATGCTCTGTGATGGACCTGATGCCATCACTACATTCCTCCAGTTGTTCATACCTCCTCTAGAAACTGCTGCCATCCCCACAGAGCCCACCAGATAGGTCTCAAAAAAATTCCAGCAAAACAACTTTCCTCATCAAACCCTAGCAAAGCAAAAAACTTTTTTCCTCCACCCCACTTCCCCAAGCTAAGTGTCTCCTCTTTCTTATTTTTAAGTAATTATTCATTTATTATTAGTATTCTATATATAAATAGACATATAGATAGATGTATGTGCACATGACTCATATGATGATATTCACCTAAGTTATTAAATATAACAAATTTTATTATTTAATTGAGAAAATATTTCATACTTGCATAATATACCACCATACTTGACATAAGCCTTTGACATGCACACAAACATTATCTTGACTTTGAAAATTGAAATAAAATACTTCATACTTAAATTTCCTTATATTTTATTTTATTTTGATAAAATTCTTCATACTATTATCACACTTCCACCAACAATATCTTGAATTTACATAATAAAAATAAATAAATAAATAAATAAATTATTTTATACTTAAAATTGCATAATATAAACATAACACCCTAAAATCTTGACTTTACTATAAAAATTGAGAAAAAATTATATAAACATAACAAGGGCAACCATATCTTGGATTTACAATAAAATTAACAAAAAAATACTTCCTACTTAAACTTACATAATATAAACATCACACCCTAAAATAATCCAACAATATCTTGACTTTACTATAACTTGCACATAAACTTCTCACCCTGACATAATCCTTCGACATGCACACCAACCTTTTTCTATTTTCTTGTTGAATTTTAAACGTACGCAATCCAACATATATACTTGAGCATCCTTGTATCTCAATCCCTTGAAAACTAAGGGAAAATATCTCACACTTACATCTTAAGTGTATTTTGACATTGAAAGGGAGACAATACTTTATGCCTATTTTTTCATGTCAAGTCATCTAAGGTGCTGATATACATGTCCATCCTTTATATAAACTTTAAAAATTGAAAATAGACTACTTTATAGTTACATAATTATACATATTTATTATAATTTTAAAAATAATTATGCATCCTTTCCCTACAAATTTAAAATGTAAATGTAGACGCAAGAAAATTATAATTAAAATTAAAAATTGGATAGGGCACAAATAATAAAACATCTCAAACAAATAATAATATTTATAATTTAAATAAGTTAAATTATAATTTCATAGAAGTGATGAAAATAATATTTATAATTTAAAAAATATTTTAAAAAATAATAATATTTATAAATTAAATAAATTAAATTATAAAATTTTAAAAATATATTAAAATAATATTTATAATTGAAATAGGTTTAATTATTAAATTTTTAGAAAATTGATGTAAATGTAGGTGTAAAGAATCTAATTGTTCAAATTACTTTCGTTTAACATTACAAGAAGAATATAAAAACAGCACACTTATTTACTTTCCTACTTCATCTTAGATCATTACAGTACCACGAATTGCAATTTATTATATAATTAAATCTATTTATTTTCTTAAACGCTTGCTGCTTCGTTTAATTTTAATATCTGCAATGAGAGATCTTAAGGTTATACCTTATACACGGCAAGAAAAAGAAAAAATAACTTATAGCACCTTATTTGTTAAAACTTGTTTGGAACAATTTAAATATTAGATATCGCCTCCCAATTAGAAAATCGTTCACAATACAAAATATTTCAGTTTTGAATCATAATTTCACAGATATGGTAATATATAAATCCAGTACAATTTATTTTCCATTCTGCACGCTTATAAAGAGTTTATTATTCCCCTCAAGGTGAGAGCGTTATGCTTTGGAAATATTACAATCAGTAGTATATGTGTGGTAGAACGATATATTTTCTTTGAAGGTATGCAGAATCCCTTATTGGATTCAAGGAAGTAATTTGAGAGGCCAATAATTTTGTCCTAAATCCATGAACGCAATTTCTGTAACTGCCTGTGTAGGGAAGCAGAGGAAAACGGAAGTCAAAAACGTTTTATCTTTTTTCAGTGTCTTGCAACGCCTAAACAAGAAATTACAAGAATAATAATAATCCCTCTTATAATACCCAAGAACGTAGTTCTCAAGAGTTAATTCAACTTTGTTTGAAGAATATTGGAGGAGAAAACACGTACCTAAACAATCACACATAATTAAAATCTTTATAAAATCCTGGCGAGAGTCTCTATCATGTGAAATTCTAATTATAGAATATGGGTAAATAGAAAATGATTAGTTTTGTAAAGGGAAACGCTAAATTAAGTTGCTAATCAGTCTTACCAATCCACTGTTCTGGAACTGCAACTTAGAGCGTCTGCTATTTAACGACTTAGATCACTACCACAGTTCTGGAACTCCAGCTTAAAGCGTCTGCTATTTAACGAATTAGATCACTAATGAATGTTACCGATGTATTGATCTGATACCGCAACCTGCTGCAATAGTTATGACGTCGTATTCTCTATTTATAGAACTCATAACTAGCCACCAGCTTCGGCACTTACGTCTATCATGGGGAAGACGCGTGGATAGCTGTATAACGCGGCTGTATGAATTACTTACTTAAGTTTCATCCAGCCAGACAACAGTGGATCGTTGTATAACGTCTTTGACTTATACGCGGGATTTAAGCCTGAAGAATATACACTCTACTTCGTCTCTTTGGAGTTACATTGTTTCATCCAGCCAGACAAGAGTGGATTGTTGTTTAACGTATTTGACTTATATGCGAGCTTTGAGCCTGAAGATTGTACACTCTACTTCGTCTGTTTGGAGTATAGTAGTAGGTACAGAAATTTCTAAGGTTGACATCTTTCCGAATTGCTCAATTGGAGAAATTCCGCTTTTGTCGACGGTTGATATCTTTCCCATTTGCACCATCGGCTTAGATCCCGAATGAAATCGTCAACAATTTCTTTCATTTTCGTGGTGAGATTAATACACCTTAGAATTACAGCATACAGGGGAGAAATTTGAAACTGCAATGATTCTTATTCTTCTGTATAATTTTTATAAGAAAATTATTAACAAATATTTTAAAGAAGCATGTTTGGTACACGCTTCATTATTATATTATTATATTTTTTAATTTAAAAGGTTCACAATTGAATAAATTAATTATTAAAAAATAAAGTTATAATATGTACTTGATAAACAAGAAAGGAACTTTTAACACATTGAGGTGGTCTTTAATCATTAAAAAGTAATTATAAGAATATAAATAACAATAAGAAGGATGAAATTGATATGCAATAAGGAAAAAATGGCAAAAGTTTATTATAAATGTTTATGTTCAACTTTTTAAGATTTAAGAGAATTATAATATTGAAGATGTGGTTTAGGAAAGGATTTAGAAAGTAAGTAGAGATTTGAAATATTGGTAACTTATAAAAAATTGTTTCATGATCTTTAAAATTCATTCCATTTAATAATAACAATAAAAACATGGAATAATTGTTGCTTCTTTATGATTTGCTTAGTCACCATTGGAAGAGTCTAATGAACCTTATGATTGTTGTTAGATGGCTTTAAAACTCTTAATATTACCTAACAAGGGAATTTAGACATTGTGGAGCACATCAATAGTCCAATTTCCAAAGATCACTTAGTTACAATGAATGGATGCACTTTGAGAATAAAGAAAGAATAACTAAAGAAAATTAAAACCTCATATTACAATTATATTTTTCTTAGGACATTATAAATATAAATAAGATTAAGAACTTTAAGCAAGTAAAAAGAAGAAAAACAAAAGGCCAAACTCACCTGAGAGCCTCTATACCTTGCTTGATCAAGTTCAATTTGAATGGCTCAAGGTAAAGAAGCCTTGATAGAGTAGGACTGAGGTACCCATTTAGGGACATAGAAAGGATACTCTTTTCTTACACAAAATATATGTTTACTACTTCTAACAACAAAGGAAATCCATATTCTTTGGTTGAAAACATTCAAATTGCTTGAAGTAGGGATGATTGAAACATTGCAATAAAGGTAGACTCCACAACAATTATTCAAATAATATGACATAGAAAAAATGAGGTTTGGAGACTTTTTGAACTTCTAGAAGACACTCTTGAATACATTTTATCTTTTAGTTTATAAAAAACATGATTTTATTTTGAGAAAAAATAAGCCAACAAAAACTGGTTTAAATTTGGATACCAAAATATCAACAAAGATTTTTTCTAGAATTGAAGTTTTTATTAGCTATTGAATAAGGCATAAAAATATAGGTTGTAAATCAAGATTCATGTCACACTTCATAAATAATTCAATTCAATGTCAAAATAGAAAGCAAAAGGTTTAGTTCTTAATGTGATAACTCATGATTAAATATTTACAAACCACAAAGTTATTCAACATTCTATAAGCACTGATATCAATATAGAAAACATAATTCTTGCTACACCATATTAGAAATTTAGTCAAGTACTAAAATAAAAAATATAAAGTTTACAATTTGATAAGATATTTTCTTATCATATATTTTGAGATTAATAAGTCACTTGAAAATATTTAAGATGTGGAAAAAAAGGAGAAAGTATGATGTGACACATTAATTACAATATGTTTTTGATCCCTCAAGAATAATGTTTTAGATTTAAGTGATGTGATGATGTAATGATAAGATGCTAAAACTTGCGCAATTTTATGAGTATCAATAAACATATCTAACCAACCCTTAATACAAAGTAACCATGTGGTTTTGTACATTAGTACGATATATAGAAGAATGATTTGTATCCTTGTCATGTATAAAATAATAGGCTTAAGAAGTTGTAGCATGCTCTTTACGGACCAATATTCTATTTATGTTCAATGCCTTCAAATTACAAATAACATTTTACTTGAAGTTCATAACAAATCATAGAATTCACTCTAACACTTAGATATGCATTAAAGGATAAGAAACTTTAATGAAGGTTATAGATATATATATGTGTCTATAGACCTCATTGTAGTTTTCATTGCCTTATTTCCACATTTATTTTAATACGTTTAATCTCTTGTTTAAACATAAACTCAAATCTGTAACACCAAGAGGAGTATCCATAAATATTAGGAAGACCTTATCCATTTTAAGCTTCTCCTTAATAAAAAAGCATAGATGGTGACAAATTGTAAAGATGGTACTGTTAAAAATATTATAAAAGAATGGTTTTTCTCGCATGTATAATTATACCTAAGGTCTAAAAACCATATAGAATAATTATAAAAGACAAAATATACAACTATATTTGTAAGCCTAAATTATTACAATTGGAATTATCGATCTACAACAAGGAAGGTTAAGATTGAATATTAGATTATTAAAAAAACTTTGTATATATCTAATGCTTTATGATAAATTCCAAATGAAATCATCTCTTGTCAATATTAATATATTATAAGTTCTTTTAGGGAATTATATAAAATTTCGAGAAAACTAGTTGGTCAAGTAAACTTTTAAAGCTTTTAACATGCCAAACTAACTAATATAAACTCTAGAATATTAACCAAACTAACTAAAATATATCTAGGTTAATTATATTGAGAAAATCCAAACAATTTTTATTGTATGTGTTTGTAAAATCCATATAAATTATATTCTTGGAATCAGTCTCTATGCTAAATTTTTAGTAGATATAATTCAAGTTGTCTTATAAGAATTTTAGCTATTGATTTTTTATTACAACATAATATCATGCCATATTTTCTTAAAATAAACTTAAATATCACACTAACATATGAAATTGTGTATATAAAATTTCCAATAATTATATCCATGATACCACTTAACAAATAAACATATGCAGGTTAGACTATTTAACTTTCAATGAGAACAACAAGCATATATAATAAGGTTATTTATACCTTTCCTATATGAAAGATCCTTTTAAAAAATAAATAAATTATACAATGATTAGAATTTATACCTATAAGTAGTAAGAGTAATTTAACCACATTCCAACCCCAAAAAAATATAAATATAATACAAAGATATCATTAGAAGCATAATTATTTTAATATAAATAAACCATATTCAAAACCTATACCCATACTTAATGTTGACTCGAGGAATTGAAATGACTTATTTTAATTGTTATACCCCAAATCCAAGTTTTAACAAGGTTGGATAGGTTTGACATAGGCTTCCCGTAACTTGTAGACTAAGATTAAATCCCTACACTCCTTGTTTGGGTCTATAATTCACGCTAACTAGTTTTCATGAAAAAAAATGCATATATGGAAGCAAATGCAAAAAATAAAATGCTTAAAATAAAGTGTAAAATGTCAATTTATGAAGTTTAGAGTGCAAGACCATTAGTAATTATTACATCATAGATAATGTGAATGTAATTTTAGTAACCATTCAACATATGTTATGTAAGGTCCACTAGATGATAAGGGTAGTTGTAGGATTATTTAAAGTTTTTTATTCCATATTTTGGCATCCATTGTATTTAAACATCCTTTATACAATAATGTAAGATATCGAAGTATTTTAACATGTGATATCAAAGTAGGTAGAAGTAAGATTCAACTCTATTTTTGATCCTCTTCTTGTTTCATATCAAAGAAGCTAAACAACACTCTGTTATTAATTTCAAGATTATTGAAATAACTCCTAGATAGGTCAAAAGAAATATCTGTAAACCAAGCTCAAAGTAAGTTTATACAAATAATCTAAATACAATATATTGGGCACAAAGTAACCACAATAAAGAGAAGAGAAGACTAGATGTACATATTGGGGTTATATAATCATCCTACTGGATGTTGTAATAGAGAAAAAATATATTTGACAAAGCACCTTAAATTGATTGAAATTTATGTTTAAGTCATGAAATTTACCTAAAAAAAATTCAACAAAGAATTATCAGAATAAAAAATCTTCCAAATGTATTTGTGGATAATTGTGGTCATAAACCAAGCATCTATGATGGAAGCCACATAGTTCAATTGCATACTCAAAATTTCAATATTTGATCAAGTATTTTTTTGAAGCATTTGTGATGTGAACAAAGAAAATTTAGACTCTAGATTGGACATTCATGAGTTTTATCAATCAAGCCAAAGAGAAAATTTGTTAATGCAAGCACTAGGTTTGTAAATCGAACAAGTCTCTAGTGATAACACCCATGGAAGTTTTGAATAACTTAAAAATAGAAATGTTAATAATGTTAATACAAGTACAAATTTGGTAATTTAGGTAAGGTATGCATGAGAATGCTTAAGGAAGCTTCAATTTAACACTCATATCTAATGGTCACAATAGAAAAAATAACCATAATAAAAATTGAGATACTGTCTTGATGTCATCATTGATAGTAAAGAGATGTCACCTCTAATTGATTATAGAAATTTTTGACATATCCTTAGAAATATTAATGTATAGCCTAATTATATGGGGAAATAAAGAAAAAATATATATAAATCATCAAATAATTCTCAAAATAAAAAATTTCCTAAATTTATTTGTGGATCAATGTAGTGATAAATCAAGAATCTGAGATGGAAGCCACATAGTTCAATTGCATACTCAAAATGTCAATATCTGATCAAGTAAGTATTTTTCTCAAGCATTTATGATGTGAATGAAGAAAATTTAGACTCCATATTGGACATTCATGAGTTTTATCAATCAAGACAAAGAGGAAATGTGTTAATGTAAGCACTAGGTTTGTAACTCAGATAAGGTTCTAGTGAAAACATCCAAGGAAGTTTTTAATAACCTAAAAATGGAAATGTTAATACAAGTACAAATTTTGTAACCTGGGTAAGGTATGCATGGGAATGCTCAAGGAAGCTTCAATTTATAACACTCATATCTGAGGGTCACAATAGCAAGAATAATTGTAATAGAATTTGAGAGCCTACCTTTATGTCATAATTGATAGTAAAGATAAGTCACCTCTAGTTGATCATATAAATTTGTAACATGTCCTTGGAAATATCAATATATAGCCTAAATATTTGGGTAAGCATAGAAAATATATATCTAAGGAATCACCTTAAATTGATTGACATCTATGTTCAAGTCATGCAAATTTCCTAAAAAAAATTCAACAAAGGATTCTTAGAATAATTTTTTTCCAAATGTATTTGTGTATCATTGTGGTGATAAATCAAGCATCTATGATGGAAGCCACATAGTTCAATTGCATGATCAAAATATCAATATCTAATCAAGTAACTACTTTTCTCATGCATTTGTAATGTGAACGAAGAAAATTTATACTCCAGATTGGACATTCATGAGTTTTATCAATCAAACTAAAGAGGAAATGTGTAAATGCAAACACTAGGTTTGTAACTTCGATAAGGTGCTAGTGAGAACACCCAAAGAATTTTGAATAACCTAAAAATAGAAATTTTAATACAAGTACAATTTTTGTAATTTAGGTAAGGTATACATGAGAATGCTTGACGAAGCTTCAATTTATAACACCCATATCTAAGGATTGTAATTGCAAAAATAACTATAATATAAATTGAGATACCGCCTTGATGTCATGATTGATAGTAAAGATAAGTCACCTCTAATTGATTTTGGAAATTGCTAACATGTCCTTGGAAATATCAATGTATAGCTTAAATCTTTGGAAATTATATTTGGAGCCAAGAATTGATCCAAAGCTTGAAAAAACAACTAGAGACATTAGAGATCATGGAAAATTACATAGGTTAAAACAAATAGCATGCAACAAAAGATTATTTTTCCGAAAAATAATCCTAGGTGATTTTTATCCTTGGAACACTTTTGTAGTTCAAAAAAATTGAGGCATTATTGGCCCAAAATATACATTTGAATCATGTTTGTTAATATCTTGGCACCATAGTATTTTCAAAATAATTACCTAGAGAAAAGTACAACCACCAAATTATAGAAATATGGAAATCTATTTTGTATTGAACTATAATAGTGTTGAGAAGATGCCAAGACATCAAAATTTATGTGATACAAATATGGGAAGTCATGTGCAGAAAAATTTATCCCACATTCATAGTGGGAAGATAGTTAAAGTATAATAAATCATTATTTAGTATTTTCTTTAAAGGTAGGTAAAAGGAAAGGTACCTACATTTTTCTAACAAATATTTATAGATGAAGAGTATTCCCTATACTTATTCTTTTCCTTATGAGAGACAATGCTTCTTGTAATTTGAGGAATCATTTAGGTTACGAGTATAAAATTGTATATACTCATTGGAAAGTAATTTTCAAGGCTGAAGTTGTGAAAGTAAAAATTTCAAATTTTGTGAAAATTAATATGTCTAATGGTGCACCAAAGTTTATGTTACCCGATTCCCAAATATTGAGAGGGAATAATTATGCTACCTCAAAGGATAAACTTAGAACATACATCAAGTGAGAATAATTATGGGAAGTTTTAGATGGCTCCATTACCCATCCTAGTGTAGAAGGTGAAGGGAAGATAAAATTCAACATGGTAGATAGAAAAGATTAATTGATCATAATGTTTGGAGTAGTTGATCAAGTACAACCATACATTTGGGATTCTACCATAGCTAAATATGCATAGGAGAAACTATAGACACTATTTGAGACAAGGAACTAACATCAAATTCCTTTTCTACAAAGTCAACATCATTACTTGAAAATAAAAAATAAAGAAAATCTTGAATCCTTCTTTAGGATAATTGTAGAACTATGGATATCACTTCAAGTTTTGAGAGAAAAATATCTAATGAGATACTTGTTCCTATGATTTTAAATATCTCCCTTCATAATATAATATATTTAAGATAAATTTAAATATCATTGAGCATGTTGGTGTATTATTCATGGATCTTATTACTTTAGTTCACTTAGGATATTACCTAGGAGCTTATATTTCCTTTTTTTTCATATTATTTATTAGTGAGATATTAGCTCATATCGCCTTATGTCTACTAGTTGTATATCTTGTCTTATTGGCCTGTTTTTCTAGGGTGGGTAATCATTCTATCCATTTCTTATCCATGACTCATGTTGTACCCCATTATGGATGGTGGATATACATTTCCTTTTTTTTTTATCCTATGATCGTCATTTTACACCCTTGCCTATATCAGCAATGAATTTCCTCTCTTTTTTTATGAGTTATATAGTTAGTATTATCATTCTATCAGATTCCTATTATATCATTGTAGCATTTGCTTATAGTTTCCATTAATATATATTACTTTCATTGTGACATTTGATTTTTTTTATAGCTTTAGACATTGTGGTGAAATTATTTTTCAAATAACTAGATTTTGGGAAATATAGGATTGTTAGATCCTTTCAATTCTAACATGGTGCAAGAGCTTAGATTGTTTGATATCACCCAATAGATTTGGGAACTTTGGATTGCTTTTGTTAAAATCTAGGATTCTATTATTAATTTTTTTTTGGAAGTTTGCAAACTTTGAAGGCTTGTTTGGAAGTTTAGAGGAGATCGAATATGTCTCCAACTATCCAATATCAGCTTCAACAATTTTCAATAATTATGAAAATTTGGATCTTACCTCTTAGGGTTTGGCCAACATGTGCTCTCACCCCATCCATTTCTTTTGGTAATCTTGGTTATCAAAAATTTAGTCCAAACCTCTTTTGCAGGTCCCTTTTTCATGCCCAGACCATGGATTTTTAATTGTAAACCCATGTCCCCACTAGAAATTTTGGAAATTCAACTTTTAGAGGTCATTTCTCCCTATTTCAGAATCCATTTTGGGCTAGTTTATTTTTATCCTAATTGATTTTTTGAGGGATTCACACTAGTGTAGTCAAAATTCATATTTGATGGACAAAAGTTTTTAAAAAATTACTTTTTCACTATTGTGTATATAATTTTTTTTTTTTGCTTTTTTAAGTTTTATAAAAGGATTCCTAGAATTGTTTCTTTTTTACTTAGGGCTTCACACTCGTGTAGTCAAAATTCAAATTTGGTGGATGGATTTTTCAAAAAATTTCTTTTTCACTGTTGTGTTTAAAAAAATACTTTTTTTAGTTTTATAGAAAAATTTCTATATTTTTTTCTTATTGACTTTTTGTCTCATCAGAACATTATAACAAGCACCCAGATAAAGTGCTAAACTTATTTGGTGGGCTATTAATTTAGATATTTGAATATCTTGGGAGGGTTGGAAGACCTGTTTTAATTACCTCTTATCTCTTGTGTCTTGTATTTTATTTTCTTATTTGTTTTTGGGTTAAAATAGCTTCCATTGTTCTATTAACACCCCATACTTATCACACATGGAAACTTAAAATGAGACAACTATTCCAATATAAGGAATTGTAGCAAATTTGAACACATATACCATCCTCATTCATAAAGTAATATGAGTAGTTTATTTACCTCAATAAACTGGATGAAGGTATAGAGAACATTTGGTTACACATGAGTGATAGTCTACTTTTTTCACATAATAGATTGTACTACACCTATTGAGATTTGGGAAAATCTTGAAGTAATGTTTGGAAAAGTGGATAATTTCCACTCTTTGTAATTCAAATTTAAATTGTCATCTCCGTCCCCCAATGAGATCACCACCATAGAAAATTATCATGCAAAGTTTAAGTATCTTTTAGCCCAATTGAGGGGAGTGGAAAGAAGAAGAGTGATGAAGAGTATATATTTCTCATTTTATCCAATTTAAAAGACCCTTTTCAAATGTTCTCCTCTAGATTTTACTCTAGTATGTATGCCTTAGGAAAATTCTTTGTTATACCCTCACTTGAGTTATTTTGTGAGCATCTCACGAGTGAATAATCCAAGCTTGACCAATTAGATTCAAGCCTTAGTATCATCCTCATATTCCAAAGATAAAATTAAATCTAGGCCTAGGACCAAACCAAAGCAATAATCCATTCCACATCATACCATATCCACTACAAAGCCCGTCAATACTCCTTTTCAATCCAATCAGCCTTCATCTAAGAATAATAAAATGGCTAGGGATACTTGTACCTTTTGTGCTAAATAAGGCCTTTACGAGTCTAGATGTTGGAATAAAATGGAAGCCTTATATGAAACCTTGCAAAATCATAAAATCTCTCTTTACATGCCCTCTTTAGCAAAAAAAAAAGGGCCATTTTAGCTCATGCATTGGCGACATCATCACATAGTTGGATTATATATTTGGGAGCTTCTCATCACATGACTCCTAGAGAGTTTATTTCCTCTTAGTCATAGTTTCAATTCAAACATTGAATTTGGAGACTCTTCTAGTATTACAATTTTAGAGATAGGAATGGTGATTTAGATGGTGGGTGAATCAAGGGTGTCTTACATGTACCCAAAATTTCCACTATTCTTCTTTCTATATATCAAATTTCTTATTCTAGAGATTGAAAAATAGTTCTCTTTACCAAACAAGGTGTTGAGATTAGAGAATTTTTGGATCTAGAGACTATTGTTTCTATATGGTTCATTGATCATAGTGCTATTTTTTTTATATATTTAAGGGTTTTGACACTTCATATTTTGGAACTTACCTTGTTACTCATGTAGGCTCTACAAGAAAACTTTGGTATGAGAGATTTGTTCACATCAACTACAAATATCTACAACAATTAAGCACATAAGACATGGTGATAGGTCTTCCTAGGGTCTCTTATTTATATGGAATTTTTCCAAGATGTACACTTTGCAAACAACATCAAGACCTTTTCCCAAAATGGAAGGCATTGAGAGCTTTGCCACCCTTAGATTTGGATCATAGTGACTTCATGTATTTTCCAACTCCATAATTTCTAGGGGTCATGTATGTGCTTCCTTTAATTGGTGACTTCTCTAAGCACACTTGGGTGTACTTTATTATGTATAAAAGTGAAGTGTTTACCTATTTTAAGGTCTTTGTTGACAAGTAATATTCTTGTTCTATCAAGAATATATGTATACATAATTGTGGGGATTTTATGAGCAAAGTGTTTTCAAATTTTCTTGAGAAGTATGGTACACTCCAAAATTCCATCCCTTATGCTCCTCAACAAAATGGTGTAGCAAAAAGGAAGAATTATTATTTTAGGGATATGGCAAACTGCATGCTTCACTCAATATTTGCATCCATTTTTGGATCAAAGAAATGAATTGTGCCAACTACATTAAAAACCAAACTCCTCACAAAGCACTTGAGCATATGAATCTCAAAGAGGCTTAAACCTATGTCAAGTCCAACATTTCAGCATTCAAAGTTTTTGGTAACTTGCTTGAGTACATATACCAAACAAGAAGAGGAAAGCCTTGGATAGAAAGAGTAAACCACTTATCTTTGTTGGTTATTATAAGGACATGAAGACTTATTGGGTGCTCAATATAGACACTCATGATGATATTTTTCATAGATATGTATATTTTGATGAGCAAATTGTTCTAAAAGCCTTCGTACCTTCCACTTCTACTCCTTCTCCATATTACTCTTCTTTAATTTAGAATTTTTTATTCATCATGAAGATGTTGTTTATGATACTCATACTGTGACCATCCCTTAGTGGGACCATAAAAATCTTGATGAGAAAACTTATTTCATTTATGACCTTCTAGCTTCTTAAAATTCCACATCTCACTCCACAAGTCGTGGACTTTTGAGTCATGCAGTTTTAGATGACCCACAACACTTTTTAGATACACATGGAATTTTTGAGTGAGATACAACTATGGCCAAGGAGTATTCTTCCTTCATGAAGAATCATATGTGGGATATTATTCCTCTTAATAAGGGAATACAGTTGATTCAATATAGATAGGTCTATCAAACCAAGTATGTAGTCAATGGTTCTATAGACAAGTACAAGGTTTATCTTGTGGAAAAAGGATTCTCATAGGTTGACAAGATTGATTACTCTAAGATAATTTCTCCCATTACCAAGATGGGTTCCATTAACCTTGTACTTGATCTTGTTGCCTCATAGGGATGGTCAATTTATCAGATGGATGTGAAGATTGTCTTTCTTCATGGTGACTTGCATGAAGAAATTTACATGGAGCATCCACGAGAATTTTCATACGACCCTTCACTTGTTTATCGGCTTAGAAAGTCATTTTATGGTCTCAATCATGCTCCTAAATATTGGTATGAGAAGGTGGATGACGTATTGCTTTATTTTAGATTTACATATTGCTATTCATACCACATAGTATACATACAAAGGATTTGAGAGGATATTATCATACTTGTTATTTATGTTGATGATCTCATACTCCGTAGAAACTCCTCTAGCATGATTCATACTACACAGTTCTCCTTGTTTAAGCATTTTGATATGACATATTTGGAACTTCTATATTTTTTCCTTGGTTTTTATATTACACAGTCTTCCTCAAGGATTTCCATATGTCAGCAAAAGTACACACTTGATTTACTTCTTAGATTTGGCATGGTTGATTGTAAGCCAACCCCTTCCCATTTCAATCATGTATCACTTTAGTTTCCACTTGCACCACACCTTCATGTGATCCTACCTTATATGGGTGGTTTGTTGATAGTCTTATCTTCTTGACACATACTTATCTTAAAATTTTCTTTGATTTTGGGCTTGTCTTCCGATTCTCATATGATCCACATGAGAGTCATTTAAATATAACCAAGTGTATCTTGAGATATTTTAGGGCATATCACACTTTGCGTTTTTTGTATATACTAGGGAACTCAAATATTTTTGGTTAGTTAGATTCATATTGGGAAGGTAGTGTTGATGATTGATGATATACTTTAGGGTTTTTCTGTTGTCTTGGTACTAGTCCTATTGCTTGGTTATGTAAGAAGCAATTAGTTATTGAACATTCATCAATAGAGGCCAAGTGTAGAGTAGTAGTTCTTGCCATCAAAAATATTCTTTGGTTTTACTAGTTATTAACTGATTTTTATTTTCCACATGATCATCCTACTACTCTTTTATGTGACAACCAAAATGCTCTTCACATCTCTCATAATCCATTATATCACCAATACACCCAATATATTAAGATCTATATGATTTTCATTCAATAGTTTATCCAATATTGAGTTCTCAATTTAGAGTGCGTACCTACACAAGAACATATTATAGACATATTCACTATATTTGGAATCACCTTATTTTCTTGAGTTGCTATCAATGCTGGGGGTGTAGGAATTTACCCTTGCAGGTCTTCTTGAGTACTTCTTCCTTCACATTGATATTATATTATCTATGGGTATATCATGAGGTCTAGTTGTTGGTACTGTATTTGAGGATACACCTCTTTCATTATATTGTACACTTTATCCTAAGTTTAACTTAAGGGGGGTTTCGATGTATTAATCATCCCTCTTGTTACTTTAGTTCACTTAGGATATTACCTAGGATCTTATATTTATTTTTCCCATATTTTTTATTAGTAGGATATTAGATCATATATCTTTATGCTTTCTAGTTAGCTATATTTTCTTATTAGTCTCTTTTTCTAGGGTGGATATACATTCCCTCTATTTCTCATCAATGGATTATATTGTGCCCCATTATGGATGGTGGTTATCCATTCCATCCCTTTTCATGTTTGATCCTATGATCCTTATTGTACACCCTTGTCTATATTAGAAAGGGCTTCCCTCTCTTTGTTTCTGATTTAGATAGTTATTATTATAATTCTATAGAATTCTTGTTAGATTATTGTAGCATTTGCTTATGCATTTCATTAATCTATAGAGATTTCATTGTGTCATTTTATGCTTATTGATAGCTTTAAATATTCTGGTGATATTGTTTTTCAAAAAATTAGATCTTGGAAATATAGAATTAATAGATCCTTTTAATTCTAATAGAGCAAACCCCAAAATTTAAAAATTTTGTGAACCTACTTTAAAAATTAGATGCCTCGCACACAATATAAGAAGAAGAACAATTATTTTTACAAATAAAAAATGGAAGTAGTTATTTAGAAGAGGTACAAGACCTCAACAGTACTTTCAAAAATCAGGAAACAATTCTCATAAGCATAGATATTAGTAGTAGAATAAGTCATAAATGGATTCAATTTGGAAAACTATGCATCAACAACATAGCAATATTTCCAATGATGATCACTCTCGATGAAAAGAGCATGTTTTTACTATACATACCCAATTAAATCAAATTAATTATGTTTGGGATACTAATTTATGAGAAAGCAAATATATGATAGGTTGAATAGATTGGATTAATAGTTGATATTGTTCTAGTAATGCAAGAAAAGTTTCTCTAGGTGATGACACATCAAATTATATAAAAGGTATAAGTGATGTCAAATTACAACTAGGAATGCATACATGTATGATTAAAAATTTTATATGCTCATGGATTCACCAAGAACCTACTTTTCATCAATGAGTTATTGAATCACATATTGAAGGTTGAATTTTTCAAGAAACAAGGATCCAAGGTATGCCTCACTTGAGACAATAAATTTATTATATATGTAAAGGGAATAGAAAAATTGTTTGAACTTTACACAATTCATCATGATAATATATCTATAACTATCAATTCCAATATTTCTACGATACTTTAGTAGCAAAGATATGGTCACTTAGTTTTGGATATCTTATTTCACTTAAAAATAAAAATATGTCCAAAAGTATTCCTTTCTTGAGTAAATACACTCAAGTACATCTTCGTGTCTTATACAAAAAATAACATATAGTACCTATTCATTTTTTTAGAATATTGAAGCAAAGAGCATCTTGATTTATTCCATATTAATATCTATGAGCCTATGGATCTAAGATATAATGGACCAAAATATTGTTAGCTTTTTTTTGATGATCATAATCACAAAATATGGGTATACTTCTTGTAGAGAAATAATGAAGTTTCTTCTACTTAAAACAATTTTATGTTCAAGTTGAGATTTTTATAGGAATATGGATCCATGTCCTCTACTTAGGTTGATGGGGAAGTTTACTAGTAATTATTTTTTAGTAATTCTAAATGAACATGACAGTCGAATATAATTAATAGATTTCTAAATACCATAGAAAAATTGGATTGGATCTCAACTTGGATATTCTTTTTGGACAAAAACAATACATACAATAGTTTACTTACTCAATTGTGCCCCCACTACATAATTTTATCATATCTCTCTAGAATAATCATGGATAAGAAATAATCCATTGATTTACCATGTTTGTGTTTTTAGTTGTACAACACATGCACATCCCAAAGGAGAAGAGATAAATTTAAATGAAAAGTATTGATGATGCATTCTACTATGATATAGTGATGAATCAAAGGCCTAAAAATTATTCGATCTAGCTGCAAATAAATTATATATTACTCATGATGATATCTTTGAAATAAAAAAAACTCACTCTCATCATCTCCACAAGAATATTCATCTAATTTTATTCTAGTAATATCTAAAAATTATGAAGATGAAGAAATTATTAATAAGGACATTCATGTAGATATAAATGATGATGATAATAATAGAGATATGGATTAATCAACTATGACACATCATACAATAAAATACCCAAGTTGTATTCTAGCACAGTAAGAGCATCATGGTTATATGGAGTCCTAAAAACTTTTACCATAAGGTAAATGACACAAAGTATGACTCACAAAAAGAAGGCATCGATTATGAATAAAATTTTACATCTAGAACAAAAATGATGTCTATTAGAATAATATTTACCCTAGCTATATAATTTGGAGGGAAAATTCACTAGATGGACATAAAAAGTGTCTTTCTCAATGGGGACATAAAATAAGAAGTCTATATGACTCAACTAGAGGGATTCATTATAGTCTCAATGGGGATAAGAAATAAAGGTAGGTAAATTGATTAAATATATTTATAGTCTCAAGCAACATCTTTGAGCATGGTATACAAAAATAGATGAAAATTTTGGAAAGCATGACTTTAAAATAAATCCATATGGTCCAAGTTTGTATCACAAAGAGGAAGATAAAAAATGTAATCATCAATGCATTGTATCACAAAGAGCAAGGAGAAAAATTATAATCATCAATGCATAGGTGGATAATTTGGTCATTATAGAGAGTTTTGAAAAATTATTCTAGCCACAAAAGTAGATTTGAAGAAATACCTTGGACTATTGCATTATTATTTGGGTTTGGAGGTATGGCAGAACCATCACATATTTGTCTAAAAAAGAAAATATGTAAATATTTTCCTTGAGAAATATGACATGGATGATAGTAAGTTGATGGTAACTTCTATATAATCAAGACTACAACTCTAATAATTTGTTTCCTCTCCTCCACTAAATGCAATTATCTTTCACTAGTTGGTTGGAAGTCTCATCTATTTAACCTACATCAAATCATATATCAAATTTACAATCAATTACCTTATTAGTTCATGTAGGAACCAAAATTAACACAATGGAAACCAATTAAAAGAGTTATAATAAATTTACTAGGTATTACTAAGTATGGACTAAAATTCAAGAAGAGTGATCAGTTTCTCTTAATAAGCAATACAAACATAGACTACATAGGATGCATTATTGATTGAAACCCACCTATGTATATGTATTTTTTTGGGATATACACCTAATAAGGAAGCAACAAACAACAAATAGTTGCTCAATATTCCATTTAAGTAGAATATCATGAAATAAGAAAAGTTTCTTGAGAAGAAATATAGTAAAAATATGTACTAACTAGTATGAAAGTACCATAATTTAAACCAACAACCATACATTGAACAATCCAGAAGTATTAAAACTTGTTCATAATGTACTATATCATGAATGGACTAATCATATTGACATGGAGGTTCATTTCATTCTTGAACATGTTCAAAAACATAACATTCAACTAAAATTTTATCTTATTAAAGATCCATGCATATGCATCTTCACCAATCCACTTAGTCATATAAAATTTAAATAATTTTAAAGTTTCCTCTCTAAGAAACTTTACATAGGTGCAATTAGGGCGGATGCTAGAAATTATTACATTATAGATTATATGAATGAAATTTGAGTAATAAATCCACACATGTTATGTAAGGTCCATTAGAGGACAAGTGCAGTTGTAGGATTGGTTAAATTTTTTTATGTCATACTTGAGCATTCATTGTATTTATATATCCTTTATTCCATAATGTAAGATATCAAATTATTTTAATAGAGAGATGAAATAAAATATGGTTGTCACATCATAGTGAGGATAGCATACATTCAACCAATATATGATAATATGAATAACATCAATGTCCAACCATTCATTTGATTATAAAATATGGGTTAGAAGGATAGTACCCAACCACCATGCACTTGAAAAATAAAAATTCAATACCTCTAACGAGATGCTCAAGGACTTAAAAAAAAATTATAACCTCATGATTATAAATTATACTATTGATTTTATGGAGTGTAGATCTAAATGCTCATGGACAAAAGTTGACTACAATGAGGGTCGTAGGCCCCAATTTAAAGTAAATTTTATGCTTGAATTTTCTAGGGTAAAAAATAGTTACTCATAGTAAAAGTAAATATTTAGGCATAAAATTAGTAATATTTTGTATCTCTAAATTCTACATACCTTCAATTATATCTCTATCAAGATTATAAGGCTTGAAAAATGCTTACAAGATGCCAAAAATATCATTTTTTGGAGATTTTTATTGAATTTGTTGTTGATTTTCACTTGTGTGCCCTATCTTAGTGATTCAAATGGCCATGTCAATCAATTTACATAGTTTTGCAAGCTATTTTCTTGTATTATCAAGTTTAGAAAATTTAACTATGATCAAATTGACACTTTTGTGGATCAAAGAGATCCTTTGAGCCCAAAAACATATTTTGCAAGCAATATTTAACTTTTCTAAAAAATTAAGAAAATTAGGAATTTTTAAAAATTTTCTACCACTTGGTCCCCTTTTGTTGTCCCTTTCTCCAAGATGCTCAAAAATTTATAAAAGTAGTGTTGAGGTACTACATTTATAATGACTTAAATTGGCATAGAATCCTAGATCCTACCTTTATCATTGGGTGTGAAGTCTATAAAATTTGGAACGTCATTACAAAACTTAAAAAAACAAATTCTTCAAGGTGATTTGGCTCCCCCTATCCAATCATGGATGGTAATAAGGTAAAAAAAATTTACCATTCCCCATCATCTAGAAGTTACACGGTCCTAAGGTATTTAGATTCCCATAACTAGTGTTCAAATGTATTTTTTAATAGTTCTTCTATATTGATTGCCAACTATTTTAGTTTGGCATAAATAGGATTTAATTTCTCATATACATTAGAGTTGTTCTGTTTATTGGCTTGAATGTTTTCTTCATCAACATGAAAAACATGACATTATCACCAAGGATGTGTTTCTTATAATCAAATATTATTGAAATTCAAATAGAAACTAAACCCTAAATTTCTCATTCCATTTATTGGGCTTAGGCTCTAAGAGATGCTAGATTATCCTTGTATATGTATTTCTAGACATTTGGAATTTATAAATATTTTTCACCATGTCCATTTGGTTTATCCCATGATATTGTGCTTATATTGGGGTCATCTATGTAAGGAGTTTCAATACTTCTTAGTGTTTTACCCTTATAGAAAGTTACTCTTTGCTTAGACTTATGATGTTTTCAATTATTTTCAAACTCTCTCCTATAGAGGAATCTATTCTAAATAATTCAAATACCTTCTTTATTTCCTCCCTAATCTAGTCCAATAAGTCTTTGCCTACATAAATATTTTATGCTAATTAAATAACAACCTCTTTTATATTGGACTTGAGAAATCCAACTCTTTTATCTATTGGTGTTTCATTTTTATATCTTTCAACATCATGCTTTGCTCTTTAGTCATCTCTCACACAAGTTTTTGAGAATATGCAAGTTGGAATTTGAGGTATTTATCTTGCTTATGAAGGTTGGGTATTTGAGGTTATGAAGAGAATTCTTTGTGGGATAAAAAGTCTTTCTAAAGGTGAGACCTAACAAAATATCCACTAAATCAACAAAACATGATCCCATATTTGTTATTCCTTTCAATATCATAGAAAATATCAATCCTATAGCCTATAAACTTTTCATTCCACATAATATATCTAATATATATGATATCTTCCATGTATCCTTGATTAGAAAATATGTTGTTGACCCATATCATGTTTGGAATTTGTTAAATTTGTAGATGACAAATTCTCTTGCCATTGAGGTCTGACACATCCAAATTATCGATTTTTATACCAAAATTTTAATAATAAGAAATGTGAATCAATGTAAGGTCTAGTGGGACCAACTTTCATAAATGAATGCCACATGGAAGGATGTAGATTCTTTGAAAGAACAATTTCCTCATCTTTTAGATTACAATGTATTTTAAAACACATAGGACTATATTTAGAATTAGTGGGAGAAAATGTCATGACCCTCCCAAAAATATGATTTATAATATTACTATTTTTGTATATGTAGTGTTAATACTTCTAGTATTATTATGCTTTAACATTCTTGGATGGGGTACTGCTGATGAATTTTGTGTTGCAGGTATAGGTCCTTGAAAGACAAAATAGGAAATGATGGCAGTGTAAAATTTCCACCATATGAAGTATTCACTATTTTCTAAGGGTGGAATAGCACTGGTAGCGAAAAATTCATCAATTTCTTAAGCGTACATGGAAGCCCATTCAAATGCATTTATATAGATACATTGTGCATGAATGTTTTATTAAAGTTAATGAGTGCTTATTTTTTATAATCCTCCAATGACAAGGAAAGTTTCATGAAGCATGAGAGTCATTATTTTTTGGTAGATGGTAACATTTTGTTATCATTAGATTACCAATAATAAAATAATTGTTGGAGTTATAGACTATATGGTGATTTAAATATTTTTAAATTTTAATTTTAATAGAAATTACAGATAAATTAATTAATTGAGCTAAATAAATCCAAATTTATTAATGTAAAATACTTATAAATTAATTATTTAATTAAATTAAATTAATATCAATTTAATCTAAAAATTACTATGAATTTAGTATATTTTAATATTCATGATCACCACTTGACTTGGACTGGTTGTTTGCATCGCCATACACTTGCCTGGTAACTATCCTCCTATATTTCATCTTAAATGGAGGTAAGAATGGGATTAGGGGGAGGAAAGTAAGAGAAGTATGTTGATTGGTGAAAGGGAGGAAATAAGTTGGACAAACTTAAGTAAGGAGTATTTCAAGTTAATTCATTATTTGTTTACTATGTTTTAGGTTATGAAATTGGTTTGTGACATTCTTTGATTGCTTATGTATTTATATGGATATGTTTATGTTTATGTATTTTATAGTATGGTGTGTGTAAAAATAGATTAAAGTAAACATTTTCTTTGGTTTATGCTCTTTTAAAATAATTGAAATATAAAAAACAAATGTTTTTTTGAGACTAGAAAGAGGAGATGGAGGTATTTCCTACCATGATAGTATTTTAGCAACTTTGTTAAATATATCAAAGGTATTTTTTATGCATGAACACCATACCATGGCTTATTTGGTACTAGGAGTCTATTAGAAAGGTTTTAACTTCTTATTTTATTCCTTTATAATGACCAAGTAGTCTATCCTCTCATAAATGCTATTATTTGTTAGAAATAGAGTATATTACATTATTTGGGTCATGTAATTCTACCTTCCATGGTACATACTTAGGATATTAGATTACTTTAGGGGAAATTTTTCTAGTTACTTCATACAATTTAATGAATGCAAAAGTGTCAATTTGTAAGATATAAGTTCAAGGTGTCCACTTGTATAACCAGATAGAGTATTGACCAAGGAACTTATATTCCTATATAATGGCCATATATGTAGAGGATATATCATCAAAGTTATTGTATCATAGATATTGTGTGGTAGATAGGTAGTAGGGTAGTTTGTATGAGCTATAAGCTCAGAGCTCATTCATGGAGTAGTAGCTTATATCATGGAGTGTCCATTTCCTCCATAGCTACTATTGTAATATTTTTTGTTATTCTAATTTATAGCATATTTTAGTCATCTCATAGATTTACTTTATTTCTTTTTGCATATTGTGATTTCTATCTCCCATTGTATGTGGCATCAAAAGCTAGCAGTAATTTTAGAGCTATGGTAGATCAAACCACATTAGGTCTATAGAGAAAACACCATTATTAGTGACCCTAATTTCTTTGAGAACCTGACGTGCCATTGGACCTGTCACTGTTAAAATTTCTAGAATTATGGAGAGTTGCAAGTGAGGACTAAAATCTCAGTTTCATAAATATTGAGATTGCATAGGGCTAGAGTATTTCCATAGAGTTGAAGAAAAAATCATGATCACTAGGTCTCAACATTTGATCCACTAGGTCGATGAATCAACTATAAAAGCTCAAAGATCTTGAAATACTTACATAAAATTTTCTTTTATTACAGGGAATTAATACTCAGATGATTGAGATACCTCCTAAAATAGAAATCTAGGAGACCTTAACTTCATTTCTTGAATATTAGAGTGATTTCATAGTGCATAAATTAGTTGTTGTAGAGAGGAGAATATGTTAGAAGAAACTTTTGGAAAAGAATCATGGTGAATTCTAGAGACAGGAGATATCCATTGATTGAATAACTTTACAAGTATAAAAAGGCCTTATAAGTCTTGATCTAGAAGAAAAGGCCATAGAAGCCTTGATATTGAGGAACATGCCGCAAAAGCCTTAATACTAAAATAGACCACATATTCCTTTATTCTAAAGAATATTCTAGAGGAGAGGATCTAATTCAAAAGTAGATTTCAATACTAATATTTCTTGTTGTAGGTAAAGGAGATCCAGTAAGTTGGGAAAGCTTCGTACAAGAAATTTTGAAAGAAAAGCCTCTTCATAATAAATATAGTACCTAAAAAAGTATATCAAGAGGAGATCTTATTGAAGAACTTCCATACTAGGAAGAAGAATAAGGACTAGGTTATTCTTGCTCAAATATAGGAGCAAAATTAGAGATCCAAGATACGATCTCAAAGCCAACACTTCCATAAGTAGAAGGTTTAAGATAAGGTCTCAAGGAAGACTAGAAGAAGTTGCAATATCAAATATCTTGACAAGGTCTTGATGAGCATCTAGTAAAATACTAGGAGAGCCTTGCTGAAGAAATAATCAAAGGATAACTAACTAAAGAAATCCACTACCAAGGAGAAGCCCTTGATAGTGAAGTAAGATAATTATCACCATCCAAAAACAATCCCAATAGGAGGATAATTTGGTGAGGAGGGCCAAATATGAGCAAAAGAAGAATCCAATGAAGACCTTGAGATATTCAAAATCTTGAGAAAAATATCCTAATTAAATTTATAATTCAACAAGAAGAATCAAATTAGAAGAAGCTTATTAAATCAAGTAGATTTGAATATTACCTCATACAACAAGAGGTCATTTCTTTAGAGATACAAACTTCTAAAAATCTATAGAAGAAGGAGAACATTATAAGAGGATATCAAAGTCACAAAATCCTAGGCTTGTGAAAGAAAATTTGAGATAATCAATTTTGTGAAGGAGCTATTCAAAATAGTCTACAAAGAGCTACAAGATCGTACTCAAGGAAACAACTTAGTGATCATAGGCACCAAGATCTACATCCTCCACAAAAGTATAAAAGGAGATACAAAAGCATTTAGAAAAATGTGAGCAACTATCAATGCAGGTAGATTTATTAGATGGATTACTTATCATATTTATTAAAGCACCTTCATCCTGATTAAAGTTGCAAAAAGGAGATTTATATTATAGTATTCAAGTGTGCAAAAATAAAGGTTATTTTTAAGGTTCATTTGCACATTAGGAGTTGATTATATTTTAAAATTTCAATAATCTATCAACTAGCCTATTATCTACTTTGGAAATGAAAAGAAGACTATATCTTAGTATCTTGCTTATAAGAAAATTATATAATAAACCTTGAAGGTTCATTTCAAATTATTCTTAATTAGTTGTAGTGAAATAGATTCATTTGCACTATTATTACTCTTAAAATAAATTAATTTTTTGCTTTGAAATAAAGGGTAAAAAATCTAGTTTGGATCAAGTTTTTAAATACACTCTTAAAGCATAGAAAACTGCAACTCATAGTGTCCAATAAAAATCTCTAAATTTGGTTAGTACAATCAAAGAAAACCTAATCAAAAAAATTCTTCAAATATTGAGACTTGGTGAGCCTCAAATCCAAAGCACTCAAGGTTAGTGAGACTAAAATAAAGCTTTTTTTCTATAGTATTTACAATGGTTGGATTCACCATCAATCATCCAAGAAAAAAGGGTAGGAAGTCTAGCCAAAGAGATATCCTTAAAATCCTCATTTTTTACTCATTAATATACTACAAAATTAAGAATATTAGACCTACAAAATAGTGCAAGAAAAGGTGTAATATAAATATTCTATAAACATGTAAATTTTATATGGTATTGCACTTTTACAATACATCAAATATAGGGAAAGGAGCAGATTTAAAGGTGCCACAATAGGCACAAAAGGTACAAGAAAAAAAGTAGCCAAAGGATCAAGCTTTCTCCAACAACAAAAGCACATTCTCTCCAATAAAGTATTTACAAGACAAAGGATTCTTTTACGTAAATTATAGAAATCCTTCCAAGGTTATTTACGTAATCCAAAGGAAATATATCACAAACATTTACATAAATTATATCAAGGATAAAAAGTTATCTAAGTAAAAAATAAGTATAGAGAACATCCAATGTTTATACACATCAAGCTTAATCTCTATCAATGTGATCATGGAGGACATCAAAGGTATAAGCACAAATAAGAAGACTAGATGCTACATTGGGAATAAAATCAACAAAGGATATCAAGAGAACTATCTCATCCTCATTCGAAGCTCCAAGGTGGATCACAAATTACCTGCAGAAGAAAATAAGTTGTTTTATGTTCAAGAAATCAATGTAATCTAAAGAGTAAGATAATAGGAGTTATAATCTCCTTCTTGGAGTTGTTACAGCAAAAATTCCATGTAAGATGGTTGAGTGTCACTTGCCATAATACTCTCTAATGACTATCATATCTCTAACGCTCAAGAGATGAACATTGAGAGTGCTTAAAGCAAGATTAATATGTTACAAAGGAGTAACGGTTGGTGCAACAATATTACAAGAAGAATTTGTAGCGCTCTAAAGAAATATAAGTACCACTTTTCCATCAATGATTGCCCTTAAATGTAGTATATAGGGAGTGAAAGAATATAATTTATGTCTAACGTCCATAGTGTGAAGTGGAGAGTAAATGGTAGTCAAAGGATAGGAGTAATAGCATAGTCAATTTGTTTCTAATCACAACATGAAAGAAGGATAGCATAGGAGCATTTAAGACTCCATTGAATAAGGTTAGCATCTACTCTCCAAGTGTCGAAGAGTAAGCTCAACAACCATACCACACTTGGTCATTCAGATTCGTCAAGTTAAGCACCACAAGAATGGTATGTAAAGGACTGATATATTTTAGTAAAAACTAGCGCCATTCAAGTATGAAGTCAAGGGTCTAAGGTAAGATAAATATCTCACTAATATTGCTTTCAAACATAGAATATATAAGGTTAAATTGTTAAGGGTAAACTTTAAGGTTGAGAAAGCAAAAGACATAGGAGATAACTTACCAAAAATTAAAATACTATTTGTAAACTTACCTAGTAGATATAAGGCCTTCTAGTTAGGTTGAAATATTTAATGCTTTGCAAATATTATTATCTTTTCTAATTTTCCATATATGGGAGTCATAAGTTCTACTACTACAAATTGATTTATTGGAAATTAGAAAAATTAAAATCAAAACTCAAAGGACCATTATAAAAGTTTTATCAAAAACATTTAAAGGTTGGAAATTATAATATTTACTTGTCTCAAATATTATTAAATGGAGATAAAATATCCAACATTAGAACCTCTTGAAATCCATAAAAAATACTTAGTTCAGTAGGAGCAATAAGGACAATAGAAGTTGATTTTAGTATTTACAAAACTTTACAAAATCAACCAAGATTGAACTATAACTCACAAGAGCACTTCATATCTTGTCCAAAACATACTAGGAATTCCTAAGGTATTCTATAAAAATTGGTAAAATCAGAATCTATTGTTTATCAAGTTGAAAATCCATTAGCAATATATAATTTATTTATAAAACCTAAAAATCCTTATGATTAATCACTCTCATTACTAGGGAGACATAAGGGAGCCTAAAAAAATCAAGGATTAATATAGGTTTCATAAAATAAATATTATATACTAAATATCCTAGTGGGAGCCATAAGATAAAACTTCTCTATCCCAAAGAGTTTAGGCAATACCAATGACTACTAGCATGCTAAGAAACACTCTTAGAAGTGGAATAAGAAATATACCAATATGGATAAAAAACCTTATGGATTACAATGATTAAAAAGAGAACGAAAATAAAGAACCAATACAATGCAAATTAAGTTTTGAAATTGATAGTCATATAAAGGGAGATTCATCTGGTGAATCTAACACTAAGAGAGACCCAAAATAGGAAAAAGGCATCAATAAGATTTTATACAAAAATGAAAATATGGAATAACTTCAATTGTGCACATTTGGTTACAAGATATTATTAAATAGATAGAAAAACATGGTATCCATAAATTAGAATTCAAATCCATCAATTCATCTCTATTTTGAACATATTACAATCAATATGGTCATGAAAAGACTAATTGTTGGATTTTCCATCCTTGCAAACATTGTGATGGAATAAATCACTCATATTTTTCCTATTATTTCAAACACAGGTACTATAATGATCATGAAAGAAGATTACTACAAAAAATAAATTGTTATCTCCAATAACTTATTTCAAATGGATCTACTAAATTTGAGCTCAAGGTTGATACTTATGAAGAACAGAGAAATAGGTGTTACTTAGGTACAAAATAAAGAGGAAGAACATATTCATATCCACTCATGACATGTAGAATCATGAGAACAACTGTTCATCAAAAACACTTGACATCAAGGAACCAAGAACTAGAAAAGATCAAAATCCATGAAGCATCCGAAGAATATCCAATTCAAATCCATCATATGGAAGAAGATCCACATTGAAGACTAAAGTCTTCAATACCCAAATATTGTAATACAGGGGGGTGTTAGAAATAGAGTATATTACATTATTTGGGTCATGTAAATGTACCTTCCTTGGTACATACTTAGATCATTAGGTTACTTTTGGTGGAATTTATATAGTTACTTCATGCAATGTAATAAATGCACAAGTTTTAATGTGCAAGATATAATGTGAAAGGTCTCCACTTGTACAACTAGATACAATGTTGGTCAAAGAATTTATCTTCCTATCTAATGGTCATAGATGTAGAAGATATATCATCAAAATAATTGTATCATAGATAGTGTGTGGTAGATAGGTAGTAGGGTAGTATGTGTGAGCTATAAGCTCAAAAATCATTCATGGATAAATATATTATATCATGGAGTGTTCATTTCATCCATAGCTACTATTGTAATATTTTTCATCATTTCTATTTATAGTCTATTTAGTCATCGTCCATATTTATTTTATTTATTTTTGCATATTGTTATTTCTATCTCCCATTGTATGTGGAATCAAAATATAATATTACTGGGCATAAAATGTCAAAAGAGAAAAGAAAATGAATTTTTGAAAAAATCCTTAAAAAATAAATGAGGTTTTTAGAAAACCTTGAGATACACAATCATAGAACTAGGGCATCAATCTAGTTATAAGTATAAAAATTAAATTAGAGGGTTTACTTCCAAGATATAATAAAATAATATGTTTGTGAACATTTCTCTTAGAGAAAATCTATTGAATCTAGGAAGATCCTCATGATCTAAGTCCACCCAAGGTTTTATTAGAAAAATATTTTTACAAACTATGAGTGGATAAATTAAATATTCTAGTTCTCAAAAATACTATTTTCTTTATAAGATATTATAGAAACTAATTTCTTGAGGACAAGTAATAGAGTAAAGGAGATTCTTACACACTCTAAAAGCATGTTATGTTTTATAACAATTTCTAAAAATTACTAGAATCAACACATTACTTGACATTGTTGAAATGATATACATAAAAATAATACACACGAATAAGGGGGTGTTTGTGGACAAAAAATAATCTCACCATATCAAAATAAAATAAACTCTAACAAAAAATAAAATTATTGGTATGATGGGATGTTTATACTCAATTAAAAATTATCTTTAGGTCAAGGTTAAGTAATCAACCTTTAGGTTTAAATAATAAAATATTAAAAATATTCCCTTTATAAGGTTTATAAGAGTCTAAATGGATTACACTTACAATATGATACAAAGTCAATCATAGTCTCATGTGAATCTTAACCACTGCATATTTCAAAAAAAGAACACATTCAATTCAACATGATATCATAAAGCATGGTACATAAAATTAATATTTCCTATTCTATTACTCCTTTTATGATCCATAACACACTTCAATACCATATATTATTCTAACACCTATTCATAAGTTAAAGTTATCAAGAGATTAAAAATATAGGCATTATATAATACCAATAGTCCTTGGTATGAGTAATATTCACTTAGGATTGTTATATTCTTAGATTTAAACAATTATTTAGGATTAGGATTGATTAGCAAATATATATTAAATATAGAGAGGAGTGTTATTATTCTATGTATCATTTTAGTTTTTCTATCCCTTACTAGGTACACCTATAATAATATTAGATATTGAGAAGGTACCCCTTGAAAAATATCATTAGAATCTATTCTTAGGTCGAGTGACTTGCTATTTGGAAATAACATTAGAATTTTTATAGAATGGATTGTGTGTGTGATTCTAAAATATAAGGTTTACTATAACATGAGATGGGTTTATATTTTATACATATGTAATCCCTCATGTTACATAAGGTTGATATCTTAATGCACATATATAATTTATATTATTTATTTTAATAATTCTATAAAACATTATATTAGCATGATGATTTATAAGACAAATACTACATAATATTGCACATGGAAATTATAGCAACAAGTTAATGTAATAATAATATTTAGTGCTAAGAAAAAATATTTTTCTTATCATATTCTTAAGCCAAAACATTACCTATAAATTATGAGGATCTAAAAATGGAGAAATATTTTTGGTCCAAATACAATAAGAAATTGATTTTAGCTTTAACAAAATTTAAATGTATTTGTACATTACACTATCCACAATCCTTGAAGTTGTGTCATTAAGGTAAATATTAACATTAATACCCCTCTCACATAGTTCTATTTCTTTTAGTTATGAAGGTTTGGGTTGAGATTCATTCTTTCAAGGAGCTATTGGTTCCATACAATAATTGATTCATTTCAACATGATTGTACTATTAGGATAATCATCTATAAGGTAATATTTTTTGAACCGTCTTGACCTAAGATCAAAGTTCTAAAATGATAAAAAAATAAATTGATAGGAATAAGAGAAAAATGATCAATGTAATAGTCTTCAATGGTATGTGTAAAATAAAGTAATTTTATATAATAGAATAATTACAACCTTTAATTTCTAAGCACAAACAAGTTAGGGTATGCAACAAATATTTCATTGGAGGTTAGTTAAAATTTTCAAGAAAATCACAAACAAGAAAGGGTTGGAAACTTTAAAAAAATACCAATTCCAATTCAATCGATCAATTTACCTTATAAACCATGTATTTATGATATGTATACATAATATGGAGATATATAGAAATCATATATTTAATTCCATTTCACTGATAAAATAAAGGTAATTATAGGAATAATATCTAATCTTAAATATAAAGTACAAGCAATCATAGAATGCACATAATATTGAAATAATATTGTGATTTATAAATACCATTTAGAATATACAAAAGTGTGACAATAGAAAAAAATGACATAACACAAATTCTTTTACTTATGAACATGTATTGATAGGCCAATTAGGCTGGGTTATGATTGGATTCACTTGATCCTTTTTTTGTAATTGAATTTTCAGAATGTGATATTGATCTCTTTCATTTGTCCACACTATTGGATATAGGAGTTTGAATTAGTTGTAAATCCTTTAATCCATATCAATAGTAAATTTACTTTTAGAATATTTCCCCTCAAATAGAACTCAATTATTAGAACTAGGTTTCTTTTATAGTACATAAATTTTTTATCTAGTATTCATAAAACTCCATAATCACTTTGAATTGTGTGAAGAGATTGGTTTTAAGGTGAATTTATATTTTAATTTTCTATACTTAGAAGGATAAAATCAAGATATTTGTAATGATGCCTTGATATTAACAAAAGCAAAAAATTACTTCAAATCAATATCATTGGATGATCAAAAAAATGTTAGGAGGTACATGATATTAGATTTTACACCTACTTCTAATAACAAAAAAAAACAATCCATTCACTCAAATATTATATAGCAAACATAAGTAGATGAAATCAAAAGACACAAAATTGGTGTGTGCCCTTGAGATCCATAAATAGTCACTATATTATTTGTGGATAAAGAAAATACAACTCCAATACAATGGATAGTGTGGATTGGGGTATTTATATTGATACCAAAATCTCAATTACATAATAATGCTAACTTAATCTGACATAACAAGTGTGATGTAGGTTAGTTATGAGTTACACGTTAGGTTTAATCATAACAATATTAATTATAGTCATAGATATTGCATAAATATTGTATAATAGTTTTATATAAGCAACAACATCATACAATATTAGCATTTTCTATAGGCTATATTATTCTTTCAATTCCCTTAGAATATAAACTAAGGAACCAAGTTGAGAAGACACTAGTGATAATAACATTTTCCCTCCTATACTGGATTCTCTACAAATATTTCATACTTGAGGAAGACTTAGCTAAATCCTTCTCATCATCTAGAAGTTTCCGTATGCAAATATACCTTTGCACCATAATATTATTAGATTGGACCATAGTTACCATAATTAATGTGAAATACTCCCACAAAGATACAAAGAACACCTTATTTATAATTCCATATGAGGAAGACAATCCAAGAATATACCCTCTTAGAAACTACTTCAATCTTAAAAATTTACATAATGAAATACTTAGAAGTATGAATTTACTTTTCACAAAACACTCCACCTTATTTGGAAACTTTGAATTTTCCTTGGGATACCTAATTTCCATCACTAAAAGAGGATTTGGATGAACCTATTTATTAGAAGAGGTATTACAAATTTTTAAAAGTAACTAGAAAAATTAAAAAAAAAAAGATATGATGAAGGGTTATATATTCATCTATAGATTGAACAAATAGCCCAAGCATCTAATAGGATGAAGGATTGAAAATAGTGCATTTTGAATCCTTTTTCTATGTACCTCCACATGATCCATTAATTGCTTCTAGTGACACTAATTTATCTACCTCACAAATGAATATGGACTAAATATTATGATTGCATAATATATTATAAAATTTCCCCTTTGAAATAGGTAATAGAACTTAAGGACTATCATGCACAATTTTACCCTCAATATTACAATAGATCCTTGAACTAATACCACTAATGTGAACAACTTGAAAAATCATATAATTTAAAAAAATGGCTCAAAATGCTTATGTGTGCAAACATTATGGAATCTAAACAATTTTACCTAATAGTTATAAAACAATAAGAATTCATTCTCATAAACCTTAGAAATATTGCATCAAAACATAATTAGGGATTCAAACCTAGGTGTATTACTATTTGTGTACCTTGTATAAAATAAGATCTACATCTTATTATTGAGAAGGTAATTCTAACACTTGGTAGAGAAAGATCCCACTCTATCGAGATGTATGTAGAGCATCTTAGCTCCCGCTACTTATTATGATTTGAATATGGGTTGATGTGGTCATGAACACCTTAGCCAAGGTAGCATAATAGGTTAAGAAATACATGCTCTAGGTCAAAATATGTTGATGCCTCCATAGAGAATGCCATTCATGTTGTCCAAAATGTATCCAACTATACAAATTTATGACTCGGACATCAAACCAAGTACAACACATGCTCATTTTTCCTCTCAACTATATAGCTAGCCACTCCTTCATGTAAAGACAAATACAAAACCTTTTACCTCAAACTATACTCTACCTTAAATGATAAAAGTAGTAATACATAGTTTTAAACCCATGATTGAATGCTTTTTCCACCTTACTTTTCCTCCACTTAACCATGGTGACATCATTTTGATGTGAATAGAGGTACAGTTTTTTTTTTTACAAAAAGGGAATCAAGACAATTTTTTTTAATTATCGAAAACTTACAGCAACTTTCCAAGCAAAGGCTAAAAGAAAAAATAACACAGGGATAACTGGCATTACATCAACAATTGGATCAAAAATTGCATAAGCTTCGGGTAATTTAGCAAAAAAGGGAGTATTCAAATGAAATGCGGCACCGTCTAGACAAATATTGAGCATAACTGGCATTTTGATTCTCCAATGAATAAAAATGATGTAAAGCCCCATTCAAAAGTCTTTTGCCAATCAATCGAAGCTTTTGGCAAGATTAGACTTTTAGTCTTTGGGTTAGAAAGGATCATTCCTTCATACAATATTTTACCCGATCTGCTAGAGAATGACCAATGAATGGTTATTCTTGTTTCTTTTTCTGTTCCCCCTATCCTATAGTGTATGTCTGATTCTCTCAAGAATATATATCAAATGATCTCTCCAGTTTTTCTAGACCGAATGGGCAAGATCAAAAGAACAAATCTGGAATCTCTATAGATTGACATTCCTTCCCATTTATGAACCACATGAAGGGATACAATGAATTCAAGAATATGATGATGGGGTATACATAACAATAGAAGCACATAATTTTTGTAAGGTGTAGGATATTTTGAATTTAAAATTAGTTTTTTCTTCCTTTTCTTATCATGGTACCATAACACTCCTATTAGGATTAACAAAGCCAAGCAAAATTTAAATCTACATATATAGGATCAAAGATACCTTAATAACAACACAATAGGTTTGAGTTCTCTATTTGTTTGGAAAAGATAAATGAGAAACTATGGAATAAGATATTCTCTCAATTTCTTATGTGGAAAACACTTATGAAATATTGAAGAGTAATTCCTTTGAGAATTCCAAATAAGAATCAAAGGCTCAGAGTAATAAATTTGCATAATCAGGATATGTTGCTTGATACCAAACTTGATACCATGTTGGATTTAACACCTATTTTCAGTAACAAATATAAGTTAACCATTTACTCAAATCCTATATAACAAACATAAATGGACAAAAGAGTAAGTGAAAGATAAAATTAGTGGGTGCCCTTGAGTAACATAAATAATAATTATATTATCTAGGGATAAATATCATAACACTATGATAAAATGAATTGAATAGATAGGAGGTATTTATACTAATACCAAAATCCTAATTACACAATCATGCTAACCTAAGCTAACATAATAAGTGAAATTTAGGTTAATTAAAAGTTATAATTTAGGTTTAACCATAACAAGTGGCCTTACATAAATATATAATAATTTAAAAATGTACTATGATTGCTCATAAGATGATATAAGGTTACATTATATAATATCAACCTTAGAAAAAGGTCAAAATAAACTTGCAAAAAATGAATCATCAAACTAGATATTTAAAATATATTGTTTTTGTTTAGTTCATTTATTGATGTTTCAACAAATCATTGATTAGCTTATTTGACCAAGTTTTTGAGTTTCTAAACAAGTCAATATGTAGTTGGGTAGTGTGAATAACCAATTTGAACATTTGATGAGGCTTTTAAGGAGTCTTTCAATGAATCTCTAATAAGATAGTGAATTATTGACAAGACCACTTATAAAATTTTGGAACATTTTAGAAAATTCCCAAAAGGCCAATGAATCACTAGTTTACAAACTTTGACAAATTTTATAAGATATTTTATATTCTTGAAATTTAAATTATTTACACTTGCAAAAACAAAATTTTTATTTTGAACTTCTACAAACAACAAATAGGACAAATATCAAATTAAAGCAAAATATTTAGATTTATTAAAAAAAAAATTCATCATGCATGGCTATTTTAGGATTCTAAGTAGATATAATGGTTATGAAAGTAAACCCATAAAATATGATGTAAAATTAGAAGATAAAGCTTTCAAATGTATAAATCTAAAGATATTTTTAAATTATGTTGAGTCTCATATATTTTACAAACACACTATATAATAAAGTTGATAATAATATAAATTAACACCCAAGTGTTGTAGGTGAAATGGAGAGGAGAGGGCAAAAGGGAGGTCCCAGGTTCAAATCTCCACCCTACCAAAAAGCTGAATTGGGTATCCAAAATCCAATTGATAATGTTGGTGCAGGCAGGGTCGGGTGTGACCCTCCGGTGACTTTGACAGTATAGAACCCTTTGTTCGTGGTATCTCAGACCAAGGCGGATCCGCAAGGGGTTTTTCACTTAAAATATATATAAATTAACATAATTTTAAATAATTAAGATATCTTTTTATTGATTAAATACTTTTTATACGTATACATATCCACCGTGGGGATTGAACTCGAGTCACATCACCTATAATGTAAGTGGCATCCTTGCCAGTAGACCACATAACACGAATATAATTAAGATATATTTTATTATATTAGTGATAATAATTGTAATATATTATTTCAAAATTAAAATTTAAAAGTATATAAAAATATTATCAATACTAATTACTAATATAAAAATAATATTTAAATTTTTAAAATAACTATTCAAAAATTTATATTCATTTATATTTTAAAAAAATTAAAAAATAAAAAATATTACATTCTTATAATATCCAATACATAGTAAATCACAACAAATTCTTGGCAAATCAAAATTATTCAAACAAAAGTTCTAACAAAATAACTTTATTTAGGTGCATAGCTAAGTGTTGATCTTTCCAAACACAAGCAACCTTATTCAAAAAAAAAATTAAATTAAAAATTACATGATTTAAAATTTACACAAGTGCGAGTAGAAAAAGAGGTAACAACTTCTCAATACATAAGCTTTTGTCTTTAAGAGAAGGATAAATACATGATTTGAGAGAATCTCATGAATCTAGATTATATAGAAGTTAATTATAAAATAAATATGTGAATTTATAAATTTAAAGTGATACTTTTAATTATGTTGAATATCATATATTTTGCAAATATACCATATAATAGATATATTTGGTAGAGATTTTTAGTGGAATTTAATAGGTATGTGATAAGATAGGATTATTCTAGAGACCGTTTGATTTGGAGCGGGGAAGCTGAAGGTGACTTTACTGTGAAATCAGCTTATTCCTTCCTTCTTTTGGAATATGAGGCTCCTTTCCCAATGAATCTTATTTATATTAAAATACTAATCCCAAAGATCAATATTTATTTTTGGTTTGCGGTTCAAAATAAAATTCTTTCTTTGGAGACTCTTCGAAAGAGGGGTCGCATTATGGTGAACATATGCTTTTTGTGTAAATAAGATTCAAAATCCATGCAACATTTGCTCCTCAACTGTCCGTTCACATGGTAGGTATTTATATTTATTTTTAATTGGTTTAATATTTGTTTGGTGTTTCCAGGTACACTGATAGACAACACCGTTCAATGGTGTTCGTCGTTCATGTCCCAAAAACTATCTTGGTTGTGGAAAATTATGCTTCCCCATGTGTTATGGGGTGTGTGGAAATAATGGAATTTTTGTGCTTTTAATGACATTGAGATCAATGATATCATGGTGGGTACTAAGATCATTAACAGAGCGTCGAAGAATGTCTTGGCTGCCTTTGTGGGTAAACGACCCAAGGCACCCTCCTCCTTCGACAAAGTTGATTTGGAATTTAAATTGGGTTGGAGCCCTCTTCCTCGCCCCCCGAACCTGATCCTAGAGCAAGAATTAAGTGGGCCCATCCAGCTCCCAATTGGCTAAAACTCAACTTTGATGGGGCCTCAAAGGGTAACTCTGGCAAGGCTGGAGTAGACATCATTATGCAAAACAAGAATGGTGAAATCCTCACGGTATTTGCTGAACCCCTTGAATCCCAATATTCACACTTCATGGAGGATCATGCAAATTATATGGGGGTGAAATTGTTAGCAGATGTTGACTATCATAATGTGGAAATCGAAAGCGACTCATTGAACATAATCAAAATGCTCAAAGGGGAGTGTACACTTAGCTGGAACATTCTTAATCTTATTGCTGAAGTTAGGATATTATTGTATGCTTTTGAACAGGTGAACATTCGCCATGTGTTCCATGAAGGAAATGCATTGGCCGATATGCTAGCCAACCGTGGTGTCCACCGTGCTACTTTTTTGGTGTGGAAAAATGATGTCCCGAATGACGTAGTATCCCTTGCTAGGAAAGAGGCTCATGATGCTTTGTTTTTGTAAGGAGGAGTTAGACATCCCTTTGGCTCTCGTTGGAAGGGGTGTTCGGTCTCGCTTTACCCTTTGACCAAATTTTGTTAGAGTTTGTTTTACCTTCAAAGCATTGTGCTTTTCTAAGTTCTCTCCGAAATCATTATGGTTATTAGGAATTTAACTCTCTCGGTTATTCCTAATAGGTATAATATTTTGGAGATTGTTATTATGGTTGAGATTTTGGCTATATGTATAAGGTTGTGGGGACCCTTTCAAAACCCTCTCTTTAATTTAATACCAAAAATATATATATACCATATGATAAAGTTGATAATAATATAAATAAAAATGTTTTAAAATAATAATTAAAATATTTTTATTATATTAATGATAATAATTATTTTAAAATAAGTTTTCAAAACATATGATATTTTTTTATTATATGGATGAAGGATTTTTTAAAGGATCTTCAAAAAATTACAAATAAATAGTTAAAATATTATCAATATGAAGGTGATATCAAGAGAATATAGCTGAAATACTTACAATCTATACAATAAGACATAAAACACCAAAGACCCAAGGAGGATTAGGGATAAAACAACAAACACCCAATAAAATTGACATAAAACTAGACAATTGTAAGGGAGAAAATGAACCCCAACTAGAGAGCACTATTTGGTTCCTATTGGTCCTACTTCATTCTTAGCCTTCTGCACATTAATCTCTTAGGATTGCCAACCCATGAGAGCTAGGATATCTTCCATGCATGATATTGTTGTTTTTAGGGAGTCGATAAGATATTTTTGAAGCTTCAACAATTTCCTCTTAATAGATTTAGGCATCAAACCACTGTTCTAAGAATGAATAATCGATGCATTTCTATTGCTTCCCATACCACAAAGTTTCAACTTTTTGGAAGGTGGTAGGTACTTTTGCGTCCCATACCTTTGAGAATGAATAATCGATGCATTTCTATTACTTCCCATACCACAAAGTTTCAACTTCTTGGAAGGTGGTAGGTACTATTACTTCCCATACCATGAAGTTTCAACTTCTTGGAAGGTGGTAGGTACTCTTGCTTCCCATACCATGAAGTTTCAACTTCTTGGAAGGTGGTAGGTACTCTTCGTAGTTAGATTCATCAATAATTATCATGGCTTTTCCAATGTTTTCCATTTTTGAAACTAGCCACTTTGATATTCTTATACCTTATTCACTCTTGTCAAAACCTTTATGAATAGAGTCCATCGTCCTTGTCACCACCTTTGTTAATAGAGTAGAATCCATACCGTATTGGCCAAAAAAACATGTATCTCTAAATTTTAATGAATTAGGGTAGTCTATCATCGGAGGAGGAAACCTATTGAGATACTTTAGAATGCATTCACCATCCAGGCCCTTAGATTTCACCATAAAGTCAAAAATCATTTTCAACATGCTCGCTTTGATGAACAGGATCAGGGGCTACTCATTTTCACCCAACTAATCAATTTAGCCATAGATTGGAATAAAATAATGGAATATTCATTATTCTCTTATGAATAAGATGGTTCAAGAACATAAAGGATAGATGTGCAATATCTCCTAGTTCTTGTCTAAGGTAAAATACTACATTATAACCAAAGTTACACAATCCTACAAGCTCTTCAAAGAATTTTTCTTGAAGGCAATCAACATATTCTCTAATTTATCTTCTTCCCCTAGAAAGAACTAAATCTCCTTTACTAGAGAGTGTTTTTCAAGGTTATGTACACATCCATCTACAACTAAACCAGTTACTTCTACAATCAAAGGGATATCAATCTCAAACTCAACATTCCCAATCCTTACCATCTCCTTCTACCATGAGTACGCCAGGTGTTTGGTCATCTCCCTATGGTGACCCAAGAATTTTATGAGACACTGAAGGATATTTCATTTCTTTAAAATATTTCTTAGGGAGTTAGGCTACAAAATTAGAGATGATATTCTTAAAAAGAAATAAAATATCCACCAGGGTACCCATTTAACTTTACTTCTCTCTATTAATTGACAATATTCCACTAGCAAGAATGATGATAAAAAAATAAAAGAAATATGATATGAATTAAAATAAAAAACCACCCAAGAAACTACCTTACCTAAATTCTCATTAATATTCCTACACAACTAGAGAAGGAAGGATTCCAAATTCTTCATGTAGTGAAAATAGGTAAGGTATCTAGAAATTATTTGATATCACAATCTGGCCACCACCTGTGCACCATATCCCTATGTGGGAAGAACACCCTAGAAAAATTATTCTTTTTACATTACTAAAGTATTCTCGAAAGTTACTACAAAGCATCTTGTCAATATTGGGCTATGATTTCCTTGAGAGGAGAAACAAGATGATGATACTGGAAATATTCCATGAATATGAGGTGTGCATGTTAACCATCCTCCGGACTAGAAAAGAAAATATTTTAACTTCACACCACCATCTCAACATTTGAATAAGATAAAAAAATTGAAACTAGATGTTTGGACTAATACCATCACATTAAGGGATGCTAGCCCACTTGTCCTTTACCCTTAGGATGTTCATATCATTCAGTGTCAATCCAACTCCTATCCAATGATGTTTTCTAATACATCAAGATTTAGTTTGAGATGGAACCATTCCCACATTTGAAATACTTTCCCCATGCTCTGAAATATATTGTGTTAGTGAACCTTCTTGAATAATTATATCTAGCCATTGATAACACATAAATGTCATTCAATAAAGCATTATTACTAGGATTGTTGGTTCTATTTGATAAAAGTTGATGTCAAACAACATTCCATATTGGTCTCATTAAGGGGTTTCTAAGAACCCTACCTTACAACCTAGGATATGTACCATTCCTTTGGTACTGAGGTAGATATCTTTTCAGAAAAGGAAAAAATCATACAAATTTACCCACCAAATTTTGGCTATATTAAATACATAAAACCAATATCACAAGGTACCTAAAAGAGGATCATTTGAATTTAAAACTTGGTAGATTCAGAAATTTAAATTTCTACAAGCCAGCTCTTGGGCAGACGAGCCTTGCACAAGCATCGTAAAAGTTTTAATTAATGATCTATATTTATCTAAAATCATTATCAAGAGAATATGGGAAATTTTTCCGTCAAATATTTAAATCTTCATGGATGAGACCTTGATTTACCATGAAGTTCTTTCCTCAGTTTCCTTCTCTATACATATGCTTGAACTCAATAGCTTTCATATTTTGAATCAGTATTTGGACCTCCAGGAGGAGGTTCAAAACGGTCCATGAGGGTGTCTAACCATACTTATAATATTGATGGAGTCCCCTTCTATTTTTACTTTCCTACAATCTAAGGATCCAAGCTAAGAAGTTCATTTATATAAAACCCTAGCATTTGTGAAGTGGAAGAATTAGGTTCCCAGATTTTTTGCCTAGGCTAAGATAATATCCCCATTGTAATTTCTAACTGTAGACATCAAAACAGCACCAATCTGATTATGTGATAACAAGCACTGATCACATTGACACACACAGCCCCTAGAGGTTAAACAGTTGTCCTAACCACTTTCAAAAGTAGTTTTAGAGGTTAGAGGTCAATTTGGTACCTTTTTGGCACCTTGCTCTCTGCTCATCCCACCCAGGGATGAATACAAACTAGCATTCGTCCCACCCAGGGACGAATAGCAGCATTCGTCCCAGGGTGAGGCGAATAGCAAGTTTGACTGGCAAAAAGTCAAACCTCGGTAACTCTGCCAATTAATTGAGGCTTCAAGCCATGCAATTGTGAGGAATAGCTTTTACTCAAGAAGAGAGACTTTAGTTATGAATGTATTTATTTTAGAAAGCTCATGCAAGGAGATTCTAAATCAGGGAATTAGCTTTTCTCTGAAAATAGGAAAACAACTCCATTGGCACCCTCGCATGCGTAATTCAAATAGAGAGACCCTAAGGTCTATAAATTGGTGAGTTTTCTCACCCAAAAGATATATAGAGAAGGAGCATTTGAGCAACGAAGTGCTGCCAATTTACATACCTACTTGCGATTTGTGCCTTCACATCCTTAATCTCTCATTTGAAAGGGAGGTTATTGGGTGACTATTGGAAGCACGAATCCGGACCCAAAACCCAATTTTTGGCCACAAAAATCCACAAAATTTGTTGAAAACACCCCATTATAAGTTTTGGACCCATCCCAAGTGGATTGGTGCCAAAACAATGTCCCAAATGGTGGGCGTCCTGCCGCCGGGCACACCCCAAACTGTCACAGTCCTATTCGCCCCACCCCGGGATAATTAGAAATATATTATAGATTTATCTAGTTTTTATTTTTCACTTTATTCTAGTTATTTTAAATAGGTTACAGTTTAAATTTCATTTCATTCTGAGCAATTTTGACTAGTTTTTTGTCATTTCCCGCCTTCACTAACTTGCATATGGAACTAGAAAAATATGCATCCTAGATGCCAAATTGGAGAAATATGACCATTTGGGTCTTCCCAAAACACCCCCAATTAGCTAACCCCAACTTTGCAGGTTATTTGGAGCTTCCTAAGCAGGACATTGAAGAGGGTGCTTTTTGACAAATTGTTGTAGGCTTATTCGTCCCACCCTGGAGCGAATGCAAATCTGTGAGGAATTTCAAGACTGTTATTTTTGTAGTGGTCTTATGGTAACATATTTATGCTTTTATCAAAATTTTAGGTCAATCTGAGGTCATTTTATTATAGTTTAATATTTTCATGCATATACTGACATTAGGCCTTGGGAAATACATGCTTTATTCTATCCGCAGGTGCTACTAATATTTTCTATTTCTTTGAACATAGGTTTTTGACATAAGAGCAGAATGAAGGAATAAAAAATCATATACACAAGCGTCGGTGATGCTTTGGTCCGCCCATCTTACATGTGGGCACGCGGAAGAAGGATTGCTATCCATGGATGTTGTGATAAGAAACATATTTGATGCTCCTATCCCCTAAAAAGGAAGGAGACATATTGTAACACAACTTAAAAAGTGTATCAATGAAGAGATTACCATATTTCATACTACTTTTATCTTGTGTCCATTCGTCTATGTTCTTTCTTTTTATGCATCTTTCAATACATAGGCTTTTAGCATCAAGTTTGGTTTTACACGCATCGTATTCAGCATATTCCTTTTTTATTTCCATATATTCAGTGGCGATCACGGTGGGACCTCTATCCCTTGATTTTTAAGATTAAATTTTTGATTAAATTTGCTTGTTCTTTTGCTTACAGGTACCAAGTTTTCCAACACTGGACTATTTCAGAGCAGAAATTCAAAGACATTCGATTTGGGCAGAGAAGAGGTAGAGGTCTTAAACACCTTTTGTCAATTATTTGCTTTATGTTCTCTGGTTACTTGCTTGCATAGGAGAGTTTGAATTCTTGTTTACTTCATTTATGCAACTTAAAAATAACCCCACACACCACGTGGTAACTGAAATAGCAAGAAGTTGGTCGTAAAACCCCAACCCTTGAGCAAGACCAAAGGTGGATTCCATCATCACTTTGGCTTGAGATATTGCATATATTACCCCGATCACGACTGTTGCTAGACGTAAATCCTGACGAAAGCTGACCAAGTGTAGCTGGGGTGATTCCCAATGCATGAGGATAAGTCTTCTATGGTAGGTGTCATAAACAGAGTGATCCCCTTTCCGTACCACCTATATTCCATGTACCATTTTCTCTCACGTACCAATAGTTTCCCTCACATAAGGGCGGGTATATAGAGAGGTTGGTATATCGGTCTAGAAATAGTATATCGAAGGGGCGACCATTTTTTTGGGAGTCATAAGAGCCCTCATTTTGCATTTAAACGTTCTTTCAAAAATATTTCAAAACAACATCAAAACACACTAAACCATATTTTAGGGCACACTTTTAGAATATTTAAATGAGATAACCACTGCATTGATTGTGTGTTTCCTTTTTGTTTAAGTGTAGCATAGAAAATCCTAAAAAAAGATAAAAATATACTCGTCTTTAGGAGCACATCACTATGGTGTTCACTCATAGATGAGCCCAATCACGGGAAAGTGCTATAGAAAGTGCACCAAGGGGGACAAGTCACCTCCGATATAGTCCTACAAACTTAGTCATCCCACCTTGGTGGCATGACACACAAGATAGTCCACATCATGCCATAACAGAACATGACTATAGAAGAACCTCTTTGAGAGGCACCCCCACTCAGCATAGGTCCTTTCAAGAAGAGAACCTACACATAGCACTTAATGTAGATAGGATACCTCCCTTAGAAGCCCATTATGGGTGGCCAGTGATGAAGTGCTAGAGCAATAGAGGGTCCAAATGCAGGGGCCACAAGATTTCGTCATCCCTCCTCTGCACCGTATTACTATTAGAAACACTAGACAGTATCCAAAGTATCAAGCTTTCCAGAAAAGACAAGACAATTCTTCCAACACATTTTATGCATATGAAAGAGAGTATGAGGAATATTACCATGTTCCTCAATAGCAGTACACAGCATGGGAGCGATGTACCTCCACACCTGCCATGTATCAGGATCATCCATTGAGGCTACAACCTTAGGTTAATGCAACTAACCTCGACAGAGGAAAGCAACCCATAGAGGTCTCAGATCACCATTATTGAAATAGACATGCAGGAGAGGCATCTAGGCTTCCTAAACAAATAGATGGAAAAAAAAAGTAACTTGGCGTTTACCAAAAGTGTCACCTGCCAAGCGCAAATCACGCATCTTAGGCAAGATCAAGAATAGTCAGAGCATCTTTGTTAGCTTAACAAAGAGCGCATTTAGCATCAGACAACCGAATTGCTTCATAACAATCTACCTGCGAAGGTTCCAATCCCTCGTGCGCATAAGGTAGAAGTGTATGAGAGGCATAACCCCTTGGTACAAGAGAGGTCCATGCGACCTTATCAAGTATTGCCTCTAAGACCTTCTAGACCTGAGCGGGAGGCCACTCCTCAAAACAATGATGGGCACCCTTTGCGGGCACCCACCCATGTGTATAGGTCTCGGCCAGCCACTCCTCAAGAAGCCTATGAGGAGTATGAACAAGTAGAAGATTAGGCTGAAATGCTCTACCAAGGTAGAGGGGGTGCTATCTAGCTACCTCTTGATAGGTCTCAAGTTACCTGTAACCCACAATGAGAGCAAACTAAGGAGGAAAAAATTAAATCCTCTGATGCATATAAAGTGCTACTAGAGAGCTTAGAGTCTATAGATATCAGGACTTATGGGCCCCAAAAGCCCACTTTATGCCAACTCCATAGTCATCCTGTGCATCAGTGAGTTTTGGCACATCCATACCCAAAACACTTTAATCTTCCCTAGTTGGCACTCTTTAGAGGGGAGGAGGATGCCCAAGAGCATGTGACTAGATTCTTGAGTGAGTTCTTTGGTATTCAGGATAATGATGCTTTGCTATTAAGAACATTTATAACCACATTCGTAGGCCCTGCCTCGGATTGGTTCACCCAATTACCAAAACATAGCATCAGTAACTTGGATCAGCTAGTGGACACATTCCTCGAATGCTTCGCCTTCAACACTAAGAAAAAAGTGTCATTAAGTGACCTAGCTATCCTAAATAAGTATGAGGAAGAGACCATGGTGGCATACGGGAACCGATGGAGGATTTTGCTTTCGAAGCTGCCTTACCTCCCTCCCATGTCAGATCTGACCCAAATGTTCTCAAAAAGCTGTTTGAGATCAATCTTCGTTCTATTGTAGCTATAGCAATATGCCAGTTTAGAGGAAGATCTGGTGCAATCCAGAGTCATTGAGGAGATTAAGATACATGATGGCGAGATTGCAAAACCTAAGAAGAAAGAATGGACAAAGAACACTAAACCAGGGACCACACAACCGAAACCTGTTGTGGTTAATCAGGTTGCCATCAACATCCCTAAGCCTGCACAAGAAAAACAGCCTCAAAATGCTAACTATCAGGCGGTGCCTCCTAACAACTATGAGAGAGAAAACTAAATGTAGGAGAAAAATCAGCAACGTCGCCCTAGGCAACAATTTACTCCTTACATAGAGTCCAAGGATTCTTTGTTTGATCGGTTGTCAGCAGTGAACTTCATCAACCTTCCAAAGATTCAAACTATAGACCCCAATGCACTAAAGCCTAAGGGATACCGAGAGGATTTGTACTATAGGTTCCATAGGTGTAAGGGACATGATATTAACGTATGTTGGAATTTCAAAGGTTTGGTACAAGATCTCATTGACAACAAGACATTGGTAGTGGACAAACCCATAGCGCCAAACAACCAACATATGGGAGTATTTAGAGACCCCTTGCCTGCCCATGAGGCACAGGAAAAGCCTCTTCAAGTTAATGAGGTGCAATAGAATTGCTCTATGCAGGGATATGTGGGGATGAGAAGCATAGTGACTAGGAACAAGAAGTACCCAAGAGCTACATCCGCGACAGCCACAAGAGAGGTTCCATCGACATCACAAGCTCAACAACACCCTATGAAACTTCCACCGCCTAGACCAATGGCCATGATTCGAACTAGACTTACCCAAATTCTAAGGACCATGTTGGCTAGGCTCTCCATATATGAGCTAATTCAACAATCAGCACCCCATCAAGAGGCTCTAATGGATATTTTAAAAGCAATCGAGCTACAACTCCACAAAGCGAACTCTTTCAACAATTTTGTGGGGCATGTAAAGCAATGTACAGAACCAGTCATCACCTTTGGAGAAGATGAATTGAAAATAGTGACTGGTGATGTGGCAGATCCACCCCTGCATGTTATTACGCGGGTCAACAAAATTCCATATAAGAGGGTGTTGGTGGACATTGGCTCATTCAGTAATATCATCACTACAGTAGCACTGAAACATTTGAAGTTGTAAGAATCTCACATCGTGCCCTCCACTTACACGCTGCGAGCATTCAACGATGCAATCTGCTTGACAATTGGCACAACTGTCCTACCTATCCAAGTGGGACAAAAGACTATTCATACATTGTGCCACATCTTGGAAGGTGAGATGGCTTATAATATCCTCTTGGGTTGGCCTTGGATTCGGGACATGAAGTGTGTCCCTTCAATAGCTCATTAGTGCCTAAAGTATACATTTTAAGGATAGGTGTATGTAGTCCCGGCAGACTTGGAACCCTTCAAATATTGCAATGCAGTGCAATTCATGCCGCAATCGACTCTTCCATCAACACATTTGGATTTTTAGTTGAATCCATATCAATAGGGTCTGATTCTACAGGCATCTCTAGTGATTAATTTGCCGAGTCCTTATCCGGGTCCATCTTCTTCTGCTAGTCCTTCCACAACGATGCCACCTATGGTGCCCACATCCAAGGACAAGGGCAAGAAACCCATAGAAGAGGAACCACCTCTAGTCTCAACCATCTCGACAGAAGAGATGCCTAGCAGAATGGAATTCGAGATGCCTAGTTTGCCCCACATGGAGTGGACTCAGGAAGGAATCCCATTCGCTCCCCTTCAACTGCCAATGATCACCGTTGAAATGGCCAGCACAGGCCTAGGGGAGTATCTAGTGAGGAACATTATAGCAACGCCCACACTTGAGTCCATGCAAGACATGGGGAGGCCTTGACTCCCCATCAGCTCAGTGGTTCCTTTAGGATACCCACCCAATCAGAAAAACTTTGTTTATGGGAGCATGGATAATGGCATTGAGATTTGTATGTAGGAAGATGAAGATGAAGAGCCCTTTCTTGAGGATGTTAACTATCTATCCAACCTTGATTTTGCTTTAAGATATCTTGGCCAATGTAATTGGCACAGATATGGGATGGGCAGGTATGAGCAAGGAGTGCATGTTCTTTGCCAACCGAGATATCAAATGCCATATGACAAGTCAAGAATGGGGTTCAACCACCCCTTGCCCCTAGAAATCTTGGTGGAGAACATGAAAGGCCTAGGGATATACAATAAGGATGGGTTGGCATCAGATCCATATGTCAATCCTAACACAAACTATACATTGGGAGATTATCTCCCATTGCTAACAACCAACCTTGTTGACCATAACAACCCTTTCCCTTCGATCGAACAAGAAAAAAATTCAAAAACTCACCCACCATCGGGATATGGACAATACTAAGAAGGGTCTTTCGAGGATGAGTCGAAATACGAGGTAGCACCTTTGGATCCTTTCAATTTTGATAGCAATCATTCGCAAGTATATCCCATGAATGATGATGAGGAAAGATTCCTGACAATGTTTCCATTGGATGCTCCATTTGAGCATATGCCACCTCAAGAGAATCTGGTCCCCCCATAGAGAGTGAAACAACCTCGATGGGACCACATTAATTTGCTCAAACAAGATGAGCCTCAAATGTCGCAAGCAGCTATTGGAGCTAACGAAGGCTTTTGGATCTCTAACAATGATTTGAAAGATGAAATCGAGATGGTCTATCTCAACCACATGCGATAGATGCAACAAAGATACCCTTTGGACATAGATGACATGTTTGAACACTTGCACATAGGTCCAAGGTATAGGTGGCACCTCAACTCGACACATTTATATCAATTACTACACTCGCCAATCTAGGTACACAGAAAGCATCTTCCACCTGGAGACCCTATCAAACCATCAATGCCTAGGGTAGACCCTATATTTGTCTGTATGCATAGGGCTGATCCATTTGTGCTAGTGCCCACAGAGCTAGATCTGGAGCACAAATATCATCTAGGATGTCCAAGTTACAACACCCATGGTAATGGAGACCACAATCATTTCATCAACATAATCTCCATTGATTTAATCGCCCCCATCCATGATCGAGTCAACCTGACATGGTCATTGTATCTAGATCTAGATGCTATTGACTGGGATCACGCTGAGACATTGCCCTCCTCATCAGAGTACTGGCCTTGCTGAGGAATGTTCCAATTCATCCCAAGACAGACTTAGGATGTCTTTCATGCTTAAGAGGAACCTGATGTTCCAAATGATGATCTGAATTTAGCAAACGATATCCATTTGATCCCAAATCCACACCAGTTGGAGGATTAGTCCCACATGTCATTCGAGGAGACGACTAATGTAGACATCGGATTAGATCCAATAAATTTTCAAATCAATTTGGGGGTAAGTCTATCCCCCAAAGAGCAATCCGACTACATTTCCCTTCTCAAATAGAAGAAGGAGGTTTTTGCATGGTCATACAAAGACATGCCAGTACTAGACCCATAGCTAGTCATGCATAATCTAATTCTTGATCTGACAGTAAAGCCAATAAAGAAAAAACTACGTAAGATGCACCCAACAGTGGCCTTAATGGTCAAAGATGAGCTACAAAAGTTGTTGGATGCATAGTTTGTCATCTGCATAGATTACCCGCCATGGTTGTGTAACATGGTTCTTATCAAGAAGCCTGATGGGAGGATTCACATATGCATTGATTTTTAAGATCTAAATAAAGCGAGTCCTAAGGATGATTTTCCCTTACCAAGCATCGATGCATTTGTAGACGCTACAACAGGCCATGAAATGCTTTCCCTCATGGATGATTTCTCATGATACAATCAAATTCGTATCAATCTCAAGGACAAACTAAAAATGGCATTCACAATGCCTTGGGGGACATTTTGTTATAAGGTCATGCCTTTTGGCCTTAAAAATGCTGGTGCCACCTACCAACGTGCCATGACATACATCTTCCATAATTACATGCACAAAACTTTGGAGGATTACATGGATGATTTGTTGGCCAAATCTCTTTTGCGCCCAGATCATCTCGATGACTTAAGCAAGATCCTCGATCGCCTCATGGAGCATAAGGTCAGACTAAGACCCAAGAAGTGCATCTTTGGCATCACATCTAGAAAGCTCTTGGGTTACATAGTCTCTAAACGAGGAATCAAGGTAGACCCACACAAAGTCAAGGCAATCCTTGAAATGCTTCCCCCAACTACCATCAAGTAGCTCAGGAGTCTACAAGGAAAGGTCACATCGATCAAGCGCTTCATAGCGCAGTTATCTGACAAGTGTCGACCCATGAATAAATTATTGCATAAGGGGGTAACATTTCACTGGGATGACGAGTGCCAGTTAGCCTTTGACGATATTAAATAATACTTGGCTTTGCCACCAGTATTGGCACCACCTAGACCAGGAATGTCGTTCTATTTATACATCTCAACTACTGAGGTGGCATTGGGCACCATGCTATCCTAGAAAAATGAACTACACAAAGAATAGACTACTTACTATCTTAGCCGCACCCTGGTCAGTTATGAACTTAACTATGCATACGTTGAAAAGCTCTGCTTGGTAGTGGTGTTTGCTACCAAAAAGCTATGCTACTACATGCTCAGCAATACAACGTATGTTGTGTCTAAGGAGAATCCATTGTGATACATGATGAGTCATACTTATCATAGTAGCCACACGGCAAAATGGATCATGTTGTTGACAGAGTTTGACATAGAATTCACTGGATAGAAATCCACAAAAGACAAAAGTTCAAGTCATCATCGATCAACTAGCAAAGGCTCCCCTTGAAGATGATTAGCCTCTGACCGTAGAACTATCGGATGATGGGATTTTTCATATTTTAGAATCACCAGATTTTGATGAGCCTGAGTCATAGGCTAACATGACCCTATTCTTTGATGGTTCTAAATGTGAGCAAGGAGGTGGCGCAGGAATTGTATTCTTCACTCCACAAGGGGCTCTAATGCCTCTGTCATTTAAATTAGACTTCTTGTGCACCAAAAAAAATATAGAATACAAAGTCGTGCTCATAGATCTTCAGACAACAATCACCATGAACATTAAACATTTAAACATCTTTGGTGATTCGTTGTTAATTGTCAATCAAGTAAAGGGGATATTCCAATGTAAATGTCCATTTCTGTAGGCCTACAAAGTCCTTGTGGACAAATTCTTGGCACAATTTGAATGGTATGACATCAAGGCACTCTCTCGATCATCGAATCATTTTGTGGATACTATGGCCTCCTTGGGGTCACTAATCCTGTAAGACCCTTCTAGTGAGATGACAACCATTCAGGTTAAAACATTATCACAATTTATGATGGAGTGTACAACCTGATCTAGATTGAACCATCCTAGGATAGGTTCTCTTGAATCCATGATTATCTGACTCGAGCCAACTAGGGGTCCTTGTTCTCCCAGACCCCTCTTAATAGCAACACAATGTTGTTTTTACAAGTTCTTTCTTGCTCAACTCTTTCTAGGGATGGACTTTAAGAAGGATTGGCTATTCATACTATTGAGGTTTATGATCAGCAGGATCGGTACACACCCATAAGGGATTACCTCAAGCTAGGTAACCTCCCACTCGGATTGACACAAGTCATGAAAATATCATTTAAACAAAAAGCAGCAAAACATGTCTTGTTAGGCGATGTTTTGTATCGTCGGAGCTATGAAGGAATACTCCTTCGTTGCTTGGACCAGCAATAGTCTGCTTGGGTGATCACCCAAGCACACGATGGTACATGTGGTGGCCACTTCAGCTGTATGGCCATTGCAAAGCGCATTCTTCGCATGGATTATTATTGGCCATCTTTAGAGCAAGATTGTTGTGCATATGTAAAGGAGTGCGTGAAGTGTCAAAACCATGCTAATTTTACAAACATACCTTCTCAAGCCTTACAACCGATCCAATCAGCTTGTCCTTTTTTGTAGTGAGGCTTCGATCTAATCGAAAATATGTCCCCTACGTTGTTTGGTCATCACACATTCATCATAACGGCCATAGAGTATTTTACAAAGTGGGTGGAAGCAATTTCGCTAACCTCTACGGAGTTTATTTTGCATAACATCATATGTAATTTTGGTATTCCATCCAAGATCCTGTCAGATAATGGGACGTCATTCAAGAACAAAGATGTGCATGCTTTGACCACAAAGTACAAAATTCAGCACAGTTTTTCAACACCTTATTATCCGTAGGCAAATGGGCAAGCAGAGGTGTTAAACAAAACGCTAGTCGCCATTCTCAAAAAGACCATCGTAGACAATCATAAGGATTGGCACATTCAAATCTCGCTTGCCCTATGGGCTTATCACACTAGCATTTGAATGCCCACTAGGGCAACTCCATTTTCGTTGGTGTATGGCTCTGAGGCAGTCATGCCTCTTGAGTTGGAAATCCCTTCCTTACGCATTTCAATGCAAGAGTTCATCGATGATGACACTGCATGACAGGCCCAGTTAGACCAACTGATATTGCTTGATGAATGACGTGTCAATGCTCTTGAGCATTTCCATATCTATCAAGATCGACTTAAGAAATCATACAACATGAAGGTCCACCTACGAGAATTTTAGGTTGGTGACTTGGTCTTAAAAGAGAACCAACAAAATTCTAATTTGCCATCCCATCTACAGGACAATTTCAAGATAAACTGGTTAGGTCCTTATGTCATTGACAGTAGAATAGGACCTCGAACATACCGGCTTGCCTCTCTTGAAGGAATCAAGGAAACAGAACCCTTGAACATCAGTCATTTGAGGCCATTCCACATCTAGAGAGCCATAGTCCAACCAAATGCTCCAAGGATTCCCAAATCGCTTGGTCAACCCTAAATGCCCCAAAGGTATCTATAAACCCTTTGGTCAACCCAAATGCCCCAAAGGTATTTATAAACCCTTTGGTCAACCCTAAATGCCCCAAAGGTATCTATAAACCCTTTGGTCAACCCAAAAGCTCCAAGGATTCTCATAATTGCTTGGTCAACCCTAAATGCCCCAAAGGTATCTATAAACCCTTTGGTCAACCCAAATGCTCCAAGGATTCCCAAATCACTTGGTCAACCCTAAATGCCCCAAAGGTATCTATAAACCCTTTTGTCAACGCAAATGCTCCAAGGATTCCCACAATTGCTAGGTCATCCCAAAATTCCCCAAAGGTATCTATAAACCCTTTGGTCAACCCAAAAGCTCAAAGCATTACCATAACTGCTTAGTCAACATAAATATTCAAAAACAAACAAAAACAATAAAATCATCAAAAATAACAAAAAAATTGCATTTCAATTCCATGCATACTCATAAAAATAAAAAATAACAAAAAAAATGCTTTTCAATTCCATGCATTCTCATAAAAATCAAAATACAAAAATATAGGTTGCATTAGGCATCGCATCCATACATTGCATATTTGCTAGTCATACATGTCAAAAGCACCATAGACTGTCATTACTTGGCAATTCCATCATTTTCCACATAAAATCCATTTCATAAAAGCATACATCTAGAATAACACCATCGCCATTTTTAGCATAGTCAGTTGTCTCCTAATGTATATAGGGTTTTTGTCATTCAGCTATCTTTAAATTTCTAGCCAAAACTATACACAGTTAAGTAGATTTTACATGGAAAAGTTTTACTTGGATCATGCCTTGTTACGTAGCATCCCAACACAAGTTAAAACACATAACACAATTCCTAAGTTGTGTGAATGCAAGAGAAACCTACAAAGCAGTCTAGGTTACCATAAGTGAAATATTAGCCTTTTCATCCCCTTGTGCGAATGGTTCTAGAATGCTAAGAATTGACAAAAGTATGAGCTCTTCCCTATCCATTCCCCATAATAAATAGTGGTTTTCACCACTACCCAAAATCCCAATCACTGTTGGTCCCCAAAGTTGTAAGAATTCGTACTACATGTCCCTGCCAAGGATGGGTAGTCATCCCAAAGACCTAAAAGGATCAACGCCATTCACAACACAAAATTCTAACAAACCATCATCACAACCATCTCCACTCACCTTTGGTCTCAAAGTTGTAAGGATTCATACTACACGTCCATGAACAGGATGGGTAATCATCCCCAAGGCCTACAAGATCAATGCCCTTACTTCATAAATCTCCATCATCTCCTTGGTTCCCAAAGTCGTAAGGATTCGTACTACACATCCATGAACAGGATGGGTAGTCATCCCCAAGGCCAATAGGATCAAGGCCATTCATAAGCCACAAACTTACGATCTCAACCTTGCAAAGCTCAAAATACAAAATCAAATAACAGTGGTTATCACCATTATTCAAAATAAACAATGATTTTCATCACTATATAGATGAGCAAGTATCCCAAATCATTGAGCAAACACACAGCTTGAACTTGAATCTCTGGAATTCTCAGCATTTAAAAAACCATCTAGGTGATCCTCATTATGGGTTTGGTGGACAGCCTACCTAGCAATGGCGGTATCCTAACCACATGACAATATGTCTATCACATTAGCTTTGCGTGTGCATAGACCAATGTTTGCATGTGGATGAGCTAGCTTATGGTACCTTAGATTGTCCCGTGGATTAATCTTACTAAGTACAACAATGGAGTTAGTGGAGCTAATTAGGTGATCCTCAGTATAGGTTTGGTTGATAGCCTATCTAGCATTGGCGGTATCCTGACAAATACCACATAAATGAACTCAATTGCACACACAGGGATGGGAAACAACTTGGTTAAATTCAATTCGGATTTATACCTTGTTCAAAAGTCTTGTGAGATAAATGTACAGTCTTGGCTAGTTAGTTAAAATATCTAAATCTTAGAAAAGCTTAACTACATTTTAAAACAACTGGTACATTTCATTCCGTACATCACCATCAGAAAATATGCAAAATACAAAAACAAAGTTTTCACATACAAAGTCATTCCAGAAAGTCATCCCATTAGTACAACAAGTTAGTCAAATCTTGCATAGTCTATGGTGCATCGACAAGTTATCAAAAACTCATGTCATTCATTCCATTGGCATACATCATATAAATTAGAAACATCGCATTCATAATAGCATATGCATACATCAATGTAAAAACATGTACATAAAAACAAACCATGAAAAGTGCATAAACACCAAAAAAAAAGAGAGTCATCTGTATATATATCATCAAAAATACCCATAGGCTACAATGAACCGGTCCTTTGACCCTGCAACAAAAAGCTAAAAACTCAAAAACCCCCAAGCCTAGGGTGTCGACCACCATGATCATGCAAGATCGGTGTGATGGGAACTACCCCCTATGATGTGGGTCCTATGGGACCTCTTCGAGCGACTACTGCTCGCCCCTACATCATGCCCACTAGTGCCTCCCTCGTCTAGCCGCCTGCGATGGGATGATGTTTACTGATCAGTATCGCTATCTCTTGTTCGAAGCGAAGAGCTACCTCCAGGGGGCTCAGGTATCCACCCACCAAGGTAGATAATCTCTCCCTCCATATCCATCCGATGTCGACACCAATCTGCCTCTTGTCGATGCCACTCTATATCTTGTCGGCCCCACTCTACCTCCCGTCGAACCCACTCTGCCTCCCACCAATGGTAGTAAGCTACTACATCATCATGTTGTGCTAGCTATGTCTGTAGGAGATCCCTCTCTCGAGCAGCATAGGTATCCCCCTCCTACCGGTAGGACATAGCCCATGCGTTCTCTTGCTCTACCAGCTAAGTCCATAGGAGATCTCTCTACTGCAAAGCCTCTCCTAGCTCCCCATCTTGTCTCTGTAGTAGGTCCTCCAATTGTGCTATCTTAGTGCCATATCTTGCCTCCACATCCTTCGAACCTGCCTAAGGCATAAGCAAATCTGGGACAACAACCTGCTCTGGCTCCCACTGCTTTGAGATGTCCTACATCTCTGACTAATTTGGTACCCAAAACTCCCCTCCAACATTCTTAACCTCTACCATTTCTGCATCATCACGTGGAACATCCCAACCCTCATATGGTGCCTCTGTACCCTCATCCCCTACTATTGTTGCATCTACACCACCTAGAGGCCCCTCACATTGCCATCGTCGCAGAGTCCACCACTGCTCATACTTGATAATAACTCCGATAGCATCCATATTTGGGACGTCAATAGCCATATCTGAATCCTCAACAAGTGGCATAATGAATTGCCGGTCCAGAGTCCTCTCATCCCCCTGATACCAATAGACCACAGGCTCACTAGGTAATCCCTGGTGCACCCTAAACTGTCAGGTCATCGAGCCGTATGGAAAGAACTCCTGCTCAGTCTCATGTCGCCCAATCAGCCATCACCCCCTCCATACCCGTCGAAGCCACTCTCCAGCCTCAGGCCAGACTGGACATTCTCGATAGGGATGCAAGAACACCTCCCCTAGAGTAAGCTGAGTGAAGGCATTGGCAGAGTGCCCTATGAAACCTGCCCATCACCAAATTTGTCCTTGCTCCTCTGACCTCTGCCATAGTACCCCGTATCCAATCTCCTAGTCTGCCATCTCCGCCCGCGTTGTCCAGGGCAGCCCCATTGACCTCCCTACTGCTATGTGTTTCCAAGCCCAGCACTACAAAAAGTAGTTGCAACTGATCCCATTTTGCTTTTGGTAGCGGACCTCGTACAAGTCATCATAGAGTTGTGCCAATAGAGTTTGTCCCCATCTCATAATCATCAGTGCATTTATCAAACACTCCACCAACCTGAACACCACCTCTAGCAGGTTCCACGGGAACATCGCGCCTGAAGAGTTAGGGAGTAGCATGTTGGAAATGAGACCCATGAGTAATTCGTGCCTCATTCCCAACACACCCCTCTCTAGCCACCATCGAACCAATATGCCACCAATCTGGCAGTCGCTCTCTGCCCTCTCCACGGGGCTCTCCACACCCAACTCCTCTCCATGCCCAAAATATCATACCAATACTGTTGTCCTCTAATCTCGCGATGTCATTCGGATAGGCAGTCCATCTATTGAAATCCAAAGAATTCGATAGACATCCTCCAAGGTCACCATCATATCCCTTGTTGGGAGATGGAAGGTATTGGTCCGATGATCCCACAGGTTGATTAGGGCCATTAGATAGGCCCGATCCCCCACCATTGGCTCCAGTCGAGTCACCTGCTTGAGCCCAAGGGCATCAAGCCAGTCCCAGTCATCCAAATTCAGCATCGCACGCACTTTAGTGAACACAGTGGGCACCCGATACCGGATCTTCACAACCTCTAAAAGAAAACAACATAAAAACATTAAAACAATGAAAAATTTGTACAACACTAACACTGAATATATAGCAATGCAACAAAATGTACAGCACAACAACAAAATGGTAATAACAAAATTCAAAATTAATTTGTCAGATCTAGGGTTTTTAACTCTAACTGATTCATTAACAACAAAAACAATTACAAAACAAAAAATCATTTGTCAGTTTTAGGGTTTTAAATTTAACTGATAAATTCAAAAACAACAACATTCAAAAATGTAATTTTTCAGATCTAGGGTTTTTAATTCTAACTGATAAATTAACAACAACAAAAAAAATTACAAAAACAAAACTTAATTTGTCAGATCTAGGGTTTTTTTTAACTCTAACTGATAAATTAACAACAAAAAAAATTTAAAAATCATTGGTCAGTTCTAGGGTTTTTAACTCTAACTGATCAATTCAAAAACAAACAAAAAAAAATCACAAAATAATTTTTCAGACCTAGGGTTTTTAACTCTAAACTGGAAAATTAAAAACACAAAAACAACAAATAATTAAGGTTCAACTACGTTTTTACATTTAGTTTTACCCTACATTTCTCACTTAAGTTTTGCATTTTGTTCAAGTCGGGTTAAGCAAGGTTTTAAGTTATGTTCTAAACTAAGTTTTTCGCTCAGTTTTCAACTAACTTTTGATCTTTTTTTGACTAGGGTTATACTAATTTTTAAAATAAGTGTTAATTTTCATAGACTAGGGTTTCATTTTTAACCTTAAAACAACAAAAAAAACATAAAAAAAAACATAAAAAATAAGCAAACTATAGTTTTCCAATTGCAACACAAAAATAATAAAGAGGCAGGGCACTCACTAGTATCGCTTTGGCTCTGTCGCTCGATCCGGTGTGTGCACTCATGGTCGCAAGAAAATTTTGGCAACATTTTGCTTCATAGAATTGACCTCCTCCTCCTCAGAGCTCCAAATCACCAAGAAAAACAAATGCAAATGAGCCCAAAACTCAGTTTTGGCCTTTAAATAGGCTTTTTGAGCCTGTACTCGTTCCCCATGGGATGAACGCTCTGGTTATCGCTCATATCACCATGGGAAAAATACTAAACAGGAATTCGTCCCACCCCAGGACGAATACAGAGCAAAAATTTCAACACAGCAAAAAAATGCACAAAATGCACCAAAAACTAGCCCTAAAAGTGTTTGATAAGAGTGCTTTTGCACTTGACATTTCGGGCATGAAAAATAGATGTCGAGGTCATGAATCCTCACTATCGTACTCTTGAAGAAGGCTACCATAGCTAGACCACCCCACAGGAAGACGAATTTTCAAGAATTTCATCCCCAAACGGTGTCACCAAAATGGGTCAAAACCCATACAAAAATAACAATAACATTGCCAAACGAAGGTGCATTTTTGCTTGACATTCTTGGCATCCAAAACATACGTTGGGGTTACAAATTATCACTATCCTACTCCCTAAGAAGGCTAGCATAGTCAGATCGCTCCCCGGGAGGACATATTTTTTCCAATTTTAGCTCCAAAATGAGTCATAAAAAGGGTTAAAACCCACCAAAAATAGGTCAGAATGTTCATAAACTACTTTCGCATTCAATGGTAAACAACTGAAGGCACCCTTACCTAAGTCATCTTAGGTCAAGCGACTCATCTCTTTTCTCATGTCGGTCATTCCCTCATCGATTCGTCATTTGAGGGGGTAGTCACACTTAGTCGCCAATCAACAAAAACATACCCAATCAAGGAAATGACATGCATTCAAAGGATCATTGACAAATACAATTGTGTCCTTGCTTGGGGTAGCAAACAAGCAATAATCACAAGCTGATCAAACACTTGGCATTCATAAAATCATTAACTTAAGGTTCCCACAACAAAAGGTTACGCCCTTTGCCTATTCATGACTGATCAATGTCCAAGCTCAAGTAACACCTCACCGAACAAGGTTAACACTTGATTTAAGTTCCTTAGCTCGTAAGAAGTAAGGATTCAAGAATGCGTGCCCTTTCCATACTTGGGGCATCAAGAGTTGGTTAGGTTACTAAGAAGCCCTAATCATTAGCGCTTTGGTTATCTATTTTTTCTTAGTGCTATGCCTTACACAGTGCTTCCCAAAAAGGGGCATCTATAGACACCAAAACAACACCAATCCGATTATGTGACAACAAGCGCTAATCGCATTGACACACACAGCCTCTAGGCCAGCCCCTAGAGGTTAAATAGTGGTCCTAACCACTTTCAAAAGTATTTTTAGAGGTTAGAGGTCCATTTGGCACCTTTATGGCAACTTTCTCTCTGCTCATCCCACCCAGGGATGAATACAAACTGGAATTCATCCCACCCAGGGGCGAATAGCAGCATCCACCCCAGGGTGAGGCAAATAGCAAGTTTGACTAGCAAAAAGTCAAACTTCGGTAACTACGCTAGTTAACAGAGGCTTCAAGCAATGCAATTGCAAGGAATAGCTTTTATTCAAGAAGAGAGACTTCAGTTATGAATGTCTTTATTTTAGAAACCTCATGCAAGGAGATTCTAAATCAGGGAATTAGCTTTTCTCTTAAAATAGGAAAACAACTCTAGTGGCACCCTCGCATGCACAATTTAAACAGAGAGACCCTAAGGTCTATAAATTGGCAAGTTTTCTCACCCAAAAGATATACAGAGAAGGAGAATTTGAGCAACGAAGTACTGCCAATTTACATACCTACTTGCAATTTGTGTCTTCACATCCTTAATCTCTCATTCGAAAGGGAAGTTATTGGGTGACTATTGGAAGCACGAATTTGGACCCAAAACCTAATTTTTGGCCACAAAAATCCACAAAATTTGTCGAAAACACCCCATAATCAGTTTTGGACCCATCCCAAGTGGATTGGTGCCGAAATAGTGTCACAAACGATGGGCGTCCTACCCCTAGGCACTCCCCAAACTATCACAGTCCTATTTGCACCACCCTGGGATGATTAGAAATATGTGATAGATTTCTTTGGTTTTTCTTTTGCACTTTATTCTAGATATGTTAAATAGGTTATAGTTTAAATTTCATTTTATTCTGAGCAATTTTGACCAGGTTTTTGTCATTTCCCGCATTCACTAACGTACAGATGGCACGAGCAAAATCTGGATCCTAGAGGCCAAATTGGAGAAATATGACCATTTGGGTCTTTCCAAAACACCCCCAATTAGCTAACCCCAACTTTGAAGGTCATTTAGAGCTTCCTAAGAAGGACATTGAAGAGGGTGCTTTCTGATAAATTGTTACAGGCTTATTCATCCCACCCTAGAGCGAATACAAATCTGTGAGGAATTTCAAGACTGTTCTTTTTGCAGTGGTCTTCTGATAACATATTTATGCTTTTGTCAAAATTTTAGGTCAATCCGAGGTCATTTGATTATAGTTTTAATAATTTCATGCATATATTGACATTAGGCCTTGGGAAATACATGCTTTATTCTATCCACAGGTGTTACTAATCTTTTCTATTTTTTTAAACGTAGGTTTTCGACATCAGAGGAGCAATAAGGAATAAACAATCATATACGCAAGCGACGGCGATGCTTTGGTCCACCCATATTACATGTGGGCATGCGGAAGAAGGATTGCTATCCATGGATGTTGTGATAAGAAACATATTTGATGCTCCTATCCCCTAAAAAGGAAGGATACGTATTGTAACACAACTTAAAAAGCATATCAATAAAGAGATTACCATATTTCATACTGCTTTTATCTTGTGTCCATTCGTGTATGTTCTTTCTTTTTATGCATATTTCAATACATAGGCTTTTAGCATCAAGTTTGGTTTTACACACATCGTATTCAGCATATTCCTTTTTTATTTCCATATCCTCATGCTTTCACTAACAAGCTCATCTATTCCAACAAGACCAGGATTACCTTTAGAGGCTTCATTGAAGTTCATCTTCAATCATTCAAGTGGAGGGGGTTCCCAAATGATGTTATATCTATCCAAGGGAAGTTAGTCATTCACAAATAGCATATGGATATTAAGAGCAAACAATCATACTAGAACAATCTCCTTATCAATAGCAATAAATCCAGGTTAATAATTTTAGTAAATTATTACTAATATATTTTTTCTTTTTTGAATTTGATTATTGTGAGAAACCCTAATGACCAATTTACAAGGCTAAGCAGTCTCCTCCTCACCATGACCCCTCCTAAAAACTATACTTATCAATAGGAAATTTAACACAATACCACCACACACCCACCCCTATTACTAATATTAATTGTTAATATAAAAAATTAAAATAAATATTTAAAATTTTATGTTATTATATTTATTAAAAAAAATTACAAATTGCATTCTTATAATATCTAATATATAGAAAACCACAACAAATTTTTGATAAATTAAAATGATTCAAGCCGAAGTTCTAACGAAATAATTTTGTTCCAACAAATTATTGACCTTTCCAAAAGCAAACAACCATGTTCAAACAAAAATTAAATTTAAAATTTAAAATTTAAATTTTAAACAAGTACAAGCAGAAAGAGAGACCAACTTTTGAGTACATAAGCTTCTCTATCTAAAAAAAATAAATACATGATTGAATAGAATTTCGGAAATCTAGATTATTAAAAGTTAATTATATAATAAAGGAATTATAAATATTTTAAAGGTGTTTATGACATTATAAGCGATTTAAAAACCTTACAAAATTAAAATAATTTAATATATATTTATTTAATCAAATTTTAGTTATTTAAATTTGATATACAATTTTATTTTTGTTAATATTAAAATCTTCGATTTTTAATTTGAAATTTTAAAATTATTAAATTCACTCAAATTTTATACCATCATCATTTCATATGTTTATATATATATATATATATCATTAATTGTAAATTAGAGGAGGAGAATATACCTTGTGGCTTATTGACCTCTATCCCTCTTATTAAAAAAATTATGGAAACTATGAACACGAGGGACATATAATTCGTTTATATTTTTTATATAATTTATTTAATTAGTTTAGTTATAAAGATATATATCTAAAAATGTAGACATTTATTAGTGGGGTGTTTTAGTTTAAATATTTTAAATGTTTGCAAGGATTGATTAACGGCTATTTTAGTTTAAATATTTTTGTTTATGTTATCTTTTTAATAAAAAAAATTATTTACATGAGTGACCTCCGACCTCCGACCTCCGACCTCCGACCTCCGACCCTATCTACCATTGTAAGAATGCCTCTTGTTTTCCATACAAAAAAATAATAATATTGTTTCTTTTAGAACATCTTTGGTGTTTCTTTGCGAGAACAAGCAAATTAGAATACTTGGTAAAGTATTTGTCTTTGGCGTGAATTCGGACAAACATCGCCACAAAATGGAACACAAAGTCAATCTTTCATCGAAGACGAATCTGAGTACAACAGAGAGCAGTCAATATTAAAAGCGAGGAAGGTACAAATTTCCTAAGAGATGGAATTTCGTTCCATGTTAATTTGTTCCACGTGAATGCCTGTCTACGAGATGGAGCGACACAAACTGGATTATTTTATTGCAGAGCAGTCACACAGCCAAATAACCCTTCGATTGGTCAAATCCAACTTACCCTCCTCAAGGTAGAATTTTGAGAGGCCTCATCATCTCGTTATCTTCATGATCCAACATCTGCAACTCCAAAACGTTTTACGCTTAATTACATAAAATCTCAACGAAATTGTTAGACATTCACTATCAAAATATTGAAAGTACGTACATGGCAATGGTATATGTAGCCTGGCTCGGCACTCGCATTAAAAGGATAGGGGCGAGGAGAATCTAAGAACGTGAACTGCACAAGCATGGTGGTCATATACCCATTCAGGACCTTGTACACAGTTTTCCATCCGCTGTCTGGTCCTGCAATCGCCGTGGTATTCCCCGTTGCATGCTTCGTTATATTGCACTCCAGCGCGTCGTTCTTCTCCACCATGCATTCCTTGAACTCCGTCACATTAATCAGCGCGATCTGCTTGAGAACCACAAAGTTAGCCAGATGGATATGCAGAGGATGATATTCGTCCGTAAGATTGATAATGTGCCACAGCTCGGCGGTTCCTTGGCGGGGCGTCTCCGTTGCAGGGGTGTCCAACGACACATTGTTCAGAAGCAAAGTGAGCGGAAAGCTGGAAGGGAGGTAGTATTCAAACAAGGTGATGTACCTTCTCTCCGCCACTGCCGTCATGTTTGGACGAAGGTATCTCACCAGCTTTTTGGGGATTCTGCTCAGATCCGGTGCGACCACCGAATCGATCACGAATTTCATCACCTTGCTATTGAGATCGTCGACGGCTTCGCCGTTGGGGAACGGGTACGGCGCGCTGTTTGTCAAATTGGCCTCCCCGGTAGAAGAAAGATTGAAATCGATGACCACGTCTGCTATCTCGGAAGGTCCCAGAACGTAATTCTCCACCGTCACGGGCTTCCGCAAGTACGTGGCGTCGGCTCCTATGAACGTAATGTTGAGGCCGTTACTTAACGTCAAATTGTAGAAGCGCGCGTTGCTGGCATTCACGATTCGGAATCGGTATTTTCTTCTCTGCACCTTCATGTAAGGCCACACCTTCCCGTTCACTATGATTGCGTCTCCGAAATAGGCAGCCTGCTCACATTGCATAATCATTTTTAAAAAGTTCTATAATAAACTATAGGTATGCAAGTATGGGTAAGAACATGTAAACTGCAACTCTAACTTAATAGACACCTATTCCATATAAACTGCAACTCTAACTTAATAGGAATGAGAAATCCCATATAAACTGAGTTTGTACCTGCCATTGGGGATGGACAGACGGGTCATTGCCCGTGGAGTTCATGTAGATGGAGCCATCGGTGGCAAAGCTTCTGTCGAAGATGAACAGTAAGCGGTCGTAATGAGGGCCAGAGGGAAGGTTAAGGGGCTTCTCCACCTTGGGATTGCGAATGAGATAGCCGCCGAGGAGGCCTGTGAGGACGTTAACTCTGGTGAGGCCCAGGGCGTGGTCGTGGTATCAGAGACTGCCCGGATGCTGTAGGTTGTTGTAGTGATTCGACGACTTTTTCCACCCCGGACCGGTCTCGTTGAAGTCGCGCGTAAACCAGGCGTAGGGGTGGCCGTCGCTCTCTGGCTCGACGATTCCTCCGTGCAGGTGAACAACCGTGGGGATTCCGCCATTTTTGGGCTTGGCTATGGTAAGTGTCGTGTCATAGGGAAGGATGTGCTTGGACGGAAGATAGTTCTCCCATGTCACGTAAGTATCGACGCCCTGTATAGCTTCGATCGTCGGACCCGGCACGCTTGCAGTCTTCTTCGACGTTCCGAATGCGAAGACTGTAGTCAAGGGAAGATCTCTGTGAAATCTCTGTCAAAATGAAATAAAAACCAGTTAGAAAAGCAGCTCATAATTGTGTTGTATAGGTTTGATTTTATTCCTAGTACGGACGGACGTGTTAGCATACCCATTTTTTCTTGAACATTCCGATTCGAAGTTTGGCCGGTTTCAAAGTCCCGTTCTCGACGGTGTAACCTTTGAGTTCGGGCATCCGAGGGAGCTCGTCAACGAACATTTCAAGAGAGCTGGCGATCTCATACAACTCGTCAGCGGTAATGTTATCTGCAGCAGTGACTGTAACAATGCAGCATAATAATAACAGAAGGGTCGTGTTCATCTTCGCCATATGCATACAATGACTGCAAATGTGCTGAAACAAAAAGGAGAGATAATCGGATCAAGCAAAGGAGAGATCGACGGAGCTAGGCCTGGCAATGATGGCTCTTCAATTTATAGGCACGGTAATTAGTTTGCGTAATAAGGTGATCACTTTGGATTAGATGCCAATAGTGACAAAAATTATGTGGTTGAACAACCATGACGCAAATGCTTCGGCCATGAAATAGAACTGGATTAGATACGTGCAACTTTTTTACAGCTGTGATGTAAACAACATGAGGCATGACCCATTTTCTTGTGCCAATTCAATGGCATCTATACTAAGAATTTTTTTACGAAACTCTTATCTTTTTATAATTTAAATAAATAAATGCAACATGTTTTGAAATATGTACCTAATATGTAACATCGATCACCTAAAGAACAGTGTAAACAATAAACACCCCTCTCCAAAACTGCAGTATTTTTCGTTGTATTTATTATTATAGAATTTTTTTGGTTTTTAATATCAAAACATCAATCAACTTGAAAAACAGACGAAAGACCAAGGCTTTCGAAAAGGAAATGAATAGAATGGCGTGCTGAAGCGTAGCACTATATTTAAATAGACTATTCGTTTCATAAAGAAAGAGAGCAAGTAGCCACCACATCCATCGCAATATTCCTTGCTATGTAAAGATCTGTGAAATCATAGTAAGAATAATAATAATAATTATGCCTCTCATTTACCATACAATGACTGAAAATGTGCTGAAACAAAGCAGGACAGATCGGCGGAGCTAGGCATGAAATTGATGGATCTTCAATTTATACACACGGTAATTAGTTTGCGTAAAAAGTTGAACTTTTGTTTAGATGCCAATAGTGACAAAAAGTATGTGGTTGAACCACCATGACGCAAATGCTTGTGCCATGAAATAGGATTGGCGTAGATACGGGCAACATTTTTGCAGCTCTGATATCAAGAACATGAGCCATTTTCTTGTGCCAATTCATTGGCATCTATAATAAAAAAATTGTTACGAAACTCTTCTCTTTTTTAATTTCAAATAAATAAATGCAACATGCGTGAAATATGTACCTAATATTTTGACTTTCTTGTTTTTAATATCAAAATATCAATCAACTTGGAAAAACAGACATTCATAACAAACATTCAAAAAGTAAACGAAAAGAATGGTGTGGTCAAGCGTAGCACTATATTAAAATAAATTATTTGTTTCATAAATAGAGAAAGTAAGTAGCTACCACATCCATAACAGATATTCTTTGCTATGTAAATGTCTGTGAAATCATAGCAAGAAAAATAATGCATGCAGCTTGAACTAATTATGCCTCTCATTTATTTAGTTATATATTTTTATAATAAAAATCTTAAACATTTCAAGTCTTTTCCAAGATTTACCTACCATTAATCCATCTCTATTACACGGTCATTAACCGCTGAAAACCCATCATTTTGATTTTTCTTGCAGGCTCATGCAACACGTACTAGAGCCGTTAATCACCGAAAACCGACAATCTTTTCAGATTTTTGAAAATTAAAAATAAATAAAATTAAATGTTATGGATAGTTTTAACAGTATAAAGATTCGAATACTTTAGACTTGGATAATGTCCCTTATAGTCCTATGTAAACATTGACAAACACCAGCCGCTTAGAAATAGAGATAATATTTCATTTTTGATAAATTCATCTTACCAAGTTTATCTTCTGGATGAATAATTAAGTTTATTTTTTATTAATTAAATTTTTTATTTTATTTTGGATAAATTAATTTTTTTGAATTTAAATTTTAAAGTTTTAGAATTATTATAATAGTGAATTTTTTTAGAGTACTAACAACATTCTACAACCTAGGGTTACAATATTTTTTACTTTATACTTTTATTGCATATTTTCACCTATGTATGTTTTTTTGAACTCTTAGATTTAAGATCTTAGAGCCTCATATATTTCCATTTATTCAAATTCAAGTAAGGTAATATATTGATTGTTAAATTAAAAAAATAATGTTAAAAAAAAATTCATTTAAGGTGTTAATTAACAATGACAATTAACAATTAAATTATATTTTTGATCAGGATTTGGAGATATTGTATATGATCAACCAAAAAAATTGATGATAAACTAAACAATTCATTCATTGAGGCAATAGCCTATTTAATACATGCCTTGGCACTAAAAATATGAAGATTGATACTCTCAAGAAATATTAAAATAATGCTCCATCTAAAAATGGATGACCTAATCATCTAAAGATGCATGACCTAATTATAATACTAAAATAATATAATAAAATACATTTTTCTTTATTTGGTTATTTGAGAAACCCCTATGATTGATGTACATGACTAAGTAGTCTCCTCCCAATCATGATCACTCGTAAAGCTGAGAGTCATACTTATCAATAGGGAATTTAACACAAAGCCACCACACACACACCCCCTCACACACTTGCCCATGCCACAGATTGAACATTGGACCTCCAGAAGAATAGGTAAAGCTTGAACTGTTGCGCTACACTCCCAGCTGTAATATAATAAAATATTTTTAACATCCTCTCTTATTACATTATTTGGGATAATAAATATTAGGAACCCCTTAAGATAGAGGAGTTTGGGCTCTAGCTCTTAACTCTAGCTCATGAATTTTGTTTTGGATCGTGCTTTTTAGTTCATAGTTATTTGGCTCTTGGATTTAGCTCTTAGGATCTTAGCTTTGGTACTTGCTTTAGAAATTAGAATTTTTATTTTGATTTGAGTTCTTATTCTAGCATGGGTAAATACCTTTGGGTTGATGGTCCATATCTATGTTCATCACTTTTAGCTATGATACCTTTGGATCAGTTACCTATTTTTTTACCTCTAGGTTTACCTTTAGGTCTACCTCTTGGGATGCTATTTGGATTGTTGCTTCTAGGTCTGCCTTTTTGTCTACCTTTGAGTCTATCTGTAGATACCATTGGTTCTACTACCTCTAGATCTATATTTAGATCTTCCTATGGCTTTACCTCTTGGGTTGCTTCTAGATGATTACAATTGTCATAGCTACTGATAATGTTAGATGAAGATCCAATTGGACATCTAGGAAAAAACTATTTTTATATGAATTGGTTGTTATATTCTTACCATTTTTATGATGAAATAATTCTTGTGGCCATTATCAACTCTAAAATCAACCATCATATTTTGATCCAATAGTTTTAATATTATGTCATTTATTAGATCCATTAAGTATCTTTATAATGGTGTATTTTCCATCTAGAAGATGGACCAAAATATTGCCTACTCCTTCAACATTTTAGGTTTTATCATCAACAATGATTATTTATTTCTCTTCTTTAGCTTCAAGGTATCAAACAAGTCTGTATCTCCTATCATGTGTGGACTAGCACTAAAATTAATGTAGCAAGTATCATCCTTGGTTTTGGTTGTAGAATTTTTTATAAGCATCTTGTATGCCTATTTAGATTTTAAATTTGATTCTTCATTTGCAACATGTTATTTTTGTTGTTCTTTTTAGGAAATGGTTTGTACTATTTTATATTTTATTGAGGTTTACAAACTTTATCACCCTAGGTAGCTAGATTATACCAATAATATTTGGTATCGTATCCTTTTATTTCACAAATATGGAATTACCTCTTTTACTTGTAAGATCACTTCTATGATATCAAGGAGGAATGACCTTTCTAATAAGAACCCTTTGGTGTTTTTTGTTTTATAGATTTTTTATTGATGAATGTAGTGTTTGATAATTGGTCCCTTAATTTATTGGTTGTTTCTTCTTATTAGAATAAATTTATCAACTCTTTAAATAAAACTATCCTATTAGAGACTTGTAAGAAGGTGATAAGCACTCAAAAGGAATTTGGTTAATCTCAAAGTATGATTGAAACTAATAGCTTGATATCCACTTGTTCACCCATAGCATTCAATTTGGCCTTTAGTTTTGTGACTCTATAGAGAGATACTTCTATACTCTATTCATATCCCACTCTTAATGTAAGGATTTAAGATTGAAGGTTAATAATTATGGACTAATTATTCCATTTATAGATGGTTGTAAGGGTATACCATGCTTTCCTAGAGGTATTTACTTCATAAATGTGTCATTGTATTACATCAACTATAACAAGGATGATGAGTATGATAGGTTCCTTGGACCTAGCTTGGATTTGCAATGAAATAACTATAGTTAATATCAAAATATGCAAAGAAAAAAATGAATCACTGTTTAAATGAATCACTTTTGCACTGGAGGAAATATTTCCAATGGATAAAATATAAATATATTTTCTTTTTATTGATGGATTATTTTTTACACCATATCAAATTATAATATGTACTTATTATAGGGTTGTGAATGAAATAACACAATGATCTATATAAATTAATTAATAAATATGGCTGATTAATTAATGATAATGGTTAGGATAGAGAATCCTAACATGGCACCTTCCTTAAAAGGATTTTTATTCTCAAAGTAGAAAGTGAGAAAATTATTGTTGGATTTGATGAAGCATTTCCCATGTAGCATCTTTGGAAGGTAGGTCCCATAATTGAATCAGAAGCTCGATGATTGTACAATAATAAAGTTGACGAGTACGATGATCCAAGATGGCTTCAGGTTCAACTAGGAGTGATCCATCCTATAGAATTTAGGTAATTGAGTAAGTCTCCTATATATCCTTTTTGTATTTGGTAAGTCTCACATTTAATCACAAATATCTTGATATCTTCTTTCATTCCTACCCAATAAAAACATCGAGCCACTCTTTTACAAGTTTTGAGAAATTGAGAATATCTTGTGATAGGTGTGGCATGTAACTCATGAAGGAGTGTGGTTCGATATAAGGAGGTAGGAAATAGGAAAATACATCCTTTGTACCTAAGTATACCACTGCTTCAAGTGTAGTGAGGCTTACTAGTGGGATTTTGTTGGATTTGCTAAATTAATGTTTTTGTTGAAGTAAATTTAAACTATTTTTTTGGTACTCGGTCTACTCATTGAGGAATATGGGATGAGAGTGCGTGCAATTGGGGAACTTATTAATTTTTTTTTGAAAGGACATTAGTGGCAATGTTGTCTTTCTACTTTGAGATATACCTCATAATCATACCCTAATAGTTTAGTAACCCATTTTTGTTGTTAAGGAGTGGTTATACGTTGCTCAAGAAAATAATTTAAACTATGGTGATCAGTTTGAATAAGAAAATATTTACCAATGATGTAAGGTACCCAATTTTTTATTGAATGAATAATAGCTAGCATATCTTTCTCATATGCATAGCAGGATAAATTCTTCCTAGAAAATGCTTTTCTAGTAAAATCCAAAGGTCTTTCATCTTGCATAAGAACAACTCCCACTTCTAAACTTGAAGCATCACTTTCAATTATGAATGGTTTAGAAAAATCTAGTATGGCTAACATAGGAGTGGAACACATGGTATTATTTAAGTTGGTGAAAGCATCATCAACCTTTGAGGACCAAATAATAGTATTATTATTGAGTAAAGCTATCAAGAGGGCAATAATCTTACCATAGTCTTCAATAAATTTATGATTATACCCTATTAATCCTAAAATACCATGCAATATTTTCCATGATTTAGGGGTAGGCTAGTTTTTCATATCGTCAATTTTTTGAGGGTCCATACTAACACCATCTTTGGAAATAATATGGCCAAGATATTCAATCTCTTATTATTTGAAAGAACATTTTGATCTTTTGGCATATAGTTGGTTTTCTCCTAGGGTTTTTAAGGCTTGTTCTAAGTGAAGCAAGTGATCCTCCCATGTTTTGCTATAAATTAAAATATCATCAAAGAAAACTAAAATAAATTTTTGAAGCTAAGGATGGAATACCTAGTTCATTAAACTCTGGAATATTGAAGGAATGTTGGTAAGGCCAAACGGTATAACCAAAAATTTATAGTGCCCTTCATGAGTTTGGAAGGTTATTTTTGGAATATCATTTTATCTTACTCAAATTTGATGATATCTTGATCATGTTAGAATAAGTGAATATTCTCTTAAATTCTACTATGATAAACACACTTGAGTTTCCACTCCATTTGTCAGGTGAACTCTCAGTGGTGTCTTCATAAGACTTGATCAGTTGTTCCACACCTCTATGTGTTAGGTGAACTCTTAGTTGTGTCTTCATAGAACTTGATGAGTTATTGTAATCCAACGACTCTCGATGATCAACTTTGCTATTTATACAAAGTTGATCCTTGAAATAAATCAATCAGTTCTATTTTGTTTCTTCAAATCTTGTAATATCTATAGTTCTACTCTTGGGAATTCTAACATGGTATTAGAGCAGGGTAGATTCTGCTAGCATTCTCTCTTGAATGAGGTTTCTCAAACTGGTTCTTAATCTCTTATTATTTGATTTTTTAAAGAAAGAGATTTTTTTCATATTGTAGTATGCTCATATATGTAATTTTTTTTAAAGATATTTGCTTATGGTAATACCTACTAGTTTATATAAATTTGTTTTACCATTGATGCAAATCTTTCAAATTTTCTTTATCCACTACTTAATGTATGCATATTGAATTTTTTTTTGCCTCTATCAAAATACTCCTTATTAATGAACATAGCTTGCTTTAAAATAATTAAAGCAATGTTGCATCTCATTCTGGGTGTTTTTTAATTTATATTATTTCTTCTCCTCTCGAACGTAGCCATAATTGTGTTTCACTCAAGAAAGAAACTACTATAAATCAAATATATTTTTAGAGACCCCCTGTTTTATTTATCCTCCTACTTTATCTATGCTTAAATTTTGTTTCCCTTAAATGCTAGCTCATTCGACTTTCAATATCCTTCACTACACATTTCATAATGTAGAAGGATAAGTGTTCAATGTCCTTTTGCTCTCGCTGCATATCTTCTAATGTGGAGGAAAGGAAAAAATCGTAGGCCCTTACTTTTGGTGGGCATTTAATTTTATTCTTACAATCTCAAATCATTTTATCTTCGTAAATCACTATCCATGTCACCAATTAAAGACTCCTAGTCTACCTACCTCGACCAACGTTCGTAATTTTTTTTTTTGAATGTGGACTTTGGACAGCGTTTTGTTGTGGCATGCCTTGAGACTACGTCTCTCAATGGACATTACCCTCATTATTTTTTTATATTCTTTGAAGATCTTGATATTTTATAAAGCGTTCTACTCGAAGTTCGTCATATTTTTTTGTCCTCTGATGCTCAAGAGGATCTTCTTTCCTCTTGGTATATAAAAATATTTCTAATATTAAAATCATAACTCTTTTGTTTCCTAATATTTTCTTTGGTAAATCTTAGATTGATATTTATTTGAGCCCATTTTATACTATTCCCTATAAATATCTACAAGTATTTTTTATTTAGGTTAGTGTGTGGTGAGATAATCTATTCTACAAGTGAAATATTCAGAAACACTCAGGTCACTACATCCTCTCTTTTGTGCCTTATTCTTAGTGTATTTGATTCATCTTTTAAAGATGGTCTGTGGCACAGTTGGTAAGGGAGACTCTCTGCTTTGGTATCACTCCTCCCAACACCTCTTCAACACGTCATATGGTAAGGTGTTATATGATTTTTTTAAAATAACATTTTTCTTATCTAGTGTAGATATAGGAGTCTCATTTTTTTGGATGGTGTCATTGATATGGTGAAAATAAACACCACCCTTCCTTATATCCAGTGTAGATATAGGAGTCTCAATTTTTTTGGACACCACTATTGGAGTGGTGAACATATACGCCACCCTTCCTCACTACTTGTTCATTGAAAGGTACTTCATGGACCTTTACTCACTACCTTTCAGATGATTTTTCTATTGCATCCTCTATCTGATGTCAACCCATTTAATTTTTTTTGGTACTATTAAGAAAAGAGGGTTTTAACAGGATCCCACAACCACTACAAGGAAATCCACAAAGGTAAAAAACCTAGACACAACCTTGGAAAAAACCAGAGGTAAGGCGGAAACTAGACCACAGAGCAACAAAGAAAGGAGAACTGAGATAGTTCTACCCTAACTTATGTACACCTTGAGAAACATTAGCCGCCAGGCTAGAAACATTCTTCGTTAAATCAAGGGCGAGTTTCAACGAGCTCCAAATTTTATGCTGGTTGATATCAAGAAGTTTTAGATATCGAAGAACCAAATATTTAGAATTCTTAGACATTCTTGGAGAAAATATTTCCTCCACTGACTTCTCCTGGGGAATATCCCATGGTAGAACATCAAGATCAGAAAAAGCCATCGTAATGGGAGAAACACCCTCCTCCAATTTGCTCCAAAGTCGTTTTGACATATGACGTTCCTCAGCAGCAGCACCATCCGACTTCGAACCAGAGCCGCCAAGATCGACCATGCTCACCTTAGGGGCTAAATATAAATTAGCAGTGTGACCCGGCAGGAGAAAATCCCTCGACTTCGGGTCCCCATCCCAAACCCCTTTCGAAGAGATCTGGATCTTTTTAGAAATCTACTCTGGACCAACACCAAAAGTAAAAGAGAGAGTATCCACACTATCATCAATGTTTATACTAGAGGATAGCTGATAACCACCGCCAATAGAGGGGGAGTCAATACTTTGATTGATACCATGAACCACCTGACCAAAAGGATCTACAAGAGACTTTAATAAATCATTAGCAAAAAAGGCCATGCTCCAAAGTCACCTATTTGAAAACCAACAACACAAGGCCTTGGTGAATAGGGGCTTGACCATGACCAACCTGGATATTAAGGAAAGACTTTTGCATGGATTGAAAAAGGAATAAAGGAATGTTCATGCAAACTTTACATCTAAGGTGATTTAAGAACATTGCATGAAAACTCCTTATAATATCATAAGAGGGATCTAGGGTGAAATAATCCATTATGACCCGCACAACATGATTCCAAGGAGAGGGTAGATCTGCAACACTGAAACCATTCTAGATATGTGATAAACACTCCTTATCCAAAAATAGAATGATTTCTTGCAATAAAGAAATCCTTTCACAGTTGTGATAGGTACCATCCAAGGCCAGACCAGTGGTTCTACCGATAAGGTCTGCCAAAACTTGAAAAGACCAAGAATCGACCTTGACCCAACCCTCATTCCAGGAAGAAACCATGTAGTTAGTGAGTAAAGGGTTGTGACCATGGAATTTTAAAATACAATTCAGAAGACCACCTTCTGCTAAAATGGACTTAACCTCTTCATTGAAAGAAATAGACGAAGGTTCCAAATGAGGTTTACACAACTTAGTCTTAGCAGGATAAATCTTAGCTTTCCCCATGAAAAAACTAAACCAACAGACAACAGACTGAGGCCACACAGAAGGGACCCTAAACGAGGGAATTGCAAGGACCAACAAATGCCAACATTGAACAAGGCAAGGAAGCATAGCGCTCAAATATTGGTCTCTTACAAAGAAAATAAATCCTCCAACAGAAAAAAAAAAGGGTAAATTAGGCACACTCATAGAACAACAAGAGACATCGAGAAGAGGCCTCATAGAAAAATTCCACTCCTTAACAAAAAGCAAGATAACCTTGAAACTAGGAATGGGAATAAAACACCTCACGAGGGCCATGCTCGAAAACTAAAATTTAGGAAAACCAGACAACTTCTCCCTAACCCATAGAACTAAAGAGAATAAAGCATGAGAATTCCAATCAGGTCTGAGGAACCCATGACAGATACAATCCCAAATGGATCCTGAAAGCACAAGATTTTGGGCAGAGGGAGCACTAATTATGCAACATAAGACGAAATGTAACGCTTTAATCCTATGCACAAAAACGAAGAAAGGAGACAATTTGAAAATGAAAGAAAAGATGTAATCACAGCCCTTTTTATTCAAATATCTTATCCTCGGTTACATAGACGTCTCCTCCATTTTTGGGGGCTAGGAGCATTAAATTCGTATTTGTTACAATATGTGACTAAGTCTTCCTCTTTCCACGTGCCCATGTTTGAATGGACGGGCCAAGACGATGTCGCCGCTTACGCTGATGAGTCCTTACCTCTGCTGCTCCTCCTGCGAACAAAGAAACAACGAATATGTCAGTAGCACCTGCTGCAAGTGAAAAGTGTTCGTTCTTCTAAAATAATCAAAATATGCACGCAAATATTTATCTAAACAGTAAACAAAATGATTCTAAACAGCCTAAAAACTTGACAGAAGACAGAAAATGTTACCAGAAGGCCATTGCCACTGAGACAGCTGGCCAATCTGCCTTCAACTAGAATTTTTCCCTGGGTGGGACGATTTCTGACTGCAATTCATCCCTAGGTGGGACAAATTCTTCTGTGTTAGTGGAAATCATCCCTGGGTAGGATGATTTTTGACTATAAATCATCCCTGGGTGGGACGATTTATTCTATGTTGAAGAAGCCGACCTGCTGTTGCTCCAATGTCGATTCCCAAGACCTGCAAAACGCTTGCAAACAAGGGGGTTATGTAATTGGGGCCATTTTGGGACGACCCAGATGGTCGGATTCTCCCAATTTGGCCTCTACCCTCGGGAATTTGATCTCGCCACCTACAAGTCAGTGAAACAACAAAGCAACACAAAACATACTACAATCTGACCAAAAGTTACGAAATTGCAGCTATGAGTTAACCAAACATGATAACACAAAATGCAACCTAAAAAAGTAATCTAGAATGCTCTAAAATTTAGAAAGTGCGGGGGTGCCCAAGTGGGCCTCCCACCGTTGGCACTTGATTCCGGCGCCAATCCACTAGGGATGGGCCCAAAACCTCTTAGGATTGGGGGGGTCGGCGAATTGGTTGGTTCAGGTGTCCATGTGTTGGATTTAGGTCCGATTCAAGCTTCCAAAAGCCACCCAACAACCTCCCTTGCAAAAGAGATTGGTGGATGTGGGAAGGTGAACCAAAAGGGATGCAAGTGGGTCTTCAACTCGGCAGCACTTCGTTGCTTGAAAACTCCTTCAACTTGTCTATCTTGGGTGAGAAAAGTCCCACCTTTTATAGACCCATGGGGTCTCTTTTGGGAGGGAAGCACAAATGCCATGTGTTGGTCATAGGCGCCATGTGGCAGTCTTGTCTTCCCATGAGGGAGGGGAGTCCTCCGTTGACTTGGGCTTTGATAAATGCATTTTGTGACAGTCCTCAAACGGCCTATTTGCCCACTCACACACGCGTGTGAGGCAGGAGTCATCAACTGACTATTCTGGGCTGCCACTTGGCCTCATTTGTCTTTTTGCCCGTTAAACTTGGAAATCGTCTCACCCAGGGACGATTTCAGAAATCGTCCCTGGGTGAGACGATTTCAAGTTAGCAATCATCCTTGGGTGAGATGATTTCAGAAATCATCCCTGGGTGAGACGATTTAAATTTAGCAATCGTCCTTGGGTGAGACGATTACTAGGCAAAGTGTCTAAGTGTGCCAAATTGCATCTTGACCTCACAAAATTGCTATGAAAGTGGTTAATCCCACTGTTTGACCTCTGAGGGCTGCCCTGGGGGCTGTGTTTGTCAAAGTGATCAGTGTTTGCAGTCACATAATTGGATTGGTGCTATTTTGGTGTCTACAGATGCCCCTTTTTGGGAAGCGCTGCGGGTGACGCAATGCTGAGCAAAAATTGATAACCAAAGCACTAATGATTAGGGTTTCTTGGTAACCTAACCAACTTTTGATGCCCCAAGTGTGGAAAGGGCATGCATTCTTGAATCCTTGCTTTTGACAAGCTAAGGAATTTGATTTCAAGTATTAACCTGTTTTGGTGAGGTGTGACTTGAACTTAGACATTGATCAGTCATGAACAGGCAAAGGGCGTTTTTATCCTCAGGGGGAACCTTGTGTTCATGATTCACGAAATGCCAAGTGTTTGATTGATTTTATTGTTGCTTGTTTACCACCACAAGAAGGAGCGTGATTGTCTTTGTCAATGATTCTTTGAATGAATGTCATTTTCCTTAATTGGGTGTGTGATTGTTGGTTGGTGACTAAGTGTGACTACCCCCTCAAGCGACGAATCGATGAGGGAATGACCTTCGTGAGAGAAGCGACGAGTCGCTTGACCCAAGATGACTTGTGCAAGGGTGCCTTTAAAGGGTTTACCGTTAAGCGTGTGCAATTTTTCCAACATTTGGACCTATTTTTGGTGGGTGTTAACCCTTTTGGTGATGCTGTAATGAGGTGAAATCATCAAAAACCTAACTTCCCGTGGAGCAGTCCGGCTATGTTATCCTTCTTGGGGAAGTAGGAGAGAGATAATTTGAACCTCGCCATCGATTTTCTTTGCCCAGAGGTTAAGTGCAAGAGCACTTATGTCCGGCAATTTTTTTTTGCTATTTGTTTTTGTTGAATTTTGTACTGTTTTTTAGTGGGCTTTGACCTTTTTGTGATGTCGTTTGGGGATGAAATTGTCTAAAATCCGTCTTCCCGTGGAGCGGTCCGGCTATGGTAGCCTTCTTAGGGAGTATGATAGTGACAATTTGTGACTCCAATGTCGATTTTGTATGCCCTTGTTGTCAGGTGCAGTAGCAATCCTGTCGGGCAATTTTATTGTCTATTTTTAGTCTATTTTAGTCATTTTTTGATTTTTTTTCAGTGCTGGCCTGAATTCGTCCCTGGGTGGGATGAATTCTAGCTGGAGAATTCGTCCCTGGGTGGGATGAGCGCTAATCAGAGCGCTCATCCCAGTCAAGGATGAATTCCAGTGCAAAAGGCCTATTTAATGGCCAAAACTTGATTTTGGGCTCATTTGTGTCATTTTTTTCTTGCGATTTTGGAGCTCTGGGAGGAGGAGGTAATTCTGCGAAGCGAAGCGCTGTTGGAATTCTCTCTTCTATCATGAGTGCACACACTGGTTCGAGCGGTGGAGCCGAAGCGAAACCTGTAAGTGTTCCTAGAGTTTATTTTGCTTTTATTTAATGCATTGTTTTTGTGTTGACGATTTTCAAAACTTTAAGATTTTTTGTGATGTTTTTGTTTAACGGTTAAGTTTAGAAACCCTAGAACTAAAAATTTGATCTGTTATTTATTTATTTTTTTTTTGTGTTTGTGTTGTTTTTTTTTTTTTTTTCTTTGTAGGTTGCTAGGATTCGGTACCGTGTACCCGCTGCATTTAGTGAGGTGCGTTTGGCATTGACCGATGATGACTGGGAATGGCTTGATGCCCTTGGGCTCAAGCAGGTGGCTCGAATGGAGCCTGTGGTTTCGGATCAGGCCTATCTGATGGCCCTGATCAAGCTTTGGGATCCTTGGACCAATACTTTCCATCTCCCGATAGGGGAGATGATTGTGACTCTTGAGGACATCTATCGGTTGCTTCAGATTTCGATAGATGGTCTGCCTATTAGGACATCGCCGTTTGATCAGCGGACTGCTATACTTACGAGATGTTTTGGGCATGGGGGGCATCTGGGTGTAGCAAACCCAGTGGAGACAGCCGAGGTGGATTGCCAGGCTGGAGGGATTTTGGTTAGCTGGTGGCAGGAGAGGGGGGTGTTAGGAGTGAGGCACGCATTCTTGATGGGCCTCATTTCTAACATTCTTCTCCCTAATTCGTCAGGCGCGAGGTTCCCGTGGAACCTGCTGGATTTGGTGTGGCAGTTGGTAGAGTGCCCGATAGAGGCACCGTTGATTCTGATATGGGGACAGACTTTGTTGGCACAGCTCTACGGGGAGCTGTACGGGGTCCGCTGTCGATAGCGGAAGGGTGTCAGTTGCAGTTTTTTGTTGCAGTGCTGGGGTTGGCAGCACATAGCTATTGAGAGGCCTACCGGGTTACCATGGACAACTCGAGCGGTGATGGAGGATGATGAGATTGGTTATGCAGTTTTGTGGTAGCGGTCTATGGAGCAGGGGCAGAGTCGACGATGGGTAGGTGCCGTTGAGCACTACATTGATGCCTTTTCTCGGCTCATTCTAGGGGAGGTGTTTTGGCATCCCTATCGGGACTGTCCAACCTGGCCTGAGGCTAGAGAGTGGCTATGACGGGTATGCAGGGAGCGATGGTTGATTGGGTGGCACGGGACGGAGCATGAGTTCTTTTCGTACCACCGAGTTACACGACAGTTTGGGGTGCGCCAAGGGTTTCCTGGTGAGCCCATGGTCTATCGACGACGGGTAGATGAGAAGGATCTGGAGCCACCGGTCACCGCGCCATTGGGCAAGGAGTCCGATGCAGTGATTAAGGTCCCGAATGTGGATGACATCGGGACTACCATTGAGTATGACTTATGGTGGGTACTGCGGTGTTGGAGAGGAGAGGGGCCACTGGGAGGCGCGGAGGTGGTAGTGGAGGATGTTGAGGCAGTAGGGGGTGATTTGGGGGGTCCGTTGGATGATGCATACATGGTGGATGTGGGAGATGAGGATGTGGACTTGGGTGTTCTGGAGTAGCCGAACATGCAGGATGTGGAGGAGCAGTGGGAGCCTGAGCAGGCTACTGTCCCCGTGAGTCCTATGCGTCCTATAGATACAGAGGAGGTGGGGTCGGATGTAGGCGTTGATATTGCAAGACTGACAAAGCTATTGTGGATGCGGGATCTAGAGTTGGGGGATGCGAGGTGGGAGCTGGGGGATGCGCGATAGGAGAGGGATCTTCTACGGGCTCAGTTGGCAAAGCGGGATAGAGTTTTTGCGCAGCGCGATGATGCATTGTCTATCTATCATCGACGATAGGCATAGTGGTGTCTATACCAGATAGACTTGGAGAGGGAGGTCATCCGCCTTCGTGGGCGACTACCTGAGCCTTCGATCGGTGGATCTTCGTGGCGGACAAGTGATAGTCTGACTTAGCAGTCATCATCATCTCATCGCAGGCGATTAGATGAGGGGGGTGGTAGCAGGCATGATGCGGGGGCTAGTAGTAGCCGCCCTGCAGGGTCCCGTAGGACCCACACCATGGGAGGTAGTTCCCGTCGCACCGATCCTGCGTGATCATGGTGGTCGACGCCTTAGGTTGGGTTTTTGGATATGATTGCGGGGTCTGAGGACTGGTTTTGTAGCCTACGGGCATATTTTTGATGATATATATATATATATACCGGTTTTATTTTTGGTTTTGTACATGTGATGATGTGATTTTTGTTATGCATGTTTATATTTATTTTGATGAATGCAGATGTTATGATGAATGTAAATGTTTTTGATATCTATGTGATATGCGAGGTGAAATGGATGAATGACATTTGTGATGATTGCACTATAGGATGTTTAAGAAGCTCTTTATTTACATGGTTTTTCTTTTCTTTTTCTTTTTTTTTGTATTTTATGATGGTATCATAAGGATGATAAGTAGCGCAGATGGTTTTGGAATGAATGTAAGGTTTTCTGAGATTCAGTCAGTTTTAACTCACCATCCATGACTGTACTTTATCTTACAAGACTTTTTGACCAAGGTATGAATCAGACTTGTTTTTGACCCAGTTATTTCATATCCCTGTGTGTGCAATTGAGTTCATTTAGTGGTATTTGTTAGGATACCGCCAGTGCCAGATGGGCTTTCAACCGAACCTATACTGAGGATCACCTAATTAGCTCCACAAATTCCTTTGTTGTATGTACTAAGATTAATTTGTGGTGTAATCCAAGATACCATAAGCTAGCTCATCCATATGCAAATATTGATCTGTATGCAAGTTAATGTGACAGATATATCTTCATGCGAGAGGTTTACTTCTGTTACCGATAGGCTATCAACCAAATTGGTACTGAAGCTTGCCTTATGACCTATAGAATGCTGAGGGTTCCAGGGATTCAAGGTCAACTCCCTTCTTTTCTTCAATTGTATTGGGATACTTGCTCATTGTAGTGATGAGATCACTGTTTATTTTGATTTGTTTTTCTTTCGAGCAAGGGATTGGGGATATGGAGTGACAAAAATCACTGTTGTTTGTGCCTTTTGATGTGTGCACTGTAGTTTGTCAAATTTGGAGTTTTGACATTTTGCAAATTTTTTGTGTTTTGCAACTGTTGAGAACTTTAGGGATTCTTAGGGAATTGGGTAGGGAGGATGCTTGTCCTTTTGCCAACTCTCAGCATTCTAGGGGTCATTCGCACAGGGGGATGGGCAAGATAACCATTTCGCTTGTGGTGACCTAGATTACTACGCAGGTTTCGTCTTTCGTTCACACAATTTGGGAATTTTAGTGTTTTGATTTGTGTTGGGATGTTACGTAACAAGGTGTATTTCAAGTATGACTCTACCTTCATAAAATCTGTTCGACTTGATACACTACATGGCTAAAGAGGAAAATGATGACTGAATCACTGAAACTCTTGGTACATTCCCAGGACCACCGATTGTAGTGTGGTAAAAGTTATGCTTGGTGTTTTTGTTGTTTTTGTAACATGAGACAATGCGGAACAAGGTGGACTATCAGAGCTATTGCAGCTTATGGTGCCTTTGACCTATATGACTACAAATATGCAATGTATGGATGCAATGCTTAATGCAGCTATGTATTTTTGAAATTTTGATAGATTGTTTTTGGTGAAGGTGAAGATGAGGTGCGAAAATGAAATTTTTGATGAATTTGAGTATGCCTAGAATTGAGATGCAAATATTTGTTGTTTTTGATGATTTTTGTTGTTTTTTTTTTTTGAATTTCTTGATTTTTTGACCAAGCGATTGCGATAATCGTTGGAGCTTTTGGGTTGACCAAGAGATTGCGATAATCCTTGGAGCTTTTTGTATTGACCAAGAGATTGCGATAATCCTTGGAGCTTTTTGGTGACCAAGAGATTACGATAATCCTTGGAGCTTTTTGGGTTGACCAAGAGATTGCATTAATCCTTGGAGCTTTTTGTATTGACCAAGAGATTGCGATAATCCTTGGAGCTTTTTGGGTGACCAAGATATTGCGATCATCCTTGGAGCTTTTTGGGTGACCAAGAGATTACGATAATCCTTGGAGCTTTTTGGGTGACCAAGAGATTGCGATAATCCTTGGAGCTTTTTGGGTTGACCAAGAGATTGCGATAATCCTTGGAGTTTTTTTTTTTTTTGGGATATGGCTTTCTTAGATATGAAATGGTCGCAAATGACTGATATTCAAGGGTTCTGTTTCCTTGATACCGTCAAGAGAAGCTAGCCGGTATGTCCCGGGTCCTATTTTACTATCAATGACATAAGGACCTAACCAATTTGCCATGAATTTGTCCCTCATATGGGACGGCAAATTAGAGTTTTGTTGGTTTTCCTTCAGAACCAAATCACCAACCCGAAAGTCTCTTAGGTGAACTTTCATGTTGTAAGCTTTCTTAAGCCGCTCTTGATAGATACGTAAGTGCTCGAGAGCATTAACGTGTTGTTCTTCAAGCAACGTAAGTTGGTCTAATCGGGCCTACCACGCAGTGTTATCATCGATGAACTCCTGCATTGATATGCGCAGGGAAGGAATTTCCAACTCGAGAGGCATTACTGCCTCTGAGCCATACACTAGTGAAAACGGAGTTGTCCCAGTGGGCGTCCGAATGCTAGTGCGATAAGCCCAAAGTGCAAGTGGGATTTGTATGTGCCAATCCTTATGACTGTCTATGACGGTCTCTTTAAGGATGGCAACTAGCATTTTGTTTGACGCCTCTGCTTGCCCATTTGCTTGCGGATAATAGGGTGTTGAAAAGCTATGCTAAATTTTGTACTTTATGGTTAAATCACGTACGTCTTTGTTCTTTAATGATGGCCCATTATCCGAGATTATTTTGGATGGAATACCAAAATGACATATGATGTGATGCAAGATGAACTCCGCAATACGAGGTCCTTTCGTTGAGGTTAACGGAATTGCTTCCACCCATTTGGTAAAATATTATGTGGCCGTTATGATAAACATGTGACGGCCTGACGATGCAGGGGAGATCTTTTTGATTAGATCGAGGCCCCACTATGAAAATGGCCAAGCAGACTGGACTATCTGTAGGGCCTAGGAAGGTGCATGCATTAAATTGGCATGATGTTGACATTTCACGCACCTCTTGACATACGTGTAGCAATCTCGCTCTAAATATGGCCAATAATAGCCCATGCAAAGAATGCGCTTTGCAATGGCCATACCACTGAAGTGGCCGCCACATGTACCGTCGTGCGCTTGGGCGACTGCCCAAGTGGAATCTTGCTGGTCCAAACATCGAAGAAGAATTCCGTCATAGCTGCGACGATACAAAATGTCTCCTATCAAGACATATTTTGCTGCTTTCTGTTTGAATGTTCATTTTGCGGTGTGCGTCAATACAAAGGGTAGATTACCTAACTTGAGGTAGTCTCTTATGGGTAAATACCAGTCCTGTTGATCGGATACCTCGATAGTTTGAATAGCCAATCCCTTTTGGAGTTCTTCCCTAAAAAATGTTGATTGGGATAGAACTTGTAAGAATAGCGTTGTGTTGCTATTAATGGGAGTGGGGGAAAACAAAGACCCCCAGTTGGCCCATTTCAAACAGTCTCAAATTCGAAAGAACTTATCCAAATATGGTTTGATCTGGATCATGTGGACTCCTGGCGTCAATTCTGAGCTTGCGCGCTCCATCGCGGGTTGCGATAAGGTTTTGACCTGAATGGTTGTTATATCACCGGAAATGTCTTGTGGGATTAGAGACCCTAAGGAGGCCATTGTGTCCGAAAAATGATTCGATGATCGAGGGAGTGCCTCGATGTCATACCATTCAAGTTTTGCCAGGAATTTGTCCACGAGGGCTTTATAGGCGTTTAGAACTGGGAGTGCCTTGATGTCATACCATTCAAGTTTTGATGTTACTGAGGTTTACTTCTGTTACCGATAGGCTATCAACCAAATTGGTACTGAAGCTTGCCTTATGACCTATAGAATGCTGAGGGTTCCAGGGATTCAAGGTCAACTCCCTTCTTTTCTTCAATTGTATTGGGATACTTGCTCATTGTAGTGATGAGATCACTTCGTTTATTTTGATTTGTTTTTCTTTCGAGCAAGGGATTGGGGATATGGAGTGACGAAAATCACTGTTGTTTGTGCCTTTTGATGTGTGCACTGTATTTTGTCAAATTTTGAGTTTTGACATTTTGCAAATTTTTTGTGTTTTGCAATTGTTGAGAACTTTAGGGATTCTTAGGGAATTGGGTAGGGAGGATGCTTGTCCTTTTGCCAACTCTCAGCATTCTAGGGTTCATTCGCACAAGGGGATGATCAAGATAACCGTTTCGCTTGTGTTGACCTAGATTATTTTGCAGGTTTTGTTCTTATGTTGCATAATTAGTGCTCCCTCTGCCAGGAGTCCACATGATCTAGATCGAACCATCTTCGGATAAGTTCTTTTGAATCCGAGACTGTTTGAAACGGGCCAACTGGGGGTCTTTGTTTTCCCCCACTCCCATTAATAGCAACACAACGCTATTCTTACAAGTTCTATCCCAATCAGCATTTGTTAGGGAAGAACTCCAAAAGGGATTGGTTGTTCAAACTGTCGAGGTATCCGATCAATAGGACTGGTATTTACCCATAAGAGACTACCTCAAGTTAGGTAATCTACCCTTTGGATTGACGCATGCCACAAAACGAACATTCAAACAGAAAGCGGCAAAATATTTCTTGATAGGAGACATTTTGTATCGTCGCAGCTATGACGGAATTCTTCTTCGATGTTTGGACCAGCAAGATTCCACTTGGGCAGTCGCCCAAGCGCACGACAATACATGTGGTGACCACTTTAGTGGTATGGCCATTGCAAAGCGCATTATTTGCATGGGCTATTATTGGCCATCTTTAGAGCGAGATTGCTGCACGTATGTCAAGAGGTGCGTGACATGTCAACATCATGCCAATTTAATGCACGCACCTTCCCAGGACCTACAGACAGTCCAGTCTACTTGGCCATTTTCACAGTGGGGCCTCGATCTAATCGAAAAGATCTCCCCTGCATCGTCAGGCTGTCACACGTTTATCATAATGGCCATAGAATATTTTACCAAATGGGTGGAAGCAATTCCGTTAACCTCAACGAAAGGACCCCGTATTGTGGAGTTCATCTTGCATCACATCATATGTCATTTTGGTATTCCATCCAAAATAATCTCGGATAATGGGCCATCATTCAAGAACAAATATGTGCATGCTTTAACCACAAAGTACAAAATTCAACACAGCTTTTCAACACCCTATTATCCGCAAGCAAATGGGCAAGTAGAGGCGTCAAACAAAATGCTAGTCGCCATCCTTAAAAAGACCGTCACAAACAGTCATAAGGATTGGCACATACAAATCCCACTTGCCCTTTGGGCTTATCGCACTAGCATTAGGACGCCCACTAGGACAACTTCATTTTCACTAGTGTATGGCTCAGAGGCAGTAATGCCTCTCGAGTTGGAAATTCCTTCCCTGCGCATATCAATGCAGGAGTTCATTGATGATAACACTGCGCGGTAGGCCCGATTAGACCAACTTAAGTTGCTTGATGAACGACGCGTTAATGCTCTCGAGCACTTACTTATCTATCAAGAGCGACTTAAGAAAGCTTACAACATGAAAGTTCACCTAAGAGACTTTCGGGTTGGTGATTTGGTTATGAAGGAAAACCAACAAAACTCTAATTTGTCGTCCCATATGAGGGACAAATTCGTGGCAAATTGGTTAGGTCCTTATGTCATTGATAGTAAAATAGGACCCGGGACGTACCGACTAGCTTCTCTTGACGGTATCAAGGAAACAGAACCCTTGAATATCAGTCATTTGCGACCATTTCATATCTAAGAAAGCCATATCCCAAAAAAAAAAAACTCCAAGGATTATCGCAATCTCTTGGTCAACCCAAAAAGCTCCAAGGATTATCGCAATCTCTTGGTCACCCAAAAAGCTCCAAGGATTATCGCAATCTCTTGGTCACCCAAAAAGCTCCAAGGATGATCACAATCTCTTGGTCACCCAAAAAGCTCCAAGGATTATCACAATATCTTGGTCAATACAAAAAGCTCCAAGGATTAACGCAATCTCTTGGTCAACCCAAAAATCTCCAAGGATTATCGCAATCTCTTGGTCACAAAAAAGCTCCAAGGATTATCGCAATCTCTTGGTCAATACAAAAAGCTCCAAGGATTATCGCAATCTCTTGGTCAACCCAAAAAGCTCCAACGATTATCGCAATCGCTTGGTCAAAAAATCAAGAAATTCAAAAAACAAAACAACAAAAATCATCAAAAACAACAAAGATTTGCATCTCAATTCTAGGCATACTTAAATTCATCAAAAAATTCATATTCTCGCACCTCATCTTCACCTTCACCAAAAACAATCCATCAAAATTACAAAAATACATAGCTGCATTAAGCATTGCATCCATACATTGCATATTTGTAGTCATACAGGTCAAAGGCACCATAAGCTGCAATAGCTCTGATAGTCCACCTTGTTTCGCATTGTCTCATGTTACAAAAACACCAAGCATAACTTTTACCACACTACAGTCAGTGGTCTGGGAATGTACCAAGAGTTTCAGTGATTTAGTCATCATTTTCCTCTTTAGCCATGTAGTGTATCAAGTCGAACGAATTTTACGAAGGTAGAGTCATACTTGAAATACACCTTGTTACGTGACATCCCAACACAAATCAAAACACTAAAATTCCCAAATTGTGTGAACGAAAGACGAAACCTGCAAAATAATCTAGGTCACCACAAGCGAAACGGTTATCTTGCTCATCCCCCTATGCGAATGACCCCTAGAATGCTGAGAGTTGGCAAAAGGACAAGCATCCTCCCTACCCAATTCCCTAAGAATCCCTAAAGTTCTCAACAGTTGCAAAACACAAAAAATTTGCAAAATGTCAAAACTCCAAATTTGACAAACTACAGTGCACACATCAAAAGGCACAAACAACAGTGATTTTCATCACTCCATATCCCCAATCCCTTGCTCAAAATAAAAACAAATCAAAATAAACAGTGATCTCATCACTACAATGAGCAAGTATCCCAATACAATTGAAGAAAAGAAGGGAGTTGACCTTGAATCCCTGGAACCCTCAGCATTCTATAGGTCATAAGGCAAGCTTCAGTACCAATTTGGTTGATAGCCTATCGATAACAGAAGTAAACCTCCCGCATGACGATATATCTATCACATTAACTTGCGTACAGATCAATATTTGCATGTGGATGAGCTAGCTTATGGCATCTTGGATTACACCACAGATTAATCTTAGTACATACAACAAAGGAATTCATGGAGCTAATTAGGTGATCCTCAGTACAGGTTCGGTTGAAAGCCCATCTGGCATTGGCGGTATCCTAAAAAATACCACTAAATGAACTCAATTGCACACACAGGGATATGAAATAACTGGGTCAAAAACAAGTATGATTCATACCTTGGTCAAAAAGTCTTGTAAGATAAAGTACAGTCATGGATGGTGAGTTAAAACTGACTGAATCTCAGAAAACCTTACATTCATTCCAAAACCATTTGTGCTACTTATCATCCTTACAATACCATCAAAAAATACAAAAAAAAGAAAAACCATGTATACATGTAAAGTGATGCATCACAGCAATCGCCTAAAAACAAAATAACAGAGTTCTAAATAGTCTATGGTGCCATAGCCAAACATCACAAATCCCACTCATCCATTTCATATCTGCATATCACATATAAATAAAAAAACATGTGCATTCATCATAGCATATGCATCCATCAAAATAAATCAACATGCATACATCCATATTCATCAACCATCATGCACAAGATCAAAGAAAATAAAAACAACAAAAACAACAAATAAATGCAACACAAAAACAAAAAGCAATAAACATTGCCAGACACAAGTGCTCTTGCACTTAACCTCTTAGCATAGAAAAATTGATGTCGGGGTTTACATTGTCACTATCCTACTCTCTAAGAAGGCTACCATAGCCGGACCACTCCACGGGAAGACGGATTTTTGACAATTTCATCCCCAAACGACATCACAAGAAAATCAAAACAACAAAAACAGTAATAAACATTACCAGACACAAGTGCTCTTGCACTTAACCTCTTGGCATAGAAAAATTGATGTCGGGGTTTACATTGTCACTATCCTACTCCCTAAGAAGGCTATCATAGCCGGACTGCTCCACGGGAAGATAGGTTTTCGATGATTTCACCCCATTCAGGCATCGCCAAAAGGGTTAACACCCACCAAAAATAGGTCCAAATGTTGGAAAAATTGCACACGCTTAACGGTAAACCCTCTAAAGGCACCCCTGCACAAGTCATCTTGGGTCAAGCGACTCGTTGCTTCTCTCACGAAGTTCATTCCCTCATCGATTCGTCACTTGAGGGGGTAGTCACACTTAGTCACCAATCAACAATCACACACCCAATTAAGGAAAACGACATGCATTCAAAGGATCATTGTCAAAGACAATCACGCTCCTGCTTGGGGCAGTAAACAAGCAACAATCAAATCAATCAAACACTTGGCATTTCGTGAATCATGAACACAAGGTTCCCCCTAAGGATAAAAATGCCCTTTGCCTATTCATGACTGATCAATGTCTAAGTTCAAGTCACACCTCAACAAAACAGGTTAATACTTGAATTCAAATTCCTTAGCTCGTCAGAAGCAAGGATTCAATAATGCATGCCCTTTCCATACTTGGGGCATCAAAAGTTGGTTAGGTTACCAAGAAACCCTAATCATTAGTGCTTTGGTTATCTATTTTTGCTCAGCACTGTGTCACCCGTAGCGCTTCCCAAAAAGGGGCATCTGTAGACACCAAAATAGCACCAATCCGATTATGTGACTGCAAACACTGATCGCTTTGACAAACACAGCCCCCAGGGCAGCCCTCAGAGGTTAAACAGTGGTCTTAACCACTTTCATAGCAATTTTGTAAGGTCAAGAAGCAATTTGGCACACTTGGACACTTTGCCTAGTATTCATCTCACCCAGGGACGACTTCAAAATAGAATCCGTCCCACCCCAGGATAATTTCTGAATCTGTCCCTGGGTGGGACGAATTCTAAGATTAACGGGCAAAAAGACAAATGAGGCCAAGTGGCAGCCCATAATAGTCAGTTGATGACTCCTGCCTCGCACGCGTGTGTGAGTGGGCAAATAGGCCATTTGAGGACTGTCACAAAAGGCATTTATCAAAGCCCAAGTCAACGGAGGACTCCCCTCCCTCATGGGAAGACAATACTGCCACATGGCGCCTATGACCAACACATGGCATTTGTGCTTCCCTCCCAAAAGAGACCCCATGGGTCTATAAAAGGTGGGACTTTTCTCACCCAAGATATACAGGTTGAAGGAGTTTTCAAGCAACGAAGTGCTGCCGAGTTGAAGACTTACTTGCACCCCTTTTGGTTCACCTTCTCGCATCCACCAATATCTTTTGCAAGGGAGGTTGTTGGGTGGTTTTTGGAAGCTTGAACTTGACCCAAATCCAACACATGGACACCTGAACTAACCAATTCGCCGACCCCCCAATCCTAAAAGGTTTTGGGCCCATCCCTAGTGGATTGGTGCCGAAATCAAGTGCCAACGGTGGGAGGCCCACTTGGGCACCCCCGCACTTTCTAGGTTTTAGAGAATTCTAGATTACTTTTTCAGGTTGCATTTTGTGTTATCATGTTTGGTTAACTCATAGCTGCAATTTCGTAACTTTTGGTTAGATTCTAGTATGTTTTGTGTTGCTTTGTTGTTTCACTGACTTGCAGGTGGCGACACCAAATTCCCGAGGGTAGAGGCCAAATTGGGAGAAACCGACCATCTGGGTCATCCCAAAATGGCCCAAATTACATAACCCCCTTGTTTGCAGGCATTTTTTCGGTCTCGAGAATCGACATTGGAGCAACAGCAGGTCGGCTTCTTCAACACAGAATATATCGTCCCACCCAGGGTCAATTTACAGTCAAAAATCGTCCTACCCAGGGACGATTTCCACTAACACAGAAGAAATCATCCCACCCAGGGATGAATTGCAGTCAGAAATCGTCCCACCCAGGGAAAAATTCCAGTTGAAGGCAGATTGGCCAGCTGTCTCAGTGGCAATGGCCTTCTGGTAACATTTTTTGTCTTCTGTCAAGTTTTCAGGCTGTTTAGAATCATTTTGTTTACTGTTTAGATAAATGTTTGCATGCATATTTTGATGATTTTAGAAGAATGAACACTTTTCACTTGCAGCAGGTGCTACTGACATATTCTTTGTTTCTTTGTTCGTAGGAGGAGCAGCAGAGGTAAGGATTCATCAGCGTAAGCGGCTGCATCGTCTTGGCCCGTCCATTCAAACGTGGGCATGCGAAAAGACGAAGACTTAGTCACATATTGTAACAAATACGAATTTAACGCTCCTAGCCCCCAAAAAGGGAGGAGACGTCTATGTAACCGAGGATAAGATATTTGAATAAAGAGGGCTGTGATTTCTTTACATCTTTTCTTTCATTTTCAAATTGTCTCCTTTCTTCGTTTTTGTGCATAGGATTAAAGCGTTACATTTCATCTTATGTTGCATAATTAGTGCTCCATCTTCCCGGAATCTCGTGCTTTCAGTCTATGTAACCGTGATCGCCACTGAAAGCATGAGATTTTGGGCAAAGGAAACACTAATTGCGATGCAACCAAAATCAAATGCGCTTAAGTCCTAGAAATGTAAAGTGCATGAAATGGAAAAGAAACGCATTGGAAGAGACACAAGCAAATGGAGAAAACACAGCCCTTTCATTAATATCCCTTGATCTCTGTTACAATGACGTCTCCTCACTTTTCGAGGGCTAGGAGCGTTAAAAAAAATTTGATTACAATCACTTAATGTTCCTATTTCCACGTGCCCACGATTGCAATGGGCGGGCCAAGATGATTCCGCCGCTGATGTCGATGAGTTCTTCACCTCTGCTACTTCTCCTACGAACAAAGAAACAACCAAGATGTCAGTAGCACCTGCTATCGATAGGCTATCAACCAAATTGGTACTGAAGCTTGCCTTATGACCTATAGAATGCTGAGGGTTCCAGGGATTCAAGGTCAACTCCCTTCTTTTCTTCAAATGTATTTATTTCGTAACCTTTGATCAGATTCTAGTATGTTTTGTGTCATTTTGTAGTTTCACTAACCTGCAGGAGGCGATATCAAATTCCTGAGGGTAGAGGCCAAATTGGGAGAATCCGACCATCTAGGTCATCCCAAAATGGCCCCAATTACATAACCCCCTTATTTGCAGGCATTTTGCAAGTCTCGGGAATCGACATTGGAGCAGCAGCAGGTCGGCTTCTTCAACACAGAAGAATTCGTCCCACCCAGGGACGAATTGCAGTCAGAAATCATCCCACCCAGGGAAAAATTCTAGTTGAAGGCAGATTGGCCGACTGTCTCAGTGGCAGTGGCCTTCCGGTAACATTTTCTGTCTTCGTCAAGTTTTCGAGTCGTTTAGAATCATTTTGTTTAATGTTTTAGATAAATGTTTGCATGCATCTTTTGATGATTTTAGAAGAACGAACACTTTTCACTCGCAGCAGGTGCTACTGACATCTTGGTTGTTTCTTTGTTTGCAGGAGAAGCAGTGGAGGTGAAGAACTCATCGACATCAACGGCGGCATCATCTTGGCCTGCCCATTGCAATCGTTGGCACGCGAAAAGAGGAACATTAAGTGATTGTAATCGAATTTTTTTTAACGCTCCTAGCCCCCGAAAAGGGAGGAGACGTCATTGTAACAGAGATCAAGGGATATTAATGAAAGGGCTGTGTTTTCTCCATTTTCTTGTGTCTCTTCCAATGCATTTCTTTTCCATTTCATGCACTTTATGTTTCTAGGACTTAAGCGCATTTGATTTTGGTTGCATCGCAATTAGTGGGATTGCACTAGCATTCGGATGCCCACTGGGGCAACTCCGTTTTCACTGGTGTATGGCTCAGAGGCAGTAATGCCTCTTGAGTTGGAAATTCCTTCCCTGTGCATATCAATGCAGGAGTTCATCGATGATAACACTGCGCGGCAGACCCGATTAGACCAACTTACGTTGCTTGACAAACGACGCGTTAATGCTCTCGAGCACTTACGTATCTATCAAGAGCGGCTTAAGAAAGCTTACAACATGAAAGTTCACCTAAGAGACTTTCGGGTTGGTGATTTGGTTTTGAAGGAAAACCAACAAAACTCTAATTTGCCATCCCATATGAGGGACAAATTCATGGCAAATTGGTTAGGTCCTTATGTCATTGATAGTAAAATAGGACCCGAGACGTACCGACTAGCTTCTCTCTTCTCTTGTTTTGGTGTTGTTTTCGTCTTATGACTTGATGGTAGGTATGATTTTTTTTTGTCCCACCGTGATCGCCACTTGAAAGCACGAGATTTCGGGCAAAGGGAGCACTAATTATGCAACATAAGACGAAATGTAACGCTTGAATCCTATGCACAAAAATGAAGAAAGGAGACAATTTGAAAATGAAAGAAAAGATGTAAAGAAATCATAGCCCTCTTTATTCAAATATCTTATCCTCGGTTACATAGACGTCTCCTCCCTTTGTGGGTGCTAGGAGCGTTAAATTCGTATTTGTTACAATATGTGACTTAGTCTTCCTCTTTTTGCGTGCCCACGTTTGAATGGACGGGCCAAGACGATGCCGTCGCTTACGCTGATGAGTCCTTACCTCTGCTGCTCCTCCTACGAACAAAGAAACAACGAATATGTCAGTAGCACTTGCTGCAAGTGAAAAGTGTTCGTTCTTCTAAAATCATCAAAAGATGCATGCAAACATTTATCTAAAACAGTAAACAAACAGCATGAAAACTTGACAGAAGACAGAAAATGTTACCAGAATGCCATTGCCACTGAGACAGCTGGCCAATCCGCCTTCAACTGGAATTCGTCCCTGGGGGGGATGATTTCCGACTGCAATTCGTCCCTGGGTGGGACGAATTCTAGAATTCGTCCCTGGGTGGGACGATTTCTGACTGCAATTCGTCCCTGGGTGGGACGAATTCTTCTGTGTTGAAGAAGCCGACCTGCTACTACTCCAATGTCGATTCTCAAGACCTGCAAAACACCTGCAAACAATGGGGTTATGTAATTGGGGCCATTTTGGGACGACCCAGATGGTCGAATTCTCCCAATTTGGCCTCTACCCTCGAGAATTTGATATCGCCTCCTGCAAGTTAGTGAAACTACAAAATGACACAAAACATACTAGAATCTGATCTAAGGTTATGAAATTGCAGCTATGAATTCACCAAACAGGAAGCACAATATGCAGCATGAGAAAATAAACTAGAATGCTTTTGAAATAAAACTTAAGAAAAGTGCGGGGGTGCCCAAGTGGGCCTCCCACCATTGGCACTTGATTTCGGCGCCAATCCACTAGGGATGGGCCCAAAACCTCTTAGGATTGGGGGGTTGGCGAATTGGTTGGTTCAGGTGTCCATGTGTTGGATTTGGGTCAGGTTCAAGCTTCCAAAAGCCACCCAACAACCTCCCTTGCAAAAGAGATTGGTGGATGTGGGAAGGTGAACCAAAAGGGATGCAAGTGGGTCTTCAACTCGGCGAGCACTTCGTTGCTTGAAAACTCCTTCAACCTGTCTATCTTGGGTGAGAAAAGTCCCACCTTTTATAGACCCATGGGGTCTCTTTTGGGAGGGAAGCACAAATGCCATGTGTTGGTCATAGGCGCCATGTGGCAGTCTTGTCTTCCCTTGAGGGAGGGGAGTCCTTCGTTGACTTGGGCTTTGATAAATGCCTTTTGTGACAGTCCTCAAATGGCCTATTTGCCCACTCACACACGCGTGCGAGGTAGGAGTCATCAACTGACTGTTCTGGGCTGCCACTTGGCCTCATTTGTCTTTTTGCCCGTTAAACTTGGAAATCGTCTCACCCAGGGACGATTTCAGAAATCGTCCCTGGGTGAGACGATTTCAAGTTAGCAATCGTCCCTGGGTGAGATGATTTCAATTTAGCAATCGTCCCTGGGTGAGACGATTACTATGCAAAGTGTTTAAGTGTGCCAAATTGCATCTTGACCTCACAAAATTGCTATGAAAGTGGTTAAGCCCACTGTTTGACCTCTGAGGGCTGCCCTGGGGGCTGTGTTTGTCAAAGCGATCAGTGTTTGCAGTCACATAATCGGATTGGTGCTATTTTGGTGTCTACAGATGCCCCTTTTTGGGAAGCGCTGTGGGTGATGCAGTGCTAAGCAAAAATAGATAACCAAAGCACTAATGATTAGGGTTTCTTGGTAACCTAACCAACTTTTGATGCCCCAAGTATGGAAAGGGCATGCATTCTTGAATCCTTGCTTCTGACAAGCTAAGGAATTTGATTTCAAGTATTAACTTGTTTTGGTGAGGTGTGACTTGAACTTAGACATTGATCGATCATGAACAGGCAAAGGGCATTTTTATCCTCAGGGGGAACCTTGTGTTCATGATTCACGAAATTCCAAGTGTTTGATTGATTTGATTATTGCTTGTTTACTGCCCCAAGCAGGAGCGTGATTGTCTTTATCAATGATTCTTTGAATGCATGTCATTTTCCTTAATTGGGTGTGTGATTGTTGGTTGGTGACTAAGTGTGACTACCCCCTCAAGCGACGAATCGATGAGGGAATGACCTTCGTGAGAGAAGCGACGAGTCGCTTGACCCAAGATGACTTGTGCAAGGGTGCCTTTAAAGGGTTTACCGTTAAGCGTGTGCAATTTTTCTAACATTTGGACCTATTTTTGGTGGGTGTTAACCCTTTTGGTGATGCCTGAATGGGGTGAAATCATCAAAAACCTATCTTCCCATGGAGCGGTCCGGCTATGATAGCCTTCTTAGGGAGTAGGATAGTGACAATGTAAACCCCGACATCAATTTTGCTATGCCAAGAGGTTAAGTGCAAGAGCACTTGTGTCTGGAAATGTTTATTACTGTTTTTGTTGTTTTGATTTTCTTTGATCTTGTGCATGATGGTTGATGAATATGGATGTATGCATGTTGATTTATTTTGATGGATGCATATGCTATGATGAATGCACATATTTTTTTATTTATATGTGATATGCAGATATGAAATGGATGAGTGGGATTTGTGATTTTTGGCTATGGCACCATAGAATTTTTAGAACTCTGTTATTTTGTTTTTAGGCGATTGCTATGATGCATGACTTTACATGTATACATGGTTTTTATTTTTTTTGTATTTTCTGATGGTATTGTAAGGATGAAAAGCGGCGCAGTTGGTTTAGAAATGTAGCTAAGGTTTTCTGAGACTCAGACGGTTTTAACTCACTAGCCAAGACTGTACTTTGTCTTACAAGACTTTTGAACAAGGTATGAGTCAGACTTGTTTTTAACCAAGCTATTTCAAAAGGACAAGGGAAAACAAATCATGGAAGAGGTTAAGCCCTTAGAAGAAATGTTGCCCACAATTTCAACAATAACAACAGAGGAAGCGCCCAACACAACGGAAACCAAGATTCCTGAACCACCAAACATGGAATGGACTCAGGAAGGACTACCGTTTCCTCCCACCCAATCATCAACAATCACTGTTGAAATGGCCAGTACAGGCCTGGGGGAATACTTAGTGCAAAATGTTGTGGCAACCCCCACACTGGAGTCAGTACAAGACATGGGAAGACCTCGCCTTCCCATTGGAACAATCATCCCTCTAGGCTACCCACCGAACCAGACAAATTTTGTGTATGGGGGATTTGATCATGGTCTTGAACCATGCCAACAAAAGGAAATAGACGAAGAGCCTTTTGTTGAAAACATCAATTATCTGTCAAACCTAGAATTTGCCCTAAAATATCTCGGCCAATGCAATTGGCATGGATACGGGCTTGGCAGATATGAGCAAGGGATGCGGATCCTTTGCCAACCAAGATATCAGATGCCATATGACAATTCAGGGGTAGGGTTCAACCATCCCCTGCCATTAGACATCTTGGTTGAAAATATGCAAGGCCTAGAAATAGGCAACAAGGGGGGATTGGCATTGGGTCCTTATGCCAATCCGAATACAGAATACACATTAGGAGACTACCTCCCATGGTCAACAAACACCCCCATGACAACGATGAATTCCTCTTCTTTGCTAGAGAGAGGCGAAAGTTCAGAGATTAATCCTCAAAGAGAACATCAACGACTGCCAGACATCTTTCTAAAACTGTTCCCCTTAGAGGTTCCAGACGAAATAACACAGTCTCAAGAGAATCAGGTCCCTCCACCAAGAATGGAACAATCGCAATGGGACCAGATTAATTCACTGGAACAAAAAGAGTCCTCAACGTCGCAAGCAACAGATGCTGAAGAGGATGAACAATTTTGGATCTATGAAAGTGATTCGGAAGATGAAACCGAAATGGACTATCTCGGACATGCGCGACGACATCACCGTGCTCTAACTCATGAAGATCTAATGGGACAGATGGGCATACTGCTGGGGCATGAATGGCACGTAGACCCAGTGAGGTGGGACCAAGTGTTAGACCTATGGCTCCAAATTCAAGATGAGCATCGTCCACCTCGAGATCCCATCATGACAGCAGTGCCGAGGGAAGACCCCGCCTTCCTTTTCACACATAGAGATGAATTTGCACCTAGATAGGATCCATTCATGCTCGTTCCCGTAGAGCCAAATCCAGAGTATAGGGAACATCTAAAAGAATCAAGTCATCACACCCGCCGTTCTGGAGACAAAATTCATTCCATCCACATGATCTCCATTGATTTGACCACACCCATATCTCATGGTCATTGCATCTAGACATGGATGCCATCGACTGGGATCGCGTCAATTCACCATTGTCACCATCAGAGTACTGGCCTTTCGATGAAATGCTTCATTTTACCCCAAGGACAACTCAGGATATTTTTCAAGCTGAAGAGGAACCCGAGGTTCCAAACGCAAATCTTAACTCAGCTGATGATATCCATTTAATCCCAACTCCACATCAGTTGGAGGACAGATCTCACATGTCAGTCGAGGAGACGACTGACGTAGACATCAAAACAGATTCAAAGAATCCACAGATTATCAGGTTGGCGGTAAGTCTTTCCCTCGAAGAGAAAGCCGAATATATTGCCCTTTTCAAAGAGAAGAATGAAGTTTTTGAATGGTCATACAAATATATGCCAGGGCTAGACCCGCAGCTAGTCATGCACAATTTAACGCTTGATCCGAAAATCAAGCCTGTAAAGAAAAAACTAAGAAATATGCACCCAACAGTGGCCTTGATGGTCAAATATGAATTGCAAAAGCTGTTGGATGCACAATTTGTCATCTGCATGGATTATCCGCCATGGTTGTCCAACATGGTTCCCGTCAAGAAGCCCGACGGGAGGATTCGCATATGCACCGACTTTAGAGACCTAAACAAAGCGAGTCCTAAGGATGATTTCCCCTTGCCAAGCATCGACGCATTGGTAGACGCTACAACAGGTCACGAAATGCTCTCCCTAATGGACGGTTTCTTAGGATACAATAAAATTTGTATCAATCCTGAAGACCAACTCTAAAAGGCATTCACAATGCCTTGGGGGACATTTTGTTATAAGGTCATGCCTTTTGGCCTTAAAAACACTGGCGCTACATACCAACGTGCTATGACATATATCTTCCATGATTACATGCACAAAAATTTGGAAGATTACATGGATGATTTGTTAGCCAAGTCTCTCTTGCGCTCAAATCATCTCGATGACATAAGCAAGATTCTCGATCGCCTCATAGAACATAAGGTCAGACTGAATCCCAAGAAGTGCGTGTTCGACGTCACATCTGGAAAACTCTTGGGTTTTATAGTCTCAAAGAGAGGCATCGAAGTGGACCCAAACAAAGTCAAGGCAATCCTTGAAATGGCTCCCCCAACCACTATCAAGTAGCTCAAAAGTCTGCAAGGAAAGGTCGCATCGATTAAACGCTTCATAGCGCAATTATCTGACAAATGCCGACCAATGAAAAAATTATTGCACAAGGGGGTCACATTTCATTGGGATGACGAGTGCCAATCAGCCTTTGAAGAAATAAAACAGTACTTGGCTTCGCCGCCAGTATTGGCACCACCTAGACCAGGTGTGCCGTTCTACTTATACATCTTAGCTACTGAGGTGGCACTGGGAGCCATGCTAGCCCAGAAGAACAAACTTAACAAAGAACAGGCTACTTACTATCTTAGCCGCACCCTGGTCAGTTACGAACTTAACTATGCATACGTTGAAAAACTCTACTTGGCAGTGGTGTTTTCTACCAAGAGGCTATGCCACTACATGCTGAGCAACACTACGTATGTTGTGTCTAAGGATAATCCATTGCGATACATGATGAGTCATACTTATCATAGTAGTCGCATGGCGAAATGGATCATGTTGTTGACAAAATTTGACATTGAGTTTATTGGGAAAAAATCTATAAAAGGACAAGTCATAGCCGATAAACTAGTAGAGGCTCCTATTGAAGACGATCAGCCTCTGGTCATAGAACTACCCGATGATGGGGTCTTCCAAGTCTCAGAATCGCCAGATTCTGATGAGCCTGAGTCTCAGGCCGACATAACCTTATTTTTTTATGGTTTTAAATGCGAGCAAGGTGGTGGCGCAGGAATTGTATTCTTCACATAGCAGGGCGCTCCAATGCCCCTGTCATTTAAATTATGCTTCCAGTGCACCAACAACAATGCAAAATATGAATCCTTGCTCCTAGGTCTTCAGACAGAAATCGCCATGAACATCAAAAGATTTAACATCTTTGGCGATTCACTGTTAATCGTCAATCAATTCAAAGGGGTATATCAATGCAAATTCCCAGTTCTAAAGGCCTATAAAGCCCTCGTGGACAAATTCCTAGAAAAACTTGAGTGGTATGACATCGAGGCACTCCCTCGATCATCGAATCATTTTGCGGACACAATGGCCTCCTTGGGGTCATTAATCCCGCAAGACCTTTCCGATGATATAACAACCATTCAGGTCAAAACCTTATCGCAACCCGCGATGGAGCGCGCAAGCTCATAATTGATACCAAGAGTCCACATGATCCAGATCGAACCATCTTTGGATAAGTTCTTTCGAATCTGAGACTTTTTGAAACGTGCCAACTGGGGGTCTTTGTTTTCCCCCACTCCCATTAATAGCAACACAACGCTATTCTTACAAGTTCTATCCCAATCAGCATTTGTTAGGGAAGAACTTCAAAAGGGATTGGCTGTTCAAACTGTCGAGGTATCCGATCAACAGGACTGGTATTTACCCATAAGAGACTACCTCAAGTTAGGTAATCTACCCTTTGGATTGATGCACACCGCAAAACAAACATTCAAATAGAAAGTGGCAAAATATGTCTTGATAGGAGACAATTCTTCTTCGTTGTTTGGAATAGCAAGAGTCCACTTGGGCAGTCACCCAAGCGCATGACGGTACATGTGGTGGCCACTTTAGCGGTATGGCCATCGCAAAGCGCATTCTTCGCATGGGCTATTATTGGCCATCTTTAGAGCGAGATTACTGTGCGTATGTCAAGAGGTGCGTGAAATGTCAACATCATGCCAATTTAATGCACGCACCTTCCCAGGCCCTACAGACAGTCCAGTCTGCTTGGCCATTTTCACAGTGGGGCCTCGATCTAATCAAAAAGATCTCCCCTCCATCGTCAGGCCGTCACACGTTTATCATAACGGCCACAAAATATTTTACCAAATGGGTGGAAGCAATTCCGTTAACCTCAACGAAAGGACCCCGTATTGCGGAGTTCATCTTGCATCACATCATATGTCGTTTTGGTATTCCATCCAAAATAATCTCGGATAATGGGCCATCATTCAAGAACAAAGACATGCGTGCTTTAACCACAAAGTACAAAATTCAGCACAGCTTTTCAACACCCTATTATCCGCAAGCAAATGGGCAAGCAGAGGCGTCAAACAAAATGCTAGTCGCCATCCTTAAAAAGACCGTCGTAGATAGTCATAAGGATTGGCACATACAAATCCCACTTGCCCTTTGGGCTTATCGCACTAGCATTCGGACGCCCACTGGGGCAACTCCGTTTTCACTGGTGTATGGCTCAGAGGTAGTAATGCCTCTTGAGTTGGAGATTCCTTCCCTGCGCATATCAATGCAGGAGTTCATCAATGATAACACTGCGCGGTAGGCCCGATTAGACCAACTTACGTTACTTGACGAATGACGCTATAATGCTCTCGAGCACTTACGTATCTATCAAGAGCGGCTTAATAAAGCTTACAACATGAAATTTCACCTAAGAGACTTTCGGGTTGGTGAGTTGGTTCTGAAGGAAAACCAACAAAACTCTAATTTGCCATCCCATATGAGGGACAAATTCATAGCAAATTGGTTAGGTCCTTATGTCATTGATAGTAAAATAGGACCCGGGATGTACCGGCTAGCTTCTCTTGACGGTATCAAGGAAATAGAACCCTTGAATATCAGTCATTTGTGACCATTTCATATCTAAGAAAGCCATATCCCAAAAAAAAAAAAAAAAAAAAAAACTCCAAGGATTATCGCAATCTCTTGGTCAACCCAAAAAGCTCCAAGGATTATCGCAATCTCTTGGTCACCCAAAAAGCTCCAAGTATTATCGCAATCTCTTGGTCACCCAAAAAGCTCCAAGGATGATCGCAATCTCTTGGTCACCCAAAAAGCTCCAAGGATTATCGCAATCTCTTGGTCAATACAAAAAGCTCCAAGGATTAACGCAATCTCTTGGTCAACCCAAAAAGCTCCAAGGATTAATGCAATATCTTGGTCAACCCAAAAAGCTCCAAGGATTATCGCAATCTCTTGGTCACCAAAAAGCTCCAAGGATTATCGCAATCTCTTGGCATACAAAAAACTCCAAGGATTATCACAATCTCTTGGTCAACCCAAAAAGCTCCAAGGATTAACGCAATCTCTTGGTCAACCCAAAAAGCTCCAAGGATTATCGCAATCTCTTGGTCACCAAAAAGCTCCAAGGATTATCGCAATCTCTTGGCATACAAAAAGCTCCAAGGATTATCGCAATCTCTTGGTCAACCCAAAAAGCTCCAACAATTATCGCAATCGCTTGGTCAAAAAATCAATAAATTCAAAAAACAAAACAACAAAAATCATCAAAAACAACAAATATTTGCATCTCAATTCTAGGCATACTCAAATTCATCAAAAAATTCATATTCTCACACCTCATCTTCACCTTCACCAAAAACAATCCATCAAAATTACAAAAATACATAGTTGCATTAAGCATTGCATCCATACATTGCATATTTGTAGTCATACAAGTCAAAGGCACCATAAGCTGCAATAGCTCGATAGTCCACCTTGTTCTCGCATTGTCTCATGTTATAAAAACAACAAAAACACCCAAGCATAACTTTTACCACACTACGATCGATGGTCCGGGAATGTACCAAGAGTTTCAATGATTCAGTCATCATTTTCCTCTTTAGCCATGTAGTGTATCAAGTCGAACAGATTTTACGAAGGTAGAGTCATACTTGAAATACACCTTGTTACATAACATCCCAACACAAACTAAACACATTAAACAATTCCAGAGTTGTGTGAACGAAAGATGAAACCTGCGTAGTAATCCAGGTCACCACAAGCGAAATGGTCATCTTGCTCATCCCCCTGTGGGAATGACCCCAAGAATGCAGAGTTGGCAAAAGGACAAGCATCCTCCCTACCCAATTCCCTAAAAATCCCTAGTTCTCAATAGTTGCAAAACATCAAAAATTTGCAAAATGTCAAAAATCAAATACTTGACATCTTACAGTGCAAAAATCAAAGGGCACAAACGATAGTGATTTTCATCACTCCATATCCCCAATCCCTTGATCAAAAGAAAAACAAATCAAAATAAATAGTGATCTTATCACTACAAATGAGCAAGTATCCCAATACATTTGAAGAAAAGAAGGGAGTGGAACTTGAATCCCTGAAACTCTCAGCATTCTAAAAGGTCATAAGGCAAGCCTCAGTATCGGTTTGGTTGATACCCTATCGATAAATGGCGGTAAAATTCTCGCATGATGATATATCTGTCACATTAACTTGCGTACAGATCAATGTTTGCATGTGGATGAGCTAGCTTATGGCATCCTATATAACACCACAGATTAATCTAACTAATTCGGTGATCCTCAGTACAGGTTCGATTGAAAGCCCATTTGGCACTGGCGGTATCCTGACAAATACCACTAAATGAACTCAATTGCACACACAGGGATGTGAAATAGCTTGGTTAAAAACAAGTCTGACTCATACCTTGTTCAAAAGTCTTGTAAGACAAAGTACAGTCTTGGCTAGTGAGTTAAAACCGTCTGAGTCTCAGAAAACCTTAGCTACATTTCTAAACCAACTGCACCGCTTTTCATCCTTACAATACCATCAAAAAATACAAAAAAAAGAAAAACCATGTATACATGTAAATTCATGCATCACAGCAATCACCTAAAAACAAAATAACAGAGTTCTAAATAGTCTATGGTGCCATAGCCAAACATCACAAATCCCACTCATCCATTTCATATCTGCATTTCACATATAAATAAAAAAACATGTGCATTCATCATAGCATATGCATCCATCAAAAAAATCAACATGCATACATCCATATGCATCAACCATCATGCACAAGATCAAAGAAAATCAAAACAACAAAAAACACAAATAAATGCAACACAAAAACAAAAAGCAATAAACATTGCCAGACACAAGTGCTCTTGCACTTAACCTCTTTGCATAGAAAAACTGATGTCAGGGTCTACATTGTCGCTATCCTACTCCCTAAGAAGGCTACCATAGCCGGACCGCTCCACGGGAAGATGGATTGTCGACACTTTCACCCCATTACGACGTCAAAAAAGGGTCAAAACCCATTCAAAAACAACAAAAAAAATGCAACACAAACAAAAAGCAATAAACATTGCCAGACACAAGTGCTCTTGCACTTAACCTCTTAGCATAGAAAAATTGATGTCGGGGTTTACATTGTCACTATCCTACTCTCTAAGAAGGCTATCATAGCCGGAACGCTCCACGGGAAGATGGATTTTCGACAATTTCATCCCCAAACGACATCACAAGAAAATCAAAACAACAAAAACAGTAATAAACATTGCCAGACACAAGTGCTCTTGCACTTAACCTCTTGGCATAGCAAAATTGATGTCGGGGTTTACATTGTCACTATCCTACTCCCTAAGAAGGCTATCATAGCCGGACCGCTCCACAGGAAGATAGGTTTTCGATGATTTCACCCCATTCAGGCATCACCAAAAGGGTTAACACCCACCAAAAATAGGTCCAAATGTTGGAAAAATTGCACACGCTTAATGGTAAAACCTCTAAAGGCACCCTTGCACAAGTCATCTTGGGTCAAGCGACTCATCGCTTCTCTCACGAAGGTCATTCCCTCATCGATTCGTCGCTTGAGGGGGTAGTCACACTTAGTCACCAATCAACAATCACACACCCAATTAAGGAAAACAACATGCATTCAAAGGATCATTGAAAAATACAATCACGCTCCTGCTTGGGGCAGTAAACAAGCAACAATCAAATCAATCAAACACTTGGCATTTCGTGAATCATGAACACAAGGTTCCCCATGAGGATAAAAATGCCCTTTGCCTGTTCATGACTGATCAATGTCTAAGTTCAAGTCACACCTCAACAAAACAGGTTAATACTTGAAATAAAATTCCTTAGCTCGTCAGAAGCAAGGATTCAAGAATGCATGCCCTTTCCATACTTGGGGCATCAAAAGTTGGTTAGGTTACCAAGAAACCCTAATCATTAGTGCTTTGGTTATCTATTTTTGCTCAGCACTGCGTCACCCGCAGTGCTTCCCAAAAAGGGGCATCTGTAGACACCAAAATAGCACCAATCTGATTATGTGACTGCAAAAACTGATCGCTTTGACAAACACAGCTCCCTAGGGCAGCCCTCAGAGGTTAAACAAGTGGTCTTACCACTTTCATAGCAATTTTGTAAGGTCAAGAATCAATTTGGCACACTTGGACACTTTGCCCAGTATTCGTCTCACCCAAGGACGAATTCAAAATAGAATCTTTCCCACCCCAGGATGAATTCTGAATCCGTCCCTGGGTGGGACGAATTCTAAACTTAATGGGCAAAAATACAGATGGCTCCAAGTGGCATCCCAAAACAGTCAGTTGATGACTCCTGCCTCGCACGCGTGTGTAGGTGGACAAAGGGGCCATTAGAAGACTGTCACAAAAGGCATTTATCAAAGCCCAAGTCAACGAAGGACTCCCCTCCCTCATGGGAAGACAAGACTGCCACATGGCGCCTCTGACCAACACATGGCATTTGTGCTTCCCTCCCAAAAGAGACCCAATGGGTCTATAAAAGGTGGGACTTTTCTCACCCAAAATAGACAGGTTGAAGGAGTTTTCAAGCAACGAAGTTCTACCGAGTTGAAGACCCACTTGCATCCCTTTTGGTTCACCTTCCCACATCCACCAATCTCTTTTGCAAGGGAGGTTGTTGGGTGGCTTTTGGAAGCTTGAAACCGACCCAAATCCAACACATGGACACCTGAACCAACCAATTCGCCGACCCCCCCAATCCTAAGAGGTTTTGGGCCCATCCCTAGTGGATTGGCATCGAAATCAAGTGCCAACGGTGGGAGGCCCACTTGGGCACCCCCGCACTTTTCTTAAGTTTTATTTCAGAAGCATTCTAGTTTATTTTCTCATGCTGCATATTGTGCTTCCTGTTTGGTGAATTCATAGCTGCAATTTCGTAACCTTAGATCATATTCTAGTATGTTTTGTGTCGTTTTGTAGTTTCACTAACTTGCAGGAGGCGATATCAAATTCTCGAAGGTAGAGGCCAAATTGGGTGAATCCGACCAACTGGGTCGTCCCAAAATGGCCCCAATTACATAACCCCCTTGTTTGCAGGCGTTTTCCAGGTTTTAGGAATCGACATTGGAGCAGCAGCAGGTCGGCTTCTTCAACACAATAGAATTCGTCCCACCCAGGGATGAATTGCAGTCAGAAATCGTCCCACCCAGGGACAAATTCCAGAATTTGTCCCACCCAAGGACGAATTGCAGTCATAAATCGTCCCCCCCAGGGACGAATTCCAGTTGAAGGCGAATTGGCCAGTTGTCTCAGTGGAAATGGCCTTCTGGTAACATTTTCTATCTTCTGTCAAGTTTTTAGGTTGTTTAGAATCATTTTGTTTATTGTTTTAGATAAATGTTTGCATGCATCTTTTGATGATTTTAGAAGAACGAACACTTTTCACTTGCGACAGAGTGCTACGACATATTCGTTGTTTCTTTGTTCGCAGGAGGAGCGAGCAGAGGTAAGGACTCATCGGCGTAGCGACGGCATCGTCTTGGCCCGTCCATTCAAACGTGGGCACCTGGAAAGAGGAAGACTAAGTCACATATTGTAACAAATACGAATTTAACGCTCCTAGCCCCCAAAAAGGGAGGAGACGTCTATGTAACCGAGGATAAGATTTTTGAATAAAGAGGGCTGTGATTTCTTTACATATTTTCTTTCATTTTCAAATTGTCTCCTTTCTTCGTGTTTGTGCATAGGATTAAAGCATTACATTTCATCTTATGTTGCATAATTAGTGCTCCCTCTACCCGAAATCTCATGCTTTCAGTAACTGAAAGCACGAGATTCCGGGCAGAGGGAGCACTAATTATGCAACATAAGATGAAATGTAATGCTTTAATCCTATGCACAAAAATGAAGAAAGGAGACAATTTGAAAATGAAAGAAAAGATGTAAAGAAATCACAGCCCTCTTTATTCAAATATCTTATCCTTGGTTACATAGACGTCTCCTCCCTTTTTGGGGGCTAGGAGCATTAAATTCGTATTTGTTACAATATGTGACTTAGTCTTCCTCTTGTCGCGTGCCCACGTTTGAATGGACGGGCCAAGACGATGCCGCCGCTTACGCTGATGAGTCCTTACCTCTGCTGCTCCTCCTACGAACAAAGAAACAACAAATATGTCAGTAGCACCTGCTGCAAGTGAAAAGTGTTTGTTCTTCTAAAATCATCAAAATATGCATGCAAACATTTATCTAAAATAGTAAACAAAATGATTCTAAATAGCCTGAAAACTTGACAGAAGACAGAAAATGTTACCAGAAGGCCATTGCCACTGATACAGCTGGCCAATCTACCTTCAATCGGAATTCGTCCCCGGGTGGGACGATTTTTGACTGCAATTCGTCCCTGGGTGGGATGAATTCTTCTGTGTTGAAGAAACCGACCTGCTGCTGCTCCAATGTCGATTCTCGAGACCTATAAAACGCCTGCAAACAAGGGGGTTATGTAATTGGGGCCATTTTGGGATGAACCAGATGGTCGGATTCTCCCAAATGGCCTATTTGCCCACTCACATAGGCGTGCAAGGTAGGAGTCATCAACTGACTGTTCTGGGCTGCCACTTGGCCTCATTTGTCTTTTTGCCCGTTAAACTTGGAAATCGTCTCACCCAGGGACGATTTCAGAAATCATCCCTGGGTGAGACGATTTCAAGTTAGCAATCGTCCCTGGGTGAGACGATTTTAGAAATCGTCCCTGGGTGAGACGATTTAAATTTAGCAATCGTCCCTGGGTGAGACGATTACTAGGCAAAGTGTCTAAGTGTGCCAAATTGCATCTTGACCTCACAAACTTGCTATGAAAGTGGTTAAGCCCACTTTTTGACCTCTGAGGGCTGACCTGGGGGCTATGTTTGTTAAAGTGATCAGTGTTTGCAGTCACATAATCGGATTGGTGTTGTTTTGGTGTCTACAGATTGATATACCCCTTTGACTTGATTGACGATTAACAGGGAATCGCCAAAGATGTTCAATCTTTTGATGTTCATGGCGATTGTTGTCTGAAGACCTAGGAGCAAGGCTTCATATTCTGCATTGTTGTTGGTGCATTGGAAGTTTAATTTAAATGACAGGGGCATTGGAGCGCCTTGCGGTGTGAAGAATACAATTCTTGTGCCACCACCTTGCTCGCATTTAGAACCATCAAAAAATAAGGTTATGTCGGCCTAGGACTCAGGCTCATCAGAATCTGGCGATTCTGAGACATGGAAGACCGCATCATCGGGTAGTTCTATGACCAGAGGCTGATCGTCTTCAATAGGAGCTTCTGCTAGTTGATCGGCTATGACTTGTCCTTTTATAGATTTTTGCCCAATAAAATCTATGTCAAATTTCGTCAACAACATGATCCATTTCGTCGTGCGACTACTATGATAAGTATGACCCATCATGTATCGCAATGGATTCTCCTTAGACACAACATACGTAGTGTTGCTCAGCATGTAGTGGAATAGCCTCTTGGTAGCAAACACCACTGCCAAGCCGAGTTTCTCAACGTATGCATAGTTAAGTTCGTAATCGACCGCTGTGCGGCTAAGATAGTAAGTAGCCTGTTATTTTTGAAGTTCATTCTTCTGGGCTAGCATTGCGCCCAGTGCCACCTTAGTAGCTGAGATGTATAAGTAGAATGGCACACCTGGTCTAGGTGGTGCCAATACTGGCGGCGAAGCCAAGTATTGTTTGATTTCGTCAAAGGTCGACTGGCACTCGTCATCCCAATGAAATGTGACCCCCTTGTGCAATAATTTGTTCATTGGTCGGCATTTGTCATATAATTGCGCTATGAAGCGTTTAATCGACACGACCTTTCCTTGCAGACTTCTGAGCTGCTTGATAGTGGTTGGGGGAGCCATTTCAAGGATTGCCTTGACTTTTTTTGGGTCCACTTCGATGCCTCTCTTTGAGACTATAAAACCAAAGAGTTTTCTAGATGTGACGTCGAACACGCACTTCTTGGGATTCAGTCTGACCTTATGCTCTATGAGGCGATCGAGAATCTTACTTAAGTCACCGAGATGATCTGAGCGCAAGAGAGACTTAGCTAACAAATCATCCATGTAATCTTCCAAAGTTTTGTGCATGTAATCGTGGAAGATATATGTCATAGCACGTTGGTATGTAGCGCCAGCGTTTTTAAGGTCAAAATGCATGACCTTATAGCAAAATGTCCCCTAAGGCGTTGTGAAAGCCGTTTTGAGTTGGTCTTCAGGATTGATACGAATTTGATTGTATCCTGAGAAACCGTCCATTAGGGAGAGCATTTCGTGACCTTCTGTAGCATCTACCAATGCGTCGATGCTTGGCAAGGGGAAATCATCCTTAGGAATCGCTTTGTTTAGGTCTCGAAAGTCAGTGCATATGCGAATCCTCCCGTAGGGCTTCTTGACGGGAACCATGTTGGTCAACAATGGCGGATAATCCATGCAGATGACAAATTGTGCATCCAACAACTTTTGCAATTCGTCTTTGACCATCAAGGCCACTGTTGGGTGCATCTTTCTTAGTTTTTTCTTTACAGGCTTGATTTTCGAATCAAGTGTTAAATTGTGCATGACTAGTTGTGGGTCTAGCCCTGGCATATCTTTGTACGACCATGCAAAAACTTCCTTCTTCTCTTTGAGAAGGGCAATATATTCGGCTTGCTCTTCGAGGGAAAGACTTACCCCCAACCTGATAATCTGTGGATTCTTTGAATCTGTGCCGATGTCTACGTCAGTCGTCTCCTCGACTGACATGTGAGATCCATCCTCCAACTGATGTGGAGTTGGGATTAAATGGATATCATCAGCTGAGTTAAGATCTGCGTTTGGAACCTCGGGTTCCTCTTCAGCTTGAAAAATATCCTGAGTTGTCCTTGGGGTAAAATGAAGCATTTCACCGAAAGGCTAGTACTCTGATGGTGACAATGGTGAATTGACGCGATCCCAGTCAATGGCATCCATGTCTAGATGCAATGACCGTGATGGATCGATCGGATTGCGGATGGGTGCGGTCAAATCAATGGAGATCATGTGGATGGAATGAATTTGGTCTCCAGAACCGCGGGTGTGATAACTTGTTTCTTCTAGATGCTCCCTATACTCTGGATCTGGCTCTACAGGAACGGGCATGAATGGATCCTCTCTAGGTGCAAATTCATCTCTATGTGTGAAAAGGAAGGCGGGGTCTTCCCTTGGCACTACTGTCATGATGGGATCTTGAGGTGGACGATGCTCATCTTGAATTTGGAGCCATAGGTCCAACACTTGGTCCCACCTCGTTGGGTATACATGCCATTCATGCCCCAGTAGTATGCCCATTTGTCCCATTAGATCTTCATGAGTTAGAGCGTGATGATGTCATCGCGCATGTCTGAGATAGTCCATTCCAGTTTCATATTCTGAATCGCTTTCATAGATCCAAAATTGTTCATTCTCTTTAGCATCTGTTGCTTGCGACATTGAGGACTCTTCCTGTTCCAGTGAATTAATCTGGTCCCATTGCGGTTGTTCCACTCTTAGTGGAGGGACCTGATTCTCTTGAGACCGTGTTATTTCGTCTCGGAACCTCTAAGGGGAATAGTTTCAAAAAGATGTCTGGCAGCCGTTGATGTTCTCTTTAAGGATTAATCTCCCGAACTTTCGCGTCTCTCTAGCAAAGAAGAGGGATTATCTATTCATCGCCAGGGGTGTTTGTTGACCATGGGAGGTAATCTCCCAATGTGTATTTTGTATTCGGATTGGCATAAGGACCCAATGCCAATCCCCCCTTGTTGCCTATTTCTAGGCCTTGCATATTTTCAACCAAGATGTCTAATGGCAGGGGATGGTTGAACCCTACCCCTGACTTGTCATATGGCATTTGATATCTTGGTTGGCAAAGGATCCGCATCCCTTGCTCATATCTGTCGAGCCCGTATCCATGCCAATTACATTGGCTGAGATATTTTAGGGCAAATTCTAGGTTTGAAAGATAATTGATGTTTTCAACAAAATGCTCTTCGTCTGTTTCCTTTTGTTGGCATGGTTCAAGACCATGATCAAAGCCCCCATACACAAAATTTGTCTGGTTTGGTGGGTAGCCTAGAGGGACGATTGTTCCAATGGGAAGGCGAGGTCTTCCCATGTCTTGTACTGACTCCAATGTGGGGGTTGCCACAACATTTTGCACTAAGTATTCCCCCAGGCCTGTACTGGCCATTTCAACAGATGATTGTTGATGATTGGGTGGGAGGAAACGGTAGTCCTTCCTGAGTCCATTCCATGTTTGGTGGTTCAGGAATCTTGGTTTCCGTTGCGTTGGGCGCTTCCTCTATTGTTATTGTTGAAATTGTGGGCAACCTTTCTTCTAAGGGCTTAACCTCTTCCATGATTTGTTTTCCCTTGTCCTTCTGTTGGGCCATGATAGGTGGCGTTGATGATGAAGGAGCAGGTGATGAAGTCTCACCTGGCTGGGATTTTGTCTTGTTGGCCACCAATGGTGCCTGCGGTATTGGACCATTTTTAGATGGATTTAATTGGAAATCCAAATGTGTTGAAGGGAGGGTCGATTGAGGTATGAATTGTACCGCATTGCAATACTTGAAGGGCTCTAAGTCCATTGGGACTACATGTATTTCCCCTTCATAAGCATACTTTAAGCATTGGTGGGCGATCGAAGGGACACACTTCATGTCCCTGATCCAAGGCTGCCCTAGCAAGATATTATAAGCCATTTCACCTTCCAAACACATGGCACAGTGTAGGTATTGACTTTTGTCCTACCTGGACTGGCAGAATGACTGTGCCGACTGTCGAGCATATTGCATCATTAAAAGCTTGCAGTGTGTACGTGGAGGCTGTGATGTGAGAGGTTGGCAGCTTCAAATGCTTTAAGGCTACAGTGGTTATGATGTTACTGGACGAGCCAGTATCTATCAGCACTCTCTTGTACGAAATCTCGTTGACCCACACGATAACGTGCAGGGGTGGATCTACCATGTCATTTGATATCGTTTTGACCTCATCTTCTTTGAATGTGATGACCGGCTCCGTACATTGTTTCACATGTCCCACGAAGGCGTTGAAAGAATTTGCCTCGTGGGGTTGTAATTCAATGGCTTTTAAAATGTCCATAAGAGCTTCTCTATGGGGATCTGATTGTTGAATAAGCTCGTAGATGGATAGCCTAGCCGACATGGTCCACAAACTCTGCGTGAGTTTGGTTCGTATCGTGACCTCAGGTCTAGGCGGAGGTAACTGCGTTGGGCATTGTTGAGGATGCGATGTTGCTAGAACTTCCTTCGTAGCTACCTCAGGGGCAGCTACCGAGTACCTTCTGTTCCTTGTTACTATGCTAATCATTCCCACAAATCCCTATGTGGGAAGATCTTGTCGCACCTCGTTAATCTGGAGTGGTTTTGTTTGTGCCTCGTGGGCTGGCAAGGGGTCCTTGAATACCCCCATTTGTTGGTTGTTTGGTGCGATGGGGTTGTCCACAACCAATGTTCTATTGTCGATCAAATCCTGGACTAGGTCTTTGAATTTCTAGCACCCATTCAAGTCATGTCCTCTACGCCTATGGAATCTACAATACAATTCCTCTTTATACCCCCTAGGCTTGGGAATGTTAGGGTCTATAATTTGGATTTTCGGCAGAGTGACTAAATTTGCCGCTGACAAGCGGTCAAATAAGGAGTCCCTAGACTTCGCATATGGGGTGAAATTTTGCCTAGGGTGACGCGGGTAATTCTGCTCTTGTCTTCTATTATCTCTTTCATAAGCAGGAGGCACTGCCTGGTAGTTAGCCTTTTGAGGCTGCATTTCTTGCATAGGCGCGGGAACATTTATCGCAACTTGGTTGACTGCAACGTGTTGTGGTTGCGTTGTCCCAGTTTTAGTGGTTTTATTCCACTCTTTCTTCTTAGGCTTGGCAATTGCGCCTTCGCCTATCTTAATCTCTTCTATGACTCTGGCTTGCGCCAAAGCTTCTTCTAAGTTGTCGTATTATCGCAGTAACAATAGACTAGAGATTGATTTTAAGCAACTTTTTGCGAACATCTGTGTGAGATCAGACATAGGAGGACGGTAGGGTAACCTAGAAAGCAAAGCTCTCCATTGATTCCCGTACGCTGCCATTTTTTCCTCTTCAAATTGCTTGAGGCTTGCTAAATCACTTAGTGATGCCTTCTTCCTTGTGTTGAAGGCAAAGCGTTCAAGAAACGCGTCTACTAATTGATCTAAATTGCTTATGCTATGTTTGGGCAGTTGTGTGAACCAATCCGAGGCAGGGCCTATGAATGTGGTTATGAATGTTCTAAGCAACAATGCATCATTATCTTGGATGCCAAAGCATTGGCTTAGAAATCGTGTAATGTGTTCCTGTGCGTCCTCTTCACCTTTAAAAACTGCCAATTGAGGCAACTTGAAGTGTTCGGGGTAAAGAGGTGTAGGCACTGAGGGATGCATCGGATTACTATGGAGTAGACGTAATGTGGGTTTTTGATGCCCAGCAGCTTTTGTCTCCACAGACTCCAAACGCTCCAATAGCACTTGGTATGCATCGAAAGATTTTATTTCTTCCTCTCTTGTTCGCTCTTGTTGCAAGTTACGGTAAACTGGAGGCCTATGGAGGGGTGGCCGAATGGCATCCTTCCTGCCTTGATGGGGAGTTTCAACATATTCCTCTTTTGGTTCATACTCCTCGTAAAATTCTTGAGGAGTCTCTGGGCGAAACGTATGACCCTGATCAAGCTCTTGCTGAAGGTACCCATCATTATTTTGGGGAGTTGCCTCCCTCTCGAATCTATGAGGTCTTGGAGGCAGAGCTTGACAAGGTCATGGAGACCTGTCCTGCACCAACGGATTACGCCTCTCATACTGTTTAGCTCTTTGGATGTGAGGGGTTGGCCCCCTCTCAGGTATTTCATAGCATAACTCATCCGCTTCGCGTTGCATGCGCTCTCTATCCAAGCGGTGTCGATACTCTATCTCCTGATGAATTTGTTTAAGCCGCATGATTTGGGCTTGACGGGCGGTATATCTGGTGACAGCTGGGTCAATTTGGTCTACCCTATTTTTCTCAGGAGGTTCGAATGTTTCTTCTATGTGTTTACCTTGAGTTTGCTGGTCTAATGTTTCAATGGGTCACTTCCCTCTGTCGAGGTAAGCGGTATGTGCTCGAGGTTCTGGCCTCAAGGTGTGATCATGATATCCTATTGGTGCGGAAATGCAAGGTTCCCACATTGTTTGTTGCCCTCGAGGAATGTGATGGCTTTCCTCGTACTCCCTTTCATGGGTGTAAAGGGGGTGGGCGGAGTTAGGTCGCCCTATGTAAGGAGCCCTGCGCTCCGGATTTGGTCTCTCTGTTCTGATGATAGGTAAAGAAGGGATGCCATATCCATGTTGCCCCTCCAAATGGACGGTGTGCCTATCTAGTGCTTCATCGCGCGGTGGCCACTCATGCCTAACTTCAAGAGGTGATTCTCTATTTATGTCAAGGTCTACATGTAAGGCATCTTCCCGAAAGGGGCTGCTTTGAATAGGCATACCCCACCGAGGATTCTGAATTGGATTCTTTTGTAGGTTAGACCTATAAGGCGGTATGACCAAATCCTCGGGATCGAAGTGAAGGCGACTTTTGCCCGCTTTTGTGTACCTTCCGGAGCTTCCGCCCTTGATTGGGCTTGACTGCGGGTGTACACCATTGCGGTGCTTCTATGCTATCTAAATAAGTTTTTATCTCGTTTATGATTTTTTTTTTGTCTACACTAAGAAGAATTAAGCACACACATTCACAAAACCGTGATTATCTCTTTTAAGGATTATTGGTGTGCCCTAAACTGGTTTAGTGCATTTTGGTGTTTTGTTTTGTTTTTGTAGGTTTTGAAGATCGTTTAAATGCATTATGATGGCTCATATAACTCCCAAAACGGTAGCCCCTTCAATATACCAACTAGGCCGATATACCAACCTCTCTATATACCCGCCCTTATGAGAGGGAGACTATAGGTACGTGAGAGCAGAAGGTACGTGGTACGTAGGCGGTACGAAAGGGGTATTGTCCTGTTAATGGCACCTACCATAGAAAACTTATCCTCGCATGCATGGGAATCACCCCAGCGACACTCAATCTGTCTTCGTCAGGATTTACGCCTAACAACAGTTGACAATCGGGAAATGGATGCAAAGCTAATCCAAGGTGGTGATGAACCCACCGTTGGTCTTGCTCAAGGGCTGGGGTCTTACGACCAGCTCCTTGGTTTAAAATTGTTGCGTGGAGTGTGTGAGATTCATTTTATTTAGCAAAAATTGAAACAAGCATAAATGACTTTTCCTATGCAATGCAGGATAAAAATGAAAACAGTCAAAGAAACAGAAACCGAAACAAAAATTTTAACAGAGATTATAAAAATCCCTACCTCTTCTCTGCCTGCTCCAGTTGCTTCTAAATTTCTGCTCTGAAAATTTGCAGGCAGGAATTCATCCCTCTGGGAGACGAATTACAGAACAGAATTCGTCCCTCCCAGAGACGAATTTGAATTCATCCCAGGGTCAGACGAATTTCAGAATAGAATTCGTCCCTGCTAGAGACGAATAGCAGTCTGCAACAAAAAAATGTACCTATCAAGCACAAACACAAAACTTTGATCAGTTTTTTGTGATTTTAAAAATATGGGACAGGTCCCACCATGATCGCCACTGAAAGCACGAGATTTCGGGAAGAGGGAGCACTAATTATGCAACATAAGACGAAATGTAACGCTTTAATCCTATGCACAAAAATGAAGAAAGGAGACAATTTGAAAATGAAAGAAAAGATGTAAAGAAATCACAGCCCTCTTTATTCAAATATCTTATCCTCGGTTACATAGACGTATCCTCCCTTTTTTGGGGCTAGGAGCGTTAAATTCGTATTTGTTACAATATGTGACTCAGTCTTCCTCTTTTTGCGTGCCCACATTTGAATGGACGGGCCAAGACGATGCCGCCGCTTACGCTGATGAGTCCTTATCTTTGCTGCTCCTCCTGCGAACAAAGAAACAACGAATATGTTAGTAGCACCTGCTGCAAGTGAAAAGTGTTCGTTCTTCTAAAATCATCAAAAGATGCATGCAAACATTTATCTAAAACAGTAAACAAAATGATTCTAAACAACTGAAAACTTGACGAGAAGACGGGAAAATGTTACCGAAGGCCATTGCCACTGAGACAGCTGGCCAATCTGCCTTCAACTGGAATTTGTCCCTGGGTGGGATGATTTTTTACTACAATTCATCCCTGGGTGGGACGAATTCTTCTGTGTTAGTGGAAATCATCCCTGGGTAGGATGATTTCTGACTGTAAATCGTCCCTGGGTGGGACGATTTATTCTGTGTTGAAGAAACCGACCTGCTGCTGCTCCAATGTTGATTCCTGAGACCTGCAAAACGCCTGCAAACAAGGGGGTTATGTGATTGGGGCCATTTTGGGACGACCCAGATGGTCGGATTCTCCCAATTTGGCCTCTACCATCGGGAATTTGATCTCGCCACCTGCAAGTCAGTGAAACAACAAAGCAACACAAAACATACTAGAATCTGACCAAAAGTTACAAAATTGCAGCTATGAGTTAACCAAACATGATAACACAAAATGCAACCTAAAAAAGTAATCTAGAATGCTCTAAAACTTAGAAAGTGCGGGGGTGCCCAAGTGGGCCTCCCACCGTTGGCACTTGATTCCGACGCCAATCCACTAGGGATGGGCCCAAAACCTCTTAGGATTGGGGGGTCAGCAAATTGGTTGGTTCAGGTGTCCATGTGTTGGATTTAGGTCCGATTCAAGCTTCCAAAAGCCACCCAACAACCTCCCTTGCAAAAGAGATTGGTGGATGTGGGAAGGTGAACCAAAAGGGATGCAAGTGGGTCTTCAACTTGGCAGCACTTCGTTGCTTGAAAACTCCTTCAACCTATCTATATTGGGTGAGAAAAGTCCCACATTTTATAGACCCATGGGGTCTCTTTTGGGAGGGAAGCACAAATGCCATGTGTTGGTCATAGGCGCCATGTGGTAGTCTTGTCTTCCCATGAGGGAGGGGAGTCCTCCGTTGACTTGGGCTTTGATAAATGCCTTTTGTGACAGTCCTCAAATGGCCTATTTGTCCACTCACACACGCGTGCGAGGCAGGAGTCATCAACTGACTGTTCTGGGCTGCCACTTGGCCTCATTTGTCTTTTTGTCCGTTAAACTTGGAAATCGTCTCACCCAGGTACGATTTCAGAAATTGTCCCTGGGTGAGACGATTTCAAGTTAGCAATCATCCCTGGGTGAGACGATTTTAGAAATCATCCCTGGGTGATACGATTTAAATTTAGCAATCGTCCCTGGGTGAGACGATTACTAGGCAAAGTGTCTAAGTGTGCCAAATTGCATCTTGACCTCACAAAATTGCTATGAAAGTGGTTAAGCCCACTGTTTGACCTCTGAGGGCTGCCCTAGGGGCTGTGTTTGTCAAAGCGATCAGTGTTTGCAGTCACATAATCGGATTGGTGCTATTTTGGTGTCTACAGATCCATTCCAAGGAAAACCAACTGAGTACCGTCCTGGAGTTAGAAAAGCGCTCCACTTCAAAGAAAAAATTACCCAATATAGAATGAAGAGGAAAGCAATGCAATAGAGCCTAGATGTCCCTAACAAGGAAAAAGGAGGAACAAGTGTCAAATTCAACCACCACCTCCGCTCAAGCTTGGGAAGACCACCATCCTCATCGATTTGGAAAGTACCAATGTTCACCATCGACCATGAAACTCCATTTCAAAAAGGGATTGACATTTACATAACCTCAAAACCATGATCACGAACATTCCAAATGTCAGCACCCCAATTCCAAGAGTCAAAAAATGCCTAATCAGAGATCTCAAAAAAGGGGACACATAACTCCATCTGACATGGGCATCCCAAAGAAACGTTCTAATACCGAAGCTCCCCCTATCAACCCATTTAATTAAAGCTATAATATCTTATATATATTGTAGCAAGAAAAAAAAAAGTGTTTCATTCCCTTTCCTTTTTGGCTTTTTCTTCGTCGGAAAAAAAAAAATAAAGAGAATTGTAAAACTTAAAAAAAAAACATTTTTTGGGGGGTTTATAGGTGCCTTTTACACCTATACTAAGTTCAAGGGGGTGTCATTGCATCACTTTTTACCTTCATTTGCCTTCTTTACTTTCATTCTTAAGTTGGTAATATTAATTTTTGTTTATATATCTTGCTTAATATTAAAAAGGTGTTGATTAAATCTTCAATCCTTAATTAAAGAAATTACTAAAATATTTTTTTACTATTTCTTTATTTGATTAAGCTAAATTTTATACTAAAAACTTAAATTTTCTATTTTCCAAATGTCTTTAATAGTTTATAGAGATATTTTAGTGAATAAAAAAAATTTCCTTTCAAAATAGTCTCTATATTAATTAACTTTTTTGGAATCAATTTGTTACATATAGTTAGTTTAAATGAAATAAAAGAGTATTCAATCCAATTCTTACATAATCAACAATAAATACAATATATATATTATTTCTTTATTATTTCATTAAGCAATTAAAAATATTTATGTGTTCAATTTATTATTGTTGGCAAAGAGTATTTTTTAATTATCTCTATAAAAGCATTATTTCTCATTTTAAAATTCCTAAGGAGAACAAATAATTCATATCACCACTCACCTTATTGTACTTACTATTTAACTTATAGTTTCCTTCAAGTAAGGGCAAGTTATTTGGTAACCAATACAGGCTTGGTTGATATTCACCTATGTTCAAGGTATCATATCTAATCAAATACTTATAGTTTCCCTCTAGTCATGGCAGGTATTTGAGAAGAAAATATATATAGGCCTAGCATATTTGTTCTTGTAACCATTATTAATATCAAATTCACTCAAAATACTTATATTTTCCCTCTCGTTAGGGTGGATATTTATTTAGTTATTTGGTTTTTCCTAAAATATTTAGCATATTTATCTCATTAACCTTATTAAATATCAAATAACCTCAAAATTACTTATAGTTTCACTCTCGTTAGGACGGGTATTTTTGAGCAATTTGGTATTTTTTACAGGATTTTTTTGACTAATATCCATTGCATTCTATAAATTAAAGTTAAAGGGGGGACCTCTGGGTTAACTTCAAAATGAATTCAATGAATACAATTGATCCTCTCACTCCTCACAACTTGCATACATGGAAACCCAAAATTGTAAATCTCATATCTTAGAAAGGGCTCACACACCTATTAGAATAAAAGAAACCTGAGTTCAAAAAATAATATGAAATATTTTATCACAAAGGAAAAATGTATGAAACAATGGGTATTATAAGCTCTAATGTGCATGAAATTTTATGGTTTCACATTGCAGATTGTAAAACTCCTTATGAAAGTTAGGAGAAACTAAATACCTTGTTTGGAAAAGTAGATCAAATAAGATCAATGCAACTAGAAGTAGAATTAATAACTCTATCTCCTGAGGACTTCAACAATATTGTTGACTTCCTCATCAAATTCAAAGAGGTCCTCACTCAATACAAAGGCAATGGGAAGACTAAGACTAAAGAATAATGCATTTATCTAATCCTTTCTAAAATAAATGGTGTATTTCAAATATTTGCTACCACCTTTCTATCTACAAAATATGTTGTTGGTGCAACCTTTAAAATACCCTCTTTAGAAGAGTTTTGTGATAGACTAACTAGGGAAGAAACAAAACTTGAAATATATGAAATATCTTCTTATTCATCTCCCTCAAAAGCCTCAGTAGCCTCCACCTCTTCTAAAGAAAAAATTAAAAAGAAGGAAAAGAATCCCATAACTTGTACTCACTACAAAAAGAATGGTCACTTTGTAAACAAATGCTGGAAAATATTACAACTAGAGGTAGCTATGAAGGATCAAAATATAGACAATAAAAATCAAATAGGAAAAGCCCTTAATGTTCAAGTTAAAACCTCCAATTATTCTTCTAATCACTGGGTCCTATATTCTGGAGCAACTCATAACATGACTACTTCATATGAGTCATTCTATTTTATCTCCTCAAGTTCAAACCATAGCATAGAATTTGGTGACTCTTCATTCATCTGAATGAAAGGAAAGGGTGATATAACCATGTAAGGTGGCTCTATCAATGATGTTCTCTATGTTCCAAACATTACCATAAATCTCCTCTCCATCTATCATATTTGTACTTCTTGAAAGGGGAAAATTATTCTCTTCTCTCCAACAAAGTTTAGATAAGAGACTTTCAAGATCTCCATTCTCTCATAGCCAAAGAAGGTATTGATCACAACACTCACATATTTCATTTCAAATGATTCAAAAATATAGAAGGGGCCTCCTATTTTGTGGCTCATGGAGATCTTGAAAGCAAAATTTGGCATGAAAGGTTTGGGCATCTCGTTTACAAATACCTAAAAGAATTGAGCACCCATGAAATGGTAAAAATTTTACATAAAGCCTCTTCTATTTATGGATTTTATCCTGGATGTGCTCTTGGAAATCAACATCAAGATCCTTTCCACCCAAGTAGTTCTCTAAAAACTTCATCTCCTCTAGAATTAATCTATAGTGACTTGATGTCTTTTCCAGAACCTTCTTTCAAAGGAGCAAAATATGGTCTAACATTTATTGATAACTTTTCTAGAAGAACTTAGGTCTACTTCCTAAAATATAAAAGTGATGTTCTATCCCACTTAAAAATCCTCAAAGCCTTAGTTGAAAATCAATCCTCTTGCAATATCAAGCAAATTCACACTAAAAATGGGGGGAATACTACAGTACCGAGTTCTCCATATTTCTATAGAATCATGGCATCATTCATCAACATTTTGTCTCCCATAATCCTCAATAAAATGGCATTGCAGAAAGTAAAAACTGAACATTAAATGACATGGCAAATTGTATGCTCCATTCAAGAGATCTTACAATTTTTTTTTGGGCAAAAGCTATTAATTCTGCCAATTATATTTAAAACCACACACCTCATAAAGCTCTTGATCATTTGAATCTTAAAGAAGCATGGACTGGTTCAAAACTAGATTTTTCCTTAATCAATATTTTTGGGTGTATTGCTTGGGCACACATACCAAAGAAGAAAAGGAATGCTCTAGATAAGAAAAGAAGAAAGTTCATCTTTGTTGGTTATTGTGAGGAAATGAAAGCATACAGGCTCCTTGATCCCTCAAATCATTAGGTATTTTTCATAGGAATGTCCAATTTGATGAAACATTCCCTAATAAAGATCCTCAACTCTCCTCTTACTCCATTGAGCCTTCTCCTATAATTGAACCTCAATATTATGAAGAACTAAATCTAGAGGTTAATTTAGAGATTGATAATCAATATGAGGAACCTATAACTCCAACTCAATATATTTCCACTCCTTCTACTCCTTCCACTATACCAAAATGGGCCTACACCATTATTAAAAAAGCTACTCCTTACATCCAAAATATTCCATCATCTAGATCAACCAACTCCATAGGTACTGGTCTTGTTTGTCAGTCCATTTCCTCTGATCCTCGGCCCTTCAAAGAAGCAACTAGTATTAAATAATGGGATGATTTCATGGAAAATGAATTCTCTTCCTTAATAAAAAACAAAACTTGGGATTTAGTTCCCTTGCCTAAAGGAATGAAATTAGTTTGTTGTAAATGGATTTACAGAATAAAGTATGGTCGTAACGGAGAAATTGACAAACTCACCTAGTAGCCAAAGTTTTCTCTCAAATTGACGGAATTGATTATGTCAAAACCTTTGCTCTAGTTGCTAAAATGGATTTTGTAAGATTGGTTCTTGCTCTAGATGCTTCCCAAAAGTGGCCTATATTTCAAATGGATGTAAAAAGTGCTTTCTTACATGGGGATTTAAATAAAGAGATATACATGGAATGACCTGATGGTTTCAATCAAGACTCCTCTCTTGTTTGTAGGTTAAAAAAGTCTCTCTATGGCCTCAAACAAGATCCTAGAGCTTGGTATGAAAATATGGACTCATTTCTTCTTTTCGTAGGTTATTATCATTGTGAGTTTGATAACACATGCTACATTTGGAGAGATGAAAGAAAAATCACCATTCTTATTTTATATGTTGATGATATTATAATCACTGGTAGTACCTTCAATCACATTCAAACTATAAAAGACTCCCTCTCTGAAAAATTTGATATGACTGATCTAGGTTTAGCTCATTACTTCCTTGGAATCCAATTAAATTAAACAAATACAGGTATTTCATTGTGTCAATAAAAATACACTCTAGATATTATTCAGAGGTTTAAATGTTAGATTGCAAACCTTCTCCTACACATTTTCAATTTGGCATAAATCTAAGTACTTCCTATGCATCCCATCTATGTGATGCAACTCTATACCATCAACTTGTAGGGAGTATGTTATACCTTAATCATACTCATCCAGATATCTCATATGTTGTTGGCCTCATATCTAGATTCTTCCATCAATCTCACTTCAGTCATTGGCAAGTAGCAAAGAGAATCCTATGCTACTTGCAAGGAACTACTCAATTGGGCTCTTATATAAGGGAAAATCCATGGATATCATTGGTTACATAGATTCATATTGGGCAGTTTCAATAGAAGACATATGTTCAACTTCTGGCTATGTCTTTTGTCTTGGTTCTTTGCAAATAACCTGGTTATGCAAAAAACAATAAATAGTAGCTTTATCAGGTGTCAGGTGAACTCCCAGTGGTGTCTTCATCAGACTTGATGAGTTGCTGTAATACAATGACTCTCAATGATCAACTTTACTATTTATACAAAGTTGATCACTAGAATAAATCAATCAGTTCTATTTTATTTCTTAAAATATTATAATGCTTTGTAGTTCTACTATTGGGAATTCTAACAGATCATAAATCTAATTTTGATAAGTAAGGGCTAACACTAGGTCAAATAACCTTTGCTATTAATAATTATTGCACCAATTGTTTGATTTTTATTTTCTATAGATAAGGATATATATTTGGGGGTTGATGCCCAGGAAGAAGTTGAATTGCATGATCATGACTATGATGAGGGGGAAACCCTTTTGGTTCATTAAATACTCGAGAATGGCATGTTAAAATTTGTTGTAATTTGGGTACCTTTTTTTGTTTCTCATTGGTGGGTTGGATGGAAAATAATTGTGCAATCATACCCTTGCCTACCTTGAGAATAATTTTTTTTCATTCTATGAGGACATACTATTTGGGAAGGGCCTAATTGTAATCCTTTAATAGTATATGTTTGATCTTTTATTGTGAATTTCATCCATAATTCCTCAAAATCCCATTGAATTATTCCGAGTGTTCATAACCATTGCACTCCTAAGACAATATCACATCCTCCTAATGGAAGTGCATACATGTCACTTTTCATATTGTAATCACCCATGATGAGTTTAATATTTTGACACTTCCCTTTGCATGTGATCCTTCCTCCATTGCCAATCATGACCTCAAAACTATTATAAGGTTGTATAAAGTAGTTAGCTTGTTTGGCCACCCTTGGATCGATGAAATTATGTGTGCTACCAAAGTCAATAAGCATAATGAGGTATTATTTTTTGAAGTACCCTTTGACTTTCATTATTTGTGGAGATGAAAAACCAACAATGACATTAAAAGAGATTTCTGGTGTATCTTTAGTACTATCCTCAAGTATCCATAACCACTTATACCTCGATATTATTCTCTTTTTTTGAACTAAAAGGATTAGTTGTATCCATAATATATAGTTTTGGTGTAATACATTTATGATTGGGTACAAATTTCTCATCACAATGATAATGGAGACCTTTTTCTCTTATTTCTTTCATTTCCTCAAATCTAATACGTTTAATGGTAAGGTTCAGTTAATTCTTGGGGTGGTGTAAGTATTTTATGATTTCTCCATAGGCGGTTTTCCTAGTCGACATTGGGTATTGAATTTATCTTCTACCAATTTGGCCAATCCAATGGTCTGCATCATGGTAGTGGGATTGAACATTTGTACTTCTAATCAAATTTCTTCCTTCAAGCCACTGATGAAACAACTTTAAAAGAATGAGGCATCTAACCCTGATGTGCGATTGGCCAATTTATGAAATTGAGTTTGGTATTCTTGTACCGAAGTGGTTTGATAGATCTTGGTAAGGGCTCCCATGAAATATTCAAATTACTAGGACCAAATCGTAGTACTAGATTTTTTGTAAAGTCCAGCCAGGTAGAAGTACCATTATTTTTCTTATACCACTGGTACCATTGGGTGGCATCATTTTCAAGGTGGAAAGATGCAATACAAACATTTTGTGCCTTAGGGATCTAGTAGAGGGAGAAGTATTGGTCTACCCGATAAATCCAGTTAGTGGAGTGACCTCCTTAAAATTTGAGAAAATCCAATTCAATAGTTCTGGGAAGGATGGAAGTTTGTGGCCTCCAAGTGGTGTCTGGAGTGTTGGTCCTCTGGTGGTTTGGCCAACTTGAACTAGTGTCATATTTTGATGTAGTGTATCAACAAAATGATTGTAAATATCTATTTTCAAGTCCATTATTGTCATTCTTTGCTCACTTCCTGCATCATTTTTAGATTATCTTGAGTAATTTGGTCCTTTCATTGGCAAAAATCCTAGTGAAATTTTTTGAGAGTAAGGTCTTGTAATCTCCGTTCTTCGGCTATTCGATGAATTTACAAAATTCAAGCCTTCTTTGACGAATTTAATTAGGTTTTGAAAAGATTTTGCATAAAAATATGTAATTTTGTCAAAAAAAAATTAATTTATTTTTTTGGCTAAAATTTTGTTTAACAACTTTTATTTTGAATTTGAGCCTTCCAACGGTCAATTTTTTTAAATCCCCAATGGTAAGAAGGACCGTGTTCATTTTTGCCATATGCATACAATGACTGCAAATGTGCTGAAACAAAAAGGAGAGATAATCAGATCAAGCAAAGGAGAGATCGACGGAGCTAGGCCTGACAAATATGGCTCCTCAATTTATAGACACGGTAATTTGTTTGCGTAATAAGGTGATCACTTTTGATTACATGCCAATAGTGACAAAATTATGTGGTTGAACCACCGTGACGCAAATGCTTCGGCCATGAAATAGGACTGGATTAGATACGTGCAGCTTTTTTACAGCTCTGATGTAAAGAACATGAGGCATGAGACATTTTTTTTGTGCCAATTCAATGGCATCTATACTAAGAAATTTGTTACGAACCCCATTTTTTTTTTCAAATAAATAAATGCAACATGCTGTGAAATATGTACCTATTATGTAATATCCATCAACTAGAGAATAGTGTAAACAAAAAACAACCCCTCTCCAAAACTGCAGTATTTTTCGTTGTATTTATTATTATAGGACTTTTATGGTTTTTAATATCGAAACATTCATCAACTTGAAAAACAGACGAATTACCCGGGCTTTTAAAAAGGAAATGAATAGAATGGCGTGCTGAAGCGTAGCACTATATTTAAACAGATTATTCGTTTCATAAAGAAAGAAAGCAAGTAGCCACCACATCCATCACATTCCTCGCTATGTAAAGATCTGTGAAATCATAGGAAAAATAATAATTCCTCCACTGTAAAGTAATTATGCCTCTCATTTAGCCTACAATGACTGCAAATGTGCTGAAACAGAGCACAGATCGGCGGAGCTAGGCCTTGCATTGATGGCTCTTCAATTTATAGACACGGTAATTAATTTGCGTAATAAGGTGATAATGTTTTATTAGATGACGATAGTGACAAACGTTAAGTGGTTGAACCACCATGACACGTATGCTTCTGCCATGAAATAGGATTGGCGTACATACGGGCAACTTTTTTACAGCTCTGATATCGAGAACATGAGCCATTTTCTTGTGCCAATTTATTGGCATCTATACTAAGAAATTTGATACGAAACTCTTCTGTTTTTTTAATTTCAAATAAATAAATGCAACATGCGTGCAATATGTGCCAAATATTTTTGACTTTCTTGTTAGGGTGTAACATCGATCAATGTAATTGATACATACAAAGCATTTTGGATGCAAGAAAACACCAACAATAAGCATGCCTCTTGAAAGGTGCAATATTTTTCGTTGTATTTATTTTTTATTTTTTTGGTTTTTAACATCGAAATATCAATCAACTTAAAAACAGACGAATGATCAGGGTTTTAAAAAAGAAAACGAAAAGAATGGCGTGCTCAATAGTAGCACTATATTTAAATAAAATATTTGTTTCATAAAGAGAGAAATCGAGTAGCTACGACATCCCTGACAAATATTTCTTGCTGTGTAAAGGTCTGTGAAATCATAGCAAGAAAAATAATGCATGCATCTTAATCTAATTATGCCTCTCATATATTTACTTATTTATTTTTATAATAAAAACTTAAACATTTCCAAGATTTATTGACCATTAATCCATCTCTATTACACGGTCATTAACCTCTGAAAACCATCATTTTGATTTTACTTGCAGGCCAATCATTTTTCAACAAGACATACTTTCCACTATAGTGAGATACTGGAATGATAGAAGACATGAAATATGGGATAGATACATACTAAAAGTTACCATAGGGGATGGAGATCCTATGGAAGGAAAAGTCACTATGTCCTCACTATAATCTCACTATAATGGGGTTGACTATTTTAGTCTTCGATTAAGCACAATATTCATTAAGGTATGCTTTCTACTATAATTGGATACCGAATAATTAATTGGTTGGGATGATAGATATTTAAAAAAAAAAAAAATCTACTGTATAAAAATACAAAGGAAATGTTGCCTTGGTGTTCTAACCACAAACCATATAGGAGATGGTATGGGTTTAACTAAGGGAGTTTGCTTTATGACACTTAAATCAAGATATTCACATGAAAAAGACTTTAAAAATATCATGGTATCCCTTATTGGAAAGAGTAACACCATGGAAAAGAGAGGCAAATGAAGCATAAACAAAATCAACAATAACAAATGCAAGTTAAAATAGATAAAAAACACCAAGCAATGGTAACAATTGAAAAAAATCAAAATAAAGTAAAAATAATACTAAATAGGAGAATCAACTAGGATTATCAGTTTGAGGGGTATTCACAGCTAGATAAAGGAAGACACCCAAATTATAAAACAACAAGTCAAATCCAATAGAATACATTGAAAAATAAAAAATTGAGATCAACGGTTTAAGGGATAATCATAGTCATTAGAAGAGATAAAACAAAACACATAGAGATGTACCACGCTAAATAATGTATAGGATTGATGCTCACAAACAAACAGTTAAAGCAATCAAAGTGAAAAATAAATCACTAGAGAGTCAACTCATAAACTAAAAAAATATAAAGAGTATATAGATAGGACTAAAGGAGCTATAAATAAAAGTTCTTGATATACATAGAATTGGTGTATTTATCCAACTCAACTCCATCCATTATTTACAATTTCATTACCCTAGATCCAAAAAATATTTCACAACATATGGACTTAGCCATTTTCAATAAACTTGACCTTGCACTTCTTATGCACATTATCAAGCTTGAGGATAATATCCCAAACTTTGAAATCATGATGACACACTTTCTTATTATATTTCTTAGCAACATGAATTTTATAGACTCTATTATGCTTAAAATCATGTAGGTGCTTCTCATAAAGAGTAGTAAGTTTGGCAATACAAACCTCCCTATACTCTTGATGATACTGATCATGACCTAACAATTTTTTAGAGAAATACACAAAGAAGACAATTCAATTTCAACAAAAAAATAGCTTTAGTAACATTGACCAAATAAAAATGGGTTTTCCGTATGGATATTCAAATACTAGTGTAGTACGCTCACAATGTGGGACATAACATCAACTGTTTATCTTTCTTTGATTCTTTAACTATCATTTTCAAAATATTGACCAAAATTTTATTACTAGATTAACTTGACCATTTCCTTATGGATAGTAAGCCATAGTAAATGGATATAAACCCCGAATTAAAGATTAAACTCTTACATTATTTATTTTCAAAAGTAGCATTATAAAAAATGAGAGTAGATGGGACACCAAAATGACACACAATTTGATTAAAAATAAATTTATAGATAGTGATAACTATTTCATTTGTCAATGTGATAGCTTCTACCCAATTTATAAAATATTATGTGCTTGTGATAATAAATTTATGCCCATTTGATAACACTAGAGAAATAGGTCCAAAAAATTCAAGACACCAAGTGGAAAAATGCCAAGGAGACTTGATTGGATGAAGAACAATGTATCTAAATGATCTCTTACAAATATGAACTTTTTTCTTAGAATTATAAATAAATGAATAGGATTTATAATTGAGGAATCATAAAATGATGTCATACCAAGGATCATTAAAAATGATATGGGAATTAATAGCATTCATGTCAATTATATGCACATCCATTGAGCCATTAGTGATAGAAATAATATATTCATCATGAACTTTTATCATAAAATTAGTTTCTAAAGATGTTTTTATGTGGTATGAATTTACTAACTGAGGCAACCATTGAGTTAGACTCAAAAATATACCCCCTAAGATAATTCCTAATGGTAAAGGACTGAAAGGTATTGATCAAAGTAGTAGCCACATGTTCGTAAGGGATAAAATTGGAAGCTTTTACAACATACTCACCAATGACATGATGAAATTTTTTTTAAAAATAACCTAACCCTTTACACTCATATATTGAGCAATTAGGTGTTCTAAAATTACAACTTTATATTCAATAAAATTATTATTAATATGAAAATAATTCAAGTAGAATGCCATAGGAATAACTAGGCATGTTAGAGACTTGAGAAAGATATTGATTCCTACCCCAATATCATTCCTTGATCTATCAAAGTGAAATATCCAAGTATCAATATGGTCTTTGTTAGGCTCTTAGTAAGAGAAAGGTTAGTCAACGTTGGATTTAGATTTTTTTTCTTGATGTTTCTCAACAACCTTGCAAGAATACAAGGGGTCCTTTTCCTACTTAGTAAGTTCATATGAAGTAGACTCCTAAATAAGTCTAGAATAAATAAAGGAGATATACCAAAGTTATGAAAAGCACAAGATATAACTATTATATCCTGATCATGTAATACCTCTTTTAAGGGTTGGTAAATTGGATCATGACCTACAATCGACTAGTAATTAATTACCTGATATTTAATATTTTTTGTATAATAATAGGGAGATCAATTTATTTTATCATAGTGATCACATAAAAATTAAGAAACTAGGCAATATTTTTCCATGGGAGTGTACCAACATTTTATTGAAACCATGGTTCAACTAATATAGTACATGGCATGCTCATTGTTGTCATCTTGTTGAGTAACGATAGCTCCCAAGGGAACTTGAGTAGTAAAGGTGTACAATATGATTGACTTATCCTATTTGGATGGGAAAAGAGTTAGGGATCACAAAATAAAATTATTGAACCATAGAAAGGCCTTATTACAAATTTTATCCCACTTGAATTCAATATCTTTCTTAGGTAATTTATTCAATGGATAAGCTTTCAAAGCTAAATCATGGATAAATTGTTGAATAGTTTTAAGATTTCCTATGAAGGAACTAATATATTTAATAGTCTTAGGGGGAGGAATAACTTCAATTCCTTTTATATTATCTTGATCTACATATATAACCCTATGAGACACCATATATTCTAGTTTCTTATCTCTAGTATCACAAAATATACACTTCTAGGGAATAATATTAACTTATAATGATATAATAATTCAAATATGACATGAAGGTTAGATGGGTGTTTAGTACACCTATAGAATTATGCATGAAATCACCTATTCAATATTCCACTATCTTTCCCATTAAGTCATGAAAGACCATTGCCACAGCCCATTAATAAGTAACACCATCATTTTTCAATTTGAAAGGTATGAAAACATAAGAAAATGGTCCCCAAGGTGTAATAATGTTTTTTTAATCCTCAAGGGTAATATAAATCTGGTTATATCTTGAAGATCCATCCATAAGGGATAATATTTTATACCTTGTGGTAGAATCTGCAACAATATTGATAGGGAAAATAAATTTTTATCCTTGAAATAAGCTATATTGATGTTTCTAAAGTCATAGAAAAACTAGATAACATCATTTTATTTCTTTTTAATAAGTATAACGTTACACATTTAGCCCAAATAATTGATAGGTCTTAATAATCTAGCATCTAACAACTTTTGAATTTCAATGTTACATACTTCTTGAATGAAGGGAGAGAATCTCCATTGCTTTTATTATATTTGAGTGGCATCCTCATAAGCAACTATGTTGTGGACAATTAAATCCTCATCCATTCTAGGTTTGTTAGAATATTCCCAAGCAAAGACAACCTTGTACTCCTTATACAAGGTAATAAAGGTGACTTATTCTTCATTATATATGCCTTCTATAATTTATGAAGGATTTAAATCTAGATAGGATTTCAATTTAAGATTATGTTACTGATGTAAGCCTCCTTATGATATTTCTATGTAAGTATTCATCTATAGCATACAAAAATTATAGGATGGCCTCATCATTAAGATATTATAGGATAAAAAGAATGTTATCATAATTTTTATCTACTTGGTACTCCACATACCCCTTTACCCCTAATCTTAGAGAAGATGTGAGCATGGGTTTGAGCACTGAGAAATAGAGGAATAAGTTTACTAGGGAATAGTTTGAATTTCTTATAAACTTTCACTAAATCCTTAATGACAACCCTAGTTTTTAGCTTGATAGAAATATTTTTAATCAAATTCCTTGCTAGACAAGAGGGTGTAGTACCAATCAAATCATCAATCCACTTTTCAATTAGCTTATCTAAATAGGAAAATATTTCTAGATCTAGAAACAAACCAACAAGAATGATAAGGAATAACTATGTATTCCTAGTTCCCTTAAAGTCTACAAAAATTGATATTACCATATTTTAGGTTTGTCATGGTTACTAGTAAATATCCTCATAAATATTAAATTGTTTGGTCATATAAATGTTTCTATAGATAAGACTATTTTAGAGAATGAGAAAACAACAAAATAGTCCAAAATAATAGGAAATTCTTAACTAACTAGTATTACTACTTTTAGAGGTACTCTTGGCATAGTTAGAATTTTTTTAATAGATAGTGAGTCAATAGTGGAGTCTGGTTTACGATAGGTTAAAAAAATATTAGAATTAATATATAATAAAATAGGGTATTCAACATGATTGTTTTGAAACTGATAGATTTTAGCCTTTGTTAAATGCCTATGCAAGGGCATAATTCTAGTTTCACCTAATCTATGCAAAGGTTTTAAAGTAGAGATAACAAAAACATCATTTGTTTTATGCCTATATAACCTAGAATTGTGAAATCCTTAAGCATACAAAAGGTTAAAAATATTATTATCCTATTGCATAAAATTTTATATTAAGTTGATCATCATTATCATCTAAAATAGGAGCTTCTATTGAATTTACTTGATAATGCCCTAAAACCACCTTAGAAATAAGAATAGTAGAAGGAAAATTATTAGTTTCATCATTAAAGGATTGATTAAATTCAGTATTTATATCATTACATACATACAATGTTACTTGTTTTAGTTGGATAGTATCCTTGTCGACTTGGTGTTATTTAGCCAACCTTTGTTTAAATAAAATCTAATATAATTTATATTTAACCCTTTAAAATAGTGATAATTTATCTACTACTTATAAAGGAAGGAGAGTAATAGCATCCATATAAATTTGATCATATTTAGATTCCTACCTATCTTAATGGAATCTTAAACAAAATTTATTTAGAAGTCCATTGAGGCTCATGCTTGTTGAGTGGAAATTCTGGCCAATTGCAAAATCACCATCACGGTCAATATTTTGATTATAAAACCCTCTCTTGCAAAGAAATAGAAATTTATCCAAGGTTCCTTTTACTTAATGTGTGATTGTAATCCTGTAAAAATGTATCAAATAAGTGCTAGGAATACCTTAGTGAATTGCAAATAACTATTAACAAGGGGCCTATGTTGGTATTATTTTATTGCTATACTAGTGATTGTTAATGAAACTTAAAGGGAAATAAATGTGATTGGCCCTCATATGACCACAATGTAAAGACTTAGTTCATTTTATATTCAAGTATTTCAGTTATATTTTATCTTCTTTCAGTTAAGTATATTTTAGACAAGTTTTATCTTACAATATTAAACCCTGATCTGAGCATAAAAGAGAAAACTAAAATCTATCTTTTGAAATACAAAGTTTTAATAAGATTGGATTCATTTAATGTTGTTTTCAACATGGAAATAAAATAATATACATGAATAAATTTTTAAGTGAAATAGCCTCTGACATATCATATAAATTCCTCCTCTTCGATGAAATTATGATTTTCATAAAGAGAAGTCAATTTATAGATTTAAATAAAATAGCTTTGAAATGCCCTTATAAATAACCTCCCTTTAATGGATTTATGATTTTCAAAAGTAAAGTATATTTATTTCTTGCAAAATGAAATGCAAAGCTTAAAATTTGATTTACCTTCAAAATGTAAAATTTTGTCAAATTTTAAAATTACAAAATTCCTTATAAACTAGAAACATTGAACAATTTTTATAATTTTGAAATGGATTCAAACTAAAATCAAAATTGCATAAGATGAAATTTTAAAGCTTATTCTAGAAACCTTGTATCTATTTTTGGAATTTTATATTTATTTTTATTTTTATTTAATTGCCAAAGTTTAAAAAAAATGCAAAAGAGAAGGGTTAGAAAAATAAAAATTCTTGAAAATGGACCAGATTTTAGGAAACAAACTACTAACAACATAATGTTATCGTATCCTACAAAAAAAAGACATGAGAATTTTTTAATGTAACCTAATTTATCCGAAGCTACCTTTGCACAACCCGAAATAAATTAGGTGCAATATTCTAAGGGAAACAACAAATTTCATGTTTCTAAACCTTCAACAGTGCAACCATTAAATATGTGTTAAACACTATCTATAAGCGCAAAAAAATATGGAAAGAAAGTAAACAGTGAATTCAAGATATGCAGAAAATGTCTCCTCCATTTTGCTAACAAAGTGCAAGTTTCTGAAGCATTTGCATCTTTTTAGCAAAAATAATGTATAGTTTTTTTATAGAAAATCTCTAGTCCTTGTCTTTTGAAATATTTCTAGCCTTGGCTTCCAAAAATGTCTAGCCCCCAAATCTGTATTTTTCTACTGTATTTAAACCTTCTAGAAGAACCTTTCATTTTCTCCTTCCATTGGGCTTCAAAACCCTCTACCTCTAATGGAGGTTTCTTCATTTTCATTTCCAAGCCTTTCACTTTCATTTTGACTTCTCACTTTTACCTTGTGTCTATTTCCATTGTGTAATACTTCCATGCTCCCTTTAATTAAGCTTTCAACATCCTATGTTTCTTTTTAAATAAAAACAAATGCTCATGATGAAGGCCCCCTTCAGAGTTAGTGAAGACAACATCTAACCACCTCATCTACATTTTTTCTTATTTTGGATGTTGCCTTCATACCGTCACTGGCCCATGGTTGGCAGTCCAACATATTTACCCCAGTGAATAATTATTTCCAACCAAAATTATGGAGACACTTCATTTTTAAATATTGTCCCCTATGCATGCATTTATGCCATCAAGCTATTTGCTTCGTCGAATATACCCATTTCACCCTATTGATTTGTGTAATGCCTTGTTTTTATTTGCAATGCGTTCATCTTCCTTGGGCTTGGTATCCACACTATACACAATTATTTTTATTTTTATGATGCCCTTTGTTAGCATATGAAACATTTTATTAATGAATTCTTGTAAGTTTCATCCATTAGATGTCTCGTAAAATTTTTCTTTTATCGAAGATTTATCCTTATTTATTTTTACTTCTATTTTTTTCTTCACCCACATCCCTCTAATTTATCCCTGTTTTGGTTTATCACAACTTGAATCCATAGGGTAAAATATCTCATTATTCTTTCATCACTCTACCAAAATGACACATCAATGTGGGGCTCCTCATTGCAGTGTAATAAAAAATGGCTTGCCCCCAACCATATCGATTGTGCAAATGGTATCCTTGACGTCCATGATGTGTAGATATTACCTAGACATCCACATCCGATCTAAAATCCCTGACACATGCACTTTGGAATGAATCCAAAAATATATATAAAAGTGAGAGTCTCACTGAGTGTGTAAGTGGTGCATGATATGTCAGAGTTCTTCATGTGCCATAGTCCTCCATGTAATCAACTTACCACTAACGTTCTTATCCTTATGCACCCTTGCTTTCGGATAGACATTTCTCCTGGCGCATACACCTATTATTAGATTCAATATTCATTTCAGATATTTTTGAAGCATAATGAATTACCCCATCTTCATTAAATCATCCTCACTAATCAAATGTGCTGACCAAAAACTTTAGTCTATCTCAGTGCGTTCTTTGATTTGGCTTATGCTGACATGATGATTCTAGCAATGATAGAATATAACTCAACTAACCACTTCCCTCCTCTTTGATACTGATCAATTGTTGCACTTGTTCCTCCTTGATCATCTACATGATATCTTCTCTTACCTATGTGCGAATGATAAACTTTGATGAAATTGACCAAATGGAGGACTCTACCAATTTTTTGTGATTTAATTTATCTGTGTAGGACTCCTTTGGTAACTTATGCACTCTTGGATCTCTTCGAACGCAATCACACTATACTACTAGATTTTATTTTATTTTATTTATCATCAATTGCCCTAGTTTGCACCTACCACACTATGGTTACTCATCATCCTCATATCGTATGATTTATAGTGTCAATGATTAATATCAAAACATGACCAAACTCCATTTATCAATAGCATTTCCTCTTGGTGGTAATGAAACTCTCTTTTATCCCTTGTTCATTCTCCCAACTCTAATACTACCTAGGTAAATACAAGAATTGCGGCTTGATAGTGACACACTGTGTTGTGGATGGTCCTTTTTCCACTCCACATAAATACTTATTGCTAATTTTGAATCCTCTATGATCCATACTACTTCATAGCTCACCAAAGATATGAAACCATGACATTCCATGATGGCTAATCCATGTGATCTGAATCTTCCATATCATCGTTCATTGTAGCATCAAGAGTCAACTCCACTATGTCTATCTGTCAAGTCATACTCTATCTAGTTCAAAATAATCATGTGGGACTTCATTTGCATTAGTCTCTAGCAAGGTTGAATGTGCATCCCAATATTTCATCTATGTCAGTGGTCAATGCCACTCTACATGGACCTATGTAGCCATGGTCCACCTCCACATCATATGCAACCAAGATGTTTTGTTAACCATCTAAGGTGTTCTATTTGCATTGTTGGTGTATGGGATCCACATCGACCATCTCATAAGTCATTTGTATCATGGCTAGGTTGTGACCATGTCCACTATAGGTGATGCCAATATTTACCTGCACATATCAGTATAGCACATTAAACTCTAAACACCTTTATAATATAAGACGTATGATAAGGTACAAAAAAATAGTATATTGAGGTGTAATGGAAGACAACACGATGCAGATCACAATTGGACATTTATTTTGGATTTTTTTTTTTTTATTATATATATATAATTTTTTTTTTATTTATATATATTTTTATATTAAATATATATATATATAATATATATTTATATATTTAATTTTTTTGTTATTTTTTAAATTTATTTTTATTAAGTAATGATTTTTTTTATTTTTTTTTTAAGTTTGAATGGATTTAAACCAAACATTAAAATAAACCAAAATTTACTAATCTAATCAACATACTAACAACTAAGACCAAAAAAACCAAAGCCTATCAAACCAATCAAAACACTAAGCACTCAAAGACAACCAAGAACCCTCAAAACAACAAAAGAAAAGGTGGGTCCCCAAATTTTGGGGTTAGTTGTGCAAGAGACTCAAAAAATGGTGACTCTATTGGAAAATTCTCCTAAGCATTTCCGATGAATAACCCAATTCTGAAAATGAATAAACCAAAGATCAAAAATACAAACCATCTAGCAACATCTATAAGGTGGGGTAGATAACTGCAAATGAAACACATGAACCCTACTTTAGCTTTATGTGTGTGTGAGTGATTTCATTTTTAATGCTTGAAACCATTCAGATTACATCACCTTACTGGCATTTAGGCTATGAAAAATATTTCTCCCAATTTTTTTTTTATAGATAGAGCCATATTGATAGTTAGTCATCCATAGCCTCAGCAGATTTGATCTATATTACCCATGGTTTAATCCATATTTTGTAATGTCCTTATTTTTTAACAAGATTTATCTAGACATAGCCCTACTTCCAGTCAGGAATCTATAGCCTCGATAGATTTTATACAAACATGGTGACTAATTTTAGCATGTTTTCCATTCCTTGCTTTTTTTTATAAGGCATTGCAAAAGCTTATGCACCACATGGGTTAGAGAGTATGTGAATTTAGATATGGAACATATTAGATTTTCTCCTTAATTTGCAATTCAAAATGACTTCATCCTTCAATATTTCTAAATATGAACTTTAATATGATGTGCTCGTGTGTAGCTTTAGCAAGATGATTGACTATTCCAAAATTTATTATCTTAGTCCCAAAATCTAGGAGAGGTTACTAAACAATTTTATCCTCTTTTCCTTGATCCATGTGATAGGCAATTCACCCTTCATAATAAAAGAACACAAAAATTATCAAGAGGCCATTAGTAGCGACCACAAAACATCATGTCAAATAGAGGGAGTAACCCAAAACACAAAATTCACAAACCAAAACTTGGAAATAAACCCAAAATTTAACCTAATGCAAACTAACAAGAAAGAAAAACAAAACCAAAAATTAAGGACAAAGCCCAAAAACAACAAAGCTAAAAAAAAAAAGTGAAAAACCAAAACTATATATAATAATATACACTATGTACAAGGTGATGCATAAAATAAGCTATCACCTCTCTGGATCCCAAACATGATTAGCACATTTTGAAAGATCATTACTATGATACGTATGCTAAGCTGTATAGGAATATAGCCATATTAATCCATAAAATGCAACAATTATTAGTTTAACTCTCTCACCCCACCAATTTGATTCCTTGATATTAGCAATGTCATGTTCAAACTTGGATTCATTAAAATTGCAAGCAAATACATGATTTTCAACTATCTGTTGTTCATTTAGTGAGGTGTAAATTTCAGAACCTGACACATCATTTTGAATTAAGTTTTTACTTTCACCAATGGATATGTGTTCTTTCAAAAAATAAGCTATTTTTAAAAATTTTGAAGCCAAGTCATTAATTACATATTTGGGCCAATCATGCTTATGTAACAATTTACAAGCATCTATGATATCCATTAAATGAGGATCATCATAGGTTTTTATCCTAGATTCTATTGTTAATTGCTGATGAAATTCATTCAATATTTCAAACACATCAACCTCTATTTCATTCAACAAATAAATATCATTAGTGGTGTGAGTAGAAATCAACTCTAGTTCTTCATTCACCTCCAATGGTATTTCATCATAAATAACATTTTAATCCCATATATAATTAGGTAATTTTTCACTTGTAGTTCACATGGTTGAAGATAAAATGTGAGATTCTAACTTTTGGGCACTTACATTTACCAAAATTTGGTTAACCTTAGTGATTTCCTCTTTTTCCTCATGGTCTTTATCTTCATCATCATATTGTAGCCCTTCATTTTCATCCATTACCTGTTCACCAAAAACACCAAAATTAGACACCCAATTAAACATGTATCCATATTTTTGAAACCATGCATATTTTTGATCAAGGGATGTATCAAATAACACATCTCCATGATCATTTACTTGAGTTTCTTGGGATAAAGTAGTATTTTTATCCTTTGGTTCCAATTCCTTGTTAACCATCCATGGTATTTCTTCCTTAGAATATTTAATATAATCATGTGAATTTGTACCCAAATTTTTAGTATTCTAGAATGAAAAATGAGGTTTTACCTCTTTTTGATACCAAAAAATTTAATCATAGAAACACTTACCATTTCTTTCTTTTCTATTTCAACAAGGTGTTCCACAAAATCATGTTCAATATGTCAAATTTAGGAACCTTTCTTTCTATAGATGACATGTCATTCTCTAATTGTATAGGTATTGTAATCGCTTCATGTGAGGTAGAGGCTTCAACATCCTGCATGTCAAGTGAAATAGAAATTTCATCCATAAGAGTTTGAGAAAACAATGATTCACCATACATTCCCCAACCATTATAATTATCATCTTCTAAAATTAAAGGATGAGATCCTATCAAGTCTTCTGCATGATCTTCAAATACATCTATTGATTCCTTTTTTAAATTCATTTCAACCACTTGTGATGGCTCTAGTATTTCTAAAATTAAATCAGCTTGTTGTATAGACAATATAAGATCCGTAGATGAGACAAAATTTCTCTTTTTTTACACATCAACATCAAGTGGAATAGAAATCTCTTTAGGAATTGTGAAATAAGTACATGTTCTCATTATTAATCTAAAATAGTAGAATCACCATATTTTTGAAACAAGTGATGATATTTCATCCTTTCATTCGTGTTACCTTCAAATTATTCCTCATATTTCTCCTCCTCAATCTCAAAAAAAGCATCTTATTCAGATTCATGCTCCTCAATTTCAAAAAAATCATCTTCCTCAGATTCATATTTTGGTGGACCAAGGGTTTATACAATGGGATCAATTATTATATTCAAATTTCTATGATTATCCCAATATTCCTTTGTAAATAACAAATCTAAACCATTCATTTCTAGCTTGTCATTATTTGGAACATGTTGGCTTTCTTGGTCATATGTTTTAATCCTTTCATTAAACTCTATGGAAAGTCTTGATCTATCACATATTTTAATTCTAGGTACATGTAGGACTTTTCCATTTTCAGAATACTCATGCATTTCTTAATAAGAACCAATATCTACGTCTTGGTAGGTATGTTTACCACAATCCTAATTGGTGGATATTATCTTTGAGACTTGCACCTCCTCTTGGACTATGTCTAAAGTGGTTGTAATATTTGGACAAATAATTGTATCCCATTGATTGCTCACATTAGATATTATTTGATTCAAAAGTGCTAGATTGTATGGTTGGTATTTGTTGGAATCCATAACTCCTAAAGGAAAATTCATCATGGGAGAAGGTTGTGCATATACATGACTCATAGGTCATATTTTATTTGTATAGTGAGGGTTAATTAATGATAATCTATCCACATCGACCCATTTTTAAATCCATCATTTTTCTACTTTACCGCCTTCCTGAAGGCTCTAGGAAAATATGGATTCTTAAGGACTCTCCTTAGAAATGTAGAAGTAAAAGGGTTTAAGTATTCCAAGTATATTTTAATAACCTCTTCTTATGAAATGACATAATGTGTCACCACTTCAGTATACAATCTATGGAACCTATTATTGAATTGACTTGTGGATTTATTAGATCTTTTACAGATAGAGACAAGCTGATTTAGAGCTAAACCTTGGTCAACTAGTTTTCCAAAATGGCTGATAAATATTGCTTCCAGTTGATCTCAAGAAGCGATATAACTCAAATACAAGTGTATGTACCAATCAAATGCAACCTAATCCAAAGTGTATGAAAACAACCTACAAGAAATGTCTTCATGCATAATTTGCAAATACATTAACCTATCCTTATATCTCTAAATATGTTCCTCAATCGAGGACACGTCATGCATAAACTAAGGTAAACATTATTCTATTCCTTTAAGGGTTTGATGGGTAGGCATGTTTAAATGGTTATAATAATAACCTATACAAGGTTAAATTCCTACCCTGGTTGGAATAACCAATTCCTTTAGTGGATGTTAAAGAACACAACTTTAGTACTATTTTTTTTAGTCAAATGAATAAATATTGAAAAGAAACATGAAATGACTAACTATATTCAAATAAATAAATCATCACATGTATAAATTATAATGCATGATTTAAACTTTGCAATAAAAAATATACTGCAATTCAGAAAAGGTTAGCATCAATGCATAATCAATTGGATAACTTTCATATCAACATATATGATCAATAAACCTCATTAGTCATCACCAATTTCCTTAAATAATATTTCATGTAAATATGAATTATTTAGCATCTAAATAGCAATAAATTAAACTGCAAACCACTTTAGGCCCTCCTTCTAGAACCAATTATATTGAATAAAAAAAAATTACAACTGTAAAATCACCATCATAGTCAGGATTTTGATTAGAAATATAAATTTCTCTAAGGTTTTTTGTACTTAATTTATGCTTGTAATCTTGTGAATATGTATCAAACAAGTGCTATGAATACCTCAGTTATTTGTAAATAACTATTAACAAGGGGTCTATGTTGGTATTATTTTATTGCTATACTAGTGATTGTTCATGACACTTAAAGGGAAAGAAAATGTGATTGGCCCTCATATGACCATGATGTAAAGCCTTAGTTCATTTTATCTTGAAGTATTTTAAGTAGATTTTATCTTCTTTTGGTTAAACATATTTTAGACAAGTTTTATCTTGCATTATCAAACCATGCTTTGAGAATATAAGAGAAGACTAAAATCTATATTTTGAAATGCAAAGTTTGAATAATGATTGGATTCATTTAATGTTATTTTTACTAGTTGATAAAAAGGGTTTTGAAAGGTACCAAAAACTTTTACAGAAATATAGCAAATAAGGCTTGATAGAAGTAAAATCAAGTGAACTAAAAGTGAAAAACCCTAAAGGGGATAAAAATAATCAATATTAAACTTGAAAGAAGGCTAAAACTAAAAAAAAAAGGGACAAGGGTACAAACTACAATAATTGTACCCATAAAAAATAGAAAAAAAAACATCAGAAGTTTGACCAAGATTACGAAATTTGGCTCAGCATGGTTCAATTCTAGTCTGTGAGATTTTTGGAGCAAACATCTGCACTATGCTAGAAATTAGAAGTTTTATTTGTCATTCCTTGGCACCTAATTTAACATGTGATAATTGCATTCAAAAACTTACCCTTTAAATGGATTGCAAGAAAATACATAAGACAAAGGAAGATATGTGTTGGCACCCATGTCAAAAAAGCCATGCTTAGTCACTTGGCCTAATTTAGCCACATCAGTAACAACAACCAGTTATATATTAAGATTTTAATTTGCATTAGTATGGGCCATAATACATGGAGGAAAATTATCATACTAGACTTTAAAATTTTTCTTGTTGAACTCCTTGATCGGCAAGGAGGTCAACAACTTTGTTTCCTTCCTATTAAACATGTTGAATTGTAACATATTTGATGCCTTTAATTATTTTCAATCTTTCTTAGATAGCACTGAACATGCTCCAGGTAAGGATTTGACACTTTTGGATGCAATGAACGATGTTCATAGAATCACATTCTATGATAATTCTTTCAGACTAAAGTCACTTGCAAATGAAGAGGCCAAGGTATAACACATAGGCTTCAATGAAATTATTGGTTTGATTACCCATAGACTCAACAAATACGCACAAGACTTTACCTTGACAATTTTTGGAGAGACCACCTCCTCTAGACCTATGAGGGTTTCCTTTTGAGGCCCTGCCAACATTAATTTTAACCCATCCACAAGGCGAGGGAATCTATTTCACCATTGACCTATGGAATTTTTGAGATCCCTGGAGGGTGTCAATCTAAAATTGAGAGTATTGAAAATGGAAAATTCCTATTGGTTCTTGAGATTCTCCTCTTTGATGAGACTAACATTCTCGATGGTAAATAAAAAAAATCTTGAGAAACACTGATTTTGCATCATTTGCAGTAGTGCCAAAGATTCTATTGTTCCTCTCCAACCAAACCTGCCATAAAAAGAGAGAAAAACAATACGACCAAAAATCCTAAACATGTTATAGGATTTACTTAATGTTGCTTTTAACATGACAATAAAATAATCTATATGAATAACATGGTAAATAAAATAGCTTATGAAATATCATATAAATTACCCCTTTGATGAAATTATGATTTTCATAAAGAGAAGTCAATTTATGGCTTTAAATGTAATAGCTTTGAAATGCCCTTATAAAATTACCTCCTTTTAATGAAATTATGATTTTTACAAAGGAAAGTTAATTTATTGCTAAAAAAATGAAATGCAAAGCTTGAAATTTAATTTCAAAATTATTTATAAAACAACAACTTTGAACAATTTTTATAATTTTAAAACAGCTTCAATTTGAAATCAAAATTTCATAACATGAAATGTTACAGCTTATCTAGAGACCCATGCATTTATTTTTGGAATTTATTTATTTATTTATTTTTATTTTAATTGCCAATTTAAAAAAAAAATACAAAAGGGAAGGGTTAGAAAAATAAAAAGAATAAAAATTCTTCAAAATGGACCAGAATGTTGAAAATATTAGGAAACAAACTATTAACAACATAATGTTACCTTATCATGCAAAACAAAGACATGAGAATTTTTTAATGTAACCTCATCGGAACTTGCCTTCACACGACCTGAAATAAATTATGTGCAATAGTATAAGGAAAACAAAACAAATTTCATATTCCCAAGCCTTCAACAATGCAACTATTAAACATGTATTAAACACTATCTATATTACCCAAAAAAATATGGAAAGAAAGATAAACAGTGAATTCAATATACGCAGAACATTTCTCCTCCATTTTGATAATAAAATGCAAGTTTATGTATAAAAAATCTCTAGCCCTTGGCTTTCAAAAAATATCTGACCTTGGCCTCCAAAAAAAATCCAACCTCAAAATCTTTGCTTTTCTACTGTATTTAAATCTTCCAAAATAACCTTTCATTTTCTCCTTCCATTGGGCTTCGAAACCCTCTGCGTCCAACAGACGTCTCTTCATTTCCATTTCCAAGTCTTTCACTTTTGTTTTGATTTCTCTTTTATCTTGTGTCTATATCCATTTATTAATACTACCATGCTCCCTTTTAATTAAGATTTCAATATTCTATGTTTGATTTTAAATAAAAACAAATGCTGCCCCTTCAGAGTTAGTGAAGACAATGTCCAACCACATCGTCTACATTCTATCTTATTTTGGATGCTACCTTCGTATCGTCATTGGCCCATGGTTGGTAGTCCAACGTATTTACCCCAGTGCACAATTATTTCCAACTAAAATGAGGGAGATGCTTCATTTGTGGACACTACCCCTTATGCATGCATTTCTACCATCAAGCTATTTTCTCCATTGAATATACCCATTTTGCCCTATTGATTTTTGTTTTCACTGGTAATGCGGTCATCTTCGTCAGGCTTGGTAACAACACTATACATCATTATTTTTCTTTTTATAATACCCTTTGTCAGCATGTGAAAAAGTTTCTTTTCATCCACCAGATACCCCATACAATTTTTCTTTTATCGAAGATTTGTTCTTATTTATTTTTACTTTTCTTTGGTCTTTATCCACATCCTTGTAATTTCTCTGTGTGCTGTTTTATCACAACATGATTGAGAGGCCAATATCTCTCACTATTCTATCATCTCTCTACCACCATGATACGTCAAAGTGGGGTTCCTCATTGTAGCGTAATAAAAAATATCTTACCTCCACCCATTTCAGCTGCACAAATGGTATCCGTGAGGCCCATGACATGTAGACATTCTCTGGATGTCCACATCCGATCTACAATCCCTGGAATATGCACTTTGGAATGAATCCTATGGAACTCTGATAAAATTAGGATTCTCACCGAGTGCGTAGGTGGTGCATGATATATCGAAGTTCTCTACGTGCTACGGTCCTCCATGTAATCAACTTACCACTAATTTTCTTGTGCTTATGCACCCTTGCTTCCTGATAGATATTTCTCCTGGTGCATACACCTATTATTAGATTCAATATTCCTTTTAGAGAGTTTCAAAGCATGATGAACTACCCCATATTTGTGAAATCATCCTCGCTAATCGAATGTGTCCTCCAAAACCTATAGTCTATCCTGGTGTGCTCTTTGAGTTGGCTTCTACTAGCATGATAATTTTGGTGATGACAGAACGTAACTCAACTGACCACCCCTCTCCTCTTTGATAACGGCCAACTACTACACTCATTGTTCCTTGATCATAAACCTATGATCTTCTCTTACCTATGTGCGAACGATAAACTTCAACGAAATCAACCAAGTAGACGAGTCTACCAAATTTTGGTGATTTAATTCATCTCCGTAGCCTACCTTCAACAACTTGCATATTCTCAGAGCTCTTTGTCTACAATCCCACTCTACTTTCAGTTTTGATTTCATTTGCCACATCAAGGACTTATTTCCATCAATTGCCCTAGTTTGCATCTACCACACTAAGCTTACTCACCATCCTCGTACCGTACGATTTACAGTGTCAATGTTTAATATTAGCATGTGACAAAACTCTATTTGTCAACATATTTCTGGTAGTGAAGCTCTCCTTTGTCCCTTGTTCATCATCTTAGCTCTAATACTGCCTGAGTAAATATAGGAATTATGGCTTCATAGTGACGCACTCCCTGCACTGTGGATAGCCCCTCTTCCACTCCACGTAAATGCTTACTGCTAGTTTAGAATGCTATGTGATCCATACTACTTCACCGCTCACCAAAGATACAGAACCATGAAATTCCATGATGGCTAGTCCACATGATTTGAATCCACCACATCACCATCCATTGGAGCATCAGGAGTCACCTCCACTATGCCTGTCCGCCAATTAATACCCCATCTAGGTCAAAATCATTATGTGGGCCTTCATCCGTATTACTCCCTAGCTTGGTTGGTCGTGCATCCCAAGTTTTCATCTATGTCAGCGGTCAATGCTTCTCTACATGGACCTATGTAGTCACGGTCCACCTCCATGTCATATGCGATCGAGATGTTCTGTTGACTGTTCGATGTGTTCTATCTACATCGTTGGTGTGTGGGGTCCGCATCGGTCATCTCGTCAGTCACCTGTGTCGTGGCTAGGTCGTGACCATGTCCACCTAGGAAATACCAACATTTACCTTCACACATCAATATAGCACATTAAACTCTAAACAACTTTATAATAAAAGACATATGCTAAGGTACAAAAAGAAAATATATTGAGGTGTAATGGAAGACAAGACAATACGGATAATAATTTGACTTTTTTTTTTAACTTTATTTTATTTTGTTACTATAAATATATATATAGATATATATATTTAATTTTTTTATTTTATTTTATATTTGTTTTATTAAGTAATGATTTAGTTAATTTTCTAAGTTTGAAAGTATTTTAACCAAACATTAAAATAAACCAAATTTTACTAAACTAATCAATATACTAACAACTAAGACCAAACAAACCAAAGCCTATTAAATGAATCAAAACACTAAGCACTCAAATACAACCAATATCCCTCAAAACAATAAAAGAAATGGTGGGTCTCCAAACTTTAGAGTTAGTTGTGCAATGGCCACAACAATGACCATATATGGGAACCTTTATTTTTTCATCCATAGAAAGAATAAAACAACTACCATGGATTGGAGGAAGAGGATTCCAAGGATCGAGATCTCCCTCTAAGATAACAACTTTATTATTATATGTATACTTAATAATTTGACAAGCAAAGGAAGTTATGGATCTTATATTAATAGTTCAAGGTCTACCTAATATCATGTTATAGTTGGTCTATAAATCAAATACCATAAAATAAACTCTTAATTAGGTCCAACTAAAATTGGTAGCTAAATGTAACCCACAAGATCTTGAGATTTACCATTAGATGCATAATAATAACTTCTAGTAAAAAGGACATTTTCTCTATGGATTTTCAATTTATCTGTCAAAGACAATATATTAACATATGTACCACTCTCTTCATCAACTAAAACCATATGTATTTCCATGTTAATATAAATGGTTATTATTATTAATGGTGTATCAACAATTCTAGCTAAATAATCAACAATCATGTTTTTCAAAGAAATAATAATAATTGAATCAGGGCTAGTATGTGCATCAATACAAAACAATTCTCTATATGATTGAATATACAACACTTCATGAGACTTTGGAATGGTACAAACAATATTAGAAATTCTAGGATAGGGTATATCCATCTTATTTAGTGGGTCCCTTGACCTTTTTCTTTGGTAGGGATATGTATTAAGTAATTGTAACTATGGGAAATTGCAAGGAGTTGTATGCAACTCATGAGATTATTTTTTTGCATGGCATCATGTTCTATTTTATCTATAGGCACTAAGATCATTGCTTTAAGTAGTGGACAAAGTATTTCACTAGTTTCTAAAATTATAGGTTCAATAGGTTAGGTTGATGTCCTACCAACAACAATTTCTATAGCTATGGATGTTTCTACATTTGTAATAGGTTCCTATATGACCAAGGAGGATTTTAAATTTTATCAATAAAAGCAGGGCTGACCATCGCTTGAACAAGTTCTCATCCTTTGTCCTCTTCTTTTTCTTTCTTGGAAGGTTGCTTATTTTTGTATTGAGGTACACTTCTAGCGATAACAAAAATTTATTATTTCAAAAACATTATTATTTCTAACACTTCTAAAATATTCACATATTGAACCACATTTGGTTGACTATAGATGCAATCACCACTTGGGCTAGGTTGGAAAAAGACTTTATTAACTTGATAAGTGCTAGATCTACGATTTTAATTTTGGGAGTAATTACTATTCTTGTTCTAATATTTTTTATCCCTCCTTGGTTGCCTTGATTAGAGTTGCATCCTTGATTTTTAATAATTTTTTTGGTCACCATGATTAAACCCTTGAATCTAATTTTCATTCACTTCCTTGTTGTTGATTGAAAGCTAATGGTTAGGTAATGGGGTGTTATAGATACCTAACCTTTGGTTACAAGGGTTATTATACCTCTTCTTGATATTTTTTTCTTTTATGGAATAAAGTGATCCTATCATTGTTAACTTGATCAATATAGAAATTAAGACCAAAGAATTTCTAAGTAAGAAATTTTACAAATTTATGCAAATGCAATTATCATGGTCATATATTACATGCCAGAAGAAAAAACTATTCATGCCATGTCATACATAAGACTCAAACCTATCATTAATATGATAATTTTTCATCTTAGGTGGTGACTACATTTTAAATAATGTTTCCATTGAGGCATCATATTCTCAAGTTTTGGTTCATCCCAAATTTAATTAACATATGGACACAAGCTCCAACTATATTTACTTTATTGGAGTTATATTAGACATCTACATTTCAAACCATATACTCTGCAATTATTTTATTAATGTTTTTATGTCTTACAACTTTTTGGCAATTCTTATTTTTCCAATGTTCAATGATTTTAACAAAATGTATAAATTTATCAAGCGAAGGCAAACCACAAGGGTTAAATTTGGATCTTGGTTTGAAAATAGATTTTGATACTTTTTACAAGCATATCAACAATAGCTTATTCAATTAAATTCATATTTGCATGACATTTAAGTTTTTCTCACCTTTTTTGAAAAGTAGTAGTAGATTCATTAGGACCCTAATATGTGTTTACAAAAATATCTATTACTTCCATAATAGTCATGTCATCTTCAAATTCTTTTTTTAATTTTTTTAACAAAATTATCTAGGGATTAAATGTAATTGTATCATGCATTCCTCATTTTGGGGAAATCATGAGCATGCCATATTGATACCTAATTTGGGGTAATCATTGTGGAGAACTAAGTTTCCTTTCTTACTTTCTTCTCTAAATTGTAGTTGATGTTGTTATGGATGACCATATTGATACCGAGGTTCATATTGAGGTTGAAACTGATGTTTTTGTTGTTTATTATATCAATATTGAGGTTGATATTGTCTTTGCTGAAATGTTTTATTCATTTGATTTCCTTGATCATGATTTTGTTGATTATATCTACAAAAATTTATATTGTGACTCTTTCCCTTACATATATGACATAATCTTGAATTCTATTTTTCTCTATACTTGGATGTTGTAGCAATATTACTTAGTATATTTTCTTTAGATACTAAGGCATTATTATTCATTTCATCCTTAACTAAATTTTCTACTTCATATTCCTAAACAACATTGACTAAGTCATCAAATGTAGTTTCCTTACATAGAACTTAGATGCAAATAAGTAACTAAAAGCTTATAACTTTTGGAAGTTTTGGAAAATAAATGTATCTTTTACTTTTTCTCCTAGAGTCAAAAGTTTTACCTTTATATATGATATTTTTCAAAGAAAGAGTTTTATATTTCCTCCACTATAAACCTTTAAAAATATATTTGATATTGTAAATTCAGAATTTTTGCTTTACTTTTCCCTTTCAATATTCTATATAATGTATTCCATGCATATGTAGAAGTTTATTCTCCACTTAATTATGGTTTTATTTCATCAATTATTTCAAATGTAATTAACATGAGTGCCTTTGCATCACTTTATTCATTTTTTTGTATTTCTATTTTATCTTCACTAGTTTTTTTCTTTGTTTCATTTAGTATACCTCGTTGTTCTTCTACAATAAGAATTGATTTAATTTTATTCTTCCATGATGCAAAATTTTATCCTTTCAAAAGTTTATATTTAGAAAGGAAATTCTTATTATTTCACATAATGGAACTCATTCAAAAATTGGAATCTTATGAAGATGCAATCCTTATATATCCCAATTTAAAAAATCACTCAAATTAAAAATTTATAAATTTTCTAATTTTTAAAATTTTAATGTAGCAATACTTGTATCTCCCTAATACATTAAATTTGTAAACTTTAAATTTTTGAATATTTAAAAATTTCAAATCTTCAAATAGCTTTAATCCAGAAATTATTCAATTCCAAAAATATTCAAAAACTAAAATGTTAAAAACTTAACCCCTTTTAACTCCTCCAATATTTAATTTTTCAAATCTTCTAATATTCAAAGCCTTTTAAAAAGAAACTAATATCTTTCTAAGCATATAAAAATTAAATCTATGTAGTAACCCTTATCACTCCATATCTAATAATTTTGCAAAAATTTAATCAAGGTGCATTAAATTATAACTCCATTTAGTGTAATTCAAAGCAATTTGAAATTTACCTGTTCCCTCCAAATACTTAATTATGCACCAAAAAATAAAGTGTAATATATAAAGGTTACCTAATATAATGTTGGTATATTAATCATTTCCCACTGGTATAGTATAATAGGTGATGGTCAACATGTCGATTTTCATCTTTATTTAATGCTTAGATGATGATTAGCATGCCAACACTCCTCTTCCTTTAACACTCAAATGATTGTTAGTGTGCCAACATTCCTCTTCCTTGATCACTAATATTTTTCTTATTTCTTTAGCTATGAAGAGAATTTTTTTTTATTATTTCTTGAGTTAGTTGCCACCTAGTTCCTCATTCCCATTGGTATTCAATCTCATCCAAGTGAAGTTCACTTTGTTGCTCTTAGATATTTCTGATAGTTCATCCAAATGATATTCAAGTTGTTGTTCTTAGCTGCTACTTGATAGCACATCCAAATGATATTCTAGTTGTTGTTCTTAGGTGTTGCTTGATATCACATTAGATTTATTGTTCTTTGTCTCCTATGGTAGTGCATTCTATGTCTATAATCTAGACAATATTCTATATTTCTTGTTTATTGGTAGCTTGTTGCATGTAGTGCTCTTCTTAACACATAATTTCTAGCACTTTGATAGAATTTTTATTTTATCTAATATCCTTAGTACTCGATGTCTTATATCTTACCTTAAGGGTTAGTCACTCAATATATTATATTCTACCTTGAAGGATAGATGTTCAATATGTGCTATCCTACATTAAAATACAACACTCAATATCTTATATTCTAACTTGAAAGATAGCACTCTAGAAGATCTTTACTCTTAACAATATTTTTTTGTTAAATAACTCTTATGGATATGCTCTTAGATTATTGTCTACCTACCCACATAATATCCTTTGTATTGACCTCTATACTTTTGTGTCCTCTATATGGAAACACACTAGATGACACTTCATTATTGCACTTGATATCGTTAATGGTGAAATGAATTATATGATGAATACTACATAAAAACATTATCCATGACCAATATTGAAATGTAGATATTTTTAGTCAATTTGATTCTTAAATGCAACCTTGTCTAGGGAAGCTTATAATATTTCCTTCTTGTTTGTGCTTTACTTATTCTCTCTTATAATATTATTTGTATTGGTTCCCTTTTGTAGAATCCTAGTTGCTTCTGTATCTCTTGGAATCTTAGACGATTCTCTATCTTTGATGAAGATACTCATTAAATAAATGTGCACCTTATGGTTAAGGTAGGTATGTGGCAAGTCGATCTTATATTACCACCTATAGTATTGACCAATGGTATTCTTTATAACATGGTATTGTAATAGAAATTATTGGCCTATACATATGTATCCTTCTTAAAAAAATAATATTTAAATTTTAATACCTATATCAGTTGGTATCATAGCACCCCAATCCATCATGGTTTGCTCCTATTTTTACTTTTGTGTTAAGCACCATGTTTTCGATCTTGAGTCACTCACTAGATAAAATTTCTTAATGATGCAAAGAGACCACTTTTGAACTTTAGTTGATTCGAGATATCATGCTAGAGGAAGTGGATACAGAAGAAATGGAATATAAAAAAATTGCTAAAAAATAAAATCATCCTACTATAATGGAAGATGATATTCTTCCTAATGAGGAGGAAGAAATTATGGAAAATTTAGAAGCAACACCTAGAATAGAACCAGTTTATGTGGGTGAGAATCCCATCATCCTCCCACTAGACCATATTGCTATTATTGAAGAAATTAATCATTCAAAAAAAGAGGCTTTAATACCTCTTCAAGTTGATATTCTAGATGTTGATCTACTTGCTGATGATATTGTTGTTTTTTTATGTAGATCTTCAAAACCTAGATGAAGAAGAATTTATTCCTTTTTATTTCTAAGTTGTCCATGGATGTATTGGTGGTGGATATACAAAAGCTAACACAGATCTTTCCTATGACCCATATGATGCTCAAGGTAGCTAATGTCTTTGACAAGGTCCACATACATAACCTGACTCTATTATAACCATTGTGTCCATACCACTTTGATGCCATATATCATCTTTCAATCATGAATGATAATCTCATTTTTTTACTTGAAACTCTAAATCCATTTTTTTTTCTCATGTTTTTTTCTTTGACATAGTTTTTCCCTTGATAAATGATGCTTTCCTAGCTATCAATATTTTTTTCTTTTCTCCACCTAATGTTGTATTTCCTATCTACCACTCCCAAGCCACCACAATAGCGTCTTCCATGGACACTCATCACAATATTGAGAACCCTATGGAATTTATCATTTCTATATCCTCTCTCGTCTTTACACATTGTTCCTTATATGAATTACATTGGCACCCCTATCACACCTTTTGTACATTATGGTTTGTATACTATCTCTACATGGTGTTCCAGAGATTTTAATGGTCTCCACATATATTTCTTGGATATTCTAAACTCCTCGATCCTTAGTTGCCCCATCTAGATAAATTACATTTCTATTTTACCAAGCCACTACATCATAGTGTGTGGACCACATCATTTCCCTAACCCATGCACCTTCGTCCATAATTTCATGTTGTACATGTATATGCATGTGTGGGTTGCATCATACCTCCCCCATGCATGTAACTTACATGACAAGCCCACACAACAATTTAGGTACCCACGTGTGTGCACACCATGAGGAACATACTATAGGCTTACATAGAACTTTGGGCACCTACCTATGCACATTACATGAGAGCCATATGATATACCCACATAGAACATCAGGTACTTACCTATGCGCATGCCATGAAGGCCATGTGATAGGACTACTTGTGGATTCCCAATATAAAATGCATTCTAGACTTGTGCATACCCCCATGCATGTGAGAATTACAAACTTACATGCTCGACCTATACATGATCCCATGCATGTGCCACATGAAAACCCACATGTCACCCATGCATGATTAGCCCATGCTGACCATGCATCATGCACATCTAACTTTTAATTTTCAAAATACATAATTAAAACTTTCACAAAAGAATAAAATACAAATAGAATATTTTGAGGGATTATGCTCTATGAAAATGTCACATGTTGCACTCTTCTCATGCCAAATCGAGGGACCATCCAATCGTTCACAAGCATAGGCATATTTACCATCATTGAAAAGCTCTACTTCGGTCTTATTTTCCCATTTTGTGAAGACATACTCTAGCTCATATTCGGTCTTCTTTTATTTGTATCTTGGAGTGCATTTTTAGTTGTACTTTATACTCCCCTATCTTCCACCTATTTCTCCTCCATATTTGTATGCATTGGGATCTATTGCTTCTTTAGTGGATAGGAATGATGAGGATGCTCTATAACAACCCTAAAATCTAACCCATTATTTTTCTAAGGTTCAAGTTTTACCAAATCAATCCAGATAAATTCCACATAAGATTTTATGATATTGTGAGTTTCTAGATGCTGCAACATCCCTCAGGTGGACAGGAGTGCCACATCTCCCATAATAGTTCTAGGTTTTACCTTGTACATGGCTCATACAACTTAAAGGATACCTTTTTGTGATCACCCCATTTCCTTTCTACCTATTGAAATATTTTTTGACCATATCGTAAGGGTTAATCATATCTCACTCGTTTTATAAAAAGTATGCCAAATACTTGACTATTTTCATTCATTCTTTAACTAGTATTTAGGTGTAATATTCTTATATTTTTACACACACTTCTTTTAGTATGAAACTATTATGCATCATTAATATATCCTTCATATAACATAATGGAGGTGACTTTCTTATGTGTGGGTTACCCAATAGCCAGTCAATTTTTTCAATGACCACCACATAAAATGATATTCCCCATAGAAATTATTCCACAATCATTTAGGTTCCTCTGACTATTATTTGCATGACATCTCTATCACGTGGTATATCACTATCTATTGGAAAACTCATCACTTGAATTTAGTTATAATGAAATTCTAAGCTCGTTACCTCTCAGAGCACACTTTAGTGGTCCACTATTATAGTGCCCATTGTAACCCTAAGGGATTTTCACATCACATCTCCCATATTTTTGGTCCTAATATTAGGTATCTATTTAGGTTGGTATTCTATGGAAAAAAACCTCTTAATGAATAATCCCCCAAAATGAAACCAAGATATAACTTTTTTCTTTTACTTCGTTCATTTTAATTTTAAAATTCATAATTGCATAATCCATATTCTACTTCAATAATTAAAGAAAAACTAAACATCTAACTTTATTTACAATGCTACGTTCCATTAAATCATAACAAAAAAATCCATTTCTTCTTCATTTACAATTCTTAGTAATAGATCAATAAATGCTAATAATCATTCCATAACATGTTCTACAAACATACACATAAGATATGTCATGTAGCTTGGGAAACCCTTTTGGTAAAATCATAATCTTAAATAGTCCATCTTTATTTTCACTGCAAGTCTCGAAGCCAACCTAAAAAATGGAATCCATTGTTCATTTTACCACAATTCCAATATTTTCCATAATAATTTCCACAATTCTTATGTACTTTCATTACAAAAATTTGTAAATTCCTTTTTACAAAAGTGAGGGAATTCCCTCTCATTAAACCATGTTCATTCATTAGTCTACCAATACTCAAGATTCCTCCTCTTGAGTATTCCTTTTACAATAGAGTAATTGTGGAACCCCAATAGGTTCCTTTCTATTTATTGGACCCCATGGCCAATCCCTCATTCCTTTACATAAAAAAATAGATTTCTCTTTTCATAATAAGAATATCAATTTTAACATATATAAATATTCATGTCTCCAATAAATCATGATTCCATTCTATAAATCCACTTAGCTATTCAGAGTCTAGTAATGAATTAGTCTTTTTTACAAATTCTACCAATATTCACTACACTTTCTCAAAAACTATAACTTTATCTTACAAAAGAAAGCTACATCTTTTACCCATCGAAGTTTTATTGTACTTCAGGAGTATCTTAGTAGTATAATTCAATAATTTAATTCTAATTCAAATAAAAAGGAATACTCAATAATTTCATTCTACCATTCTTTTCTATATTTCATAAAAAGGCATGATCCATAATAGTTATTTCATTTATCTACATTAAAATCATTCATAATGAAAACTTGTTTCAAAAACTAAACAACTATTACTCTAGGAAATAGTCCATAATAGATTATCTTCAATTCCAAGAATGATTCAATATAAGAATAATTCATATAATCTAAAAGATATTAATCATTCTTTACAGATTAACACATCCTTTCCTAATGTAGGTCATTTTTTTTATCTAAATATTGTTTTACATTAAACTTAAATAGATTAATTCCAAATATTAAATTAATTCATTTATATAGTAAATGAATTATCATAATTTTATAGACTTTTCCTTTCTATCCCAGAATAATGAAACTAAAAAATTATCTACCATTGTTCATATTAGTTTTATTTAAACTATATTTCTTATTGTAGATTAATAATATGAGCTATTATTAATCCAAAAAATGAAGGGACATGGTTTTTCTTTAGATATCTCCATGTTTCATTAAAACACTAATTTGCTTAATTAAAACACAAAGACTATCTGGATGTTCTTATCATAAGATTAGATATGAATTCCTATGTATCATGCACGTGGAAACCAATCAAACTATTCTTAAAGTATATAGTAAACACCTGATAGAGACACATTATCCATAACATGATAACATAACCAAATATTGGTTCAAGCTTATGATAGTCAAATGCAGATGTTTTAAATACTACGGCATTCACACAGGTGTATTTGATTCATCCACCCACCCAAATATTGATTATGTAATTTATTCCCAAGATTTTTAACATTAAAATTAACTCCATACCATTGAATTACTACATTTTGGTCTCAAACATATCCCAAATATTCATATCAGGTCTTTCATGCTATGATACATAGATAAAGGGCATACAACAAAGCAAATTTTTCTTTAGCCAAACTATAACATCAAAATTCTTATTGATGTAAGGTTTATATGCAAAAGGAAGGATCAATATGCATTGTGATATTCCAGAACTATCCCACACTTAGATCACTTCATTGTACCATGCAATATTGGGTAGTATGAAAGGAAATTAAGAGTTAATACCCTATGTATTGACCATCAAAGCTTATGTATAATTTCAGATTTCCAACACAGTATTATAATATTACCCTGGCAAATCCATAGATGGTTTGCTATACAAACGTTCCGTATAAAATAAAACTTAAAACATAATTTCCATATCGAAGATGTGCAATTGCTATCTAAATAACAAAGTACTTTTTCAAAAACAATGGATCCTTGGAGTCTGTAGACACCAAAATAGCACCAATATGATTATGTTATGACAAGCATTGATCGCATTGACACAAAAAGCCCCTAGGGCAGCCCCCAGAGGTTAAATAGTGGTCCTAACCACTCCCAAAAGTAGTTTTGAAGGTCAAAGGTCAATTTGGCACATTTTTGGAACCTTTCTCTTTACTCATCCCACCCCGAGATGAATACAAACTAGAATTCGTCCCACCCAGGGATGAATATCAACATTCACCCCAGGGTGAGGTGAATAGAAAGTTTGACTGGCAAAAAGTCAAACCTCAACAAGTATGCCAGTTAACTGAATCTTCAGGCCATGCAATTGTGAGGAATAGCTTTAAATCAAGAAGAGAGACTTTATTCATGCATGTCTTTGATTTTGGAGACTTCATGCAAGGAAACTCTAAATCATGGAATTATCTTTTCTCTCAAAATAGGAAAATCAACTCAAGTGGCGCCCTCGCATGCGCAATTCAAACAAAGAGACCCTATGTCTATAAATTGGTGAATATTCTCACCCAAAAGATATAGAGAGGATATTTTGGAGCAACGAAGTGCTACTAAAATATATCCTCACCCTTTGTTTGTGCTTTCACATCCTTGATCTCTCTTTTGGAGGGAGGTTATCGGGTGATCATTGGAGGTGCATTCTACGAACCAAACCCGAACATTTGGCCACAATATTCCACAAAATTTGTCAAAAAAATCCCATAATATGTTTTGGACCCATCCCAAGTGGATTGGTGATGAAACAGAGTCCCAAACGGTGGGCGTCCTGCCCCCGGGTGCCCCCAAAACTATCGTAACCCTAGTCGCCCCACCCCAGAGTGAATAGAAATATGTGATATATTTCTCTGATTTTCCTTTTTCATATTATTCTAGGTTATTTAAATAGGCTGCAGTTTAAATTTCACTTCATTCTGAGCATTTTTGACTAGGTTTTTATCATTTCCCGCATTTACTAACTTGCAAATGGCACCAGAAAAATTTGGGTGATAGAAGCCAAATTTGAGAAATATGACATTCTGGGTCTTCCCAAAACACCACAAATTAGCTAACCCCAACTTTTCACATCATTTGGAGCTTTCTAGATAGGACATTGAAGAGGGTGCTTTCTGACAGGTTATTGTAGGTCTATTCGTCCCACCCCGGAGTGAATACAAATATGTGAGAAATTTCTAGACTGTTCATTTTGCAATGGCCTCCTAGTAACATATTCATGCTTCTATTAAATTTTTAGGTCTATCTGAGGTCATTTGGTTATCGTTTTAATATTTTCATGCATACACTAACAGTAGGCCTTGGGAAATACATGTTTTATTCTATCTGTAGGTGCTACTGATCTTTTCTATTTCCTTGAACATAGGTTTCTGACATCAGAGGAGAATTGAGGAACCAACATTCATATACACAAGCGGCGGCGATGTTTTGGTCTGCCCATATTACATGTGGGCACGCGGAAGAAGGATTGCTATCCATGGATGTGATCAAAAACATATTTAATGTTCCTATCCCCTAAAAAGGAAGGAGATGTATTGTAACACGACTTTAAAAGCACATCAATAAAGAGGACCCTATTCCATATTGCTTTTATCTTGTGTCTATTCGTTCATGTTCTTTGCTTTTATACATTTTTCATTACATAGGCTTTTGGCATTAAGTTTGGTTTTAGATGCATCATACTTGAAGTTTTCCTTTTTGTTTCCATATCCTCGTTCTTTCAGAGTCAATATAAATGAAAGGATGTTTTGTGTTGCCTCCTAGTCTTTAAAAACTTCTAAAGCTCTTTCCACTTTGCACGAACATTGTTGAAGCAATTCCCTCACACTCTTCCAAACTTATTTTTGCCCTTTTTAGGTTTTAAAAAAATATAGTGTTCATTCAAATAAAACCAACTTTTAACTACCTGCAAATTGTTTTTCTAGGTTTTATTGTTTAATTCAAAGTTAATGTGAGATAGATAATTAAATGTATTTCTTATTTTGTTTTGATTTATTAATTATATTTATCAATATAACTTAATAACTATTTCACTCATAATCTAACACATGATTTGTTATAAATGCAAATACATTACCAAATGGAAATACAAAAGCTAGAAAAAATATGAAATTGCAAAGATATATCACCAGATTTGTTATGAAAATATTAAGCATCATATAATTCTGACTAATAACCATTAGTTTTTTTATCCATTTGCAAATATGTATATTCCTACAAAACACATACATCCATTAATAACAATTCCTTATTCATCATTTATATATCATAAAATAATATAGTAAATCCCCTAAAACAAACATAAATTTTATAAATTATTCTATGAAAAATATTGCCACGGGTGGGTCATGACATACTACCCACTTGGAATAAATATAGTCCTCTATGTTTCACCAGCATCCTGCAAGAAGACCAACATTACATTTTATTCATTCAAATAAATATGGAAAAAAATTGTGCATAATAGCTACTTTTTACCAAGTAGCATTCTTTTTTGAGTACTAGTCCCACTAGACTTTACATTGTTCTAGAGTTCAATTCCTCACATGTTTGAAATGAAACTCTAAAATATTTACTGATTCTACTTCAATCGCTACAATATCATTTCTCTACAAGTTAGACAAATTCCATCATAATCAAGGATACATTCAAAGTATCATGGATCTTGGATAGGTTGAGTGGGAAGGAGAGATGGTAAGAAATCGAACTTATCTTATAAGTAATCTCAAAGGGTCCAAAATATTTAGGATCTAACTTGGTCAACTTGATGGTGCTTTTATGGATTTTACTCTAAGAAATAATATGTAGACCATAGATAATTATCTAGGTGTACAATTTATATCATCACAAAGGCTTATTTTAGCCTTAGTTTCATCATCTTTACCTATTCCTCCATATCTCAAACCACATTTAGTTCGATGGCAATCCAATCATTTGGATTATCCCATGAGAGGGGTGTTCAAATTTTTTTTCTATACAATGCATTGAATAGAGATATTCCCAAAGAATCATGATACCCATTGTTATAGGTATGTTTAACTAGGTGTAGAAAATATTTCCATTTAGATTTTTTATCTATAAATTTCATGTGAAGCATCTCTTCCAAAACCTAGTTGACTCTCTTAGTACGACCATCCATGTATATATGGTAAGCAGAATTGATATCTAGTTTTGTGCCTAAATCTCAATGTAGAGCTTACAAAAATACAAATGTGAACTTGGAATATCTATTAAATATAATTACTTCAATAAATCCATGTAGTCTAAATACTTCCTTAGAAAATCTATTAGCCACTATAGTTGCATCATCCTTTGTACTTCCTAGGATGAAATGTGCAACCTTGGTTAATTTATCCACTATAAAAAGGATTACACCATGTTAGAATCTATTCTTAGGTATTCCCACCATAAATTCCATGGATATTACCTGTCACTTTCAAATAATTATATCATATAGGTATAAAAATCCTTCACATTATATACATCTAGTGAAAAATATTTTTATGTCCTTCTTCATCCCTATCCAATAGAAGGATATTTTCATATTTTCTCTTATTTTGGTCCCTCTAGGATGAGAAAAGTAAGGATATCTATGCACCTCCTAAATAATCATTCTTTTAAATCACTATTTTATAGTATTATAACCCTATTTTTAAAACATCAGAGTCCATCCTTAATGCTATAGTATTTATTTTCTTCAAGAATTATTGCCATATTTGCCTTAATATCATTGTAAAATTGATCTATCATTTCTCTTCCTTGGTCCATCAATTCTACATGGTTACGGGTTATAGTAGCTATATGCCTTCATATGCTCAAGATATTTACAACTTTGTTCTCCTTACCCTTGATATATTCTAAACCAAAGTTTTATTATGCTAGAAACTTGATCCACCTTCTTTGTCTTGCATTTAGAATTTGTTGAGTGAAGATATACTTCAAACTCTAGTGATTGGTTCTAATTTCAAATGGTTTACCTAATAGATAGTGTCACCACATCTTTAGGGTATGTACTACTACTACAAGTTCCAAGTCATGTGTAGCATATTTTACATCATGTTTCTTGAGTTTTATTGACTCATACACTACTACTGATTCCTCTTGGGATAGAGCACCTCCTAATTCTTCAATTGATGCATCTATTTATACTAATAATTTTCCCTATGGGTATAGAATTTTTATTAGAGGTGCGGTAGTGAGTTTCTACTTTAATAACTCAAAAGCTACATCACACTTATCTGTCCATTTAATTTATTTTTCCATTCCTCTAAATATTGAGAATAGGATAGGAAATATTAGAGTAATTTTTCACAAAGCTTCTATAGTATCCTATGATACCCATAAAGCTATGTAATTTGGTCATAGTGGTGGGCTAATGCCAAATCAAAATGGCCTCTATCTTATTTGGGTCTACTTCAATTCCATTAGAAAAAATTATGTGCTCAATATATTGTACCTCAGGGACATAAAAGTTGCATTTTGAGAGGTTCCAAAAAAATGGTGTTCTATTAATAGATAAAGTACTATCCTTAAGTGCTTATCATGTTCTTCCTTGTTCTTAGAATTTATCATAATGTTGTCTAAAAAATCAAAATAAGTTGATCTAGATGTCTTCTAAACACACTATTCATCAGATTCATTAAGGCCACTAGCATATAAGATAACCCAATTTGTAGCACTATGAATTCATAGTGCCCATATAAAGTCTTGAAACCAGTTTTGTGAGTGTTTTCCTAACGAAATATTAATTGGTGATTTCCTGATTTCATGTCAATTTTGGAGAATATGGTTGCCAATTTCAATTGTTCAAACAAATCCTCTATTATGGGAAACAAATATATATTATTTATGGTCAATTTATTCAATATTTTGTAATCAATACATAATATAATTTATCCATACTTCTTATTTACAAAGAGAATCGATGCACCCCATGGTGACATACTGGGTTTTATCTACCCTTTCTCTAACAACCCCTAGAGTTGTACCTTTAAGTCCTGCATCTCTATACAATTCATCCTATATGGGGTTCTATGTATTGTATCAATTCCAGGCATCAATTCTATAATGAACTCAAATTTCCTTTTTGATGGTAATCCATGCAAATCCTCAGGAAACACATCCCTATATTCCTACAGAATGGGGTTTTTACCAATTTCCTCTTACTTTTTATGTGTCTCTATTTCATTAAAATTGAAAACAAAAATTATTTCACCTTTTTTTCATGATTTTCTTTAATTGCATTGTTGATAGTAATTGAGGTCGAAAAGAACCTTGCTCATTAACAATTTTCCTTCATCGTTTATCACTATCAGTTTAATCAATATATTTTATATAAATTGATTACAACCTCTTGGTATTTCAACAAATACATCCCTAAAATAACATCAAAATCATGGAGAGGATCTACATATAGGTGTCATTCTATGGATATATTTTGTAGTATGACTTGTACATGGGGATAACATTGATCCATGGAGTAGGTTTGTCCAGAACCATACTCTACTTTCCACCCTTATACCAAGGATCTTGGTCTTTCCAGTATATCCTTGACTTAACTAGATTAAATAAAGATATCCTTTGCTCCACCATATATAAAAAACTTAATATTCTTATTAAATTCCATACTTTTTAGAATAAGTGGGGTATCTTGTCCATCTAGATTCTGGCTACCAGTGGATTTATAGATCATATGGTTTGACTCTTTCGGTTGTTTACTATATCTAGCTTTATGTGGATATCAATTAGCATAGTGAGGTCCTCCACAAGTATAACACCCTACCTTGAAAAAATATTTTCTTCCCTTGCCCTTCTCACAACCCCTATGTCTAGATTATCCTTTCTTGGCAATGATTTCTAGTATCAATTGATGTTGGTCTATTTGATCCTGTAGTACACATATTATGGACTCTAATTGTGTTATTTTTCTATGTAGTTGTTGGAGTACAGGTATCTCATATGTCAAGCCCTCATTAATATATTTTCTAGAATCCTCTACCATCTCAAAAGATTAAAAATATCCTTGCCTCTGTTGTCTTGTCCTTGGTGCCATAATTTCGAACTATACAAGTATCTCATATTAAGTGTATTTCCATATACGACCACATAATTAGTTTATTTAATCCTTCAAACAAAACTATAAACTATCCTTTAGTAGTAATTCTAGAGTATCACCTGACACACTTACTTTCTATTAGGTGCCTTTCTAAGAGTAAAATCAGTTATTTGATCAATGGGTTGGTTTATTACTAATAAAAAATCATTCCCATGGGAAGATTCCATCCTTCCTAAGTTGCATATTGAATCAAGTCATGGTTGGGTTCTTTACAATATGTAATTCTTCTCCTACATCATAGTATAGCCTAGGAAAGCTTAAAAGACCTACTACCATGCTCTAATACCAACTGTAACAACCCTAAAATCTAAATTTTTTTTCTAAGCTTCAATTTTTACCAAGTCAATCCAGATAAATTCCATATAATATTTTATCACATTGTGAGTTTCTAAATTCTACAACATCCCTTAGGTGGATAGGAGTGAGCAATCTCTCTTAATAGTTTTGGGGTTTACATTGTACACTACCCATATAGCTTAAAGGACATATTTGCATGATAATCCCATTTTCTTTCTCTATTTTGAAGGACTTTTTGACCATAGCATAAGGGTTAACCCTATATCGTTCATTTGAGAAAAGGGAAACCAAATTATTTACTAGTATCAATCCTTCCTTATCTAGTATTTAGGCCTAAGATTCCTATAGTTTTACACACACTTATTTTAGTATAAAACTACTATGTACAATTAATCTATCTCTTATATATCTTAATGGAGTTGATTGTCTCACATGTTGCATTATTTAACTAGTCACCTAACAGCCAGATGGGGTTTCTAATGACCACCACACAAAATAACATCCCCATAGGAATTCTTCCACAATCATTCAAGTTGCTATGACTATAATTTACATGACATCCCTATCACATGGTATCTCACTATATATTGGAGTAATCATCACATGAATTTACTTACATTGAAATTCTTAATAGTAAAAATATTTAAATTTTATGCCTGCAAGTGGAAAATACAATAACAAAGAATAAAATAGCAACATAAATAACACAAATATTTCACATGAAAACCTCTAATGTTCAGGAAAGCCATGGGGAAATGGAAAATTATTCTTTTATTGATTTTAGCAAAATTTACATTCTCAACTACATGCATATGCAAGGGTTCATTCCTTTTTATAGAGCATAAAAGGAAGACACCAAAACTGTTTGTTTCCTATTCCAAAGGAAGCCTCTAAAAAATTGTTTATTTCCACTCCTAGCCAAAAGCATCTGAAATCATTCATCTTCCACATCCACACATCTAGACTATATTTCTAGCAACCCAAACATCTAACCTAGATGTCTACTACCTAGACATCTAGCCTAGACGTCTAGTAGCCCAGATGTCTAGCATATATATATGTTACCTAGATGTCTAGCCTAGATGTATGCTACATAGATGTCTGGCCTAGATGTCTAGAAACCCAGATATATGGTCTAGATGTCAACTGCTTAGATGTTTGGCTTAGATGTATACTGCCTAGATGTCTAGAAACCTAGACATTTGGCCTAATTGTCTACTACCTAGATATCTAGTCTAGATGTCTATTAGCCCAAAAATTTGGTCTAGATGTCTACTACCTAGATGTCTAGCCTAGATGTCTACTACCTAGATGTCTAGTAGTCTAGACATCTATCCTATATGTCTACTACCTAGACGTCTAGAAACCTAGATGTCTAACCTAAACATATAGCAACCTAGACATCTAGCGTAGATGTTTTATGCATCCTAGCTTCTACATACAATAAAACTGGATAGTGGATTCACCTCCTAACATTATCCCATATGAAGCCTATATACAAGAATTCCTTTACCAATGTTTTTCATCCAGTGCCAATTGCCCAATGCTACTCTTGTTATATTTTTAGCAAGCCCAAATAAGTTCTATACCACTTAAACTTCTCTACCTTGATTATCTTTATGAGTATATCTATAGGATTCACTTTAGTATTGATTTTCTACAATAGGATCGTACCTTATTCCACCACATTTCTTATAAAGTGGTACTTGACATCAATGTATTGTATGTAATAATGGAATTTTGGGTTCTTCACTAGCTGAATAGCACTTTAGCTATCACAATGCAACATAATTTTCTCCTGCATTACCTTGAAGTCACCCAACAATTACTCTAGCCAAATTACCTCTTTTTTGGTATGAGTCACTAAAATATATTCTGCTTCAGTTGTTGATAAAGGCACAATATATTACAACTTAGAAACCTAACTCACTTCTCCACTAGAAATATTAAAAGTATATCATGTAGTGGACTTTCTCCCATATCTATATCCACCATAATCAGAATCCAAAAAATATTTAACTTACAAACTATCTGATCCATAGTAAATAGTAGCATATAAAGTACCTCTTAAATATATAGATATCCACTTCACCACATTCGAATGCTATTTACTAGGATTTTCCATGTATGAGCTGACTACTCCCACTACTTGGGTAATATCTTATATGGTGCTCACCATGGCATACATGAGGTTTCCTACTACTAATGAATATGGTACACAAGACATGCTTGTCTTCTCTATGTCTATTATAGGATACTATTTGGAATACAAATATAAGTGTGAAAGAAGTGGGATACTAAACGGTTTTGCATTCTACACATTGAAGCATTGTAGTATCTTGTTTGTATATGACTTTTGACTTAACTATATCTTTCTTCCTTTTTTGTCCTTATGTATTTTCATCCCTAAAATTTGTTTTACTTCTCCTAAATCCTTAATTTCAAATGTCCAGTCCAATTGAGCCTTAAGATAAATTATTTTCATAATTTTGGGGCCTGCAACTAGCATATCATCAACATACAACATCAAAATAATAAAACTACGATCATCAAACTTATTATAATATCTAAAATGATCACTTTCACTCCTGCTAAAACCTTGGGTCTTCATGAAGGTGTCAGATTTTTGTACCACATTCTTAGAACCTATTTCAATCCATAAAAATATTTCTTCAGTTTGCAAACCAAATACTCTTTATCTCTTTATTCATATCCCTGATGTTGATCCATATAAATCTCCTCAAAATCATCATGTAGGAAATCAGTCTTTACATCAAGCTACTCTAGTTCTAAATCTTGTGCTGCTACAAGTGCAAGTACAACTTTAACAGTAGTCATCTTCACAACTAGAGAGAAAATTATATTAAAGTCAATACCTAAATTTTACACATGGATTTTTTGCAACCAAGCAAGATTTATAGTGTTCCAACAACCCATCGATGTTATTATTTACTTTATACACCTAATAATTTCCAAAAATATTTCTTCTAGGTGGTAGACCCACAAGTTCCCATGTTTTGTTCTTGTGAAGTGCCTCTATTTCATCCTCCATGGGTTTCCTCTACTTTTCTACATTATCAAACTCTCTAGCTTCCTAAAATGAACTAGGCTCACCATAATTAGTTAACGAAGAAAAATAGTACTGATAAATATGAGAATACCTTTATAGAAACTTTTATGGATATGTATATATTATAACCCAATGATCAGTTTATTATGGCTTTGGCTATTGTGACCATTGTGGCTACTCTACTTTTTGTTCTACTTGCTAGTCTACATGCTGATCAAAAACTTTAGCATGCTGATTTTCATATTTATCTTCATCCATTTCTACTTCAACTAGTACAACATTAAGATTTTGTTTTACCTCCTTCCTTTGCATGTATTTTTCATCAACAACTACATATTGAATAATAATTACCTTGTGGGTAGTAGGATCCCATAGTCTGTACCCCTTCATTGTATCTCTATAGCTGAGAAAAATAACTTGCTTGACTTTGGGTCAAGTTTGGACCCTTTTTCCTTAGGCACATGGGAAAATGCATCACAACCAAAGGTACATAAATGAGATTAATCAACTAGCTTACAATACCAAACCTCCTTATAAATATATCCATCCAATGCAAATGTAGGTCACATGTTAATAAGATAAATAGTTGTATTAACAACCTCTACCCATAAATTTTTATCCAACATGGATGCATTGTGCATGCTTCTTACACATTCCATGATTGTATGATTAATCCGCTCAACCACACCATTTTATTGTGGAGTATATGGTACAGTATTCTTGTGCTTAATACCTTCCTACGTACAAAATTTATCAAATTTATTGGAGCAAAATTTATCACCCCCATTATCTGACCTAAGACATAAAATCGACTTACCAAAAATCTTCTCTACCTATGCTTTGAACTCTTTAAATTTTGTAAATATTCCAACTTATTCTTCGTAAATTAAACCCACACTCTCCTAGAATAATCATCTATAAAGTTAGAAAATAGATGGCACAATTTAAGGACTTAATGGGTACTGGTCCAAATATATCTAAATGTATAAGTTGCAAAAAAATAAAAATCTTACCAGGGCTTGTAGTAAATCGAACCCTCTTTTTTTTACAAAATACAATGCTCACACAAGTCTAGACTACAAGATTTAATCCTAGAAAGCATACCTCTTTCATGCAAAATTTTTAAACCTTTTTCACTCATGTGGCTTAGGCATTGATGCCATAGCATTACTGCATCCTAAGTAGAAGTTATTGTTGTTGCATGGTTTGTCATCGTATCACTGTAAAAATTATATAGGGTCCCGTAATATTCTCCCTTTGCTACTAAAAGAGCTCCTCTAGTAATTTTGTAGTAGTTGTTATCAAAAGTGATAGAATACCCGAGCTTATCCATCATCTTGATTGATAGAAAACTCTTCCACAAATCAGGCACATGTTGTACATCACATAACATCCTTTCTCTACCATCATCTAGCCCGATCCTTGTATCCCATCTTCCCATAATTTATAAAGTGCTATCATCATCCAAATAGACCATCCCACCATAGTATGGTTGATATTTTTTAAACTTGTCTCTATGGTAAGACGTGGAAAGATGCACCTGAGTCCAAAACCTAGGTATATAAAATATATTTGTTGTTACTGATACAAAAATCTTCATATGTTGTTGTATCTCTTGAATCTACTATACTGGTCTCACCTGATGGCTAAATTTTCTTTTCACCATTCTTTAATTGCCAATAGTCCTTATTTGAGTGCCCTACCTTCCCAAAATGCTAGAACTTTCTCATTTTCTTCGTCCTTTAGAATTATATCTGGATCATGATCTACCTTGTTTACTCTTCTTGAAATATCAACCTATCATAGATAGGGCTTCATTGGTTGAAGGTTCTAGAGATGTTTTTCACCTCAACTCTTCTACCAATAAAGTGGCTACCACATCATAAAATTTTAGAGTTCTTAATGATGCATTACTGATGGTCATCACCATATGATCACAGGTGTCTGAGAGGGAACAAAGTAGGGTGATATCTCTAGACTCATCCTCTATCTTCACACTAACTAAAACTATTTTACCGATAAGAGTATTAAACTCATTGAAATCATCTACCATGGATGAAATTTCCTTCATCCTCAAGCTATAAAATTTCTTTTTCAAAAAAATCCTATTTGTTTTTTATTTTTTTTTATACAAATTTTCAAGATTTTGCCAAAGGGCTTCTACAATATTCTTTTCAGCTACATTGAACAAGATATATTCTACTAGGTAGAGATGGATTGTAGAGACCACCTTCTTATCCAGTTTTTCCCACTCCTCATATTTCATGTTGCTTGGTTTACTCATGATCCCTTTCAAGGTTAGAGCTTGGTACTTCAGAACCATAAAATCCTCCATATTCATATTTCATAAAGTAAAGTTCTTGCCATTAAATTTCTCAATATCAAACTGATACCATGTGTTAGTTAAAAATTTTATATTTTATACCTGCAAGTGGAAAATACAATAACAAAGAAAAAAATCAACACAAAATAAATATTTTAAATGGAAACCTACAATGTGCAAGAAAACCATGAGGTAATTTCGAATTCTTCTTTTATTGATTTTATAAAAATTTACATTCTCAACTACATACATATGTAAAGGATCATTCCCCTTTTATAGAGTAGAAAAGGAAGATACAAAAATTATTTGTTTCCTCTCCCAAAGAAAGCCTCTGAAATTTTTTTCGTTTCCACTCCTAGAGAAAAGCATATGAAACTATTTATCTTCCACATATAAACATTTTGCCTAGATTTCTAGTAGCCTAGACATCTAGCCTAGATGTTTTTTGCCTAGACGTCTAGCCTAGACATCTATAGCTTAGATGTTTGACCTATATGTCTAGCTACCTAAATGTCTGGCCTAGATGTTTGCTACCTAGACATTTTGCCTAGACATATATCATCCCAGATGTCTGACCTAGACATCTACTACCTAGATATTTGGCCTAGATATATAGCAGTCCAAACATATTACCTAGATGTCTACTACATAGAGGTCTGGCTTAGACATTTGGCCTTGACGTCTAACAGTCTATACATCTACTATATTCTAGCTTCTACATATAGTAAAACTGGAGAGTGGCATCACCTCCTGACAATTCTAAGCTCACTATCACTTGAAGCACACTTTAGTGATCCACTACTAAAGTGCCCATTGTGATAGCTTTAGCAACATTCCATTACATCACAAGACAAAGAACAAAATAATTAAACATCTCATTACATGAATAGTAAGTGATACATTTGATTAAAGATATGTGGCCCTTTATATAGGAAGATAGATTACTTGTCCAACACTCTACCTAGTTGTACAGGGGACACTTTGCACATAAATGGCGCATTTATTATATTGCATGAAGTAACTAGATAACTTACCCCTAAAGTAACATCCTACTCTAACTATGTACCCAAGGTGGTATATTTACATGACCTAAATGATGCAATATATTCTAACACCCCCTTGTATTACATTATTTGGTATGAAGTTATCTTGAATCAAATAGATGATCTCTAAATGTTTAAACCTTGATTTTACCAAGTACCTTTATAAATATGTCTACCAATCGATCTTCTTTAGAAACATATTTGAGGATGATATGCTTATTCTAAAAATATTCCCTGATGAAATGACATTGAGCTTCAATATTTTTTGTTATTTCATGTATGATTGGACTCTTGATCAGATTCAACACACCTTTATTATCACATAATATCATAGTAGGATTTTAATTGATTCTCATGTTAGATAATATGTATTGTAGCAATAGAGCTTCACATGTTGTATCTCTTGTTGCTCGATATATTTATTTAGTTGATGATTGTTCTACTATATGTTTCTTCTTTCTATGAAATGATATGGGTCCTTATCTGATATAGAAGACATAACCTAAGGTTTATTTCCTATCATCAATAGGTCTAGTATAATCTAAATCTGAGTATCTCTGCAGACAAATTTTATTGACATCCTTCATATAAGTTAATCCATAGTTTGTAGTCTTCTTGATATATTATAGTATTCTTTTTGTAGGTTTCTAATGGCTTTCCCTTGGTTCTTGCATGAAATGTGAAAGATAATTTACTGCAAATGCTAGGTTTGGTCTATTTTTTGTTAGCTATAGAAGGCTTGGAATCAAATGGTGATACATTATTATTGAAACTAATGGTGTTTTATATTTTTTGTATAGTTTAATCCCTTGTTCCATTGGTGTATCTTTGGGGTTACATTTTATCATTCTATAATTTTGAAGAAAATGTTTGCATATTTTTATTTAGTGATAACTATTCTTTCTTCTCCTTGATAAATCTCTAGAACAAGGTAGTAGTTCATTAGTCCTAGATTTATCATTTCAAATTCCTTTTCTAGATATTTTTTTATGTCATCAATTTATACTATGAGAATCAATATATCATTTCCATTTTTCTTGGTATATAGACTAGGATTTGATGAACTTATTTTAAAATCATGATGTAATATGTGATCATTGATCTTTATATTCCATGCTCTAGGAGCTTATTTCAAGCCATAAAGAGATTTATTCAGTTTGCATACCTTGTTTTTCTATCCTTGAATAACAAAGCATTTAGTTTGTGTCAAATAGACTTCTTCTTCTAAGTAACCATTAAGAAATGCACTTTTCATGTCCATATGATGAAATTTCCATACCTAATGAGCTCCTAGCATGTAGATTGTTTGGATAGTGGTCATTTGAGTTGTTGGTGTGAATGTTTCTTCATAATAATTTCCCTTTGTCTGAGTATATCCTTTGACTACTAGTTGATATTTGTATTTTTAAAGTATTTATCTGCTTTGTATTTAATTTTGTAAACCTACTTGCATTCTACTATTTTCTTTCTTGAAGGTAGGCTTACTAAATTCCAAGTCTTATTATTTTTGAATGATTCATATTCATATTCCTTAGCTACTTTCCAGTGTGAGTCTTTTAGTGCCTGAGAAGTTGATGCCGATTTCATTGAGTTACTTAACATACCCCTATTTATTCTAGTCATGCTGCCAGTTTGAGGTCCTATAGAAGTGAGATATGGTATTATTTCTAAATTTGGTTCTCTAAGAGTATCTCTGATCCATATTGGTTCTTTTCTAGGAAATATGGTTGATGCTTCTATATCTCATTCTTGAGATTTTGATTCTAACTCCATACTCATTGTATCTTCCTCAGATGGATTTATGAGGACTTCTATGTCACCATTGGATTCATATGTGTTGATCTTGGCTTTCTCAGCAAATATCACATCTCTACTAATGTAAATTTTTTTTGTAGATGGATCTAGAATTATGTATCCTATAGATTCATTTTCATAGCCAATATATATATCCCCATCATAGTATTTTTTTCTAGTTTAGTCCTCTTTTGTTTTTGAGCATGCATGTAAGATTTACATTCGAAGATATTTAGTTTTTCTATGTTTTTGTCCTAACCATGATTCTTTTGGTGTAATATGCTTGAGTACTCTTGTTTGTAGTCTATTTTATATGTAGACTATTATTTGTACTACTTCAGCTTAGTATTTGTGATCAATTTGTACTTCTTTTAATGTACATATTACCATTTCCATTATTCATCTATTTCTTCTTTCTACAATTCCATTTTGTTGAGGTGAGTATGTTGTAGTAATCTATCTCTTAATTCCATTTTCTTCAAGAAATGAATCAAATTCCTTGGAAATAAATTCTCCTCATCTATAGGAACAAAGTGCTTTTACAGTCTTACCTTAATATTTTTCCACTTGAAATTTGAACTATATGAAAATACTGAATTCTTCTAATTTGTGCTTCATGTTGGGATCTGAATTATCATCAAGTTTTACTTGATACTACAACTATCTATCTTACAATTTTCTAGCCAAGCTAGCACCTAATAGTCACATCTTAGAACTCAATATTGGATGGACCAAAGATTGCTTCAGGTCAACCTTTAGTGTAGGCTAGTTTCTTGTCAATTGAATGGAATGTTGAATCAATTAAACTCGATAAGGGTTTTGAAGAATAGGGTTAGAAAATATTTATGGTTAGATAATTATGCATTAATAATGTATGGATAGGGCTAACAACATAGTCATCCACAAGAAAAACTCGATCAAGCTACTTCCAGTGTCCCACACTCAGGATTAGCAGCACCCAAAACCATGAAATCTTCATACAATAAAGAAGAAAATAGAGATATGTCCCAAGAATCAATTCCAATATCCAATGTATCAACAATCCAATTTATAAAAATAGATTAATAATCAAACTTTGCAGAAATAAAATTCTTATCAACATAGATCTAACTATGAACAAATTTTAGCTACCTTAACAACTAGTAATACAATGCAAATGGAATGAACTAACGGTTACAACATTAACAAAAATACAATTCAAATATTTAACCATTTTAAATGAAATATATCAAATATTACAAGTCTCGAGTGAAAAATCTAAGGAATTCTCCTTCCATTAATTTGCAAAAAATATTTACATAGTAAGGCAAGTAAATACACTAGAGCTGATCTCAAAAACTGAGGGTTCAACCTCTATTTATAGTTTAAAATGAAAAGAATAGGGGGAGACATTACAAGGATTAAGAATATGATAGCTCAGAGAAATATATACTGGCATCATTTCATTTGCCTGTAGGGTTTGAAGAATCTACTAGAGATCATCCATCATGACAACTCGACTCTACAACTTTTCGATCTAGTAATGGAATTTGGGCCTCAAGTCATTAGAAATTAGATCTAGATAGTTCATTCCTCTTGAAAACTCAATTCCATCGTAAATCTACAAATACTTTGGTTCTTCATTCTTATTTCTTGACACCATTTATGCTTCGACTACCCACTAAAACTGAATGTTTTTCAATCCGACAAGAATTTTTCTTTGTATGTTTCATAAAAATATCAAAAAAATATTTGTCGTTGATGCACTCAGTGAATGACTTTGATTAAACTTCAATAATGCCTTGTAGGGGAGAAAGATAGAAATAGTTGCCAATCCACTCTAGAATAATTCTAACATCATCTTGGATGGCTTTAGCCAGTGGATTTGAGCTCTCCATAAAAATACACTACTTGCTGAGCGAAATCTCAATCTGATCTAAAAATATCATTGATGTCAGTTTAGATGGATTTGGTCAGCGGATTCAAGACTTCATAAGAAATACATTGAGTTTCAAGTAGAATGGATTGTATCATCAATCCATTAACTTAGCCTTTTAAAACATTTAATTTATTTCTCATATCCACAACTTTGAAGAAAAGTTGCAATCCACTCCTTGAATTTTTCTCCACCAACTTTGACTTGGATTGACCACAAAGTAGAGTGTATTGACAATCCGCTCCAAAAGTAATGCAAAATGACCTTTTTTGTATTTTGCTACCTCTACTTCCTTCTGAGAATTTTCGATCTTCTTACGAAGTAGTGTGGAGCTCATCACCATTCCACTAAAAAATAGTCTTGGAACTCAATGGAATGAGCATTCTTGATACTTTTTTACTTTAGCGCATAAAATAAAACAATATTACTAATCTGCACTTTAAAATGTGGCGATGTCATTAAAACTCAAATAGAATTATGGACTGGGATCTTCATGATATACCACTACAAGATACACTATGTACCAAGAAAAATGGGAACCTCACTCATGTTTGCAAAAATCACCAAGTGTTGAGTGTATTGGAGCACTCTTGAGTGGAATCCACTTTAAAATACTCTATAACCTCATCAGATTGGATCTTTCCCATACCTTTGAATAAATTTTTAAATTTTTCTAAGGATGTGGCCATTTTGGGCCTACATTCTGGTGCCTCCCAGGTGGATTCGCTCGTAAATACAATGAACTCGGAGTCTTATCCATTGGGTATCAAGAGTCAAAAAATTACAAATATTCAAACAACCCTTCATAGAATAACCTCCATATGATCATTACCCTCTGAAAACTTTATGGAACATCCTAGAGGATAATTGATCACATGGATATCATACTGGAAACACAAATATCTCCATCACTCCTTCAAACCCGCCTCAATGTTAAGTAAAAATAAAACAATATTCTTCCTTTTATGCTTTTTTAAAATGACATGAATGCCTTCACAAAACTTTCATTCTCTGTATTTTAGCTTCATGCTTTTATTTTTGCCTTCTTACATTATCATAGTCAAAACAAAACAAAAAATACAATACTTCTACATAACTAAAAATGTGTAAAACAAAAATACTCTAAGCTTATGTCCCTTGAGGTTTTGTGAAGAACACAAGCTTATACTAAGAGGGGTGGTGAACAGTATATCGCCCACTTTTTACTTTCTTTCCAAACCAATATCAATTAGTATCCTTAATTACAATAACCAAATATAGCAGTGTGCATTAATGATAGATAGCAATAGTAAGCAAGAGCACAAATCACCACACACAATTGAGACACAAGATTTAACGTGGTTCCCCCAATGTGGGGTAGTCCACAAGATAATATCCTTATAATATTTTACAAAGAAATAGGGATCCTTATCCCAATACAAATGATTACTTTGATCTACTCAAAGCTAGGATATCCACTGATCTACTCAGGTGGGCAATCCACTGATCTACTCAGCAAGGCAATCCACTGATCTTCTCAGCTAGGCAATCCACTGATCTGCTCAACTAGACAATCTTGATCTACTTAGGTAGGCAATCCATTGATTTGGTCAACAAGGCAATCCACTGATCTGATCAATTAGGAAATATTGATCTGCTCAGGTAGGCTATCCACTGATCTACTTCAACAAGCTCACTAAGAACCTACTCAAAATCTTCTCAAGCAAGCTCACCAAGAACCTACTCAAAATATGCACCAGTAAGCTCACCAAGAACTTTTTCAAATATGCTCCAACAAGATCACCAATAACTTGGTCAAATTTACTTAGCAAGCTCACCAAGAACTTGCTCAAAATATGCTCCAGAAATCTCACCAAGAACTTGCTCAAATCTGCTCCAACAAGCTCACCAAGAACTTGCTCAAATCTGCTTAGCAATCTCACAAAGAACTTGCTCAAATCTATCCCAAAATCCTTCTCAAAGGCTCAATCAATCATGCACAAAAGCTACCTCAAATCTATCTAGAAATCTATCCCAAAATCCTTCTCAAAGGCTCAATCAAACATGCTCAAGTAGCACTCAAATATCATCCACAAATATATGAAGGCAAGGCTCAATGATGAACCTAGCAATGCAATCTTTAATGAATGACAACAATGATCCACAATGATCTCAACTCAAATCAATATCAACTCAAATCAAATCAAATCAATCTCAACTCAGCTTAATTTTATAGAAGCATAAAGAGAATTGTTAGAGGCTCAATATGTTCTATTCACAAACTCAATTTCCTTCTCAGCTCAAACTCAACTCAAATCAGAATATAGAATTTTTTTCATGGAACTTGAACAACCACTTCACATAATTACTTAACTAGGCTCAATCAACTCAACTCAACCAATCACCTTAAGGAAAAAAAAATTCTCACAAACCCTAGTTCAAGCATGAATAAATCAACTCAAAAAGTTTCCAACAATACTCAACAATAACTCTCACATAACAATGATACTCATGTTATCCTCTAACTCAAGTTCAAGTTCTTTGTACAAGCAATGGGCTTCAACAACAATGCTTATAAAACAAGGTTTAATCACAAATATCAAACAAAAAATCCTTGAAGCATTCAACCAACCACTTTAGAACAGGAAACCACAATCAATCCTTTTCTCTCCAATGATATTTTAGAAATCAACCACCATAAACAAAGTCAATGGAGAATATTGTTCATACCTTTTGATGTCTTATTAGTTGTCGACTAAATCTGCCACACTCAAAAAACTTTATTTTTCAACTTTCAATAAGGGTTAGATATTTTTATTAATAACACAACAATAATATGCAAATAACACCTTATTACTCATACTCAATAAAATACACCATGTTCCCTCATGAAATAATTAATTCCCTTTAAAAAAGAACAAAGCAACCTTCACTTTTGAACCCTTTTACAAAATAATAAATATATCTTTACACACACCATATTTACCCCTCTAATAAATTTAATCAAATAGCCCTCTAAATAAGCTTTCCAACAATATATAATATGATATACTTCCAAAAGGAAAATCACCAGAAATATCTCTTTTTCCTAAAGTGCATCACAACCCTTATTTCTCCTTGGGCAACTTTAGAAAAAAAAAGATTAACTTGCCTTTGTCCTTGATGGGATTAAATTCCTCAATGCCTCATTTCTTAGTGCCTTAACCACGACCAAGCTACCACACGAGCTAAAGGCTCGTTTGGGAGGGAAAGGCACCAATTGGTTCAAAACACTCCTCCCTCATGCAAACCAAAAATGCTTCGCACGCTCTTTCTTCCAATGCCTTCTAATGCAGACAAGGGGACTTAAAAATTTGTTGTTCATTCTACCACTTGCCTTATCCAAAATCCAATTTCCAATGCACCACATTGCCCAAGGTGACTAGGGTTTCACATGACGTCTGATTTATTCTTCGCTTCCATCACTTAACCCTCTTTTGCACGAGCTCTTTTCGCTTGCCAACAATCGCTTTAATTCATGAGCGCTCACCCAAGATTAATAAAACTTAGGTATCCTTTTATATATTTTTCTCCATCATATTTTATGACATCGATGGATTACTTTTATTTTTAATTTTAAAATTTTAATTTTAATTTTAAATAATTTAAAATTTAAACTAAATATTTAAAATTAAATATCTCCATCATCGGGGAACCTTTTTCAATGAAACGAAAAGCCAACTTGGGTTTTAAGAAAAACCCATTTCAAATATGCCATCCATGGTTTTAAGAAAAAACCTTTTTATTTTTCTTGCCTTGGTTTTCACAAAACCCCTGTATATATCCATGCTCTCAAAAATATCATAAATGATTATTTATGAAGTGCTTTTGCCACCAAAACTCAATGTGATCCATGTGACATCAATGATCCATAAGATATCAATGACAACATAAAATAACTCAAATTGCCAACAATATCCCCCTTTGTCATTGATGGAAACACCTCTAATGAAAATCACCACAATCATTGCAAAAACCATCTCTGATAATCAAAGTTGCTCCCCTTGACTCAATACTCTCTATGGAAGCTGCTTTGTTGGCAATTTTGGGTACTTTGGGTACATTGCCTTTGCTCAAGTGTATAAGTTGTCATTGATGTCAAAAGGCATTTTTGTGTTGATATCAAAAAGAGTGTGATGTCAAAAATATCTTGAGAAGCTTCATAATGTTAAAGGGTTTTTATTAAAACCATGGTGACAAGGTTAAAGGTTTTTCTTAAAACCATTTGGACTCATTAAGGGTTTTTATTAAAACCAAGCTTATCTTAATGCAAAGGTTTTTACTTCTTGAAAAACCTTGAAGGTCCATGTTTATTATTAATAATTAAATTAACTCAAACCTTTGACAAAGGTCTAAGTTTAATTTATTATTAATAAAATAATAATTATTATTATTTTAATTATTATTAAAGGGTCTTTTAACCCTTAAGCGACGCACATAAAGAATTCTTTCGCCGACGTGTTGCCATCGTTGGAGGAACGTCGACGTCAAACAATTAAGGAGAAATGGCTATTTAAGTGGGGATGTTTTTCTAAAGTAATGGCACCTCCGATTAATGAAAATTCGTAGCTCTGTGACCTTCGAGAAAGCGTTGTATTTCATTGAGAGTTGATTATCCATATTGAGTTGCCCAAGTAATTTCTTGCGTTTTCAGTTTGCGCTTTGACATCCAACAGATTGCGCTTCACCTACAATTGTTGGGACTGCACTCGAATTACGTTTTTAGTTTGCACTTTGACATCCGACAGATTGCACTTCACCTACGATTGTTGGATTTGCACTCGAATTGTGTTTTTTGTTTGCACTGTGTGGATGATTATTTTTGTTGCCCAGTAAGTTACGTTTTGGACAACGCTCACCAGTTTGCATGTGGCTTGAGGAAGACATTTACGTTTTCCAGATTCTTGGCGTCAACTGAAGATAAAATATAGGGCAACACTGTATTTCTTCATTGGGCACTTGTGGCCCAACGACGGTGGTGTTTAAGCGAAGGCGCTAGCTAGGCAGAGGTGCCGAGTTCGATTCACTTCGTGGGTAATTTTCTTTTGGTCGCGGTGTGCAAAGGATAGTGGTTGTGAAAGCGTCTGGAGGTATAAGGTTAAGTTATCATATTTGCTTTGACATTGTTTTATTGATGCTTAATGTTTATGTGGAGTAATAAGATGTAAAGAGGTTTTACTTTGTATGTATATTATACTTCCGGTGGTTTTTATTAAGTTGGAGAAATAAGGTGTTAATTTGGATCTTTATTATTGTATATTGTTGTATAGTTGCTAACTCTAATTGGTGGCAAATTGAGAGTTAGTGTTGTGACAGATTTTGAGTTCTCCTTCTTCATCAAAGTAAAGGTATGGGCAACTTCTTCCATGTATATTGTTGATTGGTGTATGTTTTCTGAAATAAGGTTGGAGTGAAAAGGTATTCTACTAGGTATCCTTTGGCTAGGTGTAAATCCTATTTTCTGGTTTGTTGAAGACTCTTATGCATTGTTATCCTTGATGAGAGTTTTGGTGAATGCATAATTCTAGTTTGAGGTAGTGGAAGCATTGTGCACTAGGGTTTATGTTTGTGAGTCTTGCTACTTGCTTTGAGTTGGTGAAACCCTTGGTTGGCTATTTTGAGGTTGATGGTTGAGTTGCTTCCATAGAGGTTGTTTGATCAAGTTATTGCTTTTACTTGATTCATGATATTGGGCTTACTCCATTGAGTTGATTTGAGCAAGTTATTCTTTGCATTTGGTGATATTGTGTTGGTGGCTGTTTTGTTCAAATATCTTTGGAGGGAAAAGGATTTCTACTTGTTTCCTTTTCTTGTGATGATTGGTTGAATGCTTCAAGGTTAATGTTGAGTTGAATGATGTTGGTTAAACCTTGTCTATAAGCATTGTTGTTAAAGCCCTAATTGGTTGAGAAAAGATATTGGTTGTGGAAAGAACATGAGTATCATTGTTATATGAGATATTGCATGGTTGGCAATTGTTGGGTTGTGTTTCATGTTCTTGAGAAAAGCATACTACATCTATCTTATTCTGTTGAGATTGAGATTGAGTTGAGATTGATATTGGGAGTTAAGTATAGAACATATTGAGTCTCTAACAATTCTCTTTATGCTTCTATGAGGTTGATGAATCACATTGGGTCTCTAACAATTCTCTTTGTGGGTTCATGCTAAGAAAGTTTTTCTTGATGAACTTGTGAGCTGATTTGGACAGGTTTCGATGGGGACTTGTGAGCAGGTTTTGGACAGGTTTCGGTGGGGACTTGTGAGCAGATTTGGACAGGTCCTAGCAGAGGACTTGTGAGCTGAGTTTTTGAGAGTTCTATCAGAGAACTTGAGGACAGAGGAGCACTGGTTCTTTGAGAAGAACATGAGGACAGATTTGGCAAGTCTTTGAGAAGGCTTGTGTGCAGAGGACTGGTTTGTTCAAGTGTTGGACAGATCCGACGGATAGAGGAAGACTTGTACTAGACCGACTGATTGTGTTTGGTACGAAGTTGCTTGAGCTATTGTGGACGTGATCATAGAAGGCGAGAGGTCTCTTAGGCTAAGCATTGAGGACAGGAGGTCTTCGATGGAAAGGAGTTCCACGTGTCTGGCAAGAGGTAGAGACAGTTGATCTTCCGAGGGATCATTTTCGGAGCAAAGGGGAAGGTATCTCCTTTGAGCGAGAGGCTCATAAATTCAGATTGGGGGAAGGTATCTCCTTTGAGCGAGAGGCTCATAAATTCTGATTGGGGGAAGGTATCTCCTTTGGGCCGAGGCTCATAAACATTGTAATTGGGAAGGATTCCCAAAGAACTTTGAGATAACTTTTAGAGAAAAGTTTTGTGGACGTAGCCCAACCATTCTGGGTGAACCACGTAAAAATTGGTGTCACTTTGTGGATGATATTGTGCATTGTTTTGATATTGTTGTGGGTATATTGCTTTACTGTTTTGTAATATAAAGGAAAAAGTAAAAAGAGGTCTTATACTGTTCACCCCCCCTCTCAGTATAAGCTTGTGTTCTTCATGCTCCCCCTAACTCAATGTTCTCTTTAGAGGCTGATCCCCCTCACTCAATTCTCTCCCCATTAATAAAATCATTCCCCCTTTGACATTAATGGAAAAAGGGACATCTATGGGGCTAAAAGATATGGCTCTTAATATTAGCCCCCTCACCACATTATCTCTTGAGGTGATTAATTCTGGGGTGGGAGTACTTTTACTCCCATATTACATTGTTTCTTTCCTCTGTAAACTTCCTTCCATATTTTTCTGATATACATTTCTTTATGAGTTACTTGATCTTCTTGTCTTGAACCTATTTGAACTTCTTGCCTTGAAACTGCTTGACCTTCTTGCCTTGAACCTATTTGGAATTGATTCCTACACCATCTTGCGATATGTCCAAAGTTATTGGAATTAAAACAATTGATATTGTAGCCTTTGGATGGTGCCCATGTCCTGAATTATTTCTTGAAACCATTTTCATATCCATTCCTTTCCTGAACCCTGTATTGTGAAGTTTTGTTTTCATAATCATTTTGACCATGACCTCTTAATTATGCAACTCTAAAACCAAAACCATGTTGCTCATTTTCTTTGCACTGATAATCTATATGACCAATCCTGTTGCATAAGAAACAATGTCCCTAAAAATCGAACCTTCTTCCCTTGAAGTTCCTTCTAGAAAAATCAAACATCTTTGATCCATAGACCCTACAGTGTATAGCCCTGTGTCCAAATATATTACAAGAAAAACAATGTCCTTGAAAAAGCCCTTTGTACATGCCTTGGTTCCTCATACCTTTATTGAACTTTATCCTTGTGATCATCTTTGACTTGTGCATTGTATCCTTGATCCTTCTTTGTGGTATCCAAATCTTATTCCTTAACTTCTTCCTTGATTTCTTCTTCAAGAATTGATTTGCTTCATGAACTTGATTCACCTATCTCAAAACAAGATCCAAACTGGATATTTGGATCCATAGGAAATTTAGAACTTTCTTCATAAATTTTAGGTGCTTCCTTGCTTTCATATTTTAGAACTTTCTTTCCTTTTGAGTGTGATTTTTCTTGGACATAATATACAACCTTAAAATATTTTTCCACTCCTTTTTGAACCTTGTCATCTAATGTTTCATGTCTTTCCGTTATTACCCTTAGTTCTTCATTCATCCTATATTCTATTCTTTTTGCATCTCGAAGCTCATCTCTTAGATCACTGATTGTCTGAAGTAGTTCTTATTTGATTTTGACATCTATTCAAATCTTGTTTTCAAGATTCCTGTATTCTTATTTTAGCCTTTTGATTTCTGTTTTTTGTTTTCTTTGCTCATCCTCTTCTTTTTCTATTACCAAAGTGATACTTCTTAATATTCACTATCATTGAGATTATTATAATCTTCTATAGCAAACAAACTCTCATGATTTGTTTCACCATGCATGTTTCCTTGATGTGTCATCTCATCTTCACTATCACTAAAGCCATTGCAATATCCTGATTTGTGATCTCTTTGACCACACACAAAGCACTATTCTTTTTTACCTATTATTCCTAGGAATAGGTGTTCCTACCTTTCTTCACTTATTACAAAGAATGTACATTCTTCTTCATCTGACTAGTCTTCATCACTGTGATCTGAGCTATCACTTGCTTCTTCAATGTAGATAGTTTTCTTTGTCTTAAGAAAACTTTTCTTATTCTCATACCTGCTTTGGTTGTATCTGTGATCTTTGTCATGCTTATGATTTCCATCTTCTTTTCTTCTGTGACCCTATTTTTCATCATCACTATTTTCTTCATGTGGACACTTGTTTGCATAGTGACCAAAATCACCACGCTTGTAGCATTTGAATTTCTTCATTTCCCTATAATTTCTTAAGTCCTTTTTCCTTTCGATGAAGTTAGCTTCCTCATCATTATCTGAATCTCTATATATCTTTGGAACTTTCCCTTTATTTTTCTTTGAAGCCTTGAGTGTAATTTATTTTATTGGAACCTTATGCTTACTTATCCCCATCTCATAAGCTATGAGAGTTCCTTGTAGTTCTTCCATTGTTATCTTTTTGATATTCATTATTTCTTCTATTGTTGAATCCTTTGCATCATACTTCATGGGAAGTGATTTCAAAACCTTTTGAGTAACATATGATTTTTTCATCTCAAATCCTAGACCTCTCATGGTGTTAGTAATATCATCAACTCAAAGTAAAAACTTTGCAATATCTTCAGAGTCTTCCATTTTCAATTTCTCAAATATTTTTCTATGAGTTTGTAGTTTTACCAAATTTACCTTGGAATCTCCTTCATAGGTATTTTGCAACTTGGTCCACATTTCATTAGCTGAATTACATACCATGACCTTTGCAAAATATGTTTCATGTAGCCCACTCAAAATACAATTCATTTCCCTTGCATTGATCTCAACCAATTTCCTGATAGTATTATCTACCTCGAGATCACCTTCAACCTTATACTATTTTACAACCATCTACAATACCTCATATCATTGTGATTTCAAGTAGTTCTTCATTCTCATGCTCTAGAAAGCATAACTATTACCACAAAACAATGAAGCCTTACTTGTAGATGATTCATTCTTTGAATCCATCTGTGTTCTTGTAGAATCTACCCTCAAGATGTTAGCCTTTCTGAAGGAACCCATTCTGATAAAAATTGAAGAACACAAGCTTATACTAAGAGGGGAGGGTGAACAATATAGCACCCAATTTTTACTTTCTTTCCAAACCAATATCAATTAGTGTCCTTAATTTCAATAACCAAATATAGCAGTGTGCATTAATGACATAGATAGCAATAGTAAGCAAGAGCACAAATCACCATACACAATTGAGACACAAGATTTAACTTGGTTCCCCCAATGTGGGGTAGTCCACAAGATAATATCCTTATAATATTTCACAAAGAAATAGGGGTCCTTATCCCAATACAAATGATTACTTTGATATGCTCAAAGCCAGGCTATCCGCTGATATGCTCAGGTGGGCAATCTACTGATCTTCTCAAAAAGGTAATCCATTGATCTTCTCAGCTAGGCAATCCACTGATCTTCTTAGCTAGGCAATCTTGATCTTCTCAGGTAGGTAATCCACTGATTTGCTCAGTAAGGCAATCCACTAATATGCTCAACTAGGCAATCCTGATCTACTCAGGTAGGCTATCAACTAATCTACTTCAGCAATCTCACCAAGAAACTACTCAAAATATGCTCCAACAAGCTCACCAAGAACTTGCTCAAAATATACTCAAGCACGCTCACCAAGAACTTGCTCAAATATGCTCCAAAAATCTCACCAATAACTTGCTCAAATCTACTTAGCAAGCTCACCAAGAAATTGCTCAAAATATGTGCCATCAAGCTCACTAAGAACTTTCTAAAATTTGATCCAAAAAGCTCACCAAGAACTTGATAAAATATTTCCCAAAATCCTTCTCAAATGCTCAATCAATAATGCACAAAAGTTGTCTCAAATCTATCTAGAAATTTATACCAAAAATGCTTCTCATGCTCTTTCTTCCAATGCTTCCCTCTCACACAAACCAAAAATGCTTTGCGTGCTCTTTCTTCCAATGCCTTCTAATGTAGCCAAGGGGGTTTGAAATCTTGACATTCATTCTACCACTTATCTTAGCCAAAAGCCAATTGCCAATACACCACACTGCCCAAGGTGACTAGGGTTTCACACACTATCCAATTTATTCTTTGCTTCCATCACTTAACCCTCTTTTGCACGAGCTTTTTTCGCTTTCCACCAATTGCATTAATTCACAAGCACTCACCCAAGATTAATAAACCTTAGGCATCCTTTTATATAGTTTTCTCCCTCATATTCGATGACGTTGGAAAATTAATTTTATTTTTAATTTTAAAATTTAAATTTAAAATTTAAAAATTAAACTAAATATTTAAAATTAAATATCTCCATCACCGGGTGCCTTTTCTGATGAAACGAAAATACAAATTGGATTTTAAGAAAACCCATTTCAAATTTGCCATCCATGGTTTTAAATAAAACCTTTTATTTTTCCTGCCTTGGTTTTCACAAAAACCCTTTATATATCCATGCTCTCCAAAATATCATAAATGATTATTTATGAAGTGCTTTTGTCACCAAAACTCAATGTGATCCATGTGACATCAATGACAACATAAAATAACTCAAATTGCCAATATTTTGTAGCAACTCTATTTGGTTCTTCACCTTTCTGTTGAGATTCTTCTTCTTTAATGGGTGAATCTTAATCTTTTTCATTTTCCTCAACATCCTTTCCAAATAAATGCACCATCAGCTTTAGATTTTGTAAATCTTACTTCCATATTGCTTCAGAGAGATTGGAAGTCTATTTAAGTTGCTTGTAAATGTACTCTAATTCAGTAGTATCTCCATAATTTGTAGCACTTCCTTTTTTTACCAAGTCTTCCATTACGTATCAACCAACTTATAAATTTGCTCAACTAGAACCATCATGGGTTGTAGTTCCTGAGTGAATCTATCTATATCTTCTTGGGTATTCTGAAGCAGGTGACTGGAATCATCCATGTAATTAATGATGGACTCCAATTTTGATAATTTATGCATAACCTTAGATAATATTTCTTTCCTTAATTTCTTTAGCCTTGCTTTCGAGAAGCTTGAGGACTTAACCTTTTCAATTTAAAGTTGTTCCTTCAAGCTCTGTATTTATTTTGTTTGTTCTTTTTTTTCTTCTTTTGCTCCTCTACTTTCTTCTTGAGCTTATTTGCCGCGTGGAATTTTTTATGCCAGTTCTTTGCTTCACTTTCGATAAATTTCTTTATTTGTTTCTAGTTATTGATTTTTTTCTCAAGATTTTCTATGGTCAGCTCCATCTTGTTGACTTTATCTTTGTATATATCAACTTTGACATAGAAAGTGTCCAAGTGGGCCTTATTTATAACTAGCTCATATTCAGTAGGTAACTTCTCAATATCTTCTATATATTCTTCCAAACGATAGTCTTGAGCATTCATTTAAGTTTTAGGCTTACTCACTAGAGGAATAATAGATCTGGATGCTCTTTGCCTTAATACCAGGTCAACAAACATAGTACTTATATTGGTAGCCATCCTCTTTGAAGGTTTGGATAGCTTTTCTACCCATAAATCTTGAATTTTTTGTGAAGTTTCCTTCTCCTTTTGCAAACTTTCCAGTGTAGGATAACTCACAAGAGGAGGAGATGTTATAATATAAGGGATAGCAGACCCAAAATTTGATAGTGAAAGTGTGGTAGTGACTATAGTGGAATATATAACTACTACTACTATTATGATGTGAAAAGTCATGGAAACTGAAGCAAAACTTCTAGAAGGGTGAGTTGGTGTGCTTGAAATAGCTTGCATTTTATATTATGGGAGAAGTTGTAATGGAAAATATGGAATCACAGGGGATGATGATGGAAGAATTTCAAGTGAATTTGGAGGGGATGGGTTGGCTTAGCCCTCATTATTTACTGGTGGTGAATTTTGAGGGGGAGAGGGCACTTTTTTTACAACTTTTCCTTAGAAAGGGAAGTATTTTTATTTGGGGAAGGAGGAGGAGAAGGAGAAGAAGGTATATAAACCATACCATCACCTACATATATAGGGTTTTCTAGAGCTACCTATGTACCCTGTTGTTGTATTAGTTGTATTAATTATTCTATAGCTAAATCATGGGTCTCCTCAACAATTTTCTCCTTGTCCACCTTATGCTCCTTACAAATATCCTTCTGAGTTCCCTCTAGTGCCCTTTTGACTTTTCTTTTAAAAAATTGTAACACTGCTAATTTCTCATTCTTTGTATCTTCCCTGGAAAACCCTTCCTGCACTGGTTCTTCCCTTCAATGTTTCTTTAGAAATAGGATTCAATTCTACTATAGCTATAGTGGTGAAACTCACTAGTGTGAACACAAATTTCTCATCCTTATTATTCTAGTCTATCTATGTATTAAGGAGCTCTCCACCCAAGGCTAGGAATTTGGGCCTAATTTCTCTCTAAATTACTCATTTTCTATTTATCCTCTCATTAGAATAGTGCATTCTACTCATTAATTATACCCCTTTTGGAAAATTTTCAAGTTGTTCTATTGAGGGCTGAAATATTTTCAAAATTTTTGAAGAACACAAACTTATACTGAGAGGGGGGGTGAACAGTATAGCACCCACTTTTTCCTTTCTTTAAAACCAATATCAATTTATGTCCTTAATTGCAATAACCAAATATAGCAGTGTGCATTAGTAACTTAGATAACAATAGTAAGCAAGAGCACAAGTCACCACTCACAATTGAGACAAAATATTTAACATGGTTCTCCTTAATGTGGGGTACTCCACAAGATAATATCCTTATAATATTTCACACAAAAATAGGGATCCTTATCCAATATAATGAATACTTTGATCTGCTCAAAGCTAGGTAATACACAAATCTACTCAAGTAGGTAATCCACTGATATGCTCAGCTAGGCAACACACTGATCTGCTCAGGTAGGAAATCCATTGATTTGCTTAGCTAGGCACTCCACTAATCTGCTCAACAAGCTCACACATAACTTGTTCAAATCTTCTCAACAAGCTCACACAGAACTTGTCCAAATCTACTCAACAAGCTCACATAGAACTTGTCCAAATATTCTCAACAAGCTCACACAGAACTTGTCCAAATTAGCACAAAAAGTTCACTCATAACTTCTCTATAATTCTTAACAAGCTCACACATAACTTGTCCAAATCTACTCAACAATCTCACACATAACTTGTCCATATATATCCCAAAATCCTTCTCAAAGGCTCAATAAATCATACTCAATTAGTACTCAAATCTCATCCACAAATCTTATGAAGGCAAGGCTCAAATATGAACTCAAAAATGAATGGTAATACACTCTTAAAAGGATGACAACTATGATCCACAATGATCTCAACTCAAATCAATATCATAGAAGCATAAAGAGAATTTTTAGAGACTCAATATGTTCTATACTCAAATCCAATATCTTTCTCAACTCAAGGCAATATCATAGAAGCATAAAGAGAATTGTTAGAGACTCAATATGTTCTATCCTCAAATCTCAATCTCAACTTAAATCCATAATATAGAATAGTTTATTTAATGAAAATTGAACAACCACTTCACACAATCACTTGACTAGGCTCAAACAACTCTTCTCAACCAACTACCACAAGGAACAACTCTTTCTTACAAACCCTAGTCCAAGCATGTATCAACCAACTCAAATATTTCCAACAATGCTCAACCACAAATCTCACATAACAATGATACTCATGTTCTTCTCAAGTTCAATTTCTTTGCATAACCAATGGGCTTCAACAACAATTCTAATAAAACATTATTCACATAATAATGATACTCATGTTCTTTTCAATTTCTTTGCATAACTAGTGGGATTTAACAACTATGCTTATAAATCAAGGTTTAACCACAACTCTCAAACTAGAAAACCTTGAAGCATTCAACCAACTACTTTCAAAAAAGAAACCACAATCAATCCTTTTCTCTCCAATGATATTTCAGAAATCAACCACCATAATCAATCAATAGGAGAATGTACCCATACATTTTATGAAGATGAAGAAACCCCTATAGAAATATTCCACACTCAACACACTCTGAAAAAGAACAAAACAACCTTCACTTTGAACCCATTTACAAAAATAGAAATATCTCTTTACATACACCTTATTTCTCCATCTATCAAGTTAATCAAATAGCCCTTGAAATAATCATTCCAATGATATATAATATGGTATATTTCAAAAAGAGGAAAACACAAAAAATTTCTCTTTTTCTAAAAGTGCATTTCAACCCTTATATCTTGCCTTCCAAGTAAATAAAAATTTAATCAAACATTATTCCCTTAGCATCACCTTATTCCTCCAACATTAGGAAATAATAAAAAATATTCAATAAAACATTTACTTGCCTCTTAGAGGGAATCGAACCCTCATCACTGCCCACTCAACACCACAACCACGACACCAAAGACCACGTGAGCTATCTACTCATATAGGATAGAGAGCAAAAATTATTTCTATATTTTGCTTCCCTTGCTCATGCCAAAAATGTGCACCAAATGCTCTTCTTCACACACTCTACGAAAACCAAACCCGGTGGGAATCGAACACATGCCCTATCGCAACCAAAAACTTCATGCTTCCCAAGCTCACCGTTGGACCACACTGTCACATCGAAGGCTTTTAGGGCTTCTACTTTTTGTTCTCTTCGTTCGATGCTTAGAATTTTGAATCGAAAACCTTTGCTTTTATATATGCAACCTTCCTTTAATTTCACATACGTAGACACATTTAATTATTAATTTCATTTTGATCGCGTATGGTTTTTATGACGTCGGTGATGACTTTAATTTTAATTTTAAAATTTTAATTTTAATTTTAAATAATTAAAATTTAAACTAAATATTTAAAATTAAATATCTCCATCACCAGGGCACCTTTTTTGATAAAACAAAAGGCCAACCTGGGTTTTAAGAAAAACCCATTTCAAATCTACCATCCATGGTTTTAAATAAAACATTTTTATTTTGCCTACCTTGGTTTTCACAAAAACATGTATATATCCATGCTTTCCAAAACTCAAAACTCAAAGTGATCCATGTGACATCATTGACAACATAAAATAACTCAAATTTCCAAAAATCTCCCCCTTTGTCATTGATGGCAAAACCTCTAATGCAAAAACCACAATCACTACAAAAACCATCTCTGAGAATCAAATATGCTCCCCCTTTCTCAATAATATCTATGGAGGCTGCTACCCTAACTCAATGCTCTCTTTGGAGGCTGATCCCCCTAACTCTATGCTCTCCCCCTTACTCAAATCTCTCCCTCTTTGACATCAATGGCAAAAGGGACACCTATGGGGATGAAATATATGACTCTTAAGCTTAGCCCCCTCACCACCTTCTCTCTTGAGGTTATTAATTTTGGTGTGGGAGTACTTTTACTCCCATATTACATTGTTTATTTCCTCTATCAACTTCCTTCCATGTTTTTTTTGATATCCTTCTCTTGATGAATTACTTGATCCTCTTCTCTAGAACTGATTTGACCTTCTTGCATTGAACGTGTTTTACCTTCTTGCCTTGAATCTATTTGGAATTGATTCCTACACCATTTTGCAATATGTCCAAAGTTATTGAAATTAACACACTTAATATTGTAGCCTTTGGATGGTGCCCATATCTTGAATCTTTTCTTGAAATAGTTTTTTATCCATTCCTTTCCTGAACCCTGTATTGTGAAACTCTGTTTTCATGACCATTATGACCATGACTTCTGAATTGTGTAGCTTTAAAACCAAAACCATGTTGCTCATTTTCTTTGCACTGAAAATATCTATGATCGATCCTATTGCATAAGAAGCAATGTCCTTGAAAACCATACCTTCCTCATTTCAAGTTTCTTCTAGCAAAATCAAACTTCTTTGATACATAGACCCTACAATGTATAGCCCTATGTCCAAATCCATTACAATAAAAATAGTATCCTTGAAAATCCCTTTGTTCATGCCTTGGTTCCTCATACCTCTCTTGACCATTATCCTCATGATCACTTTCAACTTGTGCATTGCATCCTTGAACCTTCTTTGTAGTATCTAAATCCTTTTCCTTAATTTCTTCCTTGCTTTCATCTTTAAGAACTTCCTTTCCTTTTGAGTGTGATTCTTTTTGGAAGTGAGATACGGCCTTAAAATAAGTTTCCACTCCTTTTTGAACCTTTTCATATAACGTGTCATGTCTTGTTGTTATTACCCTTAGTTCCTCATTCATCCTTTCTTCTATTATTTTTGCATTTTAAAGTTCTTATCTGAGATTACTGATTGTCTGAAGTAGTTCTCTTATTTTGACATATGTTCGAATCTTATTTTCAAGATTTTTGTATTCTTATTTTAGAATTTTGACTTATGATTTTTGTTTTCTTGGCTTATCCTCTTCCTTTTTTATTACCAAAATTGAGACTTCTTTATCTTCATTGTTACTGAGATCATTATCATCTTATATAGAAAATAAACTCTCATGATTTCTTTGACCATGCATGTTTCCTTGATGTGTCATCTCATCTTAACTATCACTGAATCCATTGCAATATCCTAATATATGATCTCTTTGACCACATACAAAGCATTTTTCTATTTTGCCTTCTATTCCAAGGAATAGATGTTCTTCCTTTTCATAATCTGACTTGTCTTTATCATTGTGATTTGAGCTATCACTTGCTTATACAATGTAGTAAGATTTATTTATCTTACGAAATTTTTTCTTCTTCTCATACATGTTTACTTGTATCTGTCATCTTTGTCATGCTTATGATTTTCATCTTATTTCCCTATTTTTCATCATCACTATTTTCTTCATGTGGACACTTGTGTGAATAGTTACCAAGATCACTACACTTGTAGCATCTGAATTTCCTCATATCCTTAAAATTCCTTGAGTCCTTATTGCTTTTGATGAAGTTAGCTTCCTCATCATTAACTGGATCTATATCTATCTCTGGAATCTTCCCTTTATCTTTCTATGAATCCTTGAATGTAATCTCTTTTATTGGAACCTGATGCTTACTCACCGTCATCTCATAGGCTATGAGAGTTCTTTGTAGTTCTTCCATTGTTAGTTTGTTGATATCCATTATTTCTTCTATTTTTGAAACCTTTGCATCATAATTCATGGGAAGTGATCTCAAAACCTTTTGAGTAACATGTTATTCTTTCATCTCAAATCCTAGGCCTCTCATGGTGTTATTAATATCATCAACTCGAAGTAAAAACTTTGAAATATCTTCATAATCTTCCATTTTCAATTCCTCAAATATTTTTCTATGAGTTTTTAGTTTTGACAACTTTACCTTGGAATCTCCTTCATAAGTATTCCGCAACTTGGTCCACATTTCATTAGCTGAATTACATACCATGATATTTGCAAAATCTATCTCACATAGCCCACTCAAAATACAACTTAGTGCCCTTTCATTGATCTCAAACAATTTTATGATATTCTTATCTACCTTAGGATCACCTTCAAACTTATACTCTTTTTCAACCATATGACATACCTCATATCCCTGTGATATCAATTATTTCTTCATTATCATGGTCCAAAAAGCATAATTATTATTATCAAACAATGGTGCCTTGTTTTTAGATAATTCATTATGTGAAGCTATCTATATTCTTATAGAATTTACCCTCAATTTGTTAGCCTTTTCGAAGGAACCCACTCTGAGACCAATTTAAGAATACAAGTTTATACTGAGAGGTGGGGGTGAAAAGTATAGCGCCCACTTTTTTATTTATTTCAAACCAATATCAATTAATATCCTTAATTGTAATAACAAAATTTAGTAGTGTGCATTAATAACTTAGATAGAAATAGTAAGAAAGAGCACAAGTCACCATACACAATTGAGACACAATATTTAACGTGGTTCCCCCAATGTGGGGTACTCCACAAGATAATTTACTTATAATATTTCACATAGAAATAAGGATCCTTATCCAATACAATAATTAATTTGATTTTCTCAAAGCTAGGCAATACACTTATCTACTTAGGTAGGCAATCCACTGATCTTCTAAACTAGGCAACACGCTGATCTGCTCAGGTAGGTAATCCACTGATCTGCTTAGCTAGGAAATACACTAATCTACTTAGGTATGCAATCCATTGAACTAATTAGCTAGGCGACACACTTATCTACTCAGGTAGGCAATCCATTGATATTCTTAGCTAGGTACTCCACTGATATGCTCAACAAGCTCACACATAAATTGTCCAAATCTTCTCAACAAGCTCACATAGAACTTGTCCAAATCTTCTCAATAATCTCACATAGAACTTGTCCAAATCTGCTTGATAAGATCACACAGAACTTGTCCAAATATGCTTAACAAGCTCACACAAAACTTGTCCAAATCTTCTCAACAAGCTCACATAAAACTTTTCCAAATATGCTCAACAAGCTCACACAGAACTTATCCAAATTTTCTCAAGTTCACATAGAACTTGTCCAAATCTGCTCAACAAGGTCACACAGAACTTGTCCAAATATGCTCAACAGGCTCACACAAAACTTTTCCAAATCTTCTCAACAAGCTCACATAGAACTTGTCCAAATCTGCTCAACAAGTTCACACATAACTTGTCTAAATCTTCTCAACAAGCTCACATAGAACTTGTCCAAATCTACTCAATAAGCTCACCCATAACTTGTCCAAATATATCCCAAAAGTCTTCTCAAAGTCTCAATCAATCATACTCAAGTAGTACTCAAATATCATCCATAAATATTATGAAGGCAAGGCTCAAAGATGAACTCAATAATAAATGGTAATACACTCTTCAAAGGATGACAACTATGATCCACAATGATCTCAACTCAAATCAATCTCATAGAAGCATCAAGAGAATTTTTAGAGACTAAATATGTTCTATACTCAAATCCAATATCTTTCTCAACTTAAGATAATCTCATAGAAACATAAAGAGAATTGTTAGACACTCAATATGTTCTATCCTCAAATATCAATCTCAACTTAAATCCAGAATATAGAATAGTTTGTTTCATGGAACTTGAACAACCACTTCACATAATAACTTGACTAGGCTCAAACAAATCTTCTCAACCAACTACCACAAGGAACAATTCTTTCTTACAAACCCTAGTCCAAGCATGTATCAACCAAATCAAATATTTCCAACATTTCTCAACCACAAATCGCACATAACAATGATACGCATGTTCTTCTCAAGTTCAAGTTCTTTGCATAACCAATGGGCTTCAACAAAAATGCTAATAAAATATTCTTCACATAAAAATGATACTCATGATCTTTTCAAGTTCTTTGCATAACCAATGGGCTTTAACAACTACGTTTATAAAACAAGGTTTAACCACAAATCTCAAACTAGAAAACCTTGAAGCATTCAACCAACCACTTTCGAAAAGGAAACCACAATCAATCCTTTTCTCTCCAATGATACTTTAGAAATCAACAACCATAATCAGTCAATAGGATAATGTGCACATACCTTTTATGAAGATGAAGAAACCCCTTTGGAAATCTGCCACACTCAACACACTTTGAAAAGAACAAAACAACCTTCACTTTGAAACCCTTTACAAAAATAGAAATATCTCTTTACATACACGTTATTTCTCCATCCAATAAAGTTAATAAAATAGCCCAACATTAAGCTTTTCAACAATATGTAATATGGTATATTTCTAAAAGAGGAAAATACCATAAGTGTCTCTTTTTCTAAAAGTGCATTTCAACCCTTATATCTCGCCTTGCAAGTAAATAAAAATTTAATAAAAAATGATTCCCTTAGCATCACCTTATCCCTCCAACATTAGGCAATAATAAAAAATATTCAATAAAATATTTACTTGTCTCTTAGAGAGAATCGAACCCTCGTCATTACCCATTCAACACCAAAACCATGGTGCCAAATACCACGTGAGCTATCTGATCACATAGGATAGAGAGCAAAAATACTCCCTATATTTTTTTGCCCTTGCTCATGCCAAAAACATGCACCAAATGCTCTTCTTCACACACTTTATGAAAAATGAACCCGGTGAGAATCGAACGCATGCCCTATCGCAACCAAAAACTCCATGCTTCCCAAGCTCACCGTTGGACCACGCTGTCACATCAAAGTATTTTGAGGCTTCCACTTTTGATGGCACATGATTTTTATGAAGTTGGCAATGACTTTAATTTTAATTTTAAATAATTAAAATTCATACTAAATATTTAAAATTAAATATCTCCATCATTGGGGCACCTTTTTCGATGAAACGAAAGGCCAACTTGGGTTTTAAGAAAAACCCATTTCAAATATGCCATCCATGGTTTTAAATAAAACATTTTATTTTGCCTACCTTGGTTTTCACAAAAACCCTGTATATATCCATGCTCTCCAAAACTCAAAACTCAAAGTGATCCATGTGACATCAATGATCCATGTGACATCAATGACAACATAAAATAACTCAAATTACCAATAATTTCAACAGAAGTTAATGGATTATCAACCTATTCTCCTTTATTTTTTTTCTTGTGAAGGAGGGGATGAGGAATCTTACCCTAGTTGTGGCTTCTTATAAATTAGAACTAAATTCTTTGGGTCCTTTGCCTTCCAAGTTGTGATATTTTTATCATATCTATCAGAAAAATCATTATCGATTTCTCGTCCAAACTTGGACTTCTCTGTGCCAGTTTTAACTCACATTCTCCACCAGTCTACTATCTTGGATTCATTCAATTTCTTTTTATTTTTGAATTATTTAATCGTAGACTCCTACAACTGATGGCTTTCATTCTTATCTAAATCAAAATAATCTACCTATTCATAGAAATCTAACCATGGAGGAATTTGTTCCATATTCGCAAAATTCCAATATAAAGGAGCATTTTCTTTATTATTCCTACCCTATTCAAAATGAGGCCTTGAGTTTTTCTCAAATTTGTAGGTCTTCTCTCCATTAAGGTTAATGTTCCTCTTGTGAAATTTATCATTTGGATTGTATATCCATCTCTATAGGATGTAGAACAGGCCAAAATTATCCAAATACTGGGTGATTTTTTCACCCTAGACCTTCTTGGTCATGGTTATATCATCGAAACTTTGATAGGTCAACAAATATTTTCTCTTCCTTCCAGAACCATAATTCATATTGATAAAATCTACTTATCTCAAATATTATAGGGCTAATAACCTGTATGTAATTAAATGAGAAGGAATAAAAGGCTTACTAGTGAGGTCGTATAGTCTAATGATTGTACCTTCTATAAGGACGTACCAATATCCTTCTTTGACACCCTTTGTCCTTAAAAATTTTCTAGCCAGCGGTGGTAACCTAGGGCATTTCCCATACATTATATTTAGTACCGGCCCTATAAATTCTAAGTTAAATCTGTAAAAAGACTTAGTGCTCCTCAAATGAGTGGTCCAATAGTATACAAGAATAGGGTCTCCCTAGTCATTCTTTTCTTTTACTGGGATCTAGGGCATCATTTTACTTACAGCAACAAAGAACATCCAAACCAGACTTGAGCAATGTTGAAAAGAGGGTGTGTTTGTTAGAGTTAATGTAATGTGCACTATGCCAGTTTGACACTTGTCAGTTTCATTGACAAGTGTCATGTTCATCATATAGGCTTATGCCTATATATTATAACCTTTTTATCAATAAAATTAATCCCATTAGTTTTCCCTCCTAACATTTGGTATCAGAGCTCCAAGCTTTCTCTGGCCTTGTGAGCTTGAGGGGGGATTTCCCTCATGGAAATCCTCCCTCCCCCCTAATTTTCTATTCACATTTTTTTGTTTTTAGATACTGAGGGAGTATGCTCTCAATCCCTTGCTGGATGGATCAGAAACCAGAAGTTAAAAAAAAAAAAAAATCCATGAAGTTTTTTTTTTTTTTTTTTGTTCTAGAAAAAGTTTTTTTTTGTGGCCTTCACCAAGGGTTACTAGGGTTTGCATTAAGGTCTTGTGTTCTACCGATGGAGACTTCACACAGAGGTATAACCTTCAGCACTGTGGAATCTATGAGCAACATTGGGCAAGTATATTGGATCTGGCATGACCTGCAATCGAAGCAGATTAAACTCAACAATGGAACACCCATCCACTGCTGGTTGTACAAGGCAAATCCCCTCAGTTTCCAGCTGGCCTTTCGAGTTGGCTGGTTGAATCCTCATAATCCCCAGAAACCCCATTCACAAATTTTGATATTTCGGCTGCTACCGCGGGCGCACACTCCCTGGGTTCGAGCCCGCGGCCTCCTGGACGGATTCTGAAGCTTCTCGAAGCCTCCATGAAAGGAATGCAGATCGCGTCCATGCTCGAGCAAAATTTGTTTGAAAGTGAAGATGCAAAAATTTTTTGACCATGACACCGTGTTTTTCCTCGCTCTCATCTTCCTCAATCACAACTTTGAAGCTATTTTCATATTCAATGATCGCAAGTTTCTGTTTGTAATTTTTGACAGAGTGTTGATAGGATTCATAGTTGTGACAACGGCTCCAATCAACATCACGATCGTCTCCGACTGGTGGTGAACGAATGCCATCTCCTAGATGTTCATAAAGCACGAACATGACACAGACGACAATGAATAACAAGGGAAAAGTCATGGCAGTGGCAGAAAAATGTAAATGTCACCACTCTCCAGATGGGTATCCAATGGAAGAATTGTTCCTCTGTTTTTCTTCTGGTTATTGTTGTGGTTATTACGGTTGGCATTAGCTTGGCTCACATAGTGGTGGGGATGGATGAGGAGGTCAGAGACCATGATGGGCAACAAAAACTACCTGATTTGGCCATCTAGTTTAGCAGCTACACTGGATAATCCTCAGATCCATTTACTTACTCTGCTACAACTATTCTCTCACAAACCCCAAGCCCCGGCTATGAATAGCATAAAAGGGCATGTATAGCTAGGCCGTCGGGGGGCTTCTCCTCCATGTTGGGTGGCACGAAGAGTGAGATCTCTACCTCGATGGGCAAATCAATGGAAAATGATGACAAAATTTTTATTATGGCGTGGACAGAGCAATTTTATGGCCCTGCCTTCAAAGGGTTTCCGATTACGTTTTTTTTCATCTGGTCTGGAAAAATTTCTGGACGTGCTTGCTCCTGGTCTCTCTTCCCCTCTACGCGTCATCCCTATTTTGGTCCAGCAACCTCCGATTCTTCTAGCCCTATGCCGCCCCAGTCGACATCAGGTCACTGGTTCGAGTCTCCTTCCGACCTGCGAGCAGAAGGCGGTAGTGATCGTGGGGATAGTGATTTCACTACAGACGACCAGACTGATTACTGTTGCAAGCATGAATGGTATATTGGGCTTGGGATTTTGATATCTGGTGTGTATTATTCTTATAATACATGTCATTTTGTTGACCGAACAGTGGAGATTGGTGGCGTTTGGGTCATTATTTTTTTTTAGATCTGAAGCAGCTGAATTCAAGGAGGAAATTATTATTCTATGAAAAAGTTGTCGAGCATCGTCACCATTGAAAAAATATTCTTGTTCGGTTTTTTAGCCGTTGTGGAACAGAAATTTCAAGACGTGGCATGTATCATGATTCGTCACCAAGAATTTGGCGATAAAATCATGAAAAAGTCTGAGTTTCTGTGGCAAGTGACATTCATTTTTTTTGTCACTATTTCCACGTGATGGTTTTCTATGGACACTTGCTGGTTGGCTACAACTGAGTAAATACCCAGTGTTTTTTTTTTTTCAGTCTACGCAATGGTAGTGGTAGAGATAATTTTAAAATGTAAGGGGGTCAATTTATTTAAAGGAATGATTTTTTTATTGACCATTTTTATTGGTTGACATTGGCCATTGTTTTTTTTAATGCTTTTCCCATGGAGAGTGGAAGTGGAAGAGGCCTTCATGGCCTTTATTGTAATTTTCAAAAAAAATTCAAAGTGAAAGGTTTAGATGGTCCATGTAATTTTCCTTGCATGGGAAAATTGATGATGTTTTTTATTCCGCCTGAGAGCGATGCCACCATTGAGAGATGTTGTCTATTTTCTGCCTTAGATAGGCATGATGTTGTTTTTCATTATGATGAATGCCCCTTTGATAATGGAATATAGGGGTATTTATAGTCGTTGGAAACTTTTTTCCACGACGGACACAATGGTGGTGTCATATTGTAATTTTGAGGCTGTTTCAATTCAGTATTTTAGCCTCAAAATTTCTCTACCTTGGAGTGCACTTTCGGTTGTACCCGACACTCCCACGGTACTTTCATATGTGATCCTTGTACCTAGTGAAATTTTCTATACACTTGGTGAATGCAGCGGCTGGTTACCCATGCATTTCGGTGAGATGACATGGTCACCATAAGGACACTTATACTAGGGACTACAGACATAAACACCCTAGATTCTATCCAAGGTTTTTTTGGATCTACTTTTGAATACTACAGATGAAGACACTTCAGAAGATTCTCTTATTTTCTTCTTCTCTCCTCCTATTTGGATCTATGGCTCATTTTTTTTGTATTGAGTGCATTTTCGGCAGAGACCGACACTCTTATATGGCTTGTTTTTCCTTTCATTAGGTGCATTTTCGGCAGAGACCAACACCTTCTATATTGAGTTCACCATGAGGAGGGATTTCATACTCATGGTGAATCTATTCAGTGACCTACGAGAGGCAAAATCCTCTGAGGATGACCTACAGAGGCAACAGACCCGTGGAAGTGGCTGACCCTGAGGCAACAAACCGAGATGTATACACAGTGAATCTAGCATTATTCACAGTTGGAGAGCCAAGAGCACATAGCACGAGCCTAGACCAAATCAGCAATAAGGAGGATGTAGATTTTTTTAGAGAAGTCAACATTAAGGGGGAATGTTACCTAATGTTGACTTGTTTTTTTTTCTCTTTAGTTAGGATAGTGCACATTAAGGGGGAATGTTAGAGTTAATGTAATGTGCACTATGTCAGTTTGACACTTGTCAGTTTCATTGACAAGTGTCATGTTCATCATATAGGCTTATGCCTATATATTGTAACCTTTTTATCAATAAAATTAATCCCATTAGTTTTCCCTCCTAATAGTGTTAGAATCCCTTTTCATTCTCACTAATTGCTCATGTATTCTTTTAGCTAGGAAAGCCATCTAGTCAAAGTAAATGACCTTAATATCCTTCTTTTTTGCATCTGGATCATACATTTTCTCATTGTAAATACATTATGCAGTGGTTATTTGCCAATATCTCATGATTTGGTCAGAATACAAACCCTCCAAACAAGCTAGCATGGAATAGAGCTCTAGGTGGATAAATTATTAAATGAGAATTAGGGTTTTGGATAGTCCTCTCTTAGATTTAATGGTTTTGAATTGATTATAAACCCATTTTTTGAAAGTTTCACCATCATGAGCATGCTTTTGAAAATATTAATACCTATATTTATTGAATTTTTTGAACTCTTTTGGCCTTATGGATGGTTCCACTCCTAGGGTGAAAAGGTTGTGATAAGCCTTGACATTGATACTAAATAGGGTTTTTCCACTAGCGGTTTTTATCGCTTTTGACATCTAGTCATAAAATTTTACAATGGCTACTATAAAATCCGGACAAGGATTAATTGCATCACAAATATAAAAATATAGAAAGGAGTGAACATCACAAGTACCTTGGTCTGACAAGGTTACACCTTTCTTGTATTTGTCATTGGTGCTTCTTCTGAGCTTTGCTCTCTGTGAGTACCAATTCAATTTCAACCATGGCTTCTAATTTGTCAATGTAAGTGTCCAGATCTTAATTTACTGAGGTTTATATTTCTTGAGTGTCTTCATAGGCCATTTATGCAAGAAATATTTACAACATTTCTTCCTCTGGTGCTTGTAGATAGTCGCTTTACTATTCTTCAACTCTTTCTACTTCATGAATGTTGCTTTTGACAAATGAGTGAGTTTTGCACTTTTTAGAACTTTTAAAAGTTGTTGCTTGTACACCTTCAACCATTAGGGCATCTGTTGCAAGAACTATCCATTGGCACACTTTTAAAATTAAACTTATGCACCATGGCGACTAGGAGATGTTATGTCGTTCGCTAATTAGCTAAAGCATGAACACTGTTCTACACTTGTGATGTGGGAAGCTCATGAGACAATTCATTTTTCTTATTTGGAAGTGTCATGGTGCGAGATTTTATTTCTGCTAAAAAATAGTCATGAAATCTAGTGGATTAGAACCCTTGTCATGAATTTTTGTCTCTTAGCTTCTTTAAGAGTGAAGAAGCATGTGTATTATTCTTCTACTTTCTTAGTTCATTTCAGCGTGGAATATACTTAGCTTATTTTTTGCAACCTTTTCACTTTATATATATATATATATATATATATATATATATATATATATATATATATATATATATATATATATATATATATATATATATATATATATCATTTTATCAAAAATGAAAACTTGAAATAAAATGGAAAGGATATGGTACAAAATATGTACATATATTACAATGATCTTAGCTTAATCAAAATAGAGTTTAAGGTGAAAACCATTGACTAGAATCAATTGTATGTTTCCCTCAAGATATTCAAGTTGGAAACTATTGGTTTCCTTAACTTCTACTATTTTGAAAGGGCCATCCTAGAAGGAGTCAAACTTCTAATGGTGTCCATGTTTAGCTATTTCAAAATTCCACCTGAGTACAGAATATCCCACTTGGAACTTTATGAATCTAGCTTTCTTATAAAACCATGCCTTGATGTCAACTGAATGGTTTTGAAAATCTTCATATGCCTGAGTTCTATTCTCTTCTAATTGCAACAAGTGTGTCAACATTGTTTCCACTGGATTTTTCTCAGATTCATCTTATGTTTATCAACTTGAGTGTTGGAATATCCAAATGAATAGGTAACACTACCTCCTTGCCATATAATAAGGCATAAGGGGTGGTTTTATGGACTTCTTAATAGTGATTATATCTGCCCATAGAGTTTCTTCTAGAATTAGGTGCCAACTTCTCTTGTTACCCTCCAGTGATCTCAAAATTCTCAATAGATTCTTATTAGTAGATTCTACAAGTCAATTTCCTTGGGGGTAGTAGTTTTGAGTATTCTTTATGGTAATGTAATGCTTGCTGGTAAAATCAATGTATTTGGCTCCTATGAATACCGGTCCATTAGCACTCACTAAAGCTTCTATAACACCAAACATTATGATCAGGATTTCCATAAAATATATCACCACCTCTTGGTCTAATTTCTTTGTAGGAATAGCTTCTACCCATATGGTGAGGTATTCTATAATAGTTAGAATGTACTTGTGCCCAGCTGAGGAATATGTATTGATAACTCATATGAATTCCAACCCCAATTCCTAGAAATGTTCCTCCACTTGAATTGGATTAAGGGGAAATTATGCATTCCTTGTTCTTCCTACATACCACTGGCATTCATTATAGGCTCTAGTGAATTTGAAGGTGTCATAAAATATGATAGGCCATTAATAATATACTCTGATAATATTAAATATTGTAACTCTTCCTGAGAAGTGTCCTTCAGATAGCCTTCCATAGAATTCTTCTATGACCTTTTGTTGTAGATCATTTTTTAAGCATCTAAGGAGAACTTCGTCAAGGTTTGTTTTTTATAGACCTTATGGAAATAAGACATAATTCAAAGGTTGAAGCCTATATGTTATTATCTGTTATGGATTAATATTAGGAGGGTATATCCTAATATGAAAGTACCTAGTCATCTGATCTACCCAGTCTAATTATCCTGATTGTAATTCCTCAGTCTGATCATTTTTTTTTATTGGCAAGCTATCATTTCTACTAAAATTGCTGCTTCTATCAGGCCTTGGCATAGGGCTATATCTTTGACCATCTTGGTATGGTATATTTTTACATCATATTACTGGATCTAAGTGATCCAACCATCTCTCTTGTCTCCCAATTCACCTTGCAAAATAAAACTTCTTACATTCGGATAAACCACATAAACCAGGGTCTTGCTTTGAACCAAGTATTGCCTAAATTATTTCAATGATTTCATTACTACAAATAATTTTTTCTTAACAAAATTATACTTACCTAGTATTCATGAAGAGTTTGGATCCAAAATAATATGGGGTGCTCCTCTCCTTCATCATTCTTCTAGGTGAGCACTGATGCATAGCTTTCCTTAGCTCCATAAGCATAAAGAATGAAGTTTTTATTGAAGTCTAGATTGACTAGCAATGGTGTTGTAGAAATGGATTGCTTTATTATTTCAAAGGCTTGCTTTCATACCTCAGTCCATTTAAAATCTCTATTCTTTTTTAGCAGTTAATATATAGGCTTCACCTTCTGAGCAAAGTTAGAGATGAATTTCTTGAAAAAGTTTATCTAACCAAAGAAATAATGTAGATCTTTCTTGTTCATAGGCATTGGAAGAACAAGAATGGATTTGATTCCATCCATATTAATGGATATACCTTCTTTTGAGACCACATGGCCCAACAAATTTCCCTCATGTACTGTAAAATAAAACTTCTTAGGATTGAGGGAGATGTTAAATTCTTTGCACTTCTGTAAGACTTGTTCTAGGTGTATCAAGTGGTATTGCTTGTTGTGTGAAAGCATAATCATGTCATCTAAATAGATTAGAATGACCTTGTTAACAAGCTCCCTAAAAGCATATTCCATTTCTCTCTAGAATGTGGCCCCTACATTAGATAGTCCAAAAGGTATTCTTTGATATGCAAAGTTTCCCCATTTTGTGGTGAATTTTTTTTTAAATTGGTCTTCATCCTTCACCCAAATTTGGTTATATCTAGAGAAATCATATAGCAATGAGAACCTTTGTGCTCCCACAACAATCTGTAATATTTGATCAATCTATGGGATGGGATAGTGGTCCTTTAGTGATGCTTGATTGAGGTTTATGAAATCTACACACAAGTGAATGCCACCATTCTTCTTCCTTATAGGTACCAAGTTGGCTACACAGGTTGAATGTTTTATGGGATAAATAATGTTAGTCTTTAGGAAATTCAATAGTTCTTCTATAATTATGGCTTTGATCATAGGATTCACAGGCCTTTGTTTCTTTTTGAATGGTTTTGCATTAGGCTCTAGCTCAATTGTGTGTTGGATGACCTTCTTGTCATATACTTTAAGGTCCTCATATGACCAAGCTATAATGTCTTGGTACTTCAGGCATAAAGCTTTGATATCTTCCTCTTCTTCTAGAGATCATTGGAATCCAACCCTGAGCTTCTTTTCCTTTTTGATTTCAATTTATTTATAGATTTTCTCATTGATTTCCATTGATCTGATATTTTTCCTATCTTCATTGTCAAACAGGCTCTCTAGAGTAACCAAGTCTCTAGGTATGTGATAGTTCTTTAGTTGAATGACATCTTGTTGATCAATATTATCAGGATTTTCCTCTTGAACAGTGGATAATTAGACTTCTCTTACCAAAAAATCAATGATTTGTTCATCACTTTCAAAGATCTACTATAAAATTTGATTGTTTGGTATTGTAGGCTTGAAAATCATTTTGATCCTTTTGTCCTTATTAACTCCTATGTCTATAGAAGGGTTGAAATTATCTCCCCTCACTTCTAAGGAATACGCCAAGGTAATATTTCCTCTAGGAATAAAATTAATGTTTAGGGTATCAAAGTATTCTATCAAATTCCATGACCTATTTCAATATACTTTCAGGTAATGATGCTTACTACTGCACCTTTCCCTTACCTGATTTATGATCAATTAAAAGTTATTGTATATGTTTAAGATCTTGATGCCTATGCTTTCAGCTTGCATCATTCCAAGGAATAGAGGATTGTATTCTACAACATTGTTAGTGCATGACCATGTTAACCTATATGCAAAACTCTTTGTACCTTTTGATTAGGACTATAATACTACACCAGCACTAGAACCATTTCTACATCTAGAACAATCAAAGTGCATGATCCATATTTATGTTTCTCTCAAGGACTGGTTAGATATAATAGTAACTCTTTTCTCTGAATCTATAAAAATATTGTATATGCCCATACCTGTACCAAATTGACTATAATCCTCTCTAAATTGTAGTTCATATTCAATCTCCAACTCTTCAAAGTTATCCACAAATTCAAATTCCTCTAGAGGAGTGAGATTGCACATGTCCTCTTCAATTTTTTTGATGTGGTAAGACACAATATTCTTAGGTGTTTCCCATAACTATACCAAATTGACTATAATTCTCTCTAAAAGGTAATTCATTTTCAATATTCAACTCTTCAAAGTTATTCACAAATTCAAATTCCTCTAGAGGAGTGATATTGCACATGTCCTCTTCAATTTTTTTGATGTGGTAAGACACATGATTCTCAAGTTTTATTCTTATCCTCTTTCCTTTGAAAGGAATCACCATGTTGGAATAGTCCATATACATGCATCCACCTAACTTTACAGTGAATTCCATTGAAAGACATAAGCTAAAATAGGGTTCTAGATACACCACCACTATATCTTGCACTATGGTTACCTCAAGTGCTCTATGTAGCCTCATCAAGACATATTTTATCACTCCCACTATCTTCACAGGTGTCCCATATAATTTTAGAAATCCAGGGTAGGATCTGGTATATTCAATACCCATATCCTCAAAAACTACTTTAGGTATGACTGTAGTAGATGCCCTTGAGTCAATCATACAATTGTGGATAACACACCCCTCCTTTATTAAATAAATGTAAAAGGAGGGGGTTTGTTATTTAAAATGGTAGGGGACATTTCTTTCTTTTTAGAGGGTATGCTGAAGATTGTAGTGGCCTAGTTTTCCTACGGATATTTTTTTAAAGAAGCTTTTATCAGGTCTATTTGGCTAGGAATGAAGAGAGTATCATATATACTATCTTTAGATGGTATCTTCCTCATTTATTCCATAATATTGTATTCAAAATTTACAGAGGTAGATATTTCAAGCCTTTTCTCTAGCTCACCATATTTTCTCTTATATTGTTGACTGGCCTCAATTATTTACCTTTTGGTAATAGACGGGAACCTAAGCCTCTCTTGGCTTTCATTATTGGGCCTCATTATATCTTCTTAAGTTCCTTTCTCAAATATCTTGGTAAGACTAACTTCCTTTTCTTTAGCTTGGGGTATAGGGAAAGTATCATTACTTTGGGGAGGTGGATATTTTTTCTTTTGATAGGGGACCTGAAATTTACCCATATTTTGTGGATCAACCTGTAGCATTTTCTTGCCTAACCTTATCATGAAAGCATTGGGTCCATCTTCATCAAGATATTTTCCAACCATGATCTGATCTGGTTGCCAAAGCATATTCACTCTTATTTTTTAATTTCTATTTTATCTTTACATAGTCTAATGTACATGGTGTTGGTACATAACACAAGATTGTGAATCATGAGGATCATTGCACACCAGACACCATACATTCACTAGATTATTTTTTTAAGAAAACTCAGGCTCCTCATACACTACATTTACTTTTACCCCAGTACTATTATTGGGACTAGGTATTTGATCCTTGTTAACATAAGGAAATATACTTTGTTGAGACTTCTCCATATCTCTCTTATCCATTGAATTCATCTTGTTCTTAAGAGTTTTCAAGGTATTCAGGATATCGAGGAGGATAAAATATTCTTGTGGAATCTGATAAGAAAGGGGAGGGAAAGAAACTACACCAAATGATACTTTTGAATGAGGAATATGAGTCATTTTTGGGAATTGGGATGATAAGGGAGGAGGGTCCATATAATATGGATAAGTTGTTTACCCCTCAATATTAGTGGTTTTAAAATTGTAAGGAAACATAAATTTTGGGGGTAATCTTCCCATATTAATAAGGACATTATTTGCATGAACAACTACATTATAAACATGTGGAAAGATCTCCACCCTATATATTTGGATTTGAAGGTGTAGTTTTTATCCAAGGGATATGATATAACAAATGTAAGGAAGGCTTGTAGCTGGTCTAGATGCAAGGGAAATTCTCTTCCAGGTCCTATTGGACCTCAAGTTGAAATATGAAATGGTTTCTTGTTGATGTTTTTGCATAGATGTGAACTGATTAAGGAGGGAAAAAGTATTAGTAGATTCATTAATTTTTTCCACAAAGGGCTTATCCAATGCTTCCCATGAGGTAATGGTATTGTCCTCAAGGGTTCTAAACCAATGCAAAAGCTTTCCTCTAAAGTACAAGGTTAGGATTCTAACAATAACATACTCAAGTTTTATAGTATGGATTGCTACCAAATTCAGAATATCTTGGTAATGCTCATATGCAATTTTATTAGATCCATCATAGATGAGGATGGCCTTAGACATAGCTTGAGGAATTTCATGCATTTGGTATAGTCTAAGGGGGTCATTTGTATTCTCTCTAGGGTACTTCTGCAAGGACTAACTTGGAACTATATTTTGTGCCATGTTTCCAAGAATAGCTCCTATTGGAGGTGGTGTTGGATTAACTATAGGATTATTCATAGGAGGATTTTCTTCTAAATGAAAATATTGATTAAAATTACTTATAATAGTAGACACTCTATAAGGTAGCTCACAATAGTAAATGGAGTCTTGGTTATTCCTCTTGAATGACTTGGTATACATGAAAAACCATAATCTATAGGCATAACATTTCTGGGTTTATAGACCAGGGAGTCGCTCGGTGAATTTGTTGATCACCACTTAGAAAGGTACAAAAAATTTACATAATATTAATTCCTTCAGGTAAATATAAAACAATAAAGCATATGATGGGTGTTAGTATTTCTTTCAAACAAGTCCCATCAGGCATGCTAAAACTGTTGCGATCTAAATTTTCATCAAGTTTTACTTGATACTACAACTATCTATACTCAAATTTTCTAGCCAAGCTAGCACCTGATAATCACAACTCATAACTCAACATTGGATGGACCAAATATTACTTCATCCCAACCTCTAGTGTAGGCTGGTTCCTTGTAAACTGAATATAATGTTGACTCAATTAAGCTCAATAAGGGTTTTGAAGAATAGGGTTAGAAAATATTTAGGGCTAGATAATTATGCATTAACAGTGGCTAGATAAGGCTAACAACATAGGCATTCAGAGGAAAACCCTCTAGAAAACTACTTCCAGTGTCCCACACTCAATATTAGTAGCACCCAAAACCATGGAATCTTCATACAATAAAGTAGAAAATAGAGATATGTACCAAGAAGCAATTTCAATATCTAATGTATCAAAAATCCAATTTAGTAGAATATATTAATAATCAAAATTTACAAAAATAAAATTCTTGTCAACACAAATCTAACTATGAAAAAATTTCAGCTACCTTAACAACTAGTAATCGAATACAAATGGAATGAACTAACCATTGCAACATTGTTAGAAATGCAATTCACATATTTGAATATCTTAAATTAAAGATATCAAATATAATAAGTCTCAAGTATAAAATCTAAGTAATGCTCATTCCATTAGTTTTTAGAAAATATTTACATATTAGGGCAAGCAAACACACTAGACCCAACCTCAAAAACCGAGGGTTCGACCTCTATTTATATTTTACAATGAAAATAATAGGGGGAGACATTACAGGTATTAAGAATCTGACAACTCAACAAAAACCTATGTTGGCATTATTTCATTTGCCTGTAGGGTTTGAAGAATCCGCTAGAGATCATCCGCCATGATAGCTCGAATCTGCAACTTATCAGTTTAGTAATGGTAGCTAGGTCTCAGGCCATTAGAAATTAGATCTATATAGTTCATTCTTATTGAAAACTCTATTCTAATGTAGATCTACAACTAATCTGGTTCTTGATTCTTATTTTTTGGCACCACTGACACTTTGACTACCCGCTCAAACTGATTGTTCTTCAATCCACCAAAAATCTGCCTTTTTATATTTCATAAAAATGTCAACAAAATATCTATCATTGATGCATTTAGTGAATGACTATGATTAAACTTAAAAAATACCTTGTATATGAGTTGGATAGAAAGAGTCACCAATACGCTCTAGAATAACACTAACATCATCTTGGATGGCTTCAGTGATTGGATTCGAGCTCTACAGAAAAATACACTGCTTGTTGAGTAGAATCTCAATTCACTCTAAAAATATCATTGACATTAGTTTAGATGGATTTGGCCAATATATTCAAGACTTTGTGAGAAATAAACCAAGTTTCAAGTGGAATAGAGTGTATCATCAATCCACTCACTTAGCCTTTTAAAACATTTAACTCCTTTCTCACATCTACAACTTCAAAGATAAGTTGCAATCCACTCCTTAGCTTTTGGTCCACCATATTTGAATTGGATTGACTGCAGAATATAGTGTATCACAAATCCACTCCAAAAGCAATGCAAAATTACCTTTGTGCTATTTCACTATCTTTACTTTCTTTTGATCATTTTTTATCTGCTCACCAAGCAGTGCAAAGCTCATCGCCATTCCAATAAAAAATAGTCTTGGAACTCAGTGAAATGAGCATTCTCAAAACTTAGTCACTTGAGTGTATGGAATAAAATAATATCACCAATCCATACTTTAAAACATACTGACATCATTAAAAATCAAATAGAATTGCATATTGGGAACTTCATGAGATGCTACTGCAAGATACACTAAGTACTGAGCAGAATGGAAAACCTCACTCATGTTTGCAAAAGGCACTAAGTTTTTAGAAGAATTAGAGCACTCTTGGATAGAATTCACTTCGAAATACACTATAACCTTAGAAAATTGGAGCTTTACCATCCCGTAGAATAATTTTTCAATTTTTTCTTGGATGTGGCCATTTTGTGCCTAAAAACCCCATACTCTTCTGGTGTGATCATCAACAAATAATTTAAAGTATTTATATCCTCCAACACTATCAACTTTCATTGGTCCATATAAATCTATATATATCATTTCTAGAGGATTTTGAGCTCTATGCTAATGATGTTCTAAAGGAATTCTATGTTTTTTTCTTGCTAAGCATTTTGGACATACAATATTTTCTATAGATAAATTGGGTAGTCCTTCTACCATTTGATATCTAGATAATTATTTCATTGATGTCTCACTAGTATGTGCTAGTTGTGTGTACCATAGTTTTGAAGCATTTATTTAAAGTGCTGAGTAAATAGAAGTGTCTAAGACAAATAGAACAATTTTATATGATCTGGATGCTATCGTTATTCCCTATCTAGATATGTGATATTGTTTTATACCAATGAGAACCTTGAATTACTAATTTAAGTCTTAATCCATGAGTTGTGAAACATAAATAAGGTTAGTATTTAATCATGGAACATACAATACGTTTTCAATCACACCTCTTCCATCCTTAAGATTTACTGGAATATTTTCTATTCCTTTTACTTCATATGGTTTGCTATCTTCTACAACAACTGGTTTTTTATTTATCTTCTTCAAAAATTTGAACCAATTTATGTTTCTTGTCATATGCTTACTTGCACTTAAATATATATACCAATAATCCATACTTTTTGTTTTGAATTCCTTAATATCAATATTTAGATTTTGTAGAATGCCTTATGACTCTCTCGTATGTTTTGGATAAGATATGGAGTGCTTTTGTGAATTACAGTTTAATTTTTGTTAATTTTATAAAGTTTTTGTAAATATAAAAATAAAATTTTATGATCCCTTATTTCTCCTATAGAATTAAGCACTTTTCCCAAATTAAAAAGGTTTTAATGTTGGATTTCGTTTGTCCCTCTTGAGGAGTTTTGAGACAATAAATATAAATTTTCAAATTTTGAAATGCTTTGATAAAACTCTCTTTAATATCCCTTTAGGATTTAATTCAACTGTATATAATTTTCAAATTAATTAGTTTGATCTAGTAACCCTTATAACTCCCTAATTTTGGAAAAATATAGATCAATATAATATTTGCAACTATTTAATATTAATATCTAGTATAAAACCTTATTACTCCTAAGTTTAACATTGCAAATATTATATTAGATTGATAAATGATTCCCTTTGAGGTATGGTTTTAAATATAATTATATTCCTCTAAATTCAACCTTATAACTCCCTAGAGATAAAATCATATAAATATAGTAATAACCTTACCTTAAATAAAGCGATAATCGACACTGATTTCAGATGTGTAATGGCTGCAATGTTGATTGTATCTACTTTGGTTGTATTCAGACCAGATCATTGAAAGCTCTACTCCTTGCTTCCATGTTGTTATGACTCCCACATCTTGGACGTAAATGCATTCAATACTACACTAAATTGTTGCACTAAATTGCTATGTTGAACTGTTGTGTCCTTCCTAGTCCAAGGGGCCTTTAATAGTCGATAAACCTAGTGATACATGTCACTTTAGTTACACTTCAATGCTTTCTTAGATGTTCATTGCAGGTGTAACTGATGAAGTTTTTTCTTCTTTCTTGTTTTGTTCTAAATATAACACCTATGGATGAATGTAACTCCTCTTCTACATGGTCTATGGGTGCTAAATACTTTATGTAATACTTTTTCACATGCATGAAATTCCAACATATCTTGAGAGCATTTAGGGTTTCCTTTGGAGGATGATAAATATCACTTGGTTTCCCTTATTCCTATTACACATTCTTGAAATATTTTCTATGTACTTTTCCATCTTCTTCTTAGTTGTATTTTTATGCCACTGATATGGTTCCAGCCAAGAAAATCTAGTAGTTGTGCTTTAGTGGAGATATGGAGTAACTTTGGTGGATCTTGAATGACAGTGCTATGGTGGAGACTTCTTGAGGCTCTAGTGGTAGTATTTAATGCTCCTTACTTTGGATGTACGTTTTTAGTTTTTCTTGCTTAGATTTGCTTTACTTCTATGCTACTGAATATGCCCCCATTAGTGAGCAACATACCTCATTTCTTGTGCTTTGTAGATCACATGTTATGGTTGTCCAACCCATGCACAATGTAGATCCCTTTGAAAGGCTTCTTGATGCTTGTATTCGGCTACACTCTTCTTAGAGAATGTTGTGCCTTTATGGCACATTCAAATATACCCTATTTTTTGCATAGAATGCATTAGAGAAGTGAAATACAATTTACAAATATTTATGAATAGAATACCTTTATTGCACCATTCCTTGCACTTATTTTGTAGGTATGAAATTCTAGTTTTGTGACAGAATTTTGAATGCAGTGAAGGGTTTTTGAGGTTGTCTCTTTATTTATATACCTTCAAATTCAATATTATATAGAAACTCTTTATTTGATGTATTTTTATACACTTTTATTATTCTTGCATCAAACCTTGTAATGCTTTGGATTTGAGACTCACCAAGTGTCAATATTTGAAGCTTCTATTTCTGATTTTGGTTAGTTTATTTCTTCTCCAAGTTTTAGAGGATTCTAACCTTTTGGATGGCTTCTCTTGGAAACTATAATTTTTAGATTTTTGAGCACCAATAGTGACTTTAGACACTTTGACAATTTCTGATTTTGTGCCCTTATAAAGAACACAAACACTAAGTGTTTTGAGAGTAATACAGTGGTGCAAATGAACACACTAATATTTAATTTTTAATGCACTAAAAATTACACCTTATAATTCCAAATATCTCTAAAAAACCTATAAGTGCACTTAATAAATAATAATGTGAAATGAATCTTCACGAATTATTCTGCAAATTTCTTATAAACAAGATATTAGGAGATAGTCTTCTTTTGCTTTCCAAATTAGATGATAGGCAGTTGATAGATAGTTGAAAATATGAAATTTAATCAACTCCTAAGGTGCAAATGAACCATAAAAAAACCTTTATTTTTGCACATTTGAATACTATAATACAAATATCCTTTTTGTAATTTTAATTCAAAATTAGGTGCTTTAACAAATTTGATAAGTAATCCAATTAATGAATCTACTTATACCAATAGTTTCTTACCTTTCTATGAAATATTTTCTATCTTATTTACCACTTTTTTAGATCTTGGTGTCTTGTTCTCCTCTGGTTGTCTTCTCCTTATGCTATATATTTGAAGAAGTCTATGTCTTTGAAGTGGTGTCCTCTTACTATGAGAGGTAATCTTCAAATATCCTAGATTTGGTGGGCTTCTTCTTGTTGAATTCTGACTTCAAGAAGGATTTTCTTCTCGAGATTTTGAATATCTTTAGGTCTTCAATGTATTCTTCTTTTGCTCATATTTGAAACTCCTTGTAAAATTCTCCTTCTCTTTGTCTTGTTTTTGGATGGTGATAATAGTCCCAAATCCTTCACTTGTGGCTCTCCGTAATTATATCACCTAGACTCTTATGACTTAGGGTCGATGATAATGGTGTTTTTCCTATTGATATACTATAGCTTGATCTACCATAGCTCTGATACCAATGATATCTTTAGTATCATTCCATTACATCATAAGATAGAGATCAAAACAATGAAATATATCATTACATGAATAGTAAGTGATACATTCAAGTAGAGATATGTGGCCCTTTATATAGGAAGATAGATTCCTTGGCCAACACTCTAACTAGTTGTACAAGGGACACCTTTCACATATACATTTTATACATTGACACTTGTGCATTTATTACATTGCATGAAGTAACTAGATAACTTCCACCTAAAGTAATCTCCTACTCTAAAGTAATATATTCTAACACATTGTAAAAAAACGTGATTATCACATCACATATCCCTTAGTTGTTGTCATAATTTTAGGGATATATTTACGTTGGAATTCTATGTAGAAAAACCTCTTAAGAAAGAATCCCCTAAAACAAAACCAAGATATCTTTTTTATTTTACTTCATTCATTTCAATTTTAAAAGCCATAAATGCATAATCCATATTCTACTGCAATAATTTAAAAAAAAATCTAAACATCTAACTTTATTTACAATGCTACTTTTCATTACATCATAATGAACAAATCCATTTCTTCTTCATTTACAATTCTTATCAATATATATTTAAAATCTAATAACCATTCCATAACAAGTTCTACAAATATACACATAAGACATGTCATGTATCCTAGAAAACCCTTTTGGGAAAACCCAACCTTAAATAGTCCATATTTATTTTTATTGCAAGTCTATTAACCAATATACAAAAGGGAATATATTACTCCTTTTACCAAAATTTCATTCCTTTGAATAATATTTTCCACAATTATTATATAATTTCATTACAAGAATTTGTAAAATTCTTTTTATGAAAGTGAGGGAACCCCATAATTCCGTCTCATTAAATCCCATTCATTCACCAGTTTACTAATACTCAAGAGTCCTTCCCTTGAGTATTCCTTTTATGAGAGAGTAATTGTGGAATCCCCATAGGTTTATTTCTATTTATTGGGCCTCATACCCAATCCTTCATTACTTTACATAAAATAATAGATTTCTCTTTTCATAATAAGAATATCATTTTCAACATATATAAATATTTATGTCTCCATTGATTCATGATTTCATTCTATAAATCCACTTAGCTATTCAAATTCTAGTATTGAATTACTCTTTTATACAAATTCTACCAATCTCCACTATACTTGCTCAAAATCTACAACTTCATGTTACACATGAAAGCTAAATATTTTACCTATCAAAGGTTTATTGTACTTTAGGATTATCTTAGTACTATAATTAAATAATTGTATTATAGTTCAAAAAAAAAGTGAACATAATTAGTTTTCAAAGTATTCCACCATTATTTTCTATCTTTCATAAAATGGCATGATCGAAAATAGTTATTTCATTTATCTACTTTAAACTCATTCATAATGAAATTTTTTTAAAAAAACTAAACAACTATTACTCTAGGAAATTACCCATAATAGATTATATTCAATGCCACAAATGATTTAATGTAACAACAATTCATATAATCTAAAAGAGATTAATCATTGTTTATATATTAATACATCATTTCTTAAAGTAGGTCTTTTTATAATCTAAATATTGTTTTCCATTAATATTCAATAGATTAATTCCAAATATTAAATTAATTCATTCTATAGATTGCTCCTTTCTATCCTAGAATAATGAAACTAAAGAATTATCTACCATAATTCATATTAGTTTTCTTTAAAATAAATAACTTATTGTAGATTAATAACTTGAGCTATTCTTATTCCAAAAAAGGAAGAGATATTTTTTTCTTTAGATATATCCATGTGTCATTAAAACACTCAATTTTATTAATTAAAACACAAAGACTCTCTAGGTGTTCTTATCTTAATACTGGACATTACTTATTAGGTATCATGCATGTGGATGCCATTCATATAATACTTAAAGCATATAGTAAATACCTAATATATACTCGTTATATGCAACATGATAATGTATCCAAATACTGGTTTGAGCTTGTGATAGTCAAATGCATATGTTTTAACACTAAGGTATTCACACAAGTGTGTTTGATTCAACCACCCACCCAAATATTAGGGATGGAACCTATTTCCAGGAGCTTTAATATTAACATTAACTTCATACCATCAAATTACTACACTATGGCCTCAAACATGTCCCAAATATTCACAACAAAGCCACTATGCTACTATACATGGATAAATGGCATGCAACAAAGTAAATTTCACTTCATCCAAACTATAACATCAAAATTTTTATTGATGCAAGGTTTCTTTGCAAAATTATGGATCAATATGCACTGTGATATTATAGAATGATCACACACTTAGTGCACTTAATCGAACTACAAAAAACCGGGTAGAATGAAGGAAATTAAGAGTTGAAACTCTAAGTTTTGAACCATCAAAGCTTATCTATAATATCAGTTTTCCAACATAGTATTGCAAGATTACCATGGCAAAGCCAGAGATGGTTTGCTATACAAACGTTCCTCATAAAATAATACCTAAAACATAATATTCATCTCATATGTGTGCAATTTCTACTTAAAGAGTAAAGTACCTTTTGGAATGCAATGGATCCTTAGAGTCAATATACATGAAAGGATATTCCTTACTACCTCCTAGTATTTAAAAACTTCCAAAACTCTTTTCAATTTCCACAAATATTATTGAAGCAATTCCATCACACTCTTCCCAACTACTTTTTGTCATTTTTAGGTTTTAAATAAACCCAAAGAGTGTCCGTTCAAATAAAATCAAATTTCAACTACTCACAAATCAATTAGCTAGGTTTGATTGTTTAATTTAAATTTAATGTGAGATCGATAATTATGTATTTCTTATTTTGTTTTGTTTTGTTAATTATTTCTATCAATATAACTTAACAATTATTCCATTCGTAATCTAACACAAGATTTATTAGAAATGAAAATACATTACCAAATGGAAATACAAAAGCTAAAATACATCAAATTGTAAATACATATGGCTAGATCTATTATGAAAATATTAAGTGTCATGTCATTCTAACTAATAGTCATCAGTTGTTTTTCTCCATTTGTAAATATTTATATTCTTTTAAAACACATACATCCATTAATAAAAATTATTTCATAATTTATACATCATAAAATAATATAGTCAATCTATTAAAACAAACACAAATTTCATAAATCAATATATGAAAAAGTTATCCAAGGGTGGGTCATGACACACTCATTAAATAAATGAGCACCTTATAGATAAGGTAGGTATGTGGTAAATCAATGTTATATTGTCACCTATGGTATTGGGCCATGGTATTTTAATAGGCATTAATTACCTATAAATATGTATACTTATTAATGAATAAACATTCAAAGTTTGATACCTGTATCAATCTTCTAGAAGCTTAGGTGCTCCTCTATATCTAGAAACTTAGATGTTCCTCTATCTCTATAGTCTATAATGCTTTTTAATATTTGGAAGCTATAATGCTTCTCAATATTTTCAAGATATGATGTTTCTCAATATCTAGTAACTATGATGTTCCTCAATATTAGGAATCTATCCCTAATGTATGAAATCTTAATTGTCTTATATTGAACCTAAGAATAAAATAATATTATTCTCTTTTCTAGATAATCCAATATCAATATCATGGTGACTATGAATATCCTTGAATGATCAACTTTCACCTGAGTTATCTCTCTCTCAATATTCAATAGTGATTCTCATGTTCTTCTCTAGAGAATCCAAAATATTATTAGGGTGATTTTGAATGTCCCCAAACTTCCAAATTTCTTTTGGGTTTTCTCTTAATAAAATTAGTTGAGTCCAAGTGTTCACTAGTTTTCCTTCAACCAAGTGGAAAGACCCTCGCATTCAAATCAAGGTGACTTATCCTTGTCCTTTGAATATATAATCAATCAAACCATTAAAAAATAGAGTTCAAGTCTTCACTTCATTCAATGTAGATAAACTGTAATATACCTCTATAAAAAATAGATAAAGTTAATAGATAGATTTAAGTGTTGGCTCTGATACCACTATTGGATTTTATGCCTTTCTATCTCAAAATATTAGAGGTTCTAATATAAATAAGCCACAATATTAAAGGTCAAAATATCAATAATAATGAGTAAAATTATATATGTGAGCATTCAAATACATATCAAGGTCAATATAATCATAAAATAACATTCACTTATAATATCAAATATGAATGTAAAATGGCCAAAACGACTCATGTAATTGCATGATGAATAATTACAATATGAATTACTCAAAAAATTATATACAAGCTTTATTATCAATGAGACTATTTTCCCCTTTTATCGTGTTATATTTTATGGAGATGTTTCTCCATAATACAAATATAGTATTGTGACTCTTCAATACTTGTCTATTATACTCCTCACATGTCTGGAACATATGACTTTTCCTATTATTGATCTTTAAATTATTATCTTGCCACTTGTATACTAGAATCTTCATTCTCTTCATACATACATACTTGACTCTATGACACTTATGCACTTTTACATGACTCTTACTCTCTTGCATGCACTATTAATATAACACGCTTGTGCATATCCTCACATTACATATTTATACACATGATACTTGTACTCTTACTTCTATGACACTTGTGTATTTTTTTCATATTGCACTCTTACATGACATTTGTGCATTTCCTACACATTGACACTTACATGAAGTGAAAAATATAAATCACTCACCTAAACTAAAGAGTCGAACCTAATCTATTACATATTTATATTTTCTCCATGAAGGTACCATGGGGGTATATTTTCATGTACCAAATTATGTAATACTCTCCAACATAGAAATTTATTAAAATATTCTACCCTTAATAAAATATACTACCAAAAACCCTTACAAATAAAATTTGATTTTTTCAAAAATACCTAAAATAAGGAGAAAAACCATGTTCGTCTTTATTTACCACATAATAGAAAGTAATTTCGAACAAAAAACCTATGATAGCTAACCTACCAAAGGTAAATTTCATGTCAATTTCACTAAAATATTAATGGGAATAGGGTATCTAATATAATTATTCAAATTAATACCAAAATAAACTAAGATAAAAAATTAGAAAACTAATAGTAAATACCCAAACGTTATCCTACTTCAAGCAATCATAAATTTAAAATATTCAAGAATAATTGTTTTAAAATCATCTAGAAACAAGCTAGGTCTAATCCTAATATTGTGAAAAATAATTTCTTTGCACCTAGCGCATCAAGGAACATTCCATTCAAAAAAGAAAGAAGCTCATTCCTATCCTATAATACTTGTAATGTCACCATAGTTAGCAAGTAGAGATCACTCCTGAGCTATTTTTAGAGGGGGTTACCTATCTTGGAAACTTATATTTGAATGAGATTCAATGAGATTTGGCTATGAATATTGGTAGGGCATCCCATCCTCCTCTATGAAAGGTAACAAACTAGTGGTTAGTGAATTTGATTATACTTATAAGTATGATAGAGAGAGAGAGAGAGAGAGAGAGAGAGAGAGAGAGAGAGAGAGAGAGAATAGGATGTGTGATAGAGTAGCAATAAAAGAAAAATCTTGAAAATAGTGTTCCCAATCATAATCATCAATAAGCTAATTTATAGATTCTGAAATTTGAATGAATGGTAATAGAATGATGATAAACTAAGAGGGTAAAATGGGTATTTATTGAAGAAAAAATGAAATTATTTTTCCTTTATAATTGGCAATTATTTTCATCCTTTACAAGGTCATAAAATCATAATCATTTGTCCAAACAATGCATCATTCAAATACTAGATGTAAAACATGCTATAATTAGGACTATGCATACAAAATAATTTAAATAGTTAGACAACTATTATCATCACTTAAAGTGATAATTATGACATCATAAATTTTTAGGAATCATGTTTTGGGGATGTGTCATGACATCCCTTAAACCTACCTCAATTATTACCTTTTAGTTTTGGAAAATTTAGAAGGAAAAAACATCATGAAATATTGCAAAAAAATGGGAAATGGGTGAATAAAGGGAACCAAAATCACTAGCCAACATGGCTCACTATCATCCTATCCAAGGAACAATAAATTAATTCCATTTCAATTCTATCAATAGGAGGACATGACTCTCCACAACCTGTAAAGTTAGTTGTTAGTGTTGTTTTTACAAATATATCTACTTATATTATTTTCATTTGAAACATGAATATCAAGATATTTATTATCAAGATATTCAATTAAATAATTCTCTAATTTGAACTATATTGAAAATGATTTATTGATGAAGATCTCTGTAAGAGAAAACTAGGGCATCAGTTGGGTAGTCGAAGAGATTTTTGGTTACTATGGATTTGAAGACAAGATTGCTACTCTAGGAGGTCTCTATGGGGACACCTCCAGATCCTCTTTTCGAGATACATAGTTCTTTTGTAGATTTGTTAAAGGATAAATCTCCATAAAAGACTGAAGAAGCACAAAAAATTGCATTAAAAATGATCTTTACGGCTACTAGAAATAGATCAACATACCAATGAGTTAATGGATTCTTGCCATCTGCTTGTTGTGGTGCAGTGGTAAATGCCCTGGGTGCTGGTAGATGCCGACCCAAGTTCCATTCCCCTTGCCTCCATCCTGCAGATATATGGTATAGTTAGGAATGTCCTATGTGCTGGTAGAGGCCGAAAAGGCTCCATTTCTCCTATGCACAACCTGTTGAAAGTGGCACCTCGAAAGGGGTGTTTTCCACTATAAATTAGTTTTCAACCCAGGAGTTGTAGGTGAGTTGGAGAGGAAAGGGCAATCCTCCAAGGGAGGTCCCAGGTTCGAATCTCCACCCTACCAAAAAGCTGAATTGGGTATCCAAAATCCAATTGATAATGTTGGTGCGAGCAGGGTCGGGTGCGACTCCCGGGTGACTTTGACGGTATAGAACCCCCTGTTCGTGGTATCTTAGACCAAGGTGGCCCCGCAAGGGGTTTTTCGCTTAAAAAAAAAAAATGGATGCTTGCCAAAGTTAGAATCAAGGCTAAATATTATCATTGAACAAAGGATGGTCGAAGAAATAATTTTATATAGAGCCAATCATGATTTGATCTGTAAAATCATGAGTATTCGTCCTACCCTAATTTTTTTGTATTCTTGGGTCTGGAAAAATTGGGAGCCTCTTTGTGAGTATTATTTGTGGTTTATTAGAAATGGATGTTTTATTGTTAGTTTTTCTTCACTTGCCAATAGAAATAGGAATTTCGAATAAGAAAAGAGGAATCATGGTCCAACATGATTATTTGTTCAACCCTGGAGAGTGGGATTTGATCCTCGAATTGAATCCACTATTGTCCCAATTTGGATCTATTTGTATGCACTTCCAATGGAGTTTTGGAGTGAGCAAGTATTGGAAATTATGGATAATTTCCTTGGAAAACATTTGGGTTTTTCCAAAGATACAATAGAAGGAAACACAATTGTTTATGCAAGATTATGTATGGAAATGGATCTTAACCAGCCTCTACCAACAAAGGTGGAACTTGAACTTGGAGGACTATCTTGGATTCAAAAACTGGATTATGAGACATTGCCCTTCAGATGCAGAGTTTACCGCAAATATGGGCATTTGACCCAATCTTTCCCAAATAATATGAACATAAAAATGGAGGCTCCTCTAATAATGTCAAATCTTCCTAAGGAGGGTAATTCAACAATCAAAAAAGAACCAACCAATATTTCTTAGGGTAAATAAGCACAGGGAGATGGTTTTGAACAACCCAAAAGAAGGAGAAGGCAAAAGAAAAAATATGGTAAAGAGAAAACCCAACTCAAGCCCTCCAATAGGTATGAGATATTTAAGACACTAATGGACCAAGAAGAAGAACAATTTATGGAATAAGTGTATGGGAATAATGAAAAAATAACAACCATTTTCAAGCTTCTCTTTAATCTCCCCCAATCATAGAGCAGGTAATTGATTACAATGAGTTACCACAGTTAGAGAGTACAGGGGCATTGATGGTGCATAACCAAGAGCAACCAATAATTAAGGATGTCAGCGTGGGCATAGAAGAAAATAACAGAGAAAGACCAAATCTAGGGATAACTCAAGTGGAAAAGATATAAAAAAATAGTATCTCTCAAGGAGTGGGTAGAAAATCAAATAAGGAATTGATAGCAGTTCAAGGAGACAAATTGATCACTAGAGGATCAGTGAGGCCAATAGATTTTTACTGCTCTCAAGGTAACAAATTATTATACAATCATGGAATGTTAGGGGTTTAAACAATAGAACCCATCAATATGTTGTTTGAAAATTCTTAGAAAAATGTAATATCAAATTTTTGCTTATCCAGGAGACAAAAATGTCATTGGATCTTATGTGTAAAATAGTTAACAAACTTTGGAGGGGTGCTGGTCATATGGAAGTGGCTACCCAAGGGGCCTCGGGGGGATAGTTACTATTTGGAACTCTCTTTAATGGATTGCAATAGAACATATAGATTGAAGGGGTGTTCTCACATCACATTTTATAAATAATGTCACAGCTGAACATGTTTTAATCATAAATTTTTATGCGGTTCAAAACCTAGATGGTGAGATGCATCAATGGAAATTTGTGCATAACACGAGAGTCTCAAGGGAAGAGCTAGATTGGATTATTTTTTAGGATTTTAATGCTAAATTATCCTCTAGAGATAAAGAAGGGGGAACCCCAATTTTTGACCTAGGGGATTGACTTATGATTGCCCAAGTCCAGGCATTACACTTGATGGATATTAAATGCCCTGAAACCAACTATACTTGGACTAATAAGAGGAGGAAGCCACCTAGTAGGAAGATGAAGTTAGATCATTTTTTGGTTTCAGAGGAGGCATTTGTAAAATAGAATATAAAATTTTATATTTTGGAGGGTCTAGTTTTAGATCACTTTCCCATTTTGTTGGAAGGAGGGATCAAGACAGTGCAGCATCACAAACCATTTAAATTTGAAAAATTTTGGTTACAAAAAGAGGAACTTCAAAATCAAATTCCACGGTGGTGGGAAGAAGGTCGCCCAACATATGGGACAACAATGTTTAGATTCCACAAACAACTTCATTATTTCAAAGATCAACTGAAACAATGGAGGCAAGCTAACAAAATAGAATTTCAGGTCCAAAGAGCTCCATTGGTAGCCAGATGGGTTGAGGTTCAAAAACACTTTAGGGAAGGAACAATTATAGAGCAGCTCAAATAATAGGATGATTCATTGCGTAAAGCAGTTGAGTACATTGAAAACCAAGAGGAGACCTACTATAAATAGAGATCAAGAACCACTTGGTTATAAGAAGGTGATAAAAATACCAAATTTTTCCATGGGACTGCTTGTGCTAGGATACAGATGAACAACATGGAAGCTCTTCAAGATGATAATGGACACTCCTTTGATACAATTCTAGGTATGCATTTCCATTCAATGGATTATTTTTCTAAACTATTTAAGGAAATTATGGTGCAATATGAAGAGGCTCAAAAATAATTTATTGTTGTCATACCCTCTATTATCTCTGAAGAAGAAAATCAGGCCCTACTTAAACCCATTGATAGAGAGGAACTGAAGAATGTAGTCTTTGGAATGACCATCGGAAAAACACCAGGTCTAGATGGCTTTCCAATTGAGTTTTTTTAGGCCTTCTAGGATAACTTGGAAGAGGATGTAATGGTTGTTATAGAGGATTCCAAAGGTAGTAAAAGAATTCTTAAAGCATTAAATCATACTTTCATTACCTTAATTTCGAAATGGGAGGAGGGGGTACATATTTCATATTATAAACCTATTGCCTTATGCAATGTCATATATAAAATAATCACAAAGGTAATGGTTGAGCGGCTAAAACCTCTTCTACATAGCATTATCTCCTTAGAGCAAGGGGGTTTTGTAGAGGGTAGGCAGATATTGGATGGTGTGGTTCTATATCAAGAGGCAATCCATTCAATGCAAACATCTATTAATAGAGGAATGTTCATAAAATTAGATATGTCAAAGGCTTATGATAGCGTGGAGTGGAGCTTCTTGTCAAAGATGATGGAAACCTTTGGTTTCTCTCAAGATTTGATATAATGGGTCATGAGTTGTGTTTCTACTCCGATATACTCAGTGTTAATCAAGGGTCTTCCCTCACAACCATTTGGAGCTACTCAAGGCCTTCGTCAAGGATATCCTTGCTCTCCCTATATTTTTCTCATATTGGCTGAAGGATTGGGTAGACTCATCTTGAGGAGAATACAACAAGGTTTGTTAATAGGTATCAAGGTTGGTGAGGAAGTTTTGACTCACCTAAATTTTGTGGATGACATAGGATTGGTGGGAGTGGCCAACTTCAGGGAAGCAATAATGAATAGAGATACACTTAATATCTACCTTAGGGCTACAAACCAAGTCATCAATTATAAAAAATCCAAACTGGTATTTTTCAATCTTGATCAAAGGCTTTAGGACATAATTTTAGAGATATTGGGATTCACAAGGACTTATCTCCCAGTGGTATACTTGGGGGTCCCTTTGCATTTTAAAAAAACTAAAAATAGATATCTGGAGGAATATTTTGGACTGTATCAAGGAAAAAATTAATCATTGGTCTCACAAATGGTTAATCTATGGGGGTAGATTAATGTTTTTATAGTCAGACATTCAGGACATTCCAATTTATAAATTTTCTATCCTTGCTGCCCCACATACCATATGGAAAGAGTTGGACAAGATGGCTAGAAAATTTTTATGGGAAGGAGTAAAAGGAGATATGAAATTGACCTTAGTAGGTTGGGATAAAGTAAGCCAACCCAAGGTAAAAGGATGTTTGGTACTAAGAATATCAAATTTAAATAATAAAGCTTTGGCTGGAAAGCTTTACTGGAGGTGGATTTCCCAACCAACTTCTTTATTTAGTAGAATCTTAACTAGTAAATATTTGGTACAGGTAAACCCAAATGAGGTGGGTCATTTCTCTTTGGATGGTAATGGATCCTTAGTGTGGCATGCTCTCAAGTTAGGATCTCAGGTAGTAAAATATGGATTATTTTGGAAAGTGGGGATAGGAGAGAAGGCACTATTTTGGACAGATTCATGGGATCAATACCCACCTATCATTGTTGAATTTCCTAAACTACAACCAATAAAAATAGCTATAGAAAATAGGGGGTGGGTCCAAATTAAAAGTTATTTCAACACTAGTCAGCTAGGGGATTATAATTTTAAGCAGTTTAAGAAGTTGGATGAGTGGCCAATTTCAATCCCTTCGGATTTGACACCCATCATGACTAAAATCTTGGCAGAAATATTTCTCACAGGTAGAGATGAGGAGGATGAATTAGCTTGGGGCTATGGGAGCCTTGGTGTCTACACAGTGAAGGATGGATATGAGAAGATCCTTCCAGAGCATCCTCCTCATACATATCAGGTTGAGTATTGGAGAAAGATTTGGTAGTCCAAGGGTTGGCCAAAAGTAAACTTTTTTTCTTGGCAGTTCATTCATAATGGAAATCTTAATTTTGATAATCTCAGATGTAGGGGAATAATTGGTTCATCTCAATGTGTTTTATGCTACAAGAGTGAGGAAAAAACTGATCACTTGATGTTTGAGTGCCCATTCATGTGCCAGATCTGGGAGAGATGGTTTTTATATTATAAAATTCAAGTTAATGGTGATTTGAATCAGGTTAATATTTGGGAAAAATGGAAGAGGGGTAGATTTAAATCTAAATATCTTTGTAATGGTTGGGATCTTGGATTACAATTCATTTCATGGCAAGTGTGGTTGGAGAGAAATGCCATAATTTTTAGAGAAACTTTTTCTTCTTTAGATGGATTTTGGCAGGTCATTTGGAGCAAAGTCACAGAAATTGTGTCAATCTATGCTAAAGAGGAAACTCAAGTTGTTATTAGGGAAATGGAGAATGAAATTGAAGCACAATAAGGGTAAGACAAAGGTTAGATTAAAATTAATACTGATGGAGTTGCAAAAGGCAATCCGGGTAGAGCTGGAATTGGAGTGGTTTTTCAAAATCATGTTGGAACAGTGCTCTATTGGGAACCGTAAGGCTTGGGAAGAGCCACAAACAATGAATCAGAAGACTTAGCTATCAAATTTGCTTCTATTTGGGCAGTAAAACAAGGTCACAGGAGGATAATACTAGAATCAAATTCTCAAATAATGGTTGGAGCTCTAGATTGAATGAGGAACTTTGATTTGAAAACATGGAGGTTGAGTATTCTTGTCTCTCAAATTAAGGAATTATGGAGGGAATTAGATGATGTGATTCCAGTTTATGTGAGTAGATATCTAAATAAAGTGGCAAACTTCCTGGCTAAGATGGGTACTGAGAAGGAGGTAGGGGTTCAGTGGCACAATGACATGGCTATCGAGGATGAGATAATTAGGCAGGTTGGTGAGAAAATCTAGTGCTTAGCTAATTTAGATAACCATTCCAAAAATACTATTTAGGATATTTGTGTTTCAATGTAGATATTCTTTTATAGTTGTAAAAAGGTGAACAGTCATTTTATAAATATAGTTTAAGAGATTTGGCTCTAATGCAAATCTTATTTTACTATTGTAAACATGTGTTCTCTTTGGCTAAGGCTGGGAAAAGTCTCATCCCAACTTGTAAATGATATTTATTTTAATACAAGTTTTTTCAAATTATTTTTCAAAAAAAAAAATTCTCTACATCTATTTATGCTAGTAAGCATACTGCACATACTATCATATAGAGACATATGATTCTATTTTTAAAGTTATTATTTATAGAATTTGGTGACTTGAGTGGGTGCAATTAGGTAACCCATTTTTTATTTTACAAATAAACTACTATATATAGTATTCTTAATTGGATTTTAAGGGCCATCATGGATTCATAAGGAATGTGTAAAATGAGGTTGGAGTATTTTTATGAATTTTATAAATTTTTAAGAGAATAACATATATAACCCTCTATGGGTGGGAGGATCCCATACCAAATTCCCTACTTCACCTCCCTTCCTATAGATTCCCAGCTAGGGATAATCCTATGGTAACCCTATTGTACTTCCAGTTCTATTACGTGATCACCCTAGGGACTTCGATGTGGTTTTTACCATCCTAACAAGATTGTTGAACTCTGGTTGGGACATCCCTACTTGTTTTCATAGTGGCCTTCTGTGGTGGTGGTTTTCAGATGGTCCAAATTGGGATTTAGTGTTTTGAAGACTATTTCGATGGTCCTTTTGGATTTGGGAGGGGCATGTGCTTTCTTGCTTACTGCTAGTTTATTTTTGTTGCTCTATTTTTAGGTTTAGCATCTGAAGGGATTCCCACTTTTTTTAGTCTTACTTTCTTAGATTGGGGTTTTCTCTTTGATTATTTATTGGTCTTGGGGTTGGGCCATGATTTTGTCATTTGCATATGAGTGACTCTTGGTTGTGGCTGGTGTGGGCCTTCTGAAGTGGAGTTTCTTGCCTATCTTATATTTTTTGTGGCTCCTTTCCTTGCTTCATATTTATAGCTTCTCAAGATGGGCCCTGAGTTTCTTGTGCTATGGTGGGTGTTGGATTTAATTGATCTTCTTTGGATGGGAGGTTGGTGGGGCTGGTGGGTATACTTGGGGACTCTCTGATTGATGTAATATTTGTAGTTTTTTGGTCCTAAAGGTCCCGATGCATTCGTGTTTTCTAGTATTGATGTTATCTTATTGAAAATCCTAGTATTTTGATCCCTTACAACCATGGAGTGCCACTATGAATTGATGTTAGGGGTTTTCTTACCTTCTACTATGATATTTGTCTCCTTTGTAGAGAGACCTCATTGCCTAAAGAGATATCTCCTAGCTGCTTGTTTATTTATTAGGCTATTCTCATACCTTCTTGGATGGTTTGTTTCATTTCTAGGTTATTTTTGTGCCTTCTTGAATGGGTTTTTCATTTCTAGGTTGTTCTCGTGCCTTCCTAGATGGGTTTTTCATTTCCAAGATGTTTTGAGGCCTTCATGTATGGGTTATTCAATTTACTTACTGCTTTCATAGGCTCCTTTTTGATGGGTTCAACTTTTTAGCTATTAATTGGTTTTACCAAGTAGGATCCTAGATTTTGATTTCATGTTGGACTCTTTTGTTTGGCGGGATGACCTGTTTCAAAAATTTCCAAATATTCTCCCTTTCCCAAGCCTCTTTGGCAGGAGTTTTAATTTAATTTTTATTTTAAATATGTTCTTATTAAATATTCCATGATGGATGTGTTTATCCTTTTGATATTTATCTCGAGCTACCTCAAGATGGGTTTTTATGTTTTTATGTTTTTATTTTTCTCGTCTCAAACTCCCATAAGCTAGGTCTTTAGGTTTTTAAATTTTTGCTTGTCCTAGGCTCTCATAAGTTGGATGTCCTAGTTTGTGCTATGTAGGATGGTCCCTCTTTTACGTTGTTGTGAGATTGACCCATGACGATCATCTCCTATTTCTCTTTGTGGAGACCTTCTCTTTATAGATATCCTCTCTCTCATACTTTTGTAAAATGTTTTGGGTCCCTTTCAAAACCCTTTATCAATAAAAAATATATAACCCTCTTTTGAAGTATTTTTAACACCTTAATTGATGGAAGTACTTCATTTGGTTTGACATTGTTCACCCTAGTCAAGTGGCTTTATCAACCACTTTAGTTTCACCCATTGTAACTTGCTTTCACTTTGCGTCAATTCTTGAGTTATAATTCTTTATTTTATAGTGAAAGAAGTAATATCTAAGAGTAGATGATTATTAATCCCACTTTCCTTTTCTACCTTTCTTCGAAGTTAAACTTAAAGGGATATTTTAGGATATATATAGAGTGTTATTTGTAGTCCACTCAAGGGAATTTTCCTATAATCATATTCAAAATTTATGGTTGAACAATAGTTTCTATTTTTTGGTTATTTTATTGCACCTTAACTATATAACTTCCAATTTCTTATTTTTTAAGCTTAAATTTGTACGTTGTTGTTATGTGCTTCTCTTTAAATCTAAAGATATACTCTTTAAAAATTTGGACTCTTGGACTTCAATATTTTATATTGGGTACTATACTTGAATTTTATTGGTTGTGTGCTACTTTTTATGGTGATAAGATTCTATGATTTTTTAAGCATATATGAAAATATTACAAAAGATAATAAACACAACCTCATCTAATATTTAATTATTTTTTAAAAATTTATATCTTAAGCACATCTATTAAATTATTTTTATAATTTTAAAGTAAAGTCAATGTAAAGGTCATAATGAATACAACACACCTCTTAGATACATTAGATCTCCTTACACTTACTCCATATTAAATATATAGTGAGTATAGGATGGAAAATATACCAATGTGAAATATGTAAATAAAACATAGTTTTATATGATTTCACATGATATTAGCCATGTTATAATGGTGAATTCCTAATGATGAGCATAAAAAAACTACTCTCTCTCTCTCTTGTTATCTATTTGACTAACTATCTATCTATCTATCTATCTATCTATCTATCTATCTATCTATCTATATATATCTAGATAGATAGTTAGTCAAATATATACATATATATACATACATACATATATATACATACATATATATACATACATACATATACATATATATATATATATATATATATATATATATATATATATATATATAATATATATATATACATACATATATATGTATATAATATATATATATATACATACATATATATGTATATATATATATATATATATATATATATATATATATATATATATATATATATATATATATATATATATGTATGTATGTATGTATATATATGTATGTATATATATGTATGTATGTATATATATGTATATATTTGACTAATTATCTATCTAGATATATATAGATAGGTAGATAGATAGTCAAATATATACATATATATACATACATACATATATATACATACATATATATACATACATACATATACATATATATATATATATATATATATATATATATATATATATATATATATATATATATATATATATATATATGTATGTATATATATGTATGTATATATGTATATGTATATATATATGTGTACATATATATATATATATATATATATATATATATATATATATATATATATATATATATAAAAGAGAGAGAGCTACATTCTCATTAATTCACAGTAAAAAAATTATTTAACAATATATCTTCATCTATCGTATGGTGGAGGGGAGAGTGTTAGAAAAACTAGGGTATTGAAGAACACAAGCTTATACTGAGAGGGGGTGAACAATATAAGACCACTTTTTACTTTTCTTTCCCAATCAATATTATGCAATGTATCAATAGCAATATCAAAAAAAGTAATCAAAGCAATGCACAAATCACCACACACAATAGAGACACCAATTTAACATGGTTCACCCAATGTGGGCTACTCCATGGAGAAAATATTTCACTAAAATTTTCTCAACAAATCTCTTGGGAATCCTTTCCCTATTACAATATTTATGGACTTCTATCCAAAGGAGACACCAATCCCCTAATCAAGTTCATGGATCTCTATCCATAGGAGAACTCTTTCTCCTTAGCTCTGGTTGGTGATCTTCTAGAAGAACTACTACCTCCACTACACTGGCTTATGGATCTCTATCCATTGAAGACTCTTGCCCTCACACAGAAGACATGTCTTCACTACCCTGGCTAATGGACCTCTATCCACTGGAGACTATCATCCTCTATACTCTGTCACCTCCAAATATTGCTCTCAGCTCTATCTCAAATCTGCACTAAACACAGTCCTTCGATCTAGCACAAATATTCTCAATCTCTATCCTCAAATCTACACTAAACATAGTCCTTCGGTCTAGCACAAATCTGCTCAATATCTATCCTCAAATATGCACTAAACATAGTCCTTCGATCTAGCACAAATCTTCTCAATCTCTATCCTCAAATCTACACTAAACACAATCCTTCGATCTAGCACAAATCTACTCAATATCTATCCTCAAATCTATACTAAACATAGTCCTTTGGTCTAGCACAAATATTCTCAATCTCTATCCTCAAGCCTTAACACAAAGCTTGACTTAATCACAAATCAACTCTGCTAGATCTGCCCCAAACCTTAACTCAAGGTTTGAACAAATCAATCAATCAACTCTGTTCATAAGTCTTCTCAAAGACTTATCTCAAATCTGCATTGTAAGCTTCCATAAAAGCTCACACTAATCTATCCACAAGTCTTCACCAAGACTTACCTCAACTCTGCTCCACAAGTCCTCACTAGAACTTGTCCAATCTACTCAACAAGTCTTCACCAAGACTTACCTCAAATTTCTCAACAAGTCCTCACCAAGACTTACCTCAAATCTGCTCAACAAGTCCTAACTAGAACTTGTCCAATATCATAGAAACATATAGAGAATTGTTAGAGACTCAATATGCTTCACACTCATCACAATGCTCAATCACTTTCAATCTCTTTCTCAAATAAAATTAGAATATAGAACAATTTGTTTCATAGAATTAGAACTATCACTTCAACACTTCCACTTGACTAGGCTCAATCAACTCCACTCAATCAATCACTCAATGAAATACTCCTTGCTTATAAACCCTAGTCCAAGCATATGAACATTCACTCAAATATTTCCAACAATGCTTATCAACCAATCTCACATAACAATGATACTCATGTTCTTTCACAAACCCTAGTTCAAGATAGTTCACAACTTCACATAACAATTATACTCATGTTATTGCATAAACCCTAATCATGCATATGAAGATTCATCCAATATTTCCAACAATGCTTATCAAACAAGGTTTCTATCTTCAACCTTTATTCCAAAAAAACCTTGAAGCATTAATACAAAACCAAACTCAACAATGCTTACCAAACAATCCTTTTCACTCCAAATTAGCATTCACAACATCCAACAATCACTCACAAGAAATATGTGCCCATACCTTTTTGTTTGATGAAGAAGTGCCCTTAAAAACCTGTCTCAATCACAATTATTCTCTTTGCCAATCTCAAGGGTTAGGTTACCACAACCTCTTCACAAAATAATTTTTACACAAAACATCAAGTCCTCTTGTACACCTTATAATATCCAAACTCAATATTTTAACTCAAATAATTTCATCAAAAATAACATACATAGCAATTTTCCTTGTACACCTTATAATCTCCAAACTCAATATAATTTTTAAAAAAAAAAAAAAAAAAATTTTTGTACACTTATAATCCAAACTCAATAATAAAATCATTCACCACATACACAAATGTCACAATAAAAATATTTTAATATTTTCACCTTATAACTCCCCTAACACTTAGCATCCATAAAAATTAAAATATTAAACTTGCATACCTTTTATTTCCTCCACAACCTTTGGTGCTTTCGACCATGACTTAGGCCCTCCAAGGGTTGCATCCTCACATGGGACACTCGGTGCTCACTCCTCAATGACTCTCTATAAAACACGTCGAACACAAAAAGGGTAAGCACCAATGTCGTCGATCGCGAGAGTCGAACCATGGTCACACCACAAGCAAAGCCTCAACAATTTCAAACCTTCCACCTACGCTATCACCGCTAGTGGGATAGCCAAAGTCCACGCTATCCAAAAACCTTAAACCCTCATGTGCATGGAATAAAAAATGTTCCCTCCTCCTCGGATGCAGCGAACGAATCAACACAGTACATGTAATAAATTGGAGATCATCGAGAAAAATTGCTTGGTAGTCTTTGGAAATGAAATCATTTCCTTATTTATATGCATGCCCTTTGTCTTCAATACATCGATGGACATTCAAATTCGAATATTAAAATTAATTTTAAATATTAAATAAATATTTAAATTAAACCTTAGCACCCATCATTATTTAAATTAAAATTTTAATCAAAGATTAAAATATTTTAATTTAAATTAAATCTACTTATGGGTCTTTTTCAACTTGGTCCTTGATCTTCTTCAACTTGATTTTTGGCCCGAAATAATAATAATAAAATATTATTATTTAATTTGAACTTGCTTCTCCTTCCTTGGGTCTTCATCCTTTGGGCCCTCCTAGGTATATAATATTTAAAAATAAATATTATAACCTATTGCTTTTCAAGACCTTATTGCTTTTGGAAGAAACACTTAATGTCCTCAAAGATGATGAACATAGCACAAAAATGCTTTTGACATCAATGACAACAAATCTTGCTCATATTTCCAACAATCTCCCCCTTTGTCATTGATGGCAACCCATTTTACTTTTACCATTCCTTTTACCTTTTTTTGTTCTGCTCCCCCTAAGAAACTGCTCCCCCTGACTAAATGCTCTCCCCCTTTGTCATCAATGGCAAAGGGTCACCTTTGGGGCTCGGGGCTAAGAATGAGACTCTTAGCTTAGCCCCTCCCCCACCTCCTCTTGAGGTGGTTAATTCTTGGGTGGGAGTATTTCTACTCCCAACATGCATTGCTCTTTTCCTTTGTCCACTTTCCTCCTCATCTGATCCTTCTGATTCCTCTGACTATTTATGTTCCTGCTTGTCTCTGGAATTTTTACTCTACACCACTTTGTTGTATGTCCATCATTATTGCACTTATAACACTTAATGTTATTATTCCTTGGAGGTGCAAATATCTTGGGATTTCTCCTGGTGAAGCCATATCTATTCCTGTCATGAACCCTGCAATTCATTGCCTTGTGACCAAACTGATTACAAGAGTAGCAATACCCTTGAAATAGTTATTTGTTTCTAAAGTTCCCATATTCTTGTCTTTCATGTGTCCTACACTGAGAAGCTTTGTACCCAAACCTATGACATGAGAAGCATCATCCATTGAAATTGCCTTGCCTTGACCCCATGGGTCTTTTATTCTCTTTTACCCTATGCTGGTTTCTGTTCCATCTGTTCCTCATTTGTGCATTGTTCCTTTCCTTGTTGAACTTTCTGTTGTCCAACTCATCCTCAGAAGTCTCACTTTCTCTTACACTCTCTTCTTCTGAAGTTTCTTCTTCTTCAGAACTTGAGATTGACTCCTCTTTTTGTTTCTTTTGTACCTGTTCAAAACCAAGACTTGTTTTGCTTGATGTAGGTTTTTGTGTCTTGATAATCTTATCCAAATTCTTTGAGCTTCTCCCAAACCTATGTAACCTGTCCTTAGACTCTTTCACTTCCTTCCTTAGTGAAGCTACTTCATGCTCCAACCTTTCACATTCTAAGACCTTTGCTTCTAACCTATATTTGAACTTCCTTGTCTTAGCCATTGACTTATTTAGATCCTCTATAAGCTTTCCTTTCTCTTCATCACATTCTTGAAACTGAAGCTTAAGTTGGGAGTTTTGCTTTCTTACCCTTTTTAATGCATCAAGAGCATGAATAAGCTCTCCCTCAAGATCAAATTCTCCCTTCTCTAATTCTTCCTCTATTTGTTTACCTTTGAAAACATCTTCATTCTTTTCTGACTTGTCTTCTTTAGGATCACCTCCTTCTTCTTCTAGAGCCATAAGAAGATTCTCTTCTGGTCCTTCAAGTGTATCTTCATATTCATCATCACTAAAACTGAAACCACTCTTTGTACAACTATCCTCAAGATGACCAAAGTTACCACATCTAAAACATTTGAGGATTATTGGTGTTCTTTTCCTAACCACTTCTTTTTCTTTTTCCAGAAATAAAACTTCATCTCTATCATTATCTGAGGAACCATCATCACTATCAGTTGAGTACTTACTTGCCTTATCTGCATAGAAACTCTTCTTGTGCCTCTGGAAAAACTTCTTTCCTTGTGTACCTTGTCCATCCCTATTTTTCTTTTGGTACCTGTGCCTTTCTGCATCCCTGTTCTTATGATCATGTTTCTCATCACCATTGCTATTTCCAGCTTCTGGACAATCAGATGCATAGTGACCATATTTTCCATATTTAAAACATCTAACTAATTTTGTACCTTTATATTTTCTTGAGTCCTTGTTCCTTCTGCCATAATTGGCTTCTTCATCACTGGATAGCTCATTGCTTGAATCTGACTTCTTACCCTTAGTCTTCTTAGTGGCTTTAAATGTTGCTTCTTTCTGGGGAATAGGTTCCTCTTTTATTCTTATCTCAAATGTTGTGAGAATGCCATGTAATTCATCTCTTGTCAAATGATCAATATCTTTTGACTCTTCTATAGCTGAAATATTTTCACTAAACCTTTTTGGGAGTGACCTTAGAATCTTATCACACACATCAGGTTCTAAAACTTCAAGCCCAAGTCCTTGCATGGAGCTAACAACCTCATCCACATGAAGTAGATATCCCACAATATTTTCTTCATCCTTCATTTTTAGGTCTTCAAATGCTCTCTTGAAATTTTGCAACTTTGCCCTTTTGACCTTTTTATCTCCTTCATATATGCCTTGCAACTTATCCCAAATATCCTTTGCTGATTTGCAATGCATAATATTTATAAACTTTGTTTCATGTAAGCCCTTTTGAATTACATTCATTGCTCTTGAATTATAATGATGTAGAAGCTTACCATATTTATCTATAGGTGGAGTTTTTGGTGGTGTGTATCCATTTTCAACTACTTCCCATACTTCATTTCCAAGTGCCATTAGATGAAACTTCATCCTTGTGCTCCATAGTGTATAATTGTTCCCATCGAACAATGGTGTTGAATTTCTTGAGGATCCACTCTGAGAATCCATATGTGTTCTTGTAAGCTTTTCCTTCAAGTTGTTAAACTCTTCCAAAGGAACCCACTCTGATACCAATTGAAGAACACAAGCTTATACTGAGAGTGGGGGGTGAACAATATAAGACCACTTTTTACTTTTCTTTCCCAATCAATATTATGCAATGTATCAATAGCAATATCAACAGTAGTAATCAAATCAATGCACAAATCACCACACACAATAGAGACACCAATTTAACATGGTTCACCCAATGTGGGCTACTCCACGAAGAAAATATTTCACTAAAATTTTCTCAAAAAATCTCTTGGGAATCCTTTCCCTATTACAATATTTATGGACTTCTATCCAAAGGAGACACCAATCCCCTAATCAAGTTCATGGATCTCTATCCATAGGAGAACTCTTTCTCCTTAGCTCTAGCTAGTGATCTTCTAGAAGAACTACTACCTCCACTACACTGGCTTATGGATCTCTATCCACTGAAGACTCTTGCCCTCACATAGAAGACCTGTCTTCACTGCCCTAGCTAATGGACCTCTATCCACTAGAGACTATCATCCTCTATACTCTATCACCTCCAAAGCTTACTCTCAACTCTATCTCAAATCTACACTAAACACAATCCTTCGATCTAGCACAAATCTACTCAATCTCTATCCTCAAATCTGCACTAAACATAGTCCTTCAATCTAGCACAAATCTTCTCAATATCTATCCTCAAGCCTTAACACAAATCTTGACTTAATCACAAATCAACTCTACTAGATCTACCCCAAACCTTAACTCAAGGTTTGAACAAATCAATCAATCAACTCTGTTCACAAGTCTTCTCAAAGACTTATCTCAAATCTGCATTGTAAGCTTCCATAAAATCTCACACTAATCTGTCCACAAGTCTTCACCAAGACTTACCTCAAATATGCTCCACAAGTCCTCACTAGAACTTGTCCAATATGCTCAACAAGTCTTCACCAAGACTTACCTCAAATCTTCTCAACAAGTCCTCACCAAGACTTACCTCAAATCTGCTCAACAATTCCTAACTAGAACTTGTCCAATCTCATAGAAACATATAGAGAATTGTTAGAGACTCAATATTCTTCACACTCATCACAATGCTCAATCACTTTCAATCTCTTTCTCAAATCAAATTATAATATAGAACAATTTGTTTCATAGAATTAGAACTATCACTTCAACACTTCCACTTGACTAGGCTCAATCAACTCCACTCAATCAATCACTCAATGAAATACTCCTTGCTTACAAACCCTAGTCCAAGCATATGAACATTCACTCAAATATTTCCAATAATGCTTATCAACCAATATCACATAACAATGATACTCATGTTCTTTCACAAACCCTAGTTCAAGATAGTTCACAACTTCACATAACAATGATACTCATGTTCTTGCACAAACCCTAGTTCAATATAGTTCACAACTTCACATAACAATGATACTCATGTTCTTGCATAAACCCTAATCATGCATATGAAGATTCATCCAATGTTTCCAACAATGCTTATCAAACAAGGTTTCTATCTTCAACCTTTATTCCATAAAAACATTGAAGCATTAATACAAAACCAAACTCAAAAATGCTTACCAAACAATCCTTTTCACTCCAACTTAGCATTCACAACATCCAACAATAACTCACAAGAAAGAATGTGCCCATACCTTTTTGTTTGATGAAGAAGTGCCCTTAAAAACCCTTCTCAATCACAATTATTCTCTTTTCCAATCTCAAGGGTTAGGTTACCACAACCTCTTCACAAAATAATTTTTACACAAAACATCAAGTCCTCTTGTACACCTTATAATCTCCAAACTCAATATTTTAACTCAAATAATTTCATCAAAAATAACATACATAGCAATTTCCCTTGTACACCTTATAATATCCAAACTCAATATAATAAAATCATTCACCACATACACAAATGTCACAATAAAAATATTTTAATCTTTTCACCTTATAACTCCCCTAACACTTAGCATCCATAAAAATTAAAATATTAAACTTGCATACCTTTTATTTCCTCCACAACCTTCGGTGCTTTCGACCATGACTTAGGCCCTCCAAGGGCTACGTCCTCACATGGGACACTTGGCACTCACTCCTCAATGATTCTCCATAAAACACGCCGAATGCAAAAAGGGTAAGCACCAATATCGTCGATCATGGGAGTCAAACCGTGGTCACACCACAAGAAAAGCCTCAGCAATTTCAAACTTGCCACCTATGCTATCACCACCAGTGGGATAGCCAAAGTCCACGCTGTCCAAAAACCTTAAACCCTCACATGCATGGAATGAAAAAATGTTCTAATGGTGACATAGAATCACAGTAAATCACTCAAGCCTCCATTTCATTAAACTTTCAAGAAAAAATTACAATACTAGCCAACAGGCATCATTTCTTATTCTGAGCCTCTCTCTTCTTTGATGCACCACCTCCTCTATAACCATGTCTAGGTCTCCCCCAAGGCCCTGAACCTCTAGGCTATTAATGACCCACCTACCAGAATCCATCCTCACCTCACTGAACCTTTACATTTTTCCCTAACTAGCAACTACCACCAAGTTAGCCACAAAAACATGCATTGATGAGCTGTCTGACCTCTGGGTGTAGTATTCGATTGGCCACCATGCTTAGCAAGCTTAACGGGCAAGAAATCATCCATTAATGAGTCCCTGACTACCTCAAAAAAAACTATCTGGGAATGCAGGCTTTTTCAAATAGAGAACCAACAGTATGTTGAGATATCGTGATATTTTTCTTCCTTGCTGCATTTCTCTCCTTCGGGTCACAATATCGTGACATGTCGCAATATCATGATATTTTTCCTTCCTTGCAACATTTCTTCTCTTCGGGTCACAATATCGTGACATGTCGCGATATCGTGACATTTTCCTTTCTCGTTGTCTTCTTCTCCTTCGGGTCATGATATCGCGACATGTCACGATATCATGACATTTTTCTTCCTCACTATCTTCTTCTCCTTCGGGTCATGATATCGTGACATTTTTCTTTCTTGTTGTCTTCTTCTCCTTCGGGTTGTGATATCGCGACATGTCATGATATTGCGACATTTTTCTTTCTTGCTGTCTTCTCCTTCAGGTCGTGATATCGTGACATGTCGTGATATCGCAACATCTTCCTTTCCAGATATTATTTATTTCTTTTGGCTGCGAAATCACGACATGCCATGATATCGCGACTTCTTCGCTCGCTACTTTCTCTTTGCTTCTGGGTCATGAAATCGTGACATGTCACGATATCACGACATCTTTGCTCTCTACTTTCTCTTCGCTTCTCGGGTCATGAAATTGTGACATGTCGCGATATCACGACATCTTTGCTCTATGCCTTCTCTTCACTTCTTGGGTCGCGAAATCGTGACATGTCATGATATTGTGACATATTTGCTCTCTACCTTCTCTTCGCTTCTCGGGTCACGAAATTGTGACATGTCGTGATATCGTGACAGTTTCCTTCCTTGCCTTCTTTCTGCTCCTTCGGTCATGATTTCATGACATGTTGCGAAATCATGACATTTTCTCCTCTGTCCCTTCCTGTTTCCTTTCGATCGCGATTTTGCGACATGTCATGAAATCATGACATTTTCTCCTCCGGTCCTTCCTGCTTCCTTTTGATCGTGATTTCGCGACAATTTTCTTGAGACACCCTCTCTCTCTTGTTTCGGTCACGATTTCATGACATGTCGTGAAATCATGACATTTTTGTGTCGTGCCTCCTCTCTCCTTGTTTTGTCATGATATCACGACATGTCACATTTTTGCAACTTTCTGATGTTGCAATATCGCGACATCAAAGCAAGCACTTGGAAATTTTTTTGTTGATGCAATATTTCCCTACTGCCATCGGATGCTCCTGCATCAGACACTCGGGGTGGATTGAGAAGTGTCCTTCACTTCAGAACTGTTGGAGGAAGACCTAGGTGGTCAACCTCTATTTTTGAAAACTAAGTTGCATCTTCGATAGGCCTGCCCTTCCACTTGACCAGATATTTAGAATATTGTCTATTCCTGGTACTTCTACCTGCTCGAGTGTCTAGTATTTCCTTGATCTCGTCTGTTGCTGGAGTAGATGTTGGAATAATCCACAACTCTGTACTTGGTGTCTCGCTACTGCCTCCGTCATGATATTCTACCAAATCTGCAATGTTAAAAATAGGTGATATGTTAATATCAGTTGGCAATTCCACTTCATACGCATTAACTAAATCCCGTTTTCCTATAATTCAACATGGTCCAAACTTCTTCATCTTCAGCTTGTTATAGGTTTTAGCAAGAAATCTTTCTTTTCTCAGATGGACCATGACTTCATCTCCCACTGTAAATTCTTTGAACTATCACTTCTGGTCTACCCTTGTCTTATATTGGTTATTCATGCTAGTAATGTGCTTCTTTACTTCTTTGTGCACACTCTTCAGATGCTCTGCAAAGTCCTCAGCTTCGGCACTGTACTTCTCCCCTGAATCCATCTTCCTCAACTCAGAAGCATTCCGTGGACTGCTCCCATACACTATCTGGAATGGGGATTTGTTAGTACTCCTATTGACAAAATTTTTGTATGCAAATTCTGCCTGTGGCAAAACCAAATCCCATCCCGTGGGCTTGTCTCCTATCAAGCACCTCAATATATTTCCCAAACTTCTATTCACCACCTTTGTTTGACCATCAGTATGTGGGTGGTATGCAGAACTAAATTTCAAATCTATCTTCAATTTCTTCCACAAGGTCCTCCAGAAATACCCCACAAACTTGGTATCTCTATTGGAAATGATACTCCTTGGTAGACCATGAAGTCGTACCACCTCTTTGAAAAATAAACCTACAACGTGAACTGCATCACTAGTTTTCTGGAAGGGGATAAAATGTGCCATCTTTGAAAACCTATCAACCACCACAAATATGGAGTCATTTCCCCATTGTGTCCTTGGTAGACCAAGAATGAAATCCATGCTGATGTCCTTGCATGGTCTCTTTGGTACATGTAATGGTTGGTATAATACAGTGTTCTGGCTCACACCCTTTGCCATTTGGCATACCCTACAGCTTTACACAAACCTCTTCACATCTTGCTGCAGTTGTGACCAATAGTAGTTCTCACTAACCAGGGCAATGGTCTTATCCCGACCAAAATGTCCATATAGCCCTCCAATGTGTTTTTCCTTGACCAAATTTTCCCTCATGGAACTCCTTTGAATGCACAATTGACCTCCTCTAAAAAACATTCCATATTACATCAGAAAATCCAACCACTTGGTCCTATCCAAAGTAACAGGTGCCAAGAAAGCCTTCCAGGCTTCTAGAAAATTAGGATCTTCAGGGTACAAACCCTTCAGTTCATCAAATCCTACCACTTCCACCTTCATTTCTATCAACAAACACTGCCTTCTACTTAAGGCATCCGCAACTCTGTTTGACCTTTCGCTCCTGTGCTTCAACACAAAGGTATAACACTGTAGAAACTCAACCCACTTTAGGTGCCTTGATTTAGCTTCCCTTGGCTATTAATATACTATAAGGCCTGATGATCAGTAAATAGAACAAACTCTTTTGGCAACAAATAATGTCGCCACTTCTTTAGAGCCTAAACTATAGCATAAAACTCTTGATCATAAACTAAATACTTCTTTCTAGCATCATTTATTTTCTCACTAAAGCAAGCAATAGGTTTACCCTCTTGACTCAAAATAGCTCCTATGGCACTACCACTAGCATCACAATCTACCTGAAATACCTTATTAAAATCTGGAAGTGCCAAAATAGGTTGTTCTGTAACCTTCCTTTTCAACATATCAAAGCTCTTATATGCTCCTAAGGTCCACTTAAATTCTTTCTTATTCCCTCTCATTTTTTCTATAAGGGGTGCACAAATACTACTGAATTTCCTATAAAAACTTGCTAGACCATGAAATGATCTTACCTCAGTCGTGCTCCTCGGAGTAGGCCATTCAATGATAGCTCTTACCTTTTCTGGGTCCATTTTTAGACCTTCAACTAATATGACAAATCCCAGGTACACTAACTCCTTCTTCACAAAATTACATTTCTTTAGATTAATCAACAATTGCTCCTCCCACAGCTTCTCAAAAACCTTTATGATATGCATCAGATGCTCTTCTAGGGTTCTGCTAAATATTAGAATATCATCCAAATAGACAATGATAAATTTGCCTAAGAACTCTTTCAATATCTCATTCATCAATCGCATGAATGTGCTTAGTGCATTGGTCAACCCAAATGGTATGACTAACCATTCATACAAACCTTCTCTGGTCTTGAAGGTTGTCTTCCACTCATCTCCTTCTCTGACATGAATCTGATGATAACCACTCTTCAGGTCAATCTTGGTGAAGTACTTGGCTCCACTCAAATAGTCCATAATGTCATCCATCCTTGGCAATGGAAATCTGTACTTTATGGTGATCTTGTTAATGGCTCGAGAGTCTATACACATTCTCCACTCTCCATATTTCTTTTGTGCTAGTACTACAGGTACTGCACATGGACTCAAACTCTCCTGAATCAGTCCCTTCTCTAGCGACTCTTGGACTTGCCTGTTCAACTCTTCAGTTTCTATAGGGGTCATTCTATGTGCTGCCTTATTAGGTAAGCTAGATCCTGGTACCAAATCTATGTGGTGACTGATCTTCCTTACTGGTGGTAAACCCTCAGGCACATTATCAGATATAATGTCTGGAAATTCTTCTAACAATCCTAAGACTTCTACAGGGGTATCCTTGCATTCTTCCTTCCTCACTCTAGGAACTAATGCATAGCACATATGCTCATGCTTTAAACTATTCAAAAATCTTCCTCCTTCAACTAAACAGATTCTAGCACTGCTACATACCTTTTCTTTCGCCTCCTTCAAGGGCTTCAGCTTATGGTGCACTCCATTATTTGTCACTGAGTAGGTTTTTACACGACCATCATGCACTGCACATCGATCAAACTGCCATGGCCTTCCCAACAACAAATGTCAAGCATCCATAGGCAGGATGTCACATAGGACCTCATCACAGTAATTCCCAATATTGAATTTTATTGAGCATTGCTCACTAACCAAAGCCCTATGGTCCTTCTATAACCATGCAATCTGATATGGATGTAGGTGTCTTCTCCTTTTTAACTATAACTTAGCAACCATTTCTTCTGAAACCAAGTTATCAGTACTACCATTATCTATAATAATGTTACAGACCTTACCCAAACTTCTACACCTTGTGTGAAACAGGCTCCTCCTCTGGTCTGATCCCTTCTCCTCATTCAATAGGGTCCTCCTTGTGACCATCACTTCTCCTCTCTCTGCCTACTTAGAATGTTCTAATTTAGTACCTTCATCTGCTACAGTAGCTTTGGTAGGACCCTCAGGTCTCTTATTCATCCTTTCTCGGTGTTGTGGACACTCAAATGCTCGATGTCCTTCTTTGCCACAGTGGAAATAGGTTCCACAAAATCCTCCTCTTCCAAATCCACATCCAAATCTACCTCTCCCTCTTGGGTAACCATTGTTCTAATTACGGGGTTGGTAGGTGTTCTCCTCTTTCTGCTCTTGGGTATTACTGGTCTCACCAGCCTTCTTATGGTCCTTATATTTTTCTCCACTCATCCTTCCACCACGACCTCTTCCTCTTTGCTTGATTTCAAACCTTCTATTCAGTTTCTCTTCAACCCTTAGGGCAAACTGGTAAGCATCCTCTATGGTGGTCATCCTGACCAGGCTTAACTCCTCTTGAATACTTGCTCGTAACCCATTAATATAATGGGCTACCTTCTCCTTGTTGGCCTCTGAATGGCCTATTCTGATTACAATCTTGTAAAAATCTTTTGTGTATTATTTAACAAACTTGCTTGCTTGCTTCAAACCTTACATTTTCTTTAGCAGATCCATCTCATAGTCAGCTGGGATGAACTGCCTCTTCAACTTCTCCAGCATCCTATCCCACTTGGTTATTCTCTCCTTCCCTCTTCTATTTCTTTCTAGCTTCACTCCTTTCCACCATATGTCGGCATGACCCTTCAACTTGGTCTTAGCAAACCTAACCCTATCAGGATCTTCAATCTCTTCATACTTGAAGTATTCTTCCAAATCATTGATCTAGTCAATCAACTCCTCTAGATCAAGATTTCCAGAATACGTAGAAACCTTCATTTTTGGTCTCTTTCCAATATGAGAGATGGCTCTATATAACCTAGATTGTGCAAGATCTACAACCTCTTCTTCTTCCTCAAATTGGTCCTCTTATTCATAAATTTTATCTTCACTTCCTTCTTCTCCTCTGGGTTCAAGTCCTCTGAGCAGCTCCTCTTGCAGGGCCTAAACTTACCTCTGTAGAGCCCTGAAATCTTCTACTAGCACCATATTTCTCCCACCACTATGGTTTCTCCATGGATCCATTCTGCATCACTCTCTTCTCACAAACCTTCCACAGATCCTGGTGCAAGCTGCCTCACTTTCGGTGATCTGCTCACACACTCAGGAACTCCTACTCTGATACCACTTGATGGAGACATAGAATCACAGAGAATCACTCAAGCTTCCATTTCATTAAACTTTCAAGAAAAAATTACAATACTAGCCAACATACATCGTTTATTGTTTTGATCCTCTCTTATTTGATGCACAACCTCCTCTATAACCATGTCTGGGTCTCCCCCAAGGCCCTGATCCTCTAGGCCATTAATGACCCACCTACCAGAATCCATTCTCATCTCACTAAACCTTTACATTTTTCCCTAACTGGCAAATACCGTCGGGTTAACCATGGAAACATGCATTGATGAGCCGTCTGACCTTTGGGTGCAGTCTTCGATTAGCCACCATGCTCAGCAAGATTATCGGGAAATAAATCATGCATTAATGAGGCCTTGATCGCCTTGGAAAAAATTGTCTGGGAATGCGGGTTTTTTTGAACAGAGAACCAGCAGTATGTCATGATATCGCGACATGTCGCGATATCATGACATTTTTCTTCCTTGTTGCCTTTCTCTCCTTCGGGTCACGATATCGTGACATTTTTCCTTCCTTGCAACATTTCTTCTCTTCGGGTCATGATATCACGACATGTTGCGATATCGTGACATTTTCCTTTCTCATTGTCTTCTTCTCCTTCGGGTCTGCGACATTTTTCTTCCTCGCTGTCTTCTTCTCCTTCGGGTTGCGATATCGCGACATTTTTCTTTCTTGCTGTCTTCTTCTCCTTCGGGTCACGATATCGTGACATGTTGCGATATCGTGACATTTTTCTTTCTTGTTATCTTCTTCTCCTTCGGGTCGCGATATCGTGACATGTCGCGATATCACGACATCTTCCTTTTCGGCTCTTCTTTCTTTCTTTTGGTCGTGAAATCATGACATGTCGCGATATCATGACTTCTTCACTCGCTGCTTTCTCTTCGCCTTCTGGGTCACAAAATTGTGACATGTCGTGATATCGCGACATCTTTGCTCTCTGCCTTCTCTTCGCTTCTTGGGTCACGAAATCGTGACATGTCACGATATCGTGACATCTTTGCTCTCTACCTTCTCTTCGCTTCTTGGGTCGCGAAATCATGACATGTCATGATATCGCGACATCTTTCTCTCTCTGCCTTCTCTTTGCTTCTCGGGTCGCAAAATCGCGACATGTCGTAATATCGTGACAGTTTCCTTCCTTGCCTTCTTTCTTCTCCTTCAATCGCGATTTCACGACATGTCACAAAATCGTGATATTTTCTCCTCCATCCCTTCCTTTTTCCTTTCGATTGCGATTTCGTGACATGTCGTGAAATTGTGACGTTTTCTCCTCCAGTCCTTCCTGCTTCCTTTCGGTCACAATTTCGCGACATGTCATGATTTCACGACAATTTTCTTGGATGCCCTCTCTCTTGTTTCGGTCGCGATTTCACGACATGTCGCGAAATCATGACATTTTTGTGTCGTGCCTCCTCTCTCCTTGTTTTGTCGCGATATCACGACATGTCGCGTTTTCGTGACTTTTTGATGTCGCGATATCGCGACATCAAAGCAAGCACTTGGAAATTTTTTTGTTGATGCAAGATTGCCCTGCTGTCGTCGGATGCTCCTGCATCATGTTCCCTCATCCTCGGATGCAGTGAATGAATCAACACAATACATTTAATAGATTGGAGATCATCGAGAAAAATTGCTTGATCGTATTTGGAAATGAAATTATTTCCTTATTTATATGCATACCTTTTGTCTTCAATACATTGGCGGACATTCGAATTCGAATATTAATTTTTTTTTTAAATATTAAATAAATATTTAAATTAAACCATAGCACCCATCATTATTTAAATTAAAATTTTAATCAAAAACTAAAACAATTTAATTTAAATTAAATCTGCTTGTGGGTCTTTTTCAACTTGGTCCTTGATCTTCTTCAGTTTAATTTTTGGCCCAAAATAATAATAATAAAATGTTATTATCTAATTTGAACTTGCTTCTCCTTCCTTGGATCTTCATCCTTTGGGTCCTCCTGGGTATATAATATATAAAAATAAATATTATAACCTATTTTTTTTCAAGACCTTCTTGCTTTTGGAAGAAATACTTGATGTCCTCAAAGATGATGAACATATCACAAAAGTGCTTTTGACATCAATGACAACAAATCTTGCTCATATTTTCAACAGGTATATTTTGAGATGGTTTGAAGAGCATGAAGTATAATCCCAACGTTTATCCATAAAAAAATTGTGTTCAATTATACAATATTTGGTATTTACATTATTCAAAGTTATAATCCTTTATCAAACATAATTCCCAAAATTTGAGAATGTCTTTTTCAAGGTAATAAGGCCAAGTTTTAGTAACTTTAGAGGCCATTAATAATCATTTCAAAAAAATATATGATATTTTTAATACTTAGACATTTTGTGTAGATTTGAACTATATAAACATTTTTAGTATGATATTGGGTTTATCTATTTATATGTCATTTTATCTATATATTTTGTAATAAAAAAATCCTTTCATTTTCAAATAAAAAATGCAATTTATATGCAAAATTAAAATATTAAGTCATGCACTAGTGTTATATTCTCTCATTTCATGTGAAAATAAATAGTTTTTTTTTTAAGTATTAACTTAAATGGATGGGAATATAAAAATGGTATTTCAATATGACATAATTATCACAATTTTCTATAAAAAATATCTGAGAATAGCATAAAAAGGCACTAACATAAACATTTGGTTGCATAACTTATTAGAATATTATTATCATATTAAAACATATTTTTCTAAACAAAATTTGTTATATAATATGACCATTCACTATATTTACATATATGCAATTATACTACCTTATAAAAATTGTATTTAAATTTGCATGAAAAGAAAACTATTTTCAGCCTATGTTCAGAATTCTTCAATTGAGTAGTTAATGAATTTTTTAAATAGATATGAAACTATCCTTTAAAGTTATAAAAGTGACAAAAGTAAATTTCAATTGCATCAAAAGCCTCAAAAGTGGAACTCATACTCTTCCATTCACCCAAATATTTTACATGAAATATAAAACACTTAGTTCATATGATTAAATATATTTTTGGGATATAATAAATGGTATATTATTATTATTTATAAATTGATCATGTTTGGGATAGGAGGATGTGGAGAAACTATATATTATTTAGCTAGATCGACCACTCAAATTTGGAATGAAAATCACATGTATTATTTCATAGGTAAAAATATGGAGGGGTAAAGTGATGATATAGAAAAATTATATGGGATTAGCTACCAAAACATTAAGTAGGATATATTTTGAAAACTTTATCATAAATAAATTAAATAGTTTAATATATGGAATGACACAAATAAATTTTCTTTGATTAAATGTGTTTCTACAAGGCATAAAACCATGATATCAACTAATAGACATATTATTATTTGTCAAGAAAGGTTCATCATGATCATTGGGGATAGAACCTGTAATACCCCTTACCAATCACCAAAAAGCACAAATAAATGATCTACCTAATGACTTATCAAGTTTGGATTTTAGATGACATTGATATTAATAAAAATGATTAAATTCCTAAGGTTTACTTTTGGGGTTCTATATCCACTTTGAAAGAAAAATTATGAATGAGTTATGCATAGAAACTATCCAAATTTTAAACTTATAAACTCAAATTTGACTTGACTTAAGTACAAAAACCATAAAAACAATCTTTAAAAAATCTTATATCTTCAAAGTCTGAGAGTTTAAAGTGCCAAGGATCAAAATTTAGAGGCTTAAAATTTGAAGGCTCAAAATCTAAGGCTAGAAACCCAAAGTTTAAAATTTAAAGTTAAAAATTGAGAAGTTCAAAGCTCCAAAGCACAAACATTGAAATTCTTAAGTTCAAGGTTTGAAATCTAAAATTCATATTGGAAATCCAAAGTTTCAGTAAGACAATTATGTTCATACACATTTTTTGGATCTTTACCAAAAGTGGTTCAAGTCAATTCATAGTTGAAGATTGAACCATGAATTGGATAGTATGGTGGTTACATGGATCTACTATGAATTGGTTGACCTTTACCTTTTTATCTTTATACCAGACACTAGGATGTAATCAAAGTTAATTGGGTCTGTGTATCTACTATAAAGCAAACATGAATAAATATTCTAACATGTATGGAGGAGAAAAATAAAAAGGAAGAAATTACCAAAAGACCAATATGGTATTTGGGTAGGATGATGTATGAGGTCTATATATTACCAAAAAATAGATACTGAAAGGCATTTTATTCTTGAGATAATCCTTATTGTTAAACTATAAATAATTTGATTATATTTCTTATACATAGCTAAAAAATTGTTTGGGTGCTTGGTTTGATAACCAATGTCATGTGCAAACTCTCCTCCTCCCTATATATAACTTTATAATCCTACAAGTGAATAAATAACAAGTGAAGTGGGTCATTGAAGACTCTTGGTAGATATTTTCATTAATAATCCATATTTACAAAGTGTCAAGTTATAAATTCCACTTACACTAATTTTAGATGTCTTTACATTACAAAAATCCTATGACAATTATATGGTGTTTAAGGTCTAATATTAGAGTTTAATAGATAAACCATAGAATTATATTTATTTTAAATTTACTATTCAGTCTTTAGTATCATTACAAATTGACTTATTTATAGTCATAATTTGTAGGTTCTCCAAGATATTCACCCTTCCAAATCTTAAGGTATTGTTGTGAGGATATTTGAGCAAGTTCCACAAGATATGATGCTACCAACAAATACAATAGTGGAAGGCATGGTAGAAACAAGGAAGAAAGAAATAGAGGGCTACAGCTAGGGAGGTGTCATATCCTAAGGTATGGTTGAAGAACAAACCCTTTGGATTCACCCATTCCATGATGTGTTGTGACTCAAATTAAGATATTTCAGGTTGTTGTAGAGCTAGTATTTCTGCTTCCATTCCCTTGTAGATTGCATTCAATTTTTTTGTCCTTAAACTACTCACCATTCACAATAATCAAATGAATTCCAATGCAAGCAGGCAAGTAAAGCAATTGGAAATCTTGTGTTCCATTTTGACTTACCCTTTAAGGTTACAAGGTCTCCTATTGGCAAGTGATAATTGATATTGTTGTTTTCTCATTGGTTTGAGATGTTTAGAGGGGAAATATTGGATGCAACTATGGAGAATATGAGAAAATAATTATAGAGGAATAAACAACTTGGTCAGTAAATATTTTCAGTATAATGAATGATGAACAAACCTACTAGAATAGTTTTTGACCTTCTTGCCTCTTCTAGGGGGTTATTGTTTTCTTGAACTCAATTGATATATCAAATAAAATAACAAATGACAAGCTGATTTGTGATTTGTTGTTGGAGGTGGAGGTGGGTGTAGCAAATAGGATCAGATAACCTTTTAGTTTATGTCATAAATGATAGGTGTTTGTCCTTAGTCTACCAATACCATATCAATATGAGTGCAAGTGTATATTAAGGCATATGCAATTTAAGAAATGCAATAAAATGATTTGAAAGCAGTTGAATGTTTGTGTTTGTACAATAATTTTATCACTTAGAATGAGGGAAACCATTATAGACTCCATTCAATTATACAAGGTTTATTGAATGTTAAATTAAATTGAGTATCTGAATCTAGTATTTGCAAAGCACTTTACTTGAATGTGGCAAGAGGTAAAGACATATGCAAAAGTAGAGAGATAATCTAGTAGATAAGTAGATGCAACTACTACCAGCCCATATTTGAGCGTCAAGAGTAGGTCATGTGGTATTGTTCATCCTTTGATTTCAGACACACAAATGATTGTTAGAACTTATATTAGAAAAAAGGAGCAATCTACGTATGTGCAAATTGAGTAATTGAATTGTATTTTACCTATTAGTGAATATGTTGACATGAAATTGTTTTTATTGGGGTGTCTTTAAACTTTTGAAGTTAATTTCTTGTGGAATGAAATTTTTTCCTTCTTGTTTTTTGGGATGAAATTTCCAGTCTCTGATTAATTTTTAGTATCTTGAGTAGATTTTAAGTCTTGGTGCTAGGGTTATGCATAAGGGATTGGTCTCAAAATGTACTTGTTAAAAAATAGTGAATCCTAATAAAAATAAAGGTGAATCAAGGTGAATTATAATAAAATAAAATCAATCATATTCACACCAAAATTTGGGGCACTTGAAGCCCTTACAAGTAAGATAATATTTGGGGAAATTTTGAGCTATTAAATCACCTTATAACTTCATAAAAATACCACCATTAAATGATGCATGAAAAGAGCTTTCGAACAAGTACAAATATTCCAATGTTTGGATATATATTGTGGCAAATTGACCCTAAGAACAAATTAGCCCCAAAAATTTTAGGCAAATGGGTCAACATCGAGGGTCCTCATATTCACTAATTTTTTAATTTTAGAAATACTAATATTCACCTAATTTATGAATATTTGTCACTATGCATAACCTTACTTGGTGTTAATTTTGAGTTGTGTTTGAGTTGACTTTGACTTTTTGTCTTGCCGAGTCTATATTAAGTCTAATTATCACTATTATTTTTGCCAACTCTATCTCAGGTTTGGCAAATCTTACAATTTTTCTAGTATAGTAATTAACGGTACAAGGCATATCAAGAAAAATTTAACTGATAAACTTGAATTAAGGTTATAAATCATCTAAGATATCTTATTAGGTTTGAACTTGGAGTTTTTTTTGGTCAAAGAGTGGAGGGATTCATTTTATTTTGTATTTTAACATTATAGGCTTTGCATTAGTTGGGGTTTACCTTCACAGGTTTTGGTTCTCTCTCAATATTTTACCCTGGGTATGCAACCCACATGTTGTTGCAACTTGTACATACAAGGTATTGCAAAGTATGTAATGTATTGTTATGAGCATTTTCACATGGGGAATGCCTCTACTACAAAGGAACAATATGCTCATCTATTTTTAGCTATAAATTTCGTTTGTGGTAAGGTTTACTATCATATTTCATTACTCTATATGGATATTTTAATTTTAAAATGGACTTGAACTATAAGAATATGTTTTCAAGGAATTCTAGATCAACTTTAACCATAAATAATTGCTTTAACCATTATAGTTGTCAATCTCATGAGTTGTGATGTTTAAACTTTTTTTTTGTGGTCTTGATAAACTTCCCTATGTCTAGCATTTCTCATTCTCTTGGTTTGGACAGAAAATGGTTGGTTTGGATGCTTAGAATTAAAGATAGTACTGGGTTACATTTTGCCATTTCTCACATCTTGTGTTATATTTTTTCAGTTATAAGGATGACGAAACCTTCAAAAGTTCTTCATATTGACAATGTTGGACATGAAATATCAGAGGTATTTTTTGTTCTAGAACTACATACCATTGTTATAAATGTGTTGTTTTGGTATGTTTTCCAATGATTTCTTACCCATGGGATAAAAATTTGTTCAGAATGACTTGTTGAACCTGGTCCAACATTTTGGCATGGTAACTAAACTTGTAATGTTGCAAGCAAAAAATAAAGTTTGATACAATGCACAAGTATGATTTCAATATTTCCAAAATTTATTTAGATACCATGCTAAGGAATCTTAAACTCTTAATAAATATTTGGTCTTGTATTTTAGGATTTTCTACAAATGCATGCGGTATTTTCTATAATCAATTCCCTATAGCACTACTCAAATGTTCAACCAAGTGTTAGGTGGGATGCTCTAACATTGAACTAATTAAAGTAGTTTTTAATTTCCACAAGGCCATAGGCTGTATAGGACAATCCTCACAGAGGTTGTTGTTTATCTAATATATGGTTATCCAACCATACTTGAGTTACTGAAGCATGGTGTACAACCCTTACCCCTACAAGATTCAAACCTTGGTCCTCCTATTTAGAGTTCCAAAGTCTTCACCATTAGGCCCAAATGGAAAAATATTCACTTGCTTGATGAAATATTTTAGAAAATACCATGTTGTAGATGATTCCTTTCTCAATCATCGAGAAAATAAGAACTTTGTTCCTACAAATTTGGAATACCTAGATATTTTTTGTAAAGCTTCAGGCAAGAATAGACTATGATATAAGATGCAATGCTCTAGATATAGCTCTCACTGCTTGCCTAGTTGGATATTTTGTTATCGATGGACTTGAATTAAGATATAAAAAATATTTCAACTCTAGGAAACTGGCATATTTTCGTCCAAGAGGATATTTATAATACCTTGGAAACATATCTGGTACAAGTCTAACTCACCACTTGGTGCAAGTGGATATTAATAATTTTTATTCTATCAAATAATAAACAAAATTTTAGAAGTAAAAGAAAAAAATATAGATTCCCAATGACATCCATAAGGTTGAGGGCTAACTGTGAATGAAACTGTATAGTGTTGAGTTGTAGTTTCTATCCTTTAGGACTCCCCACTCTAGAGAATCATTTGGTAATGCAACATTCATTTGATTTGATGGCTCCTACTTGTTTGAGTGAAATTCCTCCTGTCCATTCTTTACATTTTGTGATTTTTCCTCTTAACAATGTGCTTAATTCATTTATGCAAAGCTATAGCTCCAGAATTGGCTTCAACAATACTTTGAGAAGGGAATTTTTTATTGGAATTTATATGCTTCTCGCTAGACTTTTTAGATCTTGGTTTTCCATAGGATTTTTTTACAAACCTTCCTTCTGAATAACATGTAGAAGATTTCTAATTGTAATATTATTTTATACTATTGAACTTCTAGGAAACTTCAATTTTGCTAGAATATTTGAAGATAAAATCATATTTCTACAATTTATATCTAGTGGAAGCCTTGAATTTTTTATAAAACTTGTTATGTGAAAATGAGCAATCCATTTTTGAGTACCTTGCTGAATAAGAAAGTCTATCAAGTCTTTTGTACAAACCTTGGTGAGCCTCACTAGACTCATTATTTTTCTCTATCTGAGCTCCCACATCTAATATTATTCTCCTTATTTCTTCTAGCACTCTTCAAATTTCATCAAGTTGCTAGGTTGAATGGCAAAATAGATCAAGCTTATTTAATGATGGCACATCAACCTATGGATAAAATTTTGACTAAGCACTGTCAAATGCCTAGAAGCTTTCAAAAAAAAATCAAGAAATTATGGCATTTCAATCACTTTGATCACAATGGTGCAATATAAGAAGACGTATCTGATTGTGATTAGTCTGACTCCAAGAGGATATCGGTGACAACTTCAAAGCTCCCATGGCAGGGACTAATTTTTTTGTTTTTTTTTAAGTTAAAAATTTAAGGCACTCTTAGAACCTAAGAGGGTAGTTTAAAATTGTCCCCTTAGAAACTAAGAGGGTAGTTTATAACTACCCTCTTCTAAGATGGTTTTTTAAACATCCCTAAAAGACCCTAAGAGGGATGTTTTGACACCCTAATAGACCCTAAGAGGAAATATTTTATCCACCCTCATAATGATAAACTAAGGTGGTTTCGAGGTAGTTTTTAACTGCCCTAATAGACCCTAAGAGAGTAGTTGTTTGACATCATTTTTAACCGTTGTCATATGAAGTGAAATTTTTACAATAACCTCATAGATGATGTGTGAATAAAAACCCTTAAAGGTCTTTAAGGACTGTTAAAAACTAGCCTTAAAGGCCCTTTTTGGTGTAGGGTACCCTCTTTCTGTATGTCTATCCAAGTAGTAATTATGCTACCCTCTCTATTACCTCCATGTGGATCCAATTTTGTGTTAAGAAGATGTAACTATTGGTACATTAAATGTTTTATTTTCATTGAAATTTTATTTTGAATTAGAAGAGGATAAATAATAAATTAGTTGTCAATGGTTCCAAGATGTTTGTCATTTGTGAGTTTAATATTATTTGAAACTCCATAATCACTAAAACAGTCAAGTATAAAGGTCATCCCCTAGAATAAATAAATTTGAATAATAGACCTAATTGTCTTAGTAATAGCTTCCCCTTCCAATTATAGGGTACATACATATGCCTCTCACATGACATTCAACACATGACAAGTTTCACAAAAAAAAAAATTGTATACTATAAATAATAGTAGGACAATATAATGGTAATACAAAATTCTTATAGGATTTTGAATTACTTTATCTTATCTTAATTGTGATCCTCACATAAAAACACATGAATACTTTTATCTTTCCATTTGGTTAATATAACTCTAAAAAAATTATCATCATCAAACTATTACAAGAATTCATAACAAGGATATTTATTTTCATAATAGTTTAAAAATAAATAATCAAATCAATGCATTGCCCAATATTGTTATAAAAGATACATAGAAACCTAGGTATTGTAGGTGAGTTGGAGAGGAGAGGGCAATCCTCTAAGGGAGGTCCCAGGTTCAAATCTCCACCCTACCAAAAAGCTGAATTGGGTACCCAAAATCCAATTGATAATGTTGGTGCCGGTAGGCTGGGTGCGACCCCCGGGTGACTTTGACGGTGTAGAACCCCATGTTCATGGTCTCTTAGACCAAGGTGTCCCCATAGGGGGTTTTTCGCTTAAAAAAATAAAAAAATAAAAGATACATAGAAAGCAATACATATGATATAAGGTGATGTTTGTGGACACCAAATAATATCACAATATAAAAATAGAATACACTTTAGTAAAAAATAAAATGGTTGATATTATGTGGTATTAATACCTAATTACAATTTACCTTTAGTTCAAGGTTACATAATTGATATTTAGTTTTAAATAATAAAATATTACAAAAAATACCCTTTAAAAGGTTTATAAGGACCTAAATAACATACACATATAATAAAAAATCAGTTGTGGTATCAACTAAAGCTTAATCACCACATATTTTGACATTAATTTTTAAGTTGAATAAGGAACACAAAGAGACACCCTTATTAGTCATCCCCTTAAGGAAAAATTACCACACCAAGTAGATCCCTCATGTACATTAAAGGAACCTTGAGCATAAAATTGGTCAAGATATCAATTTCCTACTCTATTAATGGTATAAATACTAGATCAACCATACCTCATGCATAAATCCATCTCACATGATGCATCCAAATATAAATAAGTTTACTACACTAATAAAATACTAGATTGTGGATAAGTTGGATGGTTCTTTTATTATAACAATAAATATTTATGGGGTAGGTTTAAGGAATTTTCACTTGCTCCAAAATCATAAGCTTACATCAAGGGTGCTTATCTACCTCGCTAGAAACACAATACTCAACTTTTGTAGAAGATTAATAAAATGATAGACTATCTTCTAAGGCATACAAAAATGATAGTATAACCTATATATAATAAAAAACTATTATGATTAATTGCTAATCTAAATAATTGTCCCAATATACATTTGAATATCCTATCAAAATTAGAGGTAAAATAGTTTAATAATTAATACTTATCTACTACGTACCTCTGATATATTTGAGGATCCTCTTGGACATGGTCTAATGAATATATTGATGGCAATACATCTAGCTAGAATAATATTTGATAACAAAGGACATATTAGGTCATGTGTGGATAAGGTAGAGGATACCTCCTACAAAGGATTGATATAAAGTATCATACACTAAGGATTCACATAATTAGCTTAAAGCTTCAATCCTAAAGCAAAAAACGTTTGATAAAAAATACAATATTCCATATTGAATAACTAAAGAATATCCCAAGCATACATGGTTTGTAATATAGTGATCCGATAAGTCATCTAATCAACATAAATTCCTATGAAATAGTGTGAATTCTAAATTTATCATCTCAAAAGACACAAAAAGTCATAACTCCATATTCTAAATCAAGGTAAATAACTTTCTTATAATAAGAAGATCATATATATAGTAAAATAAGCAATGCCTCCCCATCCTTATTGTTAATATGAAAATCATTTTTGGTTGTACAGTGCAAAAAACCACAAACGAGAAAGAAAGAGTGAATCTTCTCATACCCAACATATGGGGCCTACCTCATTCTAAACAAGGACCTAGCCAGTTGAAAACTCAATGGAGTGGGACATTAAATATCAAAACCAAGTTGTTATTGCATGTAAATATCCTCATAAATATTATTGTGATGGAATAAATTCTTCATATCCATCTGATGTACCTTTCAATCATAGGAGGTAGTTAAGGAAAGAAACACTTTAATAGAATCCATTGTAGAAACTAGAGAAATGTCTAAAAATAGTCAATTCCATCCTATTTAGAGAATACCTTAGCAACAAGGCATACCTTATGCTTTTTAATCTAATAATCTCAAGCGTACTTGGTCCTCTAAACCCATTTATACCAAACCATATTCTTCCCTTCTATAAGAAGAATAAAATTCCCATGTCTTATTCTTCATCAAGGACTCATATTACATAAGTATTAAACATTTCCATTTTTGGTAACCCTTAGACTAAGAATATGTGATGAGATATCCATAATGATCATAATTTGAGAGCAATACTTGAGAGGGGGTCTTGCACTATTTTCTCAATAAAAAAAATTGATTAAGCACCCTATAAAAGTGTCTAAACCCACGTAAGTGTTGTATGAACTATGGAAGAACAAGACACACCTTATGGAAAAGCAATATCAAAAACTAAACCTGAAGAATCCAAAACTATATCAACTTAAATGGTTTTCCAATATCATGATTCCTTAAACCTAATATTGATGGTACTAAATTTTGTGCTTCTTGAGGAGGGATCAAATCAATAGGTATAGAAAATTTATTGGAAGATGAATATGACTCCAATATAGTAGTATAGCCTACAAGGATATTTGAAAAGTTTTCTAGAGCACTGAAAGAAACAAGAGGATATTTTTCCAAAATATTTTGTGGTATACTAGATGGAGTCCCTAAAAGAACCTCATTAAAATTTGCATCTCTATAATTAAGGATCTCACACCTCTAAGGATCATAGAGAGGGTTTGTATTAGGGTTATATAAATACCTTACAAAAATAAACCTATAATTTTTTGATGCATCCTTTCTACAAAAGTCTTTTTGTATGTGAGATCATGCTAAATACACAAAGATGTGGTATTGAGACACATTAAACCTAATATTTTTTAACCTATCAAATTTTATCATACTCTAGGCCAATATATTGGGAACCTTATTGATGATGTAATCTACATAAGTGATAGCATCACCCCAAAATCTATGTTCCATACAATTGCAATGAGGAATACAATATTCCTATAGCATAATATACCATGAAGTGTTAAATAATATGAATGAAATTGCATATGTATTCACATTCCCTATCTAACAAAAGATACTTGATCTTCCTCTCTAGCTAGTTTTGTACTAGTGCTTCGAATATCTTGAATTTCTCAAAGTTTTCATCCTTGGTATAAATAGTATATAACCACACATATCTAGAGAAATAATTAGTAAAGAGGAGGAAGTACCTATTTATAGAAATAGAGGATATACCCATTAGTCTATATGTATCACTAGGTATGATCTCCAAGGGATAAGTTGTATGTCTTAAATCCCTTTTGGAAAGGTCTCCCTATGACGCTTCCTTGGAATACATCCTTTACATGCACCATTTGAAGGGAAAATATGAGAAAATCTAGCAGCCTTATGATGATTACTCGTGTGTCTCAATTATCCATAGCTAATATGTCCAAGCCTATGGTTCATTTATAACTCTCATTGATTACTTGAGACACATAATTTTTATTTTCAGAGGAACAAAAAAAGTCAATATTTTTCCTAGCTTATATATTTGAAATAACTCATCAAAATAACTTAAAACAACTATCTTAAATCCATATTCTATATCGTTGATTACCTAATTATTATGCTAAAATTATAACTTTTTCTTCATATGAGTAACAAATTAGATAGACAAGTGACTGGGTCCAACACTAGGAATACGAAGAACTTCATCAAAAGAAGAAGATTCAATACTAATTTCTACTCAACCTACCACCTATAAATAAGAGTTATCTCCAATGACAACATGATATCTTAAATAAAATGTGTTGTAACCTTGAAGAATGCTTTTATGCATATACCTTTTTGTCACTAAATCTATTATCTAATCATAAGAAAGGATGGATGCCCAATAAGATGAATTAATAATTACATGACCATCACAACAATCCTCATCCAATGAACAAAAGAGAGTAGTAAAAACATTCTATTTTTGTTGCTTTCTCAAGTTTCTTGATGTGAATCTAAGAAAATAATGCCCAATTAGATTTTTGAATGGCTTCTTGGTCTTGTTTTCATTCTGCTTTGAGTTATTATCATTTTGAGCCTTGACAATTTATTTTAGAAGAACCTAATTGATGAAAGAGTTACACGTATGCATTTATCTTCAATGTTGATGATAAAGAATATATTTTAACATATCATCAATTGGTGGTGGAGGAGAAGTTGAAAAGTAGACATGAAGCACCTAAAACAAAATAGCAACCATCTCATATTCCACTAAAAAATTATTAAAGATAATGTTAAGTAGTTTAGTATTTATCCTTTTCCATAGTATATTGTTTTTCTCATGATATCTTCAGAATATTTCTATCATTATACATATTATATCATAACATCTTGATATAAATGGTGTGATCATGAATAGTATCAAAATATTCCATAGTCAAAGTAGTGAACTATGTATCCAACCTACTAATCTATGTAAAATCAATGTAATCACATAATCTGTAAACTTTTCTAGGTAGCTCCTTAATATCCACGGTGCTACTAATGAGTGTCATAGATCTTTTCAACATGAATATATATCACACCAATAGCCCCAGAATTCTTATCCCTATGTAATTTATACCTCTCTTTAAAAATATGAAGTATTGTGAGATATTGTGAAGATATATCACACCAATATCCTCATCCTTCTTTGGGTTCCTCATTCATATATTTAAGCATCCCTTGCTTTGGAGAAAATATTTAATCTAGATTTATCAAGTAGTATAGTTTAGATAATTTAACAAGGACACCTAGTATTCCATAAATTTTATTTCCAAAATATAAAGTATTATGAGCAGATGTGATAAGAATAAACACTATCAATGTAGAGATCTAGAAAAAATGTATGATTTGAAAAACAAAAGGATCAATTTTTTTTTGTGTAAAAGTTATGGCCCTAAACAATTAACCAAAAGGTCATATAAAATGCCTCCAAAACCTTTAAAATTTTGAAAATTTCTATACCTACAACAAATGGAAGGCTTCCAAGTATTATTGCAAGTGTGATTGAGGGGGTGCCAATTATGTGTTGGTTAGACACTATACTGATGAATGAAGTGATGCTACTTGTCACAACCTAAAATAGGGGGATTCCAATTAGGTGCTTATTACGTAGACCATTGGATAATATACCAACAACCTAAAATATATTATTTGTCATGATCTAGTCCACTCTACAACCTGTAAAACATACTATTCCACTTGTAGCATTTTAATTTGCTCTAAAATTTATGTTTTACAAAGTTTGCTACTGGTTATATGACTATACAATAATTAGGTTTGATGGTTTGTAAGAATGTGATTGGTCAAACCCATATTTATACCTTCCATATGGATATTTGTTTTCCATTTTAACTATTGATATGTCGATCCCAATCACATTATTACTACAATTTCACCACCTTCAATATCAACACTCACTATATCATTCTATGTATTATCACCATGCACCATATCAGCTACCACATAAGCATCACATACTATATGAGATTCCATGTCATAAACTAAAATATCATCAACTATCATGTTAGCATCATGTACCGTATATAATTGCACATCATCAATGATATCTAAGCATTGAAAAGAAAACATATCATGATATCATTAGGTGTCATGTCATTATACACTACAACTTTATTAGATATTACCACATTGTTTTTCTTACATAATCAAAACTAATGATAATATATTCATTCTTCATCAAAACAGATATATGCACACTACACCAAAAAATGCTTTTAAGGGTGGCTAAAATAAGGTTGTTTATTACAAAGGTAAAAAACCACCCTAATAGATCCTAAAAGGGTAGTTTAAAACCACCCTCTTAGGGTAACCTCTCTATAAGATTCATCTTATGAGTGTGGTTATAAATTGCCCTATGAGGGATAAGAGGGTGGTTTAAAACAACCATATTAGGGTTGCCTAAGAGTGAAGTTTAAAACCATCATCTCCAGGTTGCCTAATAGGGCAGTTTAAAACCACCCTCTTAGGTCACCCAAAGATGGTGGTTTAAAACCATCATCTGAGGCTGATCTAAGAGGGTGGTTTTAAATTTTCCTCTTAGGGCTAAAGAAGATAGTAAATCATTTATACACCCTACATTTTAAAAAATTTATTTGCCCTCCCAATGTCACCAAAATAACCCCCCCCCCCAAAAAAAAAAAAAAAAAAAACAAAAACCACAAAATACTTATAAATAAGATGGTAAATCATTTCTTTCCACCCATCCAATCTATGATGCTTTGCTATCCAATCGAATATTTGTAGAATATCCAATAAAATAAGCTCAAAATTTTGCAAAAATTTGAAACCCAAATTCAGTGAAATTTGCATTTCATTTCATTGTGGATATTTAATTTACCTCAACTAGCTTCTCTATTTTCTCCCTTTCTATATAAGTGAGAGAGAATAGGCCTTGTTGAGGGCATATAACACAACAATTTTTTAGGAAAGAGGAGCATTTGTAGATTCTTGATCACCCATTTTGTAGATAAACTCATTGTTGGGGTTTCACAAGGTATTCTCTGTTGCTTTTTTTGGCTCTTGATATTTTAGGGTTTATGATCCATTCCAATCATAGTTTATGAGGTGAGTAAATCTTGGTTTTGCCTATGTTTTTTATTTTTATTTTGATCTTTTGGATCAAATTTTGGTTGAGAAGGAATAGGATTGCTTGATTTTTATATCTTAAATTCTTTTGTGCAATTGTGGTTTATTGGATAGCTTGGGTCAGGATTTTGGATGAATGTTTTTAATGGTGGTGTGGTTGTGGATAATTGATTTGATGTGGGTTTGATAGTGTTAGACTTGGGAAAGGTTTGGTTTACTATTATTTAGAGTTAAATGTGGGGCTTATTTTTTTTATATAGTGAGGTTTATTTTGGTTTGGTGGTATATTTGTTAGATATAGTTTTTGGATAGTGGGATTTTGTGGTAGGTGTGGATTTTGGAGAGTTGATTTAATATGGGTTTGGTGGTGTTTAATTTAGGTTTGGGATTTTTATTGGATACATGAATTTAGGGTTTTATGTTGGAAGAGGGTTGTTTTTCAATTATGATTTGATACATCAAATTAATACTGATTCAACATCAATCCATGATACATATCACCACTAAACAAAATACTGAGAAAAGATACCAGAAATTATACTTAAAATTTCCCTAATCGAAGAAAATAGGAGAAAGAAATATGTATAATTATTTCTAGTTGTGTACTTGAAGGTCAACACCAAAAAATAAGGCAAGCCTTAACTCCTTAGATTTTAATAGGTCAACATAAGATATTTTTCTTTGCAAGTCCCTCTCTTGAATATCTTCTTACACAAAAGTAGATAGTTGCTCAATATCACTTCCTAGATGTTCTGGATAATAAATAATTTCTAGAATTGCAAAATATTGAGCTTTCTTGTTCTAAATTTAGAGGAATTATGGATAAGTATATTATAAATAAGCATTTTACCCTTAAAAATATATAAATATTTCTACATAGAAATAATACCTCTATAAAGATCCAATTTGGTGACTTAGACATGAATAACATTAACACAAGTTGTAAAATGATAGGTAAACCTACTGCACCTAGAATCCAACACCATGTTCCTAGCACTTGGAAATTAAAACAAGAACTTAGTGATGAAATAAACACCCAATTATATTTTATTATTACTACTCATTAAGCATTAACATTCCATGTAGACTGTTGCTCATCTACAACTATAATAAATACCAACCATAGAATTCATAATTAAACTTTTAAATTATGATCATCCTACTCCTTTCTACAAATTCAGTGAAAAATATGTATCCCGCAACTATAATAAATAACTACAAAATTCTTAAAAAAGACTTTTAGATTATGATCAACTTAATCCCTTCTACATATACAATGGAAAACATGTGAAAAATGAAGGATTACATTTAGGCTAAACCCTGATGAGTTGGATCATCTTTTTTATAATACTGAAATTAGGAGAATTACATATTTATAGGCTTAGACTAAAGGAATATTTAAACCTAACTATTTTGTGAAATATTTTTCTCAAACAGCAAGAGAATGTGCAAACATTTTTAAAATGTTCAAACTATGTTGTAATGATAGTTTATAGAATGTTCAACCAATAGGAATAGAGATATGCAAGAGAATACCTCAAGTAGCCCTAGATGGTACATAATTTATTTTATGTCACCCCATGTATTGGAGCATATGGAAATATAAATATGTTAGAATTCCAACCCCATACTCAACAAAGCCCTAATAGTCAAGAAAATAGTGTAAATTGTATTTCTTAATTTAAAATGACACCCCTCTAGATAAAACCTTTAATGCATAGATATAGAAAAGAGAATAGGTCATACACAATAATACATACATGGATCATTCAAATTTATTACAATGTGATGGAGCACATAAAAGGCCCATTCACCAACCCTCAAATTTCAAGGATTTCAAGCATGACTCAACTTTAGTAATAAGAAAAATGAAAACATGGTATATGATATTAAAATTCCTTGAATAAGTAAATCAAATGTAAATGACATAATTACCTATGTCAGTTCAGTCATTCTAATATGTTCACTCATATAATTATCTTACTGACCAAAGACATAAACTTGACTCAATCCCTCTAAGGATAAATGATGAAAATACAATGTAATGATATTATATATCTTAAGTGATATTAAAATCTATATGAGAGTTAGTGAACTAATTAAATACATTTGAAATGATTATTTTCTTTATTGATTAATGTGGTCTCTAATGGAATACAACAAGCTATATTTTGAATACATATATTGCGTATAGAAATTTTGTATTTTTATTTATTTTTATAGGACCAAGTACAAGTATGGATCAATTCTCCTGAGTTGAAAATATAGTGTAACAACATAAAATTTTAGAGATATTAGTAAAATTAAATTTGATAAAATCAAGTGAGCTAATTGAATATAAGAGAAATAAAATTTAATTTTAGATTTTCATATGGTCCCTAATGAAATATAAGAGCTATAATTTGGTTTTTTTTTTTCTAGAGGTATTATCTTATGTCAATTGTGCATGTTCATTTATTTATTTGGATAGTATTTATAATATTATTGGCCAAGGACATTATAAAATCATCTAGCAATTTATTTAACCCAAACAAAAAGTTACATTAATATTTGAATACTTCTACATCATCGTATTGGAAAACTTTATAAACTTCATTGTTTAAATCATGATGTCCAAGGTTTGAAAATAATAATCTTAATGACCTCATACACCACCCATTGGTCCTGATCAATTATAGTATCATCTTGAACCAAAGGCATACAAATCAAGTTACACTGCTACTAAACTTAAAGGCATGAAAAGCTAAACTATCAACTTTAAGGATGTGAATAAGATAATAATATTTGATCATTATGATTTCATAGTCAATAGTCATGACTGTTAGGTGGGGGCACATTTTACAATGCTGAACACCATCATCATGAAGTATAAAATAAATATTATCAGATAACCTTCAAGATATCAAAGACCACAATAACTAAAATAATGGAAGAAGAATTATAGGTGAGAATTCTTTGGCTAGGTGGGAAATTGCCCTAATGATGCTCTCCCTCCTCTCACACTTCACATGTAAAGACTCATAAGAATCAATGATAGGTTTGTATTTATTGACAAGCAACACTAGCTAAGGTCATGAGGATAAGGTCTTAGGTAAGGTTAATTGTTTATAGATAAAAATCCACATAGTGTAGAAAATATAAATCCCTTTTAGGCACCTAAGATTATGGTTTTAAAACCATCATATTAGGGGTCTAAGAGGGTGATTTTAAAACTGTCGTCTTAGAGGTCTAAGATGGTGGTTTTCAACCACCCACTTAGGGGCCTATTACGATGGTTATAAACCACCCTATTAGGCCCCTAAGACAATGGTTATAAACCACCCTCTTAGGCCCCTAATATGGTGGTTTTAAACCACCCTCTTAGGCCCCTAATATGGTGGTTTTAAACCACCCTCTTAGGGGTCTAATATGGTGGTTACAAAAGACCCTCTTAGACCCCTAATATGACAATTTTAAACTTCCCTCTTAGTCCCTTAAGAGGGATTTTTTTTGAGGTAATTTTTAATCGTCGTCATATGATGTGGACTTTTTATGATACCCTTAAAAATGGTGATTGAATAACTACCATTAAAGTTCTTTAATATGATTACATACTACCCTTAAAGATCCTTTTTTGTGTAGTGTATGTGAGGTTAAAACCTTGGACTTTTAAGGCCTAATGTGAATTTGCAATATTTTCCAAGAATAGCCAAAATATGCATTCACCACCACTAATTCTATAAAGGATAAAAAAAATGAAGGTAGGAATAATAAATGAAAGGAGAGAGAGAGATAAAAATAAGTAGAAGGTGAGTACCCATAGGCACCTTAATATATAATATTTTATTCACATATGTTCTCAAATGGATCATCATTAAGGGGTATTTATAGTGATACCAATACCTAATGAAAGGTTAACCTCAAGATGGCATTGAATTGACCTTAAGGTTAATTTTACAATAAAATAATACTAGAATACCTTGCAAGCAATATTATCCATAAATGTGGATTAACAAATATTAATAAGGGTGAAATATGAGAGGGGCCCTTAATCTTACATAAACATACTTGTAGGATTACATATTCACATGCCCATATGATACATTAATGGTGCTCATAAGAAATTTTTCACACTTTTGGTCTTTTCTTAATGATGCAGGAGCATCCGGAGGTAGCCGATCAATCTTGCATCCTTGAAAATTTTCTCGGTTCTCGAAGTATTTTGAAGCTTTTTTGGTTCCAGCTTTTTCCCAAGGGGGGAATATTTGTGAGGAAATCGGAGAGTTCAAGCTTTGTAAGGAAGTGGGGGAGTCTCGGAGAAGTTTACAAAGTTTGGGCTGGAGTTGGAGTGAGGTCGCGAAATCGCGACCTCAGAAGCTTCGACCTTGGCAGGGGTCAACTTCGTCGTGATATCGCGACGGTTCGTTATTGAGAAGCAAAGCGGTGAGTTGGGTCGCGATATCGTGACATGTCGCGATATCGTGACATGTCACGATATCGCGACGGTTGATAAGAGCAAAGGCGGAGGGAAGTGTGACGTCGCGATATCGTGACGTCGCGATATCACGACTTTAGTCGAAGTGAAGGCAGAAGGAGGAGTGGGGGTCGTGAAATCGTGACATGTCATGATTTCGTGACCCCAAAGGACTTTGGCTCAGAGGAGGCACCGTTGGTCATGATATCGCGACATGTCACGATTTCGCGACATGTCACGATTTCGCGACCTGTCGCGATATCGCGACCAGTGCAAAACTACCACGTGGCATGGTTTCGACAAGTTGAAGACGAAGGTGGAGGGGTCGATCGGGACCAATTAAGGTCAAGGCCGAAGAAAATAGCGGAAGGCTATGTAAGGCCAAATTCGACACGTGGCTGCCACGTGTATCAAACAGTCATGGAGGGCAGCACGTGTATCGATTATTTTTTTTATCAAGAAGGCATGGTCAGAATTATGAGTGGTCGGCCACGTTTAAGAAAACAAAGATAAGGAACACAAAGGCTGGTGAGAAGGCAATCTGCAGTGACACGTGGTCTCCACGTGTCTTATGGTGACGTGGCTAGTTGAATACCAATCCAGAGTTAGACGTGCGGCTGCCGCGAAGGTTAAAGTTTAAAATTGACGACCGCGTGTATTAAAGAGGGGGATGGATTTCGTAATAGGACAAAGCATGGACATTATGGGCGTAACAGAGACTGAAAGGACGATCTAAGCAAGGCAGCGTCGACAGGTCAGAGAAGATCATTAATGGGGGTTCCTCATGGTGGATCGGGCAGATGGCCCATTTATGACCAAAAATTTGAAAACCTAGGAAGAGGGGGAAAATCTGAATTTTGAAACTTTTGTTAGGCGGGCATTGAATGCTGTGAGGATCGGGGCCTCGATAAAAACCCGAAAATCTATAATAGGGGGGGACGGCGGACCGGAGAATACCCTTAGAGTCTAGGAGTGAGGAAGCGGAGAACCGAGCCGAGGGTCGGTGATTGTAAGCCTGCGGGCTGTGATTTTTCTGCATGTATATTTTTAACTATTTTTAATGAAAAGGTAGGGTTTGTGCAGAAGGGTGTTTTTTGGTGCCCCGTCAGTGGTATCAGAGCGGGAGTTCCTGAGTGCGTAAACAGACTGCCGGCCATGAGGCAGTTTGTGCCAGGACCTACGGGAGGGTTTTGAGAAGGAGAGAAAGAGAGAGTTGAGGATTCCCGAGCGTGTTAGCAGACCGCCGGACGTGAGGCAGCTACACCGAGATCAGTTAAGTTTGTGAGAAAAGCAAGCAAAAAGAATGCATTCCCGAAGAAGACGGGATAACCAGGAGGATGTGGTTTTAGAAGAAGAGTATTTAGCCTTGAAGCGACAATTAAAATCATTGCAAAAGGAATGGTCCATAATGAAATTATGGGAGAAATAAGAACGACAAAAAAGGCGGGAAGAGAGACAAAGAAAGAAAGAAGAGAAGATGAAAGAGGTTGTAGAGGAGTATAGCAGTACCGGGACCTGCCCGAAAGAAAGCATAGATTTTTCTATGCAAGAAGAGGAAATACCGCAGGCTGCAGCAGAAGTTTGCAGCAATGAGAAAATTAGTCGGGAAGAAGACAGAGGCTGTATGGACCAGGAGCCGGGGTTAGAATAGTCTGCAGAGGATGAGAAGATGTGCAGTAATGCCAGAATTTGTCTGGTAGAGGGCAGAAAATTTTCTTGCCAAGACGCAGAAGTTGAACAAGTTGCAGAGGCAGGTGAAGGTTGGGAAGGGTTGCCGAAGGTGGTGACCAAACAACACCGAAGTGAAGATCACTTCTCTATTTACCCGGGTGTCTGATGCAGGAGCATCCGGAGGTAGCCGATCAATCTTGCATCCTTGAAAATTTTCTCGGTTCTCGAAGTATTTTTAAGCTTTTTTGGTTCCAGATTTTTCCCAAGGGGGGAAGATTTGTGAGGAAATCGGAGAGTTCAAGCTTTGTAAGGAAGTGGGGGAGTCTCGGAGAAGTTTACAAAGTTTGGGCTGGAGTTGGAGTGAGGTCACGAAATCACGATCTCAGAAGCTTCGACCTTGGCACGGTTCATTATTGAGAAGCAAAGCGGTGAGTTGGGTCGCGATATCGTGACATGTCACAATATCGCGATGGTTGATAAGAGCAAAGGCAGAGGGAAGTGTGACGTCACGATATCGCGACGTCGTGATATCGTGACTTTAGTCGAAGTGAAGGCAGAAGGAGGAGTGGGGGTCATGAAATCGTGACATGTCATGATTTCACGACCCCAAAGGACTTTGGCTCAGAGGAGGCACCGTTGGTCACGATATCGCGACATGTCACGATTTCGCGACCTGTCGCGATATCGCGACCAGTGCAAAACTACCACGTGGCATGGTTTCGGCAAGTTGAAGACGAAGGTGGAGGGGTCGATCGGGACCAATTAAGGTCAAGGCCGAAGAAAATAGCGGAAGGCTATGTAAGGCCAAATTCGACATGTGGCTACCACGTGTATCAAACAGTCATGGAGGGCAGTACGTGTATCGATTATTTTTTTTTATCAAGAAGAAGGCATGGTCAGAATTACGAGTGGTCGACCACGTTTAAGAAAACAAAGATAAGGAACACGAAGGCTGGTGAGAAGGCAAGCTACAGTGACACGTGGTCTCCACGTGTCTTATGGTGACGTGGCCAGTTGAATACCAAGCCAGAGTTAGACGCGCGGCTGTCGTGAAGGTTAAAGTTTAAAATTGACAACCACGTGTATTAAAGAGGGGGATGGCTTTCGCAATAGGATAGAGCATGGACATTATGGGCATAACAGAGACTGAAAGGACGATCTGAGCAAGGCGGCATCGGCAGGTCAGAGAAGATCATTAATGGGGGTTCCTAATGGTGGATCGGGCAGATGGACCATTTATGACCAAAAATTTGAAAACCCAGGAAGAGGGGGAAAATCTAAATTTTGAAACTTTTGTTAGGCAGGCATTGAAGGCTGTGAGGATCAGGGCCTCGATAAAAACCCAAAAATCTGTAATAGGAGGGACGGCGGACCGGAGAATACCCTTAGAGTCTAGGAGTGAGGAAGCGGAGAACCGAGCCGAGGGCCGGTGATTGTAAGCCTGCGGGCTGTGATTTTTCTGATGTATATTTTTAACTGTTTTTAATGAAAAGGCAGGGTTTGTGCAAAAGGGTGTTTTTCGGTGCCCCGTCACTTAACAAGATTATATTACACATTTTTCGATACTCCCTTAGTCTGAACAGGGTGGCCCAAGGAGAGAAGGCATTATATGAAATACCTACCATCATAATGGATGCTCTACTAGACCTATGCTTTACCATATTTATCATAAAAAATTGGTTTTTATAGCCCTCAAATATTCTATTTCAATTTTCTTCAACCTTGCAATACAATTCTTGATGTGTCCTTCCCTTTCATAATACTCATAAATATTTGACTTCTTTGAAACCTTACACTTGCCCTTACAATACTAAGCCTTGGGTTCTATTAATTTAAAGTATTTTGGATGAGTTTGTGTATTATAAAGGGCTCCATAATTCTTCATTACAACTTAATAATGGATTAGAATCTTGAAAACAACTTGAACAAAGATGGGTTATTGATACTTGATAGTCATATAATTCATATAAATAAACAAACCAACTGTATGAAGGGGAGGATAAATATTAAAATTAATATATTTGAAATACTCTGGATCACTCTTTATCTTGTCTTTTACCATAACTAGATTAACCTTTAGATCTTTGAAGTGATATATGTAGTCTTCAACTTTACTAAAGTCTAAAATTTTGATATTTAAAAACTCTCTCTCTATTTTGTTAACTTCACTAGCACTTACTTTCCCATAGAGATATTTCAAATTAGACCATACCTAAATAGGTTAAATTTTCTTTCTGTTATCAAAAAGTACATGTGGTTCCTCTAACATGAAGAAGATTTCAAGAGTTTTCTCCTTTATCTCACTGAGTTAATGATCACTAAGACCTTCTAATATATTGTTAGAGATGAAAAAATATATTTTTTCTAAGTAATATTGCCATTTGAAATAACTAGGTGCTATAATTTTATCCATTTACACAAGTACCATACCCTAAGAAATGTATTTTACACATAAAATAATAAATAATGTTAAAAAAAATCTATAAGTTGATGTCATCACTATGTAGAGCTTAAAAAGTCATGCAATCAATAAAAATGGGCTCCAAAGACTTTTGTATCCAAAATTTATGGCCTTTAAAATATTTGGTATATGAACATTTAAGTCAAAGAAAAATTAAATTGTCAAACCATAGAAAAAAATATACTGAATTAGAAACTTCCACATTGTACCACTAGAATGGAGGTTGTAATTTCAACCAACAAAATAAAACAATATTTGAAAGTTGATGAATATGATTGGATAGATTTCATCATAGTATATATAACATAAAAAAACAAGAGTTTTAAAGGGTTTTATTTTATAGGGATTGAACCTTGGATCTTGCCCAAGAGATTGAACAACCTTACCAATGCATTGCATGTGCTCCTTAAGAGAGTATCCATAAGAGCCACATTGCCCTTTTCATTTTAGATAAATATGAGCATTGGATATTGAACCCCATAACAAATTACCACAAGAAACACCTTAATCACTATAGCATATCAATTGGTATGATGATTAAGCAAAACAAATTTACAAAAATCTACTAGAATTAACTACATGTAATGAAATTGAACCAATAGCACACAACAATAATATTTATTATTTTGAAAAAATATACTCTAAGGGATTAAAAATTATATCATAATTTGAGAAAATAAGTAAACCATTTGTTACACCACATGCATGGTCTATAGGTTGGTGAATACAAACTAATATAAAAAAGATATAAATCTTCTAAAACCATTGTAAAAGTACGTGTTCTAAAGAATCAAACCAATGTTACCTAATTAACAAAGCAATGATCAAACCACTATTCCATAGATTTGATTTGTTTCTTTAATGTAGGGTACTCCATTTTTAGGATCAAGTATTTTGCATACAACAAATTCTACATCTCCTATGAGAGCTATGCTATTATAAGATTACACCATTAGAGTTCTTCTTGGGAATTGAACCACAATCATTCTTCTACTACAAAAATTTCTTACCACCACACTACTATCTTAGGTGTGGGTGAATCAAATTTAGGGGTTAAAAATATCCACAATGATGCAAATATTAAAAAAATCATAAAGGATGTCAAACCCACAATATCAAGCAAATAAAGGAGACTACAAAAAATGGTACCCTTCTCCATGCATGGATAGGAAGAAGTATGGTTAAGTATTTTTGATGTTACACAAGAAAAATGAGAATGGAAAAAGGCTTAGCACCATTTTTCAAAATGTTTTAGGAAAAATAAAATAAAGTCTTTTGTTGCCTTCTAAAAATCCTTTCTTTTTTGAAGTGAAGCGACTTCTTTATTCACTCTAATACCATGTTGGAATTTGTAATATTTTTCTAGAAGTATGTCAAAATATATAATCACCACCATTAAGTCCAAAAAGGATGAAAGAGTGATTTAAAGGTAGCAATAATCAATGAAATGTGGAAAATAGAGAGAGATGACAAGAATTAGAAGTTGGGTGCCTATAGGCACCACAATATATAACATTTTATTTATACATGTATTCAAATCGATCCTCATTGATGAGTATTTATAGTGATACCAAATCCACAATAAGAGGATATCCTTAGGATAATATTGATTTGACCTTGAGGTTAAGTTTACACTAAGATAATAATAAACTACCCTTTAAGCAAGGTTATCCATAAAGATGAATTAATCAATACCACAAAGGATGAAATATGAGAGGGGACCTTAGGCTTATACGAACATGCCTATAAGATTACATAAATTATGAATTCTCATAGGCTACATTGAATATTATCATAAGTAGTTCTTCACACTTTTGGGCTTGGCTTGATTAGATCAGATCACATATATTTTAACACAATGTACCATGGTAGGATCATCTATGCACCTTGACATGGGAACTATTTGAAATATATAATACCCACAACAAGGTTAGTCTAATTAAAAATTTTAAACACCTCAATAAATTGATACATCTTATGGTTATGATGCATTTAATCATTACAATATTGTATGCACATCCCACCACTCCATTGAACATGGAAAAATGCATAATATTATAAAATTAAAAAAATATTTTTTCAAACATTAGTAGGAAATTATGCAACTTTACAATGAAAAATAAGTACCTAAAGAGAAAATGAAGAAAATTGTTGAACTAAGAACCCTCTATAATATTATAATTAATTTGTAGTTTATTTTAACCACATATGAAACCCATAGTTAGGTTTTCAACTAAACTAAAATTTCATAGCACTAAAACAATCAAATCCTAGGAGGAAGTCTTGGGCCAAAAGTAGCTATTGGAATTCATTAATTGAATTCCTATAAGTTCAGAGGCAATAGAAGAAGGAAAAATCAAAGGTTTGAAAATGTCCTAAGGAAAATATTGTGCATATGGTCATAGTTACTGGGAACCCAAACAAGGTCTAGTTGAGACAAACACCGATCAGATCTAGTTGAGGGTCGAACATGGTAGTGACCCATAAAGAAAATAGATGTATATATGAGACCCATGTAATAAAATAATGCCTTGGTGTTGATCAAGAAGCTTATTTTATAAGCAAGGGCCATTTTTACAAGCACCACCTAAACTTGAGTTTCCAAAATAACAATCATTAATGCTTCATTGGAAAGCATCCATCCCACCTGTAGAATATTTATGTCAATTAGACCTTAAATTAGTATCAAATCTACTAGGAATTGAATGCAGCATGGTACCTCAAGCATAATAGCCAGCAAGGATGCAAGTTCCCTTACTTATGGCCATTGGAGGAAAATTTTAAATATTAAATTTTGAGATAGGTTATAGAGGGGTAAGAATTATGTTTTTGTGTCTTCTATCTAAACTTAAATATATTCTTTCACTTGTTTTTATTTCTCAATATAATTGTAAAGAACTTATAAAAATATATACATAGAATTTTGACTACTATATATTTTATTCTAGTCTTAATGTGTATGTATCTACATGTGGAAGGTTGACTAATATCTTTCCTATTTTTCATAGGGAGTTAATAGATAACCAAATGTATTGATTTGAAATTTTGTTTACTTTTTACTATCATGTTTCATGCATGTGTTCATTAATCCTATTGATATTAAGAAATAACTTGTAGTTCTTGGTGTACTACCACATATAGTTTAGGATAATAAGATTTATTGTTTCCTCCTATCTCTTTCCCTAGAAATAATCCTATCGACTAGCTTAGTTTATAAACTGAGTGTCAAAGATCACATCTAAATAAGGAGTTGGCCTTGATAAAAATTTAAATGTTGTCCTTGGAATAACATCCCATGCTCCCAAAATTTTTGAAACCATGTACTCTACATATCATGAGCATCAGACATATTCGATAGATGCATTAGATGACCATTATGCTATGATCACTAAATAATAGTTTTGACTAGCATGTCAGGTGGGACAAATACCAACATTAGTCTTACTCATAAAAGGTATTTAGCTAAGATTTTTATGAAAATATTATCTTAATCATCTCGAGATGCCTCATTCCTCTTGTGTCACCCATCAATGGTTTCATATTAATTGATTAGGTGTATGGTATTTCTCTTCAATTCCTAAGGTGATAATGTCTATAAATGTGCTTGAAAGTTCATTATTGCAATATATGTATCTCTTTGTTATAGCCTCTAAATTTACATGAAGTCCCATTATCATCCCTTTGATGACTCCGTTAGTCTATTTCATACACACTTATTTAGGTATCTTATCCTTAGGTACCATTTTCAAGTTGTATCATTATTACTTTGTTGACAATGGTCACAGTCACACGTGTCTATCCGTAAGATGTCATCTCACAGTGTGGCACATTAACACTTATTCACTAATGATTCATATGCCACATAGTTGAATTTAGTTATTTATAGTTAATCCTTTATCATTTTGGACTAACTTATTTTATCATTAGTGTTTATTCTGATACTAGTTTATTATATGTAGAAATAAATACCACATGCACCATGTAGTGGGACTATCTCGTATTTATATACTATATAATACACTATTAAACTCGACCACCACTTGAGTGGTTGGATGACATACTACTCTATGGTGACTATGTTGTTTCGGGAAGCTTTAAGTTGTATAGTGGTATCTTAGATTTGAATGGTGACCACAAATTTAAATATGGTGGTTTTCCTCTCACCTTGCCTTATTTCACCATGGTTGAGATGTTCAAATACTTGCTCTAGCCAATGGCAATATTTGTATTCATAGACTAATTAGTATCTCCAATCCAATAAATATAAAACATTCATTGTTTTTCACATGGTCGTATTCATTCCCAATTAGTTGGTTTTACATGATATTTTTCAAGTTCTAGGCTAACTCTACCTATATTCAAGCTTAGCCTCTATGGAATTTCTCCAAAATATTCCTCTTAAGGGGTTACTATCAACTTCTATTGTTATTTTTACAACACTTAAAGTAAATAGGGGGCTTAGCTGACAGATTCAAGTGCCAATTGAGGTCCTCAAAAGAGTCTAAGGTACACCGCTTAAGACCCATATATGTGGAGGGTTTGCTTATATCTTCCACTTGGATACACCAATGGTTATAGTAGTGGGAGGAAAGAATTCCAAATAAGAAATATCCAAGCATTTACTTCTTCCTTACAAAGTGTGTATTGATATTATTATTGGTTTTCACATACAAAGTCTCCTAGGTTCTATTATACAACCTAGGTGTTAATCTACATGCCAACAAAAGAAGTTGAATAAGTTTTATGTACCTTCCAATTAAACTTCCAATAGTTAGTTTCAATTTCCATGAACTAACTTAGATGGTTATATTCACACTTGTATCCCCACAAGGTGCTAACCATTCATTTTCCAAATATAATCTTAATCACACTCTTGCCACATCATAAGATATTATCATAAAATCATTTCTCCAAATAGTGTTTACTATATCATCAATGGTTTTACCATTTCATGCAATATTCCATTTCTAGGTGAGCTTATAGCCTTTCAACCTAGAATTTTAGTAACTACAACATTGTTATTAATGGTTTAACATTCATAGCTCAAATTGAGCAATCAATAGATTTGAACCAACCTATGGTTCTTCTTGCTCGTATATTTTGCTAGCCTAGACCTAACACTAGAATCCATTAGCTAGCCTAGGCTCTAATACCAACTATAACAACCCCAATTGTTACTACTGAACCAAATATTTGTTTTCATTTATTTATCTTCCAATGAGTAAAGGACATAGTCATGATCTACAATAAAATGTATTCCAATAAAATTGTAAGTTACCAAGGCATTAAATCATCAAGAGATAGTAAGACTTGGTCAGAGTCATTCTTGAGTAGAAGTGACCAACTTCTACTATACCTCCACGGTATAAGAATTCTCAAATGGTATCTACATTACATGTACAAAAACTAGACCATAGTGTTAGGAGTTTATCCCACACATAGGGAAATCACCCTTCTCCATACTATCCATGAAGACTAGTATATAAGTGAATGCCTTGAAGATTAGATATCGCACCTCCACAGTGGATCATAAAATATTAAATACTTAGTTTCCCTCATATCCACAATGAGGTAACTAAAAAAAATATCACTCCTCTTGATAAACATACATAGGCCTTGGAATAACCACCATACCATGATTATATTCTTCTCTCATGTTTATCTCATATTAGGTTTAGTCATTTACTAACCATATATTTTCAACTCAAGATATAGCTTGTATTTGAATCATTATTGATCATTTCATCATGGTAGTTTGCATATCCACATTTATTATCCTTATTAGGTGTAAATCAGAGATAAATTAACCACACATTATTTTCATCTAATCAAAGGATAATTAACATCAATTCATCATCTAAAATAGTATCATCTCATAAGCTACATTAACATGAAGAAATAATAATAAGTTCATGTTTTTATTGCAGTAAACTAATATGTAAGTTGGTAATTAAACATACCCACATTTATCTATAAATTATCAAGACTATTTCATTTAACATTGTGTGATTATATAGAACATTACACCATAAGTAAATATAATTTTAACATCATCTCATATGATAATTCAATTACAACATACATAATTTATCTAATTAACATCATATTGAAAGGTAAATGCAAAACATCAATTGGAAACCACAAATTAAAGATACACAACATATACCCTAGGAATCCTCATGGGGAATAAACCTAACCTCCAAAATATGTTTGTCCTATCGTTTCTTAAATTTAGGTTATCATAAATACAAGTACAAAAAGGCATCCCATATATTGTTTATCCAAATCAAATATACAATTTAAAGGAATCAAATCGTTCCTTTTTTCAAATAATTATGTAAATAAGGAAATTCCACATTTTTTTTTCCAAACCATCAATACAATACATAAGAATCTCACAAATTCTTATATCCACATATTTATGAAATGATCATCGGATTCATATTAAGGATAAATCTCATCAATTATCAAAGAGGAAACCCCATAATTCCCTCAAGAATGAATTCCACATTCATTCTCCAATATTTATATAGAATCAATACTTTATACGAAGAATTCTCTAAGAAACTATACTAAGCATATGAAGAGGAAATATTATAACTTCCTCAAGAATGGATCTTGCATCCATTCTTACAACAACATTAAGAATATTAATCTAATTAAGGTAGTATCTATTCGATATAATCTATACATCTATGATAAACCAAGAGTAGAACCCTATATATTCCTTTCATAACTTTTAATTTAAGATTCCATAGTCTGGGAGGATTCAAAATCTTAAGAATAGATCATTTGTTCTATATTTACAAAGTCAAGATCATACTAATTTCACAAACCATTATTTCCTAGAAATCATAACTATAAAAGGATCATATAGTATCATTAATCGTATGATTGACATATAGTGAGGAAAGTCCATAATTTCCTCAAAGAATGAGTTCCACACTCATTATTTCCTACAAAAGTGTATTTCTAATTTTACCATTATATGTAATCCTAATTTACTCAATCCCTTAACAAGATTGATAAAAAGGTTTATAATGAATTTGTCTATTATTTTATATTGTTTTGTTACTCATTTGTAACTAGGTTTACCATCAGTTTTCTACTAACATTGGCCCCATGTTATACTCAATTTATTACTAAAATTGAATCTATAATATTCTTCCTCAAAAGCATAAATATATAGATATCCTTTAATAAAAGGGGTAGGTTTAAATTATCCTCATGATAGGTTTATGCTTTTTCTTAGTCAATTAAGGACCAAGCTCATTTAAATCTAAATAACCCTTTGACCATTCAATAGTTTAATTTATTTAATAACTATGTAAAGTATTTAATAAAAGGATCCCCCTATATATGTTCCAACTGAGGCCTAATTTATTTTTTTAATTAATCGATGATTACTTTGATTAAAAAATGGTCGCTTCCAATTTAGTCAATGGTCCATGAAAAAGTTTACTTATTTACACCTTAGCAATTGGGTGGTTAATCCTCATATGTTTAAATTTAGTTGTGGTTTCAACACAGTATACTTGAGGTGAAACTATCAGTCAAAGCGTAATTGTCAGCAAACCATTCATAGTGCAACCAACAAGGCTTCTACCCAAACATAGTCAACAACAAGGCACACACAATAGAGAGTTATTATGCCTATGGATCTAAGGCTCATATAAATTACCATGCATCCTCAATATTTTGCATGTGGGATTAATTACCAAGAAGGATCAACAATAATTGGTGTAATCCTACATATTAATACTCAACGATTAAACTAGGAACCAAAAAAATTGTGTGATCAATCATAAGACACCATGTAATGGCTAATCAACAATCATCCAAATAGTCTCAATCAATTCAAAGGACAATATTGATTATCATCAAGTGCCTCAGTGCTTGGTTGAGTTTAATAGTTCACACAACTTATTTTCAATGGGCTTGCACGCCCCCCCCACAATGCATGTAGGATAAAGCGTGTAAGCCTTGTGGCTCATAATAATTTATCCCACATTAATAATGTGGGAATTTTTCAAGCCTTTAAAGGCTTCGAAGTACATAACAACTCTTTATTACCACCCAATGGTCAGGTGGTGGTTGTGGTGAAGTGAACTATATTGGGTGGAGGTGTTTACATTAGTTGAAGGGGGTGGTTTTGGTGATTTAGTGGTTTATTTAACCAATGGTGACTCTGAAATCTATCCAGCTATAGAATATAAAAATTAAACCATTTTTATTAATCAATAACTACACACGAGTGAACCACAAAATCAATGTTCACCACATAATATAAAACATGCAAACACAAGTATTTTTATAAAATAGAATGAAGAATAATTTTATAGATCGATTAAAACATTCAATCATTAAGATATTTCAATCTTAGTACTCACAACTACATAGTCTATAGTATGATTATAATATTCACATAGAATATTTATTAAATGGTGCTTCAGTATGAAGATATCACTACTCAAATCAATATCATTCAAAGCATTGGATTGAGAATGAAACAATTCATATTTCTAAATAAACCAAGTAGGAATTTCCCCACATGGAACTCCATTAGGTTATTGAATATCCTTGCTTGCATATATTCCTTCCATCCTCCCTTATATTTTATAATGGTCTTATTCTTCCATCACCTTTACTTTAACTCCACCATCCCCTTCCTCCAATTTCAAGCCCCTATTTAATAATATTATCCCCTATCTCCAACCATAAAGGTGACTATTATTTTAATATTAAAATATACCTTTAATCAAATAAGACACTTTAGCCCATGTGGAGGGGAATTCTAGAGGGACCAAATATATGAACACAAGCTTATACTGATAGGAGGGTAAAAATTATAAGATAAAACTTTTCACTTTTCAATCCAAATGCAATATTATCCAATATTATCAATTGCAATAATGAAACAATGCACAAATCACCACACACATAAGAGACATATTTAATATGGTTCATCCAATGTGTGCTCCATCCACAAAGAAATATTACTTATAAATTTTCTCAACAAATTTATTGGAAAACAATTCCCTATTACAATGTTTGTGGACACCAATCCATATGAGATACCAATCCCATCAACTTTGGTTTGTGTACCTCTATCCACAGGAGACACTAATCCCCTATGTTATGGTTCATGGAACTCTATCCATAGGAGACACCAATACCCTCTGCTATGATTCATGGACCTCTATCCATAGGAGATACCAATCCCATTTGCTCTGATTTATGGACCAAATCTTGATCACAACTCTACACAAACTTGCTCACAACTCTGCTCCAAAACCTGCTCACAACTCTTATCCAAAACCTACTAAAATATCTACACAAACCTACTCAAAAATCTGCACAAAATTGCTCAAAACTCTGCATAAACCTGCTTATAACTTTGCATAAACCTGCTCACAACTTTTCCAAAACTTGCATACAAACAATGTTCATATCTTTTCAAAAAGTGCTTTCTTCAACTAAAGCAATTCAGACATATTCTACCCATAATTATTTTTCTTTCATGAACATATAGAAAATAATATGTACTAAAAAATTCCCAATATATTATTTACATTAAGTCTCTTCCACATGTCTCACAAAATATAATTCTTATCTAACATTGGATAACTTTACTCTTTATCTTTACCTTTTTACTTCTGATGACCATGCAATAGTTGTAAATACATAAAATAAAAGGCCTCCAAATTTTCACAAGAAACATATCAATTTATTTTAAGAAATCTCACATAAAATTTTCTTTTTACCTTTTTACAACTTCAATATTAAAATACTTCCATTTTGCCTTATTACTATATTTGTAAATAGTCACACATGGTAAAGCTTTTGAAAACAAAATATCTACTTATACCTCCCACTCTATAAATTCAACAATAATGTCAGAAAAGAAATTATCAATCTGTACCTAATTGGCTGCCCACGCCAAACTGAAACTTCCTCTTTCAAAATATTTATTGTCACTTCTTACAAAAGAAAATTCATGCATGAGACTCGAACCTGGATCTATCTTCTCCAAACCTTATCAACACAAAGCAAGCCACTCTGGATACACTATCCTTTGATTATAATACTTTACCACCTGCGATATAAAGTGTCTTCATCAATGTAAACAATAAAATATTATTATACCTGTGCTGTATTTCTTGTCTTCAATTAACAAGTGTCACCCAAATCAACGTTTTGCATAGCCTTTCCAAACTTGTTGTCCAACGTCAAAAAAATCATACCTCAAAAATGTAATCAGATCCTCAACTTGATCAATCTAAAACTTTAAACCTCTTATGCACAAATGCAATTTGTGGTGGCTCTATCTTTAGCTTCACTGATCTGATAGGTAAAATACAACTATAAATATCTTCTTTCACTTGCTTGATTTCTCACCACCATAAAAATTGTTGTTCAACTTATCACCCACTATGTTCTTCTTTTTATCGTATGTGATGCAATGTAGCATTTTATTTCAATAATTTGTGCTATCCTCACTAGCTGGTGCTTTCAAAACTCACTTTCCTTAGCCTTCTGACTATCCAATTCGCTGATGCGCTAGATAACCAGGTACTTCATATGTTGTCTTAAAAACCTTTTATATTGCTTTCGACATCCAATAAATTTTATTTGAATCTATGCTTTGTCATCTCAATTCTTCTCTTCTTAGACACAACAAGTTGCTTTCATAAACGACAACAAGGAGATCTCATAAAGACATCAAAGGCTTTTATGAACAATGACAAAAATACACAAGGAATGGTAGCAAAATCACTCTCTCATAAAGGCAATGAAGGATTTATCATAAAAAACCATTTGTAGTATGAACTTCAATATGATATTTATACTCTTTCATGTGGTGCCCTAAGAGGTTGACCCATATTTATTTGTTTCAAAAACTTTATAATACCTCCATGAACATTAGCACCAATTTCATTTTCAAAAAACTTTGGGTTATAATATTTAAATTAAATATTATAACATTCTTTTAAAACTTTAAATATTTAAATATTATGTCCCAACCTTTGTCCTTATTTAAAAACCTCTACCCTTATTTTTAAATATTTTTATCCCAAGCCTTTAAACCTTCTCTTTATAATATTTAAATATTATAATCCTTTACTTTGAGATATACCTTACCTTGAATAATTTTCCATTGTTTGTTTTGTCCAACCTTGTAAACTTATCATACTTGAAGAATATTTCTACCTTGAATACCATGCACCCTTTGACATCAATTACAACTCAACATTTCCAACAATCTTTTCCTTTATCATTTATGAAAACCCTCCAAAAAAAATTCTTCTATTGCAACTGGATTCCAAATCTGCTCCCCCTGACAAGTTGCTTCCCCTCACCGAATTCTCTCCTTTTGACATCAATGGCAAAGGCCTCCTTGTGGATAAAAAATAAGATAATTAGTACAACCCCCTCACCACCTCATTTTATTGAGGTGATCAATTTTGATATGGGAGTGAAATTACTCCCAACTTTACTTTGAGATACTAAAAATTTTCCTTTGGAAGTGACTTGGTAAAGATGTCAACAATATGTTTTTTTGTAGTGATGTATTCCAATTTGACTTGTTGATCAGTCTCTTGCTCTTTAAAAAAATGATATTTTATTGAAATGTTTTAGTTCTTGATTGCATCACTAGATTATTTTAAATATTAATGGAACATGTATTATCACATAATATGGGGATAGGATGATCATGTTCTATTTTGAAATCACTTAAAGTTTGATTCATCTATAAAACTTATGTACAACAAGAAACTACTACAACGTACTCTACATATGCAATGAATAAGGAAACTAATGCTTATTTATTTATTAGATGAGAGACTAAACTATCTCCAAGAAAGAATTCTCCTCCACTTGTGCTTTTTATGTCATCAACACTACCCGCACAATCCACATATGTATATGCAGTGAGTGTGAAATTATTACATTTAGGGTACCACAGTCCAAAACTCATAGTTCCTTTCAAATACATAAATATTATCTTTACTGCATGTACATGTGTTACTTTTGGTGTAGCTTGAAATCTTACCACCAATCTAACTTCCTACATTATATTTGGTCTAGTAGTTGTGACATATATTAAACTTCCAATCATACATCTATACATTTTTTTATTTTCTTCAGGAGATTCATTATCTTTACTTAACTTACATTTTGTAACCATGGGGGTACTCATAGGATTGGAATCCTCCATTCTAAAAATTTCAACATTTCTTTGACATACTTGTTCTGAGAGAGAAATATACCTTTATCTGATTGTGAAATTTGCAACCCAAGAATGAAAGATAACTCACCAAATATAGACATATCAAATTCATTTTACAAAATTTTGACACGTCTTGTCATTACTGCCTCTAAAAATGATATCATCCACATAGACCACTACAATCAACAAGTTATTTCCTTCATTTTTTATGTATAGATTGCTATCATCTATACCTTTTCTAAAATCTTGTTCTTGGAGATATTTATCCAATCTTGAGTACCAAGCCCTAGGCTCTTGCTTTTGTCCATAGAGAGATTTCTTTAATTTGCATACATAGTTTGGATTTTTTGTAAGGTTGGAACCATTTGGTTGCTCTATGTAGACCTCTTCCTCTAAGTAACCATTGAGAAAACATGGTTTTACATCCATTTGATACACCTTGAAATTTTTGAAGCTTGAGAAATCCATGAACATTATTATGGCTTCAATACATGCAACGAGAGAAAATGTTTATTCAAAGTCAATCCCCTCAACTTGTGCATAGCCTTTGCACACAAGTCTTGCTTTTTTTCTGACAACCTTACCATATTCATTCAACTTATTTCTGTAGACCCATTTGGTAACAATTACATTCTTATCTTTTGGACATGGTACAAGCTCCCAAGTCTCGTTATTTTCTATTTGGTCTAACTATTCTTCCATTACTTTAATCTAGTATTTGTATTCACTTGTTTCATTGAAATCCTTGGGCTCAAATTTATATAGCAAAGAAAAATTTGCATGTTCACCTGTTCCTATTATTTTCCTCCTTGTTTGTCTCTCATCTGGATTCCCAATAATAAGTTATCTTAGATTATTCTTTTCCACATACCTATATGGTGTCTTAGGTAGTAGCCTTTGTGTCTCATCTTCTTCAGTTTCTTCACCTTCTTATTATTTGTAACTTTCTCCTTCTTGATATACAATCTCTTGAGATGGTTCTATTAGATCTATTTATTCATTAACTCTTACATTTGTACTTTCCACAACTTTGTGTGATCTTTTATTGTAGCATCTATAGGATTTGATATTAATGAAATAACCAAGGAAGATACCCTCATCACACCTAGAATCAAACTTGCCTAGATTTTTCTCTTCTCATCTAATGTAGCATTTACTTCCAAAAAAATTGAAGTACTTCACAGTAGCTGGTATTCCCTTCCAAATATCATATGGGGTTTTGTGGTGATTTAATCTTATTTGAGCTCTATTGATAAAGTAAATAGTTGTATGAATTACTTATTTTCAAATGCATAAGAAATCTTAGACTCATTTAACATAGCCCTGGCCATACCCTGAACAGTTCTATTTTTCCTTTCAACTACTCTATTTTGTTGTGGAGTTCTTGTTGTTGAGTATTATCTCTTGATTCCATGTTGTTCAAAAAATTCTACAAATTCACATGAGGTGAATTCTCCTCCTCTATATGATCTTAGAAACTTGATCATTTTGTCTATTTTATTTTCTACTAGTGCTTTAAATGCCTTGAACTTTTTAAATACTTTTTATTTTTCCTTTAAAATGTTACCCAAGTCATTCTAGAGAATTCATAAATAAATAACATGAAGTAACTCTCACCTTGTAAACTATTTTTCATTGTAGGCCCACATAGATCATTTGAACTAGATCCAAAGTCTTGGATGAAGAAAAATTCTTTGATTTAAAACTTGTTCTTGTTTTCTTACCATGCTGGAATTGTGCACAGACCGTGTTTGGGGGTTTTGCTATCTTGGGAAAATTTTTGACTGTCTATTTGTTGCTTATTTTTACTATGTTGTCAAAGTTTAGGTGACCCATTCTTCTATGCCATAACCAAATTTCATCCTCTTGTGATAGAAAATATTTTTCTCCTTTAATTTTGCACAACATATAGATATTGTTTGCATTTCTACCAACATCTACAATAATATTTCCTATTTTAGATTTATTGATCTCACATCCATTTTGGTTAAATATGACTCTGTGTCCTTGGTCACATAGTTGACTTACACTTAGTAGATTGTGCTTAAATACTTCAACATATAACACATTTTATGTCCTTGATATTCCATTATCCAAAGTCAAAGTCCCTTTTCCAACAATTTTGGTAGAAGTATTATCACCAAATTTAATCGTTCCTCCATTTATTTGCTTGAGAGAAAAAACTTACTTTTGTCACCTGTCATATGGATTGAACAACCACTATCAATATACCACTGATTTCATTCATTTTGCACATGGAGAGTTGTTTGTACCAACATTGAATTTTACTTTTCTTGTTCCTTTTTATTTTTCCAAACTTTTGAGGACATCTCCTTCTGAACTATTTGACCTTCCTCTTTCTTGCTTGATTTAGGAGGTTTAGGAAGTACTATTTTACACCATATAGATTTGTACCCAAAATTATTACATTTGTAATACATGACATTGTTATTCATGAGATGTGCAAAATAATTGTAATTTCTATTGATGATGCCAACATTATTTTTCACATAGATCCTACAACGTACAAATTTATAACCATGGAAGAAATATTTAAACTTGTTTGACTTCCTTGGATGATATGGTCACATGGTTATTTCATTTATGTTATTGTGATTGACTTCTATCCATGATGATTCTCTATTTTCTTCCTCATTCAATACATAAACATAGGTCATGAGATATTTTTTGTTGGCAATTTTGGGTACATTGGGTACATTGCCTTTGCTCAAGTGTTGATGTTGTCATTGATGTCAAGAAGCGGAAGGGTTTTTGTGAAAACCAAGGTAGACAAAATAAAATTTTTTATTTAAAACCATGGACAACATATTTGAAATGGGTTTTTCTTAAAACCCAAGTTGGCTTTTCGTTTCCTTGAAAAATGTGCCCCGGTGATGAAGATATTTAATTTTAAATATTTAGTTTAAATTTTATTTATTTAAAATTTAAATTAAAAGTGCCGACGTGTTAATCAATGCATCATAGTGCATATAAAATGTGGCAATGGATTTCATTAAATGAGTGCAAAGGATTCGATATCAATTTCTATGCATTTCATTTTCGACATCATCTGCGCCAGCAAAGGAGGGAGACAGGCGATTGCGTGGTCAAAAGTGTGATGCACTTTGAAGGTGAAAATCGATAGGCGTAGCATCATACCAAAGTACACTTGAAAAGGAAATATCAGTCAATGATAAAAGGTTTTTATTTGTTCGCATGACATGCCAAAATGATAGCCACCGATTGGAGATCATGTTTTTGAGATCGTGGTCTATACCCTGCGACGCGAAAATGGAGTGCACAAAAATCTAAGAATTGCACGGCATAATTTTTGAAACAAGACCAAGGAAGATTTTCGAGGACCACCGTGTCAAGACACTGAAGAAAAATAGACATGCGGATGAAAATTGACGAAGAAATTCTAAGGGCTACATGATTATCGAGATGCACACATTTGAGACTATGTCAGCATGAAAGAGGAAACAGAGATTGGTGTGACTCGCGATAGAAAATACATAAAATCCAAGACTGTGTGTTCATGACAGATCTGGGCATGACTACCGAAGATCTGGTTTCAGCACCAGGGTGAAAACAGTTTCCTTTTGTACTTGGAGAACATGTATGAGACAAAGTTACTATCACCTGAGTTTGTTTCATCCGATGGGACAACGTAGTTGGTATTCAGTGAAGTGCTTGACGTAGGGAGATGTATGGTTCAAATCACCAAGGCGCAGTAAAAAGGTAACAATGATTTTTGTTGAAGAATAAGGTTTTAGTTTTAGAAGTTAGAAGGTGTAGTATTCCAAAGTTATAGGAGTCATAAGGGTCTAGTTTTGTTGTTGGGTAAAAAATTAAAGGAGTTATAAGGTAGAGTGTCTAATATTAAAATGTTGAATGAGGTTGAATGAAGAAGACATAGAACCTTGATTATATTTTAACCAAGGAATATTCTTGAGGAAATATTAAAGAAATATGTTGTCTACTAACCTTCTTGAGTTTGGCAAAAAGGTGGTTATGGTTATGACAAATTTGTGAGATCTTCTTCATCTTCAATAAGGTATGGGCACATTCTTCTTATGAGTATGATTGGTGTATGTTTTCCTGAAATAATATTGGAGTGAAAAGGTATACAACAAGGTTTCCTTTGGTTGGGTGTAAATCCTATTTTCTAGTTTGTTGAAGACTACTTATGCATTGTTATCATTGATGAGAATTTTGGTGAATGCATAATTCTGGTTTGAGGTAGTGGAAGCATTGTGCACTAGGGTTTATGTTTGTGAGTCTTGCTACTTGCTTTGAGTTGGTGAAACCCTTGGTTGGATATTTTGAGGTTGATGGTTGAGTTGCTTCCATAGAGGTTGTTTGATCAAGTTATTGCTTTTACTTGATACATGATATTGGGCTTACTCCATTGAGTTGATTTGAACAAGTTATTCTTTGCATTTGGTGATATTGTGTTGGTGGCTGTTTTGTTCAAATATCTTTTGAGGGAAAAGGATTTCTACTTGTTTCCTTTTCGTGTGATGATTGATTGAATACTTCAAGGTTAGTGTTGAGTTGAATGTTGTTGGTTAAACCTTGTCTTTGAGCATTGTTGTTGAAGCCCTAATTGGTTGAAGATATTGGTTGTTGGAAAGAACATGAGTATCATTGTTAAATGAGATATTGGATGGTTGGCAATTGTTGGGTTGTGTTTCATGTTCTATAGAAAAGCATATTACATCTATCTTATTTCTATGAGATTTGAGATTGAGATTGAGGGGAGTTAAGTATAGAACATATTGAGTCTCTAACAATTCTCTTTATGCTTCTATGAGGTTGATGAATCACATTGGGTCTCTAACCATTCTCTTTGTGGGTTCATGCCAAGCAAGTTTTTCTTGATGAACTTGTGAGCAGGTTTTGGACAGGTTTCATTGGGGACTTGTGAGCAGGTTTTGGACAGGTTCCTTTGGGAACTTGTGAGCAGATTTGGATAGGTCCTAGCAGAGGACTTGTGAAGCTGATTTTGATAGTTCTATCGTGAGAACTTGAGGACAGAGGTGCATTGGTTCTATGAGAAGAACCCGAGGACATTTGTGCTAGAACGAAGGACTGTGTTTGGTGCAAATTCGAGGACCAGCTTTGTGGTGATAGAGTTGAGGACAGAGGTCTCTATCCAAAGCAGGGAAGACAGGTGTCTTCCTGTGGATAGAGTTCCATTTGCTAAGGGCAGCGGAGGAAGAGGTCTTCTAGAGGATCACCAGCCAGAGCAGAGGTAGGGGAAGGTATCTCCTTTGAGCAGAGGCTCATAAATTTAGATTGGGGGAAGGTATCTCCTTTGATCCGAGGCTCATAAACATTGTAATTGGGAAGTTTTCCCAAAGAACTTTGAGATAACTTTTAGAGAAAAGTTTTGTGGATGAACCACGTTGAAATTGTTTTTTCACTTTGTGGATGATCTTGTGCATTGTTTTGATATTTCTTTGGATATATTACTTTATTTTTTTGAAGTATAAAGGAAAAGTAAAAAGAGGTCTTATACTGTTCACCCCCCCTCTCAGTATAATCTTGTGTTCTTCAATTGGTATCAGAGCAGGTTCCTTCGAAAAGTTTGACAGCTTGAAGGAAAAGCTAGTAAAGAACACAATGGATTATTCCAAAGGTAATAAGCTTCAAGATAGTGATGAGTCTTCTAGTGATGAAGAGGTATATTACAGCAAGAAAGGCAAATTCTCTAGAAAGCACAAAAATATGAAAAACGTAAGATGTTTTTACTGTGGAAAATTTGGCCATTATGCTACTGATTGTACTGTTGCCAAGGATGAAAGTGATGAAGATAAACAAGACTGTAAGAGCAAAGATTCTGAAAGGCATAGGCATCAAAGGAAGATTAAATATGAGCAAAGCAATCAAGGAAAGAGGTACTCTCACAAACACAAGAAAATTTTCTACCTAGACAAAGCAAGTAAGTGTTCTAGTAGTGATAGTGAAAGTTCTTCAAGTGATAATGAAAATGAGATGTTGTTCATATCAGAAAAAGAGGAAGAACCGAAACATAGATTCATTATCATGAAATGTCTTAGATGTGGAAATTTTGGTCACCTTGAGGATGATTGCACAAATAATGATTTGGTTGCTAGTATGTATGAGGATGCTTTAGAAAATGATAAGGAAGATGCATGTATGGTTTTTGAAAAGGGTAGCACCTCTAGTGATAAGAAAATTGAAAAGGGCCTTGATAATTCAAAATGCAATCAAATAGAGGATATTGAAAGTGATCTTACTAATGCTCTTAGTGGTTTGAAAAAGGAAAGAAAGAAGAATGCTAGACTCAAGGATAAGTTAGATAAATGTTGTATGGAGAGAGATGAACTTATAGAAAGTCTTGACGTCTCTATGGCTAAGGCACAAGAACTCAAGAATGAGTTAGAATCTAAGGTGCTTGAGTATAGTGAATTAGAACAGAAAATGGTTTCATTGAAAGAGGAAAATAAAGAGTACAAGGATAAGTTGTACAGGTTTCAAGAAAGCTCCAAAAAGGTTAAATCTCTTATCAAAGGTCAAAGAAATACAACTAATAAAATAGGTCTTGGTTTTGTTAAGCCACACAAGAAACAAGTTGGAGAGTCTAGTAAGAGACTCCAAAAGGAAGAGAGTTCTAATGAGGAAAGTATTTTAGATCATGAGTCCTTGAATGATAGATGCAAAGAAACAGAAAATAGAATTCAGAATGAGAAGAAGAAGTTTTCAGGACCTAAGAAGTCAAATAAAGGAAAGTTTCAAGGCAAATGTTTTGCTTGTCACAAGTTTGGTCACATGGCTTCACATTGCATGGCTCAAGTGAAGAAGGTAAATGACAGTTTCAGAGGTGGTAATTTCTTTCAAGTATATTGCTACTCTTGTCAATAGTTTGGGCACAAGGTAGTTCATTGCAAGGCAAATAATACGAACAGGTTTGGTCATAACAGGTTTGGTCAGAACAGGTTTTGTCAGAACAGGCTTGGTCAGAACTGGTGGATTCAAAGAATAGGTATGCCTAAAAGAAATAACTTTGTTACTTGTTATAAGTGCAACAATAAAGGTCACATAGCTAGACAGTGTAGAGCTAAAATTCCAGGATACAAGAACAGGAACAGTGGCATGATCAGGTCCAAGGATCAAGGCATGGACAAGAACAGGGATGAGAACAAGATCAAGAACAAAAATAGGAACAGGAATATGGACAAAGAGTTCAAGAGAAGGTTTGACAAGAAATTTATAGACGTTGATGATGATCAGTGCCTAATGGGAGTTTTACTCCCACCCCAGAATTAATCACCTCAACAGGAGGTGGGGGAGGGACTAAGCTAAGAGGCTCATTCTTAGTCCCGAGCCCCAAAGGTGACCCTTTACCATTGATGACAAAGGGGGAGAGATATGAGTAAGGGGGAGAGCTTCAAGTGAAGAGGAAAGCTTCAAGTCAGGGGGAGAAAAACTTCAAAGGTAGATTCTCAGTTGTGGGTTTCAGTTTTGGCTCTTAAGAAGTGTTTTTCAATAAAGGTTTGCCATCAATGACAAAGGGGGAGATTGTTGGCAATTTTGGGTACATTGCCTTTGCTCAAGTGTTGATGTTGTCATTGATGTCAAGAAGCGGAAGGGTTTTTGTGAAAACCAAGGCAGACAAAATAAAAGGTTTTATTTAAAACCATGGACAACAGATTTGAAATGGGTTTTTCTTAAAACCCAAGTTGGCTTTTCATTTTGTTGAAAAAGGTGCCCCGGTGATGAAGATATTTAATTTTAAATATTTAGTTTAAATTTTATTTATTTAAAATTTAAATTAAAATTTTAAATTAAATTAAAAGTGTCGACGTGTTAATCAATGCATCATAGTGCATATAAAATGTGGCAATGGATTTCATTAAAGGAGTGCGAAGGATTCGATATCAATTTCTATGCATTTCATTTTCGACATCGTCTGCGCCAGCGAAGGAGGGAGACAGGCGATTGCGTGGTCAAAAGTGTGATGCACTTTGAAGGTGAAAATCGATAGACGTAGCATCATACCAAAGTGCACTCGAAAAGGAAATATCGGTCAATGATAAAAGGTTTTTATTTGTTCGCATGACATGCCAAAATGATAGCCACCGATTGGAGATCGTGTTTTTGAGATCGTGGTCTATACCCTGCGACGCGAAAATGGAGTGCACAAAAATCTAAGAATTGCACGGCATAATTTTCAAAACAAGACCAAGGAAGATTTTTGAGGACCACCGTGTCAAGACACTGAAGAAAAATAGACATGCGGATGAAAATTGACGAAGAAATTCTAAGGGATACATGATTATCGAGATGCACACATTTGAGACTATGGCAGCATGAAATAGGAAACAGAGATTGGTGTGACTCACGATAGAAAATACTTAAAATCCAAGACTGTATGTTCATGGCAGATCTGTGCATGGCTACCGAAGATCTGGTTTCGGCACCAGGGTGAAAACAATTTCCTTTTGTACTTGGAGAACGTGTATGAGACAAAGTGACTATCACCTGAGTTTGTTTCATCCGATGACAGCGCAGTTGGTATTCAGTGAAGTGCTTGACGTAGGGAGATGTATGGTTCAAATCACCAAGGCGCAGTAAAAAGGTAACAATGATTTTTGTTGGAGAATAAGGTTTTAGTTTTAAAAGTTAGAAGGTGCAGTATTCCAAAGTTATAGGAATCATAAGGGTCTAGTTTTGTTGTTGGGTAAAAAATTAAAGGAGTTATAAGGTAGAGTGTCTAATATTAAAATGTTGAATGAGGTTGAATGAAGAAGACATAGAACCTTGATTATATTTGAACCAAGGAATATTCTTGAGGAAATATTAAAGAAATATGTTTTCTACTAACCTTCTTGAGTTTGGCAAAAAGGTGGTTATGGTTATGACAAATTTGTGAGGTCTTCTTCATCTTCAATAAGGTATGGGCACATTCTTCTTATGAGTATGATTGGTGTATGTTTTCCTGAAATAAGATTGGAGTGAAAAGGTATACAACAAGGTTTCCTTTGGTTGGGTGTAAATCCTATTTTCTGGTTTGTTGAAGACTACTTATGCATTGTTATCATTGATGAGAGTTTTGGTGAATGCATAATTCTGGTTTGATGTAGTGGAAGCATTGTGCACTAGGGTTTATGTTTGTGAGTCTTGCTACTTGCTTTGAGTTGGTGAAACCCTTGGTTGGCTGTTTTGAGGTTGATGGTTGAGTTGCTTCCATAGAGGTTGTTTGATCAAGTTATTGCTTTTACTTGATACATGATATTGGGCTTACTCCATTGATTTGAATTGAACAAGTTATTCTTTGCATTTGGTGATATTGTGTTGGTGGCTGTTTTGTTCAAATATCTTTGGAGGGAAAAGGATTTCTACTTTTTTCATTTTTGTGTGATGATTGATTGAATGCTTCAAGGTTAGTGTTGATTTGAATGATGTTGGTTAAACCTTGTCTTTGAGCATTGTTGTTGAATCCCTAATTGGTTGAAGATATTGGTTGTTGGAAAGAACATGAGTATCATTGTTAAATGAGATATTGGATGGTTGGCAATTGTTGGGTTGTGTTTCATGTTCTTGAGAAAAGCATATTACATCTATCTTATTTCTATGAGATTTGAGATTGAGATTGGGAGTTAAGTATAGAGCATATTGAGTCTCTAACAATTCTCTTTACGCTTCTATGAGGTTGATGAATCACATTGGGTCTCTAACCATTCTCTTTGTGGGTTCATGCCAAGCAAGTTTTTCTTGATGAACTTGTGAGCAGTGTTTTGGACAGGTTTCGTTGGGGACTTGTGAGCAGGTTTTGGACAGGTTCCTTTGGGAACTTGTGAGCAGATTTGGACAGGTCCTACCAGAGGACTTGTGAAGCTGAGTTTGATAGTTCTATCAGAGAACTTGAGGAAAAATGTGCATTGGTTCTATGAGAAGAACCTGAGGACATTTGTGCTAGACCGAAGGATTGTGTTTGGTGCAAATTTGAGGACCAACTTTGTGGTGATAGAGTTGAGGACAGAGGTCTCCAGCTAGAGCATGGAAGACGGGTGTCTTCTGTGGATAGAGTTCCATTTGCTAAGGGCAGCAGAGGCAGAGGTCTTCTAGAGGATCACCAACCTGAGCAGAGGTAGGGGAAGGTATCTCCTTTGAGCAGAGGCTCATAAATTCAGATTGGGGGAAGGTATCTCCTTTGAGCCGAGGCTCATAAACATTGTAATTAGGAAGGTTTCCCAAAGAACTTTGAGATAACTTTTAGAGAAAAGTTTTGTGGATGAACCACGTTGAAATTGTTGTGTCACTTTGTGGATGATCTTGTGCATTGTTTTGATATTGCTTTGGATATATTGCTTTATTGTTTTGAAGTATAAAGGAAAAGTAAAAAGAGGTCTTATACTGTTCACCTCCCCCTCTCAGTATAAGCTTGTGTTCTTCATTTTTTACTTACTTTATTTGATGTCTTTGTTCCTTTTGAGCTTGAATCTTCTTTATGTTTCTCTAACCTTATATTTTACTACAATTTATCCTTATACTTTTCTACTTTCTTTCTTAGAGAGACAACTTCATGTTCCAATTTTTCTCATTCTAATTCTTTTACCCTTAATTTCTCAACCATAACTTCTGTAGTTATTTTTATCTCTTCAACCTTCACTTTTAAGTCTATGAGATATTATAGAAGCTTTTTCTTTGTGTCTTCATACTTTTGAAATTGAGCCTTCAATCCCAAATTCTTCTTTCTATCCCTTTTAAATTCTCCAAGAGTAGTAATAAGTTCCTCCTCTATATTAACCATGGTTTCTTATTCATTTTCAGGATCTCTCTTGTTGATTTCAACCATAAGAGCATCTTTTGTCACTTCAATGGCCATGTGTGTTATTGTAAGATCTTCCTTCAAGTTGTTAGGCTTTCACAAAGGAACCCGCTCTGATACCAATTGAATAACACAATATTATACTAAGAGGAAGGGGTAAATAGTATAATATAAAACATTTCACTTTTCAATCCAAATGCAATTTTATCCAATATTATAAATTGCAATAATGAAACAATGCACAAATAACCACACACATAAGAGACACATATTTAATTTGGTTCATCCAATGTGGGCTACATCCACGGAGAAATATTTCTTATAAATTTTCTCAAAAAATTTCTTGGGAACCAATTCCCTATTACAATGTTTGTGGATCTCAATCCACAGGAGATACCAATCCCATTGGCTCTATTTTGTGGACCTCTATCCATAGGAGACACTAATCCCATATGTTATGGTTCATTGACCCTTATACATAGGAGACACTAATACCCTCTTCTATGGTTCATGGATCTCTATACACAGGAGACACCAATCACCTCTACTTTGGTTTATGGACCAAAGCATGCTCACAACTTGGATCAAACCTACTCATAAATTTGCTCCAAAACCTGCTTACAACTTTACTGCAAAACCTGCTCATAAATCTACACAAACCTACTCAAAAATTTGCACAAACCTGCCCACAACTCTGCATAAACTTGCTCACAACTCTGCACAAACCTACTCACAAATCTGCACAAACCTACTCATAACTCTATATAAACCTGCTCACAACTTTCCCAAAACTTACATACAAACAATGCTCATATAATTTTCAAAAAGTGCTTTCTTCAACTAAAGCAATTCAGACATATTCTACCAATAATTATTTTTCTTTAATGAACATATAGAAAATGATATATACTAAAAGATTCCCAATATGTTCTTTACATTATGTCTCTTCCACATGTCTCACAAAATATATTTCTTGTCTAGCATTGGATAACTTTACTCTCTATATTTACCTTTTTATTTCCAATGACCATGCAATAGATGTAAATACATAAAATAAAAGGCCTCTAAATTTTCACAACAATATTATCAATTTCTTTTAACAACTCTTACATAAAATTTTCTTTTTTCCTTTTTACAACTTCAATCTTAAAATACTTCCATTTTGCCTTATTACTATCTTTGTAAATAGTCACACATGGTAAAGCTTTTGAAAACAAAATATCTACTTATGCCTCCCACTCTATAAAGTCAACAATAATGTCACAAAATAAATTATCTCTTTGTACCTTATTATCTACCAACATCAAAGTGAAACTTCCTCTTTCAAAATATTTATTGCCACTTCTTACAAAAGTAAATTCATGCATGAGACTCGAACCTAGGTCTCTCTACTCCAAACCTTATCAACGCAAAGCAAGCCACTCTGGATACACTATCCATTGAGTAGAATACTTTACCACCTGTGATATAAAGTGCCTTCATCAATGTAAACAATCAAACATTATTATACCTGCACTATCCTTCTTGTCTTCAATTAACAAGTGTCACCCAGATCAACATTTTGCATAGCCTTTCCAAACTTGTTGTCCAACATCAAATAGAACCATGCCTCAAAAATATAATCAGCTCCTCAACTCGATCAATCTAAAATTTAAACCTCTTATGCACAAATGCAGTTCATGGTGGCTCTATCTTAAGCTTCACTGATCTGGCAGGTAAAGAGCAATTGTAAATATCTTCTTTATATTTCTTGATTTCTCACCACTATAACAATTATTGTTTAGCTTATCACCCACTGTGTTCTTCTTATTTTTACTGCATGCAATGCAACGTAACATTTTATTTCAATCATTTGCGCTATCCTCACTAGCTTATGCTTTCAAAACTCACTTTCCTCAACCTTTTGACTATCCAATTCTCTAATGCACTAGATAACAAGGTACTTCATATGTTTTCATTAAAACATTTTATATTTCTTCTGATGTCTAATAAATTTTACTTCAATATAAGCTTTTTCATATCAATTCTTCTCTCCTTACACATAGCAAGTGTCTTTCACAAATGACAACAAGGATCTCTCATAAAGATAATGAAAGCTTTGACAAACGATGATGAAAAGACACAATGAATGGTAGAAAACTCACTCTATCAAAGGGAAAATGGACAACAGTGAAGGATTTCTCATAAAAAAAAACATTTATAGCATGAACTTCAATATGATATTTATACTCTTTCATGTGGTGCCTAAGAATTTGGTCCATATTTATTTGTTTCGAAAACTTTATAATACCTCCATGAACGTTGGCACCAATTTCCTTTTCAAGAAACTTTGGGTTATAATATTTAAATTAAATATTATAACATTCTTTTAAAACTTTAAATATTTAAATCTTATGTCCCAACCTTTGTCCTTATTTAAAAACCTCTGCCCTTCTTTTTAAATCTTTTTATCCCAAGCCTTTAAACCTTCTCTTTATAATATTTAAATATTATAATCCTTTACTTTGAGATATACCTTACCTTGAATAATTATCCATTGTTTGCTTTGTCCAACCTTGTAAACTTCTCATCCTTGAAGAATATTTATGCCTTGAATACCATGCATCCTTTGACATCAATGACAACTCAATATTTCCAATAGTAGAGATAAAATGAATGACCTTTTCTTGTTTTGTGTTCCCTCTATCTTAAAACCTTACAAACTCAACATTGTTAGAGATTAGAAAGGGGAATATTCCTTAATTCCCATCAATGAGAATAGAACAAGGGTAAGGGATGGATAATCCTAAATAATAAAATAATCCCTATATTATTTAATATCACTAGAGTTATTTTGGTCCAATTAAAATTGGATAACTTTTGTGAAGTCCAAATCTCCTAATTGCTTCTACAATTAGACTAATTAAACTAAATTGAATTACCTTCTTCAAAATATAATTAATCCTTTCACAAAACCTCATAAAATCCTCTTAATTGGAATTTTATAGAGATTTCTATGGTCAATGACCCTCTAGTCAGGTATTAATTGATCCCTCAAATCAATTAATACCTTTTGAAATATATCCAATGGGGATAGGTTGTGATAGCTCCTATGGAAACCATAGATCATGTTAATACCGCTTCCAAAAGATTTGCTATAGAATATTGTTGTTGCCCTTTCACAACACATCCCAATATAGACTATGCGTCCCGTTTGAAATTTTTGGTTTATTGTTCAAATATTATTTTTGGAAAAAAAAAAATTGCTTGCCTCATTTTTGGGATTTGCTTACATCACAATGTTGAATTTGCTAGCCTTGATAATTTTGAAATTGATTGCATTGAAATTTTAAAATTTTTGCTTTTCAATGGAATTATTTCATATTGAATATTTTAGAATTTGATTTCCTAAGGTTTATCCTAAAGTTAAAAAAGAATTAAATTCAATTTTAGGGTTCTTTAATTTTCATCATCTTGCCCTATTTTTGCTACAAATTGAAATGGACATAAATTTTGATTGGGAAATCATTTTGAGTTGATTTGAATCCTGATGGGAATATTTTAAAAATATCATTACAATGATATCAAATTTGTAAAATTTTAGAAAATAATTATTTCCATAAATAATAGTTTCTCATCATAGTTTGTGAACTTCTAAAGGTAATATCTCATGATCCACAGATAATTTTTTGAGTTTTCTCATAATATTTGGATACCCATTTGGCCCATTTGGACACATGAAACATTTCATAAAATTATGGGTAATTTTCAAGCTATGAAAATTAAGAGATGAAATCCAGAATTTCTAGAATCTCCAATGTTCAATGGAAATGAAGGAAATTTTCTTAAAATCGTTGAAATCCTTGAATCCATGAAAAAACTCAAATCCACGAGAAAATGGGAAATGAGAAAAATTCTTAAGTTTTCCTTACTCCTTTGTAAATGAAGTGAAAATGAATTCGACTGCATAAATAAGATTTTCTTATTCCTTTGTAAGTTGAGCATAAATCAAATTTCACACAAAAATAAGATTTCTAGAGAAAATAAGTTTTTGCAAGAAAATGGGATTTTGCAAGAATATAGAGTTTCACAAGAAAATGAGATTTTGGGAGAAAACTATGTTTCACTATAAAATACATGCAAATGAGATTTCTTGGTTCCTTCGTAACTTGGAAACAAATAAAATTTCTTGGACCCTTTATAAGTTGCGCACAAAGAATATTTGTTGATTCCTTTGTAATGTGAGCACAAACGATATTTCATGCAAAAATAAGATTTCGAGAGAATGTAGTTTCATTGGAAAATGAGATTTTAGGAGAAAATAAGATTTCACTATAAAATGAGTGCAAATGAGATTTCGTGGTTCATTTGTAATTTGAGTGCAAATGAGATTTCTTGGACCCTTTGTAAGTTGAGGACAAAAGATATTTCTTGATTCCTTTGTAAAGATATTTCACATGAAAATGTGATTTTGAGGTAAAATGAAGTTTCACTAGAAAATGAGATTTCTTGAAAAAATGAAGTTTTGCGACAAAATGGGATTTCCCAAGAAAATGGAGTTTCACGAGAAAAATATATTTCACGAGAAAACAAGATTTCGCTAAAAATTGAGGGGAAATGAGATTTTTTGTTTCCTTTGTAAGTTGAGTGCAAACAAGATTTTCATTGTATGTAAGCAAATTCGAAGTTTTCTTTGTAAATCAAGCTATCCAGATAGTTGAATATTGAGTTTACAATTTTAACCTAAAAAATTTAAAAGCTCAAATCTTAGAAACATATAAATAATAAAAAATAATCAAAAATAAAAAATTCAAAATATTAGGAAAATATAAAACATTAAAAATAAAAAAAAATCAAAAGGTTTAAAACCTTAGAAAAATTAAAAATAATTAAAATAATAGTAATATTAATATTCTAATCTTTGCATTTTTGAATTTTTTGCAAAAAAATAGCTGGTGGTCATAAAAATGGCAAAAGTAATGGTGGACATATTGGAGGACGTGAATTTTCAATGCAAACTAGGCAAATACAGTTGTGTGAGATGGAAGATTAGGAAAATTGATGATCAACCCAACTTTTGTAGAGTGACGAAGAATTAATAAGGCATGGTTGTTTCATAATTCTTTCTTGAGAATAATCCAAGTTAAAATTTAATGAAATGTTGCCATTACAAGGCTCACTACTGATGAAGATACCACGAGGTATACCAAAGTAGTGCACATTTGTGGAAGCCTAAATACAACATGGTAGGAAATTAAAATAAAAATTCCATCTAAGAATTAGATGGTAATTAATTGCAAAATATAATGGTAGGTGAAGGCAAAAATTTGTATAAATAGTGGCTCACTAGCTGGTTACAAGGATCAAAAACCATCTGTTAGCTGGCTCCATCTTAGTTTTTTTTTATTTCTCTTTGTAGTTGGATGGTTTTTTTGGACCAATTTGCCATTGTTTCGAGATATCCTCTTTGTAATCCATCAAAGTGGATAAACCTAAAACAATGTACTCAAAAATTATGTTTTACTATAAGGGTTTGAGATTTTTTGTGTCCAATCTACGCATGTTTATGGTGGTTGCAATCAATCATTTCATAGTCTATTACCCCTCTAAAGATTGCACCATATTTAACCAAAGGTTGTGCAAATACTAGTCGAGTCAATATTGGCTTAAATTTGGGTTTTTTGCTTTACCAGATTAGATCTGGAGTTTCATGGTAGTATCAACTTGTTTTCTTTTATTTTATCTCACCCTTCAACCTTTGACTTTTATTGAAAACTCTTTTAGATTAGTAGTATATTATGATTCAATAGAAGCATTAAAGTTATTTTCAGTAGCATATTCTAAGATTTGATAGCTTCAATTTAGTCATTACCTTCACATATGTGATATATATTTAAACGCAATGAATAATATAGATTGGGCAATCACGATGTGCACAGTTAAAATTTTATTTGTCTTTGCCTATTTTAATTCTACTTAATTTGTGTAGTAGGATTATTTTCTCAAGTCAAGCATATATTTTTCAAGCATTGTACCAAGAAATTTATATCTTTCAGATAAAACTAGCAAAGGCCTCTTAAAAGGAACAGTTATCAACAACCTTTGAGTCTATCTACAGTGGACAAGACTTGGCATTCCCAAAACTTGGGGGAAAGATATTTTCCTTTCAAGTGGGAACAATTCTCTATTCTGAGTACATTGACATGCCCTTGATAATTTTTCATTTGCAAGCAATCAACATAACTCGTGCTAGGAGGACAAATGAGATTTCTTGTTTCATTTGTAAGTTGAGTGTAAATGAAATTTTCATTGTATGCAAGCAAATTAAAAGTTTTCTTTATAAACGAAGAAATCAGGAAAGTTGAATATTGGGTATAGGAAAATAATAATATAATAAATTAAAAATTCAAAAAATCAAAACCTTAGGAAAATAAAAAATTTAAAAATTAAAAGGTTTAAAACCTTTAAAAATTTAAAAATAATATAAATAATAGTAATATTAATAATATAATATTTGCCTTTTTGAAATTATTGTAAAAAAATTGTTGGTGGTCGTAGTAATGGCAGAAGTAATGGTGGACATAATGGAGGATGTGAAATTTCAATACAAACTAGGCAAGTACAGCGGTGCAAGAGGAAGATCGGGAAAATTAATAATCAACCCAAATTTTGTAGTGGTGAAGAATTAATAAGGCATGGTTGTTCTAGAATTCTTGAGCATCATGTAAGCTAAAATTTAATGAAGTGTGGTCGTTGCAAGACTCACTATAGATGAAGACATCATGAAGCATGCCAAAGTAGTGTGCATTAACGGAAGCCTAGCTACAACATGGCATTAAATTTAAAGAATTATATATTATAATTATATGGCAATTAATTACAAAATTTAATGCTAGGTGAAGGTAAAAAATTGTATAAATAGTGGCTCACTAGTTGGTTCCAAAGGTTAGAAACCATCTATTAGTTGGCTCCCTTTTAGTTTTTTTTGCTTTCTCTTTGTAGTTGGATGTTTTTTCTAGACCAAGTTGTTATTATTTTGAGCTCTACTCTTTGTAATCCATCAAAGTGGATGAACCTGAAACAATGTACTCAATAATTATATTTTAATATAAGGCTTTGAGATTGGTTGTGTCTAATCTGCACATGTTGATGGTGGTTGCACTCAGTCTTTTTCATAGTCTATTTTCCCTTTGAAGATTGCACCATTTCAAACCTAATACTATGTGAATATTATTCGAGTTGAGATTGGTTTAAATTTGGTTGTGTTGCTTTATTGGATTTAAGATGGAGTTTCGGGGTAGTATCAACTTGTTTTCTTTTATTTTCTCTCACCCTTCAACCTTTAACTTTTATTTGAAACTCTTTTAGATTAGGAGTAGATAAGTTTTCATTTTAATCATTAAATTTATTTTTTGTAGCATATTCTAGGATTCTATATCTTCAATATAATCATTGCTTTCATATATGTGATATATCTTTAAATGCAATGAATGATATAGATCGGGCAATCACGATGTGCACAACTAAAATTTTAGTTTTCTTTACCCATTTTAATTCTACTTAATCTGTGTAGTAGAATTATTTTCTCATGTCAAGCATAATATTTTCAAGCATTGTACTAAAAAAATTATATTTTTTAGATAGAACCAACAAAGGCCCCTTAAAAGGAACAAATATCGACAACCTCTGAGTCTATATGCACTAGCCAAGACATAGCATACCCAAACCTTGGAGGAAAGACATATCCCTTTCAAGAGGGAACATATCCCTATTCCAAGTACATTGACATGCCCTTGGACATGTGTCATTTGCACACTTAACAAATACCTCATGAAATTAGACCACCTCCAAGTATGGAATTAATTTCTTAACTACAATATTTTGATTCATATATAAGTATGATGGAAAAATATAGAGGAGGAAACACTTTACTGATAACTTATGAGAAAGCAACCCAAGTTGAGAAGGACCTAATCCAAATAGGGATGCTAGCTTCTAGACTCCTATACATTTGTTTTTGAATATTCAACCATTTTACCAACCTCCACCTACTACGTAGCATACCACTTTCCAACTGACCCCTACAATGAATATCATTCTAGTGTAGATAACCTCCCTACCTCTAAATCACCATTTTTTCAACCCTTGAGATTAATAAATTGAGGAAATAAAATAAATAAATGAGGTTTATTTCTAATGAGCATAAAACACTTAAGAGAAAATAAAGTACTTCAAGGTTTCCTTACCAAAGTTACTCAAAAGCTTCTTTCCAACCATGTAACTAAGGTTATTTGCCTCCCACAGATGACTATAAAAGGTACCTACCACAACTATTTTGCAATTTTGGCTAGCCGCAACCTTTTGGGCAGTAAATCATACTTATGTTGGTCAAATTCTGAAAGTCACTTCATAATCCGGTCAAGGATATCAATCAAAAAATTATGTGGAGGATCCATATGATTAGAAATATCTCTATTCAATCCTTACTATTATAACTATGAAATCTATCAATAGGTTTCATATCCAACAACTTGCATCGACTACTCTAAACCTAATATGTAAAAACTAGGGGAAATTATTCAAATATTGATCCCAAATATTGCTCCAATATCAAGTATCATACCACCAAAAAAATTCTAGTAACATGGGGTAAAGGCAAGATCTACATAATTTTTGGTAAGACCAATGTACTAGCATGTAGTAGTCCACTATTACACTATGGCATCCTCACCAAAATATATAAGAGAGTGGTAGAATAGGCAAAACCTATAATGGTGATTGAGAGGTTAAAACCATAATGAACTGCTAGTAATGCATATAAAATATAATAAATTAAATCATATAATATGGTGGAGCACCTGAAGAAACCCATGGTCCCCATACCACTTTAGAATATCCTCATTCTACAAAAATATATAGAGTTGCTAGAGGAAACCCTAGGAAATCAACAAGTAATAGAAAAATAAAAGGTACCAGCTATTTTATATATATAGTTTCGGCCCTAGTAGGTTGAAACCCCTACCTTTATACTTGAAAAATATATATGAGGATAATTTGATCCACAATTGTCTTGTGGATTGTGAATCAATCACTTCAATTATACCTAAAAGAGTGGCTGATGCATTATGACTGACTTATTAGTCATTCAATAAAGGAATAATATAACTTAATAGGACTCTAATCCAAATATTTATAATTATAAGGGATCTCTAACTCTCCCCGAGCATGTCCAAATGTGAACATTACCCAAGATGTAATATTCATCAAGTTGTTGATATTTGTCTCTCCCATGATTGCACAACCAAAATTAGGGATATCTCTTCTTAGAGTGGATGCACATGATCTTTAGGACTATATATGGCACCAAGATGAAATCTCCTCTAAATTACTACACATTCATCACATGGAAGATGTACCAATGATCAAGGATGAGGTAGAATCAATTTTTCCTAATAGAAGAAAATGAGTTTGAGTCTGAGCTATAGATAGACAAAGTCCACGCTTTGGTTTTGGACAACTAAATGGATGAATGGACCATCAATATGTGGTAATATTATCCATATGACATCATTAAGTCAAATGGGATAGCCACATACTTAATATAATAGGAGAAACCTTTGATTCATGAAGTCACCAAATTTTTAGAAAATTTGATTGGGATATGGAAGCTTTATTTCAATGGATGTAAGCATATAACTAGGGTAGGGGTTTGCATTTCCTTAGTGTCACCTAAAGGAGAAAATACTCTATAGGAATACAATATTTAATTCCACTACTCAAATAATGTAGTTGAGTATGAGGCACTAGTACACAGTCTCATAATGAAAACCAAATGAGGGATCAAGGTTTTATATATACAAATATACTGATATCATCATAAACCAAGTCAAATCCTTATGCCTAGCTAAAAATTGATTGATAAAATAATATGGACATAGAGTTTGGTATATATTGAAAGTATTAAATATGGCCAACCTATAGATAATTACCTAGATGTAGAACATAGATTCCAATCACTTGGTGATCGTTAGAGCTCAATTTGATATGATAGAGGATCTATACAACAAAAACTTATATATAAAGGTAAATGTTAGATCATCTATTCTAGGTGATGATGTACACTAGCAAGTCTTCAAAAATGATGAGCATATTATCTAGTGTGTCCAATGAGAAGTAGAGTTTGTTGAATAGTTAGCACTGGAGGTCTAAGAATATTACAAGGAGCAAACCATTTCGCTCATAGGCAATAAACTCCCCAAAGGGTTAGTCTCCCTTGGGACCCTATTCAACCTAGGAAATCATTTAAAGGGTACGAAGGGAATTACCATAGATAAGGATTTTTACCAAGATATAGTGATCATGAAAAAAAATATGATGTGAATAAGGAAAGAAACCACCTAGAAAGAAAGCAAAAATCTCATCAACCTATGCTAGAAGTATACCAAAGTAATAGCTTGGAAGTATGAGGACCTAAAAGGTTATGATAAGGATATTATTCAGCACACCCTATAATTAGACCCAAATGCCAAACCAATGAGGTAGAAGCATATGGTGATGAACCCTAAGATAGATCCCCTCATGAGATAAGAGCTTATTAATTTTATATAAACATAAATCATGTACTAATGCAAGCATACCGCTTGGATATCCCATCTAGTCTTGGTTAGAAATAAATTTGGAGAAATTTGGATGTGTGTCAATATTAGATACCTCAATTGGGCATCATTGAAATACCACTAGCTACCCCTTTACATATATCATATATTATAAATAGTGGTTGGGTCCAACATATTTTCCTTACTATATGATTTCTCAGGGTTCAACCTAGTACTTGAATGGGATAATGATTACAACAAATCTTATTGGCATATCAAGTTTAAATTTATTTAGTGTGGGATATACATCACCACTAGACTCAAATTATAGAACACAATCAAGCTTTCCACACCATACAAATATCCACTCCCAATCCTGGGTAATGGGTTCTATCTAAAAGGGTATCCTTAATTTCAGAAAAATATAAAGGGAGAGAGAGAGAGGGAAGAGTGAATAGAAAGTTATACAATAGTGTATTTGTTTCTAATATAAGGAGACTTTATATGACATGCCTTTTCTGAATCCCCTTTCAGTGCATAAGTATCCAACTCACAAAGCGCATAGTTGCCAAATGCATAGTTTTGCATGTAAGGAAATATTTAGAGAAATATTTATCTTTGAATTCAATTCTACAACTAAGAGGGAATGTTTCCTAAGGGATACTAAATTGGGCTCAATTTTTCCCTCTATACTTATTTATGAATCCCATTTCCTTTCATCCTATAAAGATATTTTGAGACCAAAACAAAGGTATTAAATTATTCCTCGACCATTCTAGCTAGCTCATGGAAGTGCAAAAATATTTAAGTACCTCAAGGGATTGAAAGGATCATTGATGCCTAATTATTTCCTATAGACCATTAGAAAGGAATTCACATATGAGGAAGGTACCATAAAGTGACAAGGAAGTAGATATAATAAAAATTTCATGGTAGCTAGAATATAGGCATGTACTTGAAATCCTTTATTGTAAGCAAGATATATAGATATGTTGGTATCCCACAAATTTTTAATAGGAGAATGTCTCCATGGATACTTAATAAATCCTCATTTGTCAAAAATGATAAAAAAGCACAACCTCAAGCAACACAAAAAGGAGAAGTTATTTCTCGCATCCACCACAAGAATAAGTTGAAGAATCAACCAGTGCTAGTCCTCAAAATCAAACCACGAGGAGGGAAGCTAATCAAGGAAGTTGAGGTGAATTTTGGTTTATCTAGTGACCAAATGGAAATTCTAAGAAAAGTTTCCAAATCCTCTCCCATGAAGTTCATTGGAGCATGCATTTAAAAGAATGTACCTTCTACCCTACATGTCACTTCTAACTATACTTTTAAATAAAGTTAGACACTAGTCATATAATCAAATTTAAATAGTGATATGACAAAGCTTTCTCAAAGTTATGAGCTCATGTTTAATACTATCCACATCTTGGTTGAAATTTTTTAAAATCATCCAATCATAGAAGAGGGTTGCATGCAAACCAATAAGATTTGGTAACCCAAAGGATGGCTCTACCCATCCTGACCAACCATGATACAGTAAAAATTGCATATGTGGGTAGAAATAATGGTTATGAAATCTATTAAATTTGTGGTCCCCTAAGTCATCCTTATTACACATTAGAGGTCCCAAGATCTTGAATCCCAAGGCCTCATTGATAAATTAGAAAAATAGAATTATAGAGAATTTATCATCTACCATGGAATTAGGAAATAAGGTTACATCCACCCAAGCAATGTGGCACCAAGCCAAAAGAGTATCCTTGTTGAGTCTAAACTAGGTGAGCCATAGATCCTCTTGATAGACAAAGCAAAAAATGTAGTGAACCCCAAATTTTCCAACAACACCAAAAGCATAAGAGAAGACATCTTTCATAGAGTCCAGGTCCAAGAGGTTGAGTCCTTACCTATGAGAATTTGGATAGTGCACCTAGTCCAATACATGGTGCCCCAAGTGCATTAGTGCTATGAGTTCATATCCACTTGTACCTCTCACTACAATGTGCAACACTAGATGTTCATGGGCTATAATGGGCATTTCAAGATTCTAATCTTAGAAAAACAATATAGGACATGTTTATGGTTCCAAAGGGGATGAAAATGGATCCCACTAAGGTTGAATTCCTTTACTTATGACACCTCCAACCACTCAATACCTTGAATATGAGGCTCACCTCCAAGGAAGCCACCATGCCAATGTTTTCCTTATCTTTGGTACTATTTAAGAATGATTCTTGTGAGGTGTTGAGCATGGTTGCATTCATTTTCAATGCAAATAGTGATAAAAATGTAACACAAGTGAGATTGAAAGTTTTTCTCATCTTAAGGTATACATCCAAAGATCAAAATTTAATCTTGGATTTTTGTTCTTTCATAGCTAAAAAAGTTCATGGAGGCCTAGAGAATTTCAAAACTATTTTGGTGTTTATATATGGTTCATATCTTACCCATATTGCACTAGCCTAGAGTCTCTACATATATAAGAAACTAAACCTAAATATAATATTTGATAATAGTGAAAGGTAAACCACATTAACTTGGATGGGAGTCCTCTGCTGGACTTACTCCTTCTATACCATTGTAGATGAGTTATTAAGCTCCATAAAAGAATCTAAACCATTATGCATTCCATAATATTATTCCTGGAAGCTTCTGCATGCCAATCAATGGGACTGGTTCTTCATAAAAAAATACACTATCATCAAAATGCATGGATTTTCCAAACCCACGTACTTATTACTAAGGTACATAACAAATATGGTAAACACACTAGATATGTTGTGGTAACGCGACATGGTGGTCACTACCTATTTGGCCAAAACAAATAAGGCCAAATACAATATTTTTTTGGTAATGCTAGGGAAGTGTGCCAAATAAAAATATATATGTGCCCCTTCTAGAGGATAAAATAAATATTATAGGACTCAAAATGCTAGAAGACTCCTCACCATTTTATCTAAAATTTGTATTCTAGATGTGGTTGTCCAAAGTAATAAATACTAAAATTGCAATCCCTTGAAAAGGTTATTACTAGAATATATTATTGTCTTAGTGAGGGCTCTTGTTTGCTACTTGAAGAAGAGAATTTTCTATCTTATCCATTAGATCTAAATACATGGTTCAACTTCTACAAATTTAAGGGTATAATAGATTTCAAAAACAAGATCACCAAGAATGGGGACTAGTTGCATTATAAGGACTACTCTAAGGAGAAAATATAGGGTTAATAGACCCAAAAAAAATATCACCAAGAAAAAGGAGCAATTCCATCCAAAGGACTACTCTAAGGAGAATATCTAAGTTTGGTTGATCTATTAACAAAAATTAAGGATACAATGTCAATGCCTAATTTGAACAAAAATGACCAATCGTTTGGTGATGGTTATGATAATGTAAATGATTCAAAACATGGTGATGACTTGGAGAAGGTTGATCAAGCAATCATTCCAACTTAAGAGGAAATAAATGACCACTTCAAACATCATGCAAGTCCTATCAAAAACACTATAAAAACTAGAGATAAGTATCATCGAGGTTCTTATTTTAGAACCCCTAGTTTAATATTATCTATCTAAACCTACACCATGATGAGAGAAAAAGCCACAATAAAAGTCAAGGAAAAACAAAAACTACAAGAAAAATGGAAAGCATCTTGAGATGATAAGAAGCCCTTAAAGAAAAAGAGGAGCAAAATTTAGATTAAGGAGATATCTTCATTTCATTAGGATATGAACTTAAGGAAAATCCTTAGAAACACAAAGCAAATTATAAAGAGATTCTAACAGAACTAAAATATGTTACCCCCTGACCCAAAAATCAACCACTTTAACTCCTATTATTTGCATTCTAGAAAATATTCCTTTGAGAGTCTCATCCATTATTACACCCATATATGTCATCCCAACCACTCCACACACACTCATTTTTTTAACCATTTTAATGTATTATGAGTTCCATTCCATCCCCAAGTATCATATCCACCTCCATCACTTTCACTCAAGCTAGTTAACTAGCCTCCTTACCATTCTTGAAACCCTTACCCTTGCCATTGGAAGTTCAATTGTAAACATCTGACCCTTATTTCATCACTTCCATTCTTGAGCTAATACATCATCTCCAATAATATTTAGGGTATTACCAACAATAGATTAAATAGCATATAGAATAGAAGGTAGTTCAACTTGTCACTTCATAGAAAAGGAGCATCTTCCTTCCTCAAAAGGATGGGATAGACATGTTTCATTTTATGCCCATTTTTATAAGGTAAAAAGAGATATGTGAGCTCAATATTATTGGGTGTTATCCATTGAAATCAAATTTAAAGGTGCAATACCATAGAAAAGGACTTAATTATTTTAGTAATAAAATAATTTAATGACCCACAACTACATGGCAATAGCAAGAAATCTAGCAAGGAGAGAAAAGGAGTTGGAAAAGACCAAGAAAAATATTAGGACCTCCCAGCTTGAAGATAAGGTATTAAAGGTCCAAAATTCTAGCCTCATAAAAAATTTTAAATAATTATAGACCACATTGGAAGAATAGAACAAGAGGGTAGCAAACCTAGAGTAGGGAACAAATGGCTTTGAGTAGATCTCTACGATCAATCAGGTACTTTCAAAAGGGATCATCTAAGAAGCTAAAGAACTTCTTCTAGTATGTGAATGTATCTAGGCAATTTATTCCCTAAGTTTCAATGCCAACGAGGAGCTTTAAAATATTAAAGGAACTACTAACCTACCTTTAGGAGGCACAAATATTCATGGTCACTATAGCACAAACCAACCATTAATAGCGGTTTGTGACAAAAATTACCAACATAGACACTATAACTTATAGAAACACCAAAGTCTCAGTAAGCTAATAAGTAGTGCATCAATGTAGTGATTTGGTTGAGACCCTATCCTAGAGTATGGAGAATTAAAAGGGATTTTTATTTTTATTAGTATCACCAAGACTCCCTTTTCCCTAGTCCCTTGATAATGAACCAATTTCAAGATATAATATAGGAAATTACTCGATCAACAAGTATGTATCAAATTCCCACTACATGTATCTACTAGGGCTAATATGAACCTAGTCATGAAGCCTATAGTCACACCCAAAGTGCTCCTCCTAAAGTCCAAGTGTAAGTTTATCTCCTCTCTCTCGAGAAGAGTTAATTGAACCTCACTTGGGTGAAGCTACCTTATAAATAAAAGTGGATGAATATCATCAAGATGATCAATAAACCCCAATACTAAATTCACATCTAGTGATAAGACCACCAAGTTTGGGTCCTTAGGTCAAAGATCCTATAAGACCCACCATTATTATAGTTAATTTTCACTATGTGCAAAATCTAAAGATAGGTTTTTACTCAAACTAGAATTATGTAGAGAATCAAATGCAAAAGGAGCATAGCAGTAGGAAAACCAGATCCTACAAGGAATTATTTGGCCAAAAGTTTCTATCTAGATCCAATAACTAGATCCCCAAAAGTTATGTAATAGTGAAATAAGATAATATTGAAGGGTGAATAGTGTCTTAAGGACCACATCAAGCATACGGTTTTGGTTATCAAGAAATCAAACAAGGGTTGGTTGAGACAAGCACCAACCAAATCTAGTGGAGGGTCCAATGTGGGAGTGACTCAAAGAAAACACATGCAAATATGGGGTTGATGCCATCAGAACTAGCCTTGAGATTGGTAAATAAGTTTCTCATGCAAACAAGGGCCACTTTTACAAGCATCGTTGAAGCTCGTGTTTCTATAAGGAGTATGTCTCATTAATACCACATTGGAAATAAGCCATCCCACTTATAGAGTATTTATAATTATTAGACCCTATATCAGTCCCAAATATACCAATACGTGAATGCAACATGATACCTCAAGCTCTATAGCCAAGAAGGGCATAGGTTTTCCAAATCATGACCATTGGAGGAAACTTTTGAATTTCAAATTTTGAGGTATGTTATATAAATAATTGGTTTTGCATCAAGGAGAGGGGTAAGAATTGTATTTACATGTCTAATCTAACCTTAGATATATTCTTTCATTCACATTTCTTTTGGGTATCAATCTAGATTAATCCTTGAGGCATTGCATATAAAGGATTATAAGCCTATTTCATTTCCAATATGATTATAAAGTGCTTATAAACATTTGTGACTACCAAATCTTCTATTATGGTCTTTGTGTGTATGCATATCTATGTGGAAGGTTGTGAATATTATTTGTCCTAGTTTTCATAGGGACTTAATAGATGATTAATTATATTGATTTGAAACCATATTTACTTTTTATTATCATGTATGATGCATGTGTTCACTAATCCCAATGATATTAATAAGGAACATGTAATTCTTGGAACATCACCATGCATATTTTAGGCTAGTTAATTTTTCTCCTCCTATCGATTTTTCCTATATAGAATCTAGTATACCAGGCTAGATTAGAAATGAAGCATCAATTATGACATCTAAACAAGGAGTCAACCTTGAAAAATATTGGAGGTTATCCCTGGAGTCATTTCCCATGATCTGTGGACTTATAAAACTATGTGCTACATGAGTTGTAAGCATTGGATGCATCTAACAGATGCATCAGATGGCCATTGTGGTCTAAGCATTAAATAATAATTTTAAAAAATATTAAATATTTACTTATATCTGTTATGGTTTATCCCATGTAACTTTTTTGTTGAATGAAATCAAATAGAATATAATATCATGCCAATGTAGTAAAAAAATTGTTAAACCATTTTAACAATATATTAAATAGATCTATTATCATCTCAAAATGTCTTGTTCTATTAGGGAAGTGAGTTCACATGCCTAGTCATATACACCTTGCATTGAGTGATAGTAGGAAGATTTATAGGTAGAGATAATATCTATAGGAAAACCTCTAGGGTTTTACCAATGTCAAATCCTGACTAGATATGATCTTTTGCACACCTTTCATACCTTGTGGGATTAGGTATTTTCTTCTTGAAAAAAATAAAATGAAATAACTATTGGTAATTTGAGTTATTTTATGTTGTCATTGATGTCACATGGATCACATTGAGTTTTGGTGGCCAAAGCATTTCATAAATAAACATTTATGATATTTTGGAGAGCATGGATATATACAGGGTTTTTGCGAAAACCAAGGCAGGAAAAATAAAAGGTTTTATTTAAAACCATGGATGGTAGATTTGAAATGAGTTTTTCTTAAAACCTAGGTTGGATTTTTGTTTCGTTGAAAAAGGTGCCCCGGTGATGGAGTTATTTATTTTTAAATATTTAGTTTAAATTTTAAAATTAAATATATTAATTTTAGCGCCGACTAAAGAAAGAAGGAAAGACTATTAGGAAGAAATTTGAGGCATTGGAAAATAAAAAATCTCATCTCCCTAACATCATCACTAGGATCCAGGTGAATCCTACTAAGGGATCGTCCCATAGAATAGGGGAATACAAGAAAAAAGGAGAATATTTGGATGTAGGGATGGAGATATGTGAAACTCTTCAGATTGAGGAATATGACAGTCTAGTTCTACAACAAATTGCCTCCCCCCAGTTTAGTCCTAAACAAACCAAGAGCACTATGAAGTCTCCTATAGATTTTGGCAGTGAAAAAGAAGAGGGAGAATATCAAATGTTGAGCGTCAAAAAATTAAAACTGATAATGACATTTCCAATGGAAAATAGAGAACCTTGTTTCAATAGGTTATTTCGGGTTCTAAAGACAACAAATTAGGAAAACCCCCTCAAGGGAGGGGGAGAGGAATAAATTCCAAACAATCTAAATGAAGTTCCTCTGATGGAACGTGAGAAGCCTCAATGGCCTGCCCAAACACATGGAAGTCAATGCAATAAGAAATCAAGTGAATCCAACTGTTATCATGTTGCAAGAAACAAAAATTGATGAGATTCAGTAAAAAATTAGCAAAAAAAATTTGGAATCAAGGGGAGATGGTTTGCAAATCAGCTAGAGGAGCGTCTAGAGGCCTTATGACTTTGTGGTATCCCCGAATAGTAGAAGGCACCATTATTCAGAAATATGACATGGTTATTAGTATTTTATTTAAGGAAATAAATAGTAATAGGTCGTGGATCCCTTAAAATATTTATGCCCTGACTTCAATTCAAGGGAGAACTCTACTATGGTAGTACTTAGGCAATCTGAGTGAAATGTTCCATAATGTCCCCTGGATTCTGGTTGGGGACTTTAAAACTCCTCTTTACCCTTCAATCAAAATGGGTGGAAATGAACCACCTATCAGGAGCATGGATGAGTTCAATGACTTTGTGAACTCCAACATGTTGATGGATGTAAAACTTAGAGGAGCGAATTATACCTGGAGCAATTGGCGGATAGGGTGTCATCTCATTCAAGAAAGGCTTGACAGGTTTTTTCTATCAAAGGAGGCTACAACTCTGTTCGGTAATTCTACCTTGCAAGCCCTTCCTAAAATTACCTCTTATCATAATACTTTTTTTTGGAGATCCCTAACTCTTTGTCCTTCAATAAACCTTTCATATTTCAATCTATGTGGATCAAACATTCCAATTTCAAATATAACTTAATTCAGTGGCAGTAGCAGCTTTTCAGGGGTAGTGTAGCTTTTAAACTTGCTAGAAAATTAAAATTTATTAAGGAAAAGCTTCGAACTTGGAAAAAAAAGGTATTTGGAAACCTCTTTGAAAATAAAAAATAGGTTGTTGAAAGTTTGAATATAATTGATCAAAGGATTCAACATGGTGATGTTGATGAAACTACTAGGCAGGAGGAACGAACAAAACTAGTAGAGTTTCATAACATTTTGGCCTATGAGGAAATCTATTGGAGGAAAAAATCAAGGGCTCTTTGGTTGAAATATGGAGATTCAAATTCCAAGTTTTTTCATGTCACCACACTTAGAAATAGAAGCAATAACAAGATAATTTTTTTTTAAAAAGCAGATGGTTCTATTACTCAAGACTTAATAGAAATCAGAAAGGAAACAATAACTTATTTCAATTCTATCCTTGGTCAGGAATCGTAGTGCAATGAGGAGGCCAAATATATTCTCTTGCAATCCATTCCTAGAATAATAAATGAGGATATAAGCCTTAAGATTCTATCCCCATTTTTTGATGAGTAAATTAAGGAAGCCTTGTTTAACATGGAGCTAGACGAAGCCTCAGGACCCAATGGCTTTCCCCCTTGTTTCTATCAAGATTTTTGGGACATCGTAAGTGAGGATGCAATGTATACTATCAGATATTTCCAAGAAAGAAATAATATCCCAAAAGGTTTCAACTCTACTTTTATTTCTCTAATTCCCAAGAAGCAAACCCCTAAATCTATGGCTGACTTCAAACCAATCAATCTGTGTAATATTTCTTACAAGATCCTAACTAAAGCCATTGCAAATAGAATGAGATATGTTCTACCCCACATCATAGATCCATGCCAAGGAAGTTCTATCAATGGTAGGTCAATATTGGATGGAGTTATCATAGTTCATGAAGCTATGCACTCTGCTCATAAGACTAACATGTCTGTTTTTACCCTCAAGCTTGATATGAACAAAGCATTTGATAGGCTAAATTGGGACTTTCTGATTGTTATCCGCCTTAAGTTTTGTTTTCACCACCAATGGGTTAATTTGATCAAATAATGATTTTTCTAAATCATGGTTCTCAATTCTAGTTAATGGAACAATTGTTGGTTACTTTCAAAGTCATAGAGGAATTCGGTAGGGGGACCCTATCAGCCCCATGTTATTCATCATTGTGGCAGAATATTTAGGCAAAACCATAAAAAATGCTTGCAGTTCAAGGCTAATATCAAGAATCAAGGTAACATCTCTCACTAGGGTTGTTTCTCACCAATAATTCGTTGATGATACCCTTCTATTGACTAAGGCATCTATGGTTGAGGCCAAAAGAATTAAATACATCCTACAACTTTACGAGGATACTGCTAGTTAGAAAGTTAATTTTAGTAAAGCAAGTTATATTTCTTGAACACCCTCAGTCAGAGGCAAGGAAGGGTTATATAAATTTTAGGGTGTGATATAGCAAACTTCCCCACTTTGTATCTTGGTCTCCCTCTTTTCATTGGTTCTTCGAGAGAGTCAATGTGGGACATGGTTATTGAAATAATTCAAAAAAAACTTGCTGGATGGAAATTTCACCTTCTATCTCAAGAAGGAAAGCTGACCCTCACTAAGGCCTCTCTTTAGAGCATTCTAATTTATTTCCTCTTCATTTTCAAAGCCCTTATGAAGGTTTTCCAAAAAATTGAGAAACTCTAAAAATATTTTTTATGAACTAGATCAGAGGAGAAAAAAAGGATACACCTTGTAGGATGGACCAAAGTGTGCAGACCCAGGGAAAATGGGGGCTTAGGTCTGAGGAGAATTGCTCGTATGAATTTAGATTTACTAGCTAAGTAGGCGTGGCATCTCATTTCTAATGTAGAAAATGAATGGACAACTATCATCAAATGAAAGTATCTTCAAAATATGGAATTTCTAAGTGACTCAGTTCCAATCAGAGGTTCTGGTTTTTGGAAAGCAATTCTCAATTGTAAGGAAATCATAAAAAAAGGTTTAATATGGGTTTTAGGCAATGGTGAGAGGATAAATTGTTGGAATGACAAGTGGGCTAAGTACGAACCACTGACGCAATATCCTAACTTAACCCGAATAAGAGATATAACAGAAGAACTCATTGGCAAAAAAGTCTTCGATTATATGGTTGATGATAAAGGCAAAATGAAGTGGAAACAAATAAGGATTTAGGGATTCCAAGTAGAATCAAATGATCTTTGTAACATTCTTGGGAAATAGTTTATCCCCATGAGAACCAAGGAATATCAAGTGACATGGGCTCCTTAAAAAAATGGGCAGTTCACTGTTAAATTAGCTTAAAAGCTTCTGCTTTATGACGAGGATTGTTTCCTCCAAAAGGACTTAGTCTGGATAAAAACTTTAATTTTAAAAATTATAGTCTTTTCATGGCTGGTTATCCAAGGAAGAATTCTAACCATTGATAATATGATTCGTAAAGGTATTTGTATCACTAATCGTTATTTGTGTAGGGCTAATTGGGAGACCATTCATCACATTTTCCTTGAGTGCCCTTTTTCCTTGATTGTCCTAAGTGGGGTTTTTTAGACCTTCAATATTTCTTGGGTTAAACCAGCCATTGTACTTGATTTGTTCATCCAGTGGCATTGTCCCTTTTAAATCGAAAGACTTAGATACATGGGAAAAATTTGTCTCAATCACTATCTTTGGTAGGTGTGGTTAGAAAGGAACCATAGAGTCCTTAATGAGTCTATCCATGATCATCAAACTATCATTACCAGTATCCTATCCTTTGTCAACGATAATGTGAACCTTATTCATTTTGATAGTTGTAAACCTCATCTATAGGAGACCACGATTGCTCAATATTTAAGGTTAACCTTGTTAGATGAATTTGTACCTAGGGTAGTCAACCCCAGAGCCAATTTTAAGTGGTCCCAACCTCCTACAGGTTGGTTTAAGCTTAATTTTGGAGTGGCTAAGGATAATCTTGGTAGAGCAGGTGCTAGCAAAATTGTGTGAGACCATAATGGGAATATTATGCTTGAATTTTTTGAATATTTGGGAATAAGGATGAACAATGAAGCCGACGCTAGAGCTATGTGGAGAGGCCTTCAAATGACTCAAGACTTAGAAGGCAATTTGATCATAGAAGGAGACTCTATGCATGTCATAAATCTTCTGAATAATTGGAAAACACCTCCTTAGAGGATTAAAACAATTTTTGAAGAGGCTAGGATCCTTTTCCAGGGAAGACAGGACATAAAAGCCCAACATGACTTTTGGGAAGATAACAAAGTTGCTGATAAGCTGGCCAAATTGGGTGTCAATGGTGACGAACTTTTCAAATGGTAAAATGGTGTCCTGAGTGAAGTAGAGGAGCTTATTCAAAAAGAATTTCAAGAATGATAGTCGAATTTACCAACAGGGAAGGCACTGTAAGTTTGAAGGCTATGAGTATTCCTGTCTCTTTTTTGAAATAGAATCACAATAAAAATTATCCGAGCTATCAATCTTGGTGGATGTTGCTTGGAAATACCACAAAGACTAATGGGTACAGTCACATGTCAGATAACATGGCTTCTAGTCATATTAGTAATTTGAGTTTGGTTGATAATCACATGGTAGGAAAGAAACGATAATATAAGACTTTGAACCAGAGCCACGTGGACCACCAGATAGCCACCACCATAACTCTAGCCAGCAGGTTCACTTCTCCAAGGATGATTGGCCAAGACAAGATGTGGTCCCAAAGCATGTCATATATAGAAGAAAGCAATTACCAAATAATTATTAAGAGTAACTATCAATACAGAGCTTGTGGGAGTTTTTTCAGTACTCTACTATGTGTGTCTATAGCTTTTTATTTCTCCACCGTTTCAAGGAAGGGATCCGTGTCTGTTTCTTTTTTTGTAATTATGATGTAGGTGTGTTTTCTCGAGGTATATCCAAAATGTTGTCTAGAAAGTTTCTTTTTGATAACAAGATATGTGCCTTACCGGATGTAATGGCTTTGGTGGCATGTAGATTTTACATATATAGGATCCTTAGTAAGGATATGTTCATCAACAACCCTGGGCTAATTTTTTTAAAAGGTTTTGGGTCAAGTAAGGATATGTTCCTGTCATGGTTATTTTCTTTGTAGAAGCGCTCGAAGCATTGTTAATTTTTTCGAAGGGTGCAAAAGTTTATGATATAAGTTTTTGTTCGTGTCCCTTTGGAAACGTGAGGGCGTGTGGCCCAATGACAAGCTGGATGTGGTTAAATCACTAAGTAAGGAGACATCATGAGATCGAATCCCGTCAGGGACAGAGGCAAGTTAATAATTTTTTAAATATATTTTATTTTTCTAAAGTTGCCCTAGGAGGAATAAGGGTTGTGATGCATGTTTAGAAAAAGAGAGATTTTTGGTGTTTCTCCTTTTGAAAGTATATCATATTATATATCATTGGAAAGCTTATTTTGAGGGCTATTTTATTAACTTGCCTAGAGGAGAAATAAGGTGTATATAAAGAGATATTTCTATTTTTGTAAAGGGTTTCAAAAGTGAAGGTTGTTTTGTTCTTTTTCAAATCTGATTAATTCTTTCATGAAGGGACATGTTGTATCTTATTGAGTAGGAATGATAAGGTGTTATTTGAATGTTATTGTTGTGATATTAATCATGATATCTAATCCTTGTTCAAAGTTGAAAAATATTTTTGTTGAGTGTGGCAGATTTAGTGGACATCCAATAAGGCATCAAAAGGTATGAGAAATATTCTCCATTGACTTTGTTTATGGTGGTTGATTTCTGAAATATCATTGGAGAGAAAAGGATTGATTGTGGTTTTCATTTTTAAAGTTGTTAGTTGAATGCTTCAAGGTTTTTTGGTTTGAGATTTGTGTTTAAACATTGTTTTATAAGCATAGTTGTTGAAGCCCATTGGTTATGCAAGGAACTTGAGTTAGAAAAGAACATGAGTATCATTGTTATGTGAGATTTGTTGTTGAACATTGTTGGAAATATTTGAGTTGGTTTGGTACATGCTTGGACTAGGGTTTTATGAGAAAGAGTTGTCCCTTGTGGTGATTTTTTGAGTTGAGTTGATTGAGCCTAGTCAAGCGATTGTGTGAGGAGATTGTTCAAGTCCCATGAAACAAAAAATTCTGTAATTCTGATTTGGGTTGAGGTTGAGCTTTGAGATTATAATATATTGAGTATCTAAAAATTTTTTTTATGCTTATATAATATTTTATTTGAGTTAATATTGACTTGAGTTGAGTTGAGATTAATTTGAGTTGAGATCATTGTGGACCATTGGTGTCATCCATTGTAGAATGCATTGCCATTCATTGTTGAATTCATAATTAAGCCTTGCCTTCATAGATTTGTGGATGATATTTGAGTGATACTTGAGCATGATTGGTTGAGCCTTTGATAAGGCTTTTGGGATAAATTTGTGGACAGATTTGTAGCAGTTTTTGTGGATGATTGATTGAGCCTTTGAGAAGACTTTTGGGACAGATTTGTGGACAGATTTGGGACAATATTTGACCAAGTTCTTGGTGAGCTTGTTGAGCACATTTTGAGCAATTTCTTAGTGATCTTGTTTAGAATATTTTGATCAAGTTCTTGGTGAGCTTGATGACCATATTTTGAGCAAGTTCTTAGTGATCTTGTTGAGAAGTTTTGAGCAAGCTATTAGTGAGCTTATTGAATATATTTTGAGCAAGTTCTTGGTGAGCTTGTTGAGCAAATTTTGAGCAAGTTCTAGAAAATTTTGAGCAAGTCCTTGGTGATCTTGTTGAAGCAGTTTTGGGCAAGTTCTTAGTGAGCTTGCTAGAGCATATTTTGGGCAAGTTCTTGGTGAGCTTGCTGAAGCTGTTTTGGAAAACTTCTTAGTGATCTTGCTAGAGAATATTTTGGGCAAGTTCTTAGTGAGCTTTCTAGAGAATATTTTGGGCAAGTTCTTAGTGAGATTGCTGAAGCATATCAATGGATTGACTACCTAAGAAGATCATTGTATTACCTAGCTTTGAGAAGATCAAAGTAATAATTTGTATTGGGATAAGGATCCTTATTTCTTTGTGAAATATTATAAGGAGATTATCTTGTGGAGTACCCCACATTGGGGCACCACATTAAATCTTGTGTCTCAATTGTGTGTGGTGATTTGGGAACTTGTTTACTATTGTTATCTATGTCATTAATACACAATGCTATATTTGGTTATTGTAATTAAGGACACTAATTGATATTGATTTGGAAATAAAGTAAAAATTGGGTGCTATACTGTTCACCCCCTTCTAAGTATAAGCTTGTGTTCTTCAATTGGTATCATATCAGGTTCATTAAGAAAACCTAACATCTTAAGGGTAGATTCTACAAGAACATAGATGGCTTCACAGAATAGATTATCTAAAAATAAGGCTCCACTATTTGACGGTAACAATTATGCTTTCTGGAGCATGAGAAATAAGAACTACTTGATATCACAACGATATGAGGTATGACATATGGTTGAAAAATAGTATAAGGTTGAAGGTGATCCCAAGGTAGATAAGACTATTAGGAAATTGGTTGAGATCAATGCAAGGGAAATGAATTGTATTTTGAGTGGGCTATGTGAATTTTTTTTTGCAAAGGTCATGGTATGTAATTTAGCTAATGAAATGTGGACCAAGTTGCGGAATACTTATGAAGGAGATTCAAAGGTAAAGTTAGAAAAACTACAAACTCATGGAAAAATATTTTAGGAATTGAAAATGGAAATATTCTGAAGATATTGCAAAGTTTTTACTTCGAGTTGATGAGATTACTAACACCATGAGAGGCCTAGGATTTGAGATGAAAGAATCAAAAGTTACTCAAAATGTTTTGAGATCACTTCCCATGAAGTATGATGCAAAGGTTTCAACAATAGAAGAAACAATGGATATCAACAAGATAACAATGGAATAACTAAAAGGAACTCTCACAGCTTATGATATGAGGATGATTAAGATTTATGTTCTAATAAAAGAGATTGCATTCAATGCTTCAGATAAAAATAAAGAGAAAGTTCTAGAGATAGATAGAGATTCAGATAATGATGAGGAAGCTAAATTCATCTAAAATAAAAAGGACTTAAGAAATTATAAGGATATGAAGAAAGTCAAATGCTACAAGTGTGGTGATTTTGATCACTATGCACACAAGTGTCCACATGAAGACAATAGTGATGATGAAAGATAGGTTCGCATAAGAAAAGAAGATGGCAAGTATAACCATGACAAAGATAATAAGTACAAGCAAAGCAAGTATGAGAAGAAGAAAAGTTTTTTTAAGACAAAGAAAACTTTATACATTGTAAAAGAAAGTGATAGCTCAGATCACAATGATAGAGATAAGTCAGATGATGAAAAGGAAGAACATATATTCCTAGGAATAGAGGGTGAAAGAGTACAATGATTTTTGTGTGGTCAAATAGATCACATATTAGGATATTACAATGGCTTTAGTGATAGTGAAGATGAGATGACCTATCAAGAAAATAGGCATGATCAAAGAAACCATGAAATTTTTTTGGTATAGAAGATTATAATGATCTTAGTGACAGTGAAGATGAAGAAGGGTTTTTCTATGGGATAAAAGTAGAAGAATAACATTCACTCCAAACAGAAGAAGCTAAGAAATATAACATTGTAATAAATATAGATGTCTTAGTTGATCTAAAGGAAGGCATCAATGATATCCAATGAGCAACTACAAGAGGTGAAGGATAATCTAAAAGAATTGAGATATTCCATACTTGAGAAGTTTGATCCATCACATGACTCAAAAGGTCAAGATATTTTCACTAAGAAGGAAACATGTATTTCAAAGACAATAAATATGGATGCCAATGAATAGAAAGAAGAGGAAGGTCCCAAAGCACCAAAAGTCTCATATTTCAGGTTTGGGGAATCACACTCAAAATGAAAGGAAGTTCTAAAATATGAAAGCAAGGAAGCACCTAATTGTTATGAATAAAGTTCCAAAGTTCCTATGGATCCAAATATTTATTTTGGATCTTGTTTTGAGATAGGTGAATCAAGTTCAAAATGAAAAGAAATACTTGAAGAATAAAACAAGGAAGAAACTAAGGAAGAGGATTTAGATACTACAAATAAGGTTCAAGGATGCAATGCACAAGTTGAAAATGATCACAAGGATAATGGTCAAGAAAGGTATGAGGAACCAAGGTATGAAAAAAAGGATTTTCAAGGATTTTTTTTTTTTTAAATGGATTTGGACACAGGGTTATACACTGCAGGATCCATGGATCAAAGAAGTTTGATTTTTCTAGAAGAAACTTCAAAGGAAGAAGGTTTGGTTTTAAGGGACATTGCTTATTATGCAACAGGATTGGTCATAGATATTCTTAGTGCAAATAGAATGTGCAACATGGTTTTTGTTTTAGAGCTACACAAATCAGAAATCATGGTCATAATGGTCATGAAAACAAAACTTCACAATACAGGGTTCAGGAAAGGAATGGATATGGAAATTATTTCAAGAAAGAATTCAGGATATGGGCACCATCCAAAGGCTACAATATAAAGTATTTTAATTGCAATAACTTTGGACATATTGCAAAATGGTGTAGAACTCAATTCCAAATAGGTTCAAGACAAGAAGGTCAAACATGTTCAAGAAAAGAAGGTCAAACAAGTTCAAGACAAGAAGATCAAGTAATTCATCAAGAGAAGGATATTAAAAAAATATGGAAGGAAGTTGATAGAGGAAATAAATAATATAATATGGGAGTAAAATTAATCCCACCCCAAAATTAATCACCTCAGGAGAGAAGGTGGTGAGGAGGCTAAGATTAAGAGTTATATATTTTAGCCCCATAGGTGTCCCTTTTGCCATTGATGTCAAAGGGGGAGAGATTTGAGTAAGGGAGGAGAATTGAGTTAGGAGGAGCAACATCCAAAGAGAGCCTTGATTTAGGGGGAGTAGCATCCAAAGAGAGCATTTAGTAAGGGGGAGCATCCTCCATAGAAAGTATTGAGTTAGGGGGAGAAGCTTTGATTCTCAGAGAAGGTTTTTGCAGTGATTATGGTTTTTGCATTAGAGGCGTTGCCATAAATTACAAAGGGGGAGAATGTTGGCAATTTGATTTATTTTATGTTTTCATTGATGTCACATGGATCACATTGAGTTTAGGTGGCCAAAGCATTTCATAAATAAGCATTTATGATATTTTGGAGAGTAGGGATATATACAGGGTTTTTGTGAAAACCAAGGCAGGCAAAATAAAAGGTTTTATTTAAAACCATAGATGACATATTTGAAATAGGGTTTTATTAAAACCCTTGTTGGATTTTTGTTTTTTTGAAAAATGTGCCCCGGTGATGGAGATATTTATTTTTAAATATTTAGTTTAAATTTAAAATTATTTAAATTTTAAAATTAAATATATTAATTTTAGCACCGACTAAAGAAAGGAGGAAAGGCTATATTAATTTATAGCACCGACGTATAAATAAAGAGAAAAGGAATATATATATATATATATATATATATATATATATATATATATATATATATATATATATATATATATATATGTGCCAAAAAAATCTTCGACTTGATAACCCCAACGCTTATTTTTTTCGAATGCCTTCGATTGGGGAACGAATTGCAAAAAGAGAGAGAAGTGTGACTTTGGTCTATTGAAAAATTGTTCGTGGAGTTTAATAAGACACATAGGCATCTTTGGCCTAGTGGTTCATGCATTGTGTGTTACATAGAAGGTCCTACGATCGAGTCCCACCATGGTTATTTCCTTTGTTGAAGTGCTCGAAGCATTGTTAAGTTTTTCGAAGGGTGCAAAAGTTTATGATATAAGTTTTTGTTCGTGTCCCTTTGGACACATGAGGGTATGTGGCCCAATGGCAGGCTGGTTGTGGTTAAAGCGCTGAGTAATGAGACATCATGAGATCAAATCTCATCAGGGACAGAGGTAAGTTAATAATTTTTTTAATATATTTTATTTTTTAAAGTTGCCCTAGGAAGAATAAGGGTTGTGATGCATGTTTAGAAAAAAAGAGATTTTTGGTGTTTCTCATTTTGAAAGTATATCATATTATATATCATTGGAAATATTATTTCGAGGGCTATTTGATTAAATTTTTTAGAGAGAGAAATAAGATGTATGTAAAAAAATATTTCTGTTCTTGTAAAGGGTTTCAAAAGTGAAGGTTGTTTTGTTATTTTTCAAAGGTGATTAATTCTTTCATGAGGGGACATGTGGTATCTTTTTGAGTAGGAGTGATAAGTTGTTATTTGGATATTATTGTTGTGATATTAATCATGATATCTAACCCTTATTGAGATTTGAAAAAGAATTTTATTTATTATGGAAGATTTAGTGGACATCCAATAAGGCATCAAAAGGTATGAGCAATATTCTCCATTGACTTTGTTTATGATGGTTGATTTCTGAAATATCATTGGAGAGATAAGAATTGATTGTGGTTTCACTTTCAAAAGTGGTTGGTTGAATGCTTCAATATTTTTTGGTTTGAGAGTTGTGTTTAAACATTGTTTTATAAGCATAGTTTTTGAAGCCCATTGATTATGCAAAGAACTTGAGTTATAAAATAACATAGTATCATTGTTATGTGAGATTTGTAGTTGACCATTATCAGAAAAATTTAAGTTGGTTGATACATGCTTGGACTAGGGTTTTTTGAGAAAGAGTTGTCCCTTGTGGTGATTGGTTGAGTTGAGTTTATTGAGCCTAGTCAAGTGATTGTGTGAAGAGATTGTTCAAGTCCCATGAAACAAATAATTCTATAATTCTTATTTGGGTTGAGGTTGAGCTTTGAGATTATAACATATTGAGTATCTAACAATTCTCTTTATGTTTATATAATATTTGATTTGAGTTAATATTAAATTGAGTCGAGTTGAGATTAATTTGAGTTGAGATCATTGTGGACCATTGGTGTCATCCATTGTAGAGTGCATTGCCATTCATTGTTGAATTCATCATTGAGCCTTGCCTTCATAGATTTGTGGATGATATTTGAGTGCTACTTGAGCATGATTGGTTGAGCCTTTGAGAAGGTTTTTGGGATAAATTTATGGATAGATTTGTGGTAGTTTTTATGGATGATTGATTGAGCCTTTGAGAAGACTTTTGGGATAGATTTGTGGATAGATTTGGGACAACATTTGAGCAAGTTCTTGGTGAGCTTGTTGAGCAGATTTTGATCAAGTTATTAGTGATCTTGTTTAGCATATTTTTAGCAAGTTCTTGGTGAGCTTGATGAGCATATTTTGAGCAAGTTCGTAGTGATCTTGTTGGGAAGTTTTGAGCAAGTTCTTAGTGAGCTTGTTGAAAATATTTTGAGCAAGTTCTTGGTGAGCTTGTTGAGAAGATTTTAAGCATGTTCTTGGTGAGCTTGTTGACCAAATTTTGAGCAAATTCTTGGTGAGCTTGGTGAAGCAGTTTTGGGCAAGTTCTTAGTGAGCTTGCTAAAGCAGATTTTGGGCAAGTTCTTGGTGAGCTTGCTGAGCAGTTTTGGGCAAGTTCTTAGTGAGCTTGCTAGAGAATATTTTGGGCAAGTTCTTAGTGAGCTTGCTAGAGAATATTTTGGGCAAGTTCTTAGTGAGATTGCTAAAGCAGATCAATGGATTATCTACCTGAGCAGATCAGTGTATTACCTAGCTTTGAGTAGATCAAAGTAATAATTTGTATTAGGATAAGGATCCTTATTTCTTTATGAAATATTATAAGGAGATTATCTTGTGGAGTACCCCACATTGGGGGCACCACGTTAAATATTATATCTCAATTGTGTGTGGTGATTTGTGCACTTTTTTACTATTGCTATCCATGTCATTAACACACACTCCTATATTTGGTTATTGTAATTAAGGACACTAATTTATATTGGTTTGGAAAGAAAGTAAAAAGTGGATGTTATACTGTTCACCCCCCTCTCAATATAAGCTTGTGTTCTTAAATTGGTATCAGAGTAGGTTTCTTTAGAAAGACTAACAGGGTATATTATACAAGAACACATATGGCTTTGAAAGCACGAGGATACGGAAACAAAAAAGGAAAATGCCAAGTACGATGCGTCTAAAAACCAAACTTAACGCCAAAAGCCTATGTATTAAAAAATGCATAAAAGGAAAGAACATGAGTGAATCGACACAAGATAAAAGCAATATGGAATAGGGTCCTCTTTATTGATATGCTTTCAAATTCGTGTTACAATACGTCTCCTTCCTTTTTAGGGGATAGGAGCGTTAAATATATTTTTGATCACATCCATGGATAGCAATCCTTCTTTCGCGTGCCCACATGTAAGATGGACGGACCAAAACATCATCGTCGCTTGTGTATATGAATTTTGGTTCCTCACTACTCCTTTTATTTTGAAAACCTACGTTCAAGGAAATAGAAAAGATCAGTAGCACCTACGAGATAGAATAGAACATGTATTTCCCAAGGCCTACTATGAGTGTATGCATGAAAATATTAAAACGATAACCAAATGACCTCGGATCGACCTAAAATTTTAACAGAAGCATAAATATGTTACCAGGAGGCCACTGCAAAAGGAATAGTCTAGAAATTCCTCATAGATTTGTATTCGCTCTAGGGTGGGACGAATAGACCTGTAATAACTTGTCAGAAAGCACCCTCTTCAATGTCCTATCCAAAAAGCTCCAAATGACCTGCAAAGTTGAGGTTAGCTAATTGGGGGTGTTTTGGGAAGACCCAGAAGGTAATATTTCTCCAATTTGGCCTCTATCACCCAGATTTTTCTAGTGCCATTTGCAAGTTAGTAAAGGCGGGAAATGATAAAAACCTGGTCAAAATTGCTTAGAATGAAGTGAAATTTAAACTATAGCCTATTTAAATAACCTAGAATAAGATGCAAAAGAAAAATCAGAGAAATCTATCACAGATTTCTAATCATCCTAGGGTGGGGCGATTAGGAATGTGACAACTTAGGGGGTGCTCGGGGGCAAAATGCCCACCGTTTGGGACTATTTTTCGGCACCAATCCACTTGGGATGGGTCCAAAAATTCTTATGGGGTGTTGTCGACAAATTTTGTGGAATATTGTGGCCAAAAATCGGGTTTTGGATCCGAATTTGTGCCTCCAATAATCACCCAATAACCTCTCTTTTGAATGAGAGATTAAGGAATGTGAACGACACAAATCCAAGTGAGGTATGTAAACTGGCAGCACTTCGTTGCTCCAAATGCTCCTTCTCTCGTATATCCTTTGGGGTGAGAAGACTCACCAATTTATAGACCTAGGGTCTCTCTGTTTGAATTGAGCATGCGAGGGCACCACTTGAGTTGTTTGTCCTATTTTGAGAGAAAAGATAATTCCTTGATTTAGAGTCTCCTTGCATGAGGTCTCTAAAATCAAAGACATGCATGACTAAAGTCTCTCTCCTTGATTTGAAGCTTTTCCTCGCAATTGCATGGCCTGAAGCTTCAGTTAACTAGCGGACTTGTCGAGGTTTGAATTTTTGCCAATCAAACTTGCTATTCGCCTCACCTTGGGGCGAATGCTGATATTCATCCCTGGGTGGGACGAATGCCAATTTGTATTTGTCCCGGGGTGGGACGAGTAGAGAGCAAGGTGCCAAAAAGGTGCCAAATTGACCTCCCACCCCGGGTGCCCAAAAATAGAAAAAAAAAGTACCCCCCGGGGGGGGCAGAGGCGGAAAAGGGGGGTGGGGGGGGGGGGAGCAGGGGGGGGGGGGCGCCCGGGGGGGGAGAAGAAAAAAAACAGGGTGTGAGGGGCGGGGTGTTTTTTTCCCCCCCCGGGGGGGGGGGGTGTTTTTGGAACCTTTGAGGGGCTTTCCTGATGGGTATATTTTTGTTGAGTGGTGACTAAGTGTGACTACCCCCTCAAGCGACGAATCGATGAGGGAATGACCGACATGAGAAAAGCGACGAGTCGCTTGACCCAAGATGACTTAGGTAAGGGTGCCTTCAGTTGTTTACCGTTGAATTCTAAAGCATTTTCTAAACATTCTGACCTATTTTTGGTGGGTGTGAACCCTTTTTGTGATGCATTTTGGAGTTGAAATTGACAAAAATTCGTCCTCCCGTGGAGCGGTCCGGCTATGGTAGCCTTCTTAGGGAGTAGGATATTGACAATTTGTGCCCCCAAAGTCTGTTTTGGATGCCAAGAATGTCAGGCGCAAAGGCACCTTCGTTCGGCAATGTTATTGCTATTTTTGGTTGGGTTTTGACCCTTTTGGTGACACCGTTTGGGGATGAAATTATTGAAAATCCGTCTTCCCGTGGAGTGGTCCGGCTATGGTAGCCTTCTTAAGGAATAGGATAGTGAGGATTTGTGACCCCGACGTCTATTTTGTATGCCCGAAATATCAAGTGCAAAAGCACTCTCATTGGACAATTTTAGTGCTTGTTTTTGTGCATTTTGGTGCATTTTTTTTGTTGTTTTGAAATTTTTGCTATGTATTCGTCCCTAGGTGGGACGAATTCCTATTTAGTAATCATCCAAGGGTGTGACGAGCGCTATACAGAGCGCTCATCCCAAGGGGGATGAGTACAGGCTCAAAAATCCTATTTAAAGGCCAAACATGAGTTTTGGGCTCATTTGCATTTATTTTTCTTGGCGATTTGGAGCTCTGAGGAGGAGGTCAATTCTGCAAAGCGAAGCACTGCCGAACTACTCTTGTGACCATGATTTCATGCACTATATCATCCAACTATGAGGCCGAAGCGAGACCGGTGAGTGCCCGTCCTCTTTATTGTTAGTTGTGTTTGTCTATTTGAAAACTTGCAATTTGGTTATTTTTTGTCTTTTTTTGTTTATTTTGTTGTTAAAGTTAAAATGAAATAGTAAAATGAAATAGTAATTGTATAATGTAAAAATATAAATTTAGAAAAATGCTAAAATTAGTATAACTATTAAAATGAACCCGAATTGAACAAGATAAAATTTTAAAAGTGTAAAACAATGCTTAACTTTTTGTTTTTTTTTTTTGTGATTTCTTTAATTGATCAGTTAGAGTTAAAAACCCTAGGTCTGATAAATTAGTTTTTGAATTTTTTTGTTTTGTTTTGAATTTATCGAGTTAGAGTTAAAAACACTAGAACTGACAAATGATTAGTTTTGAATTTTTTTGTGTTTTTTTTAATTTATCAATTTAGAGTTAAAAACCCTAGGACTGAAAACTTATTTTTTGAATGTTTGTTATGTTTTTGTTTAATTTATCAGTTAGAGTTAAAGTGAAAAACCCTAGGACTGAAAAATTAGTTTTGAATTTTTTGTTTGTTTTTTCAATTTAGTAGTTAGAGTTAAAAACCTAAAACTGAGAAATTAGTTTGTTTGAATTTTGTTATATTTTTGTTGAATTTATCAGTTGAAAGTGAAAACCCTAGAACTGAGAAATTAGTTTTTTTTAAATGTTGTTATGTTTTTGGTTGTACATTGTTTTATGCATCGTTGTATATTCATGTTTTTGTTGTACAATTTTTCATTGTTTTAATGTGTTTGTGTTGTTTTCTATTGCAGGTTGTGAAGATCCGGTACCGTGTGCCCACGGTTTTCACTGAAGCACGTGTGGCCCTGACTTTGGCTGACTGGGACTGGCTTGACGCCCTTGGGCTCAAGCAAGTGACTCGGCTAGAGCCGGTGGTTGGGGATCGGGCCTATCTGATGGCCCTGATCAACCTATGGGATCCCTGGACCAACACCTTCCATCTCCCAATAGGGGAGATGACGGTGACCTTGGAGGATGTCTATCGAATTCTTCGAATTCCAATAGATGGACTACCGATCCGAACAATGCCGTGGGATCAGAGGACAACAGTGTCGACACGCTACTTTGGGCATGGGGAGGAGATGGGGGTGGACAGCCCAGTGGAGAGGGTAGATGGTGACTTCCAGATTGGTGGCATATTGGTGCGATGGTGGCTAGAGAGGGGTGTGTTGGGAGTGAGGCACGCATTACTCATGGGCCTCATATCCAACATGCTTCTCCCCGACTCTTCGGGTGCGAGGTTCCCGTGGAACCTACTAGAGGTGGTGTTCCGGTTGGTGGAGTGTCCGACGAAGATGCACCTATGATCATGAGATGGGGATAGACTCTACTGGCATAGCTCTATGATGAGTTGTATGAGGTCCCCTATCGAAGGCGAAAGGGGATTAGTTGTAGCTACTTGTTGCAGTGTTGGGCTTGGCAGCACATAGCAATGGAGAGGCTGGTGGGGCTGCCTTGGATGACTCGGGTGGAGATGGTAGACCGGGAGATCGGATATGGGGCATTATGGCGGAGGTCTGAGGAGCAGGGACAAAGTCGACGATGGGCAGGTGCCATAGGGCACTATGCCGATGCCTTCGCTCGGCTTGCTCCAGGGGAGGTGTTCTGGCACCCCTACCGGGATTGTCCAGCCTGGCCTGAGGCTAGAGAGTGGCTCCGGTGGGTACGGAGGGGGCGATGGCTGATTGGGCATCACGGGACTGAGCAGGAGTTCTTCCCATATGTCCAAGTGACACGATAGTTTGGGGTGCGCTAGGGGTTTCCTGGCGAGCCCGTGGTCTATCGACACTAGGGAGACGAGAGGACTCTAGCTTGGCCAGTCATTGCACCACTGGGTGAGGATGTAGACACAATGATAGATGCCCTGGATGTGGATGACGTCGGGGTTACCGTCGAGTATGAGCAGTGGTGGACTCTGTGGTGATGGCGAGGCGAGGGGCCTCTAGGGGGTGCAAAGGTGGCAGCAATAGGGGATGAGGGTGCAGAGGCACCATATGAGGGTTGGGGTGTTCTGCATGATGATGCAAACATGGTGGAGGTTGAGGATGTGAGGTGTGGATTTTGGGGTGCCGGAGTAGTCAGGAGATCGCAGGACATCCCCGGAGCAGTGGGAGCCAAAGTAGCCTACCTTTTCAGAGATGCCGATGCACCAGGAAGTTTTGGAGGGCATGGAGGCAAGGCATTGCGCTGAGATAGCACGATTGGAGGACCTACTACGAAGACGAGATGAGGAGCTGGGAGAGGCTTTGCAAGAGAGGGATCTCCTACGGACTCAGCTGGTGGAGTGGGAGAATGTATTTTTTGCTATGTACCACTAGGGGGATGGGGACACCAATGTTGCATGGGAGAGGGATCTCCTACGGATGCAGCTGGCGGAGAAGGAGAAGACATTGGCACAGTGCGACGATGCAGTAGCTTATTACCGTCGGTGGGAGGCAGAGTGGTTTCGACATCGGATGGATATGGAGGGAGAGATTATCCACCTCGATGGGTGGTTACTTGAGCCCCTTTGAGGTGGTTCTTCACGTCGGATGAGAGACAACGATACTAAGCAGTCAACATCATCTCGTCGTAGGCGGCTAGATGAGGGGGGCACTAGTGGGCATGATGCGAGGGCTAGCAGTAGTCACCCTGAGAGGTCCCATAGGACCCACACCACAGGGGGTAGTTCCTGTCACACCGATCCTACGTGATCATGGTGGTCGACGCCCTAGGCTTGGGGTTTTTGAGCTTTTGGCTTTTGGTGCGAGGTCAGAGGACCGGTTCATTGTAGCCTATGGGAATTTTTGATGATATATATACAGATGTATTTCTTTGTGTTTATACACTTTTCATGGTTTTTTTTTATGTACATGTATTTACATTGATGTATGCATATGCTATTGTGAATGCGATGTTTCTAATTTATATGATGTATGCATATGGAGTGAATGAAATGAGTTGTTGATAACTTGTCGATGGCACCATAGACTGTACAGGATTGACTAGCTTGTTGTACTAATGGGATGACTTTGTGGAATGACTTTGCATGTGAAAACTATGTTTTTTGTATTTTGCATATTTTCTAATGGTGATGTACGGAATGAAATGTACCAGTTGTTTTAAAATGTAATTAAGCTTTTTTGAGATTTAGATATTTTAACTAACTAGCCAAAACTGTACATTTATCTCGCAAGACTGTTGAACAAGGTATAAATCTTACTTGAGTTTAACCAAGTTATTCCACATCCCTATGTGTGCAATTGAGTTCGTTTATGTGGTATTTTTCAGGATACCGCTAGTTCCAGATAGGCTATCAACCAAACTTGTACTGAGGATCACCTAATTAACTCCACTAACTCCATTGTTGTATTTAGTAAGATTAATCCATGGGACAATCTAAGGGACCATACGCTAGCTCATCCACATGCAAACATTGGTCTGTTCACATGCAAATCTAATGTGATAGACATATCATCATGCATTTTAGGATACTGCCATTGCCAGGTAGGCTGTCCACCAAACCCGTAATGAGGATTACCTAGATAGTTTTCAAATACTGAGAATTCCAGGGATTCAAGTTCAGGTTTTTTATTTGCTCAACGGTTTAGGATACTTGCTCGTATACATAGTGATGAAAATCACTGTTTATTTTTCTTTTGGTTTTTCTTTTTGAGCAAGGATTTTGAATAGTGGTGAGAACCACTATTATTTGATTTTGGATTTTGAACTTTGTAAGGTTGAGCTTGTGAATGACATTGATCCTGTTGGCCTTAGGGATGACTACCCATCCTGTGCAAGGATGTGTAGTACGAATCCTTATGACTTGGGGAACCAAAGGGGATTATGGAGATGATGAAGGAAGGGCATTGATCTTTTAGGCCTTGGGGATGACTACCCATCCTGTTCAGGGATGTGTAGTACGAATCCTTACGACTTTGGAGACCAAAGGTGATTGGAAGTGGTCATGATGATGATTTGTAGGGATTTTGCTTTTGAATGGCAGCAATCCTTTGAGGCCTTGGGGATGACTACCCATCCTTGGCATGGACGTGTAGTACGAATCCTTACAACTTTGGGGACCAATGGTGATTGGGATTTTTGGTAGTGGTGAAAACCACTATTTATTAGGGGGAATGGATGGGGAAGAGCTTGTCCTTTTGTCAATTCTCAGCATTCATGAACCATTCACACAGGGGGATGAACAGGCTAATCGTTCACCTATGGTACCCTAGACTGCTTTGTAGATTTCTCTTGCGTTCACACAACTTAGGAATTATTTTATGTGTTTTAACTTGTGTAGGGATGTTACGTAACGAGGCGTGATCCAAGTAAAACTTTCCCTTGTAAAATCTATTTAACTTTGTACCATTTTTGGCTAGCAATTTAAAGATAGCTGAATGACGAAAACCCTATATACATTAGGAGACAACTGACTTACGCTAAAAATGACGATGGTGTTATTCTGGATATATGCGTTTATAATATGGATTTGAAGTGGAAAATGATGGAATTGCCAAATAATGACAGTCTATGGTGCTCTTGACTTGTATGACCTAGCAAATATGCAATGTATGGAGGTGATGCCTAATGCAATCTATATTTTTGTATTTTGATTTTTACGAGTATGCATGGAATTGAAATGCAAAAAAAAAATTGTTATTTTTGATGATTTTATTGTTTTTGTTTGTTTTGAATATTTATTTTGACCAAGCGGTTATGGTAACCCTTGGAGCTTTTGGTATTTGACCAAAGGGTTTATGGATACCTTTGGAGCATTTTTGGGGTTGACCAAGCGATTGTGAGAATCCTTGGAGCTTTTGGCTTGACCAAAGGGTTTATAGATACCTTTGGGGCATTTTGGGGTTGACCAAGCGATTGCGAGAATCCTTGGAGCTTTTGGTTGGACTATGGCTCTCTAGATGTGGAATGGCCTCAAATGACTGATGTTCAAGGGTTCTAGTTCCTTGATTCTTTCAAGAGAGGTGAATCGGTATGTTCCAAGTCCTATTTTACTATCAATCACATAAGGACCTAACCAGTTTGCCATGAACTTGTCCCTTAGATGGGACGGCAAATTAGAATTCTGTTGGTTCTCTTTTAAGACCAAGTCACCAACCTAAAATTCCCTTAAGTGGACACTCATGTTGTATGCTTTCTTAAGTCGCTCTTGATAGATACGCAAATGCTCGAGAGCATTGATGCATCGTTCATCGAGCAATGTTAGTTGGTCTAACTGGGCCTACCACGCAGTGTCATCATCGATGAACTCTTGCATTGAAATGCATAGGGAAGGGATTTCCAACTCAAGAGGCATGACTACCTCGGAGCCATACACCAGCGAAAATGGAGTTGCCCTAGTGGGCATCCGAATGCTAGTGCGATAAGCCCATAGGGCAAGCGGGATTTGAATGTGCCAATCCTTATGACTATCTGTGACTATCTTTTTGAGGATGGCAACTAGCATTTTGTTTGACGCCTCTACTTGCCCATTTGCCTGTGGATAATAGGGTGTTGAAAATTTATGCTAAATTTTGTACTTTGTGGTCAAAGCACGCACATATTTATTCTTGAATGACGTCCCATTATCCAAAAGAATCTTGGATGGAATACCAAAATGACATATGATGTTATGCAAAATAAACTCCGCAATGCGGGTTCCAGTCATAGAGGTTAGCGAAATTGCTTCCACCCACTTGGTGAAGTACTCTATGGCCGTTATGATGAATGTGTGATGTTCGGACGACGCAGGGGAGATCTTTCTGATTAGATCGAAGCCCCACTACAAAAAAGGCCAACTCGATTGGATCGGTTTTAAGGCTTGAGAATGTACGTGTGTTAAATTAGCATGGTGTTGACACTTCATGCACTTCTTTACATATGTGCAACAATATCGCTCTAAATATGGTCAATAATAGCCCATGCAAAGAATGCGCTTTGCGATGGCCATACCACTGAAGTGGCCACCACATGTACCATCGTGTGCTTGGGTGATCGCCCAAGTAGACTCTTGTTGGTCCAAGCCACGGAGGAGGATTCCTTCATAGCTCTGATGATACAAAATGTCTCCTAACAAGACATGTTTTGTCGCTTTCTATTTAAATGATCTTTTCACGGCTTGTGTCAATCCAAGTGGGAGGTTACCTAGCTTGAGATAATCCCTTATGGGTGTGTACCAATCCTGCTGATCAAAAACCTCGATGGTATGAATGGCTAATCCCTCTTGAAGTTCATCCCTAGAAAAAGCTGAGCGGGAAAGAACTTGTAAAAATAGTGTTGTGTTGCTATTAAGAGGGTTCGAGGAGAACAAGGACCCCTAGTTGGCTCAAGTCAGACAATCGTGGATTCGAGAGAACCTATCCTGAGATGGTTCAATCTGGATCAAGTGGATTCTTGGCGTTAGGTCAGAGCTTGCACGCTCCATCATGGATTGTGATAATATTTTGACCTGAATGGTTGTCATCTCATCAAAAGGGTCTTGCGAGATTAGTGACCCCAAGGAGGCCATAGTATCCACAAAATAATTCGATGATCGAGGGAGTGCCTCGATGTCATACCATTCAAGTTGTGCCAAGAATTTGTCCACAAGGGCTTTGTAGGCTTGTAGAACTGGGCATTTACATTGGAATATCCCCTTTACTTTATTGACAATTAACAACGAATCACCAAAGATTTTTAAATGTTTAATGTTCATGGTGATTGTTGTCTGAAGACCTATGAGCAAGGCTTCATATTCTGCATTGTTGTTGGTGCACAGGAAGTCTAATTTAAATGATAGAGGCATTGGAGCCCCTTTTGGAGTGAAGAATACAATTTCCATGCCACCTCCTTGCTCACATTTAGAACCATCAAAGAAGAGGGTCATGTCAGCCTATGACTCAGGCTCATCAGAATCTGGTGATTCTAAAACATAGAATACCCCCTCATCAGGTAGTTCTATGGTCAGAGGTTGATCGTCTTCAAGAGGAGCCTCTTCCAGTTGATCGATGATGACTTGAACTTTTATGGATTTCTATCCAATGAATTCTATGTCAAACTTTGTCAACAACATGATCCATTTCTTCGTGCGGCTACTATGATAAGTATGACTCATCATGTATCGCAATGGATTCTCCTTAGACACAACATACGTCATATTTCTGAGCATGCAGTGGCATAACTTTTTGGTAGCAAACACCACTTCCAAGTAGAGCTTCTCAACGTATGCATAGTTAAGTTCATAACTGACCGTGGTGCGGCTAAGATAGTAAGTAGCCTATTCTTTGTGTAGTTCATTTTTTTGGGATAGCATGGCGCCCAGTGCCACCTTAGTAGTTGAGATGTATAAGTAGAATGGCACTCCTAGTCTAGGTGGTGCCAATACTGGCGGTGAAGCCAAGTATTGTTTAATGTCATCAAAGGCTGATTGGCACTCGTCATCCCAATGAAATGTGACCCCCTTGTGCAATAATTTATTCATGGGTCGGCACTTGTCAGATAGCTATGCTATGAAGCGCTTGATTGATGCGACCTTTCCCTGCAGACTTCTGAGCTGCTTGATGGTAGTTGGGGGAAGCATTTCAAGGATTGCCTTGACTTTGTGTGGATCTACCTCAATTCCTCGTTTGGAAACTATGTAACCCAAGAGCTTTCCAGATGTGACACCAAATACGCACTTCTTGGGGTTTAGTCTGACTTTATGTTCTATGAGGCGATCAAGGATCTTGCTTAAGTCATCGAGATGATCTAGGCACAAAAGAGATTTGGCCAACAAATCATCCATGTAATCTTCCAAATTTTTGTGCATGTAATCATGGAATATGTACGTCATGGTACGTTGGTAGGTGGCGCCAACATTTTTAAGGCCAAAGGGAATGACCTTATAGAAAAATGTCCCCCAAGGCATTGTGAACACCATTTTTAGTTGGTCCTCGGGATTGATACGAATTTGATTGTATCTCGAGAAACCATCTATGAGGGAAAGCATTTCATGGCCCACTATAGCATCTAACAATGCATCGATGCTCGATAAGGGAAAATCATCCTTAGGACTCACTTTGTTTAGATCTCAAAAATTGGTGCATATGCAAATCCTCCCATCAAGCTTTTTGATGGGCACCATGTTAGACAACCATGGTGGGTAATCCATGCAGATGATAAACTATGCATCCAACAGCTTTTGTAGCTCATATTTGACCATTCGGGCTACTTTTGGGTGCATATTACGTAGTTTTTGCTTTACTGGCTTGACTTTCGGATCAAGCGTTAGATTATGCGTGACTAGCTACGGGTCTAGTCTCGGCATGTCTTTGTAGGACCATGCAAAAACCTCCTTCTTCTCTTTGAGAAGGGCAATGTAGTCGGATTGCTCTTCAGGGGATAAACTTACCCCTAGCTTGATGATTTGCAAATTCATTGGATCTGAGCCAATGTCTACGTCAGTCGTCTCCTCGATCGACATGTGGGACCCGTCCTCCAACTGGTATGGAGTTGGGATCAAGTGGATATCATTTGCCAAATTTAGATCATCGTTCGAAACATCAGGTTCCTCTTCAGCATGGAAGACATCCTGAGTCTGTCCTGGGGTGAAATGGAACATCCCACCACAAGGCCAGTACTCTGATGGAGATGGCGGTGCGTCAGTGATCCCAATCGATAGCATCTAGGTCTAGATGCAATAATTGTGTCGGGTCAGCTGGATCATGGATGGGGGCGGTTAGGTCAATGGAGATCATGTTGATGTAATGATTATGGTCTCCATTACCATGGGTGTGACTGCTCAAACATCCTACATGATCTTTGTGCTCTGAATTTGGATCTGTGGGTATAGGCACAAATGGATCAGCCCTATGCACGGATATGAAGACAGGGTCTGCCCTAGGCACTAATGGTTTTATAGGGTCTCTAGGTGAAAGATGCTCTCTATGTACCTGGAGTGGCGGGTGTAGTAATTTCTATAACTACATCGGGTTTAGGTGCCACCGATGCCTTGGCCCTATGTGTAACTGTTCAAACATATCATCTATATCCAAGGGATATTGTTGTTGTTGCATATGATTAAGATAAGCCATCTTAGTTTCATCTTCATAATCATTGTCAGAGATCCAAAGGCCTTCATTGGCTCCAACAGCTATTTGCAACATATGAGGATGATCTTGCTCAAGCAAATTAATGTGGTCCCATCGAGGTTGTTTCGCTCTCTACGGGGGGACCTAATTCTTTGGAGGTGGCATATGCTCAATTGGAGCATCCAGAGGGAACATTGTCAGGAAGATCTCCTGATCATCATCCATGGGATATACTTGTGAATGATTGCTATCAGACTCGAAAGGATCCCAAGGTGCTACCTTGTACTCCGACTCATCCTCTAAAGACCCTTCTTGGTCTTGTCCATATCCCTCTTGTGGGTGAGTCCTTGAATTGTCTCCATTTTTGATCGAAGGGAAAGGGGTGTTATGGTCAACAAGGTTGGTTTTTAGCAATGGGAGATAATCTCCCAATGTATATGTTGTGTTAGGATTGGCATATGGATCTAATGCCAACCCATCCTTGTTGCCTATCCCTAGGCCTTGCATGTTCTCTACCAAGATGTCAAGGGGCAAGGGGTGGTTGAACCCTACTCTTGACTTGTCGTACGGCATTTGGTATCTCAATTGGAAAAGAACACGCACTCCTTGCTCATACCTGCCCAACCCATATCCATGCCAATTAAATTGGCCAAGATATCTCAAAGCAAAATCAGGGTTGGACAAATAGTTGACGTCCTCAGCAAAGGGCTCTTCATCTTCGTCTTCTTGCATATAAGTGTCCATGCCATTATCCAGGCCCCCATAAACAAAGTTGGTCTGATTGGGTGGGTAGCCTAGAGGAACCACAAAACTGATGGGGAGTCAAGGTCTCCCCATGTCCTGCATGGACTCAAGTGTGGGTGTTGCGACAATGTTTTGCACTATATACTCCCCCAGGCCCGTGTTGGCCATCTCAACGGTGATCGTTGGCGATTGAGGAGGAGCGAATGGGAGTCCTTCCAGAGTCCACTCCATGTGGGGTGAACTAGGTGTCTCGACTTCCATTCGGCTAGGCATCTCTTCGGTAGATATGGTTGAGACTAGGGGTGGTTCCTCTTCTAGGGGTTTCTTTCCCTTGTCCTTTGATGTGGCCACCATAGGTGGCATCGTTTTTGAAGGACCAGATGAGGAAGATGGACCTTGTTGGGTATTGGATGGATCTGACATCGGGGATGCCTACAAAATTAGACCCTGATTAGATGGATTCAACTAAAAATCTAAATGCGTTGATGGAAGGGTCGATTGCGGCATGAATTGCACTGTATTGCAGTACTTGAAGGGCTCTAAGTCTACCGAGACTACATGCACCTGTCCTTCAAATATATACTTTAGGCACTGATGAGCTATTGAAGGGACACACTTCATGTCCCTGATCCAAGGCCATCCCAGCAAGATATTATAAGCCATCTCACCTTCCAAGATGTGGCACAATGTATGAATAGTCTTTTGTCCCACTTGGATGGGTAAGACAATTGTGCCATTTGTCGAGCAGATTGCATCATTGAATGCTCGTAGTGTATAGGTGGAGGTCATAATGTGAGATGCTGGCAACTTCAAATGTTTCAATGTTGTTGTTGTGATGATATTACTGGATGAGCCAATGTCCACCAACACCCTCTTATACGAAATCCTCTTGACCCGTGCAATGACGTGCAGGGGTGGATCCACCACATCACCAGTCACTGATTTCAATTCATCTTCTCTAAAGGTGATGATTGGTTATGTACATTGTTTTACATGTCCCATAAATTTGTTGAAAGAGTTCGCTTCATGGGGCTGCAGCTCGATGGCTTTTAATATCTCCATTAGAGCCTCCTGATGCGGCACTAATTATTGAATGAGCTCGTATATGGAGAGCCTAGCGTGTTGTCGATGGTGCGGCTTTTTTTTGTTGTTTGCTCCCCGTTGGTCACGAATCTGCCACGGGAAAGGATTTTCTATATCTATGCACCCTAGACCCGGCCAACATTGAAAGGTCGGGAGAAAGAGATGTCTCCCAGACCAATCTCCAGAGTGGGTCTGGTTCCCTTACTATTTCTAAGTTTGATTTCAGATTAGAGTTGCTGGAAAGGAATTACAAATATGCAAAAAGAAACAGGAAATACATGGAAAGAGATGGGAAATATAGCCGTAGGCCGAATTTGTTAGATCGGGAAAGAATAACAGCAGATCACTTTAAGTACAACAACAACATATAACATAAGATATCAACTTAATTCACTTACAACCTTGCACAGAAAATCCCTCCAAGATCACATTCCAGAACTCACTCCCTCACAAGCAATATTCAAACTCAACATGCAGAATTTAAATGAAGCAGCAAATAAGAAATATGAGTGTTATATTAGGAATGTAAATAACAGAAAGAAAAATCACACAGACAGCTGCTTGCAAAATCAGAGGCCAATTATCTTTCATTCATGCAATGAACTTCAAGCTTTCAGCAAAAGTTTCTCTCAAACTCCCGATACCTTTTTCTGAGATCTACATTGCTTTATATAGAAGTCTTGCTTCTTTACAACATTTAAAACTTGCAACGGACCTTCTCGAGATCTACAACAATATGCAACGGAAACAAGGAAATGCTCCCCTTAAACCAGCCTCGAAACAAGGAGTCGGTCGTCTTCATTAAATTGTCGTTCTTGAAAATATGCTTGAAACCGTTAGAAAAACCATGAACAACAGCTTCGAATAATGGAGCATCTTTAATTCTGATGGCTTGGACACGTTCTTCTACCTTGCTCGCATCGAAAAGCAGCAAAACATTCAATTATGGAGTGCTTTTAATCATCGAAACTCACAAAACCTCATCGGACCGTTTGAACCACTTTCTGGCACGAAACTGTAACAGGTCGCGAAAATGCGACATGTCACGAAATCGCGACGTCTTTCTGCTCCGTACACTTTCCTTACTTTCGGATCGCGAAAACCAACCATGTCACGAAATCGCGACGTATTCGGCTCCTTTATCTCCTTCGCTACCTTGAACCGCGAAAACGCGACGCGTCGCGATTTCGCTACATTCCGTACAATTATGTTCCTTCTCTGCCCTGTTGCCGCGAAAATGTGACAATGCGCGATTTCGCTACATTCTTCATCTCTCTGTTCTCTTCGCTGCATCAAATCACGAAAACATGACATTGCGCGATTTCGCTACCACTTTCTCTCTCTGGCTCTAACTTCCTGATACGTCGTGAAATCGCGACATTCGCCTTTGTTGGAACTTCCTTCCTCAATATGTAGTGAAAACATGACATGTTCTTTCACCTGCCTTCTTCATTTCTCCAAGTCATGAAAATGACACCATGTCACGAAATCGCGATGATTTCTCTGTTGCTGCTGCATGTTCTCTTCCATGTCATGAAATTGTGACAAGTTTCATCCAACCTGTACGGTCCTGCTTCTAACCCGCGAAAACATGACAAGGCACGAAATCGCTACAAGTTCCTGCATTTGGTTCTTCCGCTCCAAAATGTCATGAAATCGTGACGTTTTTACGTTGCTTGGCTGCATTTCACAAGTGTCATGAAATCGCGACGCCAACCTCCTTTCTTGCCCTCATCTCCAGAACTGTCATGAAATCGCGACGTCAAATTCTTTCTTATCGCTTCCTTTAGAAATGTCACGAAATCGTGACCTATTCATGTCTAAAGCTTTTCTGTCTCCACCTTGCCGCGACCATGCAACATGTAGCGATTTCGCTACGTCTTTCGCCTTTTGCGCTGTGTTCAAATTTCTGTCGCGATATCGCTACCAAGTTGAGTCTCATTGCCTGTCGCTGAGTTATGTCACGATTTCACGACGATTTTACCCTGCTCTGCTCCATGCCATTATAAGTCGCGAAAACGCGCATGTCACGATTTCGCTACCTTTTGTCGCGCTTCCCTCATTGACCATGTTGACCATGATTTTTTGACACGTCGCGATATCGCGACGGTTTTTAACTTTGTTTTCTCTCTCCTCAATCGACCCGCGATAACATGACATGTCACGATATCACGACGGTTTTTAACTTTGGCTCTCCATGCTGTTTTTTGTCACGATTTCACGACAGTCTTCAGACTTAGCTTGTTTTTTGCATCAAAACCTGTAGAGGAGTTAGAATTTCAACATCTTATGCATGAATAATCAATAATCAACATAATGTGGCAAAAATGCCAACATTCTTGGCGGCTCGTGGGGTATACAGTTCTGTTGTATGCAAGAATCCCAGACCTGAATCCATTGGGCAACAGAGTCAAGAAAAACTGAGAACAGAAAGCTGGCTGATGGGGTTCATCTCGGTGGACTGCTGCAACAACTCTTGCTGAATGAATGAAATTCAAAGAATATGTATTTGGCTTAACTAACCAGTGGGGCGAATGCGAAATGGTGATATGATGGAATGGTGGAGTGGGGAAAGGATGCGGTAGATACAGTAACAGAATGCTTCTGTGCTACCAGCTGCTATGAAAGGGAAATGGAAGTGAATAGAATAATGGAATGGAAGTGATAAGATAATAAAAGAGGTGTGAACCATGGAGAAACTGTGATAAATGCTAAAATGACAGAGAACTTAGAAGAAAAGGATAAGAAGAAGCGGGAATAACAGGAAGGGAAAAAGAAACAACAACAGTGGCTTGATTACTGCAGAAGAAAAGGAGTAGGAGAAGAAGGGAATAGAGAAGGGAAGGGAAGAAAGAGAGAGGAAGGGGAAGGAAGAAATTAATAGGAAGCCACTAACTGCTGGGATAGAAGAAGAAAAAGAAAGAAAAACACGTACCTGCGGGCTCGCATGCAAAAAGAGCCGACGGTGATAAAGAAAAACAATACTTTTTTTTTTTTTCTTTTTTTCTTTTTTTTTTACTATGTACAAGGTAAGACTGGACTCATCTTCAGGTAGTATAGGCTTTCAGATGAAAGCCGTTCACTGAAATAGGAAGTGGGCTGCCATCCAAATCCTCTAAATAAAATGAATTTGCCGCACCAGCACTGACAATGCGGAATGGACCCTCCCACAGAGCATCAAATTTCTTGTGCATCCCTGGCTTAGCTTTCTTTTCATTCCATTTCAAGACCAAATCACCCACCTTAAGTGGACGATCTGCAGAATTTTTATGGAACCACTTTGAAATAACCTGTGTGTGCTTAGCAAACTCCTCATAGGCCAAAGAACGTTGCTCTTCCAATTGTAACAACTGAGCCAACCGTATATCCATGGAATCTACATCGGCTTCATCATCCTGAAATTCCTGCAACTGCTGCAATACTGGCAACTCTAAATGAACAGGCAACCTTGCCTCTTTGCCATATACCAGGGCATATGGTGAAGTCTTGATGGACTTCTTGATTGAAATCCTATCTGCCCATAAAGCTTGATTCAACAGAAGGTGCCATGATCTCTTGTTATCCCCCAAAGATCTCTTTAAAATCCGTAGCAAATTCTTGTTTGTGGATTCTGCCAAGCCATTTCCCTGAGGATAATAGTTAGAGGATGTTTTCAGAAAAACACCATACTTGTTTGCAAATTCAGCTAACTCAGCTCCAATAAATGGAGTCCCATTATCTGTAATAATAGCATCAGGAATGCCAAAGCGCGTAATTAGTCCTTCAATGAAAGAAATCACCACTCCTTGATTTGCGACCTTGGTTGGAATAGCTTCAGACCATCTCGTAAAATAATCTGTAGCAGTTAAAATATACTTGTGACCGGCTGAAGAATTCGGATCAATAATCCCAATAAAGTCCAACCCCCACTGCTGAAAAGGTGCTTCAACCTGAATTGGATGCAAAGGCAATGATGCATTTCTAACCCTTCCTGTATACCTCTGACATTTGTCACATGCTTGGGCAATCCTGAAAGCATCTGTGAACAAAGTTGGCCAATAGTAACCAGCCCGAATTATTTTTAAAGCCATCGGTCTACCTGCATAGTGTCCTCCTGATATGCCAGAATGAAACTCCTCCAGGAGTCTAGCCTTCTCTGATTCCTTGACACACCTTAAAAGAATGCCATCAATATTCTTAAAAAACAATCCTTCGGGCTGCAACACATACCTGAGAGCTTGCAGACGAAACCTTCTCCGTTGTGAGGCATTTAACTGTGAAGGGCATCTACCAGTTGTGAAATAGTCAATGAGATCATCTGCCCAATCTTGTTCTTGTACTAAGAGGTTCACCAGACTGTTATCTCTAGCAGAATCATCCACTCGATAATCAACTGCAGTCTTTGCTAAGTGCTGGCATAAAGCTTTACCACGCACTAGCTTGGTCGGATGAATCTCAACATCAAATTCTTGGATCTTGGTGACCCAACCAGCACGTTTATCACCCATCTCACCCTGAATGATGAAATTTCTTACATCGGGATGTATAACATAGACGACTGTCCTACTCTGAGATATGAAGTGCTTGAATTTTTTAAGAGACTTCATGACAACATACACCTATTTTTCAATGAAATTATACTTTGCCTCATGAGGTAAGATAACCCGACTAAGGAAAGCAATGGGCCTTTCATTCCCATCGTCTCCTTTCTGTGTGAGTACTGCGGCATAGCTTTCATCTTCCCCAACTGCATACAGAATGAAATCTTTTGAATAATCAGGATTAATTAATACAGGAGCCCCGCACTATTCTGTCCTTAATTTCCTGGAATGCCTCTTTCCTCTGAGTTGTCCATTTAAAGTCTGCATCCTTCTTCAACAACTCAGTCATAGGTTTAACAACCTGGGCAAAATCAGAAATGAACTTCCTGATAAAATTAATCTGTCCAAAGAAAGACTGCAGCTCCTTTTTATTGGCAGGGAGTGATAGTTTCTTCAGTGCTTCAACTCGAACTTGGATCTATTGCCAAACCATCTTCCCCGAAATGACATGCCCCAAGAGTTTACCTTCCTTCACCGCAAAAACCGACTTCTTTGGATTAATGGAAATCCCAAACTCTCTACATTTTCCAAAGATTTGCCTCGAGATGAGAACAGATGATCTTCCCGTCTATGTGAAAAGACAGTCATATCATCAAGATAAATAACAATAATCTTGTTCAAAAACTCCTCAAATGCAATGTCCATGGCTCTCTGGAATGTGGCCCCAACATTTGATAATCCGAAAGGCATTCACTGATAAGCAAAAGTGCCCCACTTAGTTGTAAATGTTGTCTTGTATTGGTCCTCATCCCTAACCCAAATCTGGTTATATCCAGAGAATCCATCCAACAGTGAGAAACGCTGAGCCCCAACAACAACATGCAGTATCTGATCAATGCGAGGCAAAGGATAATGATCTTTCAGAGATGCACGGTTCAGATTTCAAAAATCTACACACAGTCGTATGTCTCCATTTTTCTTTCGAATTGGAACCAGATTAGCAACCCAAGTCGAATGCTTAACCGGGTATATAATCTTGGCTTGCAACATTTTCACAAGTTCGGCCCTCATGAGAGTCTCAATATTTGGATTCACTGGTCGTTGCTTCTGCCTGAAGGGTCTGACTCCTTCTTCCAACTCAATAGTATGTTGAACAATCTGTTTATCATATCCTTTCAGATCTTCATAACTCCAAGCCACAATATCAAAAAATTCTTGACATAGTTGCCTGATTTCTTGCAGTTCATCAGGAGTAGAATCAGTCCCAATCTTAATGACCTTATTGGGTTCTAATTGCATCTCCATATACTCTTTCTTGTCAATCTCAAGTCGATGTTTCTTGGACCGATCATGCTGATCAAACAAACTTTCTAGAGTTATAAGACCCTTCGGAATGTGATTATTCCGCAACTGAATTAGACCTTCAGCTTCTTCGTGCTCCAAGGTTCTTCCTTCGATGGTGGCAGCTTCTTGAATCAAAAAGTTAACAATTTGCTCATCACTCTCGAAGACTTGCCAGAAAGTATCCTTGTCTGGGACACTTGGCCTGTACACCATCCTTACTGTCTTTGGTTTCTTCACTACCTGCTCAATAGGAGAAAAATTGGCTCCAAGAGATGCTAGAAGATCTGCATGCTTATTCAGCTCTCGGGAAATGGCTTGAATATTCAGAGCTGTGAAAAACTCAAACAGGTCCCAAACTTGGTTGCGGTATGCTTTGAGATAATGCTGCTTAGAAATACACCTGTTTGTTACTTGGTTTACAATAAGCTCAGAATCACCAAAAATCTATAACTGTTCGATTCCCAACTTCCTTGCCTTTTTCAAGCCTAGGCATAATGCTTCGTACTCGGCAGCATTGTTAGTACAATTCCAAGTAAGACGGTATGAATATGTTCTTTGTAAACCAGAAGGAGAAATCAAAACAATACCTGCTCCTGCACCATTTTTGCATCTAGCCCCATCAAAATATAACTTCCATAGTTGATTCGTGACAGAGCTCTGATCATCTTGGTTAGGAAATACCTGCCTTGTGCCACCCTCGGGCTTTGTGATAGAATAACAACCGATTTCGGTTTCCAGCATAGCATTGAAATCAAGCATGGAAAACTGATCGTCCAACTGGAGCTCATCTAAAACCTCATTCATCAAATCAGAACCCTCTGACTCTTGAGTTAGCATGTTGACAGACTGCATAGTTTTTTCTGCTTCATCCAACTTTTCAATATGAAAAGAGGAAGGTTTTTCATTATGAATCCGGAGTCTTTTACCTTTGAAAGGGATTTCCAAGTGGGAATAATCCAGTGCAAGGTAACCTCCCAACTTTGCAGTAAACTCTCTAGATAAGCACATACTAAAATACGGTTCTAGATCTACCACAACTATCTCTTGAATGACTGTAATCTGAGGCATAGTATGCAAAACAATCGGGACATCCTTGATTACACCCACCGTTTTCATAGGAGTGCCATCTAACTGCAAAACTCTAGGGCTACTTCGTGTGTATTCCATACCCATAACTTCGCAAACTGCCTTTGGCATGACAGTTGTAGCGGCTCCAGAGTCGATCATGCAGTTATGCACGATCCAACCCTCTATTTGTAGTGATAGATAAAATGGGGGTGGTCTATTTTTACCAATGATAGAAGTGGTTAAGGCTTGAGCATAAATTGTCTGAGTAGGACCTTTCTCACTATCCTTCATAGATTTTAAAGATTCTTGCAATAAATCTACCTGCCCAGGCAATTGCAATGCATCGTAAAGACTAACCTTAGTTGGGGTCTTCTTCAGTTCTTCGACAATGTTGTATGCAACCGCAGCAGATTCCTTCTTTTCAACAGGATGTTCATATCTGCTCCGATACTGCTGAGTGGCTTCCACTCTTAGCCTCTTCGTTAATGAAGGATACTTCAACTTTTCTCTAGCTTGCTCTTCTGCTTCTGATCTTGCCTGTGCAGTTGCAGCCTTTTCTTGAACTCTGTGTGGAACAGGATCTTTCGGCAAAACAGGCGCATCAGGCTTTGAAACTGGCACAGGAGCTTTCACTGTTTTCTTCAAATCAGCTGGCACTTTTAATGGCTCTAACTCAGCAGGATCTACTGTAACAGACTTCTTTCCAGTCCTTGTGAGAACTGAAACCTGCTCTTCAGATGGAAGCATCAAGCTGTAACCTGGTTCAGATATCATATTGACTTGTCCTCCTGAAGAACTAGCAGCCAATGTCTACACATAATTCAAATGGACCATGCAAGTGTCTTCTCCATGGGGATCATTGCAAGTTGAACACCAATATGTTCTTTCAGCAAGGACTGCATCTTCATTTACCAAAGCAGTCAGGCTTTTCTCAGGTGCTTTGCTTGTTGAAGCAGCTTGATCTCTAGTAATTGGCGGAGGTTGAAATCTCCTTGGCTGGAAATCTCGCTCAGCTTGCTTCCTTTCGATAAGCGTGATCTTATTACCCATTGCTCTTATTGCAGAATTGGCAGATTTTACCTCTTGCAAAAGTGTTGTATAAGGATCAGGGTTTACAGGTGCAGGAGGTGCTTGGTAAGGGCAAAGGTGCTGGTGGTGCCGGTAATGCTGGAAATGAGGTGGAAGCAGGGAATGGCAGAATCGTTGGGTGCGAGCAACTGGAGATTTGTTGAAGTAGACAGTGAGGAGGCTGGGATAGGTGCAATTTGAGGTGCACTGGAATTCCATGATGGGACAGGGTACATAGAAGACATAGATTGCGAAAAAGAACTAGGATATAAATGCTGTGGAATATCAGGAAGAATGGGCATTGCTACCTTTGGGGGAAGCCTGCCAATCGCAATCAAGTCTGCCTCCGCCTTTTGTGCTTGCTCGAACAGTTCTGGGAAAGTCATCACATTGGATTGCCTGATCGCCAAGCCAATATCTGTATTGAATGCTCGGAGGTAGTAAAACGTAGCTTGCTCAGGGGTAGGACGAAGTCCTTCAGGCACTCGCTGCCAGCTTCTGGTGAAACGAACATTAAAATCTGCTATTGCCTCCTACGGATGCCTCTGGATCGCATTAAACTGATGCAACAATGAAAATGGGTCAGCCTGTTCATGAAAATTCTTAACTAACAATTCTCCTAGCTGATCCCAGGACGCAATAGTGCCTGGTTGCAGAGATCGATACCAGTACAACAATTTTCCTCTCAAGGATAACACTAGTAACTTCACCATTACATCTTCATCTGTTATGTCATGAATGGCTGCCAGAGAAGCTACATCATGAATATGTTCGTATGCAGTCTTTCCCGTACCATCATAAGTTGGCAATGCCTTCAAGGCAGCCTGGGGAACTGGATTCTGAGCCTGCAAATTCAAGGCCCCTGAGCTGTTCCAAGCTAAAAACTGCCTAGGTGGAGGATACTGGGCCATTGGAACTGGTGTATGTAACTGAGAAGATGGAAAACTAGTAACAATTCTAGGGATTTGTGTGGATATGGCAGATGATGCAAGCGATGGGGAAACCAACCTAGAATGCTCACCACTTCTTATGCTGTCAAGTTCAAAAAACTCGACAAGATCTCCAACTTTTTTAGACTGTGATCTCGTGATCATGAAGTACAGCTTTCACTGCATCCACGTTCAGAGATTTCTGAGTACTGCAGAGTCACCAAATGTTCTAACTATACGGCATGAAGGCGAACATTAAACCTTCAATACTATGGGATCTTTCTGAGACAGAAGAAGTCTGTCCCACCGGGCGTGCCAAAAACTGTTGGTCACGAATCTGCCACAGGAAAGGATTTTCTAAAACTATGCACCCTAGACCCGGCCAACATTGAAAGGCTGGGAGAAAGAGATGTCTCCCAGACCAATCTCCAGAGTGGGCTGGTTCCCTTACTATTTCTAAGTTTGATTTCAGATTAGAGTTGCTGGAAAGGAATTACAAATATGCAAAAAGAAACAGGAAATACATGGAAAGAGATGGGAAATATAGCCGTAGGCCAAATTTGTTAGATCGGGAAAGAATAACAACAGATCACTTTAAGTACAGCAACAACATATAACATAAGATATCAACTTAATTCACTTACAACCTTGCATAGAAAATCCCTCCAAGATCACATTCCAGAACTCACTCCCTCACAAGCAATATTCAAACTCAACATGCAGAATTTAAATGAAGCAGCAAATAAGAAATATGAGTGTTATATTAGGAATGTAAATAATAGAAAGAAAAATCACACAGATAACTGCTTGCAAAATCAGAGGCCAATTATCTTTCATTCATGCAATGAACTTCAAGCTTTCAGCAAAAGTTTCTCTCAAACTCCCGATACCTTTTTCTGAGATCTACATTGCTTTATATAGAAGTCTTGCTTCTTTACAATCATTAAAAACTTGCAACGGACCTTCTCGAGATCTACAACAATATGCAATGAAAACAAGGAAATGCTCCCCTTAAACCAGCCTCGAAACAAGGAGTCGGTCGCCTTCATTAAATTGTCGTTCTTGAAAATATGCTTGAAACCATTAGAAAAACCACGAACAACCACTTCGAATAATGGAGCATCTTTAATTCTGATGGCTTGGACACGTTCTTCTACCTTGCTCGCATCGAAAAGCAGCAAAACATTCAATTCTGGAGTGCTTTTAATCATCGAAACTCACAAAACCTCATCGGACCGTTTGAACCGCTTTCTGGCATGAAACTGTAACAGGTCACGAAAATGCGACATGTCACGAAATCGTGACGTCTTTCTGCTCCGTACACTTTCCTTACTTTTGGATCACGAAAATCAACCATGTCACGAAATCGCGACGTATTCGGCTCCTTTATCTCCTTCGCTACCTTGAACCGCGAAAATGCGACGCTGCATGATTTCGCTACATTCCATACAATTATGTTCCTTCTCTGCCCTGTTGCCGCAAAAATGTGACAATGCGCGATTTCGCTACATTCTTCATCTCTTTGTTCTCTTCGCTGCATCAAATCATGAAAACATGACATTGCGCGATTTCGCTACCACTTTCTCTCTCCGGCTCTAACTTCCTGATACGTCATGAAATCGCGACATTCGCCTTTGTTGGAACTTCCTTCCTCAATATGTAGCGAAAACATGACATGTTATTTCACCTGCCTTCTTCATTTCTCCAAGTCATGAAAATGACACCATGTCACAAAATCGCGACGATTTCTCTGCTGCTGCTACATGTTCTCTTCCATGTCATGAAATCGTGACGAGTTTCATCCAACCTATACGGTCCTGCTTCTAACCCGTGAAAACATGACAAGGCACGAAATCGCTACAAGTTCTTGCATTTGGTTCTTCTTGCTCCAAAATGTCATGAAATCGCGACGTTTTTACGTTGCTTGGCTGCATTTTCACAAGTGTCGCGAAATCGCGACGCCAACCTCCTTTCTTGCCCTTAGCCTCAAAAATGTCGCGAAATCATGATGTCAAATTCTTTCTTATCGCTTCCTCCACAAATGTCACGAAATCATGACCTATTCATGCCTTAAGCCTTTCTGTCTCCACCTTGCCGCGACCATGCAACATGTAGCGATTTCGCTACGTCTTTCACCTTTTGCGCCGTGTTCAAATTTTTGTCGTGATATCGCTACCAAGTTGAGTCTCATTGCCTGTCACTGAGTTATGTCACGATTTCGCGACGATTTTACCCTGCTCTGCTCCATGCCATTATAAGTCACGAAAACGCGACATGTCACGATTTCGCTACCTTTTTGTCGCGCTTCCCTCGTTGACCATGTTGACCACGATTTTTCGACACGTCGCGATATCGCGACAGTTTTGCACTTTGTTTTCTCTCTCCTCAACCGACCCGCGATAACGCGACATGTCGCGATATCGCGACGGTTTTTAACTTTGGCTCTCCATGCTATTTTTTGTCGCGATTTCGCGACAGTCTTCAGACTTAGCTTGTTTTTTGCATCAAAACCTGTAGAGGAGTTAGAATTTCAACAGCTTATGCATGAACAATCAATAATCAACATAATGTGGCAAAAATGCCAACAATACCCCTGCATGGGGCAATTATGTTGCACCTCATTGACTTGGAGGGGTTTTACCTGTGCCTCATGGGTAGGCAAGGGGTCTCTGAAGACTCCCATATGTTGGTTGTTTGGCACTACGGGGTTGTCCACTACCAACGTCTTGTTGTCGATTAGGTCTTGCACCAAGCCTTTGAACTTCCAACATGCATTAAGATCATGTCCCTTACGCCTATGGAACCGATAGTACAAGTCCTCCCGGTACCCCTTAGGCTTCGATGCATTGGGGTCTATAGTTTGAATCTCTAGAAGGTTGATCAAGTTCGCCATCGACAAGCGGTCAAATAGAGAGTCCCTAGACTCTGTGTAAGGAGTAAATTATCACCTAGAGTGACGTTGCTGATTTTGTTCCTACTTTTTGTTTTCTCTCTCATAGTTGTTAGGAGGCACTGCCTGATAGTTAGCCTTTTGAGGCTATGTTGTTTGTGCGAAGCTTAGGGACATTGATAGCAACCTGATTTACCGCAGTGGGTTTTGATTGCATGGTCCCTATTTTGGTATTCTTGGTCCATTATTTCTTCTTAGGTTTGGCAATCTCACCATCCTGTATCTTAATCTCCTCAATGATTCTAGCTTGTGCCAGAGCTTCCTCTAAATTGGCATATTTTTGTAGATGCAATAGCATGGAGATCGATCTCAAAAAGATTTTTGAGAACATTTGGGTCAGGTCTGACATGGGAGGGAGGTAAGGTAGCTTCGAAAGAAATGTCCTTCACCAGTTCCCGTATGCCACCATGGTTTCTTCCTCATACTGCCTGAGGCTAGCTAGGTCACTTAATGACAAATTTTTCTTAGTGTTGAAGGCGAAGCATTCGAGGAACACATCCACTAGCTGATCCAAGTTACTGATGCTATGTTTTGGTAATTGGGTGAACCAATCCAAGGTAGGGCCTATGAATGTGGTTATAAATGTTCTTAGTAACAAAGCATCATTGTCTTGAATGCCAAAGCACTGGCTTAGGAATCTAGTCACATGCTCTTGGGCATCCTCCTCCCCTCTAAAGAGTGCCAAATGGGGCAGTTTAAAGTGTTTAGGGTATGGGGGTGCCAGCACTGACAGATGCACAGGATGACTACGGAGTTGGTGTAAAGTGGGCTTTTGGGGCCCAGAAGTCTTGATCTCCATAGACTCTAAGTGCTCTAGCAGTGCTTTGTATGCATCGGAGGATTTAATTTCTTCCTCCTTAGTTTGCTCCCGTTGTGGGTTGTGGGGAACTTGAGGCCTATGGAGGGGTAGATGGATAGCACCCCCTCTACCTTGGTAGAGCATTTCAGCCCACTCTTCTTCTTGTTCATACTCCTCATAGGCTTCTTGAGGAGTGCCGATCAAGACCTATACACATGGGTGGGTGCCCGCGGAGGGTGCCCATCATTGTTTTGGGGAGTGGCCTCCTGCTCAAGTCTAGGAGGTCTTTGAGGCAATAATTGATAAGGTCACATGGACCTATCTCATACCAAGGGGTTGTGCCTCTCATACACTTCTAATTTATGCGCGTGAGGGGTTGGGACCTTCTCAGGCACATTGTTATGAAGCAATTCAGTTGTCTAATGCTGAATGCGCTCTTTGCTAAGGCAATATAGATGCTCTAACTATTCTTGATCTTGCCTAAGCTGCATGATTTGTGCTTGGTGGGCGACATGTTTGGCAAATGCCACTTCAATTTGTTCTTCCGTCTCTTGTTTAGGAAGCCTAGATGCCTAACCTACATGTCTATCTTGGTCGTGGTGATCCGAGACCCTTATGGGTTAATTTCCTCTTTCGAGGTTAGCTGCATTAACCTGAGGCTGTAGCCTCAATGGGTGATCCTGATACATGGCAGGCACAGAGGTACATCGCTCCTACGTTGTGTATTGCTCTTGGGGAATGTGATAGTCTTCCTCATCCTCCATTTCATATGCATGCAAAGTACGAGCAAAATTGTCTTGCCCTGTCTAGAAAGCCTGATACTCTAGATTTGGTCTAGTGTTTCTAACAATAATCTGAGGTAGAGGAGGGATGATGAAATCATGTGGTCCCTCCTTCTGGACCCTCTGTTGTTCTAACACTTCATCATTAGGCCACTCATAATGAGCATCTAAGGGAGGTCTCTTATATATGTTGAGTGCTACGTGTAGGTTCTCTTCTTGAAAGGACCTATGCTGAGTGGGGGTGCTCCTCAAAGAGGTGCCTCTATAGTCCTATTCTATTATGGCATGATGTGGACTATCTTGTGTGTCAGGCCGCCAAGGTGGGATGACCAAGTTCTCAAGAATATATCGGAGTCGACTTGTCCCCCTTGGTGCACTTTCTACAGCGCTTGCCCGTGATTGGGCTTGACTACCAGTGTACACCATGGTGATGCTTACCTAAAGATGCGTAGATTTTTATACTTTTTAGGATTTCTTATGCTACACTAAAAATACAATATCACACACACAAAACAATGATTATCTTGTTTAACGATTAAAAGTGTACCCTAAACCTGGTTTAGTGTGTTTTGAATGTTCATTTTGAAATCTTGTGGAAAGAACATTTAAATGCAAAATGACGGCTCTTATGAATCCCAAAAAATGGTCGCCCCTTCGATATACCGTTTCCAACCTCTCTATATACCATTTCCAACCTCAAATGCTCCTTCTTTGTATATCTTTTGGGTGAGAAAACTCACCAATTTATAGACCTATGGTCTCTTTGTTTGTAATGCGCATGCGAGGGCGCAACTTGAGTTGATTGTCCTATTTTGAGAGAAAAGATAATTCCCTGATTTAGAATATCCTTGCATGAGGTCTCTAAAATAAAGACATGCATGACAGAAGTCTCTCTTCTTTATTTAAAGCTATTCCTCACAATTGCATGGCTTGAAGCCTCAGTTAATTGGCGGACTTGTCTAGGTTTGAATTTTTGCCAATCAAACTTACTATTCACCTCACCCTAGGGCGAATGCTGATATTCATCCCTGGGTGGGATGAATTCTAGTTTGTACTCATCCTGAGGTGGGACGAGTAGATAGCAAGGTGCCAAAAAGGTGCCAAATTGACCTTTGACCTACAAAAATGCTTTTGGAAGTGGTTAGGACCATTGTTTAACCTTTGGGGGCTGCCCTAGGGGCTATTTGTGTCAATGCGATCAACGCTCATTGTCACATAATCAGATTGGTGTTGTTTTGGTTTCTACAAGCTTCACAGAATGGATTATCTAAAAATAAGGCTCCACTATTTTATGGTAACAATTATGCTTTCTGGAGCATGAGAATTAAGAACTACTTGATATCACAAGGATATGAGGTATGACGTATGGTTGAAAAATAGTATAAGGTTGAAGGTGATCCCGAGGTAGATAAGACTATCAAGAAATTGGTTGAGATCAATGCAAGGGCAATGAATTGTATTTTGAGTGGGCTACGTGAAATAAATTTTACAAAGGTCATGGTATGCAATTTAGCTAATTAAATGTGGACCAAGTTGCGAAATACTTATGAAGGATATTCAAAGGTAAAGTTAGCAAAACTATAAACTCATAGAAAAAGATTTTAGGAATTGAAAATAGAAGATTCTGAAGATATTGCAAATTTTTTACTTCAAGTTGATGAGATTACTAACACCATGAGAGGCCTAGGATTTGAGATGAAAGAATCAAAAGTTACTCAAAAGGTTTTGAGATCACTTCCCATGAAGAATGATGCAAAGGTTTCAGCAATAGGAGAAACGATGGATATCAACAAGATAACAATGGAATAACTACAAGGAACTCTCACAGCTTATGAGATGAGGGTGATTAAGCATTAGGCTATAATAAAAGATATTTCATTCAAGGCTTTAGAGAAAAATAAAGGGAAAGTTACAAAGACATATAGAGATTCTGATAATGATGAGGAATCTAACTTCATTAAAAATAAAAAGGACTTAAGAAATTACAGGGATATGAATAAAGTCAAATGCTACAAGTGTGGTGATTTTGGTCACTATGCACACAATTGTCCACATGAAGACAATAGTGATGATGAAAAATAGGGTCGCATAATAAAAGAAGATGGAAAGTATAAGCATGACAAAGATAACAAGTACAAGCAAAGCAAGTATGAGAAGAAAAAAAGTTTTTGTAAGACAACGAAAACTTTCTACATTGTAAAAGCAAGTGATAGCTTAGATCACAGTGATAGAGATAAGTCAGATGATAAAAATGAAGAACATATATTCCTAGGAATAGAGGGTGAAAGAGAACAATGCTTTGTGTGTGGTCAAAGAGATCACATATTAGGATATTGCAATGGCTTTAGTGATAGTGAAGATGAGATGACCCATCAAGAAAATAGGCATGGTCAAATAAATCATGAAAGTTTGTTTGCTATAGAAGATTATAATGATCTTAGTGATAGTGAAGATGAAGAAGGGTTTTTCTATGGGATAAAAGAAGTAGAAGAAGAACATTCACTCCAAATAGAAGAATTTAAGAAATATAACATTGTAATAAAGACATATGTCTTAGTTGATCTAAAGGAAGACATCAATGATATCCATGAGCAAATACAAGAGGTGAAGGAGAATCTAAAAGAATTGAGATATTCCATAATTGAGAAGTTTGATCCATCACATGACTCAAAAGGTCAAAATATTTTCACTAAGAAGGAAATATGTATTTCAGAGACAATAAATATGGATGCCAATGAAGAGAAAGAAGAGGAAGGTCCCAAAGCACCAAAAGTCTCATATTTCAGGTTTGGGGAATCACACTCAAAAGGAAAGGAAGTTCTAAAATATGAAAGCAAGGAAGCACCTAAGTGTTATGAAGAAAGTTCAAAAGTTCCTATGGCTCCGAATATTTAGTTTAGATCTTGTTTTGAGATAGGTGAATCAAGTTCAAAATGAAAAGAAATACTTGAAGAATAAAAAAAGGAAGAAACTAAGGAAGAGGATTTGGATACTACAAATAAGGTTCAAGGATGCAATGCACAAGTTGAAAATGATCATAAGGATAATGGTAAAGAAAGGTATGAGGAACCAAGGCATGAACAAAGGGCTTTTCAAGGATATTTTTTTTCTTGTAATGGATTTGGAAATAGGGTTATACATTGCAATATCCATGGATCAAAGAAGTTTGATTTTTCTAGAAGAAACTTCAAAGGAAGAAGGTTTGGTTTTAAGGTACATTGCTTCTTATGCAAAAATATTTGTCATATATATTCTTAGTGCAAATAAAATGAGAAACATGGTTTTGGTTTTAGAGCTACACAAATCAGAAGTCATGGTCATAATGTTCATGAAAACAAAACTTCACAATATAGGGTTCAAGAAAGGAATGGATATGAAAATTATTTCAAGAAAGAATTTAGGATATGGGAACCATCCAAAGGCTACAATATAAATTATTTTAATTGCAATAACTTTGGACATATTGCAAAAAGGTGTAGGACTTAATTCCAAACAGGTTCAAGACAAGAAGGTCAAACAGGTTAAGGAATAGAAGGTTAAATAGGTTCAAGACAAGAATATAAAGTAATTCATCAAGAGAAAAATATCAAAAAAATATGAAATAAAGTTGACAGAGGAAATAAACAATGTAATATGGGAGTAAAAGTACTCCCACCCCAAAATTAATCACCTCAGGAGAGAAGGTGGTGAGGGGCCTAAGCTTAAGAGTTATATCTTTTAGCCTCATAGGTGTCCCTTTTGCCATTGATGTCAAAGGGGGAGAGATTTGAGTAAGGGGGGGATAATTGAGTTAGGGGGAGTAGCATCCAAAGAGAGCATTGAGTAAGGAGGAGAAGCCTCCATAGAAAGTATTGAGTCAGAGGGAGCAACTTTGATTCTCAGAGATGGTTTTTACAATGATTGTGGTTTTTACATTAGAGGTGCTGCCATCAATGAAAAAGGGGGATATTTTTGAAAATTTGATTTATTTTATGTTGTCATTGATGTCACATGGATCACATTGATTTTTGGTGGCCAAAGAATTTCATACATAAGCATTTATGATATTTTGGAGAGTAGGGATATATACAAGGTTTTTGTGAAAACCGAGGCATGCAAAATAAAAGGTTTTATTTAAAACCATATATGACAGATTTGAAATGGGTTTTTCTTAAAACTCAGGTTGGCTTTTTGTTTCATCAAAAAATGTGCCCTGGTGATGGAGATATTTATTTTTAAATATTTAGTTTAAATTTTAAATTGTTTAAAATTTAAATTTAAATTTTAAAATTAAATATATTAATTTTAGCACCGACTAAAGACAAAAGGAAAGGCTTTATTAATTTATAGCTTCGATGTCTAAAGAAATAGAAAAGGCATATATCTATATATGCCAACAAAAGCTTAGACTTCATAACCCCAACGCTTATTTTTTTGAATGCCTTCGATTGGGGAACGAATTGCGAAAAGAAAGAGAAGTGTGACTTTGGACTATTGAAAAATCATTCACGAAGTTTAATAAGACACATAGGAGTGGTTCATGCACTGTGTATTATGCAAGAGGTCCTACGATCGAGTCCCATCATGGTTATTTTCTTTGTTGAAGCGCTCGAAGCACTATTAATTTTTTTGAAGGGTGCAAAAGTTTATGATATAAGTTTTTGTTCGTGTCCCTTTCGACACATGAGGGCATGTGGTAAAATGGTAGGCTGGCTATGGTTAAAGTGCTGAGCAAGGAGATGTCATGAGATCAAATCCCGTTAGGGACAGAGGCAAGTTAATAATTTTTTTAATATATTTTATTTTTCTAAAGTTGCCCTACGAGGAATAAGGGTTGTGATGCATGTTTAGAAAAAGAGAGATTTCTAGTGTTTCTCCTTTTGAAAGTATATCATATTATATATAGTTGGAAAGTTTATTTGAAGGGCTATTTTATTAACTTTCTTAGAGAGAAATAATGTGTATGTAAAGAGATATTTATTTTCTTGTAAAGGGTTTCAAAAGTGAAGGTTGTTTTGTTATTTTTCAAAGGTGATTAATTATTTCATGAGGGGACATGTTGTATCTTATTGAGTAGGAGTTATAAGGTGTTATTTGGATATTATTGTTGTGATATTAATCATGATATCTAACCCTTGTTCAAAGTTGAAAATAAGTTTTTTTAGTGTGGCAGATTTAGTGGAAATCCAATAAGGCATAAAATGGTATGAGCAATATTCTCCATTGACTTTGTTTATGATGGTTGATTTTTGAAATATCATTGGAGAGAAAAGGATTGATTTTGGTTTCCTTTTCGAAAGTTGTTGGTTGAATGCTTCAAGGTTTTTTGGTTTGAGAGTTATGATTAAACATTGTTTTATAAGCATAGTTGTTGAAGCCCATTGGTTATGCAAAGAACTTGAGTTAGAAAAGAACATGAGTATCATTGTTATGTGAGATTTGTGGTTGAGCATTGTTGGAAATATTTGAGTTGGTTGATACATGCTTGGACTAGGGTTTTGTGAGAAAGAGTTATCCCTTGTGGTGATTGGTTGAGTTGAGTTGATTGAGCCTAGTCAAGTGATTGTGTGAGGTGATTGTTTAAGTCCCATGATATTTGGGTTGAGGTTGAGATTTGAGATTGGAACATATTGAGTCTCTAAAAATTCTCTTTATGCTTCTATAAGATTTGAGTTGAGTTAATATTGACTTGAGTTGAGTTGAGACTGATTTGAGTTGAGATCATTGAGGATAATTATTGTAATCCATTGTAGAGTGGATTGCCATTCATTGTTGAATTCATCATTGAGCCTTGCCTTCATATATTCATGGATGATATTTGAGTGCTACTTGAGCATGATTGGTTGAGCCTTTGAGAAGGCTTTTGGGATATATTTGTGGACATATTTATGGCTGTTTTTGTGGATGATTGATTGAGCCATTGATAAGACTTTTGAGAAATATTTGTGGATAAATTTTGGATAACATTTGAGCAAGTTCTTGGTGAGCTTGCTGAGCAGATTTTGAGCAAGTTCTTAGTGAGCTTGTTGAGCAGATTTTGAGCAAGTTCTTGTTGAGCTTGATGAGCATATTTTGAGCAAGTTCTTAGTGAGCTTGTTGAGAAGTTTTAAGAAAGTTCTTAGTGAGCTTGTTGAGTAGATATTGAGAAAGTTCTTGGTGATCTTGTTGAGCATATTTTGAGAAAGTTCTTGGTGAGCTTGTTGAGTAGGTTTTGAGAAAGTTCTTGGTGAGCTTGTTGAAGCAGTTTTGGACAAGTTCTTAGTGAGCTTGCTAGAGCATATTTTGAGCAAGTTATTGGTGAGCTTGCTGAAGAAGTTCTGGGTAAGTTCTTAGTGAGCTTGCTAGAGCAAATTTTGGGCAAGTTCTTAGTGAACTTGCTAGAGTAGTTTTGGGCAAGTTCTTGGTGAGCTTGATGAAGTAGATCAGTGGATTGCCTACCTGAGCAGATTAGTGTATGGCCTAGATTTGATTAGATCAAAGTAATCATTTGTATTAGGATAAGGATCCTTATTTCTATATGAAATATTATAAGGATGTTATCTTGTGGAGTACCCCACATTGGGGGAACCACGTTAAATCTTGTGTCTCAATTGTGTATTGTGATTTGTGCACTTGTTTACTATTGTTATCTATGTCATTAATGCACACTGCTATATTTGGTTATTGTAATTAAGGACACTAATTAATATTGGTTTGGAAAGAAAGTAAAAAGTGGGCACTATATTGTTCACCCCCCCTCTCAGTATAAGCTTGTGTTCTTCAATAACAAAAAAAATAGTAAAAAAAATTATAGAAAAATCAAACCTAAGATATGAGGGTAATGCAAAAATATCCAACTTTACTTCCCCTATATCTTGATTATATAAACAAGTTAAAGATGAATACATACACTATACTATAGTATCTAGAAATTAAACACACTTCATAATACATAACCATTAATTAATAATACATAAAATAAGTAGGATAGAGAAAATATAGTCATAATTTCCATTTATGTATCAAATAATCGCAAGGCATGTGGCTTGAAAAGGCTCAATGCTCCTTAGACAATAGCTTAAGGTTCGAGTCTCACTCATGTAGATGAGAAATTATAGGAGGATTTTATAAGACCAAGTATGAGGTATAGGTAGGTAGCTCTCAATGCCTTACAATGAGTTTCAAAGACCTATTTATAGTTTAGGACTGAGGGACTCTTTTCCTCCAAAATCTTGCACAAAGGATTTGAGACTTAACTTTTGATTTGTATCCAAAATCCTTTTTTCCCTATACGTGGTCACCTTAAGGTATTAAGATATGGGGCCATTAATTCCAAAGGATTTTGTGTCCTTAAATGGAAACTTGTAGCTACCATCACCCCCTATGGTGTGCTTGGAAGGTGGTTCCACCATTAATTTTTTCTCAATTTGAGGTTTCAAATATCAAAACTCACTTAGGCCTTAACCTATTTTCTAGGATGGCTTTCCTCCTAACATTGTTGATATTGCAATTATAATTAGTGTAGGCTTAGTAGGGTATACTTACCCATGTGTTGGATGGCTACTACAACTATCATGTGGATGACTATGGTAGGCCAAGCCACAATAGTCAATTCTAGAGGTCAATGGTGGATATTACTTTAATTTCCATTTGTGTGACTTTCTTATTTCTCTAAATAGTCACCACATGTCCTAGCTAAGGTATAATTCATTTTGGATAATGGTGAGCCTTTTGTGACTATGCTCTAATTATTCACTCTCATTTTTTAACAACTACCATGTGCTTAGTTAAGACTTCATCAAAAAAAGTATTTTATTTTTATTGATCTTCATTGATGGAAACAACATGGGCCATCATATGGAAATTGATGGTCTATGAGACTTGGAGTCCTCAAGTTGCTTACTTAAGGTGAAGAAGTATCATAAATTTTTGATAAAGGATATAATAGATGACACACCTTGAAATATATCCACCTCTCTTTGTATTGTAAAGCCAACACCTATCACTCCAACTGAAGGTGGGTAACACTTTTCAACTCTTTTCTTTGTTGGTATTGCTTCTAAATGAAGCATTTATTTGAGTGAAGTGGTTAAAAATAGAAATTGGGAGATAACCAAATTGTAAAATAAAATCACAAAAAAAGAAAAAATGGATTCGAGAAGTTACTATGGTGGAAGCTTTGTTCATCTAGGACTTCAATTCTTCCCACTATTTTTTGGAGGGTGAGATATATTTTTGTAATTGTTCATAGAAATTATAATGCTTGATTTGTTCCTGGCATGACAATCTTGTAGCTCTATGTGAAACATATTGCACCTATATTTAAAGCTCCACAAAGGGCCTAATGCTTTCATAGTGTCTCTAATTGGAAGGAGCTTTTCCCCTTATGAAAATCTAGTATTATTTCTTTGTGACCCTCCATTCCCCATACCTCCAATTTTTTAATATCTATTATTGACAGGCCAAGGGGAGGACAGACCCTTGTAAACTAAGGAGTCTATGGGACTTCACAAGCTAGAAATTATTATGATCAGGACTTGTTCTTGGGCCCTACACTGTTATGCTATATTTTCTTTGTCAAGGGCATATCAAATTTTCTCAATGTTCCCTATTAATTATGAACACCTATGGTTACAAAATTTGGGTCACTTTTTATAGAAATTTAGGCTTGGAATATTTTTACTTGAATAACTCTTCCTGAACCTACCATTAAGGGTTATTCAACCTCTTGGGAAATCAAAACATTCTGCTAGGATGTTGTGTTAAGAAATTTGATAAGTTGATACATTGAGACTATGGCCCTTGTTATGTTATCCCAATATGTGATATAGATTCATCTTACCAATCCTATAGATTTTTTTTGGAAGACCTCTAAGCTCTCTTTTTTTTACCTCCAACTCCTAGAAGTTGATTCTATCTACGATGATATTGACCTCAATTGTGATCAACTGGTCAATCAAACCCTAATTATTTATTTTCTTTACTAGGAGGGAAATAGATTATTTAGTACTCATGGTCTACTCAATATTATTTTAGAGCCCTTTGACCTTGAACTATGAGATTTTGAGGGTGTTTCTAACTTCCTCAAGATATTTCTCTTTCTTCATCAATTTCCTCTCAAGTGCCACATAATTGAGCTTGATGATATTGTTGGCCAAAAAAAACTCTTCAAATTTATACCTAGCCTCAATAAATTTAAGATTTATGGATTCTAGGGAGACTTGGTAATACTATAGTTGCATTTACACCTTAGGATTAGAGACCATCAGGTTCATGTGGAAGAAGTGGAGGAACCACTCTAGAAAATAAAATTGTCTCCTGAGAATTTTGCATTGGCCTTGTCACTTATATTGCTTCCTTCCACTAGGTATGTTAGGAGGATCTCTTGGATTTTACCAAAATATGTAAACATAATTGACAAAATTACTATAAATAACTAAAGTTGGACCACCAATTTTACATTGATCCTTGATGTAAATCCAAAAACTAAATAAAATAACCATAAAAATTGACTCAACCTAAAAATTTGCATACGATGGTTTGTCGAACTGTATCATGTCCTTTAACGGACATCACAGGGCACTATCTAGAATGCTAGTCCACTCGTGGAGGAGAGGTTGGGTTTGAGCTAGTGGATTTGAGTTTTTGTTATTGGTGGAGTTGATTGGCAAAGTTATTTGGTTACCAGTTGATGGTGTTTCCCATAACTAGAAGAAGCATTATGTCAAGACAGAAATGAACTTTTTAAGGGAAAAGGAGAGTATATTCCAAAGCGTGTGAATGGATTTTATGCAAAATCCCTCAAGACACCATGGGATTGAGTAATTTTGGTCATCATAGATTACTTCATCATAGGCATGAGGAGGGGTGTGCTTCAAAGTTTTCACTTGATATTTTTGAATTAGTTAAGGATAAAGTATCTCATGAATATCCCTTTATTCCTATATGATTCTATGGAGAAATCCTTGATATATGTATGGGGTGGAAGGGGGATAGTTCCAATTTGTTAGGGTCTAATAATCCTCATGTTTGAACACTTTAAAAAATATAAAGGGGTGTTGGTGGAAGAGGTTCTTGTCAGAATTGATTACCAAAAAGTTCCTTTGACTCTGGATGCAATTGTTACTTTGACTGAGGTTTCTAGTGAGTATTCTGATTCAGTCTCAAATCATTTACTAAAATACTTGAAGGAGAAAACCATCTCTGGGAATGATATGGTGATGACTCTCAATAATGCAATTGGGGGTAGTTCTCGATATTCCAAACAACTATCTCTAAAAATGAAAAAAGTGTGAAATCTCTAGTTTCAATCGAGGTGTCAGACTCAGATGATATACAACTAGTAATGAAAAATAGAAGGTTTCAAAATGTAGGGATGATTCCAAATAAGATTCCCCAATTATGGATACAAAGTGCCCTATATTTTTGCTTTTCCTATAAAAATTGGATGAGAAACATCAAGCTCTATTGGGAACTCTTTAGATGGTTGTTTCCTTCATCCAAGATTTTTGTGGTTAGGCTCAGAAATAGAGAGAGGATTCAGGTGTAAAATGATTCAAGTGTTTTCAGATTTTATGTCTTCTAATTTTAGATCCAATTTTGTTGCTTCATTTGAGGTTCTACTAGTCTATATTTTGGCTATTTCTTTTTGTGCACATTAGACCTTGGTCTATTTATTTATATGTTTATATTTGGTGTGGCTAAGGCATTCTCACTGTATTTGATGGTTGTTTTATTTTTTGCATCCAATAGATTCAAGGGGTGTGACCCTATTCATTGGTAGTTTTATTTTGTATAGAAGGGTGGGGTCCCTTTCAAAACTCCGTTTACTATCTAATAAAAAAATTGCATACAAAACCCACCAATGGTAAATCTACTACCTCAAATAAAATTTTCCAAAAAATGAATACACTTTCTATCTAGTATATTTGAAAGTAGAAGAAAAATGGTGTACCGATATGATGCAAAAAAAAATAGATATAGATGCTAAGTCCTACGAATGCGATGGTCAATGCTTGAAGGAAATGACGTAGAAACGAGATGTGAGCAAACAAAGCAAGACCTCCTTTATTGATATTGCTTTAAATATGTTACAATACATCCACCCTCTAGGGATAAAAATGTTTGATACAATTTGTTACATTAATGGATGTGTGAAAGAAGTCGCACTTCCAAGATCGGATATGACGCTTCTAGTGTCTTCCACGTGCCCAGACTCAAAGTGAGCGGGCTAAAAGTTGCCACCACTTGTGTCCATGTGTTTATCATTTCTTGATGCCCCTCTAGTATTCTTTGTGGTGAGATCATATGCACAGAAAGAAAACAAATCGTTAATAGCATATGCGTATCTAAAAAAAACATGTAATCCCCAAGGCCTCCAACGAGCACTTTGAAGATATCAGTGATAGGATTGATAAGTAGATTATATAATTATTTGTAAATGTAAAGGAAAATTTCTAGAATTGGTATCACCTGATTTTGCGTCGAAGCAGTGTCGGACGGCCCCGTTATGCTCGTTTTCCTGTCGGGGGACTCTCCAAAGTGAGCACTTTTATGTCCCTCCTATGCTTATCCAAATCACATGAAACTCATGAGTTAGGTATTATATGTAATTATAAGACTACCCAGATTCTTGGAATTTGTATATCCTACCCAGATTCTCTTATATGTGATAGGGGTGCCTTGCGAGCTAGTTAATACATAAAATAATAAAATGATCGTCAAATCATGTCAGAATAGGTTAAAAATTTAACAAAGGCATTAGGATATCATCTAGGACATATTGAAAAAGTAATATAAATGAAATCATGCACATATTTCTAATCGATCCGGGGTGGGACGTTGGGGACTATTGCAAAACCTACAAAAAGTGACCTTGCAAATTTCCTACCCAGAGGCCTCAAAAACTCCTGCAAACTTGTGGTTAGACTAAAAAAAACATTTTGAGATGACCGAAAAGGTCATATTTGGAATATTCTTCCCAGGTTATCTTGTATCCGAAGGCACTCCCTGTTGGTTAGTAGACGCATAAAATGATAGAAACCAGGTCAAATCATGTCAGAAAGCAATGAAATTTGGACAAAAAAATAAGTACATTAGATATAAAAGAATGAAAAAATAATAGTAACAAAACCATGCACAAATTTCTAATCGCTCCGGGGTGGGGCGATTAGGACTGCAACAGTTTGGGGGGGCACCCGGGGGTGGGATGCCCACCATTTAGGGCCTAGTTTTGACACCAATCCAAGTGGGATGGGTCCAAAAATTCCTAGGGGGTTGTGTTAATGAGTTTGGGGTGGGATTGTGGCTGATTTCTTGGGTTTTTGGATCTGGATTGCATTCCTAGTGTTCACCCGATAACCTCTCTTCCAGAAGAGAGAGATTAGGGATGTAGGAAGCACAAAGAGGAGTGGGGGTATAGTTTGGTAGCACTTCATTACTTCAAATGCTCCAGCTCTATTGCCTTTTGGGGTGAGGAGGCTCACATTTTTATAGACCTAAGGGTATCCTTTGAATGCGCATGCGAGGGCACCACTTGGCTCATTATGCCTTTTTGGGAGATAGAAGATTCCTCCATAATTAGGGCCTCCTTGATTGATGCCTCAATGATCAGGGTAGGCTTGATTTAAGCCTCTCTAATTTGAAACCATACCTCGCAATCCCATGCATTGAAGGCGGAGTTAGGTGGCATATTTGGGCTTCCATTTGTCAAGGTTTAACTTTTTGCCAGTTAAACCTGCTAATCATTCCACCCTGGAGGGATTGCTACTAATAATATTGGGGTGGGACGAATAGGATTCTAATATTCCTAGGGTGGGACAAATAGGGATCAAAGTTCTTAAAAGGTGTAAAACTGACCTCTAACCTTCCAAAATTGATTTGGGAGTGGTTAGGACCACTATTTAACCTCTGGAGGCCACCCTAGGGGGTATGTATGCCAATTCGGTCAGTGCTTGTAGTCACATAATCAGATTGGTGCTGTTTTGATGTCTACAATATTCAAAACCAATTGAAAATCCCTAGCTCTCCATTGAATTTGACCTTTAATGGTGAAATTCATGAATAAATCAAGTTTTAAATATTCTCAAAGATTTATTCATATAGGTGGCATATTCATGTATGAAAAACAAAAATCTTAAATTATGCGTGTAGTAGATAGACATGACATAAATATTACCTTTCCACCCTTCTACCATCATAGGAAATTGGTATGTAGTGAGGAAAGTGAATGATATCCTTTCACTCTCCTTTAATTGTTCAAAATAGCTCTAATCAAGGGAACAACTTATTGTAGTTTACAATCAATAAATTATTGACTCTATCAATAGTAAATATATTCTACATGCTAGCCACTAAGCCCTCCCACTTTAGAAACCATACAAGAGCCAATTTTTATAAATTGGCACCTTGGATTGGCATTTGAAACAATGCATATTCATAATGAAGCTTTTCCAAATAAAAACTCATTTAAGCATAACAAAGTACTACCAAAATTCTCACATAAATTCATCAAACAATTTAGGATTTAGAGGATTGGTGTCTCCTTTGGATAGAGGTTCATAAATATTGTAATAGAGAATTGGTTCCCAAAAAATTTATTGAGAAAATTTAGAAGAAATTTTTTCTCTGTGGACGTAACCCACATTGGGTGAATCACATTAAATTTATGTCTCTCATGTGTGTGATAATTTATACATTATTTTAATAGTGCTATTGATGATATTGGTTAATACTAGTTTGGAAAGATATTGCAATTGATAACAATGGATAATATTATTTGGGAAAGAAAAGTAAAAGTTGGTATTATACTATTCACCCCCTATCAATATAAGCTTGTGTTCTTCAATTGGTATGAGAGCGTCTTATTTTGAAAATGTCTAACAAATTGAAGGAAGATCTTACAATAACACATGTGACTTCTCAGAATGGAACTTCAACAAATAAGGCTCCAATGTTTTATGGGAATAATTATGATTTTTGGAGTATGAGGATGAAAACTTATTTTATGGCACAAGGATATGAAACATGACAATATTTTGAGGATGGGTTCACACCTACAACTACTCTCATGGATAAGGATGGTAATCAACTATATGTAAATAATACTAAGGATATGAATGGAATCTTAAGTGGATTACGTGAATCATAGTTTGTAAAAGTTATACAATACAAATCAGCAAAATAAATATGGAATAAATTAAAGCAAACATATGAAGGAGATAACAAGGTAAAGTTGGCAAAACTTCAAACTCACAAGAGAAGGTTTTAATAATTGTAGATGAAATATGAAGAAGATATTGCTATGTACTTACTACGTGTTGATGAAATTGTTAATACCATGTGTGGATTTGGAATGGACATTGAATACTCTAATGTTGCTCATAAAGTATTAAGATCACTCCGTACAAGGTATGATGCAAAATTTTCAGAAGTAGAAAAGATGAAGTTACATGGAATTTTCACAACTTATGAGATGAGAATAAAAAAATATCATAATTATAAGAAAGAAGTAGCTTTTAATGCTTCAAAGAAGATAAAAGATAAGAAACCAAAATCAAGTGATGAGTTAAGAAGTAATGAAGAAGCTAACTATGTGAGAAGAAATAAGGACTCAAGAAAATACAAAGATATAAAGACTATGAAATGCTTTAATTGTGGTAACTTTGGTCACTGTGCATCTAATTGTCCACAATCTGGAAGTAGTAGCAGTGAAGAGAAACAAGATTATAAGAAAAAGGAAGAGAGAAAATTCAGGAATGAAATGAAAAATAGGTATGGTCAAGGTAAGCATGAGAAGAAGTTTTTTCAAAGGCACAAAAAGAGTTTCTATATGGAAGAAGCAAGCAGTGCTTCAAGTGACAATGATGAAAGTTTCTCAAACAGTGAGAAAGAAGAGATTCTATTTTTGGCAATAGAAGTGGAGAAGGACACTCCTATTGAAGATCAAGTAGAAGAATATGAAGATGCTCTTGAAGACCTAGAAGAATATTTAGAAATAGAAGAAGAAGCCATAGTCGATCTAGAAGAAGAACTTATTGTTGCTCTTAGGTATTTGAAAAGGGTTAGAAACCATAACTTAAGACTAAAGGATAAAATCCAAGAGGACAATAAAACAAAAGAAACTTTTATACAATATATCAATAACTTGAAAGTTAAATTTGAAGAGGCATAAATAGATGAAGAAATTATGATTTAAAAGTTAGAGACAAAAGAGCTAAAATGTTAAAGACTAGATTATGAAGTTCAGAAGGGTCTCATCATGATTTAATGAAGGCTCAAAAACTTTGGATGATATTATCAAGGTACAAAGATCCCCATTTATCAAAATAGTACTAGGTTTTGAAGGAGGACAAGAACAAAAAGGGGAGTCAAGCTCCAAAGGAAAGGAAGTTTCACAGGAAGATATTGAAGAAGAACCTAAGACATATTATGGTGAGTTAGGAAGTGGAAGTATCATTAAGGAAGAAGACAATGCACAAACAAGAAACATGGATCATCATAGATAAGGTGAATAAATGACCAAGAGACCATATTTTCCAAGGGTTCATAGAAAGAAGGATCATGATTTCACTAAGAGGAACTTCAATTCATTTGAAGATGGATATTTATTTCAAGGATATTTCTACTCATGTAATAGTTTTGGTCACAAATCTATACATTGCAGGAATCATGGCAAAAATAATTATGGCTTCACCAAAAGAAAATTTAGGATATTTGCACCTTTTAATAACTACAACATCAAGTGCTTCAATTGCAATAATATTGGGCATACATCAAGGTGGTGTAGAATATAATTTCTAGAACTTCCAAGGACAGGAAAGAAAGAGGATACTCAAAAGGTTAAAAAAGGAATGACTTCAAAGGTATGGAAAGAGAAAGTTGAGAAAGGAGAAGAGCATTATAATTTGGGAGTATATTTACTCCCACCCCAAAATTGATCACCTCAAGGAGAGGAGGTGGTTAGGGGACTAAGCTAAGAGTCTTATTTTTAGCCCCAAAAGAGTACCTTTACCACAAATGTCAAAGGGGGAGAGTTTTAGTGATGGAAGAGATTTTAGTAAGAAGGAGCAACTTCTTAGGGGGAGCTGATTTAGAATCTAGTGGTTGAAAAAGAAATTTTTTAGAAACGGTTGCCATCAATGAAAAAGGGGGAGATTTTTAGAAATATTAAATATATTGAGTTGTCATTGATGTCAAAGGATTGATTTCAAAGAGATATTGGTATGCCAAAATCATTCTCCTATGGTTGGATAATTACGTAAAGGTAAGATTTAAAATAAAGCCCATGATTTAAGAGAGAAGAGACAATATTATAATATTTTTTATTATAATACTTGGACCAAAAAGACTTATTAAAAAAAAAGAGGATTGAAATTGCATTGGAAAAAGGTCTAAAAAAATTAATTTGACAAAGGACTACAAGCAAAGATATTATAATATTTAACACCAAGGTTAAATATTATATTAAATAATAAATTTGAATTGTCAAAGGCGCCAAGAATTTAAATTTAAAAAGGTTATAATAAAAGGTTGAGCCAACACCATGACAAAATCAAATTCATATTTAAGAAGGAAAATAAATGATTTTTCAAAGGTTAACACATGCATTATTTCGAAGTCATTCGTTGAGCGTAGAGAGTAAGGAGAAGACAATGTCATTCATCGAGGGAAGAGGGAGAAGGAAATTCAATGCACCAATTTCAAGTAGGGATAGAAAATCATAGGGGAGAGCACACGATATTGTTCCAATAGAGAAGCTAGCCTAAGTGGTATGCGATTCCTATGTAAGGCATTGGTAGTGGACATGTTTTGAGTTCAAATCACTATGGTATTTTTTTTTTGTAATTTCCATTTGGGTGAAAGGAAGGAACAAAATCATTTTGCGCACATTCATTTCCAATAGGTAGGCCAGCCTAGCTGGCACTTTAGCTCGCACTAGAGTATGGGTTCTATCATGTTTCATGTTCGAATCTCGATGGTGGTAGCAATAGACACAGTAAGGGCATAATGTTTTTTATTAAAGTTTGATGTATATTAGTGCTTGATCAAGGGAGACATAAGGTTTAATTTTTTTTAAAAGAGTGCATATTGCTTTTTCTAGGGAGACATAAGGGTGACGCTTTAAAATTAAATATTCTAAGGGTATAATGATATTTTAGATTCTGGTTGTGAATTTATAAAGCACAAATAATTTTAGAAAGAAAGGAATAATAAGGTGCTTGAAAGTAAAATTAATATATGGTATGCACTCAGGGATATTGATTGTGATATTGAGAATTACAAGTGGCTCTTATAAGTAGGAGTTATAAGGTGTGAGTATGGTTTAAATTATTGTGTGTATTTTTGATAAAAATAAAATTGAGAGGGTTCGATTATTGTCAAAAATTTATCTTTTAGAAATAAAAATAAAGATATGAAATAATTTTATGTGTAAATGTTGAGGAAATATTTTATATGGATGGTTTGAAAAAGTGTTATGCTGACTAACCCTTGAAAGTGGCTTAAGAAAGACAAAATATTTTGAGACATGTTTTGAGAGCACTTCTTCATCAAAGCAAGCTAAGAGGTATGGTGACATCATTATTTACTTAAGGTATTTTTTTGAGTAAATATTTTTGAATCATAAGGTGGAGAAACAAGGATTACATATGAGTATTGTTGGAAATATTTGAGCTAGGGTTTGTGAAATAAAATTGTGCATTCTAGTTGAAATAAATTGGAAACACTTGTGTTAGGGTTTGTGAAACAAATTGTGCATCCTAGTTGAAAGAAATTGGAAACACTTATGTTAGGGTTTGTGAACAAATTGTGCTTCATTATTTGAATGAATTTGTGAATCTATTGGGTATTTTTTTGAGTGACATTGAAATTGAATGTGCAAGTGTTAGAAATCATATTTGAGCAAGTATTTTGAGAAGGCTTGAGATAGATTTGAGCAAGTCTTATGAGAAGAATTGAAACAATTTTGAGGTAGATTTGAGTAAGTCTTTTAAGAAGACTTGAAATAGGTTTGAGATATATTTGAGAAAGTCTTTTGATAAATTTTGAGGCAGATTTGACCAATTATTGTGAGAAGACTTGAAACAGGTTTAATACAGATTTGTACATGTAACATGTGAAAATTTGGGCAGATATAGAGAACTTATTTGAGATAGATTTGTGCTAGTCTTGTGATGAGGCTTGGTGTAGATTTGGGCAGAGAGAGAGCAAATTTGAAAAATATTTGTGCATGTAACATGTGCAAATTTGGTTAGATATAGAGAATAGGTTTGAGATAGATTTGTGTTAACCTTGTAACAAGGTTTGGTGCATATTTGGAGAGAGAGAGAGAGTAGGTTTGAGGTGGATTTATGCTAGTCTTGTGACGAGGCTTGGTGAATATTTTGGAAAATATAGAGAGTAGAGTTAAGATAGATTTATGCATGTAATGTGTGTAAATTTGGGTAGATATAGAGAACATGTTTGAGATAGATTTTTTCTAACCTTGTAACGAGGTCTGGTGTAGATTTGGGTAGAGACAGAGAGTATATTTGAAATAGAATTATGCATGTAATGTGTGCAAATATAGAGAAGATTTAAGAAGAGGTGTGTACCATATTTTGATGTGACTAGAGTAGAGAGGATAGAGGTCTCCTGTGGATAGATATCCACCAACTAGAGAAGTGGGGATAGAGGTCCACTAGCTAGAGTAGTGGGGACATAGATATTTTATGGGTAGAGGTTCACCAACCAGAGTAGTGGGGATAAAGGTCTCCTATAGATAGAGATCCATAAAATTGAGCATAGGGTATTGGTGCCTCCTTTGGATAGAGGTCCATAAACATTGTAATAGGGAATTGGTTCCCAAGAGAGTTGTTGAGACAATTTAGAAGAAATTTTTCTCCATGGACACAACTCACATTGGGTGAACCACGTTAAATCCGTGTGTCTCATGTGTGTGATGATTTATGCATTACTGTAGTACTGCCATTAATAATCTTAGTTGATACTATTTTGGAAAGCTATTGCAATTGATAAAATCGGATAAAATTGTCTAGGAAAGAAAAGTAAAAGTTAGTCTTATACTATTCACCCCCCCTATTAGTATGAGATTGTGTTCTTCAAGGAACACTATTGATGTTCAAGTTATTTCCATACATTGGCATTTTCTTACTACACTCAAGAGTAAGAAAAATATGTTCCTCGAACGACAATGTACCAACAAACCAAGAATATGGTAACATAGAGCTTGATGCTTACCAATAAATCAAACCAATAGTACACACACATATGTGTGTGTGTGTGTGTGTGTGTGTGTGTGTGTGTGTGTGTTATAAAGGAAACCATATCGAGTGTTATTTAACTTAAATTAATCAGCCACCAAAGAAAAGCAAAAATGTTGAATTTCTTAAACAAAATATAGGGACATAACAACCCCAACTGTTATTACTCATCCACTTCAATTTTTTTTGTTCATATATATATTTATCTTCCAAGGAGTAGGGGACATAATCATGATCTAAGATAGATTTATTCTAAATGGACTACAAGTTTTCAAAGCAACCATCATCAAGAGATATTAAGACTTGGTAAGAGTCATTATTGAGTAGAAGTGAACAACTCCTACAAAACCCTCACACCACCAGACTATGAGAACACTTACCAAAGCATTAGGTTTTTATCCCTCATCAAAGGGAATCGCCCTTCACCATACTATCCACCAAGACTAGTATGTAGGCAAATGCCTTGAAGATGGAGAACCACACCAATGGTTAACCATCATCTTAGTTACAATCCCTCATCTCAATGATGGGGCCACTAAGATATAAATCACTAAATGTGATTAACTTACACAATCCTTGGAATAGATATCTTAAGCATGATTATCTTGCCTTATTCATCTTCGAATTTATTTTATTATTCTTATTATTTTAAGATTCCCCTTTGGTTATATATATTATTTTTATTACCATAAGGTAATTTATCACCATCATGGAGCACCTACCCCACATCTACATTCAAGCACCAACTTAGAATGCAAGGCTTTACTTGAGCTACATCTCAAGCCTACATTGTCATCTATGGGCTCCAACCCACTCCGAGCTCCAACTCGATTTAAATCATATTAGATATTCATTTACATATCATTACTTAATCTATACATATCTTAGAATCTATGAGTATTTGTATAGTCATTAACACCTCACCATTCCATTCATATTACCTTTTTATTGAAGTACCATTAACATCTATTGAATGAATGTATAATATTATTTAAGATAACATATCAATTATTCATTAGAATTCCATCTTATTACAATGTAAATAACTTGGAACAACCATTGAAGCAAAGCATAAAATTTCATAGCATTATACAATAAATTAACTTCATATTGGAAAGTAAAAAATATTCAGTAAGCATTATCACATTCATCTAAAAGTTTATTTTAACTGTCTTTACATATTTGTTACATCATAAAAAAATGACATCCTATATACCATCCCAAATATTCTATTTACCACATTTATAAGTCATTTTATCTACAACATGTTTAAAAGTATATGCAACATTCATATGAGTAATAAATCAAACCAAAAATTAAAATGACACAATAATTTATCTTAGGAACCCTCATGGGGAATAAACCAACCTCTAAAATATGTCTTTTCTTCTCATTCATAAACTTAATGTGTCATAATTTACAATATAGAAAGGTATCTCACAGATCCTTTCCTAAATAAAATATACAATTACAAGGGATCAATCCATCGCTTGTCAAATCAAGATGCAAATAAGGAAACACCAATTTTATTTCGCTAAACAACCAGTAAAATGCATAAGAAACTCAAAAATTCTTATACTTTCATGTTTATGAATGATCATTGAACCATATTAAGAAGAATCTTAATAAATTAGCAGAGATAAAATATCATAATTTTCTTGAGAATTTGTTCCCAAAACCATTCTCTAAGATTGATACTCAATCAATCCTTCGATCAAGGAATTAAAGTCCCATACCTTTAATTCTTGAGAACTACAATAAATCAAAGTCACTTCTTCATTATTCTATATAACTATGTTCTCTGCATCATAACATATTTCATTTTTAATTGTTGACTATATCTCCTCCACTATAACTTCCTCTGATCTAGTCTATATCTCTTTCAGTGTTAATTTTCTTAATCATTTTGAAAATATCTCCTTTTTCAATATAATTCAACCAATTACTACCAAAACCTATGCTAAAATTTGATTGTAAATATTATATTTACTAGCAATCCTCTTTCAAAATAACCACCTTAACTTCCTTACTATTTTTTTCCCATAAGAATCTTCCCTTACACTAATGCGTCAACTCACTAATTTTTCCATAAATGATGATTTCCTTACATTTACAATCCTACAACTCCTACTATACCACTCACATAAGGGCTTCTTGAATTCAATTCTTTAAAAGGGTTTCATTATATAATTTAAACCTTACTGGTTAATCCACCATTTGTACCAATTAGCTAGTTCATATAGTAACCCAATATTTAACCTAAGGGGTATTTTCTTAATCCCAACGGTTATCTTCGGCAGGTAACCTCCTTTGTAACATATAAACTTTTTCCCACATTAATTTCTGACCCGATACATACCTAAAAGGGTTGAACACATATGGAAATACTTACAATTTTAAATACGTTACCGAAATAATTCAACCCCATACCTATAAATGGTTTATCCTATAAAATGGTTGGTTATTTTTTTAAATGATCAGTACCCACCTAATCCGCTAGGGCCCGCACAGCAATGCATTCTTCTAATCAGTCAGAGAAAAACCATATATCAACACTTGGAAAGATGGATCAACCGAACCAAATGTTTAGTGCCCAGCTCTTCCATATGTGGAGTTTGCTAAATATTAAATTTTAGAAAACCTAATTACGGTCTGTGTGGTATAATTATCCGCTCATTCAATGAAGAACAAAACCCTCCCACCTGTCCATTGAGGTTGGGAATCGGTACCAGGTGACAATAGAGGCAATAGTCAGAAGTAAGGTTAAGACTCATTTCGATATCTACTTGTTTTGTCATGCATGGTTGGGGGAAAATCTCTGTGCTCAACGGAGCGCTGCGCACATGGCAAATTTCGATTAACTCGATGGCTGATCGGTTAAACTTCGAGGATACCTTGAGACGAGCATCGACCAGTGCATAATAGATTCATGGCAGAAGTCTCAGGGGAAAAATGATGAGTGAGACTTCAAGCACGGAACAAAGATCACACAGAAAACTTAGAAAACCAATTTTCTGTCCAAATCATCGCGGTAGGTCTCGGATGGGCAAGAACAGTGTGGATTTCATTTTGGTCACAGGATTCCCATGATTGGGTATGTTACCGGACAAATTAATCACGACATTCCCATGGTGCTCATCCCTTCGCCATTATGCCTAGATGTGAAACGAGTTAACCACTGAAGTCGGATGTAAGACGTCCAGCAAGGGTGATAGACAGGGATAAGTTCAATTCAGCCAAATGAATATAGAACTTAGTGAAAACAGTATTATAATTTAAACCTTACACTTATCAATTACTAAAATAGTGTAATTGTAATCTAAAGCAACATTTACTTATGCAAGACTAGAAAGAAATCTCTCCTACTTAACCATTCATACGCTTATGCTACATATCACTAGAGAAGATAAGGATAGATTGGCTAAAGTGTTAAGGATAATCCAATGATTAAACTGGTGAATGACGTCTCTACGTGAAACAGGGCACTACTGTCACTTCAATCGTGGTATTGCCTTACCGAAAGGGTCCATTAAATTCAGGCTAATAAGATGAGTTATGACCACGAAATACAGCAGAATAACTTGGTCGAGAGTTACCAATCGATAGATGATTCCTAGAGCCTTTACAGACGATGTTATTGCACATCATTAATACAGATATTTATCAGAGTTCGTAAAATTCCTTACGGTACTCAATTACCCAGGCTGGTTCGGATGTAATAATGCACAAGGAGGAAATTATATTAATTTTCCAGGTAGGATCGGGATCATCTGCGCGTAGACGCTTGGTCAATCACCGACAATAATTAGATTTCTTGCATATACAGTTGTTGAAGAGGAGGAGTGTTTACAACCTGGAGTCTTCTAACAACAACTGAAAAACGATTCTGTCGTCATGGTCATCTTGCCGAGTTTTAGGGTATACCAATCTTCCTATCAGATTGATTCAATCTACCAATACATTTTGATGCTAGCACAATTTAGATACCCAAGTTGAAAATCTCAACCTCATGCTTACACGCCTAGGGACCAAATAGAAGAGTCCCAATACAGTATATACGAACAACTTAATCCATTAAAAAAGGTTGGAGAGATTGATTCTGAATCATCACAAACCTACCGTGATTAAATTGGACAGAATGCAAAGTTTAAACAAAGGCATTTTCTATTATGAAGACCATCGAATAGTGAGCTTGAATACCCTTATCCACAATGGTAAGATGGTTGAAGAATAAACTAATCAGCATAAATAGGAAGGGTCCATAAACACAGAAAGCCGACTCTAATCAGTCCAGAGGATTGGAAGGAATCTCTTCAAAGGCTTCAATCTTTGGGAAACAGCATTGTGATGAATTGATAGTGAAGTAGAAACATTTGTCATACACTCCTACATTTTCTTATAAAACCAAATACCGAATTTACACGAAGTATTTATTGAAGAGAGCTGCTAACATGATAACAGGGAATTTTAGCAAACAATTATAAACCGAATGAGAAATTACGTTAAAGCATATCATTATTTATACTTTATTCAAACCAAAGTATAGTTAGGAAACCTCTAATCTATCACTCCTGTACTGTGCAGGCTTCAAGAGATTCTTGTCTTTGCTTTACCTTCCTCTCCGTTCATGCTCTATATCATGCTTGAATGCTTCCTTTCAAAATCAAGGGCCCCCCATGTTTTCTTCCCAAAACTGGTTCCCCCTTTGGACAATAAAATATGCTCCTTTAATAAAAAAATATTTTCTCCTTTATGAGTCATAAAGGTGACTTGTAAAAAGATGCTACTTTTTAATAAACACATATTTCTCCTTTGATATGCCAAAAGGTGTTCCTTATTATTACTATAAAGATGCCTCCTAATCTGGCCCCTTTTCTAACCACTTTCTGAAGGTCTTCCTCCTCCGTCCATTTGGAGGAAATCCAAAACCATTACTCAACCGCTAATTTGGCCTCATTGTTAATTTCAAAAAGGCTACTATTGAAATAGCATGATGCCCCTTATTAAATTAATTTTAAAATTAGAAAGAGGCCTAAATGGAGATAAGGTGGATGGTTTTTTTTTTATTTTGTCTTCTCTTTTATCAAATTTAATACTATTGTAGATTAGAGAGGGAATCTCCCCAAATAGAATAATCACTATAATATTTTAATGTTTTCTTTTGGTCCAATCATAATTGGACAAGTTTGAAGAAGACAAGAGCATTTAATTGAATTTAATTAGGTTAATAAAACCTAATCAATTAGCTGAATTTATTATATTTTAATCCTTGTCAACACTTCATAAAATCCCTTAATTGAAATTTTATAAAATATTTAGGGTCTATGACCCTTTTTTTTTGGGCATTAATTGATCTCCATGATCAATTACTATTCTTTGGAAAAGGTTTTGAGAGGGACGGGTCATGACAAGTACCATATTCCATGCTTAAAGAATGCAATCTTTCTATTATTAAATCATATTAATAGAAACTATTCTATTACATCAATAAATCAAAACATAGTCCATTGTTCATAAAAGTTCTACCAAGGAGGGGTGTTACACTACTCCCTTGGATGAAACAAAATCAAGATACACCAGCACCATGATACCAAGTTGGTTACAATAGAATAAGCTAGAGGAGACTCACACATGTTACAACAACCTGACAAACCTACAATCCACTATTAGAGCAATGGTATTAAGCTAACTGAATGCATTTCTAAAATTATATATACTTGAATGTAAACCATTCAAATGGTCAACTCTTTAAATTTTACAATTAGATAATTGTATGATGATTGTTCTATATACCTTCTGAATGAAGTTTGAATTGTTGTTTGGCCTCATTCTCAATTTATTGTAAAATGTGTATGTATGTCAACTGAGTCATTAAGAATTTCTATTAAATCTATATTAATGGTTTATTTTGTTATAGTTATTCTACTATTTGGATTTCTTCCTAGATTTGCTATTAATTAGTTCCTATAATGCTTGATAATGCTTAGCATTTGTTATGATTAAATTATTTGTAATATGAAAAGTAAGATGATTTGATTTTAGGAACCTACTATTAAAAATAAACACACTCACACAAATAAGAAAAATAAACATATATGCTCATAACACACTATGGAAATAAAATGCACACTAAGAAAATAAATTGTAGAAATAGAACATTCTCAAAATAGCACTAAATTGTGAGCTTCTTCGATGGGTAAAGTTCCTTCAATACTTCATTAAATTATGCAAAAATGTACATACAATATTGCCCCTCGTAGTTTTAAGAAATTCCTCTAGCCAATGTTGGCTTACGTGTAAAATGCCACCTAGGCTAGAATCTTCTACCTACAATCAGGTACATTCTAAAAAATGGTTGCATAGAAGGGCATCATTCTGCTAGGTGCTTCTTAATACAAAACTATAAAAAATATTACAAAATGTTAACATGGGTGTTACCCATGTTCCACGAGGACTATTACATAAAGATGTTAGGATGGGGTCCTATAATTTGTTAGGCAGTCTAATTTAGTTCAAATTGTAAGACTCTCATACTTTATGTCTCTTGATGTTGCTAAATCTACCATTTTTAGCTTAGCTTCTAACTTTATGCATCCCTTACTTTAGTCTACAACCCCATTTTAGTTAGTTTATCTAGGACCATAGGAGCCAACCTACTCTAGAGGTTGACTCAAAGATCCCTATTTCTGAGCCATCCAATCTTGGTCGAGGTCTTGAGGGTGCAACTCATCCACTTAGGAAGATTTTAGACCAAGATTTTTTGGCATACCCGATGGGACCCAAACTCATAATTGGCTAATTACAAGTTAGAACTGTGGTGATATTCTTCTCTAATAGATCAATATCCAATCACCTGGAAACTTAATTGAAATGATATTCTAAAGAAACCCAGCTACCATTTAACTTGCAAGCTTATGCTCACACGAGCAACAACTAAGAAACTAGAGGAACCAATATTATTTGTAGAATTACCTCCTTTAGCATTCAAAATACGTAGATCCTCATCATCTCCTACATCACCATCCTCTATAAGCCCTACAAAAATTCAAGGATCTACATATTTTACATCTCCAACATCATTCCACTCAACTAGATCTAAACAAATGGCTCAAAACCTGCCTCCACAAAACTTTCCTAACTAGAATAATATAGGACCACTTAACCTAGTCAATCAGAATCTCATTCCTTCATCAGAACTAAATGCTTTGCCAACGTATGATGGTACTAGAAAAATAGCCTATGAGCATTGCCAAGATGTAGCCTCATTAGCCATAATCCATAATATTCATGATGAGGATATTATGATAATATTGTTAATCATATCATTGAAAGGTAAGGTACTATATTGGTACCAGACCCTTCAGGATGGTTGCATTAATTCATGGGCACAACTTGTTGGTAGATTGGTGCAAGAATTTAATGAACAAGCAAATCCATTCTCACTATTAACCCAATTCACCACCATACAAAGGCATCCTCAGGAGGTAGTAATGGACTTTAATATCAGATTTAGCAGAACATGGAAAAGAGTGCCATAAGAAATTAGGCCAATGGATGCCCAAGTGCATACTACTATTTTTGTACCTTCAACTTAGATCTAGGTTTGATGATATGATAATCTAATGTGTTGAAATTTTTAGAAATTTATCAAGCAATTATAGTAGCAAAAAGTACTCTAATAGCTATAGGTAGACTTCCCCCAGGAATGTTATGCCAATATTTCTGAGAAAACTACCTAGGAGAAAAACCGTTATAATCACTCATTTTCCAAATGTATCTCCAATCCCTACACCTAAATTTCTAGCATTACCAACTCTCATCATTATAGGTAAGCCTCAATCAACTATGACAACATTGAAAAATTTGACAAATGAGATCACCACCATGAAAAGGAGAGAAGTTGAGAGAAATTTCTAGCCTAGGAGATTTCCATACATGGTAAAAGATCAAGGAGCTTCTGCTAGCAATACTGGTGGAAAACCTAATGTAGTGTATAATAACTAAGAAGAAAATCCTTCTACCTCTGCATCAGAAGTAGATTATTGGTGCTCAACTTGCAATGATCCACATGGTGAAAGCACTTGTATGCTTCACCAATATTAGATGCAGAAGATTGTAGTTGAGAAGGTAGAAAGAGCATAGAAGATCTAGATAAACATGTTATGGGAAGAAGACTAAAATTTGATGGTGCAAGAAGAAGAGCCAATTTTAGTGCTGACTCGATCAAGAAAGAAGCCATTACAAGTAGATCCCAAAAAGCTAGATCCATTCAAGGTTCCAACCCAACAAAGTAAACAACTAGAAAAGGAAGTACCTCAACCTACTCAGTGAATATAACAACCTACAATAGAGCCTCTAAAAGAACAACATAAACTAGTGCAAGCAAAAGAAGCTAAAACTCAAGAATAGGCTAGAAATAGACTCTGGTATCCTTTCGTCACTAAGCAACAAAGGATTGAAGCAACACAAGAATACTAGAAGAAATTCAATGAGCCAAAGAAGGTAGAAAAGAAGCAGCCAAAATCTTCCAACTTCAACATTATGGATGAGCTAAAGAAAACACCATCCAAAGCAAGCATGTATGATGCTTTAATGATTCTAAGACAAATTGATCTTCTTCGAGCATTGTTGAAGTCCATCAGGTCTGAAGATCAACTTTAGTTAAAAATCAATCTAGCATAGGGTAAACCTACTCTAGGAGTAGGTAAAAATAGGTTACCTCCTTTCTACATGTCCCTACATATGGAAGGATGGGTTGTACACAATTGCATGGTGGATTTTGAAGCAATAATAATGGTTATGCCAAAATCCATATGTGAAGCAATGGGTATGGAATACACACGTTCTAGTCCTAGAGTGTTACAATTGGATGGAACTCTAGTAAATATGGTTAGAGTGATCAAGGATATACCTATGGTGCTACATAGAATACCTCAGATAATAGTCATACAAGAGGTGGTTGTAGTAGATTTGGAGCCCTACTTTGGTATGTGCCTTTCCTACAAATTCATAACCAAACTAGGTGGATACCTATCCTTGGATTATTCACACATGGAAATTCCTCACAAGGGCAAGAAGGTGAAAATATTTTTTGAAAATCCATCCACCTACCATATAGGAAAAATTGAAGATGAGGTTCAACAAGATAATAATATCAATGTAATTAGTGAAGAAATTGATCTAGTAGAAGGAATCATAGATGAGTTATAGATTGAAGATTAATTCTCACTTAAAAATTTAATGCTATGGTTGAAATAGGAATCAACACTTACTCTATTTCAAATCTAAAAAAGAAAAATTCTCTAGCCATCACAAATAAATATCTTTGACAAATTGAAGATATGGAAGCTCTACTTTGATGGAGCTAGGTGTAAAAATAGTACCAGAGTAGGAATTGTGTTGACTTTACCATCTAAAGGAGCTAGAAGATTATCATATCATGACCTAGAGTTATACCAATAATGCAATAGAGTATGAGGTACTATGTATTGGACTCAAAGAAGCAAAGAATATGGGAATCAAGCTATTAATGATTTATGGAGATTTTGAATTGGTGGTAAATCAAGTTATAGAAAGATGCAATAGCAAGCAACATTATCTAAAAGCTTATCGAAATAGAGTTTGGGATCTATTTCAAAAGCTTTGATGCACTAAATATAAAAGCAATTCCTAGAGAGAAAAATGTGCAAGTTGATGCATTGGATTCTCATGGAGCCAATTTTTGTCTGACCTCTAATTTAAGAAAAAGCTCAAGATCTATTAAATTGGCATTTAGGTCATGTCTATGATAGATAAGGATTCTTTATGGCAAGTATTTGATAATGATAGATAGATAGTAGACTTCTTAATTTAAGAAATAGACTGCATAAATGCAATTGATGACATAAGTGAGGATGAAGTGATTTAGCTAAAGAATAATCATATTCCTAAGGGATTGATCACCCTCAAAAATTTATTTGATAGTAATGATCGACCAATTGGCCAAAATATGAATATTGATGAATAGGAGTTCAGAGAAATCCAATTGGAGCCTAAAAATAATTTAAAGGTTGGTGTACAATGCTCTGAAGAAGAATTTTAGTAGCTTTTAAGTCTATGCAAAGAATTTAGTGACATCATTGCTTGGAGCTATGATGATTTAAAGTCTATAGTAAAGAGACCATCCAACATACTATAGAATTGCTTCCCAATTCTAAGCCATTTTAGCAAAAGCAAAGGTCGATAAATCTAAAAATAGAAGCATTGATGAAATAAGAATTGTTGAAGCTTCTAAATGCAAAAATCATTTACCCAATCAAACATTCCACGTGGGTAGCCAATTTGATCCTAATCAAAACAAAGAATAGATATATCCTTTTGTATGGATTTTAGGAACCTGAACAAAGCATCCTTAAAGGATCACTATCCTTTGCCCTAGATCGATCAGATCTTGCATACTATTGCTAGAGATAGAAATATTTTCATTGCTAGATGGATTTTTAGGTTTTAATCAAGTATGGGTTAGATATGAGGATCAACATAAAACTATGTTCATAACCAAATGGGGAATATTTTCTTATCAAAGAATACCTTTCGACTTATCTAATGTTAGAGCTACTTTCCAAAGGGCTATGGATCTAGATTTTGATGAACTTGTGAATAAATTCATACTGATCTACCTAGATGATATGATAGTCTTCTCTCATCAAAAGGAGAATCATTTTGATCATCTTAGACTAGTTTTTTAGAAATATAGAGAATTTAGGGTATCACTCAACCCAAGAAAATCAATCTTTGCTATCCATGAAGGGAAGTTGTTGGGTCATATAGTATCAAAGGAAGGTCTAGATATTGATCTAGATAGAGTGAAAGCTATATTAGCACTCCCTTTGCCTCAAAATAAAAAAGGCTTACAGTCATTCTTTAGGTAAATTAATTTTATCTAAAAATTCGTATCTGACTTTGCTCAGATAGTAAAGCCTATGATGGAAATGCTGAAAAAGTAGGTGGACTTCACATGGATAGAAGCCATAAGGGAGGATTTCATGAGCATAAAGGAAGCTATTACCAGATCCCCAGTATTAGCTAACCCTGATTATAGAAAATACTTCATTCTCTATGTATTTGGAGTAAAAGAAATCTATGTAGTCATGCTCACTTAGAAAGACAAAGATCATAATGAGTAGCCTATAGCTTTTCTAATCCAAACTCTGCATGATCATGAAGAATGCTATAATTTCATAGAAAAATAAGTATTTTCTCTAATGAAATCTCTCAAAAATCTAAGACATTACATTTCTCAGAGCAAAACATTGGTGTATGTTGTACACTTAGATGTTTGAAACTTCATAGTGCAAGGAGAATTGGGCAAAAAATGAGTTGGTTGGATCACAAAGATATAGGAGTATGATATAGAGATCAAGTTGACTAAGTTAGTCAGAGGAAGAGCACTATGTGAAGAATTAGTAAATTTTATAGTATCAAACTCTAATTTGTTGATTGAACAACAATAAGAACATCAATTAGAAGAGGCCCAGATAGAACAAAATACATGGATAAATCAATTGGTTCATTTTTTGAGATTGGTAAGTGTTTAGATGGGTTTACAACCTCTCAAAGGTATAGGTATATATTGCAAGCTTTGAACTACTCTCTAATTAATGGCATCTTGTACCAAAAATTTTTTTATGGTGTGTTGTTGAGATGCATACAATCGGATAAGGTAGAGGAAATATTAAAGGAATTTCATGTTGGCTTCTCAAGAGGACACTATTCTAGTCAAACCATAACTACTAAGATTCTTAGAGCTAGATATTATTGGTCCACATTATTTGTTGATGCTTTCAAAATTTCTAATGCCTATGACAAATATCAAAGATTTATTGGTAGAAGCAAGAATCCAATAATACCCCTCCAACCAATTATTGTAGAAGAACCCTTTTAGCAATGGGGGTTAGAATTTATTGGGATGATCAACCCAAATTCTTCTATTAGACATAAATTTATATTGATAACAATAGATTATTTCACTAGGTGGTCTAAAGTAGAGGTAACTAAAAATGTAGATCAAGATACCATCATAGAATTTTTAGAAATATTGATCACCAGGTTTGGGGTCCCTACTATGATAGTGTCCAATAATGCTAAAGCATTCATAGAGACAAAGATCATGGAATTTACAAGAATATGTGGCATATACTATAAGGCATCCTCAATATATTATCCTCAAGGCAATGGACTAGCAGAGTCCACAAATAAGAATTTGATGAGAATAATTAAGAGAAATATTGGTGATAATCAAAAGAGTTGGTATTTAATGTTAAACCAAGTATTATGGGTGGATAGAATCATGATCAAGAAATATTTGAAGACTACACCTTACACTTTGGTTTATGGAAAAGAAGTCATGTTGCCAATCAATCTTGAGTTGCCTACCTTGAAGTTCATAGACCAATCAGAATTAGAGGACACTGAGCCAATTGAGAAGAGAATATTAGAATTGTTGTTGTTAGAGGAAAAAAGAGAAAAGGCCTATAATAATTTTTTATAAACACCAAGCAACTATTAAAATATGGTTTGATAAAATTTCATCATTAAAATCCTTCAAAGATGGTGACCTAGTGCTCAAATGGGACTCAGATCAAGCAAAATCGAGAAAGCATGATAAGCTAGAATCATTATGGTCTAGTCCATATCTAATCTTGAGAAGGAAGGAATTAAATGCATATGAGCTTCAAGACATGGATGGTCATATTTTGCCAATTTTGATGAACGACCAGTATTTAAAGCATTATGCATAGAAGAGTGTGTCATTGATGTGTACATATGTAAATAGTGACACATGTAAATAGTTTCATAGTGGTAGTAGTGGTCGTAGCACTTTGTAAATAATAGGAACTAATTGGCTAAGGATTGCACCTAGTAGCCACCAGATTTTGAATTCTTAGCAATATCATTGGCTAAAAGCATGGCAATCTTGAAAAGGGACATGCACCATAAATACTTACATAAACTTGCAATTTTGAGAAAATATTTTGTCATAAAAGTTGAGCATGCACAATCCCTAGAATTAAATCAACAATGGTTGTTCTTTATAGGAACTTATTGCTATATAAATAGGGCTAGAAATACTTCACATGAAGAAGAAAAACTACATAATTTCTTATATCCATGTCTATAGAAGGAGTTTACTAGTGCAAAATAGCTTGAGGTAAAAGAGGGAAAAAATTACAAAAGACTACTAAGGAGCTGCAAGATAGACTAGCAGATATCCATGACCCAATTATCATAATAAAATCAAAGTTGAAGAACTTTAGAGAAGGGTCAAAGAGAAAAGGAATAAGAATATCATCCAGTAAGCTCAAGGCTACTCCTTGGAATTCATTCTTGTCTAGATACATGCCCAGGTTCATCCACCCCTACCCAAACTCATCAAAGCAATTACTAAAAACTATGACCCAAAGTCAATGGTAGTGTATGACATGCAAAGGAGGAAACTATTTACCATCATAGAGGAGGGAATCAAAAGAGCTTTTGCAATAGGAGTACAACCAGGTACAAGACCTAAGCCTATTGATATAGATGAGTAGAGGAGCTTTTTAAAGAAATATACTTTTAAAACTTGGATGACTAAGCATATAGGGGAAATTCCAAAGGACTTTTTAAAAAATCCTCTAAAGCTAGAAAGCTTTAAGAATATTATGCAAATAGTGTTTTCCATGTTAGCTATCATTCTAGGGTTATATTTTGATGCATATGTGTATGACTATCAAATATCTCTTGCATATGTAGTCACTAATGTGCACAACTATGATGGTTCTAGTGCTAGTAACCCTGTATTCTTTGACTGGGCCCACTTTCTAAGTTGTCAAATCCATAATCAACTAGTTGCCCTTAAGCTAAAAGAAAGTGAGAAATTTTACTACCCATCATATTTAGCATGGCTATTTCTTTTCTATATGCCCCCAAATTTACATAGTATTAAGCTCTATACAAAATATAATGAGCAACAACGCTCTATAGTTGATTGGACTCTAGTCCTTAGGGAAACCTCTTCATACCTAGATTTTAATAGAATATTTCTAGGACTTGCATTAGCATCCATCTATGGTCAAATACCTCACCTCAACTTTGAAGCTATAGACAAGCTAAGAGGTAAGAAACATGAATTAGGAGATTTGTATTTTTTTCTAGATGACACCATCATCATAGTATATGGTTTCCATAAAATGCCTTATATTCTACCATACTATGTCACAGACTAGGTGTTTGACATGGAGCTATGTAAGAAAATAGATGAGGTGGATAAATTTTGGGTCTAGGGCCAAGAAGGCTTGCACTTATCACTACCCCTTTAGATTTGAAGATATAGCCATGACAACAAGGGGTCAAGAAAAAATTTTGGATGATAAGCTCAATGCCCTCCAATTGTAGATCATGCCTCACATGTGGCATTATGACCCAGAGGGTAAGTTCAAAGTAAAATTAGTAGAATTGAATAATAAGCCACCAACATTTGACCATCTACCATGGTTAGAGATTGAGCAATTAAAAAACAATGATGAAGATTAGGCCATGGAGATCAATATCTATGAAATGCAAGAAAGACCTCCATGGAGAAAATGCTATGAGTTCAAGTGGGTTTATGACCCAACAAGAAATAAGGAGCAATGGATAAGTGATGAACTCATAGATAAAATTAAAGATGATCTAGACTAGATTCACAACAAGATTAGAGAATGGTGGATCTCATATTGTGAATGTGATAAACAAAAGAAAGCCTTCCCTAATGCCTCTGATAAGCTATTTGAAAATGAATTTAAATCCAAATATGAAAAGTGGATGGAGGATCACAAGGGAGAAGTATATCCAGAATTAATGATACTGAGGGATCTAGAGGAAGAGGTATATGAAGAAGAATAAGAACAAGTCCCTCAACCGACTCCCACACAAGCAGGTTCCTTGGTTGGCTATGAGGATTCAGAGGAAGATGCAAGCTCGAAGGACTTACCTCTACAAATAAACACAAATAAATCAAGTTGAGAAAGCTAATGTGCCTAAAAAAATTCTAGCAATTGATATTGCCTCAGAATCTAGTGAAGGAGAGCTAGTAGGGAAGATTGTAGAAGCTAAAGTAGCTCAGGTAGTAGCATTCACAAGAAAATCAACCACTGCAGTAAGCCTAGAAAGGACCAAGTCCTAGCAACATGCTCAACACAAGAGGCCTAGTGAAAAGATAAAAATAGAAAAATCATCCAAGCACTGAGCAAAAGGAGGCAACAAGACCAGCCAAAAGATAACAATTAGAACAAGAAGTGCTAAGGACTGAGACAAAATTGCAATATTTGATGCAATAGTCTAGGAGCTAGTGTTAGAAGTGAGAGGATTAGGTACATCTCCCTCCCCTTCCACTTTGGTTGAAATTTCTCCACCTCCTCTATAACCTCCACCTAAATAACCACCCCCACCATCTACTCCTATTGATGAGGCCACTCCCTTGTATGATATGTTGTTGCCAACAATCGCCACCTCCCATGTATAGGAAACCCAAAATAGATGTATATATGTGAACCCCTATAAATACCACCATTGTATCATTAAATCCCCTATCCATGATTTTCTCACCTTTCCAATCTACTTTCACACCTTCCCCTACTTTTGAGCATCCATTACCAGAAGCATTCTTTGTGATTCAAAGCATTGAGACAAATACTCAAAGATGGGCAGAGCAACAAGAGCCACAAGATGGAATAAAGAAGGCAACCACCCAGATGTATGATGGAGTGGATCCAATTGCTAGAGAATGGATCAAGATGGTTGCATATCCTAAAGTCAAGAAGCTAGTTGTAGAGATGACAATGAAATATTACCATATCAAGGTGTAGAGGTATAATATTTTAGAAATCCCCAAGATTGATACACTTTGAGCCCTTCACACTAAAGCAAATACTTTGTTCCTCCAAAGAAACCAGATAGATATAAAACTTATGGTTGTAGAGAAAAATATTAAAGCTCTAGACCAAAAGCTAAATAAAGAAAATATTGAAAAGGATAGTCTCAAGAATGAGATTTAGGATCTCAAATGCATAATAGATAAATATCCCACTAAATAACAATTACAGTAGAGGGATGAGAAGATTCAGAGATTGGAAGAACAATTGCAACAAGGAAGCAATAGAATGCAAGCACAGGAGAAAGTATTGCAAGAATTGAAGTCAAAGCTCCAAGGCCAAGAAGAGATTTTGGTAGTAGTTCAATTAGAGCTAGAAAAAGAAAGAGAAAAGCCTTAGGGCCATGTGATCTCCAAGGATATGCTAAAGCAAATTAGAGGCCAATATTGGATCAAAATCAAAAGTGTTTCAATGAGAGATTTTCCTTTGGTAAAAAGGATAACAAACATTGCAAAATTGATCCAAGATGCCAAGGGAGAATTTAGTAGAGGTAAATATGAGTTGATGAACAAAGTGCAGTAGGTAGAGGTCACATGACATATGCTGAGAAATAAAGGAGAATACCCTCAGCTGGCAAATATCTCACAAAGATACCTAGGTGAGTCCAAATTCTACATAGATCAGGTCATATCTAGAAGCCAACTAATTATAGAGGGAGGAGAAATAATTAATGCCCTCAAAGTAAGCACTGATAAAATAAAGTTGGCAGTCCAAGAGGTCATGAATCTTGGTTTTCCAATATTTTGGGATGCAAATGGATAATTTTATAATGAAAAGCAACTCATCCAATGATTGGACTAGCAACTTGTAGCACCCTAAAATTGGTGCAGTAAAACCTTAAATAATTACAATTACTCTAGTAAATATTCAAATTCAAATTTTAACCCCAAAACCACTTCCAAACCGTTGCTAACCCATTTCCTCTTTTCTCGCACCATTTTTAGAGTTTGTTTTAATCAATTGACGATATCGTCATCGATTAGATGATATCGCCTCAGTTCGGACAGTCTAGGCTAGGACGTCCAGACGATCTTGTCCCAAAACTAATTTTTCTCAATTAGCCTCTATTACAACGACATCTCTAATCCGGGTAGAAGCATGTTTACGCCGTTAGAGACCCTCCCCATTGGAGATCTCCCAAATTGGGATGATCTCCAACCTCCTAACCTCCCTCCTAAGCCTATTTAAACTTAGGACTCCCCCTTGGCATCCCCCTGGCTGAAATTTTCTATAACTTGACTTTACACGCACTAAAACATCTTGAATTACCATCTGCACTTGTCCTATCTAAATTTTGTTGCAGGAACCTTGTCATTCTTTAGCCAGAGCAAGCTCATTTCATCGTGGACGATCCTGTTCAATTCAAGATGATTTCGCACCAATTCGAGAAGATCTCGATTGCAATCAACATTGGGGGCAATCAGTGCCCAAAGTTTGCATTTTTATCTTCTCATCTGCTATTTTATTCTGCATCTAGTCAGTTTATTTATTATTTTCTGCTATTCTGCATCTTGGAGTTCACCCATGTAGTTTAATTGCATAATAAAGTCATGATTAGCTATTAAAGTGTTACAACTTGCTTGCATTCCTATTCGGGATTATCTGTTAACATCCTTATTGTCATTTCACATCATTGCCCTCTGTTTGTATTGTTGTATTTTCTGTATTCTAGGCCTATTTCTTTGTTTAAAGGTCTTTGATGAATTCATCAGATCTTAGACGATCCTGTAGGTCGGAGACGATCCCTTCAAATTCCAGATGATCCTGTCTACTTCAAGAATCAAAACCTCCATCAGACATCCAAATCAGGTATGGCTCTGTAATTTAGCTTTTTCTCTTTGTTTTTTGTTCAAATCTGTTTGTTGTATTTCATTTAGTCTGCATTTTCATAATAGAACAACTTAAATTCATTTGGCCAAACCTAGGACATGAATGTTTAAAGATAAAACTGAACACATTAAACACATTCCCAACCTAGGCATGGAAACTACCATTCAAACGTTTCTTGGTGAACCCACCATCCATCGAAAAATCACCACAATACACCTCCCTCGAGAGGCAGGACCTTCGCAAGGCCTCTCAGTCCGACGTACCGCGCCATCCTTTTCCCATCCTCATTCCGGGCACGGATCCTATAGCCTGAAGGTAAGGATGCAAAAAATTTGGAGCGATACATTTTGGTGAACTCGACGTGAATGCATTTAAAACCTTTTGAAAAAAAAAAAAAACCTAAATGTATTTAAAATCATTAGAAAATACTAAGTTGCATATCATGTCTAGATGGTAGCTCCTAAGAAAATATTAGCAGTTACTATAAATGTTGAAAACCAACTAGCAGCCATAGAAATCAATTATGTGCTTAGTGTGCTCGAAACAGGATAGAAACCAACTTCTGTGGAAAGAACTTGATAGAAGACTAGGTGTCATTTCATCTAGGTCAACAAAACTTAAACAAATCAAAAGGCTTGTCCTAGATAGAATCCTGGATCCTCATCAACTCGTATTTTATCATGAACTTCAGAGAGCCTGCCATAGATGGTTAGCTTATAGGAGAGCTCTTGTGTCTTCAAAAATTTTCACCTTCGAGGAATACCTCAAGAACGCAGCTGTGGTATGCCAATTTCTAGTTCATATAGAATCCCAAGAAATTGATCTTATGATTAGAAGAAGATGGAACAAAACTCCTAGAGCTATGTTGTATCGTGAATATTGTTGTGAGAATTATTATTATCAACCAAAATCTGAAATACATGGTATTTCTATAGCCCTTTTCATTAAATTCTTGAAAGAAAATTTTCAATTTGAAGAAGAACACTTCATGACTCCTGAAGAACTTGAGCCCATTAATGATATTTATAAATTGTTTATAGAAAACTAGATCATTGCTTTCATTATTATTATTTCTTGTGTTTTGTGTGTTGTTTGTTACCTTTATAATATTGTTATTAAAACCAAAAAAAAAAAAAACTAAAAAACATAACAAAAACCAAAACATTTCATTTTAAATATTGTAGTAGGTATATAATTAATATATACCTCTTAAGCTTTTTGCATATATATATACATATATATATATATATATATATATATATATATATATATATATATATATATATATATATATATATATATATATATATATATTTGCTGAAATCTAAGTTAAGCACAATGCCTAAACTTAGGAATGGTAAACAAACTGAAGGAGAAGAAGAAGATTGGTTAGGAGACAAAACAAGAAACCCAAATGTCCTTCCTAAGGATCCAATCCTGGAAGAAGAAACTCTAGACCAGCAAGACGATGAGCTTACTGTAGATGAACAAGAAGAAAATGTTAAAGAGGATGGATCCTCATCCCCTAGAGTAGCTCCAAATGGAACTATTGCTTTTGATAACTTAGATCATTTCTGGAAATTTTTCAATAATAACATTGGCACTCTTAATATGGCAGTTTGTATTGATAAAGGGAAAATTAGTGACACTCAAGCAGCCATGGAACATATGTTTGATGTGCACACTAATCCATTGTATTTTATTGATCAAGAAAGTGATAAGGCTGGACCATCCAATAGAGATATGGTCACTATGATTCAGAACATGCCAAAACAATAGGTTACCCAACCTCCTAAGGAACCTGTTATTGAGCCTAAAATCATTCCCACACAAAAGAAAACTTCCTTCACTGCTTTACTTCGCCAAACTATTGATCAATATGCTTCACGTAAACAAAAATCTAAAATGAAGCCAAACACCAATTTTCAACAATCTGGGATACAGCATAATACAACTTCAAAATTTCTTCATAACACCTTTCCTACCAACAATTTACACAATAGCAACATAGCATCCAATCTTCATGTTTGACCATATGTTCACAAATCTCATATTAATGCCCTACCGAACCAATATGGTGGGCAAACTAGTAATCTGGAAGCCATGGTGAAGCAGTTAGCTTCCCGCATGGACCAGATAGATCCCTACCTTCCCTCGTACAATTATCGAGAGATATGTAGTCAACCTTTGGATCCCATAGTTGTAGCACAACCGTACCCTAAGAATTTTCCCATGCCCGTCCTTCCTATATATAAAGGAACCGAAGATCCCATAGAGCATCTTTGCATGTTTAGGATAGCATGTCATGATATATCACATGATGACTTGTTATTACTAAAAATGTTCTTGAAAAGTTTAGGTGGAATGGCATTAGAGTGGTACTATCAATTGCCCACTCATTCTTTGAGAAATTTTGAAGAAACAACTGAATCTTTTGTCCATCAATTTAGTGCCTACATCGAGAGGCATGTCACAATTAAAGATTTATACAACTTAAAACAAGACAAAGATGAATGTTTTGCTGATTTCTTAGCTAGATGGAGGTAGTTGATAGGAAAACTGCACTTTGTGTTACCTTATAGGGAAATGTTGGACATTTTTATCAATAATTTGCAAGAACAAATATCTTATGAGTTATCAACTGCTAATTTAACTACCTTTGATCAGGCTATATATTTAGCTCAAAGAGTATAAGATGCCCTCATTAGGAGAGGCCAACTTAGGAAGAAGGATGATGAGAAAACATCCAGAAATCAATATAAAAACAAACAATTCGTAGGTGACGGAGTCACTAACAGTAGCAATGTTGCTAATATCAATGCAACGAAGACAACAAAAAAAATTATATTGAAACCTCCTGATAAACCTCCTCGAGAATTTACTAGATTGAATCAACCATTATCAACTATTTTACCTCAATTACTCGAAAGAGGTTTGATTCAATTACCAACTATCTGGGAACCTGATCCAACCATACCCGGATACAGAGCTGACTTACACTGTGATTTCCATAGAGGACCTGGACACTCTACCAACGCTTGTAAAAAGTTAAAGCATAAAATGCAATATCTAATTGATAATAATGAAATGGAGGTGCAAGCCTTCCAACCTAAACAAAATGCTCCTAATAATGCTCAAAATAACATTCCCCAAAATCAAAATCAAAATGCTAATCAATCATTAGACATATTTCAACATCCTTTACCAAGACATGGTAAAGAGGTGGCCAATAAAATCCAACATCATAATGTTCCTCCTCCTACCCGATATGTAGAAACTATTAGCAGACATTTACCTAATCATGATTTACAACAATTTGACACAAATTTATCCATGGTCATGACCAGGCCCCTACATAATATTCAAATACTAGATCCCAGTGATATAGAATCAGATACTGAAAGTGAAATAGACATCACCTCAAACCAATCGAATAGTTCTGAAAATGAATCAGATCCTATTCAACCCATCATAGATGATATGGTTCCAGAAGAACCATTTCCTAGAAGAGTTACTACTCGACCCTCTTCTAATCAATTCCTCCCTAATGAACAAGCCATAAATGCTCAACCGAGACCAGTTCAGCATCTTCATTATAACATTGTAGGTACCATTGGAGTCGTTACCTGACAACAAGCTCAAAATTCTCAACAAGAACCAAACCAAAATGATGGATCAGCTCCATTTGTTTTGAAAAATCCCAATAAATGGAATCATGCTCCCAATGTTCAAACTAAACTCCCTTACAATATTAATGAGCAATTATCCAATACTACAGCCAGAATTTCCCTTTTGGATTTATTAAGATCTTCTCCTACCCATAGGGATGAGTTAATGCTTACATTAAGCAAAATGATGGTACCTCAAAATATTCAACCTGAAGCCATGGCCAATACTATCATCACTAGAGAAGTCGATTGTATTGACTTCCGAGATAAAGATATCCCACAACACAGTTTACATAAGGATAATCCCTTACATATTACTGCTCTAATTGGAGATGTAGCTGTTAAAAGAGTCCTGATTGATAATGGTTCATCTCTAAAAATTTGCACTTTTGACTTCTACCAACGATTTGGCTTTAGAAGTGATGAAATTAAGAAAACTGACATGATCATAAAAGCTTTCAATGACGAAACATAAGAAACATGTGGAGTTATCACCATCCCATTGCAAGTTGGTCCTAGAACTCTAGATACAACCATGTTTATTGTACATTGCCCTACATTGTACAATATACTTTTGGGTCATCCTTGGATCAATGCAATGCGGGCCATCCCATCCACTTTACACCAATGTGTTAAATTTGAATTTAAAAATTAGTTGGTTACTATCCATGGTGATCCTAGACCCTTTGATATGTGTGCTTTGGCAGAACCTGTTGGAGTTCAATTTTGCCCTGCTCTGTCATCCACACATCCTAATTCTTATTTTTCGTCTAAAACTATGAAACGCACTCCCATAGCTTCACCTATTTCTCCTTCATTAATTTCACCCTCATATATAGATCAACAATATTCTAAACAAACCACTCTAGAACCTCAAAAAGATCTTCAATCCACAACCAATCCTTCATGTTCTATCCCTATAATTTCAAAACCTATAGACCCATTCATTAACACTTCCACATTATCAACATCTATCATACCTTCCACATCTAAAGATATAGGGAATAATCCTTCTACATCTTATGCTCTTTCTGATGAACTTTTACCAGATTTATCCACAATCTTAATATCAGAAAAAACAAATGCTTCTATGCAAAACTCTATTCTTTTAAATAACTTGCCGCCATCTCCTCGTACCTTGGGCCTCCCACAACCTATGGGAAGTACTTACCAAGTCGGGAGTTGTGCCTTCATTTATAAAGGATATGACTGGGGAAGAATACCTCGGAATATCAAAACTCATCATGATGGATATGCTCGGTGTTATTTTACTAATGAATATATTAAAGCTAAACCTATAATGCTTAAAATGGGATATAAAGGGAAAGGCTTGGGACCTTTCCAAAATGGTATGAAAGAACCTTTTGAGGTAGAACCGTGGCCTGCCCGCTGTGGTGTGGGCCTATTTCCTAGTAAGGTTCAACCATTTCCTTTTGAATATGATGATCAACTCATATGTTATCAAGATTATTTGGATAGGCGTGATGATTTGCCTCTAAAAAATCAGCCATTTACATGTAACATGCTATCCATAGCTTACCCTGAAATGATTGTTGAATCCGATGATGAGTTGGAAGGAGATATTTTCCATGATGTCTCCGTTGAAGAGATGTTACACAATGGATTTTATTTTGATGGTTCTATATCAACTATAGCCCAGCTTGAGGCCACTAATCCTCAATATGAATTATCCAAGTTAACCTTAAAATAATTACAAGAATTGGGCGTCTCACCCACCCCACCTAATTTTGAAAGAGATCTACACATGGAAGTAGAAAACGTCATTAAAGTTAACATTGGAACTGAGGATAATACTCACATAATCAACATTGGATGATCAAAATTAAGTCAAGAAAAACAAGAGCAATACATTGCATTCCTTAAAGAATATGAAGATGTCTTCGCTTGGACATATGAAGATATGCCAGGTCTGGACCCTTCCGTAGTCATGCATCATCTAGTAGTCCATCCGGATGCTAAACCTGTTAAACAAATACTTAGAAAAATGCATCCAAAAGTGGCCTTGCTAGTCAAAGGGGAGTTAGAAAAACTCCTAAATTTTGTTTTTATACAAGCTATTGATTATGCTGAATGGATCTCGAATGTAGTTCTAGTAACCAAGAAAGAAGCTACCAAAGTTAGGGTTTGCACAGATTTAGGAGATATTAACGTTGCATGCCCTAAAGATGATTTTCCTCTTCCAAACATGGACCAAATCATTGATTTTATTACTGGGAGTGGGATGATGTCCCTAATGGATGGATTCTCTGGCTATAATCAGATTAGGATAGCTCCTGAAGATTAGGCTAAAACAACCTTTATTACCCCTTGGGGTACATTTTTTTGGAAAGTGATTCCATTCGGCTTAAAGAACGCAAGCGCAACCTATCAACGAGCTATGAATTATATCTTTCATGATATGATGCATGATATCCTACATTATTATGTAGATGATATTATAGCTCACTCTATTAATGAAGATAATCATTTAGATGATTTGAGAAAAGTTTTTAATCGATTAAGAGAATATCTTATTCGATTAAATCCAACCAAATGCATATTCAGAGTTAAGTCCAGTAAGCTATTAGGGGTTTTAGTTTCTTTACATGGTATTGAAATTGACCCTCTTAAGATTGCAGCTATTACTGATATGCCTGCACCTACCAATATATCTAAATTATGAAGTTTACAAGGTAAGCTTCAAGCTATCCGTCGCTTCATCGATAAGTTGGCAGACAAAATCGGTCCCTTTCTTAAGCTTCTTAAGAAGGATGTCCCTTTTAATTGGGATGACGAATGTACAGAAGCTTTTGAACTTCTCAAACAATACCTCCTTAACCCACTTGTGCTTTCACTGCCTAGACCTGGTCACCCATTTCTCCTGTATATTTCAGCTTCAGATTCTGCCTTAGGAGCTATGTTAGCTCAGCTTGATGATACGAAGAGAGAACGTGCTAATTATTATATTAGCCGAAACTTCATCAGTTATGAAACCCGCTACACAACATTAGAAAAACTATGTCTAGCAGTCATATTTTCTATGTAGAAATTACGCCATTATATGCTCAGTTAGAAAACCTATGTCATTGCTAAATATGATCCCTTGAGGTATCTCATGAGTCAACCTTATTTATTGGGTTGTATAGTCAAGTGGGTTCTTTCTCTAAGCAAGTTTGACCTCATGTTCATAGGACAAAAGTCTATTAAGGGTCAAATCATAGCAGATCAATTAGCTGTTGCACCCTTAGAGTCTACCCATCCCCTCATCATTGAGTTTCTTGATGAATGCCTTCAATTAGAGGTAGACCATATTGAACAATGGTCCTTATACTTTTATGGAGCCCGATGCATGAGTGGGGCTGGTGCGGGTATTATTTTAATATCCTCACAAAAAATCTTATTCCTCTGTCCTTCAAATTAACATTTGCTTGCACCAATAATACTGCTGAATATGAAGCTCTAATCCTTCGATTACGAGCTACCTTGGCACTAAAAATTAAACATCTATTAGTTTTTGGTATTCTCAACTTGTTATAAACCAAATTAATGAAGTTTATCAGACCAGAGATGATAAATTGCATCCATATAAAGCCTATGTTTTAAAATTAATGTCTCTATTTGATCAAGTTACCTTGGAAGCTATTCCTCAAACTTGCAACCGTGCAGCTGATGCTATGGCCGCAGCTGCATCTCTCCTACCCTTGGAGTTAGATGATGAATATGCCACTATCATTATTCGTCGACTCCAAGAACCCACTTCAAATAATTCATGCTTAGAACCTTTGGATGTGTTTCTAATCAATGAAACTACTCCTGAACCTTAGTATACAAATATATTTGATTTTCTTCAAAATGGGACTTTCCCTACCAATTCTAATAGAAACCAACGTCGGTTATTATGTAGACGAGCAAGTCGATTTGTAATAATTGGCAATACTTTGTATAAGAGATCTTTTGAAGGTATCCTATTAATATGTTTGAATTTAGAAGAATCCAAATCAGCCTTGAGTGAAGCCCACAGTGGATCTTGTGGAGGACACTTTAGTGGTAGTGTCTTTGCTAAAAATCTCCTTAGGATAGAATAATTTTGGCCTACCATGGAGAATGATGCACATGATTATGTGCACCATTGCGACAAGTGCCAGAAACATGCTAACCTTGTCCATGCGCCTGCACAAGAACTGCAGGCTATTTCATCTCCTTGGCCCTTTTCAAAATGGGGCTTAGACATTATTGGCAAAATTAATCTTGTGTCATCTAATGGACACAAATTCATCATAACCGCCATCGAGTATTTCACGAAGTGGGTTGAAGCTATGCCTTTAGCTTCCTGCACTGGCACACAAGTTTCTAAATTTATTTTTAATCAAATCATTTGTAGGTTCAGAATTCTTGCAAATCTCATCTCTGATAATGGAACTTGTTTCAAAAATAAAGATGTCAAGAAATTATGCCAAAAATATAAGATTCAACATCGCTGGTCCACTCCCTATTATCCTCAGGGTAATGGTCAAGCAGAAGCATCTAACAAAACCTTAATCAAAATTCTCAAAATATTGGTCAATAAATTTGGCCACGACTAGCACATTCAATTATATCCAACCTTGTGGGCCTATCGAACTAGTGTTCGAACCCCCACTGGAACTTCACCTTTTGTTTTGGTTTATGGTGATGAAGCCATTTTTCCATTTGAATTAGAAGTTTCTTCTTTGGCTCTACTACTTCAAGATACCGAAGTAGGAGATGAATATCAAGCTGGCAGACTCAGTCAGCTGGAACTCCTAGATGAAAAACGCATCAATGCTTTGGAGCATCTCCATGCCTACCAAAACAAGCTTAAAATATTATATGCTAAGAAAGTTCATCATCGATCCTTTGAGATCGGTGACCTTTTTTTAAAAGAAAATAAAAAAAATACTAATGCAACTAAAGACCTTAAAGGTAAATTTGAGCCCAACTGGCTTGGACCATACATTATCACTGCTAAATTTAAATTGGGAGCATACAAATTAGCTACCTTAGATGGTAAATATTTAAAAGAACCTATGAATATTATGCATCTTAGGCGATATTATGCATAAAATTTAGTCATTTCATCATTTGTACATATTTTGCATGTTGTCTTATTTTAAAAATATATCAAACTGTTTACACAAAAACAAAAACAAACAAAAATAATAAAAATAAAAACAACAATATTCTTGACTCTTTCGAAACCAAAACAAAATAAAGACAAAAGAGAGAGTCAACATTCTCAAACTTCCCAAAAAGTATTTGTATATATTTCTTCTTACAAATGTTGCAATTATATATTTCAAATTATTTTGGATAAATTAGCATTTATTTGGAATCCCTCACTTTCACAAACACAAAATAAATATCTTGATTTTTATCTGGCATGATTACTAATCTCTCTTATATCAAATTTCACAAAATTCAATTAAATAAAGTTTGAGCATAGAGAATTGATCTTGTTATTTACTTAAACCAAGCACATCCTTTCACAATAAAATGATTATATTTGTAATATCCTTGCTATGCTACATAGTAGAAGTGGTTTCTTGAGCGAAAAGTTTCCCCTACTATGCTATCATGCACATGGTCTAGAATCTTTGAGAATTGGCAAAAGGACAAGCTCACCCCTACTCAAAATAAAAATCCCTTGCTCTATAGCTAATCCGAGCAAGTATCCCTAGCATAGGAAGAAAATCAAAGTTCAAGAAAAAGAGAAAAATAAAAATGTTATTTTATATCATTACAACAATGTTTCAAGCATTATCTCAAAAATACAAAAGAAAAGAAAAAGAAAGAAAAAGCAAAAGCAATAAAATCCCTCTCCCTACCCCTTGAAAAGAGAAGAAGGGTTGATGAGCTTGAATCCCTAGAATTCTCAATTATTCAAAAACTGTGAGGTAAGCCCCATAACAGGTGGTTTGTGCCCAACCTGCTTGGCCTTGGGTAACTCCTAGCATGGCAATATGTCTGTCACATTAGCGACCTTATTTTGTACAGACATATGTCTGCTTATGGATTAGCTAGCTCTTGATAAATCTGACCTACATAGTAGTCTGGTATGGTTATATGCATCTAAATCATGGTTAATGAACACTTATTAGGTTAATTCAAATCACTTGTATCAAATTATCTTGCTCAAACCTGGTAAATGAACAATACAATCGCACACACATTTGTATTTGAGAGATTTTGTGTATCATTATGATAAATCAAGATTGGAAATGAACTCACATATGCACATGGGATTCCTTATAAATCCAACTTTTGTCTTCGAGATACTTTGAAATATCTTTGCAAAATTGTCTGGAATAATTTCATTTTTCCTTTCTCGCATAAAGACAACTACATGCATAATCAAAAATCAATTTTTTTTTCAAATCATACAATAAACACACACACACATATATATATATATATATATATATATATATATATATATATATATATATATATATATATATTGTCGACTTTCGCTATGATGGTATAGTTCCAGAACTTAAATGGGAGTCTTATGCCTAGCGCAAGTCCTCCTCTTCATATTTTCTGTTTATTTTCAACAATTAAAAATCAACCATACAACAAAACTATTATATCAACTTCTTTTGGATTTCGCGATGATGGTATAAGTATATACCTACATATTCTATGCCTAGCGCAAACCATTGTACCAATTTTTATTTCCCCATTTATTTAAAATCATAAAAACATATGACTTAAATCATTCTGTTATACAATTATGTTTTTAAAAAAAGCATGCACATTATCACTATTTCATGTCATTATGTCAATATGCAAATTTGCAACCATGGTATAATTCCTAAAGAATTATCCAAAATTTTTATCACACTTAGGAATTTATGCCTAGCAAAAATCATTTTAAAATATTTCATGCATAATATTTTCATGAAAAGTCTCAAAACAAAATCATCATCATCATCATTTGCATCATCACACCAAAGTCTTAAGACAGTCTCTTAAGCACTCTTTTACTTTTAACAATATTTCTATACTGGGATTAGCTTGATGACCGAGTGAGCGGCGACTCCATGAAATGGTCTATAACAGTGACAATGTCCTTTGAAATTATTGTTAAAAGTCCCTTTTATTTTTTATCAAATTATCATCACAACAACCAATTTGTTACATCAGATTATTTCATTTAAATTTTTAAAGCATGACATTTAAACCATAATATTTTCCAACGACATAATTACATGAATCATCAAATAAATCACACTTCAACCATTAAAGCATCATAAAAACATATAAACAAGACGTATCATCATAAGACAAGTCATATGATCAAAAAATTTCTCATCTATATATATGTCAAATATATGTACATCATATCAAAAATAGATTGGTATGCCACAATCTACATCTTGGCATACTCAATACTCTCAATCATATATCCTCTGTGCAGTGTCTCGAGAACCCCTCGAGCTCTCAACCTCATCTCCTCCCCTACCTTGAGGTGGATGAGATCGCCCCATCGCAGTATGTGTGGTACTGCGAGTCCTCGTCGTCGATCGAGATGAAGTCCTTGACAACCCAATCCTGATCGGGTCAGCAATGTCGGTTGGCAGCTGTACCCTTTGACCCTCTGGCACCATATGGAAGTAGATACCCTTGTAGAATGCGATCTGAGCAATCGACCGTGCCAACTCCTGAGTGCTCGCTCCTCCGCTCCGTGCTCTGAGGCATGCAACCTCATCTCTGAGGTGTGTAGCCTTCGCTCGGTGTCGTGCAACCTCCTCCTGTAAAGTCTGCACCTGTGCCTAGAGACGGATAGTCTCTATCCAGAGAGTAGCGATCTCACTACTCTCTCCTGTGTCCACACCCTTTCCCTTATCAGGCGATGGTGGTCTCTCTCTCTATGGATAATGGGGTCTCTCCTCCATCCTCTCCTGCTGTTGTGGCCTCTACTGAGCCTGTGGCCTCCTCTGCTCTCTCCCGTCGTGACCCTGTGCTACCTTAATGGTTGCTTGGTGCTACCTCCCCATCTGATGCACAACTACATGCATAAGACCCTAAGCCCTCATCATCTTAGGAGGGTAGATGCCTATGTACCAGGCATCATAGTCGTAGGCTACCCTAGCGTTGTCCCCATCCACCAGCTAAATGGGGGCATCATCTGCGTCTTGACTCTAGAATAACTGTATATCTGGAGCCCCAGTAACTATAGTGTTATCCCAAACAGTTTGAGAAAACTCATAGTCTCTCAGAGATGGGATCCCCCTGCTGTAGACCGAACTGCTTCAAAACTCGGTCATACCGGTGGAGCTCCACCTCTCCCCTCTCCATCCTCAGCCAACAGACTCGCCTGATGCAAGCCAGCTCCTGTCTGTCCTTGACCCACCCTGGATGATCTCTCCAAGGCCTTCAGGTGATCTGGTTAGAGACAAGGTCGTCTAGTAGTCTTCGGGACACTAGAAGATCTATTCACCATTGTGCCCCTCTCCAGATCCACCAGTAGAAAACTCGGGGGCTCTCCTTGTCAATCCCTGTCTGTGGAAGCCCTACCAACCTTCGCATTGTAATGTTATCCTAGCACCAAACCTGTAGTAGTGATGTCATAACCAGACATCGGCCGCCCTTGTATACGACCCCATGAAGTATCCTATACAACCGACAGAGTACAAAGCTCCCCCAAGCAAATCTATATTCATGGTATCTCATGTCACAGACCACATCTGTCAGAACCCATGGTACCCTGCATCCACTCTGGTGGCACAATAGAAGTCCACCTACCACCCCATCCAAAACCCGTGTGAGTCTAGATGCCCCAGGCATCTGGCGTAGTGACTCGATATTCACTCTGCCCTTCTCCAGGGCGAAGCTCGGATCGCCACATAGTCACATGATCGCGTGGCCCTAATTGGCCGTAGGAGTGATCAACCATACTTGTATGGTGATCCCCAAAATCCTCCATACATCCTCCAGTGTGGGAGTCATCTCCCCTATCGGTAACCAAAAATAGGAAGAACCCGAATACCACCTCTCTGCTAGGGCTGTCCATAGCCCCATATCTGTAGAAACCTATGGCATCTCTACCACATGCTGCAAGCCGACCTCAGCAAGCTGATCTCGCTCTGCCTGAGATAGGGCAGCCAAGTCATCCTTTAGTCCACCGTATTTCCATTCTCTGCTCTTTAGTAATCCTCTCTACAACATAAAAAAAATCAACAATAAAAATCATTAATAAATCATTAATTAAAAATGCAAGTCAAAATAAGTTCAATTTTATAAATGATGATATCGTCCACAATTGGACGATATCATCCCCAATTTGAGCAATTTCATCTCCAATTTTGCATGAGCTGAAATCGTCCCTTATTTTGACAAAATCGTCCCCATTTCGTCAATTTTGCCCTTAGATGAAATCGACGATATCGGGACGATTTCAACGATATCAAGACGATTTCGATGAAATCGAGACGATTTCGTCTTGATGACGTCGACGGCCCAAAAATGGCCGTGATGCTCAAAAATCAATCAAATTTAATCTAAAAAGCATGAAATGCTAAAAATTAAGCATTCTAAACTAAGTTTAGACCCTTACCTATAGCCCGCGTCGGACCTCTGTTGATCTGTGCGTTGTCTCAACTATCTTGTCTCGAGAGCTCTAAAAACTAGGAAAATGAACAGTAACAATGAATTAGGGTTTTACCCTATTTTTCTTAATTTTATTCAAAAACAATTAACAACATTTTAAAAAATTTGCTTTTTCGCGTTTTTACCTCAAACGTTCGATTTGGGTAAAAACACGGAGGGGGCACCATAGTAAGATGTCATACGATTCGACCTAGAATCGTCGCCTAAAATTGGGAATATTTTTTTGTTTTCTCATAGATCGAGAAGAACTCATCTTTAATGCATTTTCCTCGAAAAATTTTCTAAAGAGGGGGTGAAATGTAGCACCCTAAAATTGGCGCAGTAAAACCTTAAATAATTACAATTACTCTAGTAAATATTCAAATTCAAATTTTAACCCCAAAACCGCTTCCAAACCGTCGTTTAACCCGTTTCCTCCTTTCCCATGCTATTTTTAGAATTTTTTTTGACCGTTTGATGATATCGTCATCGATTAGACGATATCACCTTAGATCAGACAATTTTTTTTGGGCTAGGACGTTCAGACTATCTTGTACCAAAACTAATTTTTCTCAATTAGCCTCTGTTCCAACGACGTCTCTAATCTAGGCAAAAGTGTGTCTGCATCGTTAGAGACCCTCCTCGTTGGAGATCTCCCAAATTGGGATGATCTCCAACCTCCTAACCTCCCTCCTAAGCCTATTTAAACTTATGACTCCCCCTTGGCGTCCCCCTGGCTAAAATTTCTTGTAACTTGACTTTACACGCACTAAAACATCCTGAATTACCATCTACACTTGTCCTATCCAAATTTTGTTGTAGGAACCTTGTCATTCTTTAGCTGGAGCAAGCTCAGTTTGTCATGGATGATCTTGTTCAATTCGAGATGATTTTGCACTAATTCAAGACGATCTCGACTGCAATCAACATTGGGGGCAATCAGTGCCCAGAGTTTGCATTTTTCTCTTCTCATCTACTGTTTTATTCTGCATCTAGTCAGTTTATTTATTATTTTTTGATATTCTACATCTTGGAGTTCACCCATGTAGTTTAATTGCATAATAAGGTCATGATTAGCTATTAAAGTGTTACAACTTGCTTGCATTCCTATTCAGGATTATCTGTTAACATCCTTATTGTCATTTCACATCATTTCCCTCTGTTTATATTGTTGTATTTTTTGTATTCTATGCCTATTTCTCTGTTTGTAGGTCTCTGACAAATTCGTCTGATGAATTCGTCAGATCTCAGAAAATCCTGCAGGTCAGAGACGATCCCTTCAAATTCCAGATGATCCTATCTACTTCAAGAATCAAAACCTCCATCAGACATCCGGATCAGGTATGGCTCTGTAATTTAGCTTTTTCTCTCTATTTTCTGTTCAAATCTGTTTGCTGTATTTCATTTAGTCTACATTTTCATAATAGAACAACTTAGATTCATTTGGCCAAACCTAGGACTTGAATGTTTAAAGATAAAATTGAACACATTAAACACATTCCCAACCTAGGCGTGGAAACTACCATTCAAACGTTTCCTGGTGAACCCACCATCCGTCAAAAAATCACCATAATACACCTCCCCCGAGAGGCGGGACCTTCGCAAGGCCTCTCAGTCCGAGGTACCACGCCATCCTTTTTCCATCCTCCTTCCGGGCACGGATCCTATAGATTGAAGGTAAGGATGCAAAAAATTTGGAGCGATACACAACTCAATAATGGAAATAATATTGATGCATTACATGTGCCTCTTACAATAGAGAAAATCATTACATTCTTTCATAGTCTCTCTACATTTCTATTAAAATTTGAAGATTTGGTACAAAGATATAAGGACCATTCCTATGATCGCTACTTTTAGCTACAAGAAGTCCTTCACATATTTAGAGTAATACATATCTCTTCACAAAAGGTATGGGATGAAATGTGCAAGCTATTTTAGCTTCCAGTATGTCCTTTGGTAGCTCAAGCAGTTAGTCAATAGGGAGGAATTTATAGAGCAGCTTTGGAAGAAGGGTCGAAATAATCTAGTGACACAACTAAGACTTCACAAATGGGAAGTATTTAGAAGGTTAACTCCTCTACAAGAAATTTTTTATTTCATTTTATCTTTTTGTTTCTAGTTCTAAGTAGCATATAAATCTAGTCCAAGGATATATACCCCCTTGATATTGGTAGTGAAATCCCTTGAAAGGAATATGCCAAATATGGCTAGAGGATTTATCATTGCTATATCTTAATGTATTTTAGGTTAGAGCAGGCTTGTAAAGATAAGGTAAGATCCATACTAACCAAAATATGTCTATTGAGATGTTTTCCAATAATAATATCCATCATTAGAAGGCTCACATATTAACTTGAGTGCATTTGATACCCTTTTAGGCATGACCAATGTGCTAGAACTAAAATAAACTAGACTACTATGCATCAACTTGTCTTTGTAGATCAAGGTTAGATAGAAATGCTTAGGCTTAGCCTAGCTTACCTTTATTCCACACACGTAGAGGACTATGGATGAATTTTACTTATCTAGATCCTACTCTTACAAGGATTCCTCGATGTACATCATCTACTTAAAAATTAAGAGGACATCCCAAAGGAGTACCAGTATAATAGATTTCCTCATATTATTTACCATGTTGAAAGATCCAATAGAAGGAGACTTAAAAATAATGCTTGATTTTGTTGGACGATTGGACCTTTCTATCATTGAACGAGATCTTGGATCTATAGTGGTCCACTTTAGAGGCTCTAGAGTTGTTCTTGAAAATTTTGGGACTACTTAGTCTTGGCTATATACAAAATCTTATGTTGAAGTTCTCCTCTAATCATCCAATATGATACCTTAGGACTTAGGATCTAATGGACTAGATCTTCCTTGATTTTTAATGGCCTTCCACTTAGCTCTGGTGATATAGTTCAATCAAACTTATAGCCTTCAGAATTAAATGGGTATACTTTATCTAATATGAAATATACTTTTGCTTTGTACCAAGTAACTATGGATTGGTCTAGAATTAAAAACCCAACTATTGGAATTGCAATCAAAGGTTGGATAGTAGGTATTTAGTTAGACATCTAAGCTTTCAACTATATATATGGAGTGGATGCATGATCTAGTGAGGTCACTCCAACAACCTGAGATTCATTCCTGACATGAGGGACGAAAGGGTAAACATGGGAATAACACAATACTACACATTGGGGTCTTCAACATAATTATTTTATGTGGGGACCAAATACTTGATTGGATTAAGGTATTTTTATTAAAAAGGACCTAGCATAGGGTACTTTTTGTTGATTCTAATATAGTGATTAATGAGGATTTATATTGGTCAAAGTAGAGGGTTCTAATACCCATTAGAGGAATTTATAAATATTAATTTCCTTCCTAGAAAGAAGGCCTTGAATAGATTTGGTATAGGAACATCTAGGTATTTTGTTACCTCTTTAGGGTTTTTATTTTTTTAGAGAACACCCTCATAATGTTTCTCATATCATTAAATTTTGTAGCATAAGGGTTGAGATAGGGGGGTGTATGGATTGGGTTAGTATCTTGGTCTTAACTTGATCTTAACCTAGAAGTAGGCTAATAGGTAGTGCATTGGACACTTGGGTATGGATGGTACAAAGTATAAATAGAGGGAAAAATGGAAAACATGGTCAAGGGTTTAGCCTTCTTATTTTTATTAGGTCATTCTTGGCTTGGATGGCTATTCCATAGGATTTTAGCATTGAATTTTATCCCTTGTATTTGGCCATCATAGTAATTTTTATAACTATATGCTTTTTTATAATAGATGAATTTCATAAATAGAGGAGATAAAATCTCATTGGGAACCCTTTACCAAGCTTTGTGGAATCAAATATTGAAAATTTTCATTACTTCTATAGATTCCATTTTGATGGTGTTTAACTACTCAAGGAAGGATCCTTTATATACTTTTTCTTCAAATATATATATATTATGAGGTCTACTAGCTAGTCCAAGCCTTTAATGATTGAGGATTGATGCTTACATATCATTCTTAAGCTTTCCTTGTGAATACGATAACTAGTAAATTGATATTTATATCTTGACTTTCAATTAATGCACCATGCTTAACCTCACAAAGATATACAAATGTTCAATTGGGGTAATGGAACATTCTTCTGTGAAATAAGATAGAGACTTAAGTACTAAAGTAGAGATTGAATCCCACACAATAGTTGGGATATGTGGTATTAGGGAATATTTGTTATTCCATGCCAAAAATATTCAAGTAGTTTGGTTTAATAAAGTTTTCAAGTTGTGAAGTTTTTTTTAAATTTAGTGAAAAACCCATTTTGAGGCCACCTTGGTCTTAGAAACCATGACCAGGGGTTATACACCATCAAAATCACCTGGGAGTTGCACTTGATCCTGACTGTACTAGTATTATCAATTGGATTTTGGGTACTAATTATGCATTTGGTAGTGTGGATATTCGAACCAGGGACCTCCCTTGGAGGATTTCCATACCTTCTCTAACTCACCTACAACATGTGTGTATGATGTGATGTTAGTTCCTTCTACTTTCTATTTTTTTCAAGGGTGGTACTAGCTCTTGCTAATTAAATCATGCAAAGGACCTAGTGATAGACCTTTATTTCATAAATTTCATAGGTCCTTTATTAAGAATGGAGTCAACAAGTAAGTAGAGAGTACTTCAACAAGTCAAGAGATGAATCTCACCACTAGAATATTTGCCTTAACTTCTATTGGATAATTTCTTCAAATAATTTTTTCTTTAGTGGATTTGATAAGAGGATATCATTAATGCTTCAAAAAGTAATTGACTAAGGCCTTCACCAAAAACTTGGTTAAGGGCTCATTTTCTTCTTTTTGTGGGACAAGAATTTTAATTTCATCCCATTGGGTATGAAAAATAAACCTTTGTCACCTTAGAATATCTTGGCCTATCAAGGTAATAGCTTGACATGTCTAGGCATCCATACCTCATGTTGAGTGGCACAATGGGAAGAACCATGAGTAGAGAAAATTATTATAAGGAAACCTTTAGGGTTTTATCAAGGTTGGATCCTCATTGGATATGATATTTTGTGCATATTTTTTACCTAATGGGATTATTTCTTTGTTTCTTACTAGCATGAAAATAAAATATAAGGAAAACAAAAAATTGTAAATAAAATTATAGTAAACTAAAATCCAAGCTATGGGTCAATGCGCTAACATCAAGGCTTTTATCTCAACTACCTAAATCAGTTAAATATGAACATATTCACCATAATATAATAGCTAGAAATTGAAAACACTTCACTATGCATGACCTAGAATTGATAATAAAAAAAATAAGTAGGACAAAGTGAAGATGGCCATAGCTTCCATTTATGTATCAAATAATTACAAGGTATGTGTCCTAAATATGCTCAAGGTTCCTTACACAATGACCCAAGGTTTGAATCCTGCTCATGAAAATGAAAAGAGGTGAAAGGAAGAACTTACAAGGCCAAGTATAAGGTATGAGTAGGTAGCTACCAATGCCTTACAATGAGTTTCAAAGGCCTATTTATAGGCCAATACTAAGGGGTTCTTTCCCTATATAATACTACATAGAGGACTTGACATATAACATATTGTCTATACCCAAAATCCTTCATCATTTGCATTTGGTAGTCTCAAGGTCTCATCATCTAGGGCCATTAATTCAATAGATTTTTGGGTCATTAGATGGTAATTTTCTATTTCCATTACCTCTTGTGGTGTGCTTAGAGGTTTTTGCACCATTAATTTATTCTGAATTTTAGGTTCTAGATGTTAGAAGTACCCTAACCTTCACATATTTTTTGGGATACCTAGCCTTTTAACATTTTCGATATGGTCCTTTTCATTGGTGTAGGATTGGTAAAGTATGACCCTTCTTATTAAGGCCCACCAGTCATACCAAATAAACTCTTTTCATCTCAAAATGTCTTGTCCTATTAGGAAAGCAACCTGATGTACCTGGAAACCTATACCTCATATTAAGGGATATAGTAGGAAGCTTCATGGGCTGGTTTTTCTAAGGTCAACTCCTCATATAATATGATATTTTATGCACCTTTCAAAGGGATTTAAGTCTTTTATTTTTACTAATAAGAAAAAGAAATAATAGAAAATGAAAAATAAGGAGTGAAACTATAGGAAAACTTAATATATGAGGATGATGTGCCAATATCAAGGATCCCCTAGATTCTTGAACATGTTAAATATGAACATAGTCTAATAGCTATAAATTGAACATATTTTATCACATAACCCAAAATTGATAATATATAAAATAATTAGAATAAAATTAAGATAGTTATAGCTTTCATTTATGCATAAAATAATTACAAAATATGCAACCTAAAGAGGCTTGGTATTTTATATACAATGACTCAAGGTTTAAGTCCTACTCATGCAAATGAGAAGAGGTGAAAGGAAGAGCCTACAAGGTCAAATATAAGGTACACGTAAGCAACTTCCGATACCTTATAATGAGTTTCAAAGGTCTATTTATAGACCAATATTGAGAGGCTCTTTTCCTAAAAAATCCTATGCAAAGGACTTGAGAATTAAGTTTTACTTTGTAGCCAATATCCTCCTACACCTGCATTTGGTCACCATGAGGTCTCATAATTTGGTGTCATTAATATTAGAGGATTCTAAACCCTTATATGGGAAGTTTTTTCTTCTATTTACCCCTATGGTGTTCTTGAAATATAGTTGCACCAATAAGTTTTGCCTAGTTATGTTAGACCTCCCCTAGTCCTTCACCTACTTTTTGGAATGTCTCGCTTGTTGATGGTATTAGTATGGCCCTTGTAATTAATTTATGCTTGGTAGTGCAAGATTACCTATGTGGTGGGTGGTAACCACCATACGAATGACTATGATAAACCAAGACATAATAATTAACTCTAGTAGCCAATGGTGTATATTACTTCAATTTCCCTTTATGCTACTTTCTTCTTTCTATATATAGTCACCATGTATCTTGGCTGAGGTTATATCCCTTTTAAACAATGGTTGCCTTATTTTGACTACACCCCAATTCTTTCCTTTCTCATTTATAAGTATTTACCATAAGTTTTGTCAAGGCTTCATTAAAATTTTTATTTTCTTTGTGTTAGCCTTCACCAATGGAAACAACATGGGTCATCAAATGGAAAATTAATGGCCTATAAGACTTGTAGTTCTCAAGTTATTTGCTTAAGATGGATAAGGAGCATTTACCATTGGTAAATGATGTAATGGTTGGTGTGGTTTGAAATGCATTTGCCACTCTTTGCACTATAGAGCGAGGGCTTACCCCTCCGACTAAAGTTGGGTCACACCTTCTAATGTACTTTTCTATTGGTCATAATTCTAAATGGAATATGTATTCGAGTGAAGAAGGGATGTAGGAAAATTTCCTATAGTATTAGAAGATACTAGAGATTCTTCAACCTATTGAAGATGACACATACTAGATTTCTTGTGTTATCCCTGGTTATAGAGTCAAAAATAAAAACTAGGAGATAGATAAAATGCAAAATAAAATCATAAAAATGAAAAAAAAAATTAGAAATTGAGTGGGGAAGCTAATATGCTTTATAACTTATATTATAACATTATTTTTCAAAAATAAAAAAATAAATATAATTATAATAATGGAGGTGAATATACTTTATGACTTATTGACCTCTATCCTTGAAATGAAGTTTTTAAAAATTTATAGAAACCATGAACACTTGGGACATATTGTCCAAATAATTTAATTTTTTTATATAACATATTTAGTTATTAAATTATTCATTTCCATAATTAAGATAATATCAGGACATCTAAATTTATATATACATATATTTGAAAAGTACCTTGTATTACTAAAAAATGGTAGTTACATTGATCACAAAAATAAGGTGAATGCTTTGGAAGCACACCCTGAATGTCAAATAGATATTCCACACAAAATGATAAAGAAATATCTAGGGAATTACACTATTAAATTAAATTTAAAACAGAGCAAACAATTTGAAGCCCCAAATTATAAACTAAAATATTATAGATTGTACAAATACTATAGAAAACAAATAAGAAATGTATAGATCCTACTAATGCCTGCTCGAAAATAAGCCACTATCATTGGCAAAGGACGTCAAAGTATTGTAACTTTTAGAACCTCCAAGGTCATATTTGAAGCTCCCCAACTGAATGTGGTCAATAGGTTGTTCTATTGAATTCTTATTGTCCTAATCCTACTCAAGCAAATCTAATGCACTTCATATGCTGAAACTACTTGGTCTAGAGTTCATCTAAAAAAGGGTAGATGGATGAAATGATTTTTTGGGTAAAACAGTACCTATCTACTTTCCACTATCATGGACTACGAGAACATTAATATCACATAGATGGATAAGGATAATATAACTTGCCAAAGGGAGAGACAAAGGAGCCTTATATTTCTCTTCTTCCATAAGGACCATCATTTCTATTGTCGATGGCCTTGTATCTCACTGCATGTCTTCATTGGGTGAAGACTGTGAACTAGTGGAAAAAAATTGTTGTATGTTGTCTATGGAGCAAAAACAATTGGTGTCTATGGAGTTGGAGTGAAACTAGAATGCTAATTTTTGTAATGACCCACAATTGTCCAATCCTCCTCCTTAGGGTGAGTGGTTGCCTCAAGGGTGGGAAGTTGGATTCAGCTTGAAATGTAGCATATGTAGATATTTTAACCTTATTATTGGGTTTTTGGTAGTAGAATATTATGTTGATTATATTAATGCAAACCACCCTTTGAGAAATGGTGGCCTCCCCTAATTTAATGGTCATGGATTTTGAAATATTCTTAGACAGATCTACCTCTACACATACCCACTTGATCGGATAGGCATTAATTTTTTTAGATTTAATCATAACAACATGCCCAAGCACACCTTCAATCTGGTCCAAACTAATGTACAATGGAAGTAAAAGATCATGAAACTCTGCCTAGACTAAGACTTTGTGCAGTTTATTATCAAAGGCCATGAAATCATAGGTCTATGATAGGATAACTAGGAAAGAGTTTCACAAGTTCCAGAGACCATGCTGATAAAGAGCTTTGACATAAATAGATCAACAAAATAGAAAATAAAGAAACATTTGGTAGTATTTTGTACTAGTTGAACATTAATGCCATGAGGAGCCCATGCTCAAGTGACCCAAACCCTCAAGATCGAATCAATAAGGATACATCCAAAAAAATACCCAACCACAGTGTGCAACTCCAATAAATTACATGTTGATTAAACAAACTATGAAGGGAAAATAAAATTAGAATATCAAGTCTTATGTAGAAAAATTTCAACAAAAATCATTTTCGGAGACACCCGAAAAATACCATTAACATGATATGTCTCTCCTACAACACCAACTCAAACTGCGTGGCCACTAGAGTTGAGGGCCATGAAAAATCCATAAAATATTATGGAAAACCAACTCAAATTTCTAGTGGAGTTGAGGGCCATGAAAAACTCCATAAAACCACAAAAAACCTAATTCTACTCACAAACCCTAGCAAAGCCCTCCAATATTCAAACAAATCAATAAGATTTTTAAAATTTCAATAAGGAGAACAAATTTAAATATTTATTTTAGTATGTAATGTGTATGTCTTTGTTGGTGTGAATGTTGACACACATCAATACAAAATGGAATACAAAAGTAAACTCAATATTTCTTCAAAAATAAGTACAACAGACGTGGCCATAAACATTAAAAGCGATGAAAGTGAAATTGAGGCATTGCAACCGATACAAATTTCCTAAAATATGGATTAGAGAAGTCACAGTGTAAAAATTTCCTAAAACATTATTATTTTACTGCAGAGCATTCACATCCAAGCAACACTTCGATTAGTCAAATCCACATTTGCCCTACTCAAGGTAGATGTTTGAGAAGTTGAAAAGAAAAAAAAATAGAGCATATGCTAATTAAACACCGAATAAAAGCTACAAGCAAAAATATGAACAACAGATAAAAGGAGGACACAATAAATACAAAGAAAAAATATTTATTTAAAATAAATTTGCAATGCTATATTACATACATACAATTCTCTTTTATAATCACAAAATGGGAGGAATCTCTAATTTTTCCACTCAAACAACCTTCTGGACTTTTATAGGGTTTACTAATCTTCTAGAATCTTCCAAGTCATACTAAAAGACATAAATTCCATAAAAATGCGTTTCCATGAACTTTCCAGAAGATTCTGCAAAGAAAGGAGTTTTCGTGAACTATCTAGAAGGTTCCATCATTAATCAGGAAAATCATGCAGAACCTGAACATTATAACAAACTCCCACTTGGTGCAAGATTTTTCTAGAATTTTTTATCCCAATCTCATTGCTGCAAAATTGGTGTTTTTGAACTATGAAAACCTTAGTAAGTATATATGTTGCACTCTCTTGAGTTTTGCATTTGATAAGGTTGATCATTCCACACTCCACCATATCCTCCACAAAATGATATTTCACTGCAATGTGTTTTGTCTGTAATAAAATGCATGAGAATATTATCAATTTAATCATCAATCCAACATTAGGAATATCTTACAAATAATAAGCTTTAAGTAGGTTACAAAATAGGCATATTGACCACTTAGCTTAGGAAGCGCTAACGATGATTAAAATAGATTATTCTAACAACCTAACTAAAATATCATAGGATATTTTAGTTACTAACCTCAGTTAATCAGGATTTAATTTATGAAACAATAAATATCTCCTATGGTAAAAATTAGATGTAATAATATATGTAGTATAATGCAATATACTACCTATTTTACCCTAACATACCCCCTTTATTACATTACTTTGATATACAAAGTCTACTTTGGAACAACTCAAATTTGACACATCCAAGTGCCTTTGTGAAGATGTCAGCAACCTGTTCATCGGTGGGAATGTATTGGAGCTTGATCCTATGTTTAGGAACTTCATCACGAATGAAATGACAATCTGTGTCAATATGCTTTGTACGTTCATGATGGACTGGAATCTTGACCAATTTTAAAACACCTGAGTTGTCACAAAACATGTGAATAGGAATTTTTTTTGGTAGGCCCATGGTATCCAAGATGCAACTTAACCATATCGCTTGAAACACATCTCCATGTGCAGCGTGATATTCTACCTCAGTTGAAGATAAAGCAACCACCTATTGCTTTTTAGTATGCCATGAGACAATACTAGATCCAAGATGAAATACATATCCTAATGTTGATATCTATCATCTAGGTATCTAGCGTAGTCAAATTCAATGTAACTCTGTAAGAAGAATGAGTTATTATTATTATACTCTAGACCATAATCTACAGTACCTTGAATGTAGTGAAGAACTTAGTTGCTTTCCAGTGAGATACCTTTGGTTCCTGCATGAACCGAGAAATAAATTTTACAGCATAAGTAATATCTGGTCTAGTATTGGTCAGATAGATGAGGCTTCCAATCATATATCTACATAGCATACCATCTATCTATGATGAGTCATCATACCATGATAACTGAAGCCCCGACTCCATCGATGTTGCTTTGGGCTTACAATCAGTCATATGATATTTTTCTACTAAAGTCTTGGCATACTTTTTTTGAGTCACCCTAAGATGATTCTTCTTATGTTCTATCTCAAGGCCAAGATAGTAGTGGAGAAGTCCAAGATCTGTCATATCAAATGACTCTTTCAAGTCATATTTCATGACGTTAATCAATTTCTCTGAATTTCCAGTGATGATCATATCATCTACATACAATACAAGAATTACTATTTTAGAACCTGTGTTCTTGATATAGATATTTGCATCTGATGGACTTATCTTAAATCTGTGTTGCAGTAAGTGACTATCCATTTTGATGTACCATGCTCTTGGGGCTTATTTTAGCCCATATAATGATTTGACCAACTTGCAAACCTGTTTCTCATGGCCTTCCTTAGAAAATCCTAGAGGTTGAGTCATGTATACCTCTTCTTTTAAGTCACCATTTAGAAAGGCACTTTTTACATCCATATAATGTAATTTCCATCCGAATTGTGCTGCCATAGCACAAAGAACTTGAATGGTGGTCATCCTTGTAGTGGATGCAAATGTTTCCTCATAATCAAGGCCTTCCTTTTGAGCATAGCCCTTTACCAAAATATGGGCCTTATGCTTGTCTATGGTACCATCTACCTTATATTTGACTTTGTAAACTCATTTGCAGCCTATGGGCTTCTTTCCTTTAGGTAAATCGACCAGCTTCCATATTTTTTTTTAATGAGGGATTTATGTTTAGCATCCATAGCTGCCTTCCACTAAGGGATTTATGTTTAGAAGGTTCATTTTCATCATATGAAGACATGTAAATCCTCTCCTCATCAATTTACATATCATTTCCTCTTTCTAAATCTCTATCAATAGAAAGCTCTTGAAAATTTGCACAAAGATCATCAACTGAAGTAGATGCTTCTGTCGTTCTCTATCGAGACATGCTTCATGTCTTTGGACTATTGAAAGTGAGATCTTGTGGTGAAGTGAGTTTGGAATCTCTCATAGTACTTTTACACCATCTATGAGGATTTTTTTGTTGTGGAGGAGAAAGTGACTATTGCTCCTCATCATCTAGGTATACTGATATAGTGTTAGGTGGGAAAGCTTCATCAAACACTACAACTCTACTAACATGTATTTTCTTGGTGAATGGATCTATCAATCGATAACATTTTTAGAATTCATCATATCCAAGAAAAACACATTGTAGGGTCTTCTCATCTAACTTCTTTCTTTTCTCCTTAGGTATATGCATAAAAGCCTTACACCCAAATACTCATAGATGAGATATGGAGGGTTTCCTTCCACTCCATGCTTCTTGAGGAGTCATACCTTCAAGAGCCCATGTGGGTGCCCTATTTAGAAGATATATTGTAGTTGTTACAACTTCAGCCCAGTAACTATGCTCAAGATTGGCTCCCTTAAGCATACATCGAACCATTTCCATAATGGAACAATTTCTTCTCTCAACAACTCCATTTGACTAAGGAGAATAGGCTATTGTCAACTGTATTTTTATCCCATGTTTCTATAAAAATGAGGAAAATTATTTTGATGTGTATTCCCCCCTCGATCTAAACAGAGGGTCTTTATGACACATCTCGATTCTTTCTCAACAAGCTTCTTGAACTGTTGAAAATAGTCAAATGCTTCAGACTTCAACTGCAAGAAGAAGACCCACATTTTCTGTGCGTGATCATCTACAAACAATTGAAAATACCTTTTTCCTCCACAACTAGTAGACATAGGACCACACAAATCTATGTGAACTAACTCCAAAGGTACTTTAGCTCGAAAAGAGCTAGGTTCAAAAGGTACTCTATGTTGCTTTCCTAACAAGCAATCTAAGCACACTGGCAAAGTAGATGAAAGAGTAGGCAGTCATTTCACCATTTGATATTTACTGAGTTCTAGTAAATACCTTGAGCTTAGATGCCCAAATCTCTTATGCCATAGAGAAGTGGCCTCTTTTGTGGTTACTTCCATTGCAGTATGTGTAGAGGTAATTGCATCTACGATAAAAAAACCATGTTTGTATGAACCTATTACTATTTGTTTTCCTTTATGAGTGATAAAGCAACGTTTCTTTTCTTTGTCCACTTTGAAATTGACATTCATGTTATTATCCAGGATTTGTGGAACTGACAAGAGATTATTTTTCAATCCTGGTACATAAAGAACTTTTTGAATCTTACATTCTCTATCTAGAAGGGAGACATAAACACTTTCTTCTCCCTGAACTCGATAGGTCTGATTATCAGCAATGGTTACCGGTCTACCTTCTCAATCCTCAAATGTCTCAAACCAGGACTTATCACTAGTCATATGTTTACTAGCACCTGAATCTATGTACCAAATAGTATCCTTGTGAGGGATGCTACATACCAAACCTAGCAGTCGGCTAGGTTCTCCAAGTGAATAAAAATTCATATATATTAGCATAGTTTTCATTAATTGATTTTATATCATCTTTTGATTTTATTATCTATGTATTTGCACTTTGCATTTACGACGGGATCTGCCCTCCTAGTGGCAATAGAATTTTATTACTATTCGCTTCCTCGCATTTTCGTATTCGATCGATTTAATTTCTCTGTCGTATGATTAAATAAAAATATTAATTCAATCTTTGGAAACTAGAAGGCGTTGCCTTCCAAGTGGTATTAGTCGAGATGATGCAAGGGATCCTCGGTCTCACAACGCAGCAAATATTGTGCACAGTTCGGCCGTTCAGCAATAGCCGGTTACAGATTGGTGGAGTTTACCAAGCCCTACGACAGCGATTATAGGCGGTTTGTTTCAATTTTTCCATCATCGTTCATTCCAGTTCGTGTCCCAAAACTACAACGGCATCCAGGGGCTCAAATCCTTCCTTCGCGATCAAAAAATCCGAATGCCAGGACGTAAAAGTACGCATAGTCCATCACAACCATTCACAGACAGTGTCGTCCAATCATAATTCGAGAAATTTTCAATTAATCGGGAAAGACTAAGGTAGTTTGATTAAATTCGATTGCTAACATCAGATATAATTCTTTTCAGGCATTGGGCTTAAATTTTTATCCCACATTCAACGTATTACATGGGTTTAAAGGTTTAAAAGGCATAAGTCACACCTTCTATGGTGTGACTTCGGTCACACATTAGGCGCTCCTCCGTCGTTGTCCATGTCGTGTCGTGCTGTCATGTCTTGTCCTCTGTTCGCATCGTCCGCGTCCTTGCTATCCTATCAGTGTCGTGTCATCCTTGCTGTCTGTGTCATGTCTGTGCTGTCACGTCGTGTCTATGCTATGTGTCCATCCTTGCTGTTACACGTCATGTCCATGTGTCCGTCCTTGCTGTCCACGTCGTGTGTCGAGTGGGTTTTTGTGTTCATCGTGTCCTCGAGCCGTGTGTCGAGTGGTTTTCCATGTTCGTCATATCATCGTCGTCCAGTTATTCATTTTTTCCTCCTCGTCATCACTATAAGTCCTGTCATGTCATGTCGTGCCATCGCTACCAGTCGTATCGTGTCGCGTCATGCTTGGGTCTAGTCGTTGTCGTTGTCCAAATCGTCTAAAACTGGTCAACATTATAAAAATTACTGAAAGTCATCAAAAGTGACTGTTAGGGAGGTGAGCCAATAAAATTCAAATCCGCGTCGTAGTTGGAGCGATAGTTGAAGTGGAATCCACATTTTTTTTTCTAAATTCAACCAAATTTTGTAGCAGTTGAAGCGAAATCCTCAGCAGGTTATGTTAACAAGTGCATGAGCAAAAGGTGGACCAAAGGTTCTGACGGTCAATTATCAAGCTCGAAAATGACCAATAACAATGCAAGAAGACCTAATCGAAGCCCAGGTACAAAAAATTCTCCTTCTCCTTTCAAAATTGGCAGTTATAATCCACATCATCCACTAGTAGACCCTATGGCTACTAACCCTCCCCCAACTCACGAAAACATCACACAAGGAAACTCAAGTAACTCAGCCGTTTCCAACGATGAATCTCTTCGACTCTTAATCGATGGTATGAATGAAATTAGTCTCAACCTAAAAACCCTAGTGTGAGCACAAAACTAGATTAATCCCAATACTAATCCCCAAAATCACTCCCATGCCCAAAGGAATGAAGAAAATGTCGATCAAGATGATGATTGGGAACAACAAAGAGGCAATTCGGATAATTACAAGGATCGCTATCATAGACAATGGTATAACCAAGATCAAGAAAGGGATACGGGTTATCACCAACCGAGAGGCCCTAATAATTTTCCACGCATTGATATGCCCACTTTTGAGGGTCATGATCCTCGTGGTTGGATAGCCAAAATGGAAGGCATTCTCGACTTATACCAAATTAAGGAAATTGATAAAGTCCCTTTCGCTGCATCAAAATTAGGCACTGAGGCCTACCAATGGTTCGTATGGCTTAAGCGAGAGAAAGGAGCTACTATTAACTAGATAAAATTCACTACTTTTTTAGAAATATTTGATGAAGGAGCTACATCGTCATACATAGTAATACTGTTATCTCTTAAACAAGAAGGATCGGTTAGCGAATTCGTTTTGGAGTTCACCAGTTTACTACCATATACTTTAGACCTCAGTCCCGACACAATGGTAGGAGCTTTTTGTAATGGATTGAAAGAAAATATTAGAGTGGAGGTAGACATTCACAATCCAACCTCGCTGAACGATTGTATAAGAATAGCTAAGCTGGTCGAGAAGAGAAATCAGTTGTATGCACGACGTGAAACTTATAGTCGTCCTTCGTATCGCAACAATTCCTTTCATAGAAATGATCAACCATCAAGATACTTTTGCTATAAATGTCACACTCATCACCCCAGGGAACAAGCATGTGCCCAAAAACAAAACTTTCATATTGAAGGTGATCAATATGAAGGAGAAGAGGAAGAAACTTACCACCCAGAAGAACCTATGCAAGAAGAACTACCAAGTACTTTAGAAGAAAAGGAAGAGGATACAATGGTGATATCTGTGCATGCCCTCATGGGGTTAACAACCCACCATACCATCAAGGTTCCAGGATTTCTCCGCCAAAAAAAGGTGAATGTGCTAATTGATTCTGGCAGTACCCACAATTTTATCGACATCAAAACAACAAAAGCTTTGAATTTATTCATTAACTCTTCCACCAAAGACAAATTCTAGGTTCTAGTGGCCAACGGGGTGAACGCACAATGTGTTGGTCGAACATCTCAAGTTTCCATAAAAATGGGAACTTATACCTGGTTTGGATCCCTTTTTGTCATGAATTTAGGGAACTCTGATGTCATTTTGGGAGTTGAATGGTTGGAAACATTAGACACGGTTAGCTTCAATTTCAAAAAATTATTTGTGGAATGGAAGGAAAACGGACGAGTCATTCACTTACAAGGCATTACTACTCCTCCATCACAAATGGTGAGCTCTCATAGTATGGAGAAGATGTTAAAAAAGGGTGGATATGGATTTATAGCTCAAGTTAATTGTTTGGAAAAACAATCTCGAGTAACTTTGGATATTACTGATCCAGATTTACGAGACATTGTAACAAAGTATGATGAGGTTTTCCAAGAACCTCAAGGATTACCACCTAAATGATCTCATGACCATGCCATCCATTTGGTTCCAGGGAGTGTCCCACCTAACAGCCGTCCTTACCACTATCCTCAACCACAAAAAATAGAAATCGAACAGATCGTTCAGGATCTGCTAGATCATGGAGTCATTCGTCACAGCACTAGCCCTTATTCCTCACCTGTAGTTCTGGCTAGATGAAAAGATAACTCTTGGCGTATGTGTCCTGATTTTCGTTCTCTCAATAAACTAACTATCAAGGACAAATTTCCTATCCCTGTCATAGATGACCTACTAGATGAGCTGCATGGTGCAAATTTTTTTACAAAATTAGACCTTCGCTCAGGATTTCACCAAATCCGTGTCCGAGAAGAAGATATTCCCAAAACTGCTTTCCGTACTCATGAAGGTCATTACGAATTTTTGGTCATGCCTTTTGGTCTCACCAATGCACCATCCACTTTCCAAAGTCTCATGAACCAAGTGTTTCATCCATTCCTCCATAAGTTTGTCTTAGTTTTTTTCGATGACATTCTCATATATAGCCAAACATGGAAGGATCATTTACATCATGTGGATAAAGCCCTTCACATTTTACACAAAGAAAAGTTATTTTTCAAACGTTCCAAATGTTCATTTGGTGTCCAAGAAGTTGAGTATCTTGGTCATATAGTTTCACACGAGGGCGTCAAAGTTGATCCCAATAAGATTAAGGCAATTCAAGAGTGGCCTTTACCTAAGACCATCAAGAAACTTCATGGTTTTTTGGGTCTCACGGGCTACTATCGCAAGTTTGTACAAAATTATGGTAAGATTGTAGCACCTCTCACAGCACTCACAAAAAAGGATGCTTTTCGTTGGTCAAAAGAGGCTACTCAAGCTTTCGAAGCTCTTAAGGAGGCCATGTGTACAACTCCAGTATTAGCAACCCCCAATTTTCACAAACCATTTATTATCGAATGTGATGCATCAGGAACAGGAATTGGGGCTATATTAATGCAAGAAGGTCATCCGTTGGCATTTGAAAGTAAACAGCTCTCCGAGAAAAATTTGGGAAGATCGACATACGAAAAAGAAATGTTGGCTATTCTTCATGCAGTAGAAAAATGGAGACACTACCTAATCAATAGCCGCTTCATTATCAAAATAGATCATAGTAGTCTCAAACATTTTCTTGAGCAGAGGTTTTCCTATCCGGAACAAAATAAGTGGTTAACCAAACTATTGGGTTATGATTTTGTTATCGAATACAAGAAGGGGAAGGAAAATGTAGTTGTCAATGCGCTATCCAGGAAATATGAAGACGAAGTAGTCATTAACGCTATTTCAGGTCCTTGCTCCCAATGGGTGAATCAATTACAAGATGAATGGTTGTCCAATAGCGAAACTGCTCAGATAATTCAAGAATTATCTATTGGGTCCTCTAAACACCCTTTGTTCTCTTATGAAGATAAAATCCTCCGAAAGAAGAACCGCATTTACATTCCACACAACTCAGAACTCAAAACAAAGATCCTAGATGAATCACACGCTTCTCCATCAGCGGGACATTCAAGATTTTTGAAAACATATTTAAGGATCAAACAATCATTTTGTTGGAAAGGATTAAAATCCGAAGTCAAACAATGGGTAGCAGAATGCGAAGTTTGCCAACGCAATAAAGGAGAGACAATCAAATCACCAGGGTTATTACAACCTTTACCCATCCCTGAACGTCAGTGGGAACATATATCCATGGATTTTATTGAAGGTCTTCCAAAGTCAGAAGGTAGGACAGTAATATTCATAGTGGTAGATCGGTTATCCAAATACGCTCACTTTCAGGCTTTACAACATCCATTTTTTGCAAGCAAGGTGGCAAAGGTATTTATGGATTCAATTTTCAAATTACATGGTATGCCAAAAAATATTGTAAGTGATAGAGATCCCATCTTCACTAGTAACTTTTGGCGAGAATTATTTCGACTTAGTGGTACCAAATTGAACATGTCCTCAGCTTACCATCCCCGGACAAATGGGCAAACGAAGTAGTTAACAAATGTTTGGGTACATACTTACGATGTTTTGTTCAAGATAAACAATATCAATGGAGCCAATGGCTAGCAATGGCGGAATGGTGGTACAACACTTCTTACCATTATTCAATTAAGATGTCTCCATTTGAAGCATTGTATGGAACCAAGCCTCCAATCATAGCAGATTACGTCCCAGGTTCATCCAAAGTAGACAAAGTGGATGATTGGTTTCAACAAAGGCAGTCTACACTCACCATACTCAAAGAGAATTTATTCCAAGAACAAAATCGCATGAAACAACAACAAGACTTGCATCGATCAGAACGGACTTTTAATGTCGGTGACAAGGTTTTCCTAAGGTTGCAACCTTACAAACAAGCATCTTTAAGGATAAAGACTAGTCAAAAGTTGGCACCACGATTCTATGGTCCTTACAAAATTATGCGCCACATTGGAGAAGTAGCCTATCAGTTAGAGCTTCCTTCATCATCACGAATACACCCGGTATTTCATGTTTCATGTCTCAAAAAGGTAATTGGTTAGAAAGTGCAAAGTCAATCAGAATTACCAGTGCTCGATGAGGAAGGACGCATACATCTCCAACCTGAAGATATATTACAACACAGAATACGAAGACTAAGATCGCGCCAGATTCAAGAATTTCTCATCAAATGGCAAGACCTACCAGAGGAAGATGCCACATGGGAACATGAAAGTATTTTCCAGACATTTCCAGCTTTGAGGACAAAGCTTTCCGAGGAGGGGAGTCATGCTACATACCAAACCTAGCAGTCGGCTAGGTTCTCCAAGTGAATAAAAATTCATATATATTAGCATAGTTTTCATTAATTGATTTTATATCATCTTTTGCTTTTATTATCTACGTATTCGCACTTTGCCTTTACGGCGGGATCTGCCCTCCTAGTGGCAATAGAATTTTATTACTATCCGCTTCCTTGCATTTCCATATTCGATCGATTTAATTGCTCTGTCGTATGATTAAATAAAAATATTAATTCAATCTCTGGAAACTAGAAGGCGTTGCCTTCCAGGGGAGTCTGTATGTGTCATGAGAACTTTGTGTGATCATTCATAGTTCGAACTAGAATCTTTAGTGATAGCAACATGTCCTTGTTGTTGTTTGTTTTTTTTCTTTGGTTTGCCTTTGCCCTTCTTTTATCCTTGTTCATTGGGATGTTTGTTCTTAAACCAACATCTTTTGGTTTCATGAGTGTCTTTATCACAATTTTTACAATACTACTTCTTCTTCTTAATCTCTTTGCATTTACCCTTGTCTTTGTTAGAAGAAGATCCTTTCTGTTGATTCCACTTTTTATTTCCACCTTATCTATTTGAGAAAAGGGCATTGTTGGAAGCCTCATCTCTTTGGAGTTGATTAGCTTCCTCAGTTTGAAGGATATTTACCAAATATACAAAATTCACTGTCCTCCTAGAGAATTTTAGTGAAGTGATCAAAATTCTGTAGGAGTCTGGAAGAGCCCTCAAAATGATAGAGGTCAGGACTTTGTCTTCTACTTTTCTCCTAAAGATTGCAATTTTGTTTTCAATTCTGCCACTCTGTAGAGGAATAGCTCTACTGTTTCTCCAGATTTCATATGAAGAGTATGAAGCTGAGTTTGAAGGTTAAGAATCATTTATTGATTCTTTCCCTCAAATATGGTAGCTAAGGCATCCCATGCATTCTTATCATTTTTAGCTTCACTAATATGAGGTTGGATATCATCTGTAATAGCTAGCAATATCAATAAGGAAAGTCTTTTATCCTTTTTATCATAGGTTGTTTGATCTACTCCAAGTGATGTGGGTCTAGTTTCATTCCCAGCCACTATTTTCCATATATCCTCTACAGTTAAAATAGCTTTCATCTTATTTTTCCATGCAGAATAATTTAAACCTTTGAGCAGTTGCCTTTCAGTGAGATACTTTTTTATCATAGCCATGGTGAAGGTTTCAAATTTGATATGACTATGATGACTTTATCTTGTAGTATACCCTCAAAAGAGTATGTGGAAGATTTTAATTTTCTCTTTAAGATATTTAATGACACCTACCTTAACATCCTTAAAAAGGGATGAAAATTTTGAGGAAATTAAGCCAAACAAATAGAGAAAATTAAAGGGGTAGGTTTTGAAAGACTTCTGATTTTGCTCTCTAGGATATTTAATGGCACCTGACTTAACACCCTTCAATAAGGATGGAAATTTTGAGGAAATTAAGCAAAACAAAGAGAGTGAATCAAGGTGTTTGGATTTCAACCTTTTGATGGGGAGTAAAACTTGACTTGTTCAACCTGTGCAAGGTGTAGCACACTTTTAGTGAAGTTTGGGTTTATGAAATGCTCTTCAATTTTCTTATGATTGCTTAATTGCACACAAAAAAACATGATGATTAGTGCAATAATAAAAAAAAGAGAAGCCCAAATTGTTATCACTATAGGTGTCGGATGCAACTGAAAATGCACCTAGAGAATACTCTTTTCTTACTCTGAAATATTCCCCCTTTTTCTTTACAATTTTGCAAAAAATAGTATCACAAAAATATGACTTCTATCCCCCATTAATGTTTAAAAAATTTAAAATTTGAGCACTCCTTTCAAGACAAGTCGACACATGACCCGCGTTTGAAAGGCTTCTAGACCAGTCGACACACGACGTGGCTTTTGTCTTCAACACTCAAGAATGAGGATCCAAAAATAGTTACAAAATATGTCTCAAGTTTACAACAAAAAAATTTGCAAAGTAAATGACCTATGTTTTTGCTCAATTTTTTAAATCTCTTTGTTTTGCAATAGAATTTTGACTTTCTATGTCTTTTTATCTCCAAAAATGTGTGAAGAAAACTATAGAACTTTGAGGATTTATTGCAAAAAAAAAAATGTTGAAGAAATAGAAAAAAAACTGCTATGTTTTGCAACCAAAAATAGGTGTATCTTTGTCTCTTTATCTCCAAATTTTGAAGAAAATAAAAGAAGTTTCTAGCTATAGTTGCAAAAAATGGAAGGTTTTGTTTTGGTTTTGGTTTTTCTTTTTAAAAAATTTCTAAGTTTAAAATGCTAAAAATATTTTTTAAGATGGATATTAGAAATTTGGGAAAAAAAAAACAAACTGAAATAGTTCAAATTTGATATTTTTAATCCAAACTATACTAAATTATAAAAAAAAAATATCTAATTTTATTTTTAAAAACATTATAAAACTTTTAGAAAAATTAAAAATTTAATAAAAAACCAAAAGTTGCTTGAAAAACCTTTTAAAATTTCTTCGCTCGGGCTTGAACATGGGACCTCTTGAGCATCACAGAGTGCATATAACAATAGGCTGCACAATGAATTTGAAAATGAAGGATGATATCCTCATATTTGAATAATTCCTATGAACAGAGGCTCTCAAAAGAAGAAAAAAACATCTTCTTCAACACGGTGCACATGGGGTTAGATCCCCCGACCTAGCACGCTGCAAGAACTCTCTTTAACCACTAAACTCTGAGCTTCGAGTAAGACCACCGTAAAAGAAACTGCTTTTTGTTTTGTACCAGTCATTGTTATTTTTTTAAAACTTAGGGACTTTAATCCCACATGCAAGCGAAGAAGGGACCAAACTCGCTTGATAAGACCGAATGTGCACTGTTGAACGTGATTGCCTTCGTGTAATCAGGTGACACCAGTATTTTTTTAGTTTCTCACCAGTAGAGACTACCACATCGTTTGATTGCCATGTCATACGCCTTAGTCTAGGCATAAAGCCATGTTAGATTGGCACTCAAATCCAGTTGCCATGTCAGCAACAGGTCGGCCACGTTAGCTCGATACTCAGATCGAAGGTCATACCAGGTGGCTACCACGAGGCATACAAATAGTTTTCCAAATGGTCGATGGACAGAGATGGTATGTAGCCTTTATTGGGGTGTCAAAGATGTCAGATCAGGCACAATCGCTTGTCAGGAGGGCTTTAGAGAGATCCAGGTGGTGATTCAAGGTTCGACGTTCAAGTGGTAGCTTCGAGCAGATTGATATGCTGCTTCGATCAGGTCGAGGATATTGCATGATGCGTGTGGGCCTGGTTGGCCTGCACGTTGCATGTAGGTCTTGCAATGCTTCTACGAGTGAGCCTATGGGCCTACGTGATGCATGCAGACGTGGTGGGCCTATGCATTGTGTGTGGGTCCTACAGGGCTTCTACGAGCATACATGGGGGCTAGTAGATTATGCTCCTACGATCGGGTCTAGCAAGCCTGTGCACCACATGGGGAGAGGCTGGGATCCAAAAAATACCTTTGGATGCATGTGAGGAGATAGCAGGCCTCATGGTGTAGAAGATACAGTAGGTAGGAGGCTACACAAATTCCAAGGTACCAGGTGGAACGAGCGATGCTCGTGTTATCCACCCCAGCGAGGATACCAATGTAATAAAATGCACGAGAAGATTATCAATTTAATCATAAATCCAAAATTAGGAATAGATTACAAATAATAAGCTTTAAGTAGTTTACAAAATAGGTATATTAATCACTTAGCTTAGGAAGCACTAACACTGATTAAAATAGATTATTATAACAACCTAACTAAAATATCATAGGATATTTTTGTTACTAACCTTAGTTAACCAGGAGTTAATTTATGAAATAGTAAATATCTCCTATGGTAAAAAGTAGATGTAATAATCTATGTAGTATAATGCAATATACTACCTATTTTACCCTAACATTGTCCTTTCATTGAATGATGAAGAATATGCAAGTGCTATTGCACTTTGACTATCACATTTTATTCCAAAATATTCTTGTTTCAAATGCAAACCTTTGCACAACCTCATCAACCAAACAACTTACTTTGCAACATCAGTTGTAGTGATATATTTAGCTTCAACACTTAACAAAACTACAACAGTTTGTTTTTTACTCCTCCAGCTCACTGCACCACCATACAAAGTGAAGACATATCCTCCTATTGACTTACGGTTGTCCAAGTTACCTTCCCAATCTGCATCTACATGTCTATGCAAACAAAACTCTTCATTTTTCTTAGGTAGATAACACAAAACATGATCTTTAGTACCTCATAAATATCTGAAAATTATTTTTATAGTTGTCCAATGTTCCTTTCTAGGATTGGACATATATCTGCTGACCATACCAAATTAATGAGAAATATAAGTCCTGGTACATACCATTGCATACATCAGTGAGCCCACAACCTCTGCATATGGAATTTTCTTCATCCTCTCCTTTTTTTCAGTTGTAGTTCGACATATTTTTACAGATAATTTAACTCTAGACTGCAAAGGAATTTTGGTGGTTTACTATCGTACATTCCAAATTCTTTCAAAATTTGGTTAATGTAATACTTTTGGCAAAGCCATAATTTTCTACCCTTATGATCTCTGACAATATCAATACCCAAGTAATGGCATGCCTGATCCAAGTCCTTCATATCAAAGTTCTTTAAAAATAACTCCTTAGTTTTTGAAATTAATTGCTTATTATTTCCAATCAGAAGGATGTCATCCACATAAAAACCAAAATTACAAAACTTTTACTTTTTTTTTGCAATACACACATGGATCTGTAGGGTTACAAAAAAATCCAATATGCAACACATAATTGTCAAACTTTTGGTACCATTCTCTAGGAGACTGCTTCAATTTGTAGAGAGATTTTTCAACCTACAAACAATATTTACACCTTCTACTTCAAAACCTTGAGGTTGCTACATGTATATTTCCTCAAAATTCCTTGAAAGAATGTAGTTTTAACATCCATTTGTTTAACTTCTAAATCAAAAGCAACAGTATATGCAAGAAAAAGTCTAATAGAAGACAACTTCATAGTGGGATCATAAGTTTAATGAAAAACAATACCTGGGATCTGAGAGAACCCTTTCACAACCAATCTGGCCTTGTATCTTTCCATAGACCCATCAGGCCTTAACTTATTTCTAAACACCCATTTGCTACCTACTATCTTTATTCTAGCAGGTTGTTGAACTAAATGCCATGCATGGTTCTTCTTCATTGAATCCATTTCTTCCTGCATGGCCTTTTTCCAATGCTCTTTCTTCATACTGTTCATGGAATCTTCAAATTTGAGAGGATCATCACCAGCAGTTGTAAATACACAAAAATAATCTTGAAGCCTATTGGTAAGATGTTTCTCTCTTCTAGTTCTTCTAGTTCTTCTAGGCTACTCCGCTAATTCCTGAACCTCTTCTCAGCAAGGTGAATAATCAAGATGCATTATTTGTTGATCCTCATGATGCACCTCTTTTGGCATATAAGTAGGCAAATATTAACCAGGCCTTTGTAGAATACAAACTCTATATGAAATATCAAAATATATTATTTCTTGAGGCTGATAGGGTTGAGCATGTGCATTACGTGAAGGTTGACCTAACATAGTGCATTCGTGCACACTAACCTTCTCTTTCAAATGTTGTTGTGATTCATGTTGTTGAATATCTCCAACTATCTTAATTTCCTTAAAAGTCACATATCTTCTAAAAACACTTCTATGTTCATCCGAAATCCATAATTTATATCCTTTTGTTCCAAAAACTTCTCCATAACCAACAAGAATGCATTTCTTAGATTTTTCATCCAATTTTTTCCTCTTTTCAACAGGAATGTGCATAAAGGCTTCACAACCAAAAACCATCAGGTGAGAGATATATGGTTTTCTCCCACTCCAGGCCTCTTCAGGTGTCTTGTCACTCAAAGTAGTACATGGTGGTAAATTGACAAAATAGCTGGAAGTTGAAACTGGTTCAACCCAAAATCCTTTACTAAGATTTGCATCTAATAACATGCTCCTCATATTCTCCAATAGTGTTCTATTCATTCTATCTGCTAATACATTCTGTTGAGGAGAATAAGGTGTAGTCTTTTGTCTAAATATGTCTTTTTTCCTACAAAATACTTCAAATTCGGTAGAACAATATTCTCCTCCATTATAACTATGTAATATCTTAAGTTTCATGTATGTTTGCCTTTCTACATTAGCAAAAAACCTTTTTAAATGATCAAGTATGTCACTATTTTTCTTCAAAAATATAGTCCATACTTTTTTGCTATGATCATCAATAAAAGTGGTAAAATACATAGCACCACCAATAGATGGAGTATCCATAGAACCACAAATATCTGTATGAACAAGATCCAAAATAGATTTAGCTCTATGTGGGTGAGGAGAGAAGCTTACCCTTTTTTGTTTATCCATTATATAGGAATCACAAAAGCTGAGAGTGTTGGATCTAATATGCTTGAGGCCATACACCATACCTTTGCTGACCAAATACTTCAATTTGGTTTCTCCTAGATGACAAAGTCTTATGTGCCAAAGAAGACAATCTCCAACATCTGCTTCATCATTTTTCTTAGTTGCATTGAAATGGCTTTTCTCACAAGGGATGACATCCAATTTGAACAAAGTTCCTTTCTTCTTTCATTTTGCAAGCACCAGTGCACCTCTGCTGAGATTACGTCCTTCATATAAGAAGGTAACAATTACTCATTTTTTAGCTAGTTGTCCAACTCAGAGAAGATTTCTTCTCGACTTAGGGACATATCTATTTTTTTGTAAATACTTAACTTTTCCAATTGAATACCTCACAAAAACTATACCTTCTCCTTCTACATCACAAAATGCATTATCACCCATATAAATTTTTACACCATTTATCTCTTTATAATTGAAAAACAACTCATGGTGTGGTGTAATGTGGAGAGAGGCTCCTGAATCTATAATCCAGTCTTCAGGACACACTTTAGTTGACAAACAAGAAGAAGAAAGAAACATGGAGTTTTCATCTGCAATTTTTTTATTTGTCTCTTCTTCTACTATGTTTTTAGTTTTCTTCTTCAACAAGGGACAAGTTACGATATACCCTTTTTTATGACAGTAGTAGCATTCCACATTGCTAAAATTTTTCTTTTCTATGCTCGATGATCTACCTCTACCTCTAGACTTGCTTCTCCCACTAGATCTACATTTTCCTCTTTCCTTTGAACGTCCACATGCTAAATAGGCCTCTAAAGTGGATGCTTCACTAGCATATATCCTTCTTGTCTCCTCATTCAATAGTTGGCTAACCATTGAATCCATCTACAACTTGTCAAAAGCAGCACTTATGGCAGTAATAAGATTCTCCCATGAGTTTGGCATGCTGATTAACAGTTCCAGAAATTGATCTTCATCACTCTATTTATCACCAATGGAGTTCATCTGCTTCATTAACATATTAAAATAATTCAAGTGGTCTGAGAACTTACCACTCTCCTTCATATTGAAATTTGCCAACTTCTTTCGCAACATTAACTTTTTCACTATCGACTTGGAAGCGTAGATGCTCTCCAACTTGTTCCACATATCTTGAGCAGACCGTGCTTCTGTCACATTTAAAATCATAGATTCTACTAAACTTAGTCTAATAAGGGCCATTGTTTTTCTATCCAGCTTATTAAACTCCTCTTGCACCATCCTAGTGGGCTTTCCACTAACTACAACCCACAAGTCCCTTTCCACCAGTAAGTCCTCCATTTTGATCTTCCACAATGTGAAGTTCAATCCATTGAACTTCTCAATCTCTAGTTTGTTGCTCATTTTTTGCAAATCGCTCTACTCCCACTCAAATTGTGAACCAATGCATGAAACCTCAGGAGCACTCCAAAATAAAGATACAATAACCAATATTGTAGAGAGGAAGATCATGATTCACTACCAAAGCATATACAACTACCTCTCTTCCACTATAGTGCTCTAATACCATGAAAATAAAAAACAGAGCATATGCTAATTAAACACCGAATAAAAATTGCAAGCAGAAATATGAACAACAGATAAAATGAGGACACAATAAATACAAAGAAACATGTATTTATTTAGAGGAACTTTGCAATGCTATATTACATACATACAATTCTCTTTTATAATCACAAAATGGGAGGAATCTCTAATTTTTCCACTCAAACAACCTTCTGGAATTTTCTAGGGTTTACTAATATTCTGGAATCTTCTAGGTCATACTAAAAGGCTTAAATTCCACAAAAAGGTTTTTCCATGAACTATACATAATATTATCCAAAGAAAGGATTTTTCGTGAACTTTCCAAAAGGTTCCATCATTAATCAGTAAAATCATGTAGCACCTGAACATTATAACATAAGCTTCATCATCTCGTTATCTTCATGATCTAAGATCTGCAAATCCAAAATGTTTTACGCTTAGACACATAAAATCTCATCAAAATTGTTGAACATTCACTATCAATAGATTGAAAGTAGGAGATTACGTACATGTCAATGGTAGACGTAGCTTGGCTCGACACTCGCATTGGAAAGATACGGGCGAGGAGAATCTAAAAACATGAACTGCACAAGCATGGTGGTCATATACCCATTTATGACCTTGTACACATTTTTCCACCCATGTTTGGTCCTACAATCATCATGGTATTCCCCGTTGCATGCTTTGTTATATTGCACTACACTACATCGTTCTTATTCACCATTCATTCCTTGAAGTCCATCACATTAATCAACTCAACCTACTTGAGAACCGCAAAGTTAGCCAGATGGATATGGAGACGATGATTTTGGTCGGTGATATTGATAATGATTTTGGTATCTTAGGGTTTGATTTTTTGGAGGGTTTGATTTTGTTAACTTTATATTTGGAGGGTTTGATTTTGTTGACTTTAAAGGTTTGATAAAATTGAGGTTTTGTACCAAAAAAATAAAGTGTTGATTGTTGATTAGATGAGGATAGTGACAAAAATTATGCAATGGTTTATTCCAATTTTATTTTTTGGAAATTTTGATCTTGTTAACTTTGTCTTTACTAACTGACCAAGTACTATAGAGTTTCCTACTAATCACCAAAGTTGATTAAATGAGGATAGTGATAAACATTATGCAGTTGGACCACCATGAGGAAAATACTTTGGCCATGAAATAGGATTGATGTTGATACCAACATCTTCTTTAAAACTTTTTTTTTATTGGTAAAAGGAATTTTGAAAGGATTCCGTAACCTTTTATAAAGAGAATAAGATTGGGAGAAGAGTTCCCAACCAAAAAATAGCTAAAGAAACAAACCCTTTATGGGTTATTGGAGAAAAATAACTAAACCAATAAAATTTGAATCAGGGCCATCCCGCCCAAAACCATATAGAGGATGAAAATTTTGAATCAGGTCCATTCCGCCCAAAACCATACAAAGGATGGAAAATTTGAAACAGGGCCATCTTGCCCAAAACCATACAAAGGATGGAAAATTTGAAACAGGGCCATCCCACCCAAAATTTAAAATTGAAATTTGAAAATGAAGTGGGAAAAAAAAAAAATTTTGAAATTTGAAAATGAAGTGGGAAAAAAAAAAAAATTTGAAATTTGAAAATCGTTCCCACCCATGGACGACCAGGGATGTAACTGTAGGACACAGATGAGGAAGCATCTATAGGATGCAAACTAGGATATCAACTGGGATGCAATCCATGAAGTAGCAACTAGCTATGATGTCGATCAGGATGTAAACCAGGAAGTAGCAACAAAAAAGCAAATAGGATGCAGTAGTAGGATGCTGTCCAGAAAGCATCAAGAACCTAGGGACACCACAACACAAGCCTAAAAAGTGGAAAAACAATTGTGAGAATATTATCAGGCTAGGAGATCCTCTTGCACATAGAGGTGAACTTCAAGGAAGCCAGAAGACCCAAGGAAATGAAGGCCTGCAAAACCTAGACAAAGAGCAGAGATGGACAAGAATATTCCAAGGATCTAGATCTGGAGGAGTCAGGATAAACCAAAGTTGTCGATAAAGAAAAATTCCACTCTCCAAAGATCGAAGGATGCAGTATGGTACCCTGAGAAACCAAAAAGGATATGAACCCTCCATCCCTGCAGATGAATAACTTCAAGGACTGAACTTGGGAAGCCAATGGATCCACTCAATAGCATTCAAAATGCAAGGCCACCCTCGAAGCCAAGAAGAAAGATCTAAGTGTACACCAAAAGGATCAAGTCCAGCAGCAAGAAGCTCTTGAACAGGATCCCAAAAATGAAGTCCACCCACAAGCACCCACCCATGATCCAAATCTGGAGGAGTCAGGGTAAAACAAAGCTATCGACAAAGCACATGTCCACTTCCCAAAGACCGAAGGATGTAGTATGGTACCCCAAGCAACCAAAAAGGATTCAGAACCCTTCATCCTTGCAGATAAATAACTTCAAGGACTGAACCTGGGAAGCCAATGGATCTGCTCAATAGCATTCAAAATGTAAGGCCACCCTCGAAGCCAAGAAGAAAGATTTGAGTGTACACCAAAAGGATCAGGTCCAACAGCAAGAAGCCCCGAAACAAGAGCCCGAAAATGAAGCCCACCCACGAGAAGGGACCACCAACGAGCACCCACCCACGACCTCACCACTTCGCACGAACCGAAGGGACTTTGGCCTCTGGCACCAAGAAGAACACCACCACTATTGGAACTGGAGAAAGAAATCTCTGCAGGCCACCGAAGCTAGGAAACCCAACACAACCATGGGACCAAAAGCAGCTAGGGGATCAACAACCAAAAATTTCCACGGAGTCAAAGGCAGCCAAGGGAACACCCTCAGATAGCTGTAACAAAATACCATACCACTGTATGTGTTCTCACAAATTCACCCCAGCAGGTTTGGGTCAGTAGATGGCCCTTTCCCCTCCTTGGAAAGCCAGAAAAACATGAAACTACTGAACCCAGAAGAAGTGTTGCACCATCCAACCAAGTCCCCAAAACTGACAACGATCCATGACACGCAACCAGCAAGACCCCTAGCAAGCAAAACACCTTGGACACGGGCCACAGCAGAGAACTAAGCATGACTAGTAGCCAAATCCAGAGTGGAAGAACAGGAGGCCTCCTGCTAAGTTGGAGGCCTCACCTCTGTTCCCTCGTCTTCTTTACAGCTTCGTTATCAAGAACGTGAGCCATTTTCTTGTGCCAATTCATTGGCATGTACACTAAGAAATTTGCTACGAAACTCTTATTATTTCTATTTCAAATAAATAAATCCAACAAGCGTGGAGTATGTGCCTAATATTGTTTACCTTGTTGTTAGTTTGTAACATGGATCAAGTAAAGAACAGTCGAATTGGTACAAATGATTTTGAATGCAAGAAAACTCAAACAATAAACACGCCTCTACAAAGGTGCAGTAGTTTTAGTTGTATCGAACATAAGGAGGAGTAGACATATCATCAATCTACGAACCAACACTCGTTTGGTTTTCAATATCATTTCATCAATCTACTTGAAAAGCAAACGAATGAACATCCAAACAGGAAATGAAAAACATCGCGTGCTCAAGTGTAGTATTGTATTTGAATAAAAGATTTCTGTCACAAAGAGAAAGCAAGTACTCACCAAATTCATGACAATATTCCTTCCTAGGTAAAGGTCTGGTGAAATCATAGTAAGAAAAGTAATGCATCTTACAGTAAAGTAATTATGCCTCTTTGTTTATTTAGTTATTTATTTTTATAATAAATAAACTTCAAGTCCTTTCTGAGATTCACTGACCACTAATTTATCTCTGCTACACGGTCATTAACCGTTGAAAACCGACCATTTTTATTTTACTTGCAAGCTCATGCAGACAACACGTACTACAGCCGTTAATTACCGAAAACCGACATTTTTTTCATTTCCTGGCTGTTTTTTTACATTATAATCTTACGTAAACACTGGTAATAATTGTGTGCTGGCCAAACACCAGCCTATAACACCAGCTATACATAGAGATAATATTTCATTTGTGAAAAATTCATCTTACCAATTTTAGCTTCTCGATGATAAATTAAGTCTATTTTTGATTAATACAAAATTAAATTTTATTTCATTTTTTTAAAGTTTTAAAGTTATTATAATAGTGCAAGGTACTAACAACATTCTAGAGCCTAGGGTAAATATAGTTCATAATTATAGTGTATATTTCACCTATGTTATTTTTTGAATTCCAAATTTAAGATCTTAAATCCATATATATATGTTTTTTAATTCAAGTTTAAGCAAGGTAATTTTTTTATTGTAAATTTAACAAAATTAAAATTAATCCGCTCATGTAGAGGAGTTGGAGAGCAAGCGGGTAGTTAAAACTCTCCAGTTATCCAGAGGCCCAGGTTCAAATCTCTCCCCTCACATGTTGCGGATATGTTGTATATAAACTGTTCCTCATCAAAAAAAAAATTAAAAAATTAAAATTAAACCAAAATATCTCATCTAAATTAGCTAATTAACAATGATAATTCAAGTTAAATTTTTAGTCATGATAAATGATTACATATCAAATTCCAAAAAACAAGTGAACATATACAATTGTTACAACATTCAATGCCATGATTAAATAAATAAAAGTTTATTGTGTATTTTATATAATAATAAATATAACATAGTAACAAAATATTCAACATGTGTACACTACCATCATAATGTGAACAATTGACATTATTGTATACCTTAAGGACTTGGATATATTATAAATTATTATGAAAAATTTGATAAAACTTAACAATTCTTTCATTGAGGTAAGATCTTTTAAATTCTTCACTTGGTGTAAAAATAAGAAAATTGATACTCCCGAGGATGATTATCAGTACATGCAATAAATATTAAAATAATGCTATATTTAAAATGGATGACCTAATAAACTAAGGAAGAATGACCTAGTTATAATACTAAAACAATGTAATAAAATATTTTTAACATTCCCTCTTATTACATTATTTAGGATAAGAAATATTAGGACCCCCTTTAAGATAGAGATGTCTAGGATTTGACTCTTGCTTCTAGCTCCTAGATATAGCTTTGGCTCTTTGCTCTTTGCTCTTAACTCTTTGGCTCCTAGATCTAGCATTTGCTACAAATCTTAGCTCTTTTGCTTTAATTTGAGCTCTTACTCTAGCTAGGGTAAACACCCATGAGTCCATCTCTAGGTTCACTACCTCTAGGTGTGGTACCTTTAGATCAGTTGCTTCTTTTTTACCATGGATCTTCCTCTTGGGCTACCACTAGAAATTAATTTTTTAGGTGTACCTCTAAGTTTATATTTGGGTTTACCACTAGGTTTGTTGCCTTTGGGTCTACCACTAAATCTACTACCTCTAGGTCTACCTTTGGGTTTACCTCTAGGTTTTTTTCCCCTAGGTCTACCTTTGGATTTACCTTTAGGACTATTGGCTTTGGATCTATCTTTAGGACTACTTGTGGGATTACCTCTAGGTCTACCTCTTAGGTTACTTCTAGTTGATTGTATTTGTCATGGCTACTAACAATGCTACATCAGGAGTAAATGAGATATCTATTAAAAGTAATATATTTTTGTAGGAATTGGTTATCATATTCTCACTATTTTTGGTGATGAAATAGTTATTACGACCATTATCAACTCTGAAATTAATCATCATATTTTTATCCAATAGTTGTGGTATAAATAATATGTTATTTTTTAGTCTTGGTACATATATCACCTTTTTAATGGTGTAATTTTCATCTAGAATATGAACTAAAACATCACATACTTCTTTGACCCTATAGGCTTTATCAATAGTGATAATTACTAGTTTCTCTTGTTTAGATTTTAAGGTATCAAACTAGTCTTTGGACTTTATCATGTTTTGACTAGCATTAAAACCAATGTATAAAGCATCATACTTGGTTTTAGTTGTAGCTTTTATCATAAGTACCTTATATGCATATTTAGAATATGAATCTAATTATTTAATTACAACATGCCCTTTCAAATACTTCTATTTAGGACATGGTCTATACTAATTTTCTACTAAGGTTTCCAGACTTTATCACCATATATGTTTGAATTGTACCAACAATATTTGGTATCATATCCTTCTCTTTCATAGATATGGAAGTATCTCTTTTGCTTCTAGGGTTGATTTTGTGATGACAATGAAGAAGGACCTTTATGTGAAGAACTCTATGGTATTTTTTACTTTCTAGATTAGTGATTGATGAGTGCACTATTTAAAAATTGGTACCTCAATTTTTTGGATATTTTTCCTTGTTACAGGAATTTTTTCAACTCTTTGAAGGATATTGTCCTATTGGAGAGTTGTAAGGAAGTGATAAGAACTCAAAAAATATAATAAATCTTAAACTATGATTGAAACTAAGAGTTTTTCTTCTACTTATTCATCCATAACATTCAATTTTGTCATCGGTTCTATAACATTGCAAATAAATGACTATACTCTCTCTATCTCGTACTCTTAATATGTGGAGTTGGGATTGAAGGTTAAGAATTATAGACTGAATCTTCTCTTCATAAATTATTGTATAGGTGGAGTTGTGATAGGGATTAGGTGTGTTAGGTGTGTTTTAATAAATTATAGTTGTTTATTTTTAATTAGTGGGATTAATATGCATAGTTGACATTCAATGCAACCTTATCCGTAACATGGATGTAATACCTATTTATAGGCCCTTGTTTATCAATGGAAATTATTTTTTGGCTTGTCAAAATTTTCCCTTTTTCTTGCGATTATTGTTCCATATCATTTGGTATTAAAAAAAAAATAGCAAAGGCCTCTTCGAATGACAAAAATTAGGTTTTTTTCCACTAGAAATATCCAACGACTATTAGTCACCGATATTAAATGTTTGTGATAGAACCACATTAATGGCATAAAGGATGAGGAATGCCAATTACAATGGCAATGACCACAATGTAATAACATTCAATGTGAAATGGCATTTAAGGTGAACAATAAACAATATTGAATGTGAACAACCAACGATATTTAAGTGAGGTGCCAAGTAACAAATAGGTGAGTTGCCAATGGCTAGTAGTGACCGAACCACGGGATGATACACTAAGGACATCAATGACATGATAACAGCATGACTACCTAAGAGGATGAACCAGGGTTATGCATAGTGGTAAATATTCACAAATTGGGTGAATATTAGGATTTTCAAAATTAGAAATTGGTGAATATGAGGACCCTCAATGTCGGTCCATTCGCCTAAAATTTTCAGGATCAATTGTTTCTTAGGATCAATTCACCATAATATATATCCAAACATAGGCATATTTATACTTGTTGGAAAGCTCTTTTTAAACATGATCTAATGGTGGTGTTTTTATGAAGTTATAAGATGATTTAATAGGTCAAAAGTGGCCCTAAATATGAATTTACATTTTAGGGCTTCAAATACCCCAAATTTTTGTATGAAGATGCTTGATTTTATTTTCTTAGGATTCTCCATGATTCACCTTGATTTTGATTAGGATTCACCATTTTTTTACAAGTAAATTTTGAGTCCAACCCCTTATGCATAACCCTTGGATGAACTGTATGGATGCACAATGGACAATGACCGAAATACTGATATGTGAACAACAAAGGGGGACATCACATCATGACGGGATCGAAGGCAAATAATTTTGGATGTGGTATATGCTAATATGGTTCAGATGGGATGCATCGGGGTAGAAACAATGTAGAGAACATGGATTATACATGACTAATGAAAGTACGGGTTAATAGAAGGTGGGTAGGATGTACTCGAGATGTGATAGAAACAACACTTGCATGGAGGTAAATATTTTGTAGGTGCGGTATGGGTTGATAGGGTAGTACATGGTAAGCAAGTGGTGGATGAGGTTGGGACAACATAGAATGGAATACAATGTGGAGTATCCCATAGGATCAAGCATGATAGAAAGAGGGGTAGAACATTAGTGGTGGAAGGGTTGGGTAATTGCCAACAGGAAAGGATGAATGGGAACTAGGTGTTAGTGGATAGGAATGGAATATGAGCGAGAAGTACGATATGATGCACAATTGGCAGAGGGAAGCATGATACTGAGGTGGATGTATGAAGGAGGCATAGAAGAACCATGATCGAGCGTTAATGGGATGACACAAATAGCAAGGAGGTTGGAAAATATGGCAAGGTGGGAAAAACAAGTAGGTTGGAGTGGTCAAGGTAGGCTATACATCAATAAATATTATGGAGACAATAAGGCAGATAGTATTGTATGACAATGTATAATGACATGAGATTTGAGTAGATCTGGGTAGGAAGAAGGTATGTATGCAGGCTAGTTTGAAGAGAAGAATTATATTATGGAATATGCAAGTAATTTAAATAATAAAAGGATGAGCACAAGATTCATGTGGGATAAACCCATGAATACTTTGGAAAAACAATGTGTGCACTAGGAAATGTCGCTAGGAGAGGAGGTACAGCTATGGAAGGTCATCGAAAACTCGTCGAAAGCATCAAAAAATACGCAACATCAAAAATGCATCGAAAAACAAAATATGACCGTCAAAAAGCATCCACAAAAATCTTAGAAAATGGAAAAAATTGTTGTCATAAAAAAAGGCTATGAGGCCATCGAAAAGTTCTATGATGCCACCAGAGAGACATGAAACACTTCCCAAATTGCAATACGATAGTGGAAGACAAGAATATAAGAAGGAGGCTCACCAATTCTTGCTCTTATAGGGCCATTATTTGTCTTATTATAGCCTTGTGTAAACTCATTGGAAATCTTATTTCGATCTCTATGCATCTATCATAGTACTTTTTCTATTTGGACCTGTTTTATCTCCCAAATTGTGTCCCAAATCCTAGCTTCTTCTCAGGATTGTATCTTTGTATTTTGACTGTAATTTTGACATATTTTGGATTTTCTTCCTGGCTCACACCCGAAATATGGCCAACAACATGGCCTTAGCCAAAAAATTGGCTAAAATTTCCCAAGTTTTTGCCCAATCATCTGCCACATTGGCCGCAGTCCAAGCCCAAGTCACCTATTTGGTAGATAAAATTCAAGATGTCACACTCAAGTCCTCATCATCTCATGCCAAATGTGAGGTTCACATTTATGAAGGTTCTCAAGATCCTAATGTTCTCAATACCTAGATACTCGACATGGAGATATGGTTTAACTATAGTCAAATAGTGGAGGATAACAAAGTTCTATTTGCCAAGCTCAAACTCTCTAGCATGGATAAATTGTTGGTTACTGAACACAAAATTATCACATGGGAGGAATTTATCAAAGCCTTGAAGGTGTCATTATATCCATCCCATTATGATGCCAATTTGCAGATTCAATGGCTTCATATTCACTAGGGATAAAATCAAACTGTTTAGGATTATGTGTATTAGTTCAACAGGTTGTATGTTTTGTTGCACATTTTTTAACTTGTTGATACTATGATTCTGAATTTTTAGAGTGGTCTTCACACACATTTGTTTCATGAGGTTAAATATACTCTATGCACCACTTTGGATGATGTGTTCAACCATGCTCAGCTTACGGAGGAGAAGTTCATTGCATAGCACTAAGGTCCTCCATACTCATCTGGTGGATCCACAAATGAGTCTCATCAACAACACCATGCACCAAGACCGTCTTCTTCTTCTTCTTCTTCTTCTATCTCCCCTTATTATAATACTATTGATTCTCATAATTCCCATGCTTCCAAGAAAATATATTTTTTTCTTCTACTTATCGATAATTTTATCAACATTGTAAGCGACCTGGGCATGACAAATTTACATGTCCCAAGTTACAAAATTCTAATAAGAAGAATCTCATTGTACAGTCTGATGAGGGAACATTTGATAACCCCATCAAGACTACTGGTGAGGCAGTGATATATGAGGAGTTGAGGGGAAAGCTGAATGATGTCACATTGATGCATCATACCACCACCCGTGGTCATGATCATTTTTTTGTCACATGTGCACATTTGCTACATAATTTTGTTGTAGATTGTATCATTGATAATTACTCACAAAAAAATTTATTGCACACTCCATTTTTTATAGGCTTAAGTTGCCCATAATAGCTCATCCATTTCCATACACTCTTGGGTGGAAGTATGATAACAACACTTCAGAGATCACACACATGTGCTCAGTTGCCTTTGCTTTTGGTTCTAACTTCACAGATAGGGTCACTTGTGATGCAACACCCATGGATTATTGTGGGTTATTGTTGGGCAAGACTTATCAGTATGATAATCATGGTACTTATGATGCCTTTCATAACACATACACTTTATAGCATGAGAATAAATCATTTCTTATTTGTAGTGTTCCACTGACTACACATTGAGCTTGCACTACTTTGCATATGGTAGTCTCCATTGCATCTATATGGCGCATCATTTTGGAGCATCTCCACAGCCTTCGGGAGTCACACCATCTTCCTTCTCTTTTGGAAGCATTGGAGGCCAATGCTTCTACAATGGGGAGGAATGATAGGGATTAGGTGTGTTAGGTGTGTTTTAATAAATTGTAGTTGTTTATTTTTAATTGTTGGGATTAAGGTGCATAGTTGTCATTCAATGTGACCTTATCCGTAACATGGATGTAATGCCTATTTATAGGCCCTTGTTTATCAATGGAAATTATTTTTTGGCTTGTCAATTTCTTTCCTTGTGTTTTCGATCATTGTTCCATATCAAGTTAGGATTGAAGGTTAAGAATTATGGACTGAATATTCTCTTCATAGATTATTGTAAGGGCATCCCATGATTGCTTGGAGGTCTTTGTTTTATAAATGTGTAGTTGGATCACATTAGTTATAGCAAGGGTGATAAGCATCAGTTCTCTTTTATCTATATCATCATATTTATCTACTTTATCCATGTTGAGATATCATATCTTTTGACCTATCATTATATCCCATATATTTTCCACTTATAAGATAGTCTACATCTTTGTCTTCCATTGTCTAAATTTAGGACCTTTCAAGAGCTAATAATCAATGAGAAACACATTAGGAGTGGGCATTATGAGGGTTCCCTATCCCTCAAAAATGGTCTCCATTTCAATATATCACCAGTATGATATATCACACCTTTCTATATACCTTCCCTTTCAATAAACGTAATGCTACATGGAAGATGGTAGGTCTCTCAATATATGTAACCATGCATGAGAGAGACCTTAAGGTACATGATTAAGCATAATAAGTGGTATATAGGTAGTATAAAAAGAGATTCATCTTATATTTAATACCTGTCTAGGAAGACCTCCTAATAGAGTCTCAATTTTAGGGTTTATGTCAAGCAAAAATGATGAATAGGGTGAATTATAAAGTAAAATTAATCAATTTAGTCTTTCTTTTTTCTCTTTGATCATTTATAAGGATAGACCTTAGACACCATTTGTTGAAGTTGTGTTAGATATAAATATCAATAATAAGTTATGAAAATATTACATGTAAAGACCACCAAAGGCATTATATATATAGAATGCTAATTCAAATATTGAAGGTTTGATAAAGGGTGATTATTGTAAATTATTTTTTCCATATAATACAATAAATCATGAATGTGTAAAATATAAAATGTAAATTCTTGAAAAAATAAGGTGTCAAACTTCATTGAAAATGCACCTAAATCACAAATCTTGGATTTTTACAAAAATAATTTTAATACCCTTAAAACAAATGCAATAGAGTTTAAAAATCCAATTTTTACACCCTTATACCTCCAAAGAATTTGAAAGTAAATAAATAAATAAATTTAATATAATTTAAAATAAAAAATATATTTTCCTCTTCTTTTTTCAAATACCCTCACTTTTTTATTTAAAAACTTGTCCCCTTTTGGTTTTTTTAGTTAATTAATTTATTTATAAATAAAAACTTCAACTTTCCAAACACATATTTTCAATGTCAATCCTTAGAATAGATGATCAAATATTGACCCTTGATGTTGCACAATAAAAAAAAGCAGAGTCCCACCACACCAAGTGCACCCACTTCTCAACCCAAAGAGGATGGTTGGACGACTATGAGAGGGTGTAAAAATATGTGTTAAACTACTTCTAAAGGTACATAGTCCAAGTTGATGCATTTCTCAAAGCCAATCAAAAAAATGGTAAGAAAAGAAAAATATTTGTCACTTAGCTGAATCTACCAACAATGAGACTCCTTAGTCTTAACAAATTTGTACCCTAAGGAACACAATTGTGGTTGATTTGTAGTCTTTCCAATCCATCAATCCTCTAGAACATTCCTTTCTGGCTAGCGTAAGATGCTCCTATAGCCCAAGAAGGGGATCTACAAAAGAAGATGCTACTCTAGAGAAGTGACTTCATATGACCAATTTTTAGCTAGGCAATTATATTTTTAATTTCTCCAACAACTACAATGTGTTAAAGTATCTTAGTGATGAGGATATACCATTGGATTCCCTCCCCAATGAGCTTCCTCTCTTGGAATTTTTAGGATCTAAAAAATTCTAAACATAAATTTGTAGTTCAAAAATCTTGCTAAAAAGTTCTAGATCTAGGAATCTTGTTTTTACATAAAGTGAAGGTTTAAAAAAAAAAATTATCTTTGGACTATCATGTCATTTTGTTGGAGTTTATTTTTTGCATAGAAACCATGAGCCAGGTTGAGATGGTATTGCTACCTTCATGACAACATGATGGTAGTCCCAACTAGTGGACTGTGGTTAGGATCCCACCAATTGAGCATTGTGGACCATGTTCCATATTAATAACCATGTTTTTGGGATTATTAATGTTTATACCTCAAATGATGCCATAGAATGGTCCCATATTTAGATTTGTATTGTAGGCTGTCTTCATTCTACCATGTGCATAATATGTTGTGACTTCACCATGATTGAAGATGGTTCTAATAAGAAAGGTAGATATACATGCATTAGACAACTAGCAAAAGAGTTGCTTGGTTTTACATATGTTAAAAATTGGAGTTTTATAGTTCTAATGTCAGGAAAAACCATCTACACATTCCTTGGTTCAAATGGTCCAATATGAGAGTAGATCCTAAGAGAATAATCAATTGACTTGATCAAGCGATGTTATTAGAGCAGCCCATATTTAATTTTAGAAACCACCAAAGTATCCTAGTGGAACCTCTCCTTGAGGTTGTTCTCTTGGACCACTCCCCCATACAATTTTCCATTGAATGGCTAGATAGTGGAATGATTACTTTAAATAGCCAGTTTTAATTTAATGTGGAATTACTTTGCTATACACCCTCTTTAGACCACATTCACCATGTGTGGTATTTAGCACCTCATTTGTATTCTACAAACAATTCAATAGAGTGATGAAATATTATAATTGAATGCACCACAGATTTCCTACACACGCACGATCACCAAGTGGTCCTCTTTTGTCAATGGCCCCATGTAGTCACTTCTTCTAGACTCAAGAAATCCATAGTGGCCCTTGAAGCCCAACCTTGCTCTACATCTCTCCAATTAGAGGTATACAATTTGAGGCATCAATAATAGATGGCTAATACCTATACAGCTTAGGGTTCTAAACTCAAGTCTAGACTGCACTATCTCACTTGCAGTGACAAAGTGTCCGAAGAATTTTTCCTTCAAATCAAATATCATGAACCAAACCAATCTATCAAGTTTTTATAGGAGGGACAATGGGTTCTTTCAAACATTCTAGTTATAATGTATGATTTTATTAATCATTACAATCGATGTTCACTACACAAGATCCCTCCCCTACTCAAGATATTTCTCTACAAAAGTATCTACAATTGGTTTCTTGTTACTTCTCAATGTCCTAGTAAACCCTCTATGATAATATTATAATATATGATGAACTTAAGGTTGTAGAATTTTCCATGGCCAATGAAAAATTTCCTAGCACTGATGGATTTTCCTGCAAATTATATAAGACACTCTAGGACATAGTGGGTCTAAGACCATTTTTAAGTCTATTTGGAAGACCTTAGGATGCATACCCTTGGACCACTAATCAATACATCTAATATCAAGCTCATGACCAAGGATGGAGGCCTTCAAGATTGTTGGAGATTTTTCTTACATCCTTGGGATAGGCTATCATGCTACAAGAAAAACCAATTTCTAGTGAGCAATTATAGGCTTTGGTTGATCTACCTATTTAACCTTGGAATATAGTTCTTTATATTTTTCTAAAAAAACCAGGTATGGTAAAGAAACCCTTGAGGCGAGCTTAAATTTTTTAATGTTTTATGTCCATGATCTTCCAGATTTATTATGGTAAGTTAAGGATTTATAAAATTGACTAAGATCAAATAATAATAGTTCAATTATACCTTACGTGTATCACCGGTCCCTTAATCCTTTGGGCTATTGTAGAAATATTTAGTAACTACTCAGTGAAATATAAAGAAGGGGAAAATAAATAATTGATGCAATTATATTCATTTTAATACCATAATAAATATAATATTTGACCAACAAAAGAAACTTTTATTATATGTTCAATAATGTAACCCATTATGAAGGCACACACAAAACTGATTACACATATATGACAGGAAAGAAGTCCAAAATTGTATTAATATTAGGATTTGATTACATGAAGAGTTTTCTTGAAATTTTCATTGAACTCTTAAAATATTAATACAGTAAAAATCCTCATTCCAATATCATAACAAGGAATTTTTAATCTCTCGTTCCAATTTAGTAACAATCAAGTCTCTATACCTTTGGCTCAATAATCTAGAAATAATATCAACTTCTTGGGACTATTCTATCAAAACTTGTACAAAAATAGGAAGAATAAGGGATGGAAAAGAAGAAAGACACAAGGGAAATACAATAGCAAATAACAGGGCACTCAAGTATAAATCTTGGTAAAATATGCTATGTCAAATATTGATCCTTTTTTTGGTCGTGGATGTCTTTCTTATAACTTCGAAGGCTTTGTAACTATCAAAACTACTACAATATAGACCTTCCACTTAGTGTCATATCCTGCCCTATTATTGAATCAGTGTATTATAGCTTGTTATTAGCTATCTAAAAATTAGAATTTATCCTTAATATATCAAAATTTTATCCAATTGTCATCCACCTAGTCCTTATTTCTCAACTCTGCTCTATGACCTTATCTTTTTCTTTTCCTCCCTTTGTGGGTCCCAAGCTGCCCCTAGTCATCGTTGACATTCTTTGGTTGGATTATTTGATTTTATCCTTTTCCTCCTACTTCGATCTAATTAAATCCATGATGTACATCCACACCTCTTTGTAGAATGTGTTTAAATTGGTGATCTTTTCCAATAACCTCATTGTCTTGATCTTATTTTATCTTAGACAAGTCACCCTGTTTTAGATGAACCTAATCAAATCAAAGGTATCCTTTGATATTTTTAGGAGCTGATCTGCTAGTTTATCATCATTTTCTTCCTTGTACTACATACATTGAATGTTTTGAATGACCAAGTTTTTGAACCCTTCTATACTTAGTAATTAGGCCATACTAATTTTAAACTATGCCACTTAGGCTATAATATCATGTTCTACATCTTCAAGTTCTCTAATCATAACCTTCCATTTAGGTCTATCATTTGCATAATTGGTGATATTTTCATGTTCTTCTTGATAACTATGCTTTTGACCATCTACTATGATCACGTGTTGAGATTGGATTTGATCATAATTTATCCTACACCTATCATAAATTGGTGCAACCACAATTATCCTATCTCCTTCCTCAACTAGGGGCTTCATATTTTTATTTGTATCTATTACTTCTCCAATATTCTTACAAAATTCATCAATCATATCTGCATGTTTTCTTATGGATACCATTTTATCATTGCATTTCTTAATGGGTACAGAATAGTCACCCTGATGTTGCTTTTTGGATGGATGCATTTTTTCTTGAAGTTTCTTGACCTTAGCTTATAATTTTGCATTCTCATATTTAAACCCCTTATTATTTTACTATAAAAATACTTCTCTAGCCTTCTAGATTTCAATTTCCTTTTATATAGCCAGATTCATATGCATATGTACTTGTAGTCCATATTTTAACAATGCTACTATGTCTCCTCCTACTTCTGCATCACCTATTTTAGGATTTAATTGGAGTGATTCTACTCCATGGGTAGGAATGGTAATTGTGGTCTTGCTGGTAGGGAAGGAGCTTGTTGAGGAAATTGGACTTTCCATTCTACTCCTTGACTGTGCTTCTATCACTCTCCCTTCCATTATTACTTGAATATGTTCTTCTTCCTCATGATTCAATTGTATAATCTCTTTCCTTTTGACAAGGGTGATACTTATAGGTTCACTAGTACTCATCCCAATTCTAGTCCTTTAATGAGTGGGAGAGTTTGAAGGGCTGAAAGCTTCTACTTAGTATTCTCTAAAAATTTTGACTAATCCTCCACTTTTTTGTATCTTCTTCCAAGCTACCATAGAAATTTTAAACTCTTTGTTGTTTATCCTAAAGGATACAGGTACCACTTGAGGTGATCCTATGACCCTTTGCTGCCAGTGCTATGGGGTCATCAAAGTTATTATCAAAATTTTAGTTGTATGTTGGCTTGGTGTATAGGGGGTAAGGACAATATCCTTCCCTATATCCAGATTTTGGGTTTGAGGAGTGGCAGAGGGACCAGGGATACCTTCTATTATTTGAGTCTCCACTTCAATCAATATCTCAATTTTTTCAGGTTCTTGATTGACAATTTTTACAAGAGGATTTATGATGTCCTTTGGAGGTGTGATAGGTACTAGCATGGTTATATTCTCCATTGTAGCCTCTCTTATTACTTTCAATTTAGTGGAGTAATATCTCATCATCTCTATATGAGTATGTACTCTTGTTAAGTTTTCATTGTTTCATATTTTTTCAAATTCATCTCCTCTATGTGTCATAGGTTTTGGATCAATGATAATATCTTTGTAGTGCCCTTTTGGGTCATATGACCTCCACATAATCTATACAAAATAGTAGGAATCCATTTTGATGATGCCTTCATTAATCCAAGTTATCCTCTATATACATATTACCCTATATTACTAGGTGCAGTGATCCAAGGGATTCTTGTTTGCTTCCTCCTGAAGCTCAATCTAGCTCCTTCTATAGATTTCCTCACTATATCTAAGGTAGCTAGTAATTTAGGATAGAAAGTAGGTAAATCCTTGGGTGGTAACTTGGCCCCATACATCCTAATAGAGCTAAAGTGTTTTTTCAAAAATAAGTCTCCCACCCCTTTTTCTTCAAGGTATTTTACTATGCCCAAGCTCATCCTCGGGGGCTCTTTCTCAGTGATCACATGATACATGGTAGTCAAAAATATGCCATAAAATTCTAAAAAAATAGAGACACCTTCTTTTATGCAAGGTAGCTTATCATAAACAATTTCCTCTAGCACACCCCCTAATTATGTAATTGAACTTTCTTTGAATTATCCCAATATTAAGTGAGTGATAAAGTAGTAATGGGAGAAGTGGGACATGAATTCTCGATCCTTGTTTATTATTTTCTATAATTCTTTAAATTTTTATCTATTGTATCACATATTACATCCTACAACATATACATTGGATATTTCTAGGTCTTGTTACACTGTGCTATCAAAAACATGACCTCCATGCTGACCCAATTCAGGTCCTCGATCCCCATCACTATATGTATCATGTCAGCATAGTCCTTTGACCACCTGTGAAGTGAATATTTATGAGTAGGAAACTTTGTGGACACTAATTTATCATAGTAAAAAAAAATCCATAGAAGGTGGTGTCGATCATGTGTTTGGCCTATGTAGATACCACTGTTGCATCAACCAGAGTAGATTTTTCTATCCTAAAAATATATTCAATTATTTTTGGTGTAATTCTATATATGGGTCTATTTCTACCATTCAATATGGATCTATCCTTTGGGTCATACGACATGACGAGCCATGAAAATAATTTCAAAGATAAATACACCCTAAAACACAATATCTTTTCACATTGGTCCTTCATTTATTACATTGAGGGTTGCTCTTATCTTTATCTACATACACCCTCTTGAAAATACTCTTTAGAAAATTTTGTGGTCATCACCATTCTTTTGTGCTTGATTGGAAATATAATTCTGCTATTTATTCTTCCCCCATACCTGCTTAGAGGGTTTTCTCTCCTCCAACATTTTGAGATTTTTCTTAGGGGAAACTACTCTTGAAGATGCCATTTATAACTACTTTGGTTCTAAATCACTACAACTAGTTTTTCATTTGCTCTTGGTGATTCAAGGATGATTTTAGTTTTATGGGTTACTTACTACTACCAGTATATTTTAAACTCGTTCCTGCATGAAGCATCAGTAATGTTGTACCAACTACAACAAAAATGTTGTTCTACTTAGTCCACCACCTCATTCTCTATAACGGTATTCATTTTGTGAATCGTTGCTCTTTTAGTTGATTTGTGTAAGATTCCATCGACCCATATACATGTCTAATTTTAAGTTATTCGATAACTCAATTTGCATTAAAGAATGTACCTAGATAGATCTGAGGAAAATTTCTATAGATAGATTAATCCTTCAACTTCTATGAGATTGATTTGAATTGAGTTGAGATTGATTTGAGTTGAGTTGAGATTGATTTGGATTGAGAGTGATATTAGAACATATTGAGTCTCTAACAATTCTCTTTATGCTTATATGAAGTTAATTTGATTTGAGATTATCACTCATTGTTGAGTTCATTTTGAGTACTACTTGAGCATGATTGATTGAGCCTTTGAGAAGGCCTTTGGGACAAATTTGAGGACATTTTTGGGATAGCTTTGTGGAAATATTTGTAGAGCAGATTTGGGCAAGTTCTTGGTGAGCTTGCTAGAGTAGATTTGGGCAAGTTCTTGGTGAGCTTGCTAGAGCAGATTTTGGAAAGTTATTGGTGAGCTTGCTAGAGAAAATTTGGGCAAGATCTTGGTGAGATTGCTAGAGCAGAATTGGGAAAGTTTTTTGTGAGCTTGCTAGAGCATAATTGGGCAAGTTCTTGGTGAGATTGCTTGAGAAGATTTGAAAAGTTCTGTCTGAGTTTATTAAGCAGGTTTTGTGTGAGCCTATTGTGCAGGTTATGTGTGAGCCTATTGAGTAGGTTCTTAGTGGGCCTATTGATAGAGCTTTGGAGGTGACAAAGTACAGAGGACAGAGTCTCAGTGGATAAATATCCAGTAGCCAGCATAGCTGAAGACAGATCTAAGTGAGGATTCTTCAAGTGGAGATAGGTACACCAATCAGTGTAATAGAGAGACAGAGTCTTCTAGAAAATCATATAGCCAGAGCATAAGGGGAAATATTTCTCCTTTGTACATAGATCCATAAACATTATAATTGGGAGTGATTCCCAAAGAGATTGATTGAGAAAATTTTAGTAAAATATTTTCTTCGTGGAGTAGCCCACATTGAGTGAACCATGCAAATTGTTGTGTCTCAATTGTTTGGTGACTTGTGCTCTTGCTTACTACTGCTATCTGAGTTATTAATGCACATTGTCATATTTGGTTATTGTAATTAAGGACATTAATTAATATTGGTTTGGAAAGAAAGTAAAAAGTGGTATTATACTGTTCATCCCCCCTCTCAGTATAATCTTGTGTTCTTCAATTGGTATCAGAGCCAATTTATTTGAAAAGGCTAACAGCTTGAGGGTAGATTCTACAAGAACACATATGGTTGAAAAAGAATATAAGGTTTAAGGTGATCCTGAGGAAGATAAGACTACCATGAAATTGGTTGAGATAAATGCAAGAGCAATGAATCGTATTTTGAGTGGGCTATGTGAGATAAATTTTGCAAAGGTCATGGTATGTACTTAAACTAATGAGATGTGGACCAAGTTGAGGAATACTTATGAAGGAGATTCTAAGGAAAAGTTGGCAAAGAAATATTACTACATTGTATAAACAAGTGATAATTTAGATTACAGTGATAAATATCAGTCAAATGAAGAAGAATGTACATTCTTTGGAATAAATTAAGAAAAAAAAGAACATCTATTCCTAGGTATTTAAGTTAAATAAGAGGATAAATCTATTTAATAAAGACATGAAGAGCTCGCCACAGTCATTGAGCAAGCATATAGGTACAAGAAAGGTCTAAGAATACTAACTAAAATGCTTCATATGCGGAGATTTTGGGCATATAGATGATGATTCCACATACTACAACAATTGCAACAAGGAAATTTTATTTGAAGAAGAAAACAACAGTTCTAGTGACAATTCCAGCAGTAGTGATGATGAAGAAGATAATTCCACAAAACAAGAAAAGAAAATCAGGATGTTGAAAAAGAAGATCAATAGGCTTTAAAATAAGGTTCAAGAAAATGAAAAAGTCAATATGATGCTTAATCAACACATTCAAGATTTTGAAAAAGAGCTTCAAGAATCAAAAGAGTTTGGCATCACTATTTCTAAGAAACTAAAGGAGAGGAAAGAAAGATGTGATTAGTTATAAGAAGAAGATCAGCAAATTTTGGGGACCTACATAAATGAGTTAGCACGATTTCAAAGAAATTAAAAAATACTGGATATTTTTTTGGATTTACAACGAGATCCATTTATAAACACAGTGCTTTGTTATGAAGAAGGTAAATCTAAAATAAGTACACAAGGTCTTATATTTGTATCAGGAGGTTTCATTTTAGAAATCTATAAGGAAGAACTAGTTCTCAAAGAAAAATAAGCAACATAAATGAATACTTGCATTTCAGAGGCTATAGAGATGTGTGCCAATTTGCTACTTAACACAAATGAATAAAAAGAAGAGGGAGATTCCAAAGCACCAAAGGTTTCATATTTTAGGTTTGGGGAATCACACTCAAAAGGAAAGGAAGTTCTAAAATATGAAAGCAAAGAAGCACCTAAGATTTTTGAGGAAAGTTCCAAAGTTCTTATGGCTCCAAATATTCAGTTTGGTTCTTTTTTTGAGATAGGTAAATCAAGTTCAAAGGGAAAAGAAATTATTGAAGAGAAAGGCAAGGAAGAAACTAAGGAAGAGGTTTTAAATGCTACAAATAATATTCAAGGATGCAATGCACAAGTTGAATATGATCATAATGATAATTATCAAGAAAGGTATGAAGAATCAAGGCATGAACAAAGGGCTTTTCAAGAACATTTTTTTCTTGTAATGGATTTGGAAATAGGGCTATACATTGCAGGATCCATGGATCAAAGAAGTTTTATTTTGCTAGAATAAAATTCAAGGGAAGAAGGTATGGTTTTCAGGGACATTGCTTCTCATGCAATAGGATTGGTCATAGATATTTTTAGTGCAAAATAAATGAGCAACATGGTTTTGGTTTTAGAGCTACACAATTCAGAAGTTATGGTTATAATGGTCATGAAAACAGAGCTTCACAATACAGGGTTTAGGAAAGGAATGGATATGGAAATTATTTTAAAAATGAATTCAAGATATGGGAACCATCCAAAGGCTACAATATCAAGTGTTTTAATTGCAACAACTTTGGGCATATTGCAAAATGGTGTAGGACTCAATTTCAAATAGGTTAAAGGCAAGAAGGTCAAAGAAGTTCAAGGCAAGAAGGTAAAACAAGTTCTAGACAAGAATATCAAGTAATTCATCAAGATAATGATATCAGAAAAACATGGAAGGAAGTTGATAGAGGAAATAAATAAATTAATATGGGCGTAAAGGTACTCCCACCCAAAAATTAATCACCTCAAGAGAGAAGTTGTTGAGGGGGCTATGCTTAAGAGTCATATTTTTTAGCCCCATAGGTGTCCCTTTTGCCATTGATGTCAAAGGGGGAGATATTTGAGTAAGGGGGAGAGATTTTAGTTAGGGGGAGAAACCTCCAAAGAGAGTATTGAGTTAGGGAGAGCAGCCTCAATAGAGAGTATTGAATCAGTGGGAGCAACTTTGATTCTCAGAGATGGTTTTTGCAGTGATTGTGGTGTTTGCATTAGAGGTGTTGCCATCAATGACAAAGGGGTATATTGTTGAAAATTTGAGTTAATTTGAGGTATTTTATGTTGTCATTGATGTCACATGGATCATATTTGGTTTTTGTAGCAAAAGAACTTCATAGATAATCATCTATGCTATTTCGGAGAGCATGGATATATATAGGGTTTTTTATGAAAACCAAGGCAGGTAAAATAAAAGGTTTTATTTAAAACCATGGCAAGCTTACGTGGAAAGGGCTTTTCTTAAAAGCCAAGGTGGAATTTGTTTTCATTTAAAAAGGACCTCTTGTGATGAAGATATTAAATTTTAAATTTTAAGTTTAAATTAATGGAGGTTGGCATATATATATATATATATATATATATATATATAAAGGTCTCAATTTATTTTGGAAATGGGGTATATTATATATCATCGTAAAGCTTATTTCAAGGGCTATTTGACTAACTTATTTAGAAGAATAAATAAGGTGTGTGTAAACATATATTTCTTATTTTGCAAAGGGGTTCCAAAAGTGAAGTTTGCCTTGTTATTTTTTAAGAGGATTAATTATTTCATGAGGTGACAAGGTATGCAATATTGTGATTTATTTTATTTTATGGTATAAGTGGTTTTGGAAGTGAAAATGTTATGCAATGTTTTGATTTATTTTATTTTATGGTACAAGTGGTTTTAGGAGAGATAAGGAAGTTGTGCAATTAAATGCCTTGGTGATGATTATTGAAAAGTGGAGTAATGTTGATTATTTTGTGATCTACTAACCCTTGTGAAGATTGGCAAAAGAATTTTGTGATTGTGGCAGATTTACAAAGAGGTTTTTCATCTTCATAAAAGGTATGGGCACATTCTCCTATTGATTGTTTATGGTGGTTGATTTATGAAATATCATTGGAGGAAAAATGATTGTTTATGGTTTTCTTTTCGGAAGTGGTTGGTTGAATGCTTCAAGGTTTTATAAATTGAGAGTTGTGTCTAAACCTTGTTTGATAAGCATAGTTGTTGAAGCCCATTGGTTGTAAAATAACTTGAGTTAGAAAAGAACATGAGTATCATTGTTATGTGATATTTTTGGTTGAGCATTGTTGGAAACATTTGAGTTGGTTGATACATACTTGGACTAGAGTTGTGTGAGAGAGATTTGTCCCTTGTGGTGATTGGTTGAGTTGAGTTGATTGAGCCTAGTCAAGTGATGTGTGAAGTGATTGTTAAAATCCTATGAAACAAACTATTCCATTATTCTGATTTGAGTTGAGAATAATATTATAACATGTTGAGTATCTACCAATTTTCTTTATGCTTCTATGATATTGACTTGACTTGAGTTGAGATTTATTTGGATTGAGAGTGGGATTAGAACATATTGAGTCTCTGACAATTATCTTTATGCTTCTATGAAGTTAATTTGAGTTGATATTATCACTCATTGTTGAGTTCATTTTGAGTACTACTTGAGCATGATTGATTGAGCCTTTGAGAAGGCCTTTAGGACAATTTGAGGATAGTTTTGGGACAGCTTTGTGGAAATATTTGTGGATCAAATTTGGGAAAGTTTTTGGTGAGCTTACTAGAGCATATTTGGGCAAGTCCTTGGTGAGCTTGCTAGAGTAGATTTAGGCAAGTTCTTGGTGAGCTTGCTAGAGTAGATTTGGGCAAGTTATTGGTGAGCTTGCTAGAGCATAATTGGGTAAGTTCTTTGTGAGCTTGCTAGAGAATAATTGGGCAAGTTCTTTGTGATCTTTCTTGAGTAGATTTTACAAGTTATATGTGAGCTTATTAAGGAGGTTTTGTGTGAGCCTATTGTGTAGGTTCTGTGTGAGCCTATTGAGCAGGTTCTTAATGAGCCTATTGATAGAGATTTAGAGGTGACAAAGTACAGAGGATAGAGTCTCAATGGATAGATATCCATCAGCCAACACAATTTAAGACATATATGAGTGAGGAGTCTTCAATTGGATATAGTTCTACTAGTCAGTGCAAAAGAGAGACAGAGTCTTCTAGAAAATCACATAGCCAGAGCATAAGGGGAAAGAGTTATCCTTTGGAAATAGATCCATAAACATTGTAATTGGGAGTGATTCCCAAAGAGATTGATTGAGAAAGTTTTAGTAAAATATTTTCTCCATGGAGTAGCCCACATTGGGTGAACCACGTAAATTGTTGTGTCTCAATTGTGTGGTGACTTGTGCTCTTTCTTAAAACTACTATCTAAGTTATTAATGCACAATATTATTTTTGGTTATTGCAATTAAGGATATTAATTGATATTGGTTTGAAAAGAAAGTAAAAAGTGATCTTATACTATTCACCCCCCCTCTCAGTATAAGCTTGTGTTCTTCAATCCACACTTTATAATGAGTGGATTGTATATTTAGGGACAACAAGACACATGCAAAGCATAAATATTGTCTCCAAGGTTACAACACATTACATTCAAGATAGTGTGTTATTATTAGAGATAACTCTTATTTATATGTGGTAGGTTGTGTAGAAGTTAGTATTTTATATTCTTATTTTGATAAAGTTCTTCATATTTCAATTGTTGGACTCAATATCTTGTTTATCTACTTTGTTACTTATATGAAGAAAAAGGTAGAATTCTAGCCTAACTATTTTGTAATGAATGATGTAGATAATGAATTCAATATAGCTATTTCAGGTTATTCTAATGTGTTAATTCAAATAAGGTAGGAGAAATATTGACTCCTTTTGTTCATCTAAAAAATATATTTTCTAATACTTACTTAGAATGATATTTTGTGGTTTTTAGGGTTTGGAGAACAAAATTTTTGAGCTCTGGCGATTTGGCGGGAAAACTTTTGAACAGGCGTCGGGCGATGCTCGAGGGTTTCTGGCCCGAAAGATCTTACCAGAGACTTTGGTGGTTTGTTTCTGAACTACTCTGAAGGTTTGCTCGTTGCTCCGGGAGGGCCCGATGGGGTCTCCTCCAGTCCCTCTTGCTAGGAGAAAGAGTTCATATGCTGAGATGTTGAAAGAGAACCCCTCGTCTTCCACTGGTGAAGCTTAGAGGAATGCTTTTCAAATGCTTCTTAAGAATGTTGGCAATTGCCCTAATGCTCACCTCGTTAATGGATGCCTCTCGCAATCCGCTTCCAGACCTAAGATTGTTATCGAACCCAAGCTGGTCGAGGATACAATCATCTACCGAGCTAACCATGACTTGATCTGCAAATTCATAGGCATCCGACCTACTCTAAATTTTTTGCATACCTGGGTTTGATAGAACTGGGAGCCACAAGGTGAGTACTCTTTATGGCCAATAAGCAATGGGTATTTCATCATTAGTTTCTCTTCTTTAGCAGATAGAAATAGAGCATTTGAATCAAAAAAGAGAAACCACGGACCAGCAGGGTTATTTGTTCAACCCTGGAGAGTGGGCTTCGATCCTCGCATTGAACCCACGGCTGTCCCGATCTGGATCCGACTGTACGCTCTCCCGATGGAGTTTTGGGGGGAGCAGGTTTTAGAAATAATAGGTAATTCCCTGGGCAGATATATAGGAGTCTCTAAAGATACCATAGAGGGAAATACAACTGTTTTTGCCAGAATCTATGTAGAAATGGACATTAGCCAGCCTTTATCAGCTGAGGTGGAACTTGAGTTGGCAGGAGTACCCTGGATCCAACAGTTAGACTATGAGGCCCTCCCTTTTAGGTGCAGAGTGTGCCATAAGCATGGCCATTTGGAAAGGTTCTGTCCTAACACCTTAAGCACAAAAGTAGAGGCTCCGACTGGAATGCCAAGTCGCCCTAGAGAGGGGAAGCCCACCCCTATCAATGAACCTTCCAATACTTCTCCAGGTCCTGATGTTCAGAAGGATGGCTTTGAACAGCCGAAACGAAGAAGAAACAAAAATAAAAATGGCAAGGAGCAGATGCATCTCAAGCCAAACAATCGGTATGAAATTTTCAAGTCATTAGTGGATCTGGAAGACCAAGTCATGGAGGGAGTGGATGGGAATGGTGAGATTAATAACACTCACTCTCAAGATTCTCCCTCATCCACTCCTGTAGTCGAATAGGTGATTGTACCCTCTGAGAGTCTGCAGTCAGAGAACCCAGGGGCTTTGGTGATACACTCCCCAGCACAGTCGGCTATTAAAGATGTCACCATAGGAAATGCAGATAAAAACATAGAAAGGCCAACTTTAGGGATCACTCAGGTGGAGAAGAGATCTAAAAATAGTAACTCTCAAGGAGCGGGAAGAAAATCCAATAAGGAATTACTCACAACACAAGGAGATAAGCTGATCAATGGAGGATTGGTGAGGTCAATTGATTCTTACTGCTCCCAAGTTTTTCAATGATTATACAATCTTGGAACATTAGGGGTTTAACCAGTAGAACCCATCAATCTGTTGTTCAAAGACTCTTAGGGAAGTATAAAACAGATTTTTTTCTTATCCAGGAGACAAAAATGTTGCTAGATCTTATGAGTAAAACTGTTAATAGGATTTGGAGGGGCGCTGGTTATATGGATGTGGCTACCCAAGGAGATTTAGGGGGGATTGTCACTTTTTGGAACCCCCTGGAATGGACTGCTTTAGAACATATATCCTGGAGGGGTGTTCTCACATCTCACTTCAGGAATATTGTCACAGCTGAGCATGTTTTAATTACAAATTTTTATGGGGCTCAAAGCCTTAATGCCCAGAGGCTCCAATGGAAAGTTGTTCACAACATGAGGTCCTCAAGACAAGTTTTTGACTAGATCATTGCTGGAGACTTTAATGCCAAATTATCTGCTCGGGATCAGGAAGGTGGAACCCCTATTTTGGACCCGGGGGACAGGCTTCTGATTGCCCAGGTCCAGGCTTTTCACTTAGTGGATATCCAAGGCCCTGGAACTTTTTTCACTTGGAATAATAAGAGGAGGGAGTCTCACTGTAGGAAGGTAAAGCTAGATTGCTTTCTGGTCTCAAAGGAGGCATTTGTTAAGTGGAATGTTAAATTCTAGATTTTGGACGGCCCTGTTTCCGATCATTCTCCCATCCTGCTGGAGGGTGGGACTCAGACAGGACAGTTCCACAAACCGTTTAGATTTGAGAATTTTTGGCTACAAAAGGAGGACCTTCATGAGAAAATTCTGCAATGGTGGGAAGAAGTTCGTCCACCTTTTGGGACTGCAATGTTTAAATTCCACAAACAGCTTCATTTTGTCAAAAGTAGATTGAAACAGTGGAGGCACGCTAATAAGTCGGAATTCCAGCTGCAAAGAGCCCCCTTGATGGCCCACTGGGAGGAGGTGCAGAAACAATTCAGGGAAGGAATAATTACTGAACAGCTTAAAACTGAAGATGATGCCTTGCGCAAAGCTGTGGAGGACATTGATAACCAAGAGGAAATTTACTGGAAACAACGGGCTAGAAATTCTTGGTTATTGGAAGGAGATAGAAATACAAAATTTTTCCATCGATCATCCTGTGCTAGAAGACAGATTAATAACATGGTAGTTATACAAGATGAGAATGGACACTCCTATGACACTCTTCCTGGTTTGCACTCCCACGCAGTGGATTATTTATCCAAGCTTTTTGCAAAAAATAGGGAGCAAGATGTGGGGGCTCAAAATGAAGTTCTTGATGTTATTCCCCCTATTATCACTCAAGAAGAAAATTAGGCTCTCCTTAGACCCATTGATAGATATGAATTGAAGGGTGTAGTCTTTGGAATGAGCACAAGAAAATCTCTTGGTCCAGACGGTTTTCCTATTGAGTTTTTCCAGGCCTTTTGGGATACCTTGGAGGAAGATGTTTTGGCTGTTATAGAGGAGTCCAGAACCAATAAGAGAATGCTTAAGGCTCTAAATCATACCTTCATCACTCTAATCCCAAAGGGGGAGGAAGGGGTTCATATCTCTGACTTCAGACCTATTGCCTTATGTAATGTGATTTATAAAATTATCACAAATATAATAGCTGAATGTCTTAAACCTCTCCTTCATAACATCATATCCTCAGAACAAGGGGGATTTGTGGAAGGTAGACAGATCTTGGATGGAGTGGTTCTTGCTCAAGAGGCTATTCATTCAATGCAAATCTCTAGAAACAAAGGAATGTTCATCAAACTAGATATGTCCAAGGCATATGATAGAGTGGAGTGGGGCTTCCTGTCAAGGATGTTGGCTGCCTTTGGTTTTTCCCAGGACTGGATAGACTAGGTTATGAGCTGTGTTTCCACGCCTTCTTATTCTGTTCTAATTAAAGGGCTTCCCTCGCTTCCTTTTGGAGCCTCTCGTGGTCTCCGACAAGGGGAACCTTGCTCTCCCTATCTATTCCTTATCCTAGCTGAAGGATTAGGTAGACTCTTCTTGAGAAGAAGACATCAAGGCCTGATAACTGGTATTAAGGTTGGTGAAGAAATTCTGACTCATTTACAATTTGTGGATGATACTGGCCTGGTTGGAGTGGCCAGTCTCAGGGAAGCCAGGGGAATCAGAGAATATCTTAATGTTTACCTTAGGGCCTCCAATTAAGTTATCAATGACATAAAATCCAAAGTGGTCTTTTTCAACCTTGACCATAGGCTTCAGGACAGAATTATAGAGATTTTGGGCTTCACTAGAACTTCTCTTCCTATAGTCTACCTGGGGGTTCCCTTGCACTTCAAGAAATTGAAAAATGACATTTGGAAAGATCTTTTGGATGGCTTCAAAGATAGAATGAACCACTGGTCTCATAAATGGTTAAGCTATGGTGGCCGATTAACCTTCTTACAGTCAGTTATTCAAGCCATGCCAATTTATAAATTCTCTATCCTGGCTGCCCCACATTCTATTTGGAAAGAACTGGACAAATTGGTCAGAAGATTCTTATGGGAAGGAGCAAAAGGTGAGAGTAAATGGGCCTTGGTTGGCTAGGATAAAGTTACTCAGCCAAAAGAAAAAGGAGGGCTGGGGTTGAGAAGCTCTAAACTCAACAACAAAGCCTTAGCAGGTAAATTGTATTGGAGATGGATCTCCCAGCCATCTTCATTATTCAGTAGAATCTTAACCAGCAAATATTTGGGCCAAGTTCACCCCTTTGACGTAAGCCGCTTCCCTTTGGATGGTAATGGATCCCTTGTTTGGAAAGCTCTCAAGTTGGGTTCTCAAGTTATTAAAGACCAATTATTCTGGAAAGTGGGAAGAGGGGAGAATGCATGTTTCTGGACTGACTCTTGGGACCAGTATCCACCCATCATTGTTGAATATCCTGAGTTGCTTCCAATTAAAACTACCATAGAATCTCAGGGCTGGGTCACTATTGAGAATTATTTCAACACTAGCCAATTGGGTGAGTATAAATTCAAGAAGTTTAAGCGGTTGGAGGAGTGGCCAGTCACAATCCCTTCGGAGCTAGCAACCATTTTGACCAACATCTTGACAGCTAGGTTTCTCACGGGAAGATATGAAGAGGATGAGTTAGCTTGGGGCCATGGGAGCCTTGGGGTTTATACAGTGAAGGCTGGATATGATCAGATCCTCCCAGAGCCTCCCCCGCATTTATTTTTGATTCAAAATTGGAAGAAGATTTGGCATTCCAAGTGCTGGTCGAAAGTGAACTTCTTTGCCTGGCAGTTTATGCACAATGGCATTCTCACCTTTGACAACCTCAGAAACAGAGGAATCATTGGTCCTTCTCAGTGTATTTTATGTCATAAGAATGAGGAGACTGCTGATCATTTGATGTTTGAGTGCTCTTTCACAGGTCAGATCTAGAATCGGTGGTTCTCTCATTTTAAACTCCAGAGTAATGGTGCTCTGACTTGGAATAATATCTGGAAAAGGTGGAAGAAAGGTAGATTTAAATCTAAAGCCCTTCGACTGGGGTGGGATCTTGGTCTTTCCTTCATCTGGTGGCAAGTGTGGCTGGAAAGAAACACTCGAATCTTTAGAGAGACTTTCTCCTCGCTAGATGGAATTTGGCAGGTTATCTGGAGCAAAGTCACAGACACGGTTGCCATATATGCTGAAGAGGAAATTTTGGCTGAGCTAGGTCCTCAAGAAGAGAGAGCTATCGCTCAATCTAGAAAGAACATAGCCAGTTGGAAACCCCCCCCAGTAGGATGGGTTAAAATTAACACAGACGGAGCTGCAAAGGGAAATCTGGGCAATGCTGGAGTTGGTGTTGTGTGCCATGATCATTCTGGAACTGTGCTTTACTGGGAACTACAGGGTTTGGGAAGAGCCACAAATAATGAATCCGAAGCCTATGCTATCAAAATTGCTTCCATCTGGGCCGTCAATCAGGGATACAGAAAGATAATCCTTGAGACAGATTCTCAAATTCTAGTTGGCGCTCTTGATTGTTTGAGGAACTTTGCTCTGAAAGCTTGGAAGATACAGATTTTAGTCTCTCAAATCAAGGACCTTTGGAATGAATTAGAAGATGTGATCCCTATCCATGTGAGTCGTGACTTAAATTCGACGGCCGATTTCCTTGCAAATATGGGTGCGGAAAAGGAGGTAGGAGTTCAGCTGCATAGTGACATGTCTGTGGAAGATGCTGAGATTCGACAGGGACTTGCAAAATTCTTGAACCAATGAAAAATTTTTGTGCTAAGGGTGATTTTTTCCACGTTTTCATGACTTGCTGTGTTGTCGCGGCCCTTGGCAGGAAACTATCACGATATCACGACAGGTTTTGTCGCCACGGCCTTTGGAAGGTTCTCGTCGCGATATCGCGACGCTTTTATGTTTCGATGACAAGGGGAAAAACCGTCGTGATATCATGAAATTTTTGACGATTGGGCGCCAGATAGAAAGACTGTCGCGATATCGTGACATTTTTGGCGAACTGCTGACTTCTGGAAAAGACGTCATGATTTTGTGACCATTTTGGAGCTTGTACCTCATGAGGATAATTCATCGCGATTTCGTGACACTTGGGAGGATTGGTTGAAGAATGGCAATATTGTCATGATTTCGCAACACTTCTGGAGTAAAGGTGGCAAAAGGAAAATGCATCGCGATATCGTGACATTTTCGAGGGATGACTACTTTGTGGAGAATTCGTCGTGATATTGTGACATTGTTGGTGGTCAGGGGTTGCTGGCTTTGGTTGTCACGATATCGTGACCCTTTTGGCCAACTGATGACTTCTAGAAAAGATGTCACGATTTCGCGACCATTTTGGAGGTTGTGCCTCATGAGGATAATTCGTCGCGATTTCGCGACACTTGGGAGGATTGGTTGAAGAATGGCAATCTTGTCGCGATTTCGTGACACTTCTGGTGTAAAGGTGACAAAAGGAAAATGTGTCGTGATATCATGAAATTTCTGAGGGATGACTGCTTTATGGAGAATCCGTCACGATATCGCGACATTGTTGGTGGTCAGGGGTTGCTGGCTTTGGCTGTCGTGATCTCGTGACCCTTTTGGCCAACTGACGACTTTTGGAAAAGACGTCAGGATTTCATGACCATTTTGGAGCTTGTGCCTCATGAGGATAATTCGTCACGATTTCATGACACTTGGAAGGATTGGTTGAAGAATGGCAATCTTGTCACGATTTCGTGACACTTCTGGCATAAAGGTGGCAAAAGGAAAATGCATCACGATATCGCGACATTTTTGAGGGATGACTGCTTTGTGGAGAATCCGTCGTGATATCACGACATTGTTGGGGGTCAGGGGTTGCTGGCTCTTGCTGTCGTGATTTCGCGATCGGTTGCTCGGATGTGGCTTCGGCTGGCTTGACTATCACGATATCGCGACATGTCACGATTTCGTGACATGTCGCGTTTTCATGCCTGGTCTTCTTCTTGTGCTTTGAGTTGGGAAGTGTTGCCCTCTTGCCCTTTGTTTTTTCTTCTTGCTTCCTGGTTCTTGGTTGGTATGTTTTCGCTCCCTCTTGTATTTGCTCTTTGTTTTAATACAAGTTTTTCAATTTTTTCAAAAAAAAAATATATATTTTCTAGCTCAAGCAAATAATTAGAGTTAGCTATGGCACCATATGCTTGGACATATTAGCTATGGATCACGAGATACATGAGTTATCATTAGAAGGTCACTAGAATTTTTATATTTCTCCTTTGATTGGTGCATGCAAAAGATGTTTTCTAAGGAAGTATCATAGGGAAAGCTTTCCAGAAAGGATTGTAAGACATGTTACTTATCCCTCAAAAATTATACATAGTGACATATGTGAAGTAATGGGTACATACTGCATTTCTAGAAAAATGTACCTCCTTATTTTGATTGATTATTTCTCTAGATATGTGTGGTTATATACTATTTATACCAAGGATGAGAACTTTGACAAATTCAATGTATTCAAAGTACTAGTAGAGAACTGGTTAGACAAGAAGATCAAGTATCTTGGATCAGAAAAAGGATGTGAATACATGAGAAATGCCTTTCATATTTTTTGATACTTCATTGTATAGTATTATAAAGGAATATTCAACATACCCCAAAGAAAAATGAGGTAACTAGGAGGAAGAATAATGAATTAATGGAGATGACGCATTGTATTATTAATGGAAAGGATATGGAACATAGATTTTGGAGTGATTCTATCACTTATGTAGCTTAAATAATTAATAATATCCTCATTATATTGGTATACAATATGATACCATCCGAGAAGTTAGCATAAATTAAGCTTAATGTATCTTAATTCACATTTTTTGATCTTTAGCATGGGATCACATACCAAAATATTTTTGTAGAAAGAAGACATCAAAGTCTCATAGGTGAATTTTTATGGGATATTTACATACCTCTAAGGGATACCCTCTCTATGATCCTTACACATGTTAAGTCATCAATAAGAGAGGTAAATTTTAATGAGGTATTTTAGGGACTACATCTAGCATCCCACATAAGATTTTTGAGAAAGATCCTTTTGTTTCTCTAAGTTCTTTAGAAAATTCATCAAATATATATAGCCTCTATTTCTATCATGGATTCCTCTTCATCTTCCAATAAAGTTCGTATACCTATTGATTTGATCCCTACTTAAGAATCACCAACTTTAGCACCATTATTCTTAGGTTTAAGGAATGATAATCCTAGAAAACCACTTCTTGTGATATATTATTGGATGATGAGTTGAGTGTGGAGTTTGATTTGAATTATTTATATTTTATTTCTTCTATTACTTTACCACAAGGTGTTTCTAATTACTCCACTGTTCATCCAATATCCAAGTGGGTTTGAAAACTTGTGTAGAATGCTCAATAAATTTCATTTGTGAAGCAAGATCAAAAGGCCTTCTTATCAAGAATTTATCTCAAATTTTGATCATTATAGAGATCACCTCACATATTCATAGGGCATGTGTTGACCAAAGTGAGAAGATACCATGATTGTAGAGTATGAAACCTTGATAAATAATTAGACATGAGAGTTTATTATTCTTATAGAAGGAAAGAATATGGTTTGGTGTAAATAGGTCTATAGGACCAAGTACATTTATCAATTGACTAGGTCCTTGTTTAGAATTAGGTAGGTCCCATATGTAGATAAAAGAAGATTCAATATTCCTTTTTCAATTTTAGTTTTTGGTAACGTAAGGCTAAATATAATTTTTGTATCAAATATGATGATGGGAAGACCTTGTTTATTTTATTGTATGTTGATGATCCTTTATTATAAGAACCTCTCCTTAGTTTAGGATATGAATTTACAAATTTATGTGTTTTTTGAGATGATAAATTTGGGACTTCCACTATATCCTATGACTTTAGATTGAATTGATGAATTCTATGATCACTTTCTCACAATCCATGTATGTTTAGGATATTCTTTAGTTCTTCAATATGGAGGATTGTAAGTTTACTTGAATTTTTTTTACTTTAGAATTAAATATTTAAGCTAATTATATCAATCTCTTGTTGTATGATATTTTATATATGTCCTTTATGAGAGGTCTCCTCTACCTTACCAACACATGACCTAATATGTCATTGCTATTAAATATTATTCTAGCCACATGTAGTTCTCTCAAAAGGTTTATTATATACCAAGGCCAAGATGATCCTCAAATATATCAAAGGTACTTATTAGATGAGTATTCATTGTTAAATTACTTCAACTCTAATTTTGATAGGATATTAAAATGTAGAATGTGCTAATGATTTAGATTATGAATACTCCACCATAGAATTTTTATTTTATTTAGGTTTTATCCTCATTTGATGATGCTCTAGACAATAGTCTAATATTTTATTATCCTTCTATAAAATTTGAGTATTGTGTTTCCAATGAGGTAGCTAGTCACCCTTGATGGATGCTTATGATTTTGGAACAAGTGAAATTCCTTAAAACCACCTCATAATTTTTTTGTGTGATAGTTAGAGAACCATAAAAATTATCCAAAATCTATTGTTTCATCAGTGGAACAAACATAATGAATTTTTTATGGACCATGTGAGATGGATTTTTTCCCATCAAGTTTTTTATCTAGTCTTTTTACCATTAAGAGAGTAGGCAATGGTTCTCAAGGTTCCTTTCATGTGTATGCAAAAGCTACTTGGTGTGGGAAATTTTACTTAATGGGTACAATTAATAAGAGTCTCTCTCTATATCCCCTATTCAACTTAAGAAGGGATGTTGAAATATGTGGTGCTTAAGCTTCACTTGAGACCACAATTGACTTTTTAATATGTTAGTTATTTGGGTCCTTATAAACCTTGTAAAAGGTAATTTTTGTAATATTTTATTATTTAAACCAAAATATCAATTATGTAGCCTTGTCCTAAAGGTAACTTGTAATTAGGTATTAATACCCCATCAGACCAACCATTTTTGTTTTGGTTGGAGTGTATTCTGTTTTTATATAATGAAATTATTTGGTGTCCACATACACCCCCTTATATTATATGCATTATTTTTTATGTATTTATTTTTAACAACATTGGGTAATGTATTTACTATATTCATTTTTAGAAACTATAATGAAATACAACATCCTTGTTATGAATTCTTGCAATAATTTGATGATGATGAGATTTTTAGAATTATACTAAACATATGTAAAGATGAAATCATTCATGTGTTTTTAAAGTGAGGATCACTATTATAGAAAGATAAAGTAATTCAAAAACCTATAAATATTTTGTATTACCATTGTATTTTCCTATTATTATCTATAATATAGAATCCAAATGTGTTGTGAAACTTATCATGTGTTGAAATCCATGTCATAGAAATATGTATGTACCCTGTCATTGCAAGGAGAGGCTATTGATAAGACAATTAGGTTTATAATTAAAATAATAATTTTAGGGGATGACCTTTATACTTGATTATTTTAGTAACTATGTAGGCTCAAAGAATCCTAAAGTAACTAAATATTAATTTCTTGGAACCATTACCAACTAATATATTAGTCACCCACTTCTAATACATTTTTAAAGATTAATTAAAATAAATTATTTAATGTACTACCACTTCCATATTCTTGACATAAAATTGGACCCACATAAATGTAATAAAAAGTGTGGCATAACTACTACTTGAATAGACATGAAAAAAGAGGGTGGATGACATGATTACTCTTTAAAAATTACAAAAGGAACTGGTATTCATGTTTCTGCATTGATACTCTTTGGTCTTCATGTGTCTATGTTTATGATTTGATAAGATGCTAAACAAAAGTCCCATACTATCCTATGTTTAGAATGGTTATGGGGATTAGAAGGAGGTAGGATATTATATACTTATTCTCAATTAGTTTTAATAATATTGTTGGAGTTACTAGAGAAGTCATTCAACCTTACAACCATAAATTAAATGACCTTGTTATCATAAAACAAGAATAGTTTATGTTTGTCTAGTGCATAAATTTTGATGCAAAGTTGTATGATTGTTTATAAAATTGTTTAGATTCATATGACTATAATAACTTCCTTATTTAAAGCTTACTATATATTCATTTAACTATATAATATTTATGGATATTGTTTTCTCTAATGGTTGGTTTGTGAGCTAGGTCTAATCTTAGGTTCATATAATGTATGGAAAGAAAATGGTAAGTGTAATTTTGATGGCTTGATATGTGAACTAAAAATATAGTATGCATTTAATGTTTGATAATAAAATTACTTCATGATTAAATAAATAAAATACAATATTTATTAAATTATATGCATGAGATTTAGTTCCTATAGAAGGTAAAGTTTATGTTAACTTTGTGTGCACTTTTTAACTTAGTGTAATTGCATACTATAAATAATATTTGATAGAATTTTTTCCTAGCATTAGTTGTCTAGACCTATGAATAACCCTTGTATGTCAATGATATTAATTTCATGTCTTAAAGCTTAAATTCATGATAACATATTACAAGGAATGATAATCAGAGATTAGAATGTCACCCATGTGATCATGATTCATAATTAGATCTAGGATTGTATAATTTGAAAATGACCATAGTGAAATTTTTTAATCTTATTAAATATACCTCAAAGTCATTTTTTCTATAGATAAGTAAAACATATCATATAGAAGTATTTACTTAGACATGGTTTTATCTCCCTAGATGAACTTACATTGTATAATCCAAGCTACTCTTATTTAAGTGATAAAGGACATATTGGGTAAAGGTATGTTTGAAAAGGATTGAAAATCCAACTAAGTGTTCTATTATTTACAATTCAATTTATAGGCTCTAATGGCCCAAAATACATAACCAAACCCATCAAATCATGGATTTGATCCAATATGCTTAACCATAAGCTACAAAAGTGCAAAGGAGAATGCACGTAACTTTCTAAGCTAGGAGAAAGGAATATTGCTAACTAGAAGATCCATTTTAGCTATCTTGAAGTACACACTTCCTACTTTGAGTTCACACTTACTAACTAACACTCTAAATGAAAACTAGAAGATAACTAGTGCCCACAAGTGCATGTGAGAAGGAGACTCACTTACAATTATTAATTTGCAAGAAATAAACTATGCAAACCTAGCTAGGAACTACTAGAGGGGTCATATGAGTGATCAAACATCAATCCTCATCAATGTTTGAAGCCCCTTCTTCATTTGGACTTATAAATATTTTTGAATTTAGTAATGAGTGTATTAAAATTTGGATAAATTTTATACCCATGTTCAAAATTTGATATCATCCAAATGAACTCATCAATTAGGTATCCAAACTTTATACTTCAACTTTTGTCTCTCAATATTTTATGCTTTGGTCTTTAAAATTTATTTCTATATAGTCATAATAGTTAATTGAAGGATAATTATTTCCATGTTTACTTTGACTTAAATATATGTAGTTTTTTAATTATAAAGAATGTTATTTTTAGATCAAATAAATTGATGGTACTTGCACTTTTATTGTCTTAAGAAATTCTAACACACAAGTTTAAAAGAGGGAAATAAATATTAGTAGATAAATATTTTAATATATTTACCTTGATGGAATATTTATTTTTCTATTTTTAAAAATTATGAATTTAAATATTAAGGTGGGAATCACCAGGTTGGTGTATGTACTCATTTGTCTTTTGAAAATATTGGATTTGCATTCTAAACTTTGTATGCCAAACTTTGAACATTATAACTTCAAACTTTGTAATTTGGATCTTTGAACTTCTCAAATTCGAACTTCAAATTATTAACTTTGGATTTCTAGCCTTAGATTTTGAGCCTTCAAATTTTAAGCCTTTGAATTTTGATCCTTTGCAATTTAGTCTTTTTGTCTTTGGAACTATAAAAATGTTTAAAGATGGTTTTTGTATTCAAGTGAAATCAAATTTGAATTCATATGTTCAAAATTTAGATAGTTTATATGCCTAACACATTCATCCTTTTGCTTTAAAATTGGATATAGGAACCAAAAGTAAACCTTCAAATTTTGATTATTTTTATCAATAGCATTATGTCATGTAAAATGCAAAATTTAATATGTCATTAGGTACATAGTTTTGTTGTGTTTTTTTTGTCCTTGGAAATGGGTATTATGTGTTCTATACCAATTGATCATGGTTAAAATTACATGATAAATGATAACATGTCTATTAGTTGCTATCATGGGTTTGTACCTTGTAGAAAAATATTTTAACTAAAGGTAATTGATTTATGTCATCCCATATCCTAAAATATTTAATATATTTATGATAAAGTGTTCACAATATAGCCTAATTAATATTTTTATACTCAATCCCATATAATTTTTCTATATAATCACATTATACCTCCATATTTATACCTATGAGAAAATACACTTGCATTTGTTTTAAAACTTTGAGTGGTCTATCTAGCTAAACAACATAGAGTGTCTACATGTCCTCCTATCCCAAACATGATCAATTTGTTAAAAATAATAATATTCCATTTATTATATCCCAAAAATATATTTAATCATATGAATTAAGTGTCTTTATATGTTATGTAAAATATTTGGTTGAGTGGAAGAGTATGAGTTCCATTTTTGAGGCTTTTTATGCGACTGTTTTTTTTTTTCACTTTGAATAAATTTGAAGGATATTTTTATATTGATTTTAAAATGAAATCAACCAACCAATTGAATAATTTTAAATGTAGTTTATGAAAATAGTTTTCTTTTCATGCAAATACTTATTTTCACTATAAATACAATTTTTGTAAGGTAGTATAATTGCTTATGTGAAAATATAGTGAATGGTCTTATTATATAAAAATTTTGGGTTAGAAAAACATATTTAAATATAATAATACTCTTCCAATAAGCTACATAACCAAAGAGAGAGAGAGAGAGAGAGAGAGAGAGAGAGAGAGAGAGAGAGATATTTCAATATTATATATTATTGAATACTATTTCCAAGTTTTCAATTTAGAGAGAGAGATTTCAATATTATATATTATTGAATACTATTTCCAAGTTTTCAATTTATATGGGTGTATACTTCTATTTGCTTTTGGAATTATTAATTTATTTTTATCAAATAGAAAACACACACACACATAGATATATGTATATGTGTGTGTGTGTGTATATATATATATATATATATATATATATATATATATATATATATAGAGAGAGAGAGAGAGAGGGAAGTTCGTTTATGCTCACAGTTAGAAATTAACCATGGTAACATGGTTAATACCACATGAGAGCATAAGAAAATAATATTTTATTAACATATTTCAAATTGGTATATTTTATATCTTATACTCACCACATGTTTAATAGGGGGTATGCATAAGGGGGGTCGAATGGACCCAAGAGGTGTGTTGTATTCACTCTAACCTTAAAATCAACTTTAATCTTTGTAAATATGATTTTATAGATGTGCTAAGGATATAAATTACAAAAACTTATTTAAGTATTATATGAAGATATGTTTATTAACAATTGTAATTTTCTTGTGTATGCTTACAAAATCATGGTAACTCATCAACATAAAAACTAGCACACAATCAATTAAATTCAAGTGTAGTACAAAAGATAAGTTGTTGAATTGCAATGAGATCTCCAATAATGTATTATAATGAATTTAAAGAGTCCAAATTTATAAATAGTATCCCTATAGTTTTAAATATAAGTACATAACAACAACCTACAAAGTTAAGATTAAAACATAACCAATTAGAAGTTATATGGTTATGGTGTTCGAACAAATAACTAGAAATAGAAAATTTTCTTTAACCATTAAATCTGAATGTGATTATAGGAAAACTTCCTTGAGTGGACTACAACTAACATGCTAATTATATACCAAAATCTCTCTTTAAGTTTAACTTAGAAGATAGGTATAAAAGTAAATAGGGATTACTAATCATCTACTTTTAGAGATAAACTTCTTTCACTATAAAATAAAGAAAATCAACTCAGAAATTGATGCAAAGTAAAAGCAAGGTATAATGGATAAAATAAAAATGTATTATAAAGCCACTTGATCAGGGTGAACAATGTCAAACCAAATAAAGCACTCCCATCAATCAAGAGTTAAAAATACTTAAAAAGTGGGTTGTATATGTTTTTCTATAAAAAAGTTAAAAATTTCAAAAAACTCCTCCAACCTCATTTTACACATTCCTCGTGACTCCATAGTGGCCCTTAAAATCCAATGAAGAATATTATGTATAGTAATTTATTTGTAAAAGTAAAAATCTGGTTATCTAATTGCACCCACTTAAGTCACCAAATTCTATAAATCATGACTTTAAAAATATAATCATATAGATTTATATGCCAATATGTTTAGTATGCTCACTCACATAAATAGAAAGATAGAGAAGTATTTAATTAAAAATCTTGATATTTAGGTTTGAAATGAAAATAATACAAGTAAATGTACTTGTAAAAAGAGCACTAACAACTAACTTTGTAGGTGGTGGAGAGTCCTATACTCCTATTTATAGGATAGGGATGTACTTACTTTATTTTTCCTTAGATAGGATTTCATTGAACCAGGTCCAATTATGAAAACCTTGAAAAAAGTTGACTAGTGGTTTTGGTTCTCTTTCTTTACCTATTTTTGATGTGGGAAGAACACTCAAGAGATGAACATGAGAATGGTACAATGAAAAACTCACAATTGTATTCAACCAAAAATATATTTATAGGCATGTCTGTATTTACAAGTCAGTATTTAATATGCATGATCCAAATTGGTATTAAATGCAATACATCATGATCTATGTGAAAGGAATAATACTAGATAATTTAATATTAATTACTATCATTCATTCCCACCATAAAAACATTGGACTCTAATGAATATACGGTCTAATGAATGCATTAAATGGATTAAATTGTAGTGGAATAAATTAAATTAAATTAAAACTAATTTAATTTAATTTATTTAATGGTTGTTTTTATGGTTGGGCCGCATTAATGAAAGGTGGATGCGGGAAAAATTAAAAATGGGTAATGAATGCATTAATGAAAATGGGCATGCATTAATAATGTGTTTTAATGATGGAAATTAAATTAAATTAAATTAAAATTTTAATTTAATTTAATTTATGGAAATGTGGTGGTAATGATCTTTGTAACTGCCAAAGGTAAAAAAAAATCTGAAAACTATTGAGAAAGGCAGTATACGTGTGTAAAGCACCAAAAAATATAGATTTGGCATGGCATTGGCCATGGAGCCACACTACAGAGATAAAAGAAATTATGGAAGCGATGGTGATTGTGTTTATAAGACAAAAAATGGCTAAAAAATATAGAAGGTCGATTTAAATGTACAGGTGTCACTGAGAATCTATGGAAGGTGACAAAAATATGCATATCTACATTGGAAGAAGTAGAAAAGTGGTAGAAGAGATGAGAAACCACCAAGGAAGATGATGCAAAGGTCGTGTGTTGCAGATCAATGTTAAAAAATAGGAGATCTAAACTCCAAAGCTAAGAATATGTCATATCAAGGTGTGAAATGCATGAAAATGTTGTAAATTGATGTAATGGTAGCCAAAAATCCGAAACTAGCATCCACGAGAAGAATCATTGACCGATAAAATGATAGCAGAGAGGTTGTGGATAAACTGGTAGGGCATGCGATGCAGCAAACATGATGACAACAACATAGATAGCATCTTGTTCTTCAACTACAATGGCTTATAGTGAGCTTGGATGTAATGCCTAGAGGGGCCTGATATGCAACAGAAGGATCTTCAATAGCAATAGGAGCAACATCATCTAGTGGGAAGATGCTGGATATGTTTTTCAGAGACCCTAGTTTGATTCTAGGTATTGCTACATATTCATTAATATCTGGAATTATTTTAGGATCTGGTTCTTTATTAGTGATATCTTTGTCAGCGATTGCAACTATTTCAGCTTGGAACTTCTAAAAAGTGGTAATCACATCTACTTAAGTTTTTTAACTTTTTGCAGTGAGGTCGAGCATAATGGCTAAACTTGACATCATACCATTAGATATGAAAATAGATGATGGTCACAAATAAGGAAGGTGCAAGTACACTAGATCATGATTTGAAAGAGCATGAAATAAAAACGAAGATCACCTCCAAAGACATAAGGATATTAGTGCCAAAAATGTTATAAAATAAGAAATCCAAGATGAATTCTTGAATCAAGAGCTGAGGATCGGGAGTTAGAGTAACCTTAGCTAAGAGTTTTTAAAAATAGGAGTGCTTGAAAGTGTTCACAGTAGAGAAATAATGTTCATCCATAAATATCCAAGGGTTGGATTTCTCATTCCTTTCTAAACCAATATGATCTCAAGAAGATGATACTTTCCAAAAACCCTTACACCTTGCTCTGATACCAATGATGTGGGAATAATACTCAACAGGCAAACATGACAATGGCACAATGAAAAATCTTAATTGTACTCAACCAAAAATATATTTATAGGCATTTCCGCCTTTACAAGTCAATATTTAACATGCATGATCCATGTGGGTAGTAAATACAATATATCATGATCCGTGTGAAAGGAATAATATTAGAGAATATAATTTTTTAATAAAGGAGTAAAAAAGTATTCATAAGAAGACAAGATTATAGAGTATAGTGAAGCCCCCAACTAGGACTCAAATAAACAACAAAATATGCTAAAACCATCAAACATGGTTGAAACCTAAAGATAACAACAAGAACAAACCACATTAAGTCTATACATCCTTGTGTATCAACTTATAGAGGTATTGAGAGTCCCCAACTAGGAGAGTCTCCTAGTTATTCATAATCCAAGGACTCAAAAGCTTAGAAATACTTTTCACCAAATAATCAGCAACCCCATTCCATTCCCTTGGTATGTGCACAAAGGAGATAAATTTGAAGTCTTCACTAATTTTGAGAATTTGAATGACCAATTAACATCCTCCAAAATTTTGTTGTTTGAAAGATTAACTAAAATTTGAGATTCAAACTCACAAAAGGCCTCGATAATTGTAAGATCTTACATAAAATTTTTGGATTGAACACCTTTATAAATAGAAAAGAAAAATATAACCATGCTAGCGAAGTCTCTCCCAACACCACCAATTTTATCATGTCTAGGATTTCCCCTAGACGATCCATCAATATTAATTTTTAAAACTCCTCCAAGGGACGGCCTCCACCTGCCATATCTCTAAAATTTCTTGTTGAGCTGGGGAACCCTACTAGGGTGAGAATATTCTGCACCAAACCCAAAAATACCAAGGGCCTACCGTACCTTCTCCTCCCTAGATTCCAAAAGAGGATTTACATTACATTTGCTATGGATAGTTTCCTGAACCATACACAAGATTATTTTCCATATATTTTGAATAGATAAATATCTACTCTGAAATATGTGATGGTTTTGTGCAAGCCAAATCATCCAGATGATGCAATAAGGTCCCAAATTCCAAGCCACCTATAGGAAGGGAGTATTGGCTAGAGGTTTGCCCAGACTGCTCCAAAACTCCACTAGGGAGAGCACATGAAAATAAGGATGGTTATAGGAACTCCACCAATGGTACCAAATGTCTCTGGAAATGGAGCATTATAAAAATAAATGAGAATAGTATCCTCATTATTACCTCAAAGGACACAAAAATAGGGACCCTAAATCCCCTCTTCCTCATGTTATCCTAAGTAAGGCATTTATTATGAGCGACAAACCAGAGAAATAAGTTACATTTAGGTCAAGCAAATTTGTTCCACATCTTTTTCAACCATGTGACAAGGAGGCTCTCAAAAAATTGCATATCAAGAGCCTAATAACCATAGGCTACAAAGTAGGTTCCCTTGGGATCAAGATTCCAAGCCAAAATATCTTTACCCCTTAGCAAAGAGTAGGGTCTCCCATTAAGAATAAGAGCAAGCACATCTCTATCCTTATTCAATCCTCATTGGGGCCATTCCTACAGATATTTCCACTTGTACATATCCATATTACCAAAATTTTAGATTCTTTTAAAGTCCTCCACCCGAGACTAGCCCGCTTCCATGAAACAAATGCTTAGGGAACGTAACCTAGGATATTGAGTCAAGATAGGTGGGTAGCCATCCCAAGAATCCTTGCATAAAATATCATATGATACTCAATTACAAATCCATAACAAACCCTACTTAATTAAATTAGATCCTCTTTTTCGAGTGTCTTAGATAACCGAACCTTTCCCAACCAAGCTGAATCTAGGGATCTTAGCCTTAGAAATACCTCTCAAATACTTACAATATTGTTGGAAATTTTGAGTAACTATGTTTTCATTGATGTCAAGTATTTTATGTAAGGTAAATTTCATTATGATACAAGAAAATTGGTAAAAAAAAATGGTTATAATATTTTTTATTATAAGGCAAAGAGGTTGATCAAAAGGTTGAAGACAAAAGTTTACACCAAGGTTTTAAAATAAAAAGAAAATATTGTAATATTTTAATATTATAATAATCAAGCCAAAATGTCTTATTAAAAGGAAGAATAAAAAAGGTTGACGAAGGCCCCCATGCAAAAGTATTATTTAAAAACTAAAGTTAATAATATAATATTTAAACAAAGTAATTTATTATATTAAATATATAATTAAATTGGGGCGCCAAAATTCAAATTTAAATGAAGGTAAATAAGTTTTCACCAACGTCATGAAAATGCCTTGAAAGCATATAAAATGAGAATACAAAATTATTTTGAAGTGTATCCGAAGTTAATGTGCATGATTATTAATTGTGAAGCATAGTGAAATGTGTTGAAAACCCTTTCGTTGAGAAAGTGACAGGAGATAAGGATAGTGTAGCAGACATCTTGTTTCAGCGAGGGCTATTATCCCATGTGGTAGGTGGGTCCCGTGTAAGGTGCTGGCAGAGGATAGGTTTGGGGTTCGATTCCCCCTAGCACTATTTGAAGTGTTTTTATTTCATTTTAATTGGAGGCAAGAAGGGATAAAATATTGAGCCCAAAGGTTAGGTCTCAACCGCTTGGATAGCGTAAGAGGTTGAGCACTACGCTTGGAAGGTAGAGGTCGGAGGGTCGATTTATGTCCATGACAACAATGAATAATTTTTTTATTATAATGTATGCTTTGAAATTTAATTAAATGTTGGCTTTAGTGTATATTTGGCGGATGTAATTTGGTGTATAGTTTGGCATATAGGAGGTATAAGGAGATATAAGTTTTTGCATAATATTTAAAGAATATTGTTGCTAGTTATTTTAAATGCAAAGGTTGGAGTGATAAGTTTGTAAATGGTTTATTTAAAATTGTGATTTTTGGTTCTTGGACATTGAAATAAAATTGGAAATTATGTTATAATAGAGGGAGATAAAAGGTGTAAAGGGTGATGTTATTGTTTGTAATTCTTGCTTTATAAAAGGAAAATTGTTGAGAGAACGTTTCTGAGGTTTAATGCATTGTCCTTGAGAAAAATAGAAGAGTCCTAGAATATTCTTTTTAGAATTCATTAAGAACCTTATTAAGGTAAAATTCATGTGGATATTTTAGAGATAGAATATTGCTATCTAACCTTGAAGTGGCACAAAAATAATTGCTTATTGGTGAGACATGTTTTAAATACATATCTCCATCAAAGCAATAAGGTATGAGCACATCAGTCTTTGTTTAAAGTGTTGTTGTTGAAGTGAATATTTGGAACATAAGGTCGAGAGAAAATGATTGTTTGATAAGTATTATTGAAAATATTTGAGTATTGGTTTGAGTACTTTTGAATATGAATGAGCAAGTCTTTGAGAAGGCTTGAGTATAAATTTGAGCAAGTCTTTGTGTTAAGGCTTAGGGAAAATTCGAGTAGAATTTGGTGTAGATTTGTGAGAATATTTAGAGCATATTTGTGCTAGATTTGTGATAGAGTGTGTGCAAATTTGAGATCAAGTTTTGAGAGGTATTAGAGCAGAGAGGACAATAGTCTCCAGTGGATAGATATCCATCAGCCAAGGTAGTGGGGACAAAGGTCTCATGTGGAGAGATATCCATAGGCTAGAGAAGTGGGGGAAGAAGTCTTCTAGTATATCACCAACCAAAGTAGAGGAGATAAAGTTCTTGTCTGTAAAGAGATCCACAAACTAGAGAAATGGGGATAGAGGTCTCCTACTTAGAGAGATCCACATATTAGAGCATAGGGGATCGGTGTCTCCTTTGAATAGAGGTCCATAAATATTATAATAAATATTTGATTCCCAAATATTCATTGAAATTTTTTTATAAGGAATATTTTCTCTATGGAGTAGCCAACATTGGGTGAACCACGTTAAATAATTTCTCTTATGTATGTGATGATGTGTGCACTATTTACTACTTTGATATTATTACTATTACCATTTGGATTGAAAAGTAAATTGCATTATCTTATACTATTCACCCCCTTCTCAGTATAAGCTTTTGTTCTTCGATTGGTATCAGAGGAGGTTCCTTCATAAAAAGACTAACAACTTGAAGGAAGATCCCAAAAGAACATACATGACATCAAAAAATGGATAAGATATCATTATCAACATAAAAGAGGAGTTTATTACTACTCTTAGAAACTTGGAAAAGGTTAGAAGGAAGAATTCAAGGTTGAAGGATGAAATCCAAGATAATGAGGAAGCAAAGATGAAACTTCTACAAAACCTCATGGATATCAAGATAAAGGTTGAAGAGGAAAGGAAAATTGAATAGGATATGGCAGAACAGTTGAAGGCAAAAGAGTTAGAATGTGAAATATTGGAATCAAAAATTGTCTCTATAAGAAAGGAAGTTGAAGAGACTAAAGGAAAGTTGCAATAAGATATAAATTTAGGGAAACAAAAAGTGTATTCAACCTCCCAAGGAACAAATATATCAAAATAAAAAGAGCACATGGCTTATGTTGAAGCATTGAAAGGCAAAAGTATCAATAAGGAAGAAGGCAAAGAAGATCTATGGATAAAAGTCAATTATAGAACATCAAAGGAAGAAACATACGACCATATTATTCGAGGAACTCCAAGAGGTTACAAAATATCTTCCATGGCTATTGTTTTTCGTGTAACAAACATGTTCATAGAGTTGTACATTGCACCGTTTATGTGAGAGATAATGTTGATAGAAATTTCAATTATTTTGCACCTCTCATGAATCAAAATATCATATGTTAAAAATGTAATAACTTTGGAAACAAGGCCAAGTGGTGTAAAATAGTATTTCCTGAATTAAGAAAAAATGAGGATCATAAAGTCCAAAATAATACAACCTCAACAATTAGGAAAGAGAGTAAAAAGCAAGAAAAAGAAAAATCAATTTTTGTACAAATAGCTCTTCATGTACAAGATAAGAGAAAACAGTGGTTTTTTGATAGTGGTTGTTCAAGTCATATGACAAGGGAAAAGAATAAACTTCTTGAACTTAAAGAAATCAATGGAGGATCAGTAAAATTTGGTAACAATGGTTCAACAAAAATCTGTGGGAAAGGAACTTTGAGTCTAGATAATGGAAAAAAAATGATAGAGAATGTATTTTATGTTATGGAATTAAGGCAAAATTTACTAAGTGTAATCCAACTTTGTGATCAGGGGCACACGATAACTTTTCATCCCAATAAATGTGAGACTAGAAAATCTAAAACTGGAAAGCTCATTGCATATGCTAATAGAACTACAAACATTCTCTACATGCTAAGTGATATTAAGGGAGAAAAGTATTTCTTATCACAATAATATGAGATTTGGTTATGGAATAGAAGAATGAGTCAACTGAACTTTGACAACATAGTGAAAATAAAAAACAAGCAGGCAGTCAGAGATTTACCCAAGATAAAAAGACCTCAAAACACAATTTGTGCACAATGTCAGCATGGAAAGCAAACAAGAACATGTTTCAATTCAAAATAATTTACGTCGTCTAACCCATTGAAACTAGTTAAAACTGACCTATGTGGTCCTACAAGGATAAAGAGTCTACTAGGTGAAAGTTACTTCACATTATTAAAAGAAAATTTAGAACCCCTTTAGAAGATCAAGGTATTCAAATAATTAGAGAAAATGAAACAGGTAGAAGGATTAAGTGTTTGAGATCATATAGAGGAGGAGAATTTAGTTCGGGTGAATTCATAGATTTTTGTGAACAACATGGGATCAAAAGAGAATATTTAGTAGTAAGAACTCAAAAAAATGGAGTAGTCGAAAGGAAAAATAGGACTATTGAAAATATAGCCAGAGCTATGTTGAATGAGTCTAAGACTTCAATTGGTTTTTAGAGAGATGCAGTTCATATGACTGTATATATCATCAATAGAGCTCAAGTAAGAGTAAATCATCATAAAACCCCATATGAGTTCTAGAAAGGGAGACTAGCTACTATAAAATATTTCAAAAAATTTGGAAGCAAATGCCACATAAGAAGAGAAGAGAAAATTTTGGGTAAGTTTGATTCAAGATGTGATGAAGGTATTTTTCTTGGCTATTCCACTAAAAGCAAAGTCTATAGGTGCTATAATAAGAGGACAAATACAATTGTGGAAAGTATAAATGTGGTATTTGATGAACAAACAAGGTCAAAATAACTAGCTCAAGAAATTGAAGAAGAAAGTTGCCAAGAAGAATTATATGAAGAATCAGAAGAAGAAGAAACTAAAAGAATACCACCTAAGAATCCATCCTGGTATGTGCATAAAAATCATACAAGAGATCTAATTATTGGAAATCCAGATGAAATACAAACAAAGAGGAAGATAATAGGAGCTAGTGAGCATGCAAATATTTCCTTGTTATATAAAATTGAGCCCAAGGAATTCAATGAGGTGAGAGAATATAATTTTTGGGTCAAGGAAATGGATGAGGAATTGGATCAAATAGAAAAAAGTGAGACTTGGGAACTTGTCCCATGACCAAAATATAAGAATGTAACTGGCACTTAATTGGTTTTTAGAAACAAGTTAAATAAATATGGTTAGGTAGTAAGAAACAAAGCAAGATTGGTATGCAAGGGTTATGAATAGGTTGATGGGATTGATTTTGATGAAACATTTGCTCATGTTGCACAAATTGAGGCAATAAGTATATTTTTAGCTTTCTCAAGTTTCAAAAACTTAGTATATCAAATGGATGTTAAATAAGCTTTTCTCAATGGTTTCTTGGAAGAAGAGGTCTACATTGAGAAACTTAAGGGATTTAGCCTAACTGATAAGCCAGATTATGTATGGAGATTAAAGAAGGTACTTTATGGACTAAAGCAACCTCCTAGAGCTTGGTATTCTTGGTTGGATAAGTATCTTCAGGAATAAGTTTTCAGGAAAGGAATAGTAGACAGTAACTTATACATCAAAAATAAAGGAAATGACATACTAATTGTGGTTTTTTATGTGGATGATATCGATTTTGGAGGCAATAATGATAAGATGTGTCAAAAATTTGCAAAGAGCATGCAAAATGATTTTGAAATTTCAATGCTTGGTGAGTTGTATTTCTTTCTTGGACTACATATTTCACAATCAGATAAGGGTGCATTTCTCTCACAAACCAAGTACATAAAAGATATGTTGAATAAATTCAAGTTAGAATAATGCAAACCAGTAAGTATTCTCATGGTTATAGGATGCAATTTGAGTAAATATGATGAATATCCTAAGGAAAATCAAATATTGTATAGAACCATGATTGGCAACTTACTATATGTCACAACTACAAGACTAGATATAATGCAAGTTGTGGGAATGGTGGTAAGATTTCAAGTAGCAACAAAGGAAACACATGTAATGGTAGTGAAGAGGATTATTAGGTATTTAAAAATGACTATGAATTTTAGACTCTGGTATCCTAGATGTGATAAGTTCACTCTCATAGCATATATAGATGTAGATTGGGTAGACAATATTGATAACAGAAAAAGTACAAGTGGAGGAGAATTCTTTCTTGGATATTGTTTAGTCTCCTAGATAAGCAATAAATATGCATCAATATCCTTATCCACAACAAATACATAGTACATTGTAGCTATTGCTTGTTGTACACAGGTGTTATGGATGAAGTAAACTTTAAAGGACTTCAAGATAGAGCATGATCATCCTATATCAATACTGTGTGATAATACAAGTGCTATAAATATTTCAAAGAATCTAGTGATGCACTCCGGGACCAAGCACATTTTAATCAAATATTATTTTTTTGAGAGAATGGGTGATGAAAAAGCAATTCAAATTAGAATATGGTAATACAAGAGAATATATTACAAATATTTTCACTAAGCCACTTTCAAAGTAAACTTTTGAGTATCTTAGAGGAAATTTGGCAGTAGTTTTACTCCCACTCAAAAATTAACCACATCAAGGAGAGAAGGTGGGGAGGGGGCTAAGCTAAGAGTCTTATATTTATCCCCAAAGGAGTCCATTTGCCATTGATTCCAAATGGGGGGATATTTGATTAAGGGGGAGAGAATTCAGTCAAGGGGAGCAGTTTCTCAGGGGAAGCAGATTTGGAAAAATAAGGGAAAAGAAATTTTAAGAAAAGGGTTGTCATCAATGACAAAGGGGGATGTTGTTGGAAATTTTAAGTAATTATGTTGTCATTGATGTCAAGTGTTTGATGCAAATAAAATTTCATTATGATAGAAGAAAATTGATAAAAATGAATGGTTATAATATTTTTTATTATAAGCCAAAGAGGTTGGTCAAAAGGTTGAAGATAAAAGTTTACGCCAAGGTTTTAAAAGAAAAATAAAATATTTTAATATTTTAATATTATAATAATTAATCCAAAAGGGCTTATTAAAAGGAAGAATAAAAAGGTTGACGAAGGCCCCCATGCAAAAGTATTATTTAAATACTAAAGTTAATAATATAATATTTAAACAAAGTTAAATATTATATTAAATATAAAATTAAATTGAAATTGGAAAAGGTTGCCAAAATTCAAATTTAAATGAAGATAAATAAGGTTTTCACCGACGTCATGAAAATGCTTTGAAAGCATATAAAAAGGAGAAGCAAAAATTATTTTGAAGTGTATTCGAAGTTAATGCGCATGAAAATAAATTGCGGAGCATAGTGAAACGTGTTGAAAACCCTTTTGTCGAGAAAGCGACATGAGATAAGGATAAGGTGGTGGACATCTTGCTTCAACGAGGGCTGGTAGCCCAAGTGGTAGGTGGGTCCTACGTAAGGTTTTGGTAGAGGTAGATTTGGTGTTTGATTCCCCTAACATTGTTTGAAGCATTTTTGTTTTGTTTTTGTCAAAGGCAGCAAGGGATAAAACATTGAGGCCAAATGTTAGGTCTCAACAGCTTGGATAGCGCAAGCGGTCAAGCACTATGCTTGGAAGGTAGACATCAGAGGTTTGATTCCCATCCACGAAAACAAGGACTAATTTTTTTATTATAAGGTATGCTCAAAAATTTAATTAAATATTTGTGGATGTGATTTAGTGTATAGTTTGGCATATGTGAGGTATAAGGAGATATAAGTTTTTGCATAATATTTAAAGAATATTGTTGCTAGTTATTTTAAATGCAAAGGTTGGAGTGATAAGTTTGTAAATGGTTTATTTAAAATTATGATTTTTGGTTCTTGGAAATTGAAATAAAATTGGAAATTATGTTATAATATAGGGAGATAAAATGTGTAAAGGGTGATGTTATATGTTTGTAATTCTTGCTTTATAAAAGGTTATTGTTGAGAGAACTTTTTTGAGGTTTAATGCATTGTCCTTGAGAAAAAAAGAAGAGTCCTAGAACATTATTTTTAGAATTCATTAAGCACCTTATTGAGGAAAAATTCATGTGGATATTTTAGATATAGAATATTGCTATCTAAAATTGAAGTGGCACAAAAGGAATTGGTTGTTGGTGATACAGGTTTTAAATACATATCTTCATCAAAGCAAAAATGTATGAGCACATCAATCTTTGTTTAAAGTGTTGTTGTTGAAGTGAATGTTTGGAACATAAGATTGAGAGAAAAGGATTGTTTGATAAGTATTTTTGAAAATATTTGAGTATTAGTTTGAGTACTTTTGAATGTGAATGAGCAAGTATTTGAGAAGGCTTGAGGATAAATTTGAGCAAGTATTTTTATTAAGGCTGAGGGAAAATTTGAGTAGAATTTGGTGTAGATTTATGATAAAATTTAGAGTAAATTTGTGCTATACTTGGGATAAAGTGTGTGCAGATTTGAGATAGAATTCAGAGTAATATTTGAGAGGTGATAGAGCAGAGAGAACAATAGTCTTGAGTGGGTAGATATCCATCAACCAGGGTAGTGTGGATAGAGGTATCCTATGGAGATATATCCATAAGCTAGAGTAGTGGGAGTATAAGTCTTCTAGTAGATCAGCAACCAAAGAAAAGGAGATAGAGTTCTCTTGTGGAGAGAGATCCACAAAACCAGAGGAGTGGGGATAGAGGTCTCTTACGGAGAGAGATCCACAAACTAGAGCATAGGTGATTGGTGTCTCCTTTGAACATAGGTCCATGAACACTGTAATAGGGATTTGATTCCTAAAGATTCATTGAGAAAAAATTATAAAGAATATTTTCTCTGTGGAGTAGCCCACATTGGGTGAACCATGTAAAATCATATCTCTTGTATGTGTGATGATGTGTGCACTATTTACTACTTTGATATTATTATTGTTATCATTTGGATTTAAAAGTAAAAACAATTATCTTATACTACTCACGCTCCTCTTAGTATAAGTTTATGTTCATAAATTGGTATCAGAGTGGGTTCCTTTGTGAAAAGCCTAACAAATTGAAGGAAGATCCCACAAGAACATACATGACCTCAAAAAATGGAGAAGAGGCCATGAAAATATAAAAGAGGAATTTATTGTTGCTCTTAGAATCTTGGAAAAGGTTAGAAGGAAGATTTCAAGGTTGAAGTATCAATTCCAAGAGGATGAGGAAGCAAAGATGGAACTTCTACAAAACCTTGTGGATCTCAAGATAAAGGTTGAAGAGGAAAGGAAAATTAAACAGGATATGGTAGAATAGTTGAAAGCAAAAGAGTTAGAATGTGAATGATAAGAATAAAAAATTGTCTCTCTAAGAAAGGAAGTTGAAGAGACTAAAGTAAAATTGCAGCAAGATATGAATTTAGGAAAACAAAAAGAGGATTCAAGATCCCAAGGAACAAATATATCAAAACAAGAAGAGCACATCACTTATTCATAAGCATTGAAATGCAAAATCATCAATAAGGAAGAAGGCAAAGAATATCCATGGAAAAAATTCAATTACAGGAACAACAAAGGAAGAAGCATACAACCATATTATTTGAGGCATTCCAACAAGTTACAAAATGTCTTCCATGGCTATTATTTTTCATGTAACAAATATGGTCATAGAGTTGTACATTGCATTGTTTATGTGAGAGATAATGTTGATAGAAATTTCAATTCTTTTGCACCTCTCATGAATGACAATATCATATGTTACAAATGTAATAACTTTGGACTCAAGGCCAAGTGGTGTAAAATAGTACTTCCTAAATTAAGCAAATTGGAGGAACAAAAGGTCCAAAAGAATACAACCTCAACAATTAGGAAAGAGAGAAAAGAACAAGAAAAAAAAAATTAATGTTGGTACAAATAGCTCTTCATGTACAAGAAAAGATAAAAAAATGGTTTCTTGATAGTGGTTATTCAAGTCATATTACAAGGGACAAGAATAAATTTCTTGAATTTAAATAAATCAAGGGAGGATCAATAAAATTTGGTGACAATGGTTCAGCAAAAATATGTGGGAAAGGAACTTTGAGTCTAGATAATGGAAAAATAATGACAAATAATGTATTGTATGTCAGGGGATTAAGGCACAATTTAGTAAGTGTAAGCCAACTTTGTGATAAGGGGCACATAGTAACTTTTAATCCCAATAAATGTGTGACTAGAAAATATAAAACTGAAAATGTTCATTGCATTTTCTAATAGAACTATGAAAAATATCTACATGCTAAGTGAGATTAAGGGAGAAGAGATTTTCTTATCACAAGAACATGAGAGTTGGTTATGGCATAGAATAATGGGTCGTCTAAACTTTGACAACATAATGAAAATAAGAAAAAAGCAGGCAGTCAGAGATTTACCCAAGATAGAAAGACCTTAAAACACAATTTGTGCATAATGTTAGCATGGAAAGCAAACAAGAACAAGTTTCAAGTCAAAATAATTTACGTCGTCTGAACCATTGAAACTAGTTCAGAATGACCTATGTGGTCCTACAAAGATAAAGAGTCTACTAGGTGAAAGTTACTTCATATTATTTATAGATGATTTCTCAAGAATGACTTGGGTAGCCTTTTTAAAAGAAAATTCAGAAGCCCTTGAGAAGTTAAAGGCATTCAAAGAATTAGTAGAAAATGAAACAAGTAGAAGGATTAAGTGTTTGAGATCATATAGAGGAGGATAATTTACTTCAGGTGAATTCATAAATTTTTGTGAACAACATGGGATCAAAAGAGAATATTCAATAGCAAGAACTCCTCAACAAAATGGAGTACTTGAAAGGAAAAATAGGTCTATTGAAAATATGGCCAGAGCTATGTTGATTGAGTCTAAGAATTCAAATGGTTTTTAGAGATATGTAGTTCATAAAACTATATATATATATCATCAATAGATCTCAAGTAAGAGTAAATCATCACAAAACCCCATATGAGCTTTGCAAAGGGAGACCAACTACTGTAAAAATTTTGAAAATTTTTGGAAGCAAATGCTACATAAGAAGAGAAGAGAAAATTTTGGGTAAGTTTTATTCAAGATGTGACGAAGGCATTTTTCTTGGCTATTACACCAAAAGAAAAATGTATAGGTTCTATAATAAGAGGACACATACAATTGTGGAAATTATAAATGTGGAAGTTAATGAACAGACAAGGTTAAAAGAACCATCTCAAGAAATTGAAGAAGAAAGTTGCCAAGAAGAATTAGGTGAATAATCAGAAGAAGAAGAAAATCAAAGAATACTACCCAAGACTCCATCCAGGTATGTGCAGAAAAATCATCCAAGAAATCTAATTATTGGAAATCCATATGAAATATAGAAAAGGAGGAAGATAATAGGATCTAGTGAGCATGCAAATATTTCCTTGTTATCTAAAATTGAGCCCAAGGAATTAGAATCTTGGAAAAGGTTAGAAGGAAGAATTCAAGGTTGAAGGATCAAATCCAATAGGATGAGGAAGCAAAGATGGAACTTCTACAAAACATCATGAAGCTCAAGATAAAGGTTGAAGAGGAAAATAAAATTGAATAGGATATGGTAGAACAATTGAAGGTAAAAGAGTTAGAATGTGAAATATTGGAATCATAAATTGTCTCTCTAAGAAAGGAATTTGAAGAGACTAAAGGAAAGTTGTAGCAAGATATAAATTTAGGGAAACAAAAAGAGGATTCAAGCTCCCAAGGAACAAAGATATCAAAAGAAGAAGAGCACATGGCTTATGTTGAAGAATTTAAAGGAAAAAGCATAAATAAGGAAGAAGGCAAAGAAGATCCATGGAAAAAAGTCAATTACAAGAACAACAAAGAAAGAAGCAAATGACTATATTGTTTGAGGCACTCCAACAAGTTACAAAATTTCTTCCATGACTATTGTTTTGCATGTAACAAATATAGCCATAGAGTTGTAAATTTCACTATTTATGTGAGAGATAATGTTGATATAAATTTTAATTGCGGATCCTATTGCGATAACCACTAAATTGTAACCACAAGAAAGGGTCACACCTGAGTGCGGCTCCTATTGCGATAAATGGTAAATATATAACAGGCATACAAGTAAACAAAATTGAAAAAAATGAAGCAAGAAATAAAACACTTTATTCTATTATATTTGAAGTCAAAACCCAATTACAAGTACGTCTCTCTTAGGGATATTCATTTTGATACAATATTACAATAGGAGTGCTCAATTGCTTTTCCTCTTGAGGGTAGGTGTGATTTCCAAATGCCTCTCAAAATGGCATGAACTGCTCTAGGGTGGATATGCCCTCTTCTTCGCAATGGGGAAGGTGTTTTATGGTTTGCTCTCCTTTGGAACTGTTCCCTGCAGTCAAAAAACAACAAGAATGTCAAAAATATAGGCATCCTCTCATGATGAGGCCCTTTTAGGAAAAATGCATAATGACACCATTAACATGCATAACCAAGAAAGTATATAAGGTACTTCTAAACTATGCAAATAGAATCAAGATTCATACAATAGCGTAAAGAAAGATAGCAACTACTCTATGCATGGATAAGATATATAAAATAAGTCATGGAAGAGCATAAATAACTTATTAATGTCCTAATTGAAGCATAAACATAAAGAAGCTAAACTAACCTAATTCTACGATCAGAAGCCTATTAAAATGTATGTTAACCATGAAAACAACTAATCTAACATAATTAACTGAACATAAATGAAATTAGGAATGCGGTTATACCTCTACTGCAAATCACAACTCTAGTGCATGGTCTACACTGTAAATCATGGCTGAAAGTTGCATTTAGCTCTTTGATAAGCTTACCCTCAATTCCAAGGGTAGTGGCGTAACCTCCTTGTCCAATTGATGTTCAAGGGTCACCTTTGATGTCCTTATGATAGATTTGGTGGTCAAATCACTATGATGGGCCTTTTTTTGCCTAGATTTGTGTTTCTTGGCTCTCCTAGACTCCTAGGGCATCCATAATGCAATTCATCATGAATATTGGTAAGTAGATAGGGGATAAGTGCAATAGCTCTCTCTCAGTATACTCAGTTGAGTGTACAATTAGATAGGGCTCCGCTGCTCAAATATCCAATGCTATCTCTAATAGTTTACCCTAATTATGAGGGGCACTTATAGGACTACCCAAGGGCTAGGGGTGGCTTCCTGGATAATCCAAGATCAAGAAGGGGTGGTTAGGATAGTTGGAATAGGAGCTTCTGCCCTCTAACCACCTTCTTCTAGATCCAATGGTTGTTTCAATCGATTTGGCTTAGATTAAAGGCCAACTAAACTTCAGTTAATACCGTAGGTCATAACTATGGTCTAGATTGCAAACCGTAGGTCTCAGTCGTGGTTCATCTATAAAATGTAGGTCTAGGATGTAGTTCAGACTTATTAGTCCAAAGAGCCCAAATTTAGTGGTTAGAACCACTGCTCTATCTTGGATTTTGTCCAAGATCTTCCATATGGTCTTGTAGCATGTCCATATGAGTAGTCACCCTTAGCATGATGTGTTTTAGGTGTCTACAGATGCCCCTTTTGAGATGCATTGTCATATCAAAAAATTCTAAGAAAAATAGACCTTTTAAAATGACGTCGAAGGTTTTATGATGATCATTAGTCAGATCAAAATTAGATGCTCAAGATCCAGTAAAAGGATGCGCATCCTGGAATCATTGCTTCCAACTCTTTGGAGGCTTAAACTTGAAAGATTGCACTCACCATCAGTCATTCGAGTAGTGTTTGATGCTACAATAGGAGTGGCCTATATAACCAAAAGGAGATGAGATACAAACAAATTATCATATTTGCTATTTTCCCCAAGCAAAGGGGTAAGCTTATGATAGTTGTTTACAATGATTCACAAGGACGAACACAATTTTGACAAGATCAAGGGATCTACGATCTCTAGGATCTTCTATTGATTTTGATTATGATTTGATATTATGACTACCCCCTCAAGTGACGAGTTGATGAGGGTAATGACAATGTATGAAGCGAAGATGTTGCTTGACCACCATGGATGATCTGAACAAATTTAGATTTGAGCAAATTAATGCCTTGGCTAGGCCTAGTTCAGCTTTTGATTCCAAATGTTAATAGTATTTGCATGCTTCTATCCCATGGAGTAGTCAGGATACAATAGTTTTCTTAGGGAATCGAATTGATACAAATCCCATCAGATTTTTGTTGAATCAAATTGTCAATGATTTGCTAAAAAATAGGTCATAGAAGAAATGGGATGCAACACATCGTTCCTGTGGATTAGTCCCACCGCGAAGGCCTTATTAGGTATTGAAAAGAAGCATATCATATCAATGATGAAATTTTTTTCCCCAAATGTCCTTATGGTTACTCATCTTGTCGGATTGCATGGATCGCAAGTCGCTGCAACCGCCAAGTGTATAGGGTAAATTACTGAATATGAAGCACATTTGGTGTTTTAATTATTTTATTTTTTTGGTTGTTTTGAATTATGCATTGAGTTTATTTATTTGGCTAGGAGGTGTGTACCTCCATGAAAGTATTATCGTAGCGATGATCTTGGTTGAATGTACTTTATAATCTCAGCCAGATTTTTAATTTTTTTATTGGATCCCGGTGCTTGATTATCACCAAATTTCCAAATTAGCTTGTTTTTATTGCATTTTGACCCAATGGGAGGCATTAATTGATATTTTTGGCCCTTCCCATGGTGGTATTTTCTAAAATTGTCTACCAGTTGCAAAGCGTGGCTAGGATCTACGATTCCCATTTGTAAAATTGGGAACCGTGGCTAGCGCTTGCGGTCCGCGGGAAACATGAGAGGCCTATAAAATTTTTAAATTTCAAATATTTCTCATTGTTCCTTCATAGTGACCTACAAATAGAGCTTTGACAGTTATAGCTGACTAAATTTACCTGCAACCTAGCACACCTTACCCGGACACTGACTCACAGCATGATGGCAGGGCATGGGAAAGTGTCTTCTAGCCGCGAAGGACGAGGGGAGAGCAAGGTAACTCAAAAACCAAGACCTCACATCCATTACCAATAAAATGAACCCAATTAAGTAATAGGTAAATCAATCTCACTAAACTACTGGTAATGAACCTCAGTTTAGGCTAGGATAGCTTAGGTTATTAATTTTTTTGTATTTTTGGCCGTAGTATTGCACCTGGATGAACTTCTAACGGAAATTGTAGGTACTATCTGCAGTTTCCAATTGGTCAATTTTGGAGTTTAGTTGCTAGCTACAGTTATCATTCAAACTTCCAATGATTAAATTTTGACCGCATGCGGATCGCAGGGTTGACCCGCAGTTCACTAACTTTAGGAAAATTTTGCAAAATTTTTAATTTTCTGAATTTTTAGGGGCAATTAATATCATTTAATGCATTTATGACCTATATAATTGACAAATTGAATTTTTTGGCCTGCATGACAACATGTCCTTGCAATTTTATCAATTTTTTACTTTTTTTTATGATTTTTAAATCAATTTTTATATATTTTTGCATGTTTTAGTTAGTTTTTTCCTTATTTTATGCTTTTTATTTTAGATATTGACTTCTAGAGCATGAGATCCTAACATTCTAAAGACTTTCCATGGATATATCACTGGTGGTGAGCAATAGTGGTTCAAAGTTGTCGGCTTTGGCTATGTTCTGGATCTACCCACCATTAGGGTAGATCAATCCTATCTGACTACGTTGACCCATTGCTAGAATATGCAGACCAACACATACAGGTGAGATGATAGTCACACTAGAGGACATCTACAGGATCTTTATGAGTCCGTCTTCGATGTTATCTTTGGTTCTCGGAGCGAGGAGGCTCAAGGCACCATCGACCATAGAGGGGTCCACATTTGCTACTGGTAGGGGAAGAATGTCTTCTCTATGCACAAGGTCATATTCATACACTTGGTGGTGCAATATGTGCTTCTATACTCCTTGGGTGTGAGGATTCCCTAGAACCTTCTAGCTACTATACGTAGAGTAGTACAGAGCTCTATCCAGCAACCACTACTCCTAGCCTGGGGAGCACACTATTAGCTTAGATCTATTGGGAGCTATATCATATTACTGAGCGTAGCCGTAAGGGCATCAACTATAGTCTACTTTTTTAGATTTGGGTCTAGTAGCATATCAGATTAGAGAATCCTGGGGAGCTGCCCTTACCCATTACAAACATTTATGATGCACATCAGTGCTATGTTGCCTACTGGCCTTGGGAGGAGGAGGGCTTCTAGAGCAAGACTCATGCTGGTGATACCTAGCATTACATCACCCAATTTGTAGCACTTGGACCCGATGATATCCAGTGGCGGCCCTACATGGATTGTCCTTACTGGCCTAAGGTCGATGAGAGGCTTCGATGGGCTCACCGAGATAGATGGCTACTCAACCGAAAGGTTGAGATCAAGGAGTTTCAATTCTTCTTTCATGTCTAGTGTCAGTTTAGCATGGTGTAGGACATCTCAAAGATCCCATTCACCTATAAGCGCCTGGCTTTGGAGAGGGATCTGTCATGGATCCAGCCTCCAGCACTAGGTGATGCTCCATACAACTTCTAGGAGACTAGGTTTGACATAGCGATGACCACTCCTGAGTACAATGTATGGTGGTATCTATTCCACTGGTATGGTACAAGGCCTCTGGGCCGCATTATATATCAGGTAGGAGTAGTGTATCTTGACAGGCATAGGGTGCACCAGTGTATAGATGGTAGTTGGGGCACAGAGGCTGTCGCTGAGGAGGATCCCAAGATTGATCCTAAGTAGGAGGCTCCAAAGGAGAGTGAGGTCCCTCTTGATAGTGCATAGGGACTACTCTTGGTATAGGTGGCTAACTTGCAGAGTCAGCTCGATCGATTCCAAATGCAGTAGAGGGAGCGTGACACTACTATCGCTACTCTACAGGCACAGCTAATAGAGAGAGATCACTGGCTAACATAGGCAGACTAGAAGCTTGCTAGCTTGACCACCCGGGATACTATAGTAGAGACCCAAGTTGGCAAGCTCACTCATGCTCGTGACTTGGCAAAGGCATAGAGGGATGTGTCAATTGTAGAGCGGGATCTGCTTAGGGCATAGAGTGGGATTCTTCCACCCTCATAGTTGATTATGGGGCCTCTGGTGGCACCAGTAGTAGTACTACTAGGTGGCCAGGATCCTATGGAAAAGGTACAACACCTATAGGGTTTATTTATGAGTGGAAATGAGAGGTATGCATCCAGGTTTGCTCGGGTAGACCAGTTGGTGGGCTACATTCATATACTAGGCATAAAGGTTCTTGAGGATCCCTATGCTACAGAGTCCTAGTAGACTAGGTATCAGACTATAGGACAAACCATTGCTAGCTCGAGCCATCACACCCATCCGAGAAAGAGGACACATAGGTCCTCCAGTATGGATGTTAGCAGTAGTCACACACAGGACCAGGGAGGCAGAGTAGTCTACTGCAGCATCCAGTCATAAGTCCTGGTGGATAGAGGTGCCCATCACTCAGGGTGAAGTTGGATGAGTTTTAGGCCTCTTTGGGCTAGACAATACTCAAGGTGCTCAATAGGATACACATCAATCGTTAGGGTAGCAGGAAAATCATTCTCCCGAGTACAACACTAAGGGAGGAGGTGAGAGCTCTGGTACAGGGGGAGCAGATCAGAGCTAGAGCTCCAGATTGCAGGACACATTTTTTATGTATCTCATTTTTTGTGTAAGGTCAAGGACCTACACATTTGTAGCCCACGATCATTTTTTTACTCCCCATGTACTCTAAGACACACATATTTTTATGATATGATCATTATTATGGCTCATTTATTGTGCACTCATTTATTTTTAATTTTTTGTTTATGTGATGCACATGGATGCAATGCTTATGTTATTTTGATGCTATATTATGTGATGTATGGATGACAAGCACTATATAGCTATTTGATTTATGATGATGATATGCAGTGATATTAGATGCTTATATGTGTTTTTTTATGGATGAATATGGATGCGATGTTTTTCTCTTAACACATATTTGATATTACTTTATTTTCATGCATTAATGTATGTGATGCATTATTTACATGATGCTAATCTAATATAAATGAACCTATATGCTTTAATCACTTAAAACATAATGAATAAATGCAAACATGTTTATCAATCTAATGGATGATGCCACAGAATGTATAAAAATCATGAATGTAATTGAAAATCCTTAAGATAAGAATGTAATCAATTAATCACCCATATATGAAATGCAATGGTATGCAATGTTTTATGATGCGAATGATATAATGTGCCATTCGATTTTATTTTTGCAAATTTGAAAAATGTGCACGATATAGTCAGTGGCCATCTAAATATTATTGCTAATATCTTCGGTATCTATCCTATATGTTGATTGTGCTTTTTATAATGATGTATCATGGGTTTAATACTTTGTAATTTGTAGATTCATATGGTTTCCGTTTTTGACACTTTGTTGCTATAGGAGAAATTTTTGAGGTTTTCCATGAGACTCAAACACCCTAATAAACATATCAAAAGTTTCATACTAACCACACTAGACTTCTAAGATAAAAGGATTTTGCTAGGATAGAACCTAACTGTTCATTATCCCTGTATGTGAAAATGATTATTTTAAGATACGACACGAGCGTCCCCCGATGTCAGGTGGGATTCTTTCAGCCCATTGCTAAGATAGGGGTTCCACAAATGTCTTCTCCAATCTAAATTTTACATTTTAGTTGGACTAAGCCACTAAGCAATGCGGGAAACCTGAAGTTAGCTCTTCCACATTTAAACATTGGTCTTGTTCATAAGCGATATGCTAATGTGTTAGACATATCATCATGCGTAAGGTACAGTAGTGCTACCAATTCCAGGGATTTAGGCTCATTCATTTCTATCCTTCAATTTTTAGGATACTTTCTCATATGTAGTGAAGCAAGGGAGTCGATTCCATATTATTTTTGAACTGTCTTTGGATCTTCATTTGATCTCTCTTCGAACTGGATTTTGGATCTTCATTTGATCTCCGCTCGAACTTTTGATTTATGATATTCATTTGATCTTCACTTTGAACTTTGATTTAAGCCTATTTTTTTATCTTCACTTTATCTTCACTTTTTGGCATTTACATTTGATAGTCTTCTTCAAAAAAATTCCTTTGGGGGGATTTACTTGGAAAAACTATTTCTAGTATATCAATTGAGAATATCGATCTTATGATATCAATATGGGATATCACTCTAGGGAGTCGATCTATGAATCGATCTAGGGGTTTAATAATGAGGATTGATGTGGGATATCTCTTTGGTATATTTCTCATTTTATCATAAGCAAGGGATTCTAAATAGGGAACTAACCTGTCCTTTTGCTAACTTCCAATATTTCCCATATCGTCCGCATAGAGGGATAAGCAAGAATAACTCTTTTCACTTCAGGATACCTGATCCTGCTTCATGGATTTCATCTTCCCCTAGTTCTTGTTAGAATTTTTTAAATTTGTTGGTTAGTGATAGGCTTCTAATATGCTAAGCACTATACTAACTAAACCTTAGCTACAAAAGCAAAGCAAGCTTTCTACCAACTCTTGATAATACTACTAGGTATGGCTGAGTGATCGAAAAACCCTAGTATATCTCCATAGCAACATTATAGGTTGTTTTGAAAAATACAATTAATCACATGATGGATAATGATAAATACAGAGATGCATGATTTAAATACAAATGTGGTGTCATTTGTAAGACTGACAAACACAAATGTCATTTATTACAGAATGCAATGGATGACGAATGCCTATATGCAATGCAATAATGCAACGAATGCATGTGTGAATGTAAAATGAAAATGCAAAATTCAAATGCAAATGAAAATATTTTTGGATTTTATGTTTTACCATTTTTTTTGGATTTTGTTGATTTTATAATTTTTTATGGGTTTTGAACCTCATAATTGACCAAACGATGAGTACATGCCTCTGGAGCCTTTAGATTGACCAAATGATTTTTAAGAATTCTTGGAGCCTTTAGGATTTACCAAAGGTATTATGGGGACCTTTGGAGCATTTTGGGATGACCAAGCGATTTTGAGAATCCTTGGAGCCTTTAGGGTTGACCAAGTAGTTTTTCAGAAACTCTTGGTGTATTTTGCATTTGACCCAAGGGCTTACAAATGCATTTGGAGCCTTTAGATTGACCAAGTGATTTTTAAGAATCCTTGGAGCCTTTAGGATTGACCAAAGGGATTATGGGTACCTTTGGGGTGTTTTGGGATGACCAAGCAATTTTGAGAATTCTTGGAGCCTTTGGGGTTGACCAAGTAGTTTTTTTTAGAAACTCTTTGTGCATTTTGCATTTGACCAAAGGGCTTACAGATGCCTTTGGAGCCTTTATATTGACCAAGCAATTTTTAAGAATCCTTGGAGCCTTTAGGATTGACCAAAGGTATTATGGGTACCTTTGGGACATTTTGGGATGACCAAGCGATTTTGAGAATCTTTGGGGCTTTTAATTGACATGACCAATCAGTTTTAGGGACCCTTGGAGCCTTTTGGGATGACTGAGCAGTTTTTACCAAACCTTTAGAGCTTTTGAGGTTGAACAAAGGTCTTATAGATGCCTTTAGAGATTTTTAACTTGACCAAACCACTAATGAAAGTGTTTGGAGCCTTTTAGGATGACTGAGTAGTTACCAGTAACTCTCAGAGCCTTTTACTATGCTCTTTAAGCATAAAATACCTTAATATGGATGATTTTGAGAGGTTAAGGCTCTTCAACACCCCCTAGTGACGTTAGACGATAGGTACCTGGACCAATATTTTTAGATATTATGTAAGGTCCTAGCCAATTAGTCATGAATTTGTCACGCATATCTGGTGGTAAATTAGAGTTCTTTTGGTTTTCTTTCAAGACAAGATCCCCATATTCAAAGTCTCTTTGGTGGAATTTGATATTGTAAGCTCATTTTTGTCACTCTTTATAAACACAGAGATGCTCCAAGGCATTCACGCGATGTTCATAAAGTAGCATTAGTTGATCCAGTCAAGCTTGTCATGTAGTGTCATCATCGATGAACTCCTTCAATGCGACACGCAGTGTTGGAATTTTTGATTCCAAGGGCATAATGGTCTCAACACCATATACTAGTCAGAACAGTGTTGCCCCAGTGGGCATCTGAATACTAGTCCTGTAAGCCCATAACACAAGGGGCAGTTATATGTGCCAGTATTTGTGGTTTTCTTGTACCATATTTTTCAATATGGCTACCACTATCTTATTTGAAGCTTCAGCCTACCCGTTTGCTTGTGAATAGTATGGAGTCACAAAACTATGTTTGATTCTATATTTATATGTCAAAGCTCTCACAGTTTTGTTCTTGAATGACATTCCATTATCCGATATTATTTTTGATGGAATCCCAAAATTGTTGGAATATTTTCAACATTACCTCCTTAGTCCTAAGTATTAATTCATTGTATTTAGTTTTAGTTTAATGTTTTGATTTACATATTTCTAGTTAATTTGATTAGCATACATTGAGGTTTTGGCTTGGTTGGTCAATGTTTGACCATAGTCCAAGATTAGCATGTTGTTAGGATAAGAGCTATCTTTAAGTTAGTTTGTTGCAATAAGTTTAAGAGGATTTTTGTCAACCACCTTGTCTATTTTTAGTTCTTTCAAGAACTATAAAACTATGTAATGCATTGTTGATCAATAGAATAATTTTCACCATTGTTTCTCATTTGGTATCAGAGCAGGTTTTCTCAGATTGATCAGAACCTATGGAGAGTGGCATGAAGAGATATGAAGCATGCACTTTGTCAGAGAAACTCAAGTGGCTAGCACTCAATAGATTTGTAAGGAAGAGCTCGAGTATATAGTTAATATCTCATGTATCCTAAGGTATTTTATTATTAAATTTTTAGGGTTGTTATATAATTGTATAAAGAGGATGCAGTCCAAATTTCAGGTGATTTGGAGTTAATTTGCTAATTTTATTAGCATTTTGTTTGTTTATATAAATTGGTTGTATAAGGTGGAATACAGGGTAATTTCCTCTCAAATTTTTGGAGAAATATTATTTAGATAAAATCATAATTCAGACAAAATTTTAGGTCATTTGGATCTGTATTTATTTATTTTTTCTTCAAAAATCCTAGATCCAGAATTGTGATAAAAAGGGAAAAAGTAAATGATAACATATTTTTCAGCTTTGAAAATTTTATTCAAAAATTTAAAGGGTTTTCAGATTATTGTATCAAGAATACAGAGTTTAATTTTTAGAAATTTTGGAGTTGTATGGATTTATTTATGTGAAGAACATTGAGGTTGTATCAAAAACACTCTAAGATCTAGAAAGGGCAAAAGTAAATTGATCATATATTTCTCATTTGTGTGAATTTGGATCTGAAATTTAGTGGATTTTTAGATAAGTATATCATAATTCTACAGGAAAATTTTAGTTTTTTTCAATCAGTATTGGCCGATTTATGATAAATTGGGTGCTTGAGACTTTGGTAAATAAAAGGAAGCCATGTATGCAGACTTGGCTGTACCAAAATTTGATGGAGATAATTATGCTATTTGGAGCATAATGACGAAGACCTTCTTGAAGGTTCAAGACTTATGGGATATAGTTCAATAAGGCTATGAGGAACCCACTTGGAGCAAGCTATAAGACGAGGAGATAAAAGAGAAGGAGTAGCAATATGCAAATTGCTTAGCTCTTATGGATTTGAGGAGAGGAATGGAAAATAATGTTTTTCCTCTCATAGCCAATTGTAGATCAGCTACAATGGCATGTAAAGTGTTGAAGGATGCTTATGGATTTTATGAGGACACCCCTAAAGCCATGAGTTAAAATCATGAAGATTTTTTAAGTAAGGAGGAGCCTTGCTTACTTGAAGAAGTTTCTGAATTAGATCCTTTTGAAGGAGCTTTTGAAGGAGCTTTTGAAGAGTCTTGTGAAGACTCATATGAAGGTATGTATTTTGCAGAATACATACATTCTTATAATGGATAATTATCTATTGAAGAGAAAGACATACTTGAAGAAGAGCCTTGTGTGAAAGAGAGAAAAAAATCCCTTAATGGATAAGAGGATAAGAAAGAGGAAAAGCCTTGTGTAGATTTCCTTGGAGAGAGTCATTGTGAGACACAGATCATTGAAGACATGTCTTGTATATGAATGGTATGCTTTGAAAGCATTCACATTGATAGCAAAGAGGAAGAATAATTTGAAGATAAATGAAGAGAAAAACTCACATTGGAGTGTTCCTTGCTTGAATATCACCAAGGTGATATGTATGATGAAGAATGTCTCATGAAGGAGACATATGAAGAAGAGTGTCTTAAACTAGGAATTAATACTTAGACACCAAATCAGTTATTTTTTGAAGAATACTTCATGGAGAATGCATCTACAATTCTCATGGAGGACAATAAAGAATATGATGATGGAAAAGCAATGTTCATGGAAGACTATTGGATTATTTTTGTTGAAGACCATTCACTTGGAATGGATGTGTGCTCTCTTGACAGAGCAAATGCATATATCCTACAAGGAGAAGATAAAATTATTAGAGTTCCTCTAAAGGGGGAGAAGAATGTGAAAAATGAGATAGAAACAAAAAATGAAAATAATATTGTTGATTTTCTTGCTGTAATGGCAAAGAAAACATCACTCATGGATGATGATCACTCACTTGGAGTGACTACATTGCAGAAAGAGAGTTGTCTTGAAAAGGCAACAATGTATGATTGCTTGAATGAATGGTGTTTCAACACACCAACATGGATTGAACAAAGGAGGAGAAATCTTAGTGAAGAGTTGATGGTTGATATTGAAGCAACATACCCTGAAGGAGAACTGCTACAAAATAGCTTTATGTGAAGCACCAAATCTACTCATACTAAAGGTAATATTTTTATGATTAATGATTTGTTTTTTGTGAGTAGGAATGAAAAGAACAATGATTTTCTCATTGAGACAACTTTTATGAAGAGCCTTATTGGAGAGAATACAGTGATAGAGAACTTGGGTCACATGGATCAAAATGATATGTTCAAAATTCCTTGGGAGAAGGATTCTTGTAAAGTCATTGTTTTGAGAGAATATTTGTGTGAGAAGCAACTTTATGTTGCATATGTAGTTGGTTATTATATGGTCATATTTGTTGTGATTTTTTATGTGAAAATATGTGAAAGAGTTGTATGGTATAATCATCTATGTGAGATGATTAATTGTAAATACTCATGTGGAGTATTGTCTAGTGTTGAAAATGTAAAAGAATATCAAAATGCGAGAGCATGGTTTAAATACCATAATGATAAATATGTAAGAGAGTGGTTGCTGAAAACCACAAGAGGAGATAATTTTGTTGAAGGGGGAGCTAATCAACAAAAGAAGGCACTCAAGCATTTGCAATAAATTCCACATGAAGAGTGGAAGGAGTGCCACCATAAGTATTTTGTAAATTTTGATTTCTTGATTCAAGATTGGAGGAAACGTAAGAGAAATATTTTCTTCCAACTCTGTGATGCTTAAAGAACTTTTGAATGAGTGGCTTTAGCAACAAGGGGGAGAATGTTGGAATATTTTCAACATTTCCTCCTTAGTCCTAAGTATTAATTCTTAGTATTTAGTTTTAGTTTAATGTTTTGATTTACATATTTCTAGTTAATTTTATTAGCATACATTGAGGTTTTGACTTGGTTGATCAATGTTTGACCATAGTCCAAGATTAGCATGTTGTTAGGATAAGAGCTATCTTTAAGTTAGTTTGTTGTAATAATTTTAAGAGGATTTCTCTCAACCACCATGTCTATTTTTAGTTATTTCAAGAACTATAAAACTATGTAATGCATTGTTGATCAATAGAACAATTTTCACCATTGTTTTTCAAAAATGACTTATGATATGCTCCAGTATAAACTCTACTATATGAGCTCCGATTGTCATTGTTAAGGGTATTTATTCCACCCACTTTGTAAAATACTCAGTAGCCATGATTATGAATGTATGTCGACCCGATGACGGAGGAGAGATATTGCCTATAAGATCTAATCCCCATTGAGCAAATGGCCAAGCCGCTTGGATGGGCTGTAAGGCCTGTGATGGCAAGTGTGTAAGATTAGCATGATGCTGGAATTTAACACATTTCTTAACATACACATTACACTCCTTCTCCATAGTGGGCCAATAACCCATTCGAAGGATGCGCTTGATGATGGTCATGTCGCTGAAATGGCCATCACACGTACCATCATGGGCTTGCAAAATTACCCATGATGCCTCTTGGGGCTCTAAGCAACGAAGAACTCCATAATAACTTATTCAGTACAAGATATCTCCTATTAAAACATATTTTTCTACTTTTTGTGTAAATGTGCACTTCACGACACGTGACAATCCCTCTAGGATTATACTAAGCTTTAGGAAGTCTTTAATTTGTGACATCCAATTTTGATAAATCTCAGCTTCGACTGCAAAGACGACTTGCTCCCCCTACTTATTTACTTTTGCAAATGCATACTCAGAAACAACCCTATGGTGAATTGTAGCACCACTCCCCATGGGACTCTGAGAGGTTAATGACCCCTAATGTGCCTTCTTAAGAAATTCTTCAGCTCTACAAAACCATTCAGCTTATGGTTCTACACTGATCATATTAATTGATTCTCTATTATCATAGGTTGCACGCTCTACTGCTAGATGAGAGAGCATATTGACATGGGTGGTAGTGAAATTAGTAGATGTATTATGAGGAATTAAGGATCCTAAAGAAGCCATGGTATCTAAAAATCTATTTGACAATCGAGGGATTGCCTCCATGTCATACCATTCCAGTTTGACCAAATATGTATCAACTAGATCTTTATAGGCTTTCAGTATGGGACATCGACACTAAAAAAACCCCTTGACTTGATTTACTATGAGCAAGGAATCACCAAAGATGTTCAATATCTTAAAATTCATGGTGACAGTTGTGTGGAGGCCTAGCAGTAGGGCTTCGTATTCAGCGTTGTTGGTACACAAAAAATCCAACTTGAATGACAAGGGAATCAAATCTCCTTGCGACATGAAGAACACTATTTCAACACCACCCCCTTGTTCACACTTTGAACCATCGAAGAACAGAGTCATATCAGCATTGTTCTATGTTTCTTTGGGTTCAGGGGCTTTAGATACGACAAAGACTGCATCATCTGTAAGCTCAATTATTAGAGGTCTATTGTTTGATAGTTGCACCTCAACTAATTGATCTGCTATGACCCATCCCTTAATGGACTTCTGGCTTATGAATTCCAGATCGAATTTCATCAAAAGCATGATCCACTTTGCAGCACGCGTATTACGATAAGTCTTACTCATCATGTACTGCAAAGGATTTTGTTTGGATATGACATACATTGTATGACTTAACATATAGTGTCACAATTTCTTTGTAGTGAACACTACTGCTAAACACAATTTTTCCACATATGCATACCCGAGCTCATAGCTCACCAAAGTTCCACTAATGTAATATATGACCTGTTCTTTGCCTTGCACGTTCTTTTGGGCCAACATGGTTCCTAGTGCAAAGTCAATTGTCGATATATATAGTAGAAAATGCACCTTTGGCCTTGGTGAAGCTAGCAATGGCGATGTCACAAGGTATTGCTTTATCTCAACAAAGGCTGCCTTGCATTCCTCATCCTAGTTGAATGGGAAACCCTTATGTAGTAGTCGATTCATGGGGTCGATATTTATCCGATAGTTGGGTGATAAATCGCTTTATCAAGGCTACCTTACCCTGAAGTCTTCTTAATTACTTAATATTGGTGGGAGGACGCATTTCCAAAATGACCTTGACCTTCATTGGGTCTACTTTGATGTCTCTCTTGGAGACGATGAACCCTAATAATTTTCTAGAAGTTACACCAAATACACACTTCTTAGGATTTATCCTGATGTTGTGCTTTTTCAGGCCATCAAAGACTTTCCTTAAGACCTCTGCATGCTCTTCTCATAGCAATGACTTTCCTAGCAAATAATCGATATAATCTTCAATAATTTTGTGCATATAGTCATGAAAAATGTATGTCATGGCCCGCTGGTATGTGGCACCAGCATTTTTGAGGCTGAATGGCATAAATTTATAGCAAAATGTTCCCCATGGCATTATAAACATGGTTTTGTGCTGGTCTTTGGGTTTAATACGAATTTGATTGTAACAAAAAACTGTCCATTAAGGAGAGAATTTAGTGACCTGTAGTTGCATCTACGAGAGCATCAATATTGGGCAACAAAAATGAATCTTTGGATGTTGCCTTATTTAGGTCTCTAAAATCCATGCAAATACAAATTCTTCCATCGAGTTTTCCCACAGGTACCATATTGGACACCCATTCTAGATAATCGATGGAAATCACAAATTCCACATCCAAAAACTTTTGTAGCTCATCTTTCACCATTAAGGCTACTGTTTGGTGCATTTTCCTAAGCTTTTGCTTGACCGACTTCTTCATCAAGTCTAGAAAATTGTTATGAGTAACCAATTTTAGGTCTAGACCTAGCATATCCTTATACGACCAAGCAAATAAATTTGGTCTCTCTTTCAGTAGAAGGATGAGGGTGGCCTGCTCATCTGGAGTGAGACTCTCTCAAAATTTTACTTTCTTTGCACTGGTGGGATCATCATTGATATCCACCTCAAAGGTCTCATCTACCGACATATGCAATCCCTCCTCAAGTTGGTAAAGCGTAGGAATCATATGAATGTCATCAGTTGGGTTAAGTGGTTTCACGTTGGAAGTATTTTTAGCATGATAAACATCATATGCAAAACCTAGTGCAAAATGGAAAGGTTGCAACATTTCTTCATTGGGGAAGAAATCCTCAGGCTCAACGGGTGAATCAACACAATCCTAATCGATAACATCTTTGTTAACATACAGTGGTTTAGATAGATATACTGGATTACAGAGTGGAGTGGTCAAATCAATGGAGACCATGTTTACAGAATGGAATTGATCTCCAGTACCACACAGACTGACCTCTACAAAATTTGCACAGTCCTCATACCCATGATCTGGCTTTAATGGCACGGGAACAAAAGGGTCTTCCTTATGAGGACTACGAATAACTAGATCCTCCCTATGCACTAAATGCAAAATAGGATTGTTTAGCTCATGGAGCTACATGTAGGTCAGTGAAAGGGGATTAACCAACTAATGGATTTGATCTAGGTTTAATCGTCTTGCTCTTAGACACGGACCAACATGTAGCTGCCTATAGACCTCATCGATGTCGATCGGTTGATGGCAGTGACGCACATAAGGAGGACCAAGGTAGGCTATCTCTAGCTCATCTTCTTTGTCACTGTCATAATATAATCCTTCATTCACACCCACTCCTGGAGGGCACTTCTCTAAGTGACGCCCCATAAATATCACTTCTTACATACTATCATCGCTATCTCGAAAGATCGGATAATTATACCTCATGTACGATGCTACCAAGAAAATTGGCTCAGTATCTTCCCCTAGATGATCAATGTTGGGAATGATTTCTTTGATATCCTATACTGATTCCATAGGCAATAAATGATGCGTATACAAAGGTCTGATATAAGTTCCTTCGACTTCGTCCTCAGGTCCATCATCGTTCGAGGGATCCTCATCTACATCATAGCCTGGTCCATTCATATCGAAGGTGGACTCCACTCCATCTTCATTATAAATATATTCTAACTCGAAATTGCTCACAGTAATGGGATTGCACCCCTGCATGTATGTTTCATTGACTACCTCACGGGTTTGGTGTCCTAGTTGGTCTTTAGGGGTTCATTTCTACCTTATTCTACTCAGGGAGCCCTTCATGATGATCTTCAAGTGGCTCAATGGTGATGTCATTTATCATAGGGTGATTCCTCCAGAATTTGTAAGGATCCGAATGATATGGATTAATATCCACATCATCCGCCATGTTGAGGTACAGATGATATAGGGATGCTGCTAGCAAATTGTCCTACCTATGTATGTGTAACCCTAAACCAAACCTATTAGTGACTAACTGATAATGAGGTTCCAACAAAGTCCTATGACTTTATTCAAAGAGACCAAGTCTATATCCATGCCAATGATATAGCTTGAAAATATGCATGGCATACTTCGGATTAGACAAATAATGAATGTTTACCATAAAATGTCTTCATCATATTCATCCATGGGCTCTCACATTGGAAGCTGATATAGCCTTGCATAGATGAATTTAGTTTTGTTAGGTGGCTCTCCCAGTGGAACCACCGATCCAACTGGATAATGATGGATGGATGGTCTGCCCATCTCTTGCATAGTCTTTAGAATTGGTTCGAAGGTCACATTCTACACAAGGTACTCGCCTAATCCAGTATTAGCAAGATGTGTCATCACCCATGGTACGTATGACCCTGATGAAGATGCAAGTGAGGTAGGTTGAGATGCCTCCTCGGCTTTGTCTTGGGGTTCCTCAACTTCCATGGGAATGGAAACATCCTCAAAGATTGGCTTGGGCTCAAGCTCTTTATCTTTTTCACCCATTTTTGTCTTTAATTTCCTGTCATCCTGATGTATGACTGATGCTGATGGTTTCAAGAAAGTGGTAGTGGTATGCTGCAATCTGTGTGACACATATGGCCTTGGTTGAGCATGCACTGTCGGTTTACCTCATAGTTTCCTTATTGGAGATGAGGGCCGAACATCCAGGTGCATTTATGGTAGTATGAAACCCCCAGGAAAATCTCCTAGGTTCACAAACTTAAATGGATCTTCATCCTATGCCACTACGTGAACCAGTACATTGTTAATATATTTCACGCATTGATGTAGTATCAAGGGGACACAATGCATTCACGAATCCAAGGCCTATCGAGTAAAATATTGTACTGCATGGTCCCTTCTATCATGTGACACATTACTGAAATGGTCTTCAAACCCACTTATATGTGTAGGATAATTATGTCGACAGTCGAACATAGTGCATCGTTAAACACTCTCAATGTAAATGTAGTTGGCATAATGTGTGATTAAGGTAGCTTCAAATGACTCAGTTCCTTGGCCATTATTATGTTGATCGATGAGCTAGTATCAATAAAGACCCTTTTGAATGGCATGTGATTCACACACATGATTATATGCAATGGCGGACCAGTTGTAGTTGTAGAAACAATCCTTCTCTCATGATCATAAAATTGGATCATCAACTCTTGATACTGTTGTACATGTCCCAAAAAATTTGTGAATGTCTGCACATCCTGGGCATGTACTTCAATGGACCTAAAATATCCATGAAAGTCTCATTGTGCCTTGGGGACTACTGAATTAATTCATATATTAACAACTTCGTAGGAGTTGTCTACAGGTTTTAGACCAACCTGCTCTTTAGGGTCACCACCTGTCTTGTTGGTGGGCCTATAATATTTTGTGCCAATCATTGATTCGGCATGGCTTGTATCTAGATACGAGCATGAGGTTTATTGTGTTGTTTGTATCTCCTATTCCTAGTAACAACATTGACCATACCTACGAACCCCTGGGTAGGTGGTTCAACTCATACCTGGTTAACTTGAGCAACGTTGTTTTGAGGTACCTCATGATTTGATAAGGGGTTCTTGTAAATCCCCATATTTTGATTGTTTAGCACTTTTGTATTATGAGGCACTACAAGCTCACCCTTTTCGATCATATTTTGCACTAGTTATTTGAAAGACCAACACACCTCGATGTCATGTCCTTTCATTCTATGAAAGATGTAAAATAAATTATCTTGAAACCCCTTTGGTTTGGGTTGATTGTGGTATATCATCTTGACTTCAGGTAATCCGATTTCCTTGGCCTTGCATAACTAATGAAAAATAGCTATCAATGATTATGTCAATGATGTGAACTGGCAAGGTAGGTCTTGTTCTTTATTTTTGCCCTTGTAGTTATTGTGCTTATCATACTGCGCAAGCGGAGGCTGGGCCTGGTAGTTTTGCTTCTGCTGCCCCTTGTCCTCCAGTTGGATATTTAATACCACTTGATTTACATGGGCCTACTTGCCCTGATTCTTCGTGGTACTCTTCTTCTATCCATATTTCCTATTTTTGAGCTTCAATTTTCCCTCTTACAACTTGATATCCTCAATCACCTTGGCTTGCACCAAAGCCTCTTCAAATGTAGTGTACTGTTGTAGCTGCAACAATGACGATATGTTTTTGGCACAACTCTTCATGAACATCCAATTTAATTCCATGGCAGGAATGAGGAATAGCAATTTTTCCATTAATCTTCTCCACATCTTTTCATATTTTTCTATGGGCTCGTCGTCGCGCTATGCTAGCACAACCAAATAAAAAATATTAGCCTATTTCTTGATGCCAAAGGAATAGCATTCAAGAAAGGCATCAGCTAATTGTTTTAATATTGTTATATTGTGCTTCTTTATCTGGTTAAACCACTATCGGGTAGGCCCTAAAAGTGTTGTGATGAACATACGCAACAATAAGGTATCGTTGCTTGCTATCTGAAAGCAAGCGTCCAAAAATATCATTACATGTTCTTGTGCATCTTCATCACCCTTGAACTTACCTAACCTGGACATGTCAAAATGCTCAGGATAGGCCATAGTAGGCACTAAAGGATCCAAAGGCTCATTATGAATTTTCCTTAGAGTCAGCTTTTGAATAGTCATGCCTTGTCTCTCAATGGCTTTTATTTTCTTGAACAAGGCCTTATAGGCCTCTAAAGATAGAAATTACTCCTCCCTAGGTGGCTTAGGAGGTACTATTTTCCTTGTGTGATATGGAGGTATTTGCTCTTCCTCCTCTTTAGCTTGGGAGCTTTTAGGATATGCCTGATCGTATCCATCTCCCACTACTGCTTCATAATATCTCTACCTTTTAATATTGAGCGATGGTAGCCGCTCCTTTTGCTCAACAGTAACATGAGTACGAGTATCTTTGTGCTTTTGATGCATCTCGTCTTGTGAGAAAGCCTTCCTATGTGTGTGCTCTCAATGCTCATCTTTAGGATATAGGCCAACCCTAGCTAGCCAATACTCCTATTCTACATGTTTCTTTTGAGTAAGGATACACTCATCACGCATGCACTGCTCATATAATATCTATCTTATGAGCCTTTATGCTTGAATATTTTCATCTTCGATATGATACCTTTTTCGATGAGCATCCTCCAATTGGTCTTGGAGGAGTTGGCATTTTTCTCTTATGCCAATCGATGTGACCTATCGATCTGGTCGACCGTGGGAGGCCTTTGATACCCATACTATGTACAAGAAACTTTGTGGATTTTTTACCCATTAGAATGATATGTTGTTTCTTTGCCTCTATCTATAAATATGGCATTGGCCTCATTTTGTGTCCCATATTATGAACTGCCATATGCAGATAGCGAGTCTATGATATGAGGGTGTTTGGAAGCCTCCCCATGTTATCTAGTAGTGTGAATGACACTCCCACTATGCTCACTTGGGGATCAAGTGGGTGGAGTGAAAGGTTTGTAGCCTAGCTACTCTAGAAAACTACCTAGACCTTCTAACTTCCTAGATAACCATCACTCAATTGATGGTGTACCATTATATCCCACCTTTGATATTTCAATGGTGATTTTATGTGTTGGACCATGCATGGGAGTATGGCTAGTTCTATGCTTGGTTGCGAGCCTATCTACCTATCCCTGAATGGGCGGGTCTCTAGTCCTATACTCAGAATGTGGAGCCATAGATCCTCCAATAGACTTAGTACGTAGGGGCACCAACCTGGTCCCATGCATAATAAACTCTTCAACTGATCTCATGGATGCACATGCATTGTGGTCTCGATAATGGCTCTCAAGTGGAACACCCTCATGTTGAAAGGCTTCCTATTCTACTCTATCCCTAGAGGAGTGTATGAAAACTCCTCTATTTGGGGTTTTATCTATTGTCTCCCCTGTGTCGAGTTGTCTCCTAAAATGATATCCGAACGACGTTCATTTCACTCATGTGGTTGAGGATTCAATACGTATTGTTGTGAACTAGTTAGGGGTTGGTCATCGACATTGGCTTTGGACCGTTACCAACCACCCCATGTGTCTACAATTGTGTACCAAGAGTCTAAATGTATTATTATTAAGAAAACAAGGTATACAACAATGATTATCTCATTTTAAGTTTTAAAATTGAGTCCTAAACTATTTGATGTGTTTTCAATATGTGTTGTATTAGTTGTAGAAACTCTTATCATGTTTTGCAAAAGTTGATGTTATACTCAAATTGTTCAAAGTTTTTCACCTATATACTCATACAAGCCGAATATGGTAGTGAAGTCCATATTCAATGAGGTAGCATAGGTACTACCAACCATCACCCAACACACAATGCATAGCGATACACTCTTCCAAAAATGAGTGTGTGCTATTTTGCATGGATAGGACAATTCTTGGGTCGGACTTGGCCATGAGCGAGTCCTAATAATACAATGTCAAATGAGCCAACCAAGTGGTAATGACATCCACTGTTGGTCTCAATCAAATGGGTTGGATCTGAGAGCCCAACACCATTGATGTTTAAATGCAATGTGGTGTGTGTGGTTCCTTTTAATGTACATAAAATAAATGCATCATATAGCACACATGCTCATTTTCTAAATGTTATACAAATGAAATACATTTTATATTCAGAAAATGAAAGCTATTCTAGATGCTCTTTAGGACTATGCACATTATGATGCTAAATGGCCACTAATCGGGCCTCACACATGCAAACCATCAACACATATTTATCAAACATGTCATAGCCTAGGGTGGACTATAATCAGAGGTCCACTATTCCTAGCAGCACCTTTCTAGTGAAAGCAAAAATATGAAAAGTAAACTAGGACAATTGATTTACCATTTTATTTTAGTTGCTTTCCTAATTTGCATTTGAAATTTACCTACTGTAAAAACACAGAACATAAAAAATTGATAGAGGGCTGGAAAGAGGACCTACATCATGTCTTGCATTGTCTATAATTCTGAAATTGTTTGTTTGTGTTATCAATAGAAACCACAGGTCTGACCTGTAGTTCTGACTGTGAACCATGCCTTATAACTATGGTTCAGTTTTTGGGCCGCAGTTGATAGTTGTGGTATGTACCTACAACCACAAAATCCAAAAAAACATAGTCAAATCCTAAAAGTGCAGGGTGCCACCATGATCACCTCTATAACCACCAGAAAGGGTCACACCTGATTGCGGTTCCTATTACGATAAATGATAAAGATATAACATGCATACAAGTAAATAAAATTGACAACAAATGAAGCAAGAAAGGAAAAACTTTATTCCATTATATTTGAAGTCAAAATATAATTATAAGTACATCCCTCTTAGGGATATTCATTTTGATACAATATTACAATAGGAGTGCTCAATTGTTTTCCCTCTTAAGGGTAGGTGTGATTTCCAAATGCCTCTCAAAATGGCATGAACTTCTCTAGGGTGGAGGTGCCCTATTCTTCGCAATGGGGAAGGCATTTTATGGTTTTCTCTCCTTTGGAACTGTTCCCTACGGTCAAGAAAAAACAAGGATGTCAAAAATATAGGAAACCTCTCATGATGAGGCCTTTTTAGAAAAAATGGATAATGACACAATTAACATGCATAATAAAGAAAGTATACAAGGTGCTTCTAAACTATGCAAATCGAATCAAGATTTATACAATAGAGTAAATAAATATAACAACTACTCTATGCATGGATCATATATATGAAATAAGGCATGGAAGTGCATAAAGAACTTATTAATGTCCTAATTGAAGCATAAACATAAAGAAACTCAACTAACCTAAATCCATGGTTAGAAGTCTTCTAAAATGTATTTTAACCATGTAAAAAACTAATCTAACCTAATTAACCAAAAAAAAATGAAATTATAAAGGCAGTTATACCTCTGCTACAAACTGTAGCTCTGGTGTGCGGTCTGCACTGTAAACTGTGGCTGACAGCCATGATTAGATCTTTGATAAGCTTACCCTCAATTCCAAGGGTAGTGGGGTTAACCTCCTTGTCCAATTGATGTTCAAGGGTCACCTTTGATGTCCTTCTGATAGATTTGGTGGTCAGACCACTATGATGGGCCTTCATTTGCTCGGATTTGCATTTCATGGCTCTCCTAGACTCCTAGGTCATCCATAATGTAATTCATCATGAATATTGGCAATTATATAGGGGATAAGTGCAATATCTCTCTCTTAGTATACTCATTTGAGTGTACAATTTGATAGGGCTTCATTGCTCAAATCTCCAATGCTCTCTCTAATTGTTTACCCTAATTCTAAGGGGTACTTATAGGACTACCCAAGGGCTAGGGGTGGCTTCCTAGAGAAGCCAAGATCAAGAATGGGTGGTTAGGACAGTCGGAATGGAAGCTTTCACCCTCTAACCACCTTCTTCTAGATCCAATGACCATTTTAATTGATTTGGATCAGATTGAAGTTCAACTGAACTTCAATTAAGATCGCAAGTCACAATTGCGGTCTAGACTGCAAACCGTAGGTATCAACCATGGTTCAACTATAAACTATAGGTCTGGGCTGCGGTTCAAACTAATTAAGCCAAGGAGTCCAAATTGAGTGGTTAGAACCACTACTCTATCTTAGAGTCTATCCGAGATCTTCCATATGGTCTTGTAGCATGTCCATATGAGTAGTTGCCCTCAACATGACGTGTTTTAAGTGTCTATAGTTACAAATGTAATAAATTTAGACACAAGACCAAGTGTAAAATAGTATTTCCTAAATCAAGCAAAAAGGAGGATGATAAGGTCCAAAAGAATACAACCTCAACAATTAGGAAAGAGATAAAAGAGCAAGAAAAATCAAAATCAATGTTTGTACAAATAGCTCTTCATGTACAAGATAAGAGAAAAAGATGGTTTCTTGATAGTGGTTGTTCAAGTCATATGCCAAGGGACAAGAATAAATTTATTGAACTTAAAGAAATCAATGGAGGATCAGTAAAATTTCATGATAATGGTTCAACAAAAATATGTGGGAAAGGAAATTTGAGTCTAGATAATGGAAAAACAAAGATAGAGAATGTATTGTATGTTAGGGTATTAAGGCACAATTTACTAAGTGTAAGCCAAATTTGTGATTAGGTGCAGACTATAAATTTTTATCCCAATAAATATGAGACTAGAAAATCTAAAACTGGAGAGCTCATTGCATATGCTAATTGAACTATGAACAATATCTACATTCTAAGTGAGATTAAGGAAGAAAAATGTTTCTTATCACAAGAAGATGAGAGTTGGTTATGGCATAGAAGAATGGGTCATCTAAAATTTGCCAACATAGTGAAAATAAGCAACAAGCAAGAAGTCAGATTTGCCCAAGATAAAAAGACCTCAAAACACAATTTGTGCATTATGTTAGCATAGAAAGCAAACAAGAACAAGTTTCAAGTCAAAATAATTTACGCCATCTAAACCATTGGAACTAGTTCAAACTGACCTATGTGGTCCTACAAGGATAAAGAGTCTACTAGGTGAAATTTACTTAATACTATTTATAGATTATTTCTCAAGAATGACTTGGGTAGCCTTCTTAAAATAAAATTCAGAATCCCTTGAGAAGTTCAAGGTATTCAAAGAATTGGTAGAAAATGAAATAGGTAGAAGGATTAATTTTTTGAGATTAGATAGAGGCGAAGAATTTACTTCAGGTGAATTCATAGATTTTTGTGAACAATATGGGATCAAAAAGAATATTCAGTAGTAAGAACTCCTCAACAAAATGGAGTAGTCAAAAGGAAAAATAGGACTATTGATAATATGGCCAGAGCTATGTTGAATGAGTCTAAGACTTCAAATGGTTTTTAGAGAGATGTATTTCATACGACTGTATATATCATAAATAGATCTTAAGTAATATTAAATCATCACAAAAACTCATATGATCTCTAGAAAGGGAGACTAGCTACTATAAAATATTTCAAAATTTTTGGAAGCAAATGCTACATAATAAGAGAAGAGAAAATTTTGGGTAAGTTTTATTCAATATGTGATGAAGGTATTTTTATTTGCTATTCCACTAAAACCAAAGCCTATAGGTGTTATAATAAGAGGTAAAATACAATTGTGGAAAGTATAAATGTGACCGTTGATGAACATACAAGGTCAAAAGAACCAACTCAAGAAATTGAAGAAGAAAGTTACCAAGAAGAATTAGGTGAAGAATCAAAAGAAGAAGAAACTCAAATAATACTACCTAAGACTCCATCCAGGTATATGTAGAAAAATAATCCAAGAGATCTAATTATTTGAAATCCAGATGAAAGACAAACAAAGAGGAAGATAATACGAGCTAGTGAGAATGCAAATATTTCCTTGTTATCTAAAATTGAGCCCAAGGAATTCAGTGAGGTGAGAGAAGATAAGTTTTGGGTCAAGGCAATGGATAAGGAATTGGATCAAATAGAAAAAGTGAGACTTGGGAACTTTTCCCATGAACGAAAGATAAGAATGTAATTGGCACTAAATGTGTTTTTAGAAACAAGTTAAATGAAGATGGTCAGGTAGTAAGAAATAAAGCAATATTGGTATGCAAGGGTTATGCACAGGTTGAAAGGATTTATTTTGATGAAACATTTTCTCATGTTGCACAACTTGAGGAAATAAGGATATTTTTAGCTTTCTCAAGTTTAAAAATATTCAAAGTATATCAAATGGATGTTAAATTAACTTTTCTCAATGGTGTCTTGCAAGAAGAGGTCTACATTGAGAAACCTAAGGTATTTAGCCTAATTTTTTCATGTCCCTTCTTCACTCGGGCGAGCGACCTTAGATCGATTGGTTTGGTCAGTCAATAAAAGTCACTTTTTGGCCAAATGGCCTTGCATTGGAATTCCCATGAACCACAACCAAATATTTTGGGGTGTCTTATGACTAAACCCATATTCAGGTAATTGATTTTTCTTTTATTGGATCAGGTTTTAAATTCTTTAAGGATCGAATGCATATGTCCCCTCTTGTTACCATTAATCCAAAAATTCAAAGATTAAAAGAGGGGGACCTAAGGTTTGAATTTTAGATTTAATAATAACTAGGACCATGGAAATATTAGCTTGACTGTGATGAACCACAACCAAATATTTTGGGGTGTCTTATGACTAAACCCATCTTTAGGTAATTGATTTTTCTTTTATTGGATCAGGTTTTAAATTCTTTAAGGATCTTATGCGTATGTCCCCTCTTATTACCCTTCATCCAAAAATTAAAATATTAAAATAAGGGGACCTAGGGTTTGAATTTTATATTTAATAATAACTAGGACCGTGACTTTAGGCCAATCAGTTTGTGCAATGTTTCTTACAAGATCCTAACTAAAGCCATTGCAAATATAATGAGAGATGTTCTGCCATGCATCATAGATCCATTCTAGGGAAGCTCTGTTTAGGGCAGGTCAATCTTGGATGGATTTATGATGGGGACCCAAAAAAATCACACGTAATACCCACTCAGCAAATCCAAAAAATCTCATTCATTAAATCTGAAAATGCTTCTACAAACAGCCCGCAGGCTTACAATGACCAGCGCTCGGCTTGGTTCTTCCTCACTCACACTCTACGTGCAATCTTCCCAAATCCACTATCCCGACTAAAACAATAAACTAGGTTTTTATAGAGGCCCCGACCGTCTCACGCATTAAACCATGAATTAATCGAGACACCAATCTAATTAATTACATTAACTGGGTTGTTTTTATAGAGGCCCCGACCCTCTGAAACAAAAACATGAAAATCAGGACACCAACCCGATTAAAGACCCCTCTCCGTACTATCCCTATCATTTCTGAATCCATTAGAAAAATTCTGTGTGCCCATACTCTTCGTCTCCCGCGCTCCTGGGTAATCCCCCACTTTAACTTCAGCTTGTGCCACGTGGCATCTTTGAACGGTCCTCAAAAATGTCGTTCCTACCATTTCTTTCTCCTCCCATGCCCTTTTCTCTCTTCATCGCGATATCGCGACATGTCACGATATTGCGACGTTCCAGCTTCTCTGCGCTCCTTTTTCATTTTGGTCATGATATCGCAACATGTCGCGATATCGCGACCAACTCTTGCTGACTGCCCTCTTTTAGATTCTTGTCACGATATTTTGACGTCCCCGCTGCTCCCTTCGAATGCCTCTTTGCTGTCGTGATTTCACGACGTCGTCAAATCATGACATCATGATTTTGCTACCAGTTTTTGCCTTCTCCTCCGCTTCCGCCTTTACGCCATGATTTTGCGACATCGCAAAATCGTGACATCATGATTTCATTGCTACTTTTTGCCTCCCTCTACCTTTCACTTTGGTGTCACGATTTCGTGACATGTCGTGATTTCATGACGTGTCGCAAAATCGTGAGACTTCTTCTACCTTCCTCCTGTTGCTGCTTCGATGTCGCAATTTCACGACGTCGCAAAATCGTGACGTCACGATTTCGCTACTTCTCCTGACCTTTGCCTTCGCCTCACTGCTGCTGTCGCAATTTCATGAAGGTCATGATTTAGCGACATGTCACGAAATCACGGCCCCTTCTACGGAATTTTCTCTCTCCTAAAAATCATCATGATTTTACGACATAGCAAAATCATGACAGTTTTTGCTGTGAACTTCCTCCTTGCCTTCTGCTTCTTCTTCCTTGGCCGAATCTTCAGCACTGGCTTTCCCGCAACTGGATGCCTCTGCATCTGATGCTGTTGGATGCTCCTGCATCGGACGGTGGATTCGGGTAATATTGCACATAGAGGATAGAAGCGTGAAGTGTGAAGACCAAGCCAAGCGCTGGTCATTGTAAACCTGCGGGCTGTTTGTAGAAGCATTTTTAGATTTAATGAATGAGATTTTTTGGATTTGCTGAGTGGGTATTACATGTGATTTTTTTGGGTCCCCGTCAATGGTACACCCGGGGTAAGTGGAGAAGTGATCTTCACTTCTACTTGGTCCGGTTGCTGCCTCCGCAACACTTCTAGACTTTTCTCTGCCTTCTCTGTAGACTGCTCCAAACCCTTCTTCGGGTCCACACAACTTTTGTCTTCCACCGGACAGATTTCCCCACTGCTGCATACTTCTTCTGCAGCCTTCTTCAGCTTCTCCTCTTTCTCTCTTCCTGTCTTCTTTGCCACTCTTCTTGCTCCCGCAATTTAATGCTGAGCCACTCTTTTTGCAGGGCTTTTAATTGCCACTGCAAAGCTTCAAACTCTTCCTCCGGCAATTTTGTTGTTGCTTTCTGCCTCCCTCTGCCTTCTGCTTTGGTGTCACGATTTCATGACATGTCGTAATTTCGTGACACTTCTTCTGCCTTCCTCCTGCTGCTGCTCCGATTTCATGATTTCACGATGTCGCAAAATCGTGACGTCACAATTTTGCTACTTCTCCTGACCTTTGCCTCTGCCTCACTGCTGTTGTCACGATTTCACGACGGTCATGATTTCGTGACATGTCACAAAATCACCGCCCCTTCTGCGACATTTTCTCTCTCCTAAAAACCGTCACGATTTCATGACATAGCGAAATCGCGATAGTTTCTGTTGTGAAATTCCTCCTTGCCTTCTGCTTCTTCTTCCTTGGCCGACTCTTTAGCGCTGGCTTTCCCACAACTGGATGCCTCTGCATTTGATGCTGTCGGATGCTCCTGCATCAATTTATCATAGTTAATGAAGCTCTGCACTCTACTCATAATACTAATAGGTTTATTTTTTCCCTCAAGCTTGATATGAACAAAGCATTTGACAGGCTAAATTGGGAATTTTTTATTTTTATCCTCCTTAAGTTTGGTTTTCACCACCAATAGGTTAATTTGATCAAATAATGTATTTCTAAATCATGGTTCTCGATTATGGTTAATGGAACAATTGTTGGTTACTTTCAAATTCATAGAGGAATTCTATAGGGGGACCCTATCATCCCCATGCTATTCATCATTGTGGCAGAAGCTTTAGGTAGAACCATAAAAAATACTTGCAGTTCAAGGCTAATATCAGGAATCAAGACAACATCTCTCACTAGGGTTGTTTCTCACCAACAATTCATCGAATACCCTTCTATTGACTAAGGTGTCAGTGGTTGAGGCCAAAAGAATTAAATACATCCTACAACTCTACGAGGATGTTGCTAGTTAGAAAGTTAATTTCAGTAAAAACAAGTTATATTTCTTGAACACACCCATTTAGAGGCAAGGAAGGATTGTAAAAATTTTAGGGTGTGATATAGCAAACCTTCCCACTTCGTATCTTGGTCTCCCTCTTTTCATTTGTTATCCGAGAGAGTCAATGTGGGATAGGGTTATTGAAATAATTCAAAAAAACTTGTTGGATGGAAAGATCATATTCTATCTCAAGCAGGAAATCTGACCCTCACTAAGGCCTCTCTTCAGAGCATTCCAGTCTATTTCCTCTCTATTTTCAAAGCCTTTGTGAAGGTTTTCCAAAAAATTGAGAAACTCCAAAAAGAATTTTTATGGACTGGATCAGAGGAGAAAAAAAGGATACACCTTGTAGGATGGACCAAAGTGTGCAAAGCCAAGGAAAATGGGGGCTTATGTCTAAGGAGAATTGATCATATGAATTTAGCTTTACTAGCTAAGCAGGCGTGGCACCTCATTTCTGGTGAATAAAATGAATGGACAACTATCATCAAACGAAATTATCTTCAAAATATGGAATTTCTAAGTGACTCAGTTCCAATCAGAGGTTCTACTTTTTGGAAAGACAATTTCAATTGTAAGGAAATCATCAAAAAAGGTTTAATATGGGTTTTAGGCAATGGTGAGAGGATAATTGCTGGAATGACATGTGGGCTAAGGATGAACCACTAATGCAATATCCTAACTTAGCCCTAATTATAGATATCACGGAAGAACTCATTGGCAAAAAAGTCTATGATTATATGGTTGAGGACATAGGTAGAATGAAGTGGAAACAAATAAGGATTCAGGGATTTCAAGCAAAATCAAATGATCTTTGTAATATTCTCGAGAAACAGTTTATCCCCATGAGACCCAAGGAAGATCAAGTGACCTAGGCTCCTACGAAAAATTGGCAGTTCATTGTTAAATCGGCTTACAAGCTTCTTCTTGATGACGAGGATTTTATCCTCCAAAAGGAATTTGTTTGGATAAAAAATTTAATTCCAAAAATTGTAGTATTTTCATGGCTGGTTATCTAAGGAAAAATTCTAACCATTGATAATATGATGCGTAAAGGTATTTGTATCACTAATCATTGTTATCTATGTAGGGCTAATTGGGAGACCATTTATCACATTTTCCTTGAGTGCCCTTTTTCCTTGACTGTCCTAAGTGGGGTTTTTAGGCCTTCAATATTTCCTGGGTTAAACTAGCCATCGTACTTGATTTGTTCATCCAGTGGCCTTGCCACTTTTTAAGCCAAAGACTTAGATACATGTGGAAATTTTTTTTCAATCACTATATTTTCTAGGTGTGGTTAGAAAGGAAGCATAGAGTCTTTAATGAATCTATCCATGATCATCAAACTATCATTGCTAGCATCCTATCCTTTGACAAGGAGAATGTGAACCTTATCCCTTTTGATAGATGTAAACCTCATCTGAAGGAGACCATGATTGCTCAATATTTAATATTAACCTTGTTATATGAGTCTGTGCCTAGGGTAGTCAACCCCAGAGCCAATGTTAAGTGGTCCCCACCTCCTACGAGTTTGTTTAAGCTTAATTTTTATGGAGCAATTGAGGACAATCCTGGCAGAGTAGGCACTGATGGCATTGTGCGAGATCATAATGGGAATATGATGCTTGCATTTTCTAAATATTTGGGAACAAGGACGAACAACGAAGTTGAAGCTAGAGCTATGTGGAGAGGCCTTCAAATGAATCAAGACTTAGAAGGTAATTTGATCATAGAAGGAGAATCTATGCATGTTATAAATATCCTCAATAATTGGAAAACACCTCCTTGGAGGATTAAAACAATTGTTGAAGAGGCTAGGATCCTTTTCCAGGGAAGACAGGATAGAAAAGCCCAACATGTCTTTCGAGAAGCTAACAAAGTTGTTGATAAGCTGGCCAATTTGGGTGTCGATGGTGACAAACTTTTCAAATGGGAACACGGTGTCTCGAGTGAATTAGAGGAGCTTATTCAACAAGAATACCAAGAATGATAGTCGAATTTACCAATAGGGAAGACACTGTAAGTTCAAATGCTATGAGTATTCCCATATCTTTTTGGAAAGGGACTCACAATAAAAATTATTCGAGATATCAGTCTTGGTGGATGTTTCTTGGAAATACCACAAAGAATAATGGGGATAGTCACATGTCAGATAACATGGCTTCTAGTCATCTTAGTAATTTGAGATCGGTTGATAATCACAAGTCAGGAAAGAAATGGCAATATAAAACTTTGAACCAGAGCCATGTGGACCACCAGATAGCCACCGCCATAAATATAGCCAATGGGTTCACTTCTCCAAGGCTTATTGGCCAAGATAGGATGTAGTCCCAAAGCAAGTCATATACGAAATAAAGCAATTACCAAAGAATTATTAAGAGTAACTGTCAATACAGAGCTTGTGGGAGTTTTTTAAGTACTCTGCTATGTGTGTCTGCAACTTTTTTTTTTCTCCACTGTTTCAAGGAAGGGATTTGTGTTTGTTTCTTTTTTTGTAATTATGATGTAGGTGTGTTTTCTCGGGGTATACCCAAAATGTTGTATGGGAAGTTTCTTTTTGATAACAGGCTATGTGCCTTACTAGATATAATGGCTTTGGCGGTATGTAGATTTTACATATATAGGATCCTTAGTAAGGACATGTTCATCAATAGCCTTGGGCTTATTTGTTTAAAAGGTTTTGGGTCAACCTGTAAAACCTTGTATTAATGCTATAGTGTCTTATCTACAAAAAAAAAAAGTATGCCCCTAATTTCAAAAATCTATAGTGATGCATCAATTTTGATTGAGAAGTTTGACAACATTTTCAAATGATCGGTCCCTTGTATTGAAGCTTTGCTAGCCATCGATTTGAATCTAAATCAATGATCATAAACCTTTGATACACATTTGGTCAAAAAACTTCTTTGGTACCCATTCAATCGGCCGATATCTTATTCTATTTGGTCAAACAATCCTAGTTGTTGATCGACCAAGTGGCTTGTCTTTTGCATCAAATCAGTCGACTGATCTTTTCTTTATTTCGATCAAAATACTTCTTTGTTTTATTATATGACTTTATGCCTTTGATCATTGATCATGTTCTCTCACTTCCATTTCGACTGATCACTTTCAATCATCGATATTGGGTTGTATGACTATTGATCTTTGATTTCCTTTCGATCGATGACCATTTGTTTTTTGGCCAATTAGTTGATCTCTTTTAGGTCGGTATTGATATGTTATGATTGATAGCCTTTGCTTTATTTTAAAATTTTGGCTGATCAAACCGATTTCTTGTACACTTAGGTAAATATGTGCAAGGAACCTTATAGACTTATCCTAAGATTTTTATAAAAATATTATTCTACTTCTTAGGGGTGATTTTACTCTTATAGCCTTAATAAAATTTGATAAAAAACTTTTAATGGCTTAAGAGATTAAATGTTGGCTTGTGAAAAGGTGTGGGCTTAGTTTAGAGATATTTTTGCAAGACACATTGGTATTCATTTGAAATTTATCTTTTCATGGTGCAAGGCAGTTTCACAGCTCTTTGTAATTTAGGCAATTTCATGAAGGATGATTAACATGATAACAAGAATCCTTGAAAATGAATGATTTAGGAATGTGAAGGATTTATTAAGACTAAAACTAGGATTCAATGATAATATTTGTTTTGAAATACCTCACAAAAACTATGGCCCTTTGTTTTGAAATAGTCAAGGAGTTAGGCCTATTAATTATTTCACTCTTAAATATATTTGCCTTGTCATTAATCCACTACCAATCAAACATTTATAGCTCTGATGGATATGACCTTGATCCCTTTGGACCTGCTCTACTACCAATCAAGTGTCTATAGCCCCAATAGAGGTTGTCTAGGTAGCCCAAGCACTTGATCAATTTGCATTATTTAATATTTTTCTTTGTAGGAATAATTTTGATGAATTACAAATCATTTTAGAGTGTGCTTTTTGGGTTGAGGATCTAAAAGGCTATAGTATTGAGTGTAATTGTTTTTGGCCTAACTATCTTACCAAAGTTAACTTTATCCCTTGACCCTGAAATAACTTTTAAGGTCATGACAATGTATAGCTTTGGCCTAATGTGTCAGTATTTCCAATTTTCATTTATGGTAGTTCTAGATTTATAAGATCATTACTAAGCATATAGCTCTATTATTTGTTAGGTTATTTGTATTTAATCCAAATATTCCTTTCTTAACTAACTAAGAATAGGTCCTAATGGATAGGCCAACAAAAAAAATAGGGGAACTAATAACTCTCTATGAGTCTAAGACTATTGAAAGCAAAGTGGAAGTGACACAAAATAAAATAAAAACTTCTAATTGAAAAGCTAGAAAACACACAATTTTTTTATCATTATCATTTATTTTATTTTATTTTTATTCTCTTCTAACTCCCAATCAAGAGCAGTATAGTTTCATGTGTTGGCCATTTATTAGAATTTTCATTAGTTCACCTTCCAAGGTTTGTAACTTGTAAGTGTTTTGACCAATCACCAGAACCACTTGATAGGGACCTAACCACTTGAAATTAAGCTTACAATTTTCTCAATGTTTTTCGTTTTTGGGGTCCTAGTAAATGACTATATCTCCTTTAAAAAATGAAGTGCCTTTAGTCTTCTTGTTAAGAAGTTGTAGTCTTTTGGGTTTGTTCTACCATTTTTTTAGTGCATTTCTTCTATCTTCTTGCAAGTGTGTAATCTGATCTAACCTCCTTTGTAAAGCATTAGGGATTTCATGATCTTGGAGTTATAAGAATAGGGACATTCTTTTTGTGTGAGGAGGTAATAAGGCTTTTTCTCAGAATATCATCTCACATGGAGTTTTACCTGTATTTATTTTAACAGATAATCTATCCACCCATATGGAAAATTTCAACTCACTATCCCATCCCTTTTTATTTTTACCCAATTATTTTTTAATTTTTGGTTATTAAATTTTTATTCGATGACTCAGCTAGTTCATTGCCCTAAGGGTAATACTTGACATAGTGAGAAATTTCTATGCCATATTTTGTACATAACTATATCATTTCAAATGAGACAAAGTACTTCCCATTATCAAATACTAGTTTCTTTGGAACTCCAAATTTGGTCAAAATGTTTTTGTCTAAGAAATTTATGATTTCCTTAGTTGTTGAATTTCTTAGAGGGGTTGCCTACATCCATTTAGTAAAATATTATATTGCGGTGATGATCCATTTATGTCTACCTAAAGAATTTAGGTTTATGTCACCTATGAGGTCAATTACCCATTATGTGAAAGGTGCTTCTATGATTACTAGCTTAAGGGGAATTGCTACTAATTTTTTCTTCCTCCAAATACTTGACAATTATAACAACTTCTCACGTAATGGTGAACATCCTTGAATAAATAAGGTCAATAATATCCTGGTCTCATAATTTTATTTGTAGTGTCTTTTGGTGTAAAATGATCTCCACAAAATCCATTATGAAATTATTATATTACTTCTAAGGTTTCTTTTTCAAATAAAAAAAGCAATAACACCCCATCTAGATGTTTCCAATAGAGTTTACATTTCTTGAGTGTAATATTTTTGAGCTTGTTTCTTAAATAATATTATTTTATTTGTAGATATTCCTTTGGTAAAAGATAAGTTTTGAAGATACATTAAGATATCATCATATAATTTGCATTCTTTTGATCTTATGCATCTCATATACTATGGCATGCATGTCTTCCTCTTCTTTGTTGGGTCGATATTTAGCTAACCCTTGTCCTCTAATTATTTTTATAGCCTTAAATTCCACATCATATTGTAGTAATTTGACCATCAACCTAGCAGGTTCTAGTTGGGTGAAAACATCTTTCATGACAATAAGTTGAATACAACATATAACTTTGTTTGAGCCAAAAATACCTTTAAAATATTCAAGTGCCTAAATCACAAAATAAGTTTGTTTTTCTATCTTGAACCTTAGTTGAGCTCCTTTAAGTCCTAAACTCATGAAAGCTATGGGTATTTCATTATTTTTCATCATCCTTTTGGGAAATGACTGCAACAATAGTGTGCTCGAAGGCAAATAAATATATGTTAATATTCTTAAATTAATCACGATAGTTCAGTACTGGGGCAATGGTTATGGAATCTTTAATTTTTTTGGAAACCTCCAAGATTCTCCTCTATCAATTTAATATCATGTTTTTTAATCATGTTGTTAATGGGTTGGTCTATCTCAGTGAAATTTAGAACAAAACTTTTTACAAAATTAATTTTACCAAAGAATGATCTGACTCCTTTTAGGTTTTTAGGTGGAGGTATCTTGGAAATAGCTTATACCCTTGAAGGATAAATGCTTATTTATTTTTTTAATACTATATGACCTAGTAGTTTACCTTGTGTTGCTCTAAATATACATTTTTTTGGGTTCAAAGATATCCTATATTTTATGCATCTAGAAAATAGTATGGCTAAATATTCAAGGTGATCTTCTGGATTCTTTGAAAATATTGTTATGTCATATAAATAGAAAACAACTATCATGAAAATTAGACCCTTAAATGTAAATTCCATGGTCCTTTGAATGTTTCCCCTACATTCATTAACCCAAATAGCATTATCAGGTTTTCAAAGGTTCCCCAAGGTGTAGTGAATATGGTTTTATGTCTATCTTGAAGGTTTACCTGAATTTGGTTATATCTTGAGAATCCATCTAGTAATGACATTCTAGATGAGCCCACTATAACTTGCAACAATTGTTCCATATTGGGGAAAGAGTAATTATCCTTGAGTGAACTTTTATTTAGGTTTCAAAAATCAACACAAACACTAATTTCTCTATTTTTCTTCCTTACTAGCACTAAATTTTCTATCCAAGAAGAAAATCTTACTTTTCTTACTATTTTTACATTCAATAGTTTTTGGACTTCTTTTTGCATGACTGAATGTAAGGTAGGGTTGAATTTATTTTATTTTTGCTTAAATGGTTTTATATCCTCTTTGAAAGGAATAATATGAGTCATGATATCAATTTTAAATGTTTTCAAATCTTCATAACTCCAAGCAAAAGATTATTTATTTTTCTTCAAAAAGTTGATATATTGTTCTTTTTCTTATTTTGGCAAGGCTTTATCAATTGTGATCAATCTTGACTCTTGTTGAGTTACAATGTTTATGTTATCAACCTCTATTTATTTTAGGAGTAGTTTATATGCTTTGTCAAAATAATCAAATAAACTTTCTAAAGATACTAATCCTTTTGGAATTCTATTTATTTTAAGTTGAATTACTTCTAGAGGTTCTCCAATTATATTTTTCAAATTTTCTTCATTCTCCTCCTCACATAGAATATTTGGATACATATTTTGCAGGATCATGAAATCTCTAATATCCACATCATCTTGAAATACTTGTAGGTATACAACATTGTTATGTATAGAATATTTTTAAACAAAGATAGTTGGAAATATTTCCATATATTCTATGTCAATTTTTGGGTAGTCTACACCTAAAGAATTGATTGCTAATAGGTTTATAATATGGTTATTCTCTCAAGGAATGTAAGAACAATTGAATGCTAGGAATTTATCAATTTCATCCAAGAATGTAGATTTGTAATGTTTTAACTTGGGATGTTTAGTATGATACTTACCTTTGACATTTTGGATAATCAATTTTGTATTTTTAGTGACAGTCAGGTAATTTATACCTAATTCTTTGGATTTACTTAGTCCTAAAAGTAGAGCTTTATATTTGGCAATGTTGTTAGTACATGGAAAATCAAGTCTGTGAGGGGTCCCTAGATAGTTACCCTTGATGTTTGTTAAATTTACACTAGGAGTAGCTCCTATTTGAGATTTTACCCCATAAATGGATATGGTCCATATTTCCTGGGTTAGAACTCTAGTAGATTTTGTATCTTCTAGTTCTCTAGTTTTAGGATCCATATATTTTGCATCGGAGACTTCTATTAAGAATGGGTTATGCCAGATTAAGTATACCCCAATTTCCTTTTCTTATATAGATTTTACCAAATTAACCATGGTATCATTTGGAATTATCAGTTCTAATGAGTATTTGTTAAATGATTATCTCCTAAGAATCATATTTTCTTTTTCAAAAATAGGGATTGTGGCATAAGACCAATCTAACTATATAGAGCCATCCAACTATTCTGCCTAGTACCTGCTTAAAAGTAATGAAAAGAAAGGATCCACATCTACTACTATGATATCCATTACTATATCCTTCTTGGGATATTGATATAAAAATACAAGTAGGCCAGTAATTATTCCTATACAAGTTATCTACCTAATACCTATTACTAACACATGTAGAGACTTCCTTGTACAAATTACTCCTAGTTGGTCTACTATATGTTTAGGCATGATATTATGGGATGCACTACTATCTAGAATAAAATTGTGGATGACATACCTTCCTCCTTCATATGAGTTATATATGATAGAAACATAGAATGGTCTGACAGATGAGGGTGTTCTAGTCTCACAATTGATGGGTTTGACTGTATTACAATACTGTGTTTCTTTTTGTTCAACCAAGACAAAATCTCTACAAAAATATTCTCTATATTTTTGGATATTCATTAGTTCATTTAAGGTAATGTTAAATTTCTACTTAATCAGTTCATAACTAGCATAAAACTCTATATTATTGATATCTAGTATTTTTGTATATTTCTTATTAGGTAGTTGTGCATTGATTTCTATAGTTTTAGAGATAGTTTTATTTTTATTTTTTTAGTTTTTTATTTGTGTATTATTATTTACAATAGATTTTCCTCTAACTTACTTGTTTTATGCTCTATCAGTTCTATTAGGTACATTTATATTTCTCAAATTTAAGGCATGAGTTACCTCTAGCTCTTATACTTCTTTGGCTATCAGGATTGATTTCACTTGTTTTCATTTTTTGTACCTATTTCTTATGATATTTGTAATATTTTTGTGTTTTATGCTACTAAGATTTTGGGGCAATTATTTGAGGCATATAGATTCATATTTTCTTCAAATAATATCTCTCTAGATTCATCCTCTTGAGTCTAGTATGCATCAATCCTAATGTCTTCTTTAGATTCATCATCTAAGTCTATAGTATTATGCATACCTAGATATATTACACAATAATATGGATTATGAGGAGCATCATAGGCTAAACAATAATAAGGGAATTTTTTTTTTATATTGATATAAGGAATAGGATTTGGGACAGAGTCTTGATCTTTCCCATTTTCTCTTCCTCCATCCATTTCTATTATTCCTATTTCTATTTCCTTATTCAAAATTATTGTTACCCTAGTTATTATTAAAATTCCTCCTAAATGGTGGTATGTTGTCATTTTTTAATTTATCATCTTGAGGGTTAAAAGATTCACCATTGTAATATTCATTTCTGTCAATCCTAGCTAACCTATTATTCATTGTATTAAACATTTCAGCAATTTGATTGGTCATTTTTTCCATAGGATCTTGTTCGGTTCTTTTCTGTAATTTGAATCCTACTTTATTAGGTTTTTTGTTAGGTTTACTAACTTATAGAGGGTATGGCTTAATTTTTCCACTATCTAACACTTTTATTTCAATTTCTATGGCTTTATCCATACATTAATTCATAGTTGAATTCTCATGGAAAGGTATTCTTATAAAAATGGATGGATTGGATATCATTTGGTCTTAATTCAGTAGGGATTTTATTTTTGGTTTTAAAAAATCTTCTCTTAAAATAACTTATTGTTTCATTTTCTTTATTCTTCATAGTTCCCAAAACTGTTAGCAGTGACTATTCATTCTTCCTCTCTCCAAAATTTCTTAGAAAAATAGTTTTCATTTTAGTAAAATTGGCAATTTCATTATCTAGGAGGGTGTTAAAACATTCCCTAGCATATTTTTCTAAATTTTGAAGAAATAATATTAGAACTACATCCTCATATTCTACCTCAAGTCTATACATAGCATACATGAAACTCTTGACATAGTCTTCTCCTATGATTGCATTATTTTCTTGAAATTTTGGTAAATATTTATGAGTTTTATTGGAAAGATCATGCAGAGTTGTAGGTAATTATAAAGACCTGTATCTATTTGTTCTCAATAGTTGGAAATTCTAGTTATTCTAAGGATTAGCAATATTAACTAATAGGGGAATTTTAATGGGTTTCACAATGATGACAGTGGGTAGTGTAATATTTATTTCACATGCAATAGTAGTGGGTATATGAAATATATTTTCTACTGTAAAAATATCTATATCATGACTTTTTGATGATGAACTAGAAGTAATAATTTTGAAAAATACCTCTAGATTTGTGAATTCTTGATACAACTCTTAAGTGGTTCTTCTTGTCTACACCAACATGTTCTACTGTTTCTTTTAATATTTTATTTTGTTGGGTTCAACGAGTCAGAGTTTCCATCACAATGGGTGTAGAAGGAATAAACATTCTAGTCAATATGGCTTAATCTGTATCACTCTCAACCTCACAAGGTATGTTTTCTTTAGATGTAAGTTTTTCAAGAAATGGAATCAAGATTAAGAAAATCAAGAAAAAATTTTAAATCAAGAAATTTTAATGACCGTTGGTTTCTTGAAAAAGAAAATGGAAATTGTGTATGTGGGTGGAAAAATAATCAGAAAGATTCGATACTGGATAATTCTAGTTCTCTATAGGCTTACTATTCCCAATTAAGATGATAAATTGGTCGTTAGAAAGATTCTTCAAGATTCATTCTCAAAAACTGTTGACGTTACTATTGGCAGGAAAAAAATAGTCATGATTAAAATCAAGGGTCAACCTTAAAATTCTTGAATTATGAATATTGAGTCCATGGGAAAGGTGCCATTAAACTATTGGGTATTTTTATTTCATCCTTGGTACAAGCTATCACACTACAAGACCCACCTAAAAATTATAAAATTTGTATACATCTTTCCCAAATTTTAAAAAATAATTATGTGAGCAAGAGCACTGTATATATAGAAAATAAGACTTTAAGAAAAACCTGTAAGATTTCCCTAGAAATGGTAAACTTACCTTTAGCTAAATTCAAGTAACCATATACAAATTTCATATTCATTTAACCAAAAAATCATTCTTGAAATGTTGCATGGTCTGAATCTCTGAAGTGACAAGTTTCATAAATAACCAAATGTAAAAATAGTATTTCTCAACTCAAATTCATATACTATTTCTATGTTTTTCTTGCTCTCCAAGTTCTCATCTGTGAAATCAAAGGTTAACAAAGATATTGCGTACAAAAGTAAACCAAGACCCAAGCATTAACATCAAACAACAACTATTATAATATTTTTCTTGCATAGTTCTTAAGAGTACAAAACTCACCAATAATAATAATTTGAGTCTCCAACTTAGGGTAACTCACTAAACTTCAACCATACAAACTATGTCATAACAATATGTTAGAAATATTGAGTTGTCATTGATGTCAAAGGCAGAATTGGAAATATGATTTAATTATAAGTAATATCTGAAAGCACGAGATTCCGGGCAAAGGAAACACTAGTTATGCAACATAAGACGAAAATGTAACGCTTTGATCCTATGCACTAAAACAGAGAAAGGAGACAACTTGGAAACGAAAGACAAGATGTAAAGAAATCACAGCCCTCTTTATTCAAATATCTTATCCTCGGTTACATAGACGTCTCCTCCCCTTTTGGGGGCTAGGAGCGTTAAATTTGTCTTCATTACAATGTGTGACCTAGTCTTCCTCTTCCCGCGTGCCCACGATTGCAATGGGCGGGCCAAGATGCCGCCGCCGCCGATGTGGATAAGTTCTTCACCTCCCGATTGCTTTTCCCGCAATCAAAGAAACAATAAAAATGTCAGTAGCACCCGCCGCAAAGGAAAGGGGTTCGTTCTCTAAAATCAACGAAATATGCATGTAAACATCTGCCTGAAACAGTAAATACAAGTGAGTCCAAATGGCTTGAAAACTTGACAGAAGACATAAAATGTTACCAAAAGGCCATTGCCCCTGAGACAGCCGACCAATCTGCTTTTACTCGGTAATCGTCCCTGGTAAGGACGATTGCTACCGTTAATCGTCCCCCGAAAGGACGATTGCTGCTGTTAATCGTCCCCTCGCAGGACGATTGATACCGTGTTGAAGAAGCCGACCCGCCGCCGCTCCAATGTCGATTCCCGAGACCCGCAAAATGCCCGCAAACAAGGGGGTTATGTAATTGGGGCCATTTTGGGACGACCCAGATGGTCGGATTCTCCCAATTTGGCCTCCATCACCGAGAAATTGGACGTTGTTACCTGCAAGTCAGTGGGACAACCAAAATAACAAAAGCATGATAATATTCGATGAAAACCTTTTGAAATCAAGATTCAAGATTCTGAACTATTGAACAGCAGAGAATAACATGGAATATGAACAAATGACAGAAAATGAACTACAACTAAATCCAAAAGGTGCGGGGTGCCCAAGTGGGCAGCCCACCGATGGAACTTGATTTTGGCACCAATCCACTTGGGATGGGCCCAAAATCTCTTAGGAGTGGGGGGTCGGCGAATTGGTTGGTTCGTGTGTCCATGTGTTGGATTTGGGTCGGGTTCGAAGCTTCCAAAGGCCACCCAACAACCTCCCTTGCAAAAGAGATTGGTGGATGTGGGAAGGTGAACCAAAAGGGATGCAAGTGGGTCTTCAACTCGGCAACACTTCGTTGCTTGAAAACTCCTTCAACCTCTATGTTTTGGGTGAGAAAAGTCTCACCTTTTATAGACCCAAGGGGTCTCCTTTGGGAAGGAAGCACAAACGCCATGTGTTGGTCATAGGCGCCATGTGGCGCTCATGTCTCCTCATGAGGGAGGGGAGTCCTCCATTGACTTGTGTTTTCATAATTGCTTCTTGTGACAGTCCTCTAACGGCCCTTCTGTCCACCTACACACGCGTGCAAGGCAGGAGTCATCAATTGACTGTTCTGGGCTGCCACTTGGCGTCGTTTGTCATTTTGCCCGTTAAACTTGGTAATCGTCCCTGGGTGGGACGATTACAACAATCGTCCCCGGGTGAGACGATTGCAAGTTAGTAATCGTCCCCGGGTGAGACGAGTACTGGGCAAAGTGTCTAAATGTACCAAATTGCTTCCCGACCTTACAAAATTGCTATGGAAGTGGTTAGGACCACTCGTTTGACCTCTGAGGGCTGCCCTGGGGGCTGTGTTTGTCAAAGCGATCAGTGTTTGCAGTCACATAATCGGATTGGTGCTGTTTTGGTGTCTACAGATGCCCCTTTTTGGGAAGCGCTGCAGGTGACGCAGTGTTGAGCAAAAATAGATAACCAAAGCACTAATGATTAGGGTTTCTTGGTAACCTAACCAACTTTTGATGCCCCAAGTATGGAAAGGGCATGCATTCTTGAATCCTTGCTTCTGACGAGCTAAGGAATTTGATTTCAAGTGTTAACCTGTTTTGGTGAGGTGTGACTTGAACTTAGACATTGATCAGTCATGAATAGGCGAAGGGCGTTTTTACCTCAGGGGAACCTTGTATTCATGATTCACGAAATGCCAAGTGTTTGATTGATTTGATTGTTGCTTGTTTACCGCCCCAAGCAGGAGCGTGATTGTCTTTGTCAATGATTCTTTGAATGCATGTCGTTTTCCTTAATTGGGTGTGTGATTGTTGGTTGGTGACTAAGTGTGACTACCCCCTCAAGCGACGAATCGATGAGGGAATGACCTTTGTGAGAGAAGCGACGAGTCGCTTGACCCAAGATGACTTGTGCAAGGGTGCCTTTAGAGGGTTTACCGTTAAGCGTGTGCAATTTTTCCAACATATGGACCTATTTTTGGTGGGTGTTAACCCTTTTGGTGATGTCGTAATGAGGTGAAATCATCGAAAATCTATCTTCCCGTGGAGCGGTCCGGCTATTGTAGCCTTCTTGGGGAAGTAGGAGAGTGATAATTTGGACCTCGACATCTATTTTTCTTTGCCAAGAGGTTAAGTGCAAGAGCACTTGTGTCCGGAAATGCTTATTGCTATGTTTTTGTGTTGCTTTTTTTGTGATGTTTTTGTTGTTTTTGTGACACCATTTGGGGATTAAATTTTCTAAATCCGTTTCCCGTGGAGCGGTCCGGCTATGGTAGCCTTCTTAGGGAGTAGGATAGTGATAATTGTAAACCTGATATCATTGTTTCTATGCTAAGAGGTTAAGTGCAAGAGCACTTGTGTCTCGCAATGTTTATTGCTTTTTGTTTTTGTGTTGCATTTATTTGTTGTTTTTGTTGTTTTGATATTCTTTGATCTTGTGCATGATGGTTGATGAATATGGATGTATTATGTTGATTTATTTTGATGGATGCATATGCTATGATGACTGCAAATGTTTTTGATTTATATGTGATATGCAGAGATGAAATGGATGAATGGGATTTGTGATGTTTGGCTATGGCACCATAGATTGTTTAGAACTCTGTTATTTTGTTTTTAGGCGATTGTTGTGATGCATGAATTTGTATGTATACATGTGGTTTTTTTTTTTTTTTGTATTTTCTGATGGTATTGCAAAGACGAAAAGTAGCGCAGTTGGTTTAGAAATGTAGCTAAGTTTTTCTGAGACTCGGATAGCTTCTAGCTCTCTAGCCATGATCGTACTTTATCTTACATGATTTTTGAACAAGGTATGAATCGGACCTATTTTTGACCAAGCTATTTCACATCCCTCGTGTGTGCCATTGAGTTCATTTATGTGGTATTTATCATGATACCGCCAAGTGCCGATGGGCTTTCAACCGAACCTGTACTGAGGATCACCTAACTAGCTCCACTAACTCCTTTGTTATGTTTAGTTAGATTAATCCGCGATGTTTTCTAGGATGTCATAAGCTAGCTTATCCACATGCAAACATTGATCTGTACGCAAGTTAATGTGACAGATATATCGTCATGCGAGAAGACCTTTAGAATGCTGAGAGTTCCAGGGATTCAAGTTCAACTCCCTTCTTTTCTTCAATTGTAATAGGATACTTGCTCGTTTGTAGTGATAAGATCATTGTTTATTTTGATTTGTTTTCTTCTTTTTTTTTTTTTTTGAGCAAGGGATTGGAGTGATAAAAATCACTGTTTCTTAGTGCATTTTGATGTGTGCACTGTAGGATGTCAAATCTTGATGTTTTGACGTTTTGCAAATTTTTTGATTTGATTTTTTTTTTGCAACTATTGAGAATTAGGGATTTTTGGGAATTGGGTAGGGGTGATGCTTGTCCTTTTGCCAACTCTCAGCATTCTTTGGGTCATCCGCACAGGGGGATGAGCAAGATAACCGTTTCGCTTATGGTGACCTAGATTATTGTGCAGTTCATCTTTCTTTCACATAACTCTGGAATTGTTAATGTGTTTAGTTTGTGTTGGGATGTTACGTATCAAGGTGTATTTCAAGTATGACTCTACCTTCGTAAAATCTGTTCGACTTGATACATTACATGGCTAAAGAGGAAAATTTTGGCTGAACTACGAAAACTCGTGATACATTAAAAGACCACCGACTCTAGTGTGGTGGAAGCAATGCATGGTGTGTCTCGTTGTTTTTATGAAATGGAACAAGTGGGGAACAAGATGGACTCGTATGAATGCAATGCTTAATGCAGCTACATATTTTTGTATTTTCGATGAATTGAGTTTGGCGAATATGAAGATGAGATGTGAGAAAACTCTCAATTGATGAATTTGAGAATGCGTAGAAATGAGATGCAAATTTTTGTTGTTTTTGATGTATTTTGTTGTTTTTGAAATTTTTTTGTTGTTTTTGATGTATTTTTGTTGGGTTTTGACCAAGTGATTGCGATAATCCTTGGAGCTTTTTGGGTTTGACCAAGTGATTGCGATAATCCTTGGAGCTTTTTGGATTGACCAAGAGATTGCGATAATCCTTGGAGCTTTTTGGATTGACCAAGAGATTTTTTGGTGACCAAGAGATTGCGATAATCCTTGGAGCTTTTTGGATTGACCAAGAGATTGCGATAATCCTTGGAGCTTTTTGGGTGACCAAGAGATTGCGATAATCCTTGAGTTTTTGGTGACAAGAGATTGCATAATCTTGAGCTTTTTGGGTGACCAAGAGATTGCGATAATCCTTGGAGCTTTTTGGTTGACCAAGAGATTGCGATAATCCTTGGAGCTTTTTGGTTGACCAAGAGATTGCGATAATCCTTGGAGCTTTTTGATTTGACCAAGAGATTGTGATAATCCTTGGAGCTTTTTGGGTGACCAAGAGATTGCGATAATCCTTGGAGTTTTTTTTTTTTTTTGGTATATGGCTTTCTTAGATATGAAATGGTCTCAAATGACTGATATTCAAGGGTTCTGTTTCCTTGATACCATCAAGAGAAGCTAGCCTGTATGTTCCCGGTCCTATTTTGCTATCAATGACATAAGGACCTAACCAATTTGCCATGAATTTATCCCTCAGGTGGGGCGGCAAATTAGAATTTTGTTGGTTTTCCTTCATAACCAAATCACCAACCCGAAAGTCTCTTAGGTGAACTTTCATGTTGTAAGCTCTCTTAAGCCGCTCTTGATAGATACGTAAGTGCTCGAGAGCATTAACGCGTCGTTCGTCAAGCAACGTAAGTTGGTCTAATCGGGCCTGCCGTGCAGTGTCATCATCGATGAACTCCTGCATTGATATGCGCAGGGAAGGAATTTCCAACTCGAGAGGCATTACTGCCTCTGAGCCATACACTAGTGAAAACGGAGTTGCCCCACTGGGCGTCCGAATGCTAGTGCGATAAGCCCAAAGTGCAAGTGGGATTTGTATGTGCCAATCCTTATGACTGTTCACGACGGTATTTTTAAGGATGGCAACTAGTGTCTTGTTTGATGCCTCCGCTTGCCCATTTGCTTGCGGATAATAGGGTGTTGAAAAGTCGTGCTGAATTTTGTACTTTGTGGTCAAAGCACGCACGTCTTTGTTCTTGAATGATGGCCCATTATCCGAGATTATTTTGGATGGAATACCAAAATGACATATGATGTGATGCAAGATGAACTCCGCAATGCGGGGTCCTGTCGTAGAGGTTAACGGAATTGCTTCCACCCATTTGGTAAAGTATTCTGTGGCCGTTATGATAAACGTGTGACGGCCTGACGATGCAGGGGAGATCTTTCCGATTAGATCGAGGCCCCACTACGAAAATGGCCAAGCAGACCGGACTGTCTGTAAGGCCTGGGAAGGTACGTGCATCAAATTGGCATGATGTTGACATTTTACGCACCTCTTGACATACGCGCAACAATCTTGCTCTAAAGATGGCCAATAATAGCCCATGCGAAGAATGCGCTTTGCAATGGCCATACCACTAAAGTGGCCACCACATGTACCGTCATGCGCTTGGGCGACTGCCCAAGTGGACTCTTGCCGGTCCAAGCAACGAAGGAGAATTCCGTCATAGCTGCGACGATACAAAATGTCTCCTATCAAGACATATTTTGCCACTTTCTGTTTGAATGTCCGTTTTGCGGCATGCGTCAATCCAAAGGGAAGATTACCTAACTTGAGGTAGTCTCTGATTGGTAAATACCAGTCCTATTGATCGGAAACCTCGACAGTATGAACAACCAATCCCTTTTGAAGTTCTTCCCTATCAAGTGCCGATTGGGATAAAACTTGTAAGAATAGCGTTGTGTTGCTATCAATGGGAGTGGGGGAAAATAAGGACCCCCAGTTGGCACGTTTCAGACTATCTCGGATTCGAAAGAACTTATCCGAGGATGGTTCGATCTGGATCATGTGGATTCCCGGCGTCAAGTCTGAGCTTGCACGCTCCATCGCGGATTGCGATAATGTTTTGACTTGAATAGTTGTCATGTCACCGGAAAGGTCTTGCGGGATTAGTGACCCCAAGGAGGCCATTGTGTCCGCAAAATGATTCGATGATCGAGGAAGTGCCTCGATGTCATACCACTCAAGTTTTGCCAGGAATTTGTCCACAAGAGCTTTATAGGATTTCAGAACTCGGGCATTTGCATTGATATACCCCTTTGACTTGATTGACGATTAACAGCGAATCACCAAAGATGTTTAGTCTTTTGATGTTCATGGCGATTGCTTGTTTGAAGACCTAGGAGCAAGGCTTCATATTCTTGCATTGTTGTTGGTGCACTGGAAGTTTAATTTAAATGACAGGGGCATTGGAGCACCCTGCGGTGTGAAGAATACGATTCCTGCGCCACCCCCCTGCTCGCATTTAGAACCATCGAAGAATAAGGTTATGTCGGCCTGTGACTCAGGCTCTTCAGAATCTGGCGATTCTGAGACATGGAAGACCCCATCGTCGGGTAGTTCTATAGCCAGAGGCTGATCGTCTTCAAGAGGAGCCTCTGCTAGTTGATCGGCTATGACTTGTCCTTTGATAGATTTTTGCCCAATAAATTCAATGTCAAATTCCGTCAACAACATGATCCATTTCGCCGTGCGACTACTATGATAAGTACGACTCATCATGTATCGCAATGGATTCTCCTTAGACACAACATACGTAGTGTTGCTCAAGCATGTAGTGGCGTAGCCTTTTGGTAGCAAACACCACCGCCAGCAGAGTTTTTCAACGTATGCATAGTTAAGTTCGTAATCGACTGTGGTGCGGCTAAGATAGTAAGTAGCCTGTTCTTTGTGATGTTCATTCTTCCGGGCTAGCATGGCGCCCAGTGCCACCTCGCAGCCGAGATGTATAAGTAGAACGGCACTCCTGGTCTAGGTGGTGCCAGATCGGCGAGCGAAGCCAAGTATTGTTTGATTTCGTCAAAGGCTGATCGGCACTCGTCATCCCAATGAAATGTGACCCCCTTGTGCAATAGTTTGTTCATTGGTCGGCATTTGTCAGATAATTGCGCTATGAAGCGTTTAATCGACGCGACCTTTCCTTGCAGACTTCTTAGCTGCTTGATAGTGGTTGGGGGAGCCATTTCAAGGATTGCCTTGACTTTGTTTGGGTCCACTTCGATGCCTCTCTTTGAGACTATAAAACCCAAGAGTTTTCCAGATGTGACGCCGAACACGCACTTCTTGGGATTCAGTCTGACCTTATGCTCTATGAGGCGATCGAGAATCTTGCTTAAGTCACCGAGATGGTCTGAGCGCAAGAGAGATTTGGCTAACAAATCATCCATGTAATCTTCCAAAGTTTTGTGCATGTAATCGTGGAAGATATACGTCATAGCACGTTGGTATGTAGCGCCAACATTTTTAAGGCCAAAAGGCATGACCTTATAGCAAAATGTCCCCCAAGGCGTTGTGAATGCCGTTTTGAGTTGGTCTTCAGGATTGATACGAATTTGATTGTATCCCGAGAAACCGTCCATTAGGGAGAGCATTTCGTGACCTCGTTGTAGCGTCTACCAATGCGTCGATGCTTGGCAAGGGGAAATCATCCTTAGGACTCGCTTTGTTTAGGTCTCAAAAATCGGTGCATATGCGAATCCTCCCGTCGGGCTTCTTGACGGGAACCATGTTGGACAGCCATGGCGGATAATCCACGCAGATGACAAATTGTGCATCCAACAGCTTTTGCAATTCGTCTTTGACCATCAAGGCCACTGTTGGGTGCATCTTTCTTAGTTTTTGCTTTACATGCTTGATTGTCGGATCAAGCGTTAAATTGTGCATGACTAGTCGCGGGTCTAGTCCCGGCATATCCTTGTACGACCATGTAAAAACCTCCTTCTTTTCTTTAAGAAGGGCAATGTAATCGGCTTGCTCTTCATGGGAAAGACTTACCCCCAGCTTGAGAATCCGTGGATTCATTGGATCTGTGCCGATGTCTACGTCACTCGTCTCCTCGATTGACATGTGGGATCCGTCCTCCAACTGATGTGGAGTTGGGATTAAATGGATATCATCACCTGAGTTAAGATCTACGTTTGGAACCTCGAGTCCCTCTTCGACTTGAAAAATATCCCGAGTTGTCCTTGGGGTGGAATGAAGCATTTCACCGAAAGGCCGATACTCGCTGGTGATAATGGTGAATTGACGCGATCCCGCTCGATGGCATCCATGTCTAGATGCAATGGCTATGATGGATCGATCGGATTGCGGATGGGTGCGGTCAAATCAATGGAGATCATGTGGATGGAATGAATTTGGTCTCCAGAACCGCGGGTGTGATGACTTGATTCTTTTAGTTGTTCCCTATACTCTGGATCTGGCTCTACGGGAACGGGCACGAATGGATCCTCTCTAGGTGCAAACTCATCTCTATGTGCGAAAAGGAAGGCGGGGTCTTCCCTCGATACTGCTGTCCTGATGGGATCTCGAGGTGGACGATGCTCATCTTGAATTTGGAGCCATAGGTCCAACACTTGGTCCCACCTCGCTGGGTCTACTTGCCATTCATGTCCTAATAGGATGCCCATTTGTCCCATTAGATCTTCATGCGTTAAAGCGCGATGATGCCGTCGTGCGTGTCTGAGATAGTCCATCTCAGTCTCGTCTTCTGACTCACTTTCATAGATCCAAAATTGTTCATCCTCTTCAGAGATCTGTTGCTTGTGACGTTGAGGACTCTTCTTGTTCCAATAAGTTAATCCAGTCCCATTGTGGTTGTTCCACTCTTGGTGGAGGGACCTGATTCTCTTGACATTGTGTCGTTTCATCTGGAATCTCTAGGGGAAACAACTTCAAAAAAATGTCCGAAAGCCGTTGTTGTTCTCTTTGAGGATTGCTCTCTGAACTTTCACCTCTCTCTAGCAAAGGAGAGGGATTATTGCTATTTCCAGGGGTGTTTGTAGACCATGGGAGATAGTCCCCCAATGTGTATTCTGTGTTTGGATTGGCGTACGGGTCTTGTGCCAATCCCCCCTTGTTGCCTATTTCTAGGCCTTGCATATTTTCAACCAAGCTGTCTAAGGGCAAGGGGTGGTTGAACCCCACTCCTGACTTGTCGTATGGCATCTGATATCTTGGTTGGCAAAGGATTCGCGTCCCTTGCTCATATCTTCCTAGCCCATACCCATGCCAATTGCATTGTTCGAGATATTTTAGGGCAAATTCTGGGTTCGACAGATAATTGATGTTTTCGACAAAAGGCTCTTCATCTGTTTCCTTTTGTTCGCATGGTTCATAACCATGATCAAGGCCCCCATACACAAAATTCGTCTGGTTGGGAGGGTAGCCTAGTGGAACAATTGTCCCTATGGGAAGGCGAGGTCTTCCCATGTCCTCGCACCGACTCCAATGTGGGGGTTGCCACAACGTTTTGCACTAAGTACTCCCCAGTGCCCGTACTGGCCATCTCAACAGTGATTGTTGATGATTGGGTAGGAGGAAACGGTAGTCCTTCCCGAGTCCATTCCATGTTTGGTTGTTCAGGAGTCTTGGTTTGTGTTGTGTTGGGTGTTTCCTCTGTTGATATCATTGAAATCGTGGGCAACCCCTCTTCTAGAGGCTTAACCTCTTCCATGATTTGCTTTCCCTTGTCCTTCCGTTGGGCCACGATAGGTGGCGTTGATGATGAAGGAGTAGGTGATGAAGTCTCACCCGGTCGGGATTTTGCCTTGTTGGCCACCAGTGGTACCTATGGTATCGAACCCTGTTTAGATGGATTTAATTGAAAATCCAAATGCGTTGATGGGAGGGTCGATTGAGGTATGAATTGTACCGCATTGCAATACTTGAAGGGCTCTAAGTCCATTGGGACTACATGTATTTGCCCTTCATAGGCATACTTCAAGCACCGGTGTGCGATCGAGGGGACACACTTCATGTCCCCGATCCAAGGCCGCCCTAGCAAGATATTATAAGCCATTTCGCCTTCCAAAGACATGGCACAAGGTGTGGGTATTGACTTTTGTCCTACCCGGATAGGCAGAACAACCGTGCCGACCGTCGAGCAAATTGCATCGTTAAAAGCTCGCAGTGTGTACGTGGAAGCTGTGATGTGAGAGGCTGGCAGTTTTAAATGTTTTAACGCTGCAGTGGTTATAATGTTACTGGACGAGCCAGTATCTATCAGCACTCTCTTGTACGGGATCCCGTTGACCCGCGCGATAACGTGCAGGGGTGGATCCGCCATGTCATTTGATATCGTTTTGACCTCGTCTTCTCTGAATGTGATGACAGGCTCCGTACATTGTTTCACATGTCCCACGAAGGCGTTGAAAGAATTTGCTTCGTGGGGTTGTACTTCAATGGCTTTTAAAATGTCCATAAGAGCTTCTCTATGGGGAGCTGATTGTTGGATAAGCTCGTAGATGGACAGCCTAGCCGATGTGGTCCGCAGACTCTGCGTGAGTTTGGTCCGTATCGTGACCTCGGGTCTAGGCGGAGGCAACTGCGTTGGGCGTTGTTGAGGCTGCGATGTCGACGGAACTTCCCTCGCAGCTACCTCGGGGGCAACTGCTGGGTATCTTCTGTTCCTTGTTACAATGCTAATCATTCCCACCAATCCTTGCGCGGGAAGATCTTGTCGCACCTCGTTAATCTGGAGCGGTTTTGTCTGTGCCTCGTGGGTAGGCAAGGGGTCCTTGAATACCCCCATTTGTTGGTTGTTTGGTGCGATGGGGTTGTCCACGACCAATGTTCTATTGTCGATCAAATCCTCGGACTAGTTCTTTGAATTTCCAAGCACCCATTTAGGTCATGTCCTCCGCGCCTATGGAATCTGCAATACAATTCCTCCCTATACCCCCTAGGCTTGGGAATGTTAGGGTCAAAAATTTGGATTTCTGCAGAGTAACTAAATTTGCCGCCGACAAGCGGTCAAATAAGGAGTCCCTAGACTCTGCATACGGGGTGAATTGTCGCCTAGGGCGACGCTGCTGATACTGCTCCTGTCTTCTGTTATCTCTTTCGTAAGCGTGAGGCACTGCCTGGTAATTAGCCCTTTGGGGCTGCGTCTCTTGCACAAGCGCGGGAACATTTATCGCAACTTGATTGACTGCAGCGTGTTGTGGTTGCGTTGTCCCGGTTTTAGTGGTTTTGTTCCACTCTTTCTTCTTAGGCTTGGCAATTGCGCCTTCGCCTATCTTAATCTCTTCTATAAGTCTGGCTTGGGCCAAAGCTTCTTCTAGGCTGTCGTATTGTCGCAGCAACAATAGACCAGAGATTGATTTTAAGCAACTTTTTGCGAACATTTGCGTGAGATCCGACATGGGAGGACGGTAGGGTAACTTAGAAAGCAAAGCTCTCCATCGGTTCCCGTACGCTGCCATTGTTTCCTCCTCAAATTGTTTAAGGCTAGCAAGATCACTAAGTGATGCCTTCTTCCTTGTGTTGAAGGCGAAGCGTTCAAGAAACGCATCTACTAGCTGATCTAAGCCGCTTTATGCTGTGTTTGGGCAGTTGTGTGAACCAATCCGAGGCAGGGCCTGCGAATGTGGTTATGAATGTTCTAAGCAGCAACGCGTCATTATCTTGGATTGCGAAGCACTGGCTTAGAAATCTTGTAACGTGCTCTTGTGCGTCCTCCTCACCTTTAAAAACTGCCAATTGAGGCAACTTGAAGTGTTCGGGGTAAAGAGGTGTAGGCACTGAGGGATGCACCGGATTACTGCGGAGTAGACGTAATGTGGGTTTTTGATGCCCAACAGCTTTTGTCTCCACAGACTCCAAACGCTCCAATAGCGCTTGGTATGCATCGAAAGATTTTATTTCTTCCTCTCTTGCTTGCTCCCGTTGTACGTTATGATAAACTGGGGGCCTATGGAGGGGTGGCCGAATGGCAGCCCTCCTACCTTGATGGAGAGTTTCAACATGTTCTATCTCTGGTTCGTACTCCTCATAAAATTCTTGAGGAGTTTCGGGTGAAACCTCTGACCTTGATCGAGTCCCCGCTGAAGGTACCCATCATCATTTCGAGGAGTAGCCTCCCTCTCATGTCTATGAGGTCTCGAAGGCAAAGCTTGACGAGGTCGTGGAGACCCGTCCCGCGTTAAAGGGTTATGCCTCTCATGTTGTTCGGCTCTTTGGACGCGAGGGGTTGGCCCTCTCTCAAGTATTTCATATTGTAACTCATCCGCTTCACGTTGCATGCGTTCTTTATCCAAGCGGTATTGATACTCTATCTCTTGCGGACTTTGTTTAAGCCGCATGATTTGGGCTTGACGGGTGGTATATCTCGGCGACAACCGGGTCAATTTGATCTACCCTATTTTGTTCAGAAGGTTCAAATGTTCCTCCTATGGGTTTACCTCGGTTTTGATGCTCTAAAATCTCAAGGGGTCGCTTCCCTCTGTCGAGGTAGGCGGTATGTGCTCGAGGTTCTGGCCTCAAGGGGTGATTATGATATCCGACTGGTGCATAAGCATAAGGTTCCCGCGTTGTATGTTGTTGTCCTTGAGGAATGCGATGATCTTCCTCATATTCTCTCTCATAGGTGCGTAAGGGGCAGGCGGAGTTAGGTTGCCCTGTGTAAGGAGCCCTACGCTCCGGATTTGGTCTCTCTGTTCTGATGAGAGGTAAAGAAGGGACGCCATATCCACGTTGTCCCTCCAAATGGACAAGTGTGCCCCGTTAGCGCTTCATCGCGCCGTGGCCACTCATGTCTAGCTTGAGAGGGCGATTCTCTATTTACATTAAGGTCTCGCATGTAGGGCGTCTTTTCGAGAGGGGCTGCTTTGAATGGGCATACCCCACCGAGGATTTTGAATTGGATTCTTTTGTAGGTTAGACCGATAAGGCGGTATGACCAAATCCTCAGGATTGAAGCGAAGGCGACTTGTGCCTGCTTCTTGTGTACCTTCCGGAGCTGCTGCCCTTGATTGGGCTTGGCTGCGGGTGTACACCATTGCGGTGCGTCCACACTATCTAAGTAGATTTTTATCTTGTTTTTAATGATTTTTTTTTTTTTGTCTACACTAAACAGAATTAAACACACACATTCACAAAACCGTGATTATCTCTTTTAAGGATTCTTGGTGTGCCCTAGACTGGTTTAGTGTATTTTGGTGTTTTGTTTTGTCTTTGTAGGTTTTGTAGAACGTTTAAATGCATCATGTAGGCTCTTATAACTCCCAAAAGGTCGCCCCTTCAATATACCAACCAGAGCCGATATACCAACCTCTCTATATACCCGCCCTTACGAGAGGGAGACTATAGGTACGTGAGAGCAGAAGGTACGTGGTACGTAGGCGGTACGGAAGGGGGATTGTCCTGTTAATGGCACCTACCATAGAAAACTTATCCTCGCGCGCATGGGAATCACCCCAGCTACGCTCGGTCTGTCTTCGTCAGGATTTACGCCTAACAACAGTTGACAATCAAGAAATGTATGCAAATCAAGCCAAGGTGGTGATTAAATCCACCAATGGTCTTGATCAAGGGCTGGGGTCTTACGACCACCTCCTTGGTTTAAAATTGTTTCGTGGAGTGTGTGAGGTTCATTTTATCCAACGAAAATGAAACATGCATGAATGACTTTTCCTAAGCAATGCAAGCTAAAAATGAAAACAGTCAAAGAAACAGAAACAAAAACAGAAAATTTCAACAGAGATGATGAAAATCCCTACCTCTTCTCTGCTTGCTCCAGTTGCCTCTGAATTTTTGCTCTGAAAAGTTGCAGACAGAAAATCGTCCCTTGGTGAGACGATTAACAGAACATAAATCGTCCCTTGCAGAGACGATTTTACAATCGTCCCAGGGTGAGACGATTTCCAGAACAGAAATCGTCCCTTGCAGAGACGATTAACAGTCTGCAAGAAAAAAATGTACCTGTCAAGCACAAACACAAAAATTCAATCAGTTTCTATGATTTTAAAAATAGGGGACAGGGTCCCACCGTGATCGCCACTGAAAGCACGAGATTTCGGGCAAAGGAAACACTAGTTATGCAACATAAGACGAAAATGTAACGCTTTGATCCTATGCACTAAAACAGAGAAAGGAGACAACTTGGAAACGAAAGACAAGATGTAAAGAAATCACAGCCCTCTTTATTCAAATATCTTATCCTCGGTTACATAGACGTCTCCTCCCCTTTTGGGGGCTAGGAGCGTTAAATTTGTCTTCATTACAATGTGTGACCTAGTCTTCCTCTTCCCGCGTGCCCACGATTGCAATGGGCGGGCCAAGATGCTAGCCGCCGCCGATGTGGATAAGTTCTTCACCTCTCGATTGCTTTTCCCGCAATCAAAGAAACAATAAAAATGTCAGTAGCACCCGCCGCAAAGGAAAGGGGTTCGTTCTCTAAAATCAACGAAATATGCATGTAAACATCTGCCTGAAACAGTAAATACAGTGAGTCCAAATGGCTTGAAAACTTGACAGAAGACATAAAATGTTACCAAAAGGCCATTGCCCCTGAGACAACCGGCCAATCTGCTTTTACCTGGTAATCATCCCTGGTAAGGACGATTGCTACTGTTAATCATTCCCCGGAAGGACGATTGCTGTCGTTAATCGTCCCCTACAGGGACGATTGATACCGTGTTGAAGAAGCCGACCTGCCGCTGCTCCAATGTCGATTCCCGAGACCTGCAAAATGCCTGCAAACAAGGGGGTTATGTAATTGGGGCCATTTTGGGACGACCCAGATGGTCGGATTCTCCCAATTTGGCCTCCATCACCGAGAAATTGGACGTTGTTACCTGCAAGTCAGTGGGACAACCAAAATAACAAAAGCATGATAATATTCGATGAAAACCTTTTGAAATCAAGATTCAAGATTCTGAACTATTGAACAACAGAGAATAACATGGAATATGAACAAATGACAGAAAATGAACTACAACTAAATCCAAAAGGTGCGGGGTGCCCAAGTGGGCAGCCCACCGATGGAACTTGATTTTGGCACCAATCCACTTGGGATGGGCCCAAAATCTCTTAGGAGTGGGGGGTCGGCGAATTGGTTGGTTCAGGTGTCCATGTGTTGGATTTGGGTCGGGTTCAAGCTTCCAAAGGCCACCCAACAACCTCCCTTGCAAAAGAGATTGGTGGATGTGGGAAGGTGAACCAAAAGGGATGCAAGTGGGTCTCCAACTCGGCAGCACTTCGTTGCTTGAAAACTCCTTCAACCTCTATGTTTTGGGTGAGAAAAGTCTCACCTTTTATAGACCCAAGGGGTCTCCTTTGGGAAGGAAGCACAAACGCCATGTGTTGGTCATAGGCGCCATGTGGCAGTCATGTCTCCTCATGAGGGAGGGGAGTCCTCCATTGACTTGTGTTTTCATAATTGCTTCTTGTGACGAGTCCTCTAACGGCCCTTCTGTCCACCTACACACGCGTGCAAGGCAGGAGTCATCAACTGACTGTTCTGGGCTGCCACTTGGCGTCGTTTGTCATTTTGCCCGTTAAACTTGGTAATCGTCCCTGGGTGGGACGATTACAACAATCGTCCCCGGGTGAGACGATTGCAAGTTAGTAATCGTCCCCGGGTGAGACGAGTACTGGGCAAAGTGTCTAAATGTACCAAATTGCTTCCCGACCTTACAAAATTGCTATGGAAGTGGTTAGGACCACTGTTTGACCTCTGAGGGCTGCCCTGGGGGCTGTGTTTGTCAAAGCGATCAGTGTTTGCAGTCACATAATCGGATTGGTGCTGTTTTGGTGTCTACAATATCATGAGTTTGAGCAATATCATGTTTGGGTAAATTATTCAATGAAAACATTATAAAGACAAATGAAATTTTAATATTTAATATCATAATATTTAAATATTAGATTTAAATATTATAATATAAAGTGAATTTTAAATATTATTGAAAAGTTAGTGGGCCAACCTTGGGCACCAAAATCAAGGCAAAGGTTTGCATATTAATATATGTTTGAAATTCATTTCAAGCTTGAACTTCTACTCAAACCCCCCCTTGAACTTCCACTCGAAGATCCACTTCGATCAAGGGAGCAGACAAAGCTATCTTTTAGCATGGCATACGAAAGACTAATTTGAGCAATGGTGGCACATATGAAGGTGATAAAATATTAGATATGAAAGTGAGAAACAATCAATTTTTTAATGTGTGTGTGAGAACAACATTGTTATGGTTCCCTTTTTTATTTCACATCAAATACTGGACTGGTTTTTGAACTATTAAGGAGAAGTCATTATTTAAAGTCTTCGAAGGATGATTGCATATAGATTAACACGTAGGAAGCATTGTAAGAAAACCATATGGGAGATAAGGTGTCATCAAGTATGATTCATCAAATAAATCGTTACAATATAATGAAGAGGTGAACAAGAGAATTATAAATCTAAAGGACAAGATGGTTGAAGGAGATTTGACAAATGTAATCCAATGAAAGAATGTCATTCAAGAAATAGTAGAAAGGAGGAGCACACTGAATTATGGAGGTAAGATAATTTTATTTTGAGCATTTTTGATATACATGATAGTGGTGGATATATGAAGCAAAAGTAATGAACGAAAGTTTCATTGAGCATTTTCAAGATATATGATAGCATCGGATACCTGAAGCAAAAAAATGAATGAAAGTTTCATAAAACATCTTCGATATATATGATAGTGTCTATTCCAACAAAGATAATTGAATTTATTTGAGATAGAGGAGAGTGGTAGATACAAGAAGTAAGCATAGTTGATTTTCGACAGCAGAAGAAGTTTATCATAGTCAAATTATATAGTGGAGTTGGGAGATGACATATTTATTGCTAGTGAGATGAACGTATTCATATGGACCTACAAGAGCTTTCTTGTTAGTAAAACCTACACAAAGTCTTGGGAACAAGCATAGGAGATGTTTGTAATTTTTTTTGGTGATTGAGAAGTCACCAAAGCAAATTAAGAAAAAATTGGACATCGAACCAACAGTAAGAAGGAGTCATATTTATCATCAAATTTTGATTCATGGCAAAGTCAAACTAGTTTCAAGAACAAATAAGCATTGTTAAGCCAATCAATGAGAAGCAAATAAAACTATTGAAAAAATTCGATATATACAAGTTAGGAAAGCGTAATAGCAGGTTTGAGGTCACATAAGGGAACAAACTTTGGTGTAAGTCTAGCGTTGACTATGGAAAGGAACTATATTTTATGTATTGACACAAGCTACCAGGGAGACAAACAAAAATTGATGATCACAAATTAAGATATGGTATAGAGTGGAGGTCACCATAAAACTCATTATTTGAGTGGAAAATTTTGGTTAATCGCCATGAGTGAAATGCGGAAGAACGAACATGCACGGTAACTTCTTGTGAATTTTGTTAGATTGTATCAAAGGTATGTTAGTGAATGCTTTGACTTGGATGATTTAGTGTATTTTTGTGGCTTCAAATAGTTTATTCCATGAATGAAAGGTATAAGGAATTATTAGATAAATAATATTGAAAAGAGTTAGAAAAGATTTTATTGTTTTGAAGTACATGTGGGAATAAGTAAAAGAGTATAGTATCATACAAATAGAATAATTGTTTTAAAACAATAGAAGGTGTCACATAATGAAAGGATAGAGAAAAGTGATTAATGCACATCGTCACCCAAGAATCCAATTGAAAAGGAAGTACATTTCATCTATCTACAATAAGAAGGAAGGGTGCCCAATATAGTTACAAATCATCATTTACAAGATCAATTATCAAGTGCTAGACTAGAGCTACCTTTAAAATGTAATAAATGTGAGACATGTGGAAGCAATAAAATTAATGAATGTAAAGAATAGTTTGGTCATTTGAAGCTTCCTACACAAGTACATCATCTATATGTTCAGGAGGTTTAATAATTTTTTTTAAAGCAAAAAACCCCTTGTAGGGCTGCCTTGGTCTAAGAGACCACAACCAAAGGGTTCTACACCATCAAAGTCACCCGAGAGTCGTGCTCGGTCTTAACCACACCAAAATTATCAATGGGATTTTGAGTACCCATTGAACTTTTTTATATGGTGGATATTCGAAACTAGGACCTCCCTTGGAGGATTGCCCTCTCCTCTCCAACTCACTTACAACACCTAGGTGGTTAAATGAATTTTAGGTAGAATATATTTTGATTTGAAGAAATCAAACTCAATAAAAGAAAAGAATTTAAAGAGTAAGAGCAATGTTTTGGATAAAATTGTTGAGCACACTGGAGCAGTGCTTGTGATCATATTTGGGAGTAGATTTGAGCAGTGTATTGAGAGCAAATTTAAGCAGAGTTTTGGATCAAATTTTTGAGAACACATGAGTAGGGTTTGGACTATATTTGTGAGAAGGTGGTTTCTTCAAGAGTTATGGGTTGGTACCCACAAAATTTATTAGAGGGGATTGGTGTCTCATGTGGGTTAGTTCCCATGAACTTGATTAGAGGGGTTTGGTTTCTCCTATGGATATGTGCCCACGAACTTGAGTAGACGAGATTGGTTTCTCCTATGAGTTGGTGCCCATGAACATGAGTAGAGGGGATTGGTTTCTCCTATGGGTTGGTGTCCATGAAATTGAGTAAAGGGGATTGGTGTCTCCTATGTATTGGTACCCATGAACTTGATTAGAAGGGATTTTTGTCTCCTATGGATTGGTCACATCACTTTACTAGGCTCAATCAACTCAACTCAACCAATCACCACAAGGAACAAATCACTCTCACACAACCCTAGTCCAAGTATGTATCAACCAAATTAAATATTTCCAACAATGATCAACCACAAATCTCACATAACAATGATACTCATGTTCTTTTATAACTCAAGTTATTTCACAACCAATGGGTTTCAACAACTATTCTTATCAAACAAGGTTTAGACACAACTCTCAATTCAGAAATCCTTGAAGCATTGAACCAACCACTTTAGAAAAGGAAACCACAAATAATCATTTTCCCTCCAATGATATTTCATAAATCAACCACCATAAAAAATCAATAAGAGAATGTGCCCATACCTTTTATGAAGATGAAAAACCTCTTTGTAAATCTGCCACAATCACAAAATTATTTTGCAAATCTTCACAAGGGTTAGTACATCACAAAATAATCAACATTACTCCACTTTTCAATAATCATCACAAAGGCCTTTAATTGCAAAAATTCCTTATCTCTCCTAAAACCACTTGTACCATAAAATAAAATAAATAAAAAATTTCATAACCTTTTCACTTACAAAACCACTTATACCATAAAATAAAATAAATCACAATATTGCATACCTTGTCACCTCATGAAAGAATTAATCCTCTTGAAAAAGAACAAGGCAAACTTCACTTTTGGAAACCCTTTGCAAAATTTGAAAAATCTCTTTACACACACCTTATTTCTCCTTCTAAATAAGTTATTCAAATAGCCCTCGAAATAATCTTTCCGAAGATATATAATATACCCCATTTCTAAAATAAATTGATACCTTTACATATATATATATATATGCCAACCTCCATTAATTTCACATAGTTCGGCCCTCCATTAATTTAAACTTTAATATCTTCATCATCGGAGGTCATTTTTTGATGAAATAAAATTCCACCTTGGATTTTAAGAAAAACCCTTTGCACATAAGCCCACCATGGTTTTAAATAAAACCTTTTATTTTGATTGCTTTGGTTTTCATAAAAACCTTGTATATATCCATGCTCTTCGAAATATCATAGATGATTATCTATGAAGTGCTTTTGCCACCAAAACCAAATATGACCCATGTGACATCAATGACAACATAAAATACCTCAAATTAACATAAATTTCCAACATGGATGTCCTCTTAATATGAATTAAGAGTTACATGAGCCTATTAGGTTTGACCATCATAACTATCCTCATACAATAAATAGAAGAGAGTAGAATCAACACCCCTTTTTTATTGCTTTCTCAAGCTTCTTGATGTGAATCTAGAAGAATTATACTTTGTGTCATTCTTTCATATAAAACTCATTTGTATTTTTGAAAGGATTCTTGGTATCATTTTAATTCTACTTCATGTTCCTATCATTTTGATCTTTAACCATTTATTCCAGAAAATATTGGTTGATGAAAGAATTACCCTAATGCATTTATCTTTAGTCTTGATGATAAAGAAGATATTTGAACATCTCAATTGGTGTTAGAGGAGAAGGTGAAAAGTAGTCATGGAGAACATCAAACAGAATATGAACTATCTCATATATCTCTAAAAAATAGTAAAGATAATATTGAGTAGCTTAATATTTTATCCTTGTCCATAGTCTATTGTTCTTCTCATGATACCTTGTGAATCCCTCTATCATTATAGATATTATATTATAAATGCTTCAACTAGTTGATGTACTCATCAATTGTATCAAAATATTCCATAGTCAAAGCAGTGAGCTATGTCTCCACTCTATTGATCTGTGTAGAATTAATAAAATTACATAATCCCTAAAATTTCCCAAGTAACTCCTTAAGGATCCATGGTGTTGCTAATGAGTGTCATGGAACTTTTCAACATGAAGATCTATCACACTAAGAGCCTTATCATTTTTATCCCTGTGCAAATTATACCTCTCTTCAAAATCAATCTTGTGAGGTTCTTCATTCATATATTTAATCATCCCTTGCTTTGAAGAAAAGCTTCAATATTGATTTTCAAGTGGCATAGTTTTGACCATTTAATGAGGACACATTGTAATCCATAAATTTTATTGCCAAAATATAAAATTATGTGAGTATTTGTGATAATAAGCAACACTACATGATTTGAAAAACACTAGCCTCAAAATGCTTTTACATGCAAACAGTATGGTCCTAAGAGTTTTACCTAAAAATCACATTAAATGCCTCCAAAAACTTTAAAATTAAAAAACAATCTATACCTATAATAAATGAGAGGCTTCTAAGTATCTGTGCACATGTGATTGAGGAGGTTTTAGTTGTGTGTTGGTTAGACACCATATTAGTGAATGAGGTGACACTACTTGTCACAATTTAAAATAGGTGGATGCAAATTAGGTGTTATCTATGTAGGACATTGGCCAATACAAAAACAAACCAAAAGTCCACTCTAAAACTTGTAAACCATATTATATCATTTTTAGCATTTTTATTTATAGTAAAATTCATGATCTACCAAGTTTTCTATTAGTTGTATGACTATACAATCACTAGGTTTGATGGTTTTCCATAATGTGATTGGTCAAATCCATATTTATACCATCCATGTGGTGATATTCCTTCCATTTCAAATATTATTATGTCAATACTTATCACATCCTCACTATTATATAAACACCTTCTAGGTCAACACTCACTATATCATTCTATGCCACATAATCATGCACCATTTCAACTACCACATAAGCATCATGTACTATATGAAATACAATGTCATCAACTTCTATGTTAGCATCATGTACGATATAGGATTACATATCATCGAATATAGTATGATTGCATGTAGGCTTATATAATATTACATCATGCAATATTTATTTTATATGGAAAAGGAGTTTTGAAAGGATCTACAAATCTTTACAAAATGATGGAATATCCTACCCAAAGGAAGGAAACTCCCATAAAATATAGCTGGTATACATCCAAAACATAAAATAAAATATCATCAAGACTAATAATTGAAAAATAAGCATATACACATTACAATATAACCCAAAAAGGATTTTAGAAGGAACAAGAAAACCCCATCTCAACCAAAGAAAACCAAAACCAAAGTAGAAAGAAAATAGTCCCTGGAACAGAACCATAACTTAGAATAGAATAAATCGACCCCACCTCCAACATCAATTATTTGTATTGCTTGGAACCATATTATTTTTAGCCTTATGATCATTGATCTCCTAGGAATTCATGGTAAATAGACACTTGCATGGAGAAAATAGTGGCTTGTAGAGAATTAATAAGAGATCATTATAGTTTCATAATATTATCTTTTAATAACTTTGGCACCAGACCTCCTTTAAGGCTTTAGATTTTTTGTATTTTATTGTTACTACTTCCACCCAAATAAATCCTATGCTTCTTAGAGGGTGGTAGATATTCTTCAGATTTGGATTCATCAATCTCCATCAAAGCCTTGCCTAGGTTAGCCACTTTGGCAACCAAACTCTTAGACCTGCGCATTTGTTCAGTTCCTCTAGAACCTTTCTAGATAGATTCAATTCCTCTCATCACCATCTCATTTATGGGTGTAGCATTAACGGCCTCCAAGTTTAGATATTTGTGATCTTTGAATATAGATGAGTTGGGAAATTCCATAATGGAAGGTTAAACCCTGATCAAAGAGTTTAGGATGCTATCACCATAAAAACCCCTTGAATTCACCACAAAATAAAATATCATATTTAAAAGTACTTTATATATTGGATTTGATGCCACCCATTTCTTCACCTTACTAACCAATCTTGAAGAGGAAGGATGGAATATTCATAATCTTCTTGTGGCGAAGATGATTCAGAATCATAAAATGATAACTATGAAGAACATCCTAGTTCTCATTTAAGGTCAATAATTACATAATTACCAACACCACTAATCCTAGGGGGGCTTCAAGGTGGTTCCGTTAAATCCATTATAAATTTTAACATGTTATTCTTCCTTCCCCAAAAAGGTCTAGGTCTCTTTCACAAAAGAATACTTTTCTTGATTATGAACCAAGTCATCTGCCATAAGCCCTGTGACCTCAGTAATGAGAGGAATTTTAATCATGAACTCCATGTTTCTAAACCTAATCGCTCCATCATAACACAAATATACTAGATGCTTGTCTATTTTCTTATGATGCTCGGACAATTTTAGTAGAAAGGGGATAATTTTTCCTTTTTTTAAAATCTCTCACATTCTCCTCAACTCACAAATAATTAGGTTCCAACACAATGGTGGCCATACTAATAGAAATTTGATACTCACTCTCCAGGATCTTATTACAATTAATTCTTTGAGAATCACTTAAAGGAGCACCACTAGTTAATGGGGATGGCATTGAAGTAAATAAAATCTAACAAAAATTGGCATAGCTATTTGCCTAATCAATCAACATCATTATGAGCCTATACTTATCTAGATCTAGAGGAAGAAAATAGGGTTTCAAAGAAATAATTCATAATAGAAGGTAAGAACATGAGAAGTAACACTGGATGAAGATCTAGTCACCACCTTTACATTGAAACATGACTTGGGGAGGAATACATTGAAAAAATTGCCATACTTGTATTACCAATGCATTCAAAAAATATACTAGAAGTGAATCTATCAATGCTAGACCATGAGTACCTTGACAGGGATATAAGAGTGATGATTTCCATGTCCTTTCATAATTGTGAGACGTGCTTAATTACCCACTTTCACTTTATGTTGATTATTTTGATCTTCCTTTACCATATCAGCATATGAGTCGATGAAGAGTAGATACCAAAACTAATAGGGTCTCTGTTAACTCGTCAAGTAATATTGCTTACCTTTTCTCTTAAAAAACTTTTATCAAGGAGGATGGCAATTCTATCCTAAAAATTCACCATTTTCAAGGATGTGATTGGGGTTTGAATTATGGTTTGGTTGTCAACATACTCAAGATATTTATCCCATTATCTGGAATATATTGAGTCATTAAGTCTTTATAATGTTTCAAAACTAGCATCAGATAAAACTTTGGAAACCCCCCAAATTGTGTTGCTTTTAAGAACATTGGTGTTGTTAGCTATGTGGTAATCTCAAATAGAACCAATTCTACCTCCACGTAAGGGTATTAAAAATTCCTTATTGATACCTAGGATGGATCACATCCTTTTGACACCCCCACCAAAATATGATTGTGATAAGTAGAACAAATAAAATTACCATAGTCACCTTAGATCTCATCAAAGCGAAAGAGTAAATATTTGAATTTGAAAAATTGTGGGGATGCCATGTCCTCAAAAAGAGCTTTAGCTTTTGGGTATAAGGTGTCCATAAAAGCTAAGCCAAATATGGGGATGAACAATGTTGACCTAGTCAAATCATCAATAAATATAGTATCCATCAAGAAATTTTCCCTCCAAACATTTAAACCTGCTTGATTAATCCCCTGGTTAGCTAAGAAATCAGTAGATCAATTTCCTTCTCTTAAGGTGTACTTGAACTTGATGTCTCCCAAGTTCTGGAGTAATCTCTAGACTTCCAAGAGAATATTTGAGATGGTCCAAGTAGGCATTTGGATACCTTTTACCATGTTTATAACATTAAGAGAGTCCCCCTCAACAATTATAATTTTACACTCTAAAGAAACAACTTGAGAGACACCTTGGAATAAGGTTGTAGCTTCTGCAAAGTGGTTGGTTTGAGTTCTCAAGTTATTAGAAAAGGCTAGTATTATTTCCCCATTATGATTTCTAACAAGCCCTCCTGCTCCAAAGGGTATAGGGTTTCATTTCGAAGTTACATTAAATTTCAATTTTAACCAGCCATGTGGGGGTGTTTCCCACTTCACTCTAGATTTATCTGGGGGATCATGGGGATTAATCAGCTATTATTGGGGGATAAAGCCAAGATATTTCTCAATAGTAGACTCCTTGACCACCATATTGAGGCTTTTGGTATTCTCCATGGATAACATCATGCAATGTTAGCCATATCCATAAGTTAGATTACACTTTAAACCTATAATTCATTAGATTGGATATCTAAAAAATTTAGTTTATTTTTATCTGATTCATTAATGTTTCAACAAATCATTGATTAGCATACTTTCCTAAGTTTTTAAGCTTTTAAACAATTAAAAAATAGTTAGGTAGTGCATTCAAACCTTCGATTTGAAAATTTAATGAGGTTTCCAAGGAGTCTTTCAATGAATCTCTAGGAAGATAGTAAATTGTCAACAAGGACACTTATGAAAATTATTAACTATTTAGCAAATTTTAAAAAGACCAATGAATCACTAGTTTACAAACTTTGGTAAATTTTTACAAAGAATTTATATTATCAAAATTCAAATTGTTTACACTTGTAAAAAATATTATCTTTTCAATTTTGAAAGCAACATATGGGATAAATTTCAAATTGAAGTAAAATATTTAGGTTCATTCAAAAAAATACTCATGCATGAATATTTCATGAGTGTAGGTAGATATAATGGGAAATAAAACTAAACCCTTAAATATGATGCAAAAATTTAAGATCTAGAGTTGAATTGTATAAATCTAAAGAGATATTTTTGGATTATTTCAAACATAGTGTCTTTTACAAACACACTATATTATCACTAATAATAAAATTGGTAATAATATATACCCAAGGAAAAAACATTAGATAATAATTTAAATATCCTTTATCATATCATTAACTATAATCATACTATATTACTTTAAAAACAAAATTTTAAAATATATTATATCATTATTAATAATAACTAGTAACATAAAATTAATATTTAAAAATATTTAAAATAACTCATAATAATTTTGACTCAAAATTTTTACAATTTAATATTTATGTATAAAATTTGTCAACTAAAAAATATTACACTATTGTAATTTCTAATATACTAAATCACAACAAAATCATCCAAAATTAAAACCTTTCAAATTCTAACAAATAACTGTATTCCCTACAAGTAGGTTCATAGCAAATTTTTTTACCTTTCTAGATGCAACCAAATACAGTAAAAATAAAAAATTAAATAACTTCAAAATTATGTGATTTAAATTCTATACAAGCAGAAAAGGAGGCAACAATGTCTAATTACATAAGGTCTTTTATTTAAAAAAGGATAAATGCAAGAATTCAAATAAGGTAATCTAGATTATAGGAAAGGTAATTATATAATAAAAGAACTATAAAGATGTTTTTTTGTGTGGAAAAAATCTCAAAAGGAATGCCACTTTTGGGTAAGACCCAAGGAGATAGGGGTATTTCTTCCACCAAAAACACCCAGGGCTCACACCTGGCCTACCACCTTTGACACATGCAAAGAGTATGCCTGAAACAACACAAAATAAGACCACATGAACATAAACACACAAAAAATTAAACTAAAAAAAGCAGACTCCTTAAGTGTGTGAAATATAAAAAGTACAACCAAACACATGCACAAAAATAATACAAAAAAAATTATGAACCAGACATAAGAAACACAAACAACACAAAAAAAAACAATAAAAAAACACAAAAATTAAAATAAAATGACAAAAAAAACAACACCAAAACATGAAACACATAGAAAAAATCACAAACACAACATAAAAAAACACTACCAAAACAAAAACAACAAAAATAAACAAATACACCACAAACAAAAAACCACAAAACACAAACATAGAAAAAAACCACAAAAATAACAAACCAAAACAAATCCAAAATAGAAACAACAAAATGAATAAAAAACACCACAAACGAAATCAAGAAATACAAAAAAAACTAAGTCAAAGGAGCTAATGACAAATAAACAAAAAATGGTAACACTAAAAATAAACCAAAGCTTAACAAATTATGAAAAAAATCATTTTTTTTTAGTAAAATAGCCAAAGCTTCCAACATTTCCATAAAGAGACTGACTATAAACCTTAGGATTATGGAATCCTTATAATTTTATTCATATCTTGCTTAATTCCATAAAGAGAATGACTATAATAACACAAGCTTATATTGAGAGAGGGGTGAACAATATAAGACCACTTTTTACTTTTCTTTCCCAATCAATATTATGCAATGTAAAGATAGCAATATCAATAGCAGTATTCAAAGCAATGCATAAATCATCACACACAATAGAGACACCATAATTTACGTGGTTCACCCAATGTGGGCTACTCCACGAAGAAAATATTTCATTAAAATTTTCTTAATCAATCTCCTAGAAATCCTTTCCCTATAACAATGTTTATGGACCCCTATCCAAATGAAATAACAATTCCCTTAATCAATTTTGTGGATCTCTATCCATAGGAGAACTCCTTTCTCCTCTTGCTCTAGTTGGTGATCTTCTATAAGAACTACTACCTCCACTACACTAGCTAATGGATCTCTATCAACTAAAGACTTTTCTCCTCACTTAGAAGACCTATCCTTACTGCCCTAGCTAATGGATCTCTATCCACTGGAGACTGTCATCCTCCATACTCTTTCACCTCTAAAGATTGCATTCAGATCTGTCTCAAATCTATACTAAACATATTCTATCGGTCTAGCACAAATCTATCCTCAATATTTGTCTTTGGTCTAGCACAAATTTGTCCTCAAATATGCAGCAAACTCTAAACTCAAATATTTACTAAACATAGTCCTTCGATCTAGTACAAATTAGTCTACAATATATGTCATCAAGCCTTAACTCAAAGCTTGACTCAATCTCAAATAAACTCTGTTAGATCTGCCCCAAACCTTAACTCAAGGTTTGAACAAATCAATCAATCAACTCTATTCTCAAGCCTTCTCAAAGACTTATCTCAAATATGCCTTGTAAGCTTTCACAAAAGCTCACACCAATTAGTCTACAAGTCCTCTCTAGAACTTATCCAATCTGCTCAATAAGTCCTCTCAAGAACTTAACCAAATCTGTTCAATAAGTCCTCTTAAGAACTTAATCAAAACTACTCAGTAAGTCATCTCAAGAACTTAACCAAATTTGCTCAATAATTCCTCTCTAGAACCTAACCAAATATGCTCTCAATATGTATTGTAAGCTTCCACAAAAGCTTACTTAAATCTGTCCACAAGTCTTCTCAAAGATTTGTCTCAAATCTACTCAACAAGTCCACACTAGAACTTGTCCAATTTCATAGAAACATAAAGAGAATTTTTAGAGACTCAATATGTTCTATACTCATCATAAAGCTCAATCACTTTTAATACCTATTTCAAAAACATACAAAGAATTTTTAGAGACTCAATATGCTTCACAATTACCTCAATGATCAATCACTTTCTCAAATCAATTCAAAATATAGAATAGTTTGTTTTATGAATTTGAACAATCACTTCACACATCCACTTGACTAGGCTCAACCATATCTACTCAACCAATCACTCAATGAAACAATCATTTCTTATAAACCCTAGTCCAAGTATATAAACACCAACTCAAAATGTTTCCAAAAATGCTCAACAAAAAATATCACATAACAATGATAATCCTAGTTCAAGTTCTTTGATCAAGAACTCACTTCAACAATAATGCTCATAAAACAACTCTTACATAACAATTATACTCATATTATTTTCAAACACTAGTTCTTTTTTCAACCAATGACTTCAACAACAATGCTTATAAAACAAGGTTTTAAACACAACTCTTTATTCTATAAAAATTTGAAGCATTAACTCAACACACTCAAAAAGAAAACCCTAATCAAGTCCTTTTCACTCCAAACTTATTTTCTAGAAAACCAACCAATCAACTTAACTATGGAAGAATGTGCTCATACCTTTTTCTTTATGATGAAGGAATCTCATAAATCTGCAAAAACCATAAACACTTATTTTCCAATATCAAGAAGTTATAAGATGATAAACTCCGTCAAAAATACAATGTAAATATCAAGACACACATACACCTTATCATTCCATATTTAAGAAAACATTCATCAACATTTACAAAAAATAATTCACCATTTACACCTTATAATATCCCAATTAAAATAATATTCAATGCACTTATTATTTTCAAAATAACTCAATGCAAGAAGTTCCCTTTATCCTTTTATAACTTCAACAAATCAATGTGACACAAACACTTTATAAATATAGCACCTTATTCCTCCAATTTACCAAAAAATAATAATCAAATAAAAATATTTTTAAGCAACCCTTTTAACTCCCTAAGACCTCATGTCAAACTTTAGGCAACACAAAATAATAATCAAAATTTATTACCTTTACCTTGGTGGGTTTTGAACTCATGACATAGCCTCAACCAATGTCCTAGCCATGGCTCCAACCACCGCATGAGCTAGGTGCTCGCTTGGGGAGTGAGGAGCACCACATGCTCTATGAAGCTCCCCTATTTTCATAGAAAAATGTGCATCATTTCTTTTGGCACTTCCAACACAAACACAACCACCAAAACATGATGCGCCCACATTTCAAACGCAAGTCACCTAGCGCCAAAACACTCTAACCGTTGCCCTCTTGCGACTAGGCCACGCTGCCCAGTTGGCTTTCGAATTTTTATGCTTTTTGATTTGTCTCTATTTTCTAGCACATAAAACAAAAAATTCACTTCTCTTTTTCCCACGAGTCTTTCAAAACAATTGCACACATAAATGTTCAAGCAAAAGGTTAATTTTAATGCCTATAAGGCATGGGTTTTTATATCAATTTCCTCCTTCACACATACACGTCGGCGCTTCAATTTCCCTTCAAACTTTAGAAGTTGACACTATGATTTTCCTTTCAAATTATTAATTTATAAATTATTTAAATTCTTTTGAATTTAAATTCTATAAATTAATTCTTTAAAACCCTTTCGTTTTATTAAGGCCTTCTCTCATTGCATAACTTTGTATAAATAATATTTATGTATAAAATTTAAATTCAATTTGAATTTAAATATTTTATGAAATAAATATTAAACCTTCCTTTAGCTTTGTAATAAGCTTCCTTTGGTTTTTATGAGAAACCTTTTATTTTAAACCTTATAACTTATGCTTCCACATAATATTAAAAATATTATGAAGCCTTTTTGCCTTTAACCTCTGCATTACTCCTTTGACATTTTGACATCATAGATAGCTTATTAATGACAAATTTGTACCTCGACATCAATGAAAACTTTGACTCAAAATATCCAACACTACCCCCCTTTGTTAATGATGGCAACCCAAATTATTTTAATCGAAAACCTAAACTCTCCTTTGTTTAGCTCCCCCTGGGATAATGCTCCCCCTGTCTTAATGCTCTCTCATTTTTAAACAAATACTAAATCTCTCCCCCTTACAAAAATCTCTCCCCCTTTGACATCAATGGCAAAGGGTCACCTTTGGGGCTTGGGGCTAAGAATGAGCCTCTTAGCTTAGACCATCCCCCGTCTCCTCTTAAGGTGGTTAATTATGGGGTGGGAGTATTTATACTCCTAGAAATCATTTATATTTACATTTATCTTCTTTTTTTATTATCTGATACTTCTGATTCCTCTAACTTTTTCTTTCCATGTCCATTTTCCTATTCTTGTTCATATCCATGTTCCTATTCCCGTTCATATCCATGTTCATGTTCATGTTCCTATTCCTACTTGATTATGGAATGTATGCTCTACACCACTTTGTTGTGTGACCATCATTATTGCACTTATAAAACTTAATTTTATTATTCCTTGGACGTGCAAATATCTTAGTATTTCTCCTAGTGAAGTCATTTCTTCTATCATGAACCTTGCAATTCATTGCCTTGTGACAAAACTGATTACATGAGTAGCAATACCCATGGAAAAGTTATTTGTTCCTATATTCCTTTCTTTCATGTGTCCTACACTATGAATCCATGTGCCCAAACCTATGACATGAAAAACACCTTCCATTGAATTTTACTTGTCTTGACCTCATTGGTATCTTAGCCTCTCTTGACCTATTTTGATTGATGTTCCATATGTATCTTCTTTGTGCATTGTTACCATTTTTTTCTAACTCTCTATTGTCCAACTCATCCTTAGATGTCTCACTTTCTCTTACATTGTCTTCTTTTGTTGTATCTTCATCTGAAGTTTCTTCTCCTCCAGAACTTGAGGTTGATTTATCTTCTTGTTTCTTTTGAGCTTGTTCAAAACCAATTCCTATTTTTTTTTTACTTTATTTTTATCTTGATGAACTTATCCAAGTTCTTTGAGTTTTTTTTTAACCCTTTTAGATTGACTTTGTAGTCTTCTAAATCTTCCCTTAGTAGTGCCACTTCTTGTGCTAACTTTTCACATTCTAAGATATTTGCGTCTAACTTATTCTTGAATTTCTTTATCTTAGCCTTTGATTTTTCTAGATCCTCTATAAGCAGTCTTCTCTCTTCATCACATTCTTGAAACTGAAACTCAAGTCTTCTTTACTATTTCAAGAGCATAGATAAGTTCTCCCTTGAGATCATATCCATCCTTTTCTAAATATTCCTCTATTTGTTTACCTTTGTCCATATCTTAATTTTCTATTAGCTTATCTTCTATAGGATCACCTACTCCTTATTATAATGTAATTAGAAGGTTTTCATCTGGTCCTTCAAGTGCATCCTCATATTCATCATCACTGAAACTATAACCATTTCTTGTACAACTATCTTCAATATGTCCAAAGTTACCACATCTAAAACACTTGAGAATTATTGGAGTCATTTTCTTAACTTGTTCTTTTTATTCAATCATAAATAGGATTTCATATCTATCATTATCTGAAAAACTAGCATCACTATAACTTGAGTACTTGTATTATCCGCATAGTAGCTCCTATTTTACATTTGAAAGAACTTATTTCCTTGTCTGCTTTGTCCATCCTTGTTTTTATTTTGATGTCTGTATATTTTTGATTCCATGTTCCTGTGATCCTTTTTTCTTCATCATTGTTATTCTTAGTTTCTTGACAGTCAATTGCATAATGACCATATTTTCTACAATTAAAACATTTAACATATATTGTATCTATAGATCTTCTTGAGTCCTTATTCCTTTTGCCATAATTTACTTCTTCATCACTAGATGACTCACTTTCTGATTCTAATTTCTTACCCTTTGTCTTCTTTATTTATTTTAAGGCTACTTACTTCCGGGGAATAGGTTATTTTGTTCTTAACTCAAAACTTGTAATAATACCAAGCAACATATCTCTTATCAAAGAATCACCATCATTTGACTGCTCTATAGCAAAAATATTTTCACTGATTATTTTTTGAAGATATCTTAAGACCTTATCACAAACATCTGATTCATCAACCTTCATTCCAAGTCCTTGCATAGCATTAACAACCTCATCAATTTGAAGTAGATAAGTACTAATATTTTTCTCATCCTTCATTCTTAACTCTTCAAATTATCCTTTGATATTTTGTATCTTTGCTTTCTTGACACCTTTATCTCCTTCATATATATTTTATAATTTATCCCACATTCCTTTTGTGTTTTCACAATGCATAACTTTTATTGATTCTCTTCTATGCAAACCTCTCAAAAGTGCGTTCATTGCTTTTGAATTGTAATGTTGTATAAGCTTACCTTCTTTATCTATAGGTAATAAGGGGTCGTATCCATTTTCAACTTCTTCCAAAACTTTATTGCCAAGTGCCTTTAAGTAGATATTCATTCTTAAACTCCAATATACATAATCACTTCTATCAAATACTGGTACTGAATTATCTTAAGGTCTATTCTTTGAATCCATTGTGTTCTTGTAATATTTTCCTTCAAGCTATTAAACTCTTATGAAGGAACCCGCTATGATACCAATTGAAGAACATAAGCTTATACTGAGAGAGGGGGGTGAACAATATAACTTTTTACTTTTCTTTTCCAATCAATATTATGCAATGTAAATATAGCAATATCAATAGCAGTATTCAAAGCAATGCACAAATCATCACACATAATAGAGACACCACAATTTACGTGGTTCACCCAATGTGGGCTACTCCATGGAGAAAATATTTCACTAAAATTTTCTCAATCAATCTCTTGGGAATCCTTTCCCCATTATAATGTTTATGGACCTCTATCCAAAGGATATACCAATCCCATTAATCAATTTTATGGATCTCTATCCATAGGAGAACTCCTTTCTCATCTTGCTCTAGCTGGTGATCTTATAGAAGAAATTTTGCCTCCACTACACTGGCTAATGGATATATATCCACTAAAGACTCTTGCCCTCACTTAGAAGACATGTCCTCACTACCCTGGCTAATGGAAATCTATCCACTTGAGACTATCGCCCTCTATACTCTATCACCTCCAAAGCTTGCACTCAAATCTGTCTCAAATCTATACTAAATATAGTCCATCAGTCTAGCACGAATCTATCCTTAATCTCTATCTCTGGTCTAGCACAAATATGTCCTCAAATATACACAAAAATCTATCCTCTAATATGTACAAAATATAGTCCTTTGATATAGCAAAAATTAGTAATCAATATCTATCCTAAAGCCTTTACTCAAAGCTTGACTCAATCTCAAATCAACTCTACTAGATCTGCCCCAAACCTTAACTCAAGGTTTGAAAAAATCAATCAATCAACTCTGTTCCCAAGACTTCTCAAAGGCTTGTCTAAAATATTCCTTGTAATATTTCACAAAATCTCACACCAATCAGTCTACAAGTCCTCTCTAGAACTTGTCCAATATTCTCAATAAGTCCTCTCAAGAACTTAACCAAATATCCTCAATAAGTCCTCTATATAACTTAACCAAATCTTCTCAATAAGTCCTCTCAAGAACATAACCAAATCTACTCAATAAGTCCTCTCTATAACTTAACCAAATCTTCTCTCAATATGTATTGTAAGATTCCACAAAATCTTTCTCAAATCTATCCACAAGTCTTCTCAAAGACTTGTCTCAAATCTGCTCAACAAGTCCACACTAGAACTTGTCCAATTTCATAGAAACATAAAGAGAATTGTTAGAGACTCAATATGTTCTATAATCATCACAAAGCTCAATCACTTTTAGTAACTCTTTCAAAAACTTACAGAGAATTGTTAGAGACTCAATATGCTTCACAATTACCTCAATGCTCAATCACTTTCTCAAATCAGTTTAGAATATAGAATAGTTTGTTTTATGAACTTGAAAAATCACTTCACACATCCACTTGACTAGGGTCAACCAACTCTACTCAACCAATAACTCAATGAAACAATCCTTCCTTACAAACCCTTGTACAAGTATATAAACACCAACTTAAAATGTTTCCAACAATGCTCAACAACAAATCTCACATAACAATGATAATCCTAGTTCAAGTTATTTTCTCAACAACTCACTTCAACAACAATGCTCACAAAACAAATCTCACATAACAATGATACTCATGTTCTTTTCAAACCCTAGTTCTTTGCTCAACCAATGACTTCAACAACAATGCTTATAAAACAAGGTTTTAAATACAACTCTTTATTCTAGAAAACCTTGAAGCATTAACTCAACACACTCAAAAAGGAAACCCTAATCAAGTCCTTTTCACTCCAAACTTTTTTTCTAGAAAACCTACCAATAAACTTAACTATGGAAGAATGTGCTCATACATTTTTCTTTATGATGAAGGAATCTCATAAATCTGCCAAAACTACAAGCACTTATTTGCAAATATCAAGAAGTTATAATATGATAAACTCTGTAAAAAATACAATGTAAATATCAAGACACACATACACCTTTTCAATCCATATTTAAAAAAACATTCATCAACATTTACAAAAAATAATTCACCAATTACACATTATAATCTCCCAATTAAAATAATATTCAATGCACTTCTTATTTTCAAAATAAATCAACACAAGAAGTTCCATTTATCCTTTTATAACTTCAACCCAATGTGACATGAACACTTTATAAAGCTAGCACCTTATTCCTCCAATTTACCAAAAAATAATAATCAAATAAAAATATTTTTAAGCAACTCTTTTAAGTCCCTAAGACCTCATGTCAAACTTTAGGTAACACAAAATTATAATCAAAATCTATTACCTTTGCCTTGGTGGGTTTGGAACTCACGACGCAGCCCTAACCAGTGCCCTGGTCGTGGCTCCAACCACTGCACGAGCTAGATGCTTACTTGGGGAGTGAGGAGCACCACGTGCTATATGAAGCTCCCCTCTTTGCCTAGAAAAATGTGCATTATTTTCTTTGGTATTTACAACATAAACACAACCACCATTTCGAACACAGGTCACCTAGTGCCCAAACACTCTAACCGCTGCCCTCTTGCCACTAGTCCACACTTCCTAGTTGGATTTCGACTTTCGGTGCTTTTCAATTTGTCTCTATTCGCTAGCACATAAAACAAAAAATTTCCTTATCTTTTTTGCACGAGTCTTTCAACACAATTGCACCAATAAATATTCGAGCAAAAGGATAATTTTAATACCTCTAAGGCATGGGTTTTTATATCAATTTCCTCCTTCACACATACACGTCGGCACTACAAATTCCCTTCAAACTTTAGACATCGGCACTATGATTTTCCTTTGAGCTTATTAATTTATAAATTATTTAAATTCTTTTGAATTTAAATTTTATAAATTAATTCTTTAAAACCCTTTGGTTTTATTAAGGCCTTCTCTCATTGCACAACTTTATATAAATAATATTTATTTATAAAATTTAAATTCAATTTGAATTTTTTTTGGTAATATTAAAAATAAAGAGGGTTTTAATGGAATCCCACAACCACTACAAATAAATCCATGAGGCAAGAAATATTGAACAGAACCTCAAAAAAACTAGAGGTAAACAAACGAATTACAGATATCCAAACCATAAGATCCAAAACAAGGGAGAACTGAGATAGTTCTACACCAGCTTATCTAGACCCTGTGCACTATCAGTAGCTAAACACGTTATGTTCTCATACCAATACAAGTGACATAAATAAGTTTTAAGTCACAAAAACCAACATGTTTCAAATGCATAGGAGAAAATAGAGCAATCGGAGCAATCAGAGCTAAAAAATCCTCCATCAATTTTTCCGAGGAGTGATTGCTAGGAAGAACATTAGAATTGGAAAGACTAGAAGGATTGTCATCCATACCCTGCTTGTAGTGTAACTGTTTGAATTTACATCGATCACCAACTGCAGTAGAATAGGGAGGTTTCATATCTGGTTCACCAATGTCCTATATAATCACTTTAGGTTGAAGGTCAAATTTAACAAGACTTGACGAATAGGTAATGACTTCCACCTCCGAAGTCCATCCCCAAACCACTTTGGAAGAAACTTGAATCTTTATCAAGAATTGTTCTAGACTAGAGCCAAAGGTGAAGGAGTAAGTGTCTTCGCTACCATCTAAATCCGACCCAGAAGCTAAATGAGAGCCACCACCACAAGAAGGGGACTCCACCATCAACTTGGTACCACCTGCCAGGGGACTAGGAAGATCTGCAAAAGGCTTTATAAAATAATTAGCATTAAGACCACGCTCAAGAGCGGCATGTTCAAACACCAACAAAGCCATACCTTGGTGGATAGGGGCATCACCACGACCCCCTTGAACATTCAAAAAATATTTCTTCATGGAGTGAAAAAGAAACAAAGGAATATTCATACAGGCTTTGTGTCTCAGATGATTTAAAAACATGGCATGATAGCTACTGACAATTTCATAAGAAGGATCAAGGGTAAAATAGTCCATGATAACCCTAGCAACTCTGTTCCAAGGAGGAGGCAAAGCTGCAACACTAAAACCATTCTGGACTCTAGGTAGATATTCCTCCTTGTCAAGAAAGAGACTAATATCTTGTAGAAGAGAATATCTATCATGATTATGATAAGCACCGTCTAAGACCAGGCCAGTGGTTCTACTAATGAGTTCCATCATAACTTGGAAAGACCAAGAGCCAATACTCACCCAACCATCATTCCAAGAAGAGACCATCCAGTTTGTGAGCATCGGGCTATGCCCATGAAACTTCTAGATGCAATCCAGGAGACCCCCATCCACTAATATAGATTTAACCTCCTCATAAAAATAAATAGATGCAGGTTCAAGATGAGGTTTACTTAATTTGACCTTAGTCGGGTAAATCTTGGCTTTGCCCATATTGCCAGCCCTCCAAAAAAATACAGACATCAAACAAAGGGAAAATACCTAGGCCAAAGCACTCCTAGAAATAAGAGAAGACCAATGAAGAAAAAACCCAAGCATCGCACTGAACATAAATAGAGGCCTCAGCCAAAAAGTGAACCATCGAACGCCAAAAGGGGGTTTGGAAGGCTCAAACAAGGAAAAATAAAGAGCCCCAAGAAAATACTTCAAGAAAAAATACCCCACCGTGAAAGAGTAAACAAAAATCCATGTCACTGGTAGAAAAACTAGACCCATCACGGAGACAATCAAAGAGAACCACCAGAGAACACGAGCAGGAAAACCAAAAGAAACATGAGGCCTCAACCAGGGTAGAAAACAAATAGGAGTAAAGCTCCACCACAATAGACCATCCATAGAGAAACTGCCCGAATGCCAACACAAAATACCATGAACCACATAGAAAGAAAATTTTCTAGCATTGGGAAAAGAGATCCCGCACCATATCCTAAGAAAATCTCAACATGAAAAAACCTTCCAAATGATTGGGCATGATCCAGGTGGCTGAAATGATGGTGAGAAAACCACAGGTGTACAAATCCTCCTAGAAAATCCAGCCAAAGAGATTCCACACATGTACCACCTCAAAAAACTTAATAAATTGGAAGGAGCACCATCATCTTTAAAGAAAGTACCATCAACCATATTATGCCAAAAAGTAACCTTCCTAAGGAGAAACTGATAGGCACTATTTCTAATAACCTTAGATACGAGTGTTGCACAAGAATATTCCAAAGATTGATAAGAAACCAACGAGTTCCAAAGCCCAAGAATCTGAGATGATGTTGGAACAAAGTTCAAAATTTGAAATTCAAAGAACCAGAGAGGGAAAAAGACCCCTTGGAAATTCAAAAAGCTTTTGTTGTGCCCCGAAGGAAAGAAAGGACAAAGAGGTCCATCATCGTTAAGGCACTCCACCATAAACCCAAAACTGAGTAACTGCATACACCAACAGAGAGTGAGGAGTAGCAGTAAAAGCCCTCCCACATATCGAGGAACATTAAGGCTTCTCATGATTCATAATTAACGAGATGGATTAATTTTGAAGGAAAGTCAGTATGCCACACCTTAAGGCCCTAACTAGGCACCCAAGATTAGCAAGGAAGTTAGTCATCGTGTTCCCTTCTCTTAACACATGCCTGATTAAAGAATCCTCTAGGGAAAACATGTGAGCTCTTGATTCTTCAATTAGGTTAGAGATCCACCAACTTGGTCTACAAACACCTTTAAGCATGTTTACAATATTTAACGAGTCACCTTCAATGACAACCCTATTAATTATGAGATATTTTATCATCTGAATCCCAATAAAAGAGGCCCGATATTCAAAAAAATGAGATGATTGCACACCCAAACCCTTTGCAAAGGCCATGATGACTTCACTAGAGTTATTTTGAATGATGCCACCAGCACCAGCCTTGCTCGAATTTCCTTTCGAATCCGCATCAATATTAAATTTGAACCACCCTAGTGGAGATGCTGACCAATGGATAGAAGTACGAATATTGGGAGCTAGAGGGGGTCTTAAATCAGGGCAAAAACCCAGAGCACGCTCCACCTCATAATCATGATGATCCCTAGGCAAAGAGAGGATCAAATCCTTCAATGCAGAGGACACATTCTCACCAAATTTCCAAAGGATTTTTTGACTTAGTTGAACAAGATATCCCTATTTATTTTTAAAATCCCTTGCATTAAGTTCCTTCCACACTCCCCAAAGAATATGGGGCAACCAAAACTTCCATAAGCATTTAAGGTGAGGCGAGAATAAATGTGATGACCATTGGAGAATGAAATTATGGATAGAATTAGGTAAAATCTGGGCTAGCCTGATATGCTGGACATAAATAAAATATTTTCTGGAACACATTACAATTAAGGAGTAAATGGGACACAAATTCCCAGTCTTGTTTGTAAATAAAACAATGATTGAGTAAATTGAAGCCTCGTTCAAATTCTCGATGGTTAGAACCTTATTCTGCACCACTAGTAAAAAAAATATATTGATTTTTGGTGTGATATTTTTAATCCATAATTTTGACCAAGGCCAGTCACCACCACCGCCATGAGAAAAAAGGAGAGAATATGTAAATTTAACAGAAAAACTTCCCTCATTATCACCATTCCAAACAAGCCGATCCACCCCATCCTCCTGATGAATAACATACCGATATAAATCCCCAAGAATAATATCCTAGACTACACTATCATGAGCAGATCTAAGAAAAGGTGGGGACTTCAACCATACTTTATGGTTATTCTGAATAAGGATGAAGTCCACCACTTTAACAAACCTAGCCTCCTTTGAAAGAGAACAAACTACTCTAAAATAAAAATCCTCCGCTAGAGGATGATCTCTAAGCTAGGGATCATCCTAGAAAGAGATCGGTCCACCATTTCCTATCACCTAGAAAATATTACTCTTGATAAAATCCCTACATTTGACAAGGCTTCTCTAAAACATAGAACCTTTGGAGGAAAGTGGATCTGACAATAAGTGGATAAAATTGTATTTGGCCATTAAGATGCGACACCAAAGATCGTCAACGACAGATGCCACCTTCAAAGCAAGCTTGGAAACCAAGGCTTTATTCATAATAGCAACACTATTCAAGTTAAGACCTCCATCCTTTTTACATAAAAAAAATTTCTCCCAAGAACACAGATGAAATTTACCCTTCATCTCCAGACCCATAGAAAGAAAAGCCTTACAAAAACTATCAAATTTGGATGCCACCTTGGAAGGAATGTTAAAAAATGACAAAAAATATATAGGAATACTTTGGAGCGTGCTTTGAACTAGAACCTCTTTACCAGCCTGGTTAAGGAGGGCACCCTTCCACGAGGATAGCTTTCTTTAGACGTGCTCCAGCATAGGATTCCAAAAAACCTCTTTTAAATGACCTATGAATAACGGAAGGCCCAAATAAGTAACCAGGAGAGAAATAATATGACACCCCAAAATTGAAGTAATTTTATGTTGTCGTATTTCAGGAGTATTAACGAAAAAAAATACTGCTCTTTAAGAAATTGATCAATTGACCCAACGCTCTTCCATAACATTCCAAAATTAACTTAACATCATGATCATGATAGACTAACGCTAAGCAAGAGAGCAAAGTATCATCAAAAAATTATTGATGCGAGATAGGGAAAATTTGTAATGTCGAGCCAAAACCAAACTCTATACCATAGGTTTTAATAGATTGCCTAAGAGCCTCCACCATGATAATGAAGAGAAAAGGGGAGATAGGGATCACCCTACCATAACCCTCTACGTGAATTAAAAAACCAGCTGGGAAACCATTAACGAACACCGAGAACCAAGCAAAAGAAATATCAACCTCCATATGATTGACCCAGGAATCATAAAAGCCAAAATTCCTAATAATTGAGAATAGGAAGGGCCATGAAACCCTATCATAGGCCTTATTAATATCCAATTTGAGAAAAAGGGCTGCCCTTCCACTTTTTTGCACTGAGTTAAGAAGCTCATGTATAACTATAGCATCGTATAGAATTTTTCTTTTCGAAACAAATCCTCTTTGAGCCGAGTCAATAAGAGAAGGAAGGATGGGTTTCAACCTATTTGTCATCACCTTAGAGAAAATATTATAAATGGTGTTACATAAGCTTATTGGCCTGAAGTCATTGAATGACGCCATAGAGTCCTTCTTAGGGATAAGAGCAATAAAAGTTGCATTCAAGGCCTTAGGTAAGACCCTCAAACTTTGGACATGACGAATAGCATTGCAAACGTCCTCCCCACAAATTTGAATTTAAATATTTTATAAAATAAATATTAAACCTTCCTTTAGCTTTGTAATAAGCTTCCTTGGGTTGTTATGAAAAACCTTTTATTTTAAACCTTCTAACTTATGCTTCAACATAATATTAAAAATATTATGAAGTCTTTTTGCCATTAACCTCTGCATTGTTCCCCTTGAACTTTTGACATCATTGGTAACTTATTAATGACAACTTCATACCTTGACATCAATGACAACTTTGACTCAAAATGACCAACAATTGCCATAAATAGACTAACTATAAGCCTTAGGATTATGGAATCCTTATCCTTTTATTCGTATCTTGCTTCATTCCATAAAGAGACTAACTATAAACATTAATATTATGTAATCCTTATCCTCTTATTCGTATCTTGCTTCATTCCAATTGGGACTATAGGCTGGTTACTTGGAGCCACAAAACTACTATTGGAATTTGTATGGTCTTTTTGAGGATTCATTTTGTTTTTAGTTTGAATCTACCCATTTTTTTGCACTTGGGTTGGTTTTCTACATTGTACTTTTTTCCCTTTACTATTATTTATCAGCATCAAGGCAAGCTCTTTTAGTGATTTCTCATCATGCAATCCTTCATGTTCCCTCTCTTCATCAAACTATGTTTCCATAATAACTGTTTTCATTTGACCATCCTCATCATCTGCTTGCTCATCCGTGGAGAGAATTTCAAAGGTGTTAGATGAAATTATTATTTTCTCTTTTGTTGCTATTTTTTTTGTGTTTTTTTGTTTAGGGATTTGAAACCCTACTAATTCCCCATCCTCTTTCCTTTTTTTAGGGATATTATGTGGACAATGATTTGCTAGATGGCCATATTATGACAAATTTTGCATCTAAATGGAATATTATCATAATCTACTACTTGCTCCCATATTTCTTCCTCATATTATAAAGTAATCTTCTCTAGAAGTGGTTTGTCAAAATCAATCAAAACACAAATCCTTGCATAAATCATATGCTCTAAGTGTTGGGTGCTATCATAATTCATCTTGTGACGGGGACGGGAGAATATGCACATACACACTCCTGCAAAATTTCAAACTTTTCTTCTATTAATTCAGAAATTCTTATACATTACAGCCCGTAGGCTTACATTAACCGATGCTCAACTCGGTTCTTCCACTCTCACTCTTCTGCGCCCATTCTCCAGTCCACCTCCTTGCCTTCTGCTTTCTCTTCTTTCGACTCTTCAGCACTGAATTTCCCAAATATTGATGCCTCTACATCAGATGCTGCTGGATGCTCTGCATCAAACACCCGGGGTAAGTGGAGAAGTGATCTTCACTTCTGCTTGGTCTGGTTGCTGCCCCCTGCAACACTTCCAAATCCTTCTCTACCTCAGCAGTCTGCTTCAACCCCGGCTCCCGGTCCATACTTCTATCTTCTTTCAGACAGATTTCTCCACTGCTACAAACTTCTTCTGCAGCCTGCTTTAACTCCTCCACTTGCACAGAAAAATCTGTGCCTTCTTTCGGGCAGGTCCCGGTACTGCTGCACTCTTCTGCAGCCTTCTTCAACTTTTTCTCTTTCTTTCTTCCCGCCTTCTTTGCCGCTCCTCTTGCTCCCACAACTTTATTGCGAGCCATTCCTTTTGCAGGGCTTTTAATTGTCATTGCAAAGCTAAGACTTCTTCCTCCGGCACCATATCCTCCTTGCTGTCCCGTCTTCTTTGGGAATGCATTTTTCTTTCTTTTCTTTTCTTACAAAGCTTTTAATGATCCGGTGTAGCTGCCTCACGTTCGGTGATCTGCTAACATGCCCGGGATCTGAACTCACTCTCTCTCAGAACCCTCCCGCAGGTCCTGGCGCAAACTACCTCACGATCGGTGGTCTATTTATGCACTCAGGATCTTCTGCTCTGATACCACTGACGGGGACGGAAGAATATGCACATACACACTCCTGCAAAATTTCAAAATTTTCTTCTATTAATTCAGAAATTCTTATACATTACAGCCCGTAGGCTTACATTAATCGATGCTCAACTCGGTTCTTCCACTCTCACTCTTCTGCGCCCATTCTCCAGTCCACCTCATTGCCTTCTGCTTTCTCTTCTTCCGACTCTTCAGCACTGACTTTCCCAAATCTTGATGCCTCTGCATCAGATGCTGTTGGATGCTCCTGCATCATATTGTAAACTCCTAAAGAATTTCTAGTTGTTGCGAATATATTTGGATACCACTATTCTATCGGAATACCAAATAAATAGACCCAAACAAGGGCAGTTGATGGCATTTCTTCCTTAGCTTTGAACTTGGTATGCTAGGGCTTCATGAAGAGCCCTACCCTACCAAAAAACCATGACCCCCTTGAAAAATTTTCTCCCTATCTTCTTCATTAACAAAACAAATAAGAAAGTAGCCATTAGGGTAAGTAAAAATTTGGAACTTACCTTTAGTGCTCCAATTTTTGGTAGCCCATTGCTTGAAGGTAGCAAGAGACAGTCGGAATCCTATGAATCGATAAATTAGGCCTTTCGTCTCCTTCACATCTATTCATTCCTGGACATTCATTATTTCCAATTTCACTTTTGGGAATCCATTAGCTGCTTTCATGCAACCCATCTATGTTTTCCTTGAATCGACATTTGGCATCCTTAATGGTTTCCTTGGCAATCGTTGATTGTGTTCCCCTCTTGTTGAAGGTGGTCCTCCACGGATTGCTTCTTTAAAATTTATTTTTGGCTCAATGTATGAATCTTTGTTGAAACTCTCCAGCCGGAATCAAATAAACCTTACTTTCATTCAAGCAAACAAACCCTAATTCCACAAGTCCGCCGCATTGCCCACTCGCTGCTTGGCTAAAACGCTTAGTTTTGAATCTCGACTGAAAAACCCTAGCAACCCCTAGCAACCCCTATTCGAGCTCTCTCAAATCATCGCCCTCCCTGCGGGATTGTTTAACTGCACTATGAATTGAATTGTGCTTCTTTCTGCAACGGACACGGCTTTTCCATTTTGAAAAGCGATCAAATTTCACCGTGAATTTTGAAGCGTTTGGACTATTGCACACACATTAGACAGATAAATCAAATTAACCGAACGGCACAGAAATCCTAACACGGTGACTGGGGGGACTCCGGTTGTAGTGGACAGCCATCGTCGAAATTAATCGCCAAAATAGTGACTCCACATTTAGGTAGTTATTCTATCAACTATAAAGATGTTAAAGGTATATAATGTTTATGAAATTGTAGATGATATGAAGGATCTGTGTAAAGTATTATTTATTTGAAGTATAGGTAATATTTATTTTATATATATTTATTTTATTTAAAAACAAAATTATTTTTGGTTGGATTTAAATTTTAAATTTTTTATATAAAAATTTAAATTATTATCTTTTAAATTCGTTTTAATTTATGTACTATGATGATTTTATATTCTTATATTCATTACAACGTTATTTTAAAAATTAGTAGTCCAATTAATATACTTTCGGGCTTACTTTATAATATTATTCAAATATGTATATATAATAATGAAGTAGTCCAATATACATTGTGGTTTATTGACCTCTCTTTGCAATGATGATTTTAAATATTTATATCAAACAACCATGACCTAGCACATATAATATTTTATAATAAAAATAATATAATTGTTTTAATGAATTTTTTTAATAAATTTTTTCAACTATATAAAAAAATGATCAAGTAATACATATTATCACATTTAAATAAAAAACATACACTTAAGTTTCATTCCCCACATAAATTATAAAGACAATAATATCTATTGAGACATCTATATTAATATGTTTTTAACTTATAACCAAATTCAAACTTATCACACCTTTATTATGCAATGTTTGTCGATGGTGGCGTGAATTTCGACACATCAAGACAAAATGGAACACAAAGTCAATCTTTCTTCAAAGATAAATTTCCTAAGAGATGGAGCGAACACTAAAACGTTATTCTTTTACTACAGAGCAGTCACTCAGAGCCAAGCAACCCTTCGATTGGTCAAATCCAACAAACCCTACTCAAGGTAAGATTTTGAGAAGCCTCATCATCTCGTTATCTTCATGATCCAGGATCTGCAACTCCAAAACGTTTTACGCTTAGATACATAAAATCTCAACGAAATTGTTAGACATTCACTATCGAAAGGTTGAAAGTAGAAGGAGATTACATACATGGCAATGGTAGACGTAGCCTGGCTCGGCACTCGCATTGAAAGGATAGGGGCGAGGAGAATCTAAAAACGTGAACTGTACAAGCATGGTGGTCATGTACCCATTCATGACCTTGTACACATTTTTCCACCCGCGGTCTGGTCCTGCAATCGCCGTGGTATTCCCCGTTGCTTGCTTCTTTATATTGCACTCCAGAGCGTCGTTCTTCTCCTCCATGCATTCCTTGAACTCCGTCACATTAATCAACTCGACCTGCTTGAGAACCACAAAGTTAGCCAGATGGATATGCAGAGGATGATTTTCGTCGGTAAGATTGATAATGTGCCACAGCTCGGCGGTTCCTTGGCGGGGCGTCTCCGTTGCAGGGGTGTCCAACGACATATTGTTCAGAAGCAAAGTAAGCGGACCGTTGGAATCGCTCATGTATTCAAAGAAGGTGATGTACCTTCTCTCCGCGACTGCCTTCTTGTTGGGACGAATGTATCTCACCAGATTTTTGGGGATTCTGCTCAGATCCGGCGAGACCACTGAATCGATCACGAATTTCATCACTTTGCTATTGAGATCGTCGACGGCGGTGCCGTTGGGGAACGGGTACCGCGCGCTGTTTGTCAAAATGGCCTCCCCCGTAGAAGAAAGGCTGAAGTCGATGACCACGTCGGCTATCTCGGAAGGTCCCATAGCGTAATTCTCCACCGTCACGGGCTTCCGCAAGTACGTGGCGTCGGAGCCTATGAACGTCATGTTGAGGCCGTTACTTAACGTCAAATTGTAGAAGCGCGCGTTGCTGGCATTGACGATTCGGAATCGGTATTTTCTTCTCTGCACCTTCATGTAAGGCCACACCTTCCCGTTCACTATGATCGCGTCTCCGAAATAGGACGGCTGATCACATTGCATAATCATTTTGAGAAAAATTATAATAAACGATAGAAATGCAAGTATCGATAAGAACATGCATTAAAGTGGAACCGCAAATCTAAATTAATAGGAATGAGAAATCCCATTTAAACTAAGTGTGTACCTGCCACTGGGGATGTACAGACGGGTCATTGCCCGTGGAGTTCATGTAGATGGAGCCATCGGTGGCCAAGCTTCTATCGAAGATGAAAAGGTAGCGGTCGTAATCGGGGCCAGAGGGGAGGTTAAGGGGCTTCTCCACCTTGGGATTGCGAATGACATAGCCGCCAAGGAGGCCTGTGAGGAGGTTAACTCTGGTGAGGCCCAGGGCGTGGTCGTGGTACCAGAGACTGCCCGGATGCTGCATGTTGTTGTAGTGATACTGCGACTTTTTCCACCCTGGGCCGGTCTCGTTAAAATCGCGCGTAAACCAAGCGTAGGGGTGGCCGTCGCTCTCTGGCTCGTGGATTCCCCCGTGCAGGTGAACAACTGTGGGGATTCCGCCATATTTGGGCTCGGCTATCATCAGTGTCGTGTCATAGGGAAGGATGTGCTTGGACGGAAGATGGTTCTCCCACCTCACGTAAGTATCGACGCCCTGTATAGCTTCGATCGTCGGACCCGGCACGGTTGCAGTCTTCTTCGACGTTCCGAATGCGAAGACTGTAGTCAAGGGAAGATCTCTGTGAAACCTCTGTCAAAATGAAATAAAAGCCAGTTAAAATGCAGCTCATAATTGTATTGTAAAGACTTGGTTTTATTCTCAGTAGGGACGGACGTGTTAGCATACCCATTTTTTCTTGAACATTCCGATTCGGAGTTTGGCCGGCTTCAAACTCCCGCTCTTGACGGTGTAACCTTTGAGTTCGGGCATCCGAGGGAGCTCGTCAACGAACATTTTGAGAGAACTGGCGAACTCATACAACTCGTCAGCGGTTACGTTATCTGCAGCAGTGACGGCAACAATGCAGCAAAATAGTAACAGAAGGACCGTGTTCATCTTCGCCATATGCATAGAATGACTGCAAATGTGTTGAAACAAAGAGGAAGGCATAATCAGTTCAAGCAAAAGAGAGATGGACGGAGTTAGGCCTGGCATAGACGGCTCTTCAATTTATAAACATGGTAATTAGTTTGAGTTTATCTTTATGACAAGAACTAGGGATTATTAAAAATTTTAACAACAAATTAAAGTGGTCACTCAGTGGATAGTGACGAACATTATGCAGTTAGATCATCATGGGATAAATGCTTTGGCTATGAAATAGGCTTTGGCGTAGAGACATGAATCTTCTTTACAGCTTTGTTATCATGAACGTGAGCCATTTTCTTGTGCCAATTCATTGGCATCTATACTAAGAAATTTGTTACGAAACGCTTCTTTTTTCTATTTTAAATAAATAAATGCAACAAGCGTGAAATATGTGCCTAATATTGTTTACTTTGTGGTTAGTGTGGAACATCGATCAAGTACAGAACAGTGGAATTGATAAATACAGATTGGATGCAAGAAAACACCAGCAATAAACACGCCTCTTCAAAGGTGCCGTATATTCGGTGTTTATCATTATACCCACACATTTTTGGTTTTTAATATCAATAACATCAATCAACTTGGAAAACAGGCGAATGAACATCCAAACTTTAGGACTTTAAAATAGAAACGAAAAGAATGGCGTGCTCAATTGTAGCACTATTTCTAAATAAAAATATTGTGTCATAACGAGAGAAAGCAAGTAGCCGCCACATCCATCACAATAATTCTTGCTATGTAAAGGTTGGTGAAATCATAGTCCACACTATTATATTCTTTATCCTTAAAACGGGGGAGAGTGTCTTACCTTTGTGCCATGAATTGTAAAGGGCCGTGGGGTCCAATGCTGTTAAGTTTAAGCACAAGGTAATCGATCATGCTTTATTGGAGAATGCAATACAATCAAGGACATCAATTTATACAAGTGGACATTGCACACAAAGAAAATAAAATTCAATGCCAAATTTTTAATTGGGAAGAATCATCTTATTGAAATAAGGGTGTGACATGAAGTTGTGAACAGTGATTTTTTTTCCTGGGATGCAGAATGAAAAAATAAATGACAAAAATAAACATATTCTCTAAGCATGTAGAATATAGGGGGCCATCTTTAGTGCTGGGGGAGTGCATGGATAATAAAATGCACTTCATCTTTAGCGCGAGTAGTTACTACACAATCAGTTGTCAATGCCTTATTTGAATTCAAAGATTAATGCAATACAAGCTATTTTTTATCTAGTCTCATACTTTGGTTTACTAGTAACAAGATTGTAATATTTATACAAGAAAAAAATTAAGATGGAATGGAATTGGAGATAACTCACATAAAAGAAGTTTACGTTTAGAAGAACATAAAAGTTTAATATATGTGAGTAGTGAGTAATGATTGTTTAAGGCATTTTAGTATATTATAGATGGAAAAGGTTATTATTTTTTCATTTTAAAGAGTGTGTTCAAATATTTAAAAAATAAATATTATTATATGTTTATGTAGTGCAAGACCTTTTCAATCAAGATGAGTTTTTACTTGTTTTTACAATTTTACCATAACTTGTTCTTGTAACAAAATATTATCTCATTTGTCATCTAGATAGTATTCACATTACTCACTGTAAAGCCTTATCATCTCATACTTTTATTCTATGAAACTATGTTTTGGATCTTCCATCTCCTTCTACTCTTTTTCACTATTTCACCTTATTCCCATTACTAATATTGCATTGTCCTTTAAAAGGACATGTAAAATGATGTTCAAATTAATAGCTATAAAAGAAGGTGCACCCACCATTCATATTTGAATATTGTACAATGATAATTGGTCCATCCTCCATATTCATAGGGATGTCATTTCATTTTTTTTAAATTCCTTAATTTTTTTGTTTTATTGATTGATTTGATTGACTCTTTATTCACTCTTAGCTTGCACTCAAATTTTATATAAAGTCTTTGAATAACTAATCTAAAGCCCCTAAATTACCATATTTATTCACTGTTGTTCTATTCATAGTTCATGTTATACTATACCATTATTAATTTTATTCATTTGATATTAAACCATAGTTCTCCATTATAGATGTACTTTTCTATCATAATTCCTTCATCACTAGCTTGATTACAAATCCAAGTTTTAATAGGTAAAATACACACTACAATTAATATTCTACCATGAGTTCCACACATGCCCTTGCAAGTGCTATTATCTATTTTGATAGGATCCATTTGAAGAATATTCACCAAATATTTTCTCAATGTATCATTTATCAACCAGTTTTTTTATCTTGTCATTTCACATTGAATGTGCTTATCAATTTATATAACTATGTATTTATTTTATTTATAATTTTGATAATTGTCCATCATGCTAATTTATTACACTCTCAAGTAATCTCATATTTGGACCCTATGACATTATCTTAGAATATAGTTCTATATTAATAGGTATTAGCCAATAAAACAAATTCTTATTAGATAAAAGTATTTATATAGCATCGACATGAATCTAATGATATGGATCTTCTAAAAAAATCAATTTCCTCTAAATAATGAAAATCTCAATTACCTTTGTACCTCAATAGTCACAGTGATTGATTTTCATTAATATTGGATTACCCAAAGAGTCTGGCCATGGGATAAGAGATGCATTTACACACATCATATATACTTCACACAAATCAAACATCACTATAATTGGACATATATTAATGCCTCTATCTCTCACCATGTATGCACAATATGTTCAAGGATATTTTATGTTTTAGTATGGAAATTATATGTATGTATTTTCACACTATGTATAAAATATTAAAATTAGTATTTCTTCTCTCCATGAGTATAAATATTATTGTGTTTATATATATATATTCAACATCACTAGGATATTATCAGAGAAGATGTAGTCAATAAAATTTAAGAAGCCCAATAATTTGGCAAGTTGTTGAAAGAATGGAATAACACCTTTATTGCTCTGATTTCCAAAAAATATGGAGCTGATAAATTGTAGGATTTTAGACCAATTAGCCTATGTAATACAATTTATAAAATTTTTACTAAAGCATGTATATATATATATATATATATTTATATATTCAACATCATTGGGATATTATGAGAGAAGATGTAGTCAATGTAATCCAAGAAGCCCAAGAATTTGGTAATTTGTTGAAAGAATGAAACAATACATTCCTTGCTCTAATTTCTAAAAAATATGGAGTGGATAATGTTAGCTTTTTATGCAGCATGTAATGGGAGATGACACACGCAGAATAAAATAACATAAATTAAATATGCGAGATGAATGAAAATAATATCTATCTATCTATCTATATATATATAGAGAGAGAATGGGTATTGAGCATATTACACCCCACCAAATTACATTACAATGCTACATCATATCACTCTAACTCTATAAGAAAATTTATGTATGTAGCTCTCTATCTGTGTCTCTATCTTGATCATCTATATATATACCTATGACCCTTTGTATAGAAAATAGGTTTCTTGGCCAAGACTCTACCTAGATATGCAAGGGATAATTTGCACTTTCACATTTGTGCAATTATTACAATGAATGAAGTAACTAGATAACTTCCTCCTAAAGTAATCTGATGTCCTAAGTATGTACCAAAGTAAAGGTACATTTACATAATCCAAATGATGTAATAGAATCTATTTCTAACACCCCTCTATAGTACATTATTTGGATATTTAATACTTTAGTCTTTTATGTGGATCTTCGTAGATTTCTTGAGATTTTGAATCTTCTTCTTTATATTCTGCAACCTTTTCAAGCAACTATCTTCATAGTCTGTCAATCTTCATAGTCTTTGCAACCTTTTCAAGCAACTATCTTCATAGTCTGTCAATCTTCATAGTCTTTGCAACCTTTTCAAGCAACTATATTCATAATCATCTATCGATTATTCTAGTTCTTCAATTTCATCTATCCTCTATCGATTCTTCTAGTTATTCAATTTCATTTATCCTCTAAGCTAGAGGTCCTTTTTTATTCCTTTTTCAATACTCAAATTGTGGACAGTTGGTTGGACACTAAAATTGTTGTTGATGAGAATTTTGATATTGTCATGTCTAAAATTGATTCTCATTGTTTATTTGATTTCCTTAATTCTTATTTTTGGGATTGAACCTATAGTAGTCGGTGTTATGGATTTTTACTTGCATATCTGACAATACATGTTGTACCATACTTTTTGTCCTTTTGATGAAGTAGCAATGTTTCCTTGTGGATTTTCTTTAGATGCTAGTGCATTGTTAGATATTTCATATTTACCTATATTTTGTACTTTATATTCCTTTTAAATATTGACTAACTCATCAAAATAAGTATCTTTACTTAGAACTTGTAAATATATTACCAACTACTTATAGTTGTCTGGAAGTGCTCTCATAATTATTTGAGTAAGAAGTTCATCTTTGACTATTTTCCCTAAGGTAAATAATTTCTCTTTGATATCTTATACATTCCTTAGGAAGATTTCTATGCTTTCTCCATTATTCATTTTTAATGAATGAAGTTGAGTTTGAATATAGAGAATAGTTACTTTATTCTTTCCTTCAAATTTTTTCTCTAGATTTGTCCATGCATCTAAAGATGTTTTTGCAGAACTGATATAGGATTGCATTTAATTAGTGATAGCAAACATTATTATCATTTAAGCCTTAAAATAATTTTCTATGAAATTTTGAATTTCAATATCATATATGGTACGTATTTAAATTCTCCCTTTGACAATATCCCACAATTTTTCATATACCAAGATAGCTTTCACCTTATTCTTCTAGGAAAAATAGTTTGGACCCTTGAGTAATTGTGATTCAGTTAGGAAGAATTTATTTGAAGCCATTTAATCCTCTATTATCAATGCTTATATTTTATAGAATGCCTTATGACTCCCTAGTTTTCTATGGATAAGATTTAGTGCTTTTTGTAAATTATAGTGCAATATTTGACTAATTTTGTAAAGGATTTGTAGATGCCAAAATAAATTCTTATCCCTTATTTCTCCTATTTAACTAAGCACTGATCCCAAATTTTAAAGAGGTAATAATTTTGGACATTTTATCTCCTTTTGATAGATTTGGAACAATAATATATATGTATATCCAACCTTAAAAAAGTTTTGATAAACCTCTCTTTATAAATAACCTATTGTGAATTAGGTTGAGTGTATCTAAGTTTCTAATTAATTAATTTGATGTAGTAGTCCTTATGAATCCCTAATATTTGGATAAATTAGATCAGAATAATATTTAAAAATAATTATTAACTATTTCAGTAGAAATCCTTATTGCTACTAGGATTTTAATTACAAATATTATTTTTATATGAAAAAGTTTTTGCTTTTGATAAATTGCTTTCAATTAGATTATCTTCCTTTAATTACAACCTTGTGAATCCCAAGGAAAGAAATCATATAATAAAATAAATTCAATTTTATCTTTCACCAAGCAATATTTGGTGATGTTCATTCTCGGAAGATAGGGCTGCAAGAAATTTACGTAGATGTCTTGAAACTATGATTGCACCCTCCAATGGAATTTCTTGGAGCTATATTCATTCTAAAATTGCTTCTACTTTGAATATTGCTTGTACTTCACTTATATTGAGCATTAAAGGCTCTAGAACCTTCTTTACATACTATAATTTTGTACTGTGTACATAGATGACAAAGTGTAAATGCCATGATAAAAATTCACTTGCACTCTTTTTTGACCTCGGTAGTTGACATCCTTAATATGGAGAAGCTTCCTATATAATTTTGCAAGTGGCACTGGTAAGACCCCAAGGTCTTACTATAAAATTATTAACAAATTAATGTAAATATAATCGCAGGCCACTCAAAGGAGGCTCCCTTGTAATCACTTTGCCACTATAGGGTGATCCCTCCTTAGAATCTATGCTTATTATTCTACTTCTTGGATAATTTGATATGGATGGCCAACCTAATATATATATCTACCCGAAATCTACATTGGTTAAGAGACATGATGGTTCACGTATGAAGAGACGTGATTGTTCATGTTATGAAGGGTTTTGATTGTTCACTTTATAATATAATAATATAATAATTAAATAATTAATAATACTAACTAATACTAACTAATAATGTTAGGATTGAGTATCCTAACATGCCACCCTCCTTAAAAAGAGCTTTGTCCTCAAAGCTCAAAGTGAGAAGCTTTGTCCTTTATTTTCCAAGAAGGATTTGTGAAAGTTCTTGGACTCTTTTAATGGCATCCTTTCATAGGTAGGGATATCAAGAAGGATGAAGCATTATCGGGGGGTTTCCAAGAACAATAGTAGAATATTCGTTAGGAAAATCATGATGATTATGGGAGGGCAACCCTTGGGGTTCCTCAAATATTTCAGAATAATACATCAAAAGTGATGGTAATGATTTCATATCCTTTTTTGGTTCCTTGGTAGAGCCAACAGAGAAGGAGTGCGTAGTCACTCTGCATTGGTTCCGAATAGGTTTGGTCATATTGCAAGAACTCACTATTGGTGATGAAGGTATGTGTAGGTATTGTAGAGTGCATGTTTGGCTAGCATTGATCACTTTGGGTATGTCTACCTCATCCTTGCTTGGTACATCAATCACTTCTTGCACATCGACCTCATTTTCTTCATTGCGATGAGTATGTGCACTGGTCGCTTCAGATACAACTACCTTATCTGCTTGCTCTATGGAGAGATAGGGATCAACTTCCTTCAATAAATACAATGTTAGTGTAGCACATTTATGGTGGGGTCCAAATTGTTCATCACAATTATCACAGAGTCCTTTTGCTCGTCGTTCCTTCATTTCATCAAAGCTAAGATATTTAATTCATAAATTTTAGTTATATTTGGGGATTGTGTAAGTGCTTTGTGACCTTCCATTATGCATAGGTTTGGAAGCGATGTAAGTGGTCGACAATTTTTCCATAAGTGGTTTTCCTAATCGTTGTTGTGCATTGATTTTATCTTCAGCTAATTTTGCCAATCCATAGGTCTGCATCATGGTATAGGGATTGAACCTTGTCACCTCCATTCTAATTTCCTCTTTTAATCCCCTAATGAATCCATTTATGAGAATTGATTCATCCAATATTGTGTTGTGTTTGGTTATATCCTCAAACCGAGTTTGATGCTCACACACAGAAGTGATTTGATGAAGATCTTTGAGCAATTACCACATGACTGGGTCCTACATGACTATGATACCAAATGGTAAAACCCCAAGGCCTTACTATAAAATTATTAACAAATTAATGTAAATGTAATCACAGGCCACTCAAAGGGGGCTCCCTTGTAATCGCTTTGCCACTATAGGGGGCTCCCTCCTTAGAATCTATGCTTATTATTCTATTTCTTCGATGATTTGATATGGATGGACAACCTAATATATATATCTACCCTAAAGCTACATTGGTTAGGAGACATGATGATTCACATATGAAGAGATGTGAAGGTTCATGTTATGAAGGGTTGTGATTTTTAACTTTATAAGTTAATAATATAATAATTAAATAATTAATAATACTAACTAATACTAACTAATAATGTTAGGATTGAGGATCCTAACAGGCACATTCTTTTCACATTGAGTTCTTGAGAGGATTTTGGTGCAAATGATGCATTCATCTCCCTTCTTGTAATGTCCATGTATTACATTCTTTAGTAAAATATTTGATCCTCCAAGAGATAAGTGTATACCATACACTCAATGCACCAATCTATTTTTATAACTCCTTTATTTAATATGAGTGCTCTCTTGAATTGAGCATTAGGGTTCTCCTTTGGTGATAAGTATCATATTCTTTTGCTGGATGGATGTCATCCCTTTTGTTGATTCAAATGGACCTTTTCTTGGGATCGTTTAATCTTAGAGAATCCCCAAATCCTCTTTTGTTTAATTTCACTTGCTTTTAGCTGGGATATGGAGCAATACTATGGGGGTTTCAAGCACTCAATTATTCCAACGATTGTGGAGTGAGTGATGCTCCAATGGTGCTTTGTTTTTTTTCTTTCTTCCTTGGTTGCTTACATCCTCTTTTCATAGATGCTATTGCTCTTTGATTAAAATTGTTCTCCCTTTTCTTTGTATGTTGTATATTGTAGGTTCAGCCATCTTGGATGTGAGGAGTTGAGCCAATTGATTGGCTCCTTGAGCTGAGCCTAATTACTGCTAGCATACAATCACCTTTAGCTGATTTGTTCAGCAAGTGTAGTGCCTCTAGAGAACCTTTAATAATATATATTTTTCCCTATATAACTAGATTAGGATTTGTGCAGTATAATGTCAAATAAAATATTCTTATTGGACCTTCATTTTGTACTCTTTTTTATATCTAAATTTCTGATTTTGACGCATAATATTTGAGTGCAATAGGGGTTTTGATTTTGTTATTTAAAAATGCACAACTTTCCCTCTCTAGCTTGGATGTTTTATGAAGGGTTCCAATATTGTAACCACATAATGGAAGCTTTATTTTGCTATATTTTTCTCCACTATTATTATACCTTGAACTTGAGACTCATCAAGTCTCATTCAATTCTTCATTTGATGCTCTTTTTGGTGGTTACTTTCTGCTATAAAAATTGAAGGATAGATATTATTTTGTGGCTTCCTCGGGCCACCCAAATTTGTAGATATTTGTGCACTAATAGTGTCTTTAGACACTTTGATTAATTCTATTTTTATTCCCTTCTCAAGAACACAAACAATAATATTTTTTAGAGTAATATAATAGTGCAAATATTAATAATCCTGTAATGCACTAATAATATCACTTTATTACTCCAATTAAATCTAAAAAACAAATGCACTTAATCAATCTACTACAACTTATCAAGAATAATCTAAACATTTATCTTCAAGATTTATTCTTAAATTTCTTTAACATAAAGTTAAATAGGAGCTAGTCTTCATTTTATTTTCCAAAGTAGATAATAGGTAGTTGATAGACAGTTTAAGATTTCTAAAATCTAATCAACTCCTAAAGTGCAAATGAACCTTAAATAATCCTTTATTTTTGCACCTTTTTGAAGACTCTAATTTAATTCTCCTTTTTGCAACTTCAATCTAATTCATGTGCTTAAAAAAAATCTGATAAGTAGTCCACTTAATGAATCTACTTGCACCAATAGTTTGCTTATTTTTTTTATAGAATCTCTTTTTACCACTTATATATAGGATGCAGATCTTGATGTCTATGATTACCAAGTTGCTATCTTAGATGAGATTGCATATATTTCTATAGGATACCTTGAATAGCTTCGTCTTTACCAAAATATGGTCTCCCTTTCATGAACCTAGAATTATTGATGGTTTATTCTCCTCTTGTAGTCTCCTCCTTTTTGCTATAGATGTGAAGATATATTTGATTCTAATGTGGTCCCTTCTTGTTTTAAGAGGTAATCTCCAAGTCTCTTGGATTTGGTAGGCTTCTTATCAAGACTTTGTATATCTTGAGGTTTCTTGAAGTTTGGAACACCTTGCCAAATTTTTATTCTTGTGATTCTTTTTGGATGGTGATAAATGTCCCAAATATTTCACTATCTCCAATAGTGAATTTATCCAATAATTTCTCCTTGTAAATACTTTGGTGAATTCTTTAGCAAGTCTCACCAAGACTTTTATTGGATGCTCATAGGACCTCTCCAAATCCTTTGATTATGTAGCTCCTTCTGGTCTTCCTTGAGACCTTATCTTCAACCTTGTACTTTTGGAAGTGTTGGTGGTTAGATATTCTCTTAGATCTCTAATTCTGCTACCTCTATATTTGAGCATGACTCTCCTATTTTTTCTTCATAAATGAGATCTTCTCCTAATATATTTTTCTTAAAGGTGCTAGATTGATTCTAAAGAAGATACTCCTCCTAACATTCTTGTAAAAAATATTTACCAACTCACTAAATCTTCCTATTCTTATAACAAAATATTATTACTAAAATCTTCTTCTGAGTTATATAATTTATTGTAAACTATTCTTTAGGATCAATGATTTTATGGTATTTTTATAATCAAGGCTTTTGTGGCATTCTTTAGGATCAAAGGCTTCTATGGCATTTTTTAGTACCAATGATTATGTGGTCTTTTCAAGGCTTCTATGGCATTTTCTTTTGGATCAAGGTTTCGATAGACTTTGCTTATGGATCAAGGCTACTATGACCTTTTATCATTGTGAATTTTTTCATCTAGAAATGGATACCTCCTATCTCCTAAATCCACCACAATTCCACTCCAAAAGTTTCTTCTAAAGTATTCTTCTCTTGTAGTAACTAATATCTACACTATGAAAGCACTCCTACTTTTGGACAATGAAGTTGAAATATCATATATTTCTATTGTAGAAGGTGTCTCAATAATTTGAGAATAAATTACCTACAATAAAATAAACATCAGGTCAATTTCTCTAGATCTCATAGATGAGCTTCACTAGTTGACACATAAAACTAGTGGATCAAATGTTGAGTCCCAGTCTTCAAAAGTTTTTCCTTGAAAATCTATGGAAATAATCTAGCCATATGAAATATCAGTATTCCAAAATCTGAGATTTCTTTTAGTACTAATCTTGTGGATCTCTTTAATTCTACCACCTAGAATAATAGTGACTGGTCCAATGGCATGTTAGTTTGATAAAAAATTTAGGATCAATAATAGTTTTCATATTGATCTACCATAGCTTTGATACCACTATTAGATTTTCATACAACATGTAATGGTATATGACACAAAATATGCAGAATAAAATAACATAAAGTAAATATTCAAAATGATTGAAATAAATATAAATATATATAAATTATGAATATGTTTACAAAATTAGCTCTCGAGGAAATGAACACTTCATGAATAGAGCTACTTCTTAATAATGGGCATTGAGCATATTACACCTTATCATATTACATTACAATGCTACATTATATCACTCTGACTCTATAACAAACTCTGTGTATGTTGCTCTCTATATTGATCATTTATAGTTGTACCTATGACCCTTTATAAGGGAAATTTATTCATTGGACAACACTCTACCTAGATATGCAAGGGATAACTTGCACATATACAACTTGTACTTTAACACTTGTGTAGTTATTACAATGCATAAAGTAACTAGATAACTTCCCCCTAAAGTAATCTAATATCCTAAGTTTGTACCAAGGTAAAGGTAAATTTACATGATCTAAATGATGTAATAGCCTCTATTTCTAATAGATAAATTATAGTGTTTCAGACCAATTAGCCTATGTAATACAATTTATAAAATATTTACTAAAGTTTTGGCCAATCGGTTGAGAAAATAATTCCCTCAATCATTAATGAATATCAAAGAGGTTATGTTGCAGGCAATCAAATTAATAAAAGCATCATTGTCATTTATGAAACAATACACTATCTTCAAAGGAGGAAAAGTTCAGACATTTTCCTTAAGTTGGACATGAAAAAAGCCTATGATAGGGTTTATTGACATTTATTAGATAAATAATGAAGCAAATGGGTTTTAGTTAAAAATAGAGAGTATGGGTTGGTATGTGTATTTCTAAAGCCCACTTTTCGATCCTTATCAATGGATATTCTACTAGGTTATTTCCTTGTACTAGAGGAATCTAGCAAGGAGATTTGTTATCTCCATATTTATTTATCATTATGGTAGATTCCATAGGAAGAAATTTAAAAATAAAGAGAAAGGATGATAATATCAAAGGTCTAAAACATTCATACACTGGTGAAGTTTTATCCCATAAAAATTTTATGGATAATATTTTCTTGCTTGGGGAAGCTACAGAGAAATAAGCTTTGGAATTTAAAAATTCCTTTATTCTTATGAAAAAACTATAGGCCAAAAAATAAGGTATAAAAAAATAAGGATTACGTTTTTAAACATAGATAAAGTATAAGAGATCAAATAATTAAAGTTTTTGGCTATAAGGAGGAAAATTTCCCTATCATGTATCTTGGTTTACCTTTGTTTATAGGTAAAATGAAATATGGACTTTAGAATCTGATTACTGATAAATTTAATAGGAAACTTTAAGGTTGAAAGGGATCTTTATTATCCTTTATGAGAAAAGTATAACTCATAAAAAACACTCTTCAAAGCCTCCCTATTTATTTCATGTCTTTCCTAAGGATGTCAAGGAAATTGGAAGGGACTTTAGAAAGACTAAAAAATTATTTCTTATGCGATGACACTAAATACAAAAATATATACATCTGGTAGCCTAGGATACCTACTAATAGCCTTTATAAAATGGGGATCTTGGATTGAGGAATATAAGAGATATAAATAGAACCATTCTAGCTAAACATGGTTGGAGGATTTGCATTGGAGCATCAAGAAAATGGGCTAGCATTATCCAAAATAAATACTCAGAGGGTAGAAACCACTTTGTCAGTTTTAATCCTCCACGTGGGTCTATTTTTTGGTAAAATATTATCAATAGCAGGAAATTTCTATGGCAAGATTTAAAATGGAGAGTAGGCAGGGGACAAAATTAACTTTTAGAAATACCCTTGGATTCATAACCTATGGTAATAAAATTAATGGTTACATTCATAGGGTGGGTTATTTTCAAGAGTGGAAAATCCTACAAGAAGATATGCAAGGCCTGAGGGGTAAATATCTCTAGAACCTTTTAAGTTATTACTTAAGTAGAGGTTCAGAGGAGGATCAGATAATTTGGGTAAGAAACCAAAAAGGTCAATACTTGGTAAAGGAAGGATATAGAGTCTTGGGAAAAATAACCTCAAATAAATCCAAGGTTAAAAGAATTTGGAAGCTAAGCATCTTCCCTAAGGTTCCTATATTTTTTTGGATTGCCATTCTCGATAAGATCCTCACAAAAGACAATAAGTTCAAAAGAGGAATTGTGGTTCCATATATTTATGTCTTATGTAATAAAGTAGATGAGCATGTGGACCACCTGTTTGGAACTTATGATTTTTTTCATGATATCCTAAATATATTATTAAGAGAAATTAATGTTGCTTGGGTCATTCTAGATTCTCTAATAAAAATTTGGGAATAGTGGCACTTAGGAAGCAATATTTTTTTGCAAAAAATGCATTCTACATATTTGTTGGGGGATTTGGTTGGAAAGAAACAAACGAGTGTTCAAAAATAAAACTAGAGAAATAATTAGGGTTTATGCTAGGATAAAAACAAACATATTGGAAGATTGTATTAAAAAAATTTTGACTAAAAAAATCTTGCAATGATCCCCTCTAGATAAAAATATATATTAAAATGGAAAAAATCAATAAGGTGAGACTAGATACTAGATGGGAACATCCTAACAAATACTAGGTAAAAATTAACTTTGGTGGGGTTACAAAAGGTAACTTGGGTCATATTGGTGGTCTGGGTCTCATCAAGAATTATAGAGGTCAAGTAGTGGCTACAAATGTTGAGGATATAGGAATTACCACAAATCACAAAACTGAAGCAATGATAATGCTTATAGGCCTCCAAATTGTAATAAATTGGGTTTTAGGAGAATTGTTCCTGAGGGTGTTTCCAATAATATTATAACTATATTTCAAAAATGGGATTTAAATAATTCTAGCATTTTAAAAATAATTATAGATGCAATGACTATTTTTGCAAACCTAGAAAAAATTCAAGTTAAACATATTTATAGAGAGGGAAACAAAATTATCAATAAAATGGTGAATATGGTAGTTAAATCTAAGAATTTCAAGGTTTGGTCATATTCCCCATGGAATTGGAAGAGATTATAAGAATTGATAATGAAGCTAGTAGATAAATAGGGCAGAGCAAAGCAAAATACTTATTGGGATCATGCAATGAAGGATTTGAGCACACTAAATTACATTATTTTTAGTAGTTTCTTTATCAGTAATATAAAGCATTAAACACTGCACAAGCCATATAAAATATAAGGATAGCGGTAGATGAAAGCTCGAGGATACATAAACAAAAATGAAAAATGCCAAGTACGATGCGTGTAAAACCAAACTTAACGCTAAAAGCCTATATATTGAAAAATGCATGAAAGGAAAGAATATAAACGAATCAACACAATATAAAAACAATATGGAATATGGACCTCTTTATTGATATGCTTTTAAAGTCGTGTTACATTACGTCTCCTTCATTTTTAAGGGATAGGAGCATTAAATATGTTTCTTGTCACATCCATGGATAGCAATCCTTCTTCCGCATGCCCACATGTAATAGGGCGGACCAAAATGTCACCTCCACTTGTGTATATAATTTTTGACTCCTTACTGCTCCTCTAATGTCAAAGAACTACATTCAAGGAAGTATAAAAGATCAGTAGCACCTACAGATAGAATAGGACATGTGTTTCCCAAGGCTTACTATTCGTGTATGCATAAAAATATTAAAATGATAACTAAAATAGATCCAAATGAACTAAAAACTTGATAGGGGGATGAGGACATTACCAGGAGGGCACTGCAATTGGAACAGTCGAGAAATTCCTCACAGATTTGTATTCGCTCTGGGATGGGATGAATAAACCTACACTAAATTGTTAGAAAGCATCGTCTTCAATGTCCTATCCAGGAAGCTCCAAATGACCTACAAAGTTGGGATTAGGTAAAAGGGGATATTTTGGGAAGACCTAGAACGTCAGATTTCTCCAATTTGACCTCTATCACCCAAATTTTGATGGTGCCATCTATAGGTTAGTAAATGCGGGAAATGATAAAAACATGATCAAAACTTGTCAGAATCACATGAAATTTAAATGACAGTATATGTAAACAACCTAGAATCAGATGCAAAAGAAAAATCAAAGAAATCTATCATGGATTTCTAATCACTCTGGGGTGGGGTGATTAGGGCTGCGACAGTTTGGGGGGTGCCTAGGGGCAGGACGCCCATTGTTTAAGACTCTGTTTTGGAACCAATCTACTTGGGATGGGTCCAAAACCTCTTATGGGGTTGTTTCAACAAATTTGGTGGGATATTGTGGCCAAATTTTTGGGTTTGGGTCTAGAATGCGCCTCCAATAATCACCCAAAAACCTCCCTCCAAAAGAGATATCAAGGATGTGAAAGCACAAACAATGGGTGAGGATATATTTTAGCAGCACTTCGTTTCTCCAAAATCTCCTCTTTGTATCTCCTTTTGGGGTTAGAAGACTCACCAATTTATAGACCTAGGGTCTCTCTGTTTGAACGCGCATGCGAGGGCACCACTGGAGTTGCATGTCCTATTTTGAGAAAAATATTATTCCGTAATTTAAAGTCTCCTTGCATGACGCCTCCAAGATCAAAGACATGCATGAATGAAGTCTCTCTCCTTGATTTGAAGCCGTTCCTCACAATTCCATGGCTTGAAGCTACAGTTAACTGGTAGACTTGTTGAAGTTTAATTTTTTTTGCCAGTCAAACCTGCTATTCACCTCACCCTGGGGTGAATGCTGCTATTCATCCCTGGGTGGGACGAGTAAGGAGCAAAGTGCCAAAAGGTGCAAAATTGACCTCTGACCTTCCAAAATGCTCTTGGGAGTGGTTAGGACCACTGTTTAACCTCTATGGGCTGCCCTAGGGGCTATGTGTGTCAATGCGATCGATGCTTGTTGTCACATAATCGGATTGGTTCTATTTTGGTGTCTACAGATGCCCCTTTTTGGAAAGCACTATGCAAGGCGCAACGTTGAGCATAAATAAATACATAAAGCACTAATGATTAGGTTTTCTTAGTAACCTAACCAAATCTTGATGCCCCAAGTATGGAAAGGGCATGCATTCTTGAATCCTTGCTTCTAACGAGCTAAGGAACTTAATTCAAGTGTTAACCTTTTTCAATGAGGTGTTACTTGAGCTTGGACATTGATCAGTCATGAATAGGCAAAGGGCGCAACCTTTTGTCTATGGGAACCTTGAGTTCATGATTCATGAATGCCAAGTGTTTGATTATCTTGTGATTATTGCTTGTTTTCTACCCCAAACAAGAGTGTGATTGTATTTGTCAATGATCCTTTGAATGCATGTTATTTCCTTGATTTGGTATATCTTTATTGATTGGTGACTAAGTGTGACTACCCCCGCAAGCGACAAATCAATGATGGAATGACCGACATGAGAAAAGTTATGAGTAACTTGACCCAATATGACTGATGTGATGGTGCCTTCATTTTTTTACCATGGAATGCTTAAGCAGTTTCCGAACATTCTGACCTATTTTTGGTGGGTTTTAACCCTTGTTGTGACGCATTTTGGAGCTAAAATTATCAAGAATCCATCCTCCCATGGAGCGGTCCAGATATGGTAGAATTCTTAGGGAGTAGGATAGTGATAATTTGTAATCCCAATGTCTATTTTGGATGCCATGAATGTCAGGTGCAAAGGCGCCTTCGTTCGGCAATGTTATTGTTATTTTTGGTTGGGTTTTTGACCCTTTTGTGAAGTCGTTTGAGGATAAAATTCTCGACAATTCGTCGTCCCATGGAGTGGTCTGGCTATGGTAGCATTCTTAGGTAGTAGGATAGTGAGGATTTGTGACCCCGACGTCTATTTTGCATGCCCGAAATGGCAAGTGGAAAAGCACTCTTATCGGACACTTTTTTTTGCTTGTTTTTGAATTTCTTTTTGGTTATACATGTTTATTTATGATGATGTATGCATGTGTTAGTATGAATGTGATATTTCTAATTATATGTTGTATGCATATGGAATGAATGAAATGAGTTGTTGATAACTTGTCGATGGCACCATAGACTGTACAATATTTACTGGCTTTCTGTACTTATGGGGTGGCTTTGTGGAATGATTGTGCATGTGATAGCTTTGTTTTTGTATTTTGCATATTTTTTGATGGTGATGTACGTAATGAAATGTACTAGTTGTTTTTAAAATATAGTTAAGCTTTTAAGAGATTTAGATAGTTTAAATATCTAGCCACGACTGAACATTTATCTCACAAGACTTTTGAAAAAGGTATAAATCCAACTTGAGTTTGACCAAGTTATTTCACATCCCTGTGTGTGCAATTGAGTTTGTTTATGTGGTATTTGTTAGGATACTACCAGTGCCAGATAGGCTGTCAACCAAACATATAATGAGGATCACCTAATTCACTCCACTAACTCCATTTTTGTATTTAGTAAGATTAATCCACGGGATAATCTAAGGTACCATAAGCTAGCTCATCCACATGCAAACATTGGTTTGCTCACACGCAAAGCTAATGTGATAGACATATCGTCATGCATTTAGGATATTGTCATTGCCAGGTAGGCTATCCACCAAACCTGTAATGAGGATCACCTAGATAGTTTATGAATGCTGATGATTCTAGGGATTCAAGTTCAGGATTTTTATTTGCTCAATGTGTTAGGATACTTGCTCATATACATAGTGATGAAAATCACTGTTTATTTTTCTTTTTGAGCAAGGATTTTTGAATAGTGGTGATAACCACTATTATTTGATTTTGTATTTTGAGCTTCGTACGGTTGAGCTTGTAGGTTTGTGGATTATGAATGGCCTTGATACATTTAGGCCTTGGGGATGACTACCCATCCTGTTTAGGGACGTGTAGTATGAATCCCTATGACTTTGGGAACCAAAGGGGATTAGGGATATGGTGAAGTCAGGGCATTGACCTTTTAGGCCTTGGGTATGACTACCCATCCTATTCAAGGACATGTAGTACGGATCCTTTCAAATTTGAGACCAAAGGTGATTGGAGATGGTCATGATGATGGCTTGCTGGGATTTTGCTTTGGAATGGCATTGATCCTTTTAGGCTTTGGGGATGACTACCCATCCTTGGCAAGGACGTGTAGTATGAATCATTACAAATTTTGAGACCAATGGTGATTGTGATTTTCTTTTGTAGTGGTGAAAAACATTGTTTATTATTGGGAATTGATGGGGAAGAGCTTGTCCTTTTGTCAATTATCAACACTCTTGAACCATTTGCATAGGGGGATGAACAGGATAATATTTCACCTATGGTATCCAAGACTGCTTTGTAGGTTTCTCTTGTGTTCACACAACTTGGGAATTATTTTATGTGTTTTAACGTGTGTAGGGATGTTACATAACGAGGCATGATCCAAGTAAAAATTTCCCTTGTAAAATTTGTTTAACTTTGTACAGCATTTGGTTAGCAATTTAAAGATAGCTGAATAATGAAAAATCCTATATACATGAGGAGACAACTGACTATACTAACAATGGGGATGGTGTTGTTCTGGATGTATGTGTTGATTTAAAATGGAATGGAATGTGGAAAATGATGGAATTGCTGAGCAATTACAGTCTATGGTGCTTTTGACATATATAACTAGTAAATATGCAATGTATGAATGCGATGCCTAATGCAACTGATATTTTTGTATTTTGATTTTTACGAGTATGCATGGAATGGAGATACAATTGTTTTTGTTATTTTTGATGATTTTATTTTATTTTTGTTTGTTTTGTGTTTTTGAATTTTTTTTTTGACCAAGCGGTTAGGGTAACCCTTGGAGCTTTTGGATTTGACCAATGGGTTTATGGATACCTTTGGGGCATTTTTGGGTTTGACCAAGTGATTATGGGAATCCTTGGATCTTTTTGGGTTGACCAAAGGGTTTATAGATACCTTTAGGGCATTTTGGGTTTGACCAAGCGATTGTGGGAATCCTTGGAGCTTTTGGGTTGACCAAAGGGTTTATAGATACCTTTGGGGCATTTTGTTTTGACCAAGCAATTATGGGAATCCTTGGAGATTTTTGGGTTGACCAAAGGGTTTATACATACCTTTGGGGCATTTTGGGTTTGACCAAGCGATTGTGGGAATCCTTGGAGCTTTTGGGTTGACCAAAGGGTTTATAGATACCTTTGGGGCATTTTGTTTTGACCAAAGAGTTTATGGATACCTTTGGGGAATTTTTGGGTTTGAAAAAGCGATTATGGGAATCCTTGGAGCTTTTTGGGTTGACCAAAGGGTTTATACATACCTTTGGGGCATTTTTGGTTTGACCAAGTGATTGTGGGAATCCTTGGAGATTTTGGGTTGACCAAAGGGTTTATAGATACCTTTGGGGCATTTTGTTTTGACCAAGCGATTATGGGAATCCTTGGAGATTTTTGGGTTGACCAAAGGGTTTATAGATACCTTTGGGGAATTTTGGGTTTGATCAAGCGATTATGGGAATCCTTGGAGCTTTTGGGTTGACCAAAGGGTTTATAGATACCTTTGGGGCATTTTGTTTTGACCAAGTGATTATGGGAATCCTTGGAGATTTTTGGGTTGACCAAAGGGTTTATAGATACCTTTGGGGCATTTTGGGTTTGACCAAGCGATTTTGGGAATCCTTGGAGCTTTTGTGTTGACCAAAGGGTTTATAGATACCTTTGGGGCATTTTGTTTTGACAAAAGGGTTTATGGATACCTTTGGGGCATTTTTGGGTTTGACCAAGCGATTATGGGAATCTTTGGAGCTTTTTGGGTTGACCAAAGGGTTTATAGATACCTTTGGGGAATTTTAGGTTTTACCAAGTGATTGTGGAAATCCTTGGAGCTTTTGGGTTGACCAAAGGGTTTATAGATACCTTTGGGGGATTTTGTTTTGACCAAGCGATTATGGGAATCCTTAGAGCTTTTTGGGTTGACCAAAGGGTTTATAGATACCTTTGGGGCATTTTGGGTTTGACCAAGCGATTGTGGGAATCCTTGGATCTTTTGGGTTGACCAAAGGGTTTATAGATACCTTTGGGTTATTTTGTTTTGACAAAAGGGTTTATGGATACCTTTGGGGCATTTTTGGGTTTGACAAAGTGATTATGGGAATCCTTGGAGCTTTGTGGGTTGACCAAAGGGTTTATAGATACCTTTGGGGTATTTTGTTTTGACAAAGCGATTATGGGAATCCTTGGAGCTTTTTGGGTTGACCAAAGGGTTTATAGATACCTTTGGGGCATTTTGGGTTTGACCAAGCGATTGTGGGAATCCTTGGAGCTTTTGGGTTGACCAAAGGGTTTATAGATACCTTTGGGGCATTTTGTTTTGACCAAAGAGTTTATGGATACCTTTGGGGCATTTTTGGGTTTGACCAAGCGATTATGGGAATCCTTGGAGCTTTTTGGCTTGACCAAAGATTTATAGATACCTTTGGGGCATTTTGGGTTTGACCAAATGATTGTGGGAATCCTTGTAGCTTTTGGTTGGACTATGGCTCTCTAAATGTGGAATGGCCTCAAATGAATGATGTTCAAGGGTTCTAGATCCTTGATTCCTTCAAGATAGGCGAGCCAATATGTTATAGGTCATATTTTACTATCAATAACATAAGGACCTAACTAGTTTTCCATGAACTTGTCCCTTAGATGGCACAAAAAATTAGAATTATGTTGGTTCTCTTTCAAGACCAAGTCACTAACCTAAATGTCTCTTAGGTGAACCTTCATTTTGTATGCTTTCTTAAGTCGCTCTTGATAGATATGCAAATTCTTGAGAGCATTGACGCATCATTCATCGAGCAATGTCAGTTGGTCTAACCAGGCCTACCATGTAGTGTCATCATCGATGAACTCTTGTATTGAAATGCGTAAGGGATTTCCAATTTGAGAGGCGTGACTGCCTCAGAGCCATACACTAGAAAAAATGGAGTTACCCTAGTGGGCATCCGAATGCTAGTGCGATAAGCCCACAGGGCAAGTGGTATTTGAATGTGTCAATCCTTATGACTGTCTGCGATGGTATTTTTTAGGATGGCGACTAGCATTTTGTTTTACGCTTTTGCTTGCCCATTTTCTTGTAGATAATAGGGTGTTGAAAAACTGTGCTAAATTTTGTACTTTATGTTCAAAGAATGCACATATTTATTCTTGAGTGATGTCCCATTATCTGAGATGATCTTGGATGGAATACCAAAATGACATATGATGTTATGTAAAATAAACTTCGTAATTCGGGTCCTAGTCGTAGAGGTCAGCAGAATTGCTTCCACCCACTTGGTGAAGTAATCTATGGCCGTTATGATGAACGTGTGATGACCTGATGATGTAGGGGAGATCTTCTCGATTAGATCAAAGCCCCACTATGAAAAATTCCAAGTTGATTGAATCGGCTGCAAGGCCTGAGAAGGTACGTGTGTCAAATTAGCATGGTTTTGACACTTCACACGCTTCTTTACATATGCCCAACAATATCGCTCTAAATATGTCCAATAATAGCCCATGTGGAGAATGTGCTTTGCGATGGCCATACCACTAAAGTGGCCACCACATGTACCATCATGCACTTGGGTGATCGCCCAAGTGGACTCCTACTGGTCCAAGCAATGGAGGAGGATTCCTTCATAGCTTCAACGATACAAAATGTCTCCTAACAAGACATGTTATACCGCTTTCTATTTAAATGATATTTTCATAGCTTGCGTCAATCCAAGTGGGAGGTTACCTAGCTTGAGGTAATCCCTTATGGGTGTGTACCAATCCTGTTGATCAAAAACCTCAATGGTATGAATGGCCAATCCCTCTTGAAGTTCATCCCTAGCAAAAGTTGAGCAGGAAAGAACTTGTAAAAATAGCATTGTGTTGCTATTAAGAGGGGTCGAGGAGAACAAAGACCCCTAGTTGGCTCGAGTTAGATAATCATGGATTTGAGAGAACCTATCTTGAGATGGTTCAATCTAGATCAGGTGAATTCCTAGAGTTAGGTTAGAGCTTGCATGCTCCATCATGGATTGCGATAATGTTTTGACCTAAATGGTTATCATCTCTCCAGAAGGGTCTTACAATATTAGTGACCCCAAGGAGGCCATAGCATCTTCAAAATGATTCTATGATCGAGGGAGTGCCTCGATGTCATACCATCCAAGTTGTGCCAGGAATTTGTCCACAAGGTCTTTATAGGCCTGTAGAACTGGGAATTTACATTGGAATACCCCATTTACTTGATTGACAATTAACAATGAATCACCAAAGATGTTTAAAAATTTGATGTTCATGGTGATTGATGTCTGAAGACCTATGAGCAAGGCTTTGTATTCTACATTGTTGTTGGTGCATGGGAAGTCTAATTTAAATGACATAGGTATTGTAGCCCCTTATGGTGTGAAGAATACAATTCATGCGCCACCTCCTTGCTCACATTTAGAACCATTGAAGAATAGGGTCATGTTAGCCTGTGATTCAGGGTCATCAGAATCTGACGATTCTAAAACATGGAAGACCCCATCATCTAGTAGTTCTATGGTCAGAGGCTGATCATCTTCAAGAGGAGCCTCTACTAGTTGATTTGTGATAACTTGACCTTTTATGGATTTTTTTCCAATGAATTATATGTCAAACTTCGTCAATAACATGATCCATTTCGTCGTGTGGCTACTATGATAAGTATGACTCATCATGTATCACAATGGATTCTCCTTAGACACAACATACGTTATATTGCTAAGCATGTAGTGTAGTTTTTTGGTAGCAAAAACCACTGCCAAGCAGAGCTTCTCAACGTATGCATAGTTAAGTTCATAACTGACCAGGGTGCGGCTAAGATAGTAAGTAGCTTGTTCTTTATGAATTTCATTTTTCTAGGACAACATGGTGCCTAGTGCCACCTCAATAGCTAATATGTATAAGTAGAATGGCACTCCTCGTCTAGGTGGTGCCAATACTGGCAACGAAGTCAAGTATTGTTTGATATCGTCAAAGGCTGACTGGCACTCGTCATCCCAGTGAAATGCTACCCCCTTGTGCAATAATTTATTCATGGGTAGGAACTTGTTAGATAACTATGCTATGAAGCGCTTGATTGATGTGACCTTTCTTTGTAGAATTTTGAGCTGCTTGATGGTAGTTGGGGGAAGCATTTCAAGGATCACCTTGAATTTGTATGTGCGTACCTTGATTCCTCATTTGGAGACTATGTAACCCAAGAGCTTTCTAGATGTGACACAAAATATGCACTTATTGGGTTTTAGTCTGACTTTATGTTCCATGAGGCGATCAAGGATCTTGCTTAAGTCATCGAGATGATCTAGGCGCAAAAGAGATTTGGCCAATAAATCATCCATGTAATCTTCCAAATTTTTGTGCATGTGATCATGGAAGATGTACGTCATGGCACGTTGGTAGGTGGTGCCAACATTTTTAAGGCCAAAAGGCATGACCTTATAGCAAAATTTCCCCCAAGGCATTGTGAATGCCATTTTTAGTTGGTCCTCGAGATTGATACGAATATGATTGTATCTTGAGAAACCATCCATGAGGGAAAGAATTTCGTGGCCCACTATAGCGTCTACCAATGCGTCAATGCTAGGCAAGGGTAAATCATCCTTATGACTCGCTTTGTTTAGATCTCAAAAATCGATGCATATGCAAATCCTCCCGTCGAGCTTTTTGACGGGCACCATGTTAGACAACCATGGTGGGTAATCCACGTAGATGACAAACTGTGCATCCAATAGCTTTTGTAGCTTGTCTTTGACCATTAAGGCTACTATTGGATGCATCTTACATAGTTTTTGCTTTATTGGCTTGACTATCGGATCAAGCGTTAGATTATGCATGACTAGCTACGGGTCTAGCCCTGGCATGTCTTTGTAGGACCATGCAAAAACATCCTTCTTATCTTTGAGAAGGGCAATGTAGTCGGCTTGCTCTTCGAGGGGTAGACTTACCCCTAGCTTGATGATTTGCAAATTCATTGGATCTAATCCAATTTCTACAACAGTCGTCTCCTCGATCGACATGTGGGACCCATCCTCTAACTAGTGTGGAGTTGGGATCAAGTGGATATCATTTGATGAATTTAGATCATCATTTGGAACATCAGGTTCCTCTTTAGCATGGAAGACATCCTGATTCTGTCTTGGGGTGAAATGGAACATCCCACTGCAAGGCCAGTACTCTGATGGGGATGGCAGTGTGTCAACGCGATCCCAGTCTATAGAATCTAGGTCTAGATGCAATGACCATGTTGGGTCGACTAGATTATGGATGGGGGCAGTTAAATCAATGGATATCATATTGATGAAATGATTGTGGTCTCTATTACTACGGGTGTTGTTACTCAAACATCCTAGATGATCTTTGTGCTTCGAATTTGGCTCTGTGGGTACTAGCACAAATGGTTTGGCCCTGTGTGTGTATAAGAGGACAGGATCTACCCTAGACACTGATGGCTCTATAGGGTCTCCAGGCGGAAGGTGCTATCTATATACCTAGAGTGGCAGGTGTAGTAATTGGTCCAACTATGTCGGGTTGAGGTGCCACCTATGCCTTGGCCCTATGTGCAGGTTTTCAAACATGTTGTATATGTCCAAAGGATATTGTTGTTGCATCTATCGCATGTGGTTGAGATAGGCCATCTTGGTTTCATCTTCAGAATCACTATCAGAGATCCAAAGGCCTTCGTTGGCTCTAACAGTTGTTTGTGATATATGAGGCTCATCTTGATCAAGCAAATTAATGTGGTCCCATCGAGGTTGTTCCACTCTCTGTGGGGGGACTTGATTCTCTAGAGGTGGCATATGCTCAATTGAAGCATCCAAAGGGAACATTGTCAGGAAGCTATCCTGATAATCATCCATGGGAGTCACGTGTGAATGATTGCTATCAGACTCAAAAGGATCCCAAGGTGCTACCTCATACTCCAACTCATCTTCTGAAGACCCTTCTTAGTCTTGTATACATCCCTCTTGTAGGTGAGTCATCAAATTTTCTCCCTTTTTGACCGAAGGGAAAGGGTTGTTATGGTCAACAAGGTTGGTTGTTAGCAATGGGAGATAATCCCCTAATGTATATGTTGTGTTAGGATTGGCATATGGATCTAATGCCAACCCATCCTTTTTTCCTATCCCTAGGCCTTGCATGTTCTCTACCAATATGTCAAGGTGCAGGGGGTGGTTGAACCCTACTCCTGACTTGTCATACAATATTTGATATCTCGGTTGGCATAGAACACGCACTCCTTGTTCATACCGGCCCAACCCATATCCATGCCAATTACATTGGCCAAGATATCTCAAAGTGAAATATGGGTTGGAAAAATAGTTGACATCCTCAGCAAAGGGCTCTTCATCATCGTCTTCTTGCATGTAAGGTTCAATGCCATTATCCAGGCCCCCATAAACAAAGTTTATCTGATTGGATGGGTAGCCTACAGGAACCACCGAGCTGATGGGGAGTCGAGGTCTCCCCATGTCTTGCATGGAATCAAGTGCGGGGGTTGCTATAATTTTCCACACTAAACATTCCCCCAGGCCCGTGTTGGCCATCTCAATGATGATAATTGGCAGCTGAGGGGGAGCAAATGGGAGTTCTTCTGGAGTCCACTCCATGTAGGGTGAACTAGTCATCTTGACTTCCATTCGGCTAGGCATCTCTTCGGTAGAGATGGTTGATACTAGGGGTGGTTCCTCTTCTAGGGGTTTCTTTCCCTTATCCTTTGGTGTGGCCATCGTAGGTGGCATCATTGTTGAAGGACCAAATGAGGAATATGGACCCTACTGTGGATTTTATGGACTTGTCAATGGGGACGCTTGCAAAATTGAACCCTGTTTAGATGGATTCAACTAAAAATCCAAATGCGTTGATGGAAGGTTCAACTATGGCATTAGCTACACCGTATTGCAGTACTTGAAGGGCTCTAAATTTTCTGGGACTACATGCACCTATCATTCAAATGTATACTTTAGGCACTGATGAGCTATTGAAGGGACACACTTCATGTCTCTGATCCAAGGCTGGACCAACAAGATATTATAGGCCATCTCACCTTCCAAGATGTGGCACAATGTATGAATAGTCTTTTGTCCCACTTGGATGGGTAGGACAATTGTGCCAACCATCAAGCATATTGCATCATTGAATGCTTGAAGAGTATAGGTGGAGGCGACGATGTGAGATGTCAGCAACTTCAGATGGTTCAATGCCTCTATTGTGATGATATTACTGGATGAGCCAGTGTCTACCAACACCCTCTTATACAGAATCCCGTTGAATCGTGCAATGATGTGCAGAGGTGGATCCACCACATCACCAGTCACTAATTTCAATTCATCTTCTCTAAAGGTGATGACTGGTTTTGTACATTATTTTACATGTCCCATAAAGTTGTTGAAAGAGTTTGCTTCGTGGGGCTACAACTCGATGGCTTTTAATATCTCAATTAGAGCCTCTCGATGGGGCACTAATTATTGAATAAGCTCATATATGGAGAGCCTAGCCGGTATGGTCCTTAGGCTTTGGGTAAGTCTAGTCTAAATCATGGCCATTGTTCTAGGTGGGGGAGGTTGCGTAGGGTGTTGTTGAGGTTGTGAGGTCGATGGAACTTCTTCGGTGGCCTCCGCAGGGGCAGCTCCTGGGTACCTCCTTTTCCTAGTCACTATGCTTATCATCCCTACATACCCCTACATGGGGAAATTTTTTGCACCTCATTGACTTGAAGGGGTTTTTCCTATGCCTCATGGGCAGGCAGGGGGTCTCTAGAGACTCCCATCTATTGGTTGTTTGGTGCTACGGGGTTGCCCACTGCCAACGTCTTATTGTCGATTAGGTCTTGCGCCAAGCCTTTAAACTTCCAACATGCATTAAGGTCATGTTCCTTCTGTCTGTGGAACCTACAGTAAAAGTCCTACTGATACCCCTTAGGATTTGGTGCATTGGGTTCTATGGTTTGAATCTCTGGCAGGTTGATCAAGTTCACCACTAACAAGTGGTCAAACAGGGAGTCCCTAGACTCTGTTTAAGGTGTGAATTGTCACCTAGGGTGATGCTAATGATTTTGTTCTTGCCTCTAGTTTTCTATGTCATAATTGTTAGGAGGCACTGCCTGATAGTTAGCCTTTTGAGACTATGTTGCTTGTGCATGCTTAGGGATGTTTATAGCAACCTGATTGACCGCAGCGAGTTTATGTTGCATGGTCCTGGTATTGGTGTTCTTAGGCCATTCTATCTTATTTGGCTTGGCAATATTGCCATCCTATATCTTGATCTCCTTAATGATTCTGGATTGCGCCAGAGCTTCCTTAAGAGTGGCATATTGTTGTAGTTGCAATAGCATAGAGATCGATCTCAAACAGCTCTTTGAGAACATTTGGGTCAGGTCAGACATGGGATGGAGGTAGGGCAGCTTTGAAAGCAACGTCCTCCACTAGTTACCATATGCCATCATGGTTTCTTCCTCATACTGCCTAAGGCTAGCTAGGTCACTTAGTGACACATTTTTTTTGGTGTTGAAGGTGAAGCATTCAAGGAACACGTCCACTAGCTGATCCAAGTTACTCATGCTATTTTTTTGCAACTGAGTGAACCAATCTGAGGTAGGGCCTACGAATGTTGTTATAAATTTTCCTAGCAACAAAGCATCGTTATCTTGAATGCCAAAGCACTGGCTCAAGAATCTAGTCACGTGCCCTTGGGCATCCTCCTCCCCTCTAAAAAGTGCCAACTAGGGAAGTTTAAAGTGTTCAGGGTATGGAGGTGTCGGCATTGATGGATGCACAAGATGACTATGGAGTTGGCGTAAAGTAGGCTTTTGGGGCCTAGAAGTTTTGGTCTCAATAGACTCTAAGTGCTCTAATAGTGCTTTATATGCGTCGAAGGATTTGATATCTTCCTCCTTGGTTTGCTCCCGTTGTGGGTTGAGGGGAACTTGAGGCCTATGGAGGGGTGGCTAGATAACACCCCCTTTGCCTTGGTATGGCATTTCAGGCTGCTCTTCTTCTTGTTCATACTCCTCATAGGCTTCTTTAGGAGTGCCTAGACAAGACCTATAAACATGGGTGGGTGCCCGCGGGGTGTGCCCATCATTTTTCCTAGGAGTGGCCTCCTGCTCAGGTCTAGGAGGCCTCAGAGGTGGCACTTGGTAAGGTCGCGGAGACCTATCTTGCACCAAGGGATTGCGCCTCTCATACACTTCTACTTTATGCACACGAGGGGTTGGGACCTTCTCAGGCACAATGTTATGAAGCAATTCGGTTGTATGACGCTGAATGTGCTCTTTGTTAAGGTGATACAGATGCTCTAACTATTGTTGATATTGCATGAGCTGCATGATTTGCACTTGGTAGGTGGCATGTTTGGCAAATGCCAAGTCAATTTGTTCCACCGTATCATGTTCAGGAAGACTATATGCCTCTCCTACATGTCTATCTCGATCGTGGTGATCCGAGACCCCTATGGGTTGCTTTCCTCTATTGAGGTTAGTTGCATTCACCCGAGGCTCTGGCTTAAATAGGTGATCTTGATACATAGAAGGTGTGGAGGTGCATCGCTCCTGCATTGTGTACTGCTCTTGAGGAATGTAGTGTTCTTCCTCGTACTACCCTTCATATGTATGGAAGATGCGAGTAGAATTATCTTGTCCTATCTAGAGAGCCTTGTGCTCTGGATTTGGTCTAATGTTTCTAATAGTAATACGAGGTAGAGGAGGGATGACGAAATCATGTGGCCCCTCTTTATGGACCCTATGTTTCTCTAGCACTTCATCACTAGGCCACTCATAACGAGCATCTAAGGGAGGCCTCCTGTCTATGTTGAGTACCACGTGTATGTTCTCCTATTGAAAGGATCTATGCTAATTGGGGATGCCCCTCAAAGAGGTGCCTCTATATTCCTATTTTGTAATGGCATGATGTGGTCTATCTTGTGTGTCATGCCACCAAGGCGGGATGACAAAGTCCTCAAGACTATATCAGAGGTGACTTGTCCCCCTTTGTACACTTTCTGCAGTGCTTGCCCATGATTGGGCTTGGATATGGGTGTACACCATGGTGATGCTTACCTAAATATGCATACATTTTTATCTTCTTTTAGGATTTCTTATGCTACACTAAACAGAAAGGAAACACACAATCAAAGCAATGGTTATCTTGTTTATAGATTAAAAGTGTGCCCTAAATCTGGTTTTAGTGTGTTTTGATTTTGTTTTGAAAGCTTTTGTAAAGAACATTTAAATGCAATATGATGGCTCTTATGACTCCCAAAAATGGTCGCCCCTTCAATATACCATTGCCAGGCCGATATACCAACCTCTCTATATACCCACCCTTACGTGAGGGAAACTATTGGTACGTTAGAGTAGATGGTAGATGGAACATAGGTGGTATGAAAGGGGAATCACTCTGTTTATGAAACCTACCATAGAAGACTTATCCTCATGTGCTGGGAATCACCCTAGCTACACTTGGTCATATTTTGTCAGGATTTACATCTAGCAACAGTCGCAATAGGGGTTATGTATGCAGTATCTCAAGCCAAGGTGGTGATGAAATCCATTTTTTGTCTTGTTCAAGGGTTGGGGTTTTACGACCAACTCCTTGTTGTTTTAAATTACCACATGGTGTGTGGGGTTCTTTTTAAGTTGCATAAATGAAGCAAACAAGCATTCAAACTCTCCTATGTAAGCAAATAACCAGAGAATAGAAAGCAAAAATTGATAGAAAGTGTTTAGGACCCCTACCTCTTCTCTACCCAAATCGGATGTATTTGAATTTCTGCCATGAAACTGCATAGAGAGCTATTCATCCCTAGGTGAAATGAATAACAAAACATTATTCGTCATAGGGTAGGGCGAATGCCCATTCATCCTTGGGTAAGACGAACAACAGTCCAACGTTTGAAAACTTGGTACCTATAAGCAAAAAAAGCAACTTCTGATCATAAAGTTAATCTTAAAATCAAGGGACAGAGGTCCCACCGTGATCTCCATTGAAAGCATGAGGATACGGAAACAAAAATAGAAAATTCCAAGTACGATGTGTTTAAAACCAAACTTAACGCTAAAAGCCTATATATTGAAAAATGCATGAAAGGAAAGAACATAAACGAATCAAAACAAGATAAAAGCAATATGGAATACGACCCTCTTTATTGATATGATTTTAAATTTGTTTTACAATACGTCTCCTCCCTTTTTGGGGGATAGGAGCATTAAATATGTTTCTTATCACATCCATGGATAACAATCCTTCTTTTGCGTGCCCACATGTAAGATGGGCAGACCAAAACATTGCCACCGCTTGTCTATATGATTTTTGACTCCTTACTGCCCCTCTGATGTCAAAGACCTGCATTTAAGGAAATAGAAAATATCAGTAGCACCTACAGATAGAATAGGACATGTGTTTCCCAAGGCTTACTGTTAGTGTATGCATGAAAATATTAAAACGATAACTAAAATAGATCCAAATGAACTAAAAACTTGATAGGTACATGAGGACATTACCAGGAGGGCACTACAATTGGAACAGTCAAGAAATTCCTCATATATTTGTATTCACTTTAGGGTGGGACGAATAAACCTACACTAAATTTTTAGAAAGCATCGTCTTCAATGTCCTATCCAGGAAGCTCCAAATGACTTGCAAAGTTGGTATTAGGTAAAAGTGGATATTTTGAGAAGCCCAAAAGGCCATATTTCTCCAATTTGACCTCTATCACCCAAATTTTGATGGTGCCATATGTAGGTTAGTAAAGGTAGGAAATGATAAAAACATGATCAAAACTTGTTAGAATCACATGAAATTTAAATGACAGCATATGTAAACAACCTAGAATCAGATGCAAAAGAAAAATCAAATAAATCTATCACATATTTCTAATCACTTTGTGGTGGGGCGATTAGGGCTACGATAGTTTGGGGGGCACCCGAGGGCAAAACACCCACCGTTTGAGGCTCTGTTTCATCACCAATCCACTTGGTATGGGTCCAAAACCTCTTATGGGGTTGTGTCTGTAAATTTGGTGGGATATTGTGGCCAAATGTTTGGGTTTGGTTCTAGAATGCGCCTCCAATAATCACCCAATAACCTCCCTCCAAAATAGAGATCAAGGATGTTAAAGCACAAACAATGGGTGAGGATATATTTTAGCAGCACTTCATTGCTCCAAAATCTTCTCTTTGTATCTCCTTTTGGGGTGAGAAGACTCACCAATTTATAGACCTAGGGTCTCTCTGTTTGAACGCGCATGCAAGGGCGCCACTGGAGTTGCATGTCCTATTTTGAGAAAAATATTATTCTGTAATTTAAAGTCTCCTTGCATGACGCCTCCAAGATCAAAGACATGCATGAATGAAATCTCTCTCCTTGATTTGAAGTCGTTCCTCGCAATTCCATGGCTTGAAGCTACAATTAACTGGTAGACTTGTTGAAGTTTAACTTTTTTTGCTAGTCAAACTTGCTATTCACATCACCCTGGGGCGAATGCTGCTATTCGTCCCTGGGTGGGATGAATACCAGTTTGTAATCGTCCCTGGGTGGGATGAGCAGGAAGCAAAGTCCCAAAAGGTGCCAAATTGACCTCTAACCTTCCAAACTGCTCTTGGGAGTGTTTAGGACCACTGTTTAACCTTTGGGTTTTTCCCTAGGGGCTATGTGTGTCAATGTGATCGATGCTTGTTGTCACATAATAAGATTGGTGCTATTTTGGTGTCTACAGGAGGGATATTATTGTAGCTTCTCTATCAACAATTTTAGCCTAGGTTTGTTTGTTTTACTAATATAGGGCTATCTTGCATTTTTCTAGTCTTCTCTTATTTTTTCCTTTTCATAGTTTGTGCTCTATGTAAAGGGTCAATGTCCTTTAACCCTCTTTTTTATCAATACCAAATATATATATATATATATAGAGAGAGAGAGAGAAAGAGAGAGAGAGAGAGAGATATTTTTTAATGAAAATAAACTCAAAGAGTTATTAAATAATTTCTATAATTGCCTATATTCACACATGTGAGATTGTGTTAGATGTGTATATGCCTCATCAATATCGTATTGATTATTTTAAACATTCATATCAAGATAGTTTTCTATTAAATTTCCATACAACACTATAATTAGTATTAAAACTTCAAGTGGTTTTCACATATATTGTAAAAAATATGAACAAGAAGGAATCATCCTAGACTCATGTGTAAGAAGCAACTAAGAGATGTTTTTTGCAAGTTTATCATAAAGACAATGCATAATTTTATTGATTATATTTGGTGAACCAAAACACAAGGTGCTGAAGTTTCAAAGGAATAAGAAATAGATATTGTAGAAACATCGAATGGAAAAGGAATTATGAAGGGTTTATTCATAATGATTCCCTATACTTCCTCATAATGAGGACTGGAGAAATTTGTGAGCTTAATATTTAAGATTTACTAGATTAGTTAGAGAACACCTACATTTCTCCTAATATTTTTCTAGTTCTAGTTAGCTATAAATGCATCATGTAATGCAAAAAATAAGACCTAATAACTAAAATTCTATTTGATTTTGGATGATAAATGAAATAATATTTCTTCTTTTCAAGAGAAAGGGTTCAAGGATGATGCAATATACAAGATCTGTGCAACTACATATGATTTCAATTTAAGTGAAAATGAGATAAATATGGTCCACCCATGATTAATGACCACTAGTTTCATTATCATTCCTTTTATTTCTAATGAATAAACATAAACACATAAGTGAAAATATATATAGAAAAATAAATAAATAACCCTAAGATCTAAATTTTGAATGTAAATAGACTTGATTAGAAAAACCTAGTCTTTTTTTTCCACATAGGCAAAATTACTATGGTTTTGCAAAAGTGTTGTTGGTAAAGTGTTGCTAGTCTTGTAGAAGCACTATTAGTTTTACTACTTATTGATGACACTTTTGTTCACTTGCAAAATAAAAAATAAAAATATTTTAGTAGTAAAAGGGTCTGCTTAAGTTGGAGGAGACTTTGTGGCTCCCTTGGCTATCATTAGAACCATATTTGAAGATAATATTGAAAATATATAAATGATAAGATAGGTATTGTATACTCAATGGAAAAAATACCACTAGACAAGTGATAGCATTGTTGATACTTTTGTTGATAGATATCACTTTCACTTTTTATGACTATGAACTCTATTTTTGAAATAGAGAGTGATAGCACCATGAAACCTGTAGTTTAAAAATTATTTTTCCTATAGATGTTGTATTTTGATGCTTAGATATGAAATTTATGATCTCATAAAAGGTGCAATGAGTCTTATCAATCAAGGAGATGCAAGGATCCTAATAGATGTAGTAAAATAAAAAAAATTCTTACACAAGATACGACCTAGATGCTCCAAGAAACAAGATGATGATGATTATATGAAAGTATGATAATTAAAGGAAAGTTAGAATGTAATAAAATCAAATATTATAGAGATACTAAATAAATATAATAACAAAATATAATAAGAGAAAAAAGTATAACCCAAGTAAACTTGTAGATTCAAGATACTAATTTTTGTTTCCCCTTGTATTGAAGAGTCTTGATGACCTTATTTGTTTCTTGAATATACTTCGAAGCTTGAGTTATTAGTAGATTGAGAGATTAATTGTTTGAATGCTTGAAAATTTTGGAGCTTGAGCTATTGAAATATTAAATTCTTGGAATCTTGAGTTATTTTACAAGACAATGGCATGACTTTTGTATAACCTTGCCATACTTGAACATGAACTACTATGAAATTTTGAGATATTTTTGTTATCCTCGAAAAACTTATGAATTGATCTCCCAAAGCACTATATTTATAGGAAGCCATGGATCCTTAGGGAATAAATGCATTAAAGATGATAGGATTAGCAAAGGAAAATTTTTGAAGTTGTACAAAGATGCAATTAATGAATTGGAAGTTGAAAATGGTGAATTCTAGGCTTTGGAGTTTTGTTGGGGTTGCAAAGTAGACTAGTATGATTAGGGCTATTTTTGTGGGTATCTTGGGAAGTAGTAACAATAAAATATATTATTTTTTATGTTTGATAATTAGTAGCACTAAGGTGTAGATGATAATTTCTAGTCAAATTAGATGGAAAAGATTAAAAAGTTAAATTTTACAAATGCACTACTAGGGACCAAAAGTATTGTTAGAACTTTTTCTCATGCATTGGAACATTTAATTTGGGAGAAATAAATTCTAAATTGGGGTTGAAGAAGGTTAATTTAGTTTGGATGATTTATTAGTTTATTGATGAATATATTGATAAATTTTGATATTAACAATGAACTCAAAATTAGGTGTCCATATTTACCTATTTTTTATGCATTAATTGTATGATGAATGCGTTAAAAACTAACATTGATACCCTAATTTTGAGACAAAATGATTTGTTGTTTATTATTATTAGTAATGTAATATGACTAATGCTTTTGATCATGTAATGAAATATTATGTTAAATATTTTTTTGATAGCATTAAATGTTGTGATAATGTTGTGATGCCCTGATATACCCCCACAATTTTTAGAGGAAAACTTAAGTTAGATTGAGAAAATATGACCTGGCCATGGTTCACATCAGTTTTGTGATAAAGAATTATAGACAAACAACAAAAATATGATAGGAATAGATAGGGGTAAAATTTTAGCGGGTTAAAACTAAATTATTTTTACCATAGAGGATAACAGATCTCTAGAATGTTAATTTCTTAATATTTTTATATGGAACAATACATGCGACCACCACACCAAGAAAACCAAGTAAGACCACACATGGATGTAAGATGACCCCATGTCTAGGTAAGAACCCAAAAATTTGATTAAAATTTTTATTTTTACCTCTAAACACATGCCCAAAAAAAAGGACAATGATTTTACATGTTGATGGCACTTTCATACCTTGGTGATGCTTTTGTCACAGATAATGGATTTTACCATCCACATAATGCTTTCATTAGCTGGTGGTACTTTTTCCACTCAATGAAAATTTTTCCAAGGAGTTCCACTTTTTCTTGCTTTATATATTACTTTATTTTTTAGTTGATTATGCAAGAATCAAGGCTAATAAAATGAATGGCTTGACCTAGTTGTAGAAGATGATATAAATTCTAGATTGTATGAATAAATGGTTTCATGCACTTGAGAGCATCCAAGTATTGTTGGGGGTTCATGAGCCATATATTTCTGGTGGCAATAGTGGTTTACCACATAGCTCTAATTCTGTATTAAAGTTCAACCAAGCCTTACTAATTACCCTAGCAAATAGATGGTGTTAGAAAAAAAATTATTTCCAATTGTCATGTGGGGAGCCTACTATCACACTCAAGGATATATATAAAAAATCTAAATTTGTAATAGAGGAACATTGATCTAGATCGACTAAGAGGACGAGATTACAATGGTTGACAAGGGATATTTAATTGCTTGTAGCTATATCTAGCATTGATATTAATGTTATCTATACAGGGGTCTACTTAGATAGGTAAACCACCTTACTATGTGCCTTGGTGTTGGGAGATTTTATCAATGACAACAACAAGAGGGTGGTGCATTAGACATGGGGGAGATGGTGGTATATAGGATTACATAATAGACAGTATCAACCTAGGCTTTATGGCATTTATACGACTATACCATTCTCTATACTAGATCATATATAGACATGGGAGGATCATCTCATGTTTCACATTACTCCAACTATGGGACTAGGATCACATTTCTACCATGATATTATTAAGGCTACCAAGAAAGATAGTAAAACCTAGTGATCCAACTACATATATATGGGATTTCTATTTCAAGATAGGTAGGAGAGGCTCTATAGAGATATTTTAGGTGTGATGAGGAGGACCATTGATGAATTGCAATAGAAGAAAGTCATTTGATGATCCTACATGTATTATTATGGCTAGTAGGAGGATGGATTCCAATTGGATCATATTAGGTGAGTCAAGTGGCTAATGGAACCATAAGGAGAATGAAAGATCTTTCTTTTTATACCATTTTATACTAGTTTATCAAGTATTACTAGATATTAAGGGGAGCTATTTGGTATAAAAATACCACATGCGAGAGGTATTTTTGACTATAATAAAACTTAAATTCCTATGTTAAGCCAAACATTAATGAATTTATAATATACAATCCTAGCAACAATGATCCTAGGATGAGTGATGGCTAATGTAAATGGTATTAGACCATCTACCCCTTGAAGGTAAACATTGTTGGTCTATGAATAGAGGAGTGGTTGATGTTAGGATAGAGGGATAGGAGGGTGTAGTGATTAACACTAGCTCTAGTGAGGTAGTATAGAGTTCACCATAAATATCTACAATGAAGACAATAGTGATCGTAGTACCAACACTAGCATCATTGTCAACATTATCAATGGTCATAATAAGTGAGGCAAAAACTAGTAAATTTCCACTGTCTACTATGGAGGTAGAGATGGGTGCTCTAACAAGGTAGGTGTTAATATTATAGGCTATACTCATAGCATGGTAGTGAAGATAGACCAACTAGTAGAGTAATTCATGATGATGCAATGGACTATATAGAGTATAACTATAGAGCATGTTTTAGCAATGACAAAGGTTATAATAGTAGGAGGTATCGGTGATAACTAACTAGTTTGAATTCTACTAAATTAGATGGTTGTTTTCTAGTAGAGACATGTGATAAAGTTATCTTGGATATAGGAAGACCTATAGATAGAACAAGTGATTTTCCAAAGGGTAATTTAGATAATGGCATGAAGCATTGCTACAGTACAAACTATATATATCTATATATAGATTTAAATCTCTCTAATGGAACTTTAGCTAAGATAAAAGAATTTTCCAAGGGTACTTTATTTGGATTTGCCTATGGGAACTTTAGTTAGTATTGCCTAAGGAGACTTTGACTAACTATGGAATTTTCCTAGTAGGACATTAGTTAGTTTTGTCATAATACACATATGTATAATTACATACAAATATGTAAGAATAAATCTTAAATATTTGTCCTAAGTGAGACTTTAGATAAGATACAAAATATAAAATGTATTATTTTTGGTGCACCCAAGCAAATGCCTAAGGAGAATTTTATTATTTATTTAAAATTGTAAAAAGTATTTATCTTTAAACAAACTTCTAAAGTATTTCTACTTGGCTTAAGGAAATTTTGATGTAGCTTTACCTAGAGGATTTTTTATTTTGATTTTTCTAAAAGAATTTTAATTTATCTTATCTTGGAGGACTTCTAATTTAGTTTTGATAGTTTTACTTTTAAACAAATGTCTAATGCGATTAGGCTCAAATTGATTTCCTTACTGAAAAATGTCATAGAGGATTTTATATTAGAGATGGATGTTATATTACATTATGCCCCCAATGAGGAGGTCATGTATAAAATTGACATGTTTTCCATATGCATGGTGATACATAGGAGACAAGAAATAATAACATTTATCTTGTCATCAACACCACACCTATGAACCTCATAGCATTTATGTGAAAAGTAATTGAATATTGGAATATTAGCGAAATAATATTTATATTACTATCAATACTTGCAAATATCATAATATTCATCATGTGATAAGAGATTCATGAGATAGAGGAAGAAGATAGAGTGTATTGGTATTCCCATCAACATATATCAACCTCATAGCATTCAATATGCATCAATTGACTGATTAGATAGTAGATATAAAAGAATAAATGAATATAAAGCTTGAGGTAGACTAGATGAGATATTTTTAGATAGATTATGTTGTGTGAACCACGAATAATTTACAATATAGGACTAGGAGGATTTGCTTGCATTAGTCGCCTAGTAAAATGAAAATAATATATTCTTACTGGGATCATCACTTTTCTTTCATCATGGATCCCTGAATTGATATACAATAGGTAGTCCAATAAAATACAAATATGTACAAGCAAGTAAATATGATTTTTGGTAGATGCAATTAGGTAGTGAAAAACATATAAAATAAAAAATATAGCTAATTTTGACTCAAATAATATATTATTTAAGATGCATTATTTTCATTAGTTCTTTAAGTTATTTTGTTAAGTGTAGCAAAGTGATAAACAAATGAACCATACTTGGTGGTTATGATGTATGAACCTGGCCAATTACCCTCAAAATTACCTTTAATATTAGTTTTTGCTTTGGTATTTTTTAAATTCTCTTCGAGGAAAATATCACCCAATTCAAAGGATTGGGATCATACATTTTCTTATAAGTATATTTAAACGTTTCCTAGTAAACCCTTAGGTTTTCTATGGCAAGTATTTTCTTTTCATCATGCAGTTCTAGTTGGATAATACAATAATATGATAGTCATCTCGAACATAGGTATCTTGGAATAAAATATGTAAGGAAGAAACCTCTATCTTAAAAGGGAAGAATTATTTAGTTTCCTAGACCAAATCATAGGTATCATATTGTGGTAGTTCTAGTATGAGTGCAATATACCTATAAAGTGGGGCAGAACTAGAGATGCCAATCTCTAGTAGTTTTGGTAATTAGCTTTATAATAACTATAACTAGAGTCTTTTTAGAAGCTTCAACTTGGCCATTTTATTAAGGATAGTAAGCTATAGACCATTTATGCTAATTCTTGTATTTATTTTTTGGACATCCTTGTTCTTAAAGTGTATTCCATTATCAAATATTAGCATAGAAAATATGTTATAATAGTGAAGTATATAATCAAGGATGAATTTGGAGACTTAGATGCCAATGGTTAAGGATAAATGCATAGCTTTGACCATTTGGTGAAGTATTAGATAGTTGTGTTGATAAATTTATGGTCATCAAATAACATGGGGTTTATATGTCCAATGTTGTCCAATCAATAAATGGAGAAACACCATGGGGAGTTTTAAATTAGAGGTTCTGTGATGGAGCATGGATAAAGGTCATCATAATTTTAACACTTATCACATTGCTTGACATAGTTGCAAGAGTCCGTTTCCATGGAAGCCTAGTAATAACCCATACATATAATTTTATTGGTGGTGGAAAAACCACTACAATGACCATTACATGATCCATCATGGGCCTCTTTGATGATTTTCTAGGCTTCAATTGATTCTAAACACCTAAGAAAAATGCCATAAAGAATTTAGGAGTATAAGCCATTATTAATAATAGAATGACTACAAGCTCATTACTTGAGGATCTTATGGTTGTTGTAATCAAAACCATCAAATATCATACCATCCTTGAGGTAAAAGAAGGCATTCTTATACCAAGTATCAAAGGATGAAGCTACTTATACAGAGAAGACCTCTCAAGGAATATTACTAGATTTTAAAGTTGAAAGTTCCCTAATTTTTTGAATGATAATAATAGCTTGTTTTTCATCTAGTTATATATGGATATACAATTTAGTATATTCCATAGCAATGGAATGATAATTACTATACCTAGGGATAACATCAAAGGTATCTTTGTTGAAAGTATCCATTAGTCAATGATGTCTTTCTATAGTTTGTGCTTATCATATTTAGTCTAATAGATACCACTAATTTGGATAGTTACTTTAGACACCAAATTACAGCCACTAATCCTCCATCCTAACCATTCCACCACCCACTTGTCCACCATACACCCTTCCCGCCAATTATTTGGCCCAAATCCACCTTTCCCGCCATTTCCTAGCCTAATTGGGATTATTTTAATATTATTTTATATTATTTAATATTTAATATAATATTTTATATTATATTATAATATATTTATTATAAAATATATATTTATAAACTCAATTAACCACAACCATCCGATCCATTCTAATCTCCACCGTCCATATTCATTAATCCATGTCACATTCAAAAAGTAATCTCAACCTTAGGATCTAATTTAATCTTAGCCACACGATCAAAAGTGTAAGGCTAAAACCCTAAGAAAACCCTAGGTTGGATTATAAATAAGGGCATTTGCAAATGCCCAAACCCTGGAACTGGAATCCACTGGAACTTGAGAATTAGACATTTGCACCCTGGAGGAATTATTGGTGAAGCCCTAGCATAGAATCCTAAAAATCTGAAGCCCTAGCTCACCGATAAGACTTTTGTTGTTCCAGCCATCACCCATTCATCCTCCATCACCATCACAACCCCCATCCATCCACCGCATTCATCGCCATCACCTAGATCTGCTTCTACAGATTTTGCCCTAACCCGCAGGCGCCATCCAGAGCTTGCGAGGCTCACTGTAGAGCCTACGAAGCACTCACCAGAGCCTGTTGTATACCGTAGGCGCTCTCCAGAGCCTATTGTATCCCGTAGGTGCACACCAGAGCCTGCAAAGCTCATGTCAAAGCCTACCAAGTGCACGTCCGAGCCTACTGCAACTACAAAAATGTGAATCTGAGCCTGCTACACCATGCCATCAACAATAACTAAACCAAAGCAAGGTATATCTCATTTTAATGTATTTTATTTAACAATTTGTTGATCTTGCATGCTCTCTTGCTTCACTATTAAACTAGGGTTTTATTGATGTCCGAGGGCCTCACACTATGGAGCCCTCACAGGTATTACTAACTCCCTTTGTTCTATTTTGTGTATGCAGATCTACAAATTTCACACATTGTTTGATGGTTGTTGAAGCTGGAGTGGCCCAACCTTGGATATCTGAAGCCCACTCAACCTGTTGGAATCAAGGACACACCCAAATCTGAAGACACTTCTGTTGTTGTTAGCTAGGGTTTTGGAGAACCCTAGCACCATTGTAATCTATTGTATCAAATATTCGCATGGAACACTGATTGTAATAAAGGAGTTTATCGGCTCCCCCCTATTTTATTGAATATATTCTTTTGTGCAATCTTTGTGCCTCACTACATTATTTGGTTTTCTGTTATTCTATTTTAAGTGTCGTGTTCTTGCATTCACAAATGGCGATCACGGTGGGACCCCACAAGGGTTTCATTATTTGATAGATCTACCTTGCTAACTTAATTTTATTGTTGTTCATTGCAGGATTTTCAAAAACGTAAAAGTCATCGCGTTCATCGCTAGGGTTTCTAAAGCATTCTACAGTAGTTCCAGAGATCATGCAGGTGCTCTTCCATGCTATGCAGGCATCCTTGTGCACCTAGCAGGTGCTCTACTATGCCTACATAGGTGCCCAGCTACACCTGGCATTAATTTGGAGTAGAGCTGAGGCTTCCAAGTGAGTTTCGTAACCCTAGTTCTCCATTTAACGATTTACGTATTCTATTTTTTGCTGCTATTTTTCGTTGTTTCTGGGCTTAACATTAAGTAATCTGGGAAAGAATCTGCAACAAGTTACATTTAGGGTTTGTGTGTATTTCATTATATCAAATTCATTTCTTGTCCTGAAAGTTGTAGATCTAGGTGATTGTTTGCATTTTTGAGTGCATATGAAACATAAAAGCATCCTAGATCTTGCATTTTAGGGTTAAAGATCACTTTAATTTTGCATATCTAAATAGGAACAACATTTTGATGCATAAAGTAATCCTGCCCTAGGTTGGCCCCTTTGGCAGAGAGGTGGACGAACCCTCCGGTTGCTCTTGTGATTTTAATCATTTGTAGGCAGGGGATTTTAAGGGTGTACTCTACACTCTTTAGGTGAAATTTGCATCTTTGTGTTGGCTTCTGATTTAGATTAGTGAAGTTAGTAATCTTTAATATTGTTTGCACACCATAGAGAATGAGAAATCTAATAAAATAAATCACACACACCTGCACGCTCCACTTTTTAATAGTAATAGTTGGATTTCATCACCAACTATTGCTTGAGGTTTGGTGATGGTGGCATTCATCTCCATCCATCAAATCTCTACCCCTAGACACCATAGGACTACCCCCGAGCAAACTTGTTGGAGGTCATTACCAACAAGAATCTCGTTGCCCCAACCAACCATAGTTTTTACCTTTGTTTTTCATTAAACAAGATTAAGTTACATCAAAACACACAAGCCAACAATTCTAAAAGGAACTTCACATTAATGAAAGAAAATAATTAATGAACAAGGTAAGCCACACAAGGTGAACCCTAGGATTGGTTGTTTTCTTTGCTTTAAATTTTGGAAAGGTTGTTAATCTATGTGATTTAGATAAGCTTGAAATATTTGGTTTTATTACTTTATGGTGCTAACACGACAACAAAAGAAAATAATAAACCAAAGTAGTTTAATGGAAAACAATTCCCATGAGCCCGCTACTTCGGTAGCCCCATCCAATATGGTTCAGACCACTTTGTCTGGATCATCCCATCCACCCCACTCTCAAGTAGAGACACATTCACACAATGTGGAGACAACCACCACCTACATAGACATGGATAGAGTGCAGGCCCTTTACAAGGCTTCTAACTATGTCTTAGAACCCCTTAGCCAAGAAGGTTTGGAAGAATCCAAATTGGCTACCACCTACCTTGCCCAAGGATATCCTAATTCAAGTTATGAATATGGTATGCCTTCCTCCATGAGCCAACCACCACAAAGCCCAAGTGTTCCAAACACTTACCTCACATCCACCTATACCAACCCCTTGTATGAGGAGTATGTCAATGCTGCCTCACAAGTCCCTAGCCTCCAAGTTGTAACATCAAACACAACTTGCACCATACCCATGTCCTCTCATCCATCATCATCCACACCTCCATCATCTCACTTAGCCAACATGACCATGTCATCCACCCCTCCATCATCTCACTTAGCCAACATGACCATGACTAATCACCCATCATCATCGACTCATCCATCATCTCATCCAACCACAACCCCATCATTCGACACATGGTCAAATCAGGAACTTACAGATACATTAGGGCTTATCAATAGGTTGCTTTCACAATGAACAAAAGGAAAATAGTCAGCTCACATAGACCCTATGACCCAAGGAGTTCCAAATCAACCTCCACTCACCAATCAAAATTCAGCATGGGTCCCTCAATCTTCCATAGTGTCCATCCCCAATCCACCACCACTCCACACATCCACCATACCAATCAACATTGCCACTAACCAACAACACAATCCATTTCTCCATCATCATCTTCATCAATCATCCCCATATTTCAACCATCAATCTTCTCCACATACCCAACCCAATTCATTCCACAACACCATGTTGGTCACACCCCAACATCTACCATCCAACCCATCAACCAACCATCACATAATCCAAGGTCCTCACATTCCAGTAGAAGATCTTAGATTCTAGGCAATGCAAAAGCAAATCGATCAGTTGATGCAAAACTCACTAGGGGTAATGAGCCAAAAGCTCACATTAAGCCAACTGATCCATCAACCAATCCATCCATCGGTACCATCACCGCCTTATCCGACAGATTTTATGATACCAAAATTTGACAAGTTTAGGGGAACTGAGGATCCTAAGGAGCATGTGAGTTCATTTGTCCACATATGTTTTTGGATTAGCGATGATAATGCTCTTATGCTCCGAACGTTTCCTCAAACATTAGGGGGAGATGCCATTGAATGGTACAATCAATTGCCCACGCATAGTATTTATACTTTTGATCAATTGATAGATCTATTCTTGGAATGCTTCACCCTTAATATTAAAAAGAAGGTGTCCTTATCGGATATATATTACTTGAAACAATGGGATGAGGAACCTATCTATGATTTTGGAAACCGTTGGAGGGCAGTCATCACAAAGTTGCCATTCTCCCTCCCAATGGAAGAAATTATCAAACTTTTTACCAAGAGTTGCTTAAAACCCATCTCTTGGATGCTTCAACTCAATACTTATAGAACATTTGAGGAGGCTTTAGCATAGGCTAGTGTCATTGAGGAGATAAAAATCCAAGAGGGTGTCATTAATCCTAAGAAGAAAGAATGGCAAAATAGAGGCCAATACCAAAATAATCAATCTGGCCAAACCAAATCCACACAAGCCTCAATGACTAACACAGCTAATCAAGTCAATCAAGTGGTCATGAGCCAGCCCGTAATGGCTCAAAAACTAGTGCAACAACAAATTTCCTATCATGCGGTCCCATCAGTAACCCAAGCACCAATGATACAAAACACAATGCCAACTATGGAACAACCTACCCATCACCAATTCAATCGACCTCAACGTCAATACACTCCCTTAGCGGAATCATATTCAGCCATATTTCGAAGGTTATATGAGACCAAAAAATTAGCCTTGCCAGACATTAGGCCCGATGATCCCACCAAAAGGCCTAAAGGTTATAGAGAGCACTTGTTTTGCCCATATCATCGATAAAATGGGCATGATATCAATTCCTGCCATGTATTCAAAAACATAGTGCAAGACCTCATAGACTTAGGGGCCATTAGCGTCGATAACCCCTTAGCTCCACAAAATCAAAATTTGGGCATATATCAGACACCTCTACCTAACCATGGGGAGGTCCAACATAATGTAGGGGGTAACAATCAACAACCACCTCCTAATCAAGTAAATCATGTCCAACAATACCAAAACTTTGTAGGAGCAGTCCATGTGGTCACTAGAGGGCAAAGGCAAAATCAACAAAATGTTCAACAACCTTCAAATCCACCTCCCATCCAAACATCACCAAATCCATCTCCACAAATCAATCTATCCAACCCATCCAATCCACCCATCCTTCATCCAATAAGGCCAATGATAACTTTAACCAATTGGTTAACCACTAGTTTGAAAATGGCATCAACAAAACTTTCTGTCTATGAGCTTATCCAACAATCCCCTAGGCATAGAGAAGCTTTAATGGAAATACTCAAGTCAATTGAGTTAGAATCCCAAGACTCTAATGCCTTTAACAACTTTGTAGGGAGTGTTAGAACATGCATGGAACCATCAATTACCTTCTATGACTTTGAGATAAAATCAATGAGTTCAGAATCGGTGGACCCTCCATTGCACATCATGGCCTTAATAGATGGAAAGCCATTCAAACGAGTATTAATTGATACTGGCTCATCAATCAATATCATCACTACCACTGCTCTTATCCACCTCAAAATACCTCCATCCCACATTTCAAAATCATCATTCACCCTCAAAGCATTTAACGATGCTTTGTGTACCATAGTTGGCACTGTTGTTTTACCTATAGAAGTAGGGGCCAGAACGTTGCACACCATGTTTCACATCTTGGAAGGAGCCATGGCATATAATATACTCCTTGGTAGACCTTGGATGAGGGAAATGAAATGTGTTCCATCAATTCTCCACCAATGCTTGAAATACGTTCATGATGGACAAGTCCATTGCATCCCCATGGATGTCGAACCTTTTAAGTATTGTAATTTCATTTCAAATCCTTATGAATCCATGTTACCTTCCACTCATCTATTCTTGGCACCATCATCGAATCCATCCACATCATCTCTTAATCCACCTTCTTCTAATCCATCTCCATCTTCTTCTAAGGCTCCCATCATAGAGGAGCTACCCATCACATCACCTTCTCAAAAATCCATTTCTTCTTGTACATGTGGTCACAATCAGTCTACTGTTAGCACATCGTACATCACATCTACCCCTTCTTCTACAACCACTTCTTCTATTCCATCTCATCATTCCACATCACCATCCAATCCCACTCCATCAGTCGATGTGTCACAAGTCAAACTTTCATATTGTGCCATATTTGACTCACCACCATCCACAACCAATCCAGAGCCACTTGAGCCTTCACCATCCACCTCATCAACCCAAGTCGAATTCCACATCACTAATCCAAGCATTGGTGAGTATGTGGTCCAAGACATCACCATTACACCCCTAGCCATTCCCATAGCTAAGGATTTTGGATGTCCTCGAGACCGTCCTTTATCCATAGGTGTTGTTTATGACATGAGTGCCACTCCAAATAGCATTAAATTTGTTTATGGAGGGTTGGATTGCTCAACTAGGGCAAACCCACCCGAAGAACCAAAAGAGCCTAGGCATGCCAATATACCTAACATAGAGGAGTTTCCAGCTCGATACTTTAATATGTTCCATTGGCAAGGTCAAGGTCTAGGTTCCCATGAGCAAGGGATGCATGATATCTTAGAGGTCCCATATAGAGGTGCCCATGATCATTCTGGTTTAGGCTATACCCCATTGTCTTCCACCACTTCTCTTGAGCAAGCCTTTAAAAATCTTACACTCAATGATGAAGATCACCCCATCCACCCACTACCCTCAACATCTTCTCTTGAACAGGCCCTTCAAGAACTTTGCATGGATGAAGTAAACGAAGATGATCCCATCAACTTTTCATATCCTGTCTTTGATTCCGATGATGAAAGTTATGAAGAATTTGAAGTCATGTCAAATGCTTCTGATGATTCTGAAGAGGAGTCACAACCCATTGTCCCCATCACCCAACAGGAAGAGTTTTACCTCCGAATGTTCCCCATCCATCATCCCATATTCCACTTGCTTCTTCCACAAGAACAAGATGATCCACCTGGTAATCTACCTTGAGCCACCCACATAAGCCAAGAATTGTAACATATGTACATAAATAAAAAAAAAAAAATAAAATAAAAAAATAAAAAAAATATGTTGCTCTGATGTTTTCACATTCACTATTACAGGGATACCATGCCTCGACATCGACTCCGATTCAATTGTTCCATCTATCCATTCAGCCAAACCATCCTTCCTTCCACTAAGTCAATATGAACCCTATTGACTTATTCACCCCACTCCGTAATCCATATGATTTGGCAAAGCCAATTCCCATTGACATCAGCCTTATTGATTTGGACCGGATTTCCTCCTCACCCTCCCTCTCGAAGTTCATCCTATCCGAGGAATTGCTAAGGGCTTCGACCTACTACATTCCTCCTTCATCGCCACCTTCACCTCCATCACTTTCTACTAATGGTCTTAAGGTCTTTCAGGTAGAGTTAGACAATGATAAGCAAGAAGAATTAGATGACACCCTAGACTATCTCGACTGGCTCTCAGGCCTAGTACCCATTCGCAAGCTTAATGGAGTGACACATATTTGTATTGATTTTTGACATCGGTCTTAGCTCTTCCTTGTCTGGGGGTACTTTGCTAGGCATTATATTGTTAAAGGTAACACTTTATATGTATATATACATGGCTAAAAAAAAATCAATCATTCACATAGGCATTACCACATTGCATAATTCATTTACATCTAGGCATTTATACATTTTAATTTTTCATTCCATACATTATTCATCATACATATTCCATTGCATTGTACAATTTCCATTTGCATATCAACACTCCATTGCATTAGGCATATACATTTGCATTCATCCCATCCCATGTCCAATGATCTGGCATAGTAATGATGATATGACCATACAACAAAAAGTCAAGTTTTAACGATTGGGGGTACCTAGTTTGGAAAATTCATGCAACTTTGACAAAATTCATATGTCAACCACATCACATGTCACAACAACCTAAATTTTTAGTCACTCAGCCATTACTAGTGTAACAAACAACCTCCAATTGGATGTCCGATTTTCTTTAGGACCAAAAACACAATTTACACACTAAGAAGATCTTGAGTATTGCCAATTGAACCCGAATACAATGTTGAACCAATCACATTCCACCACATCTTAAAAACATTATGAGCCAAGGAGGGTTAGTACCATACTTGGGTAGTACCTTGAGGTGAAAAGGAGATATCCCTCGCTTGTCCCATCATGCAACATAGTCCAAAAAAAATAGTGGTTTTCACCACTACCACAATTACTCTTCGAACATAAACATAAAAACATAGAGTAGTAAGGATAGGGTCAAAATTCTCATCATAATTCGGTTGAGAATCCGATTCCCCAAAGCTCTATACCAAATTAACAAATAGAATCCCAAACACCCTTGATCCCTAAAGTTGTAAGGATCGTACTACATGTCCCTGACAAGGATGGGTAGTCATCCCCAAGGCCTAAAAGATCAAATCCCATTGGACTATGGAGTGAATATTCACCGGGGCTATAGACGCCTGACTAGAAGTGGAGTAAGCTCATGCGGGGTGACATGTCTCCTTGGAAAACAGGAAGACCTCTGACCGCACATAAGGATAGGCTAGCTTCAGGTCATCTCCATAATAGGTCATGCCCAATTTACTCATAATAGGTCAATGAAATCCACATGCACACACACTGGTTCTTGATTGGATAGGGTCATTTTCACACTCAATATTTGGTATATGAACCTCACTTGCACACACATTGGTCCTAAAGAAAGTTAGACAACCCTAGTGAGTTTGATTGATAATACTAGTATGTTTGAGTCTTTGAAAATCCTGCAGTACTCATCCCATATCAACATCCATATCTTCTTCCATATCAACATCCATATTTTCTTCCATATCAACATCCATATCTTCTTCCATATCAACATCCATATCCTCTTGCGTATAAACACCCATGTCTTCATAGTGAGTCAAGTTGCATAACACCACCAAATTTGGTACCCCCGATTGCCAAACAATGGACAACAAAAATGGTCAATAAAATTTCTGAACTGTAAAAGATCATTCGAACAATATGCATTCCTCCCATATAGTTTAGATTCATTTACTTCCATTAATCATCCATAACATATCATCATTAATAACACATCACATAGCTTACATTTTAGATTAATCATAGATTTACTTGCATTAAGCATCCATAGCACATAGCTTGCATACATCATTCATATAACATTAGGCATATACATCATTATTAGCTTGCATTTCACATCCATAATATTCAAACATTATTCATAAACATGCATCAAACATTAATAAAATAAACATAAAAGCATCCACACAAGAGATAACACATATATAGAAAAATCCATGTATATATATATAAATATCACATATACAATAAAGTGCCAAGAAGGCTACAATGGAGCACCAAGGCTCATATATACAAAATAGTGCATCTAAGCACTAAGTCTACTATCCATGAGAAGACTCCTGAGACCTAGTAGGAGCCCTCGGCCTAGTACTCTACCTAGACTCTGTATGCCTAGATGACTCGACCATAGAAGAAGAAGGAGGATCTAGTAATGTAATATGGTGTTGCATACACACATCCTCCAAGGAATGTACGTATGCCTCACTAGCTCGAAGATACCACAAATCCATCTGATGTCATCACTCCACTAAAATATCTACTTGGAGCCTTGTAACTATCTCCTGATCACTAGCCACTAGTCATTGCCCACTCTACCTCTAGCCGAGCTATAGTCACCCTGGCCTCCCTCTGAGACTCAAGCATAGTCTCTCGCTCCTCGCGTAGCTACTCTAGCTCTACCCGTAGCCTGGCTACCTCAGAGATCTCACCCATATCCTCATCATCCTCCCTCTCTCCCTCTACCAAGCCCACCTTAGGAGCCTATTGGGCTGCTCCCCTCGACTACCTTTGACCCATCGATCACTGGGGCCTCATCCTCTTTGGAGTCATCCTCGACCCTATAGCTATCGCATCCACACCCGTAACCTTTGGCACCCATATCGGTTGGGCACCAAACCACTCCACATACTCTGAAGTCACCCCAACATCATCCACATCGGGGATCTCAATCTCCTCATCATCCTCAATCACCATTCACCATGGCTCCACACATGGCAACATCCCCTCATATTGCTGACATGGATACAACATCAGATCATCTGGCACATCCCGAGGTAATCCAAATTGCCTCAACACCCATGAGTACTAGAAGTACTCCACCTCCTCATCCCACCACCCAACCAACCATCGAGCCTACCTCACTCGATGTAGTTGCCTCCTATCTCCATCCCATCTAGCTCCTCGCCATGGCCTCCATATCACATCTTCTCGAGTCAAGCTCGACCACATGTCTCGGTACCACTGCCTAGTGTGTACCTCCCGACTTGGTTGAACCTCCTCAGCCACCACCCATCTCCTAGCATAGGGCTCCCCCATCCGCCATGACTCACATGGCAACCCCTCGGGCTGAGCTATCACAAAATGCTCCCAAGCCCAACACTATAGGAGGAAGCTACAACCAATCCCCTTCCTCTCCCTCTGAATCACCTCATATAGCTCCCGATATAACTATGCCAACAAGGCAGGAGCCCATGCATACTCCTTCGGGTCGATGAGTAAATCACTCACCAACCCCAATAGGTTCCAAGGGAACCTACACCCAGTGCTATTAGGTAGCACTATGTTCGCTAGCATGAACATGATCAAGGTAGGGAGTGCATCCAACTCCTTTGCCTTGTACATGCTCAAGTAGCATATCCCTCCATCCCCCATCCGGGCCTCTCGCCATCGATCCCCAAACATTCTCTCCATATCTGCCTTCTTATCCCTCCCAACCACCACCTTCTCCCCTTCTACTGGCACCTTGAGAATGTGATAGACATCCTCAAGAGTGATAGTAGCCTCCCCAGTCGATAGCTGGAACGTCCCCCTATCCGGGTCCCACCTCTCTATCAAAGCAGAGAGATACCCCTCATTAGCCCTCACCACATCAAGCCTCGCCACACCCTCCAAACCCACCCTACCCAACAAACCCCACTCATCCTCTGAAATCTTCTTCCTCATTCCTGGAATGAGAGGAGAGAAGCGATGTCGAGGCTCAATATCCCTTAACTGCAACAACAAAAACACTTTGTTAGCATTAAAACTATGTTAAAAAAAAAAAAAAAGACAAAACAATTTTTTTTGCACAAAGGGAACAAATGATCTTACCGGGACAAAGGGTGCCCCCACTCCACCAGTAGCATCAAGGCCCTCTGCCGCCATCACCTCACTTCACACACTCACTAGCCTCACAAACTCACAAACTCACTCCACTCCTCAAACGCAGCTCCTCGAAGTCAACAACGCATGAATGAGCCTAAAAGTTCACTCAGAAAGCTTTTTATAGCTTTCCTTAGTGCATTCAGGTGCAGACCTACACCTGCAAATCATGAGCATGGCTGTGCACCTGTAGGCGCACTCAAGCACACACGGGCACCTGTAGAACATGCTAGGTGTAGCCGCACGCCTGGAAACCAATAAACATGAAGACAAAAGCCCTCAAAATGGTAGCTCCCCTCATCCAACATGCACCAAATTTCATCCACACATCATGCACATCATAAAATTTGATTTTGTGAAAACACAAATAGTTTTGCATGCATATTTGGTGAGAACAAGACCAATTTCTACAAAAACACATATCACATTACAAAACATAACAATCAAGGTCAAAATTTCACAAAATCACCATTCCACAATTCATCATCATATGCTTCATCATCCCATCCACTTTCATGCATGTTGGAGTTGATTTGACCACTAAATCACTCATCTTTGCCACAAAGCACCACAAATACCAACAACATGCTAAAAGCACAAATCAATCAACTCCACAATCAGTCACAACATTGCATGACTCCATCAAACATTCTTCCATCATCATCTTTCATACATCACTCATCACACAACACATTTTGTCTGGTTAAGTCAATAATAAGTGAACCTCGTATCTAGTATGTTATTCTATAAACTTGGCGATTGTAGCGATAGTAATCCATGCAATTCGGTAAGATGAATAGCCTACAATAAGGACACTTCAACATGATCATTATCATCATCTCATTATCACAAATCACAATCATATTTGGCACCTCACACTTTGAGTACAACCTTGCCAAGAACAATTTTCTCACAATCAGTCATTGATGTCCTTGTCTGTGGGGCAAGAAAACATAGATAAACCACAATCACAAACACTCATTCATTTGACAACAGTCAAAATATAGGACATCGGTAAGCTTGATTGGTTCCATCATGGAATTGGCAAAGAAATTTCCACAGTCAATACCCAACCCCTACGTTGACTTAGTCAGCCTGCATCTTCATATTTTGCATACTCAATGATGCCATTGCGGCAAATTATTCAACAACATCGAATCAACCCAAAGTTTGGGGCAACCACATTATATTATGATTCTCCCATGATGGGATACATCTCACATGATCATAAACATCTACACTGGAAAAATCCCCTCTCAACCATTGGGGCAAAAATGGTATAACATTTTACATCATTCATATCATCCACATTTTGCATGGTATTATACACCAACCCCTTTTCCACCATTGGGGCAAAAATGGTATCACATCTGCATTTCACATCATTCATTCATCAATTGCACAAATCCACCGCATCATTCATTATTTGCACAAAATTTTCAATTGGCTTGTGAGATACATTCGTAACTCATTCGCCAATTGAGGGGGTAAGCTACGCAAAATTCCAAAAATTCTTTATTCTTTTGTCTTCAACATCAGTGCTCAAATCCAACAACAGAGAGAAGCTGCTTCTGCGCCCATAGCCCAGGCAGGTGTCTCGTATTTTTGCACCATATTGTGTTTCACGCAACATGGTACAAAAAGGGGCATCTGTAGACACCAAATTATAGCCACTAATCCTCCATCCTAACCATTCCACCACCCACTTGTCCACCATACACCCTTCCTGCCATCCATTCCACCATTTTAGCCCTTTCCCACCATTTCCTAGCCTAATTGGGATTATTTTAATATTATTTTATATTTAATATAATATTTTTATATTATATTATAATATATTTTATTATAAAATATATATTTATAAACTCAATTAACCACAATCGTCCGATCCATTCTAATCTCCACCCTCCATATTCATTAATCCATGTCACATTCAAAAAGTAATCTCAACCTTAGGATCTAATTTAATCTTAGCCACATGATTAAAAGTGTAAGGCTAAAACCCTAAGAAAACCCTAGGTTGGATTATAAATAAGGGCATTTGCAAATGCTCAAACCCTAGAACTGGAATCCACTGGAACCTTGAGAATTAGACATTTGCACCCTGGAGGAATTATTGGTGAAGCCCTAGCATAGAATCCTAAAAATCTGAAGCCCTAGCTCATCGATAAGACTTCTGCTATTCCAGCCATCACCCATTCATCCTCCATCATCGTCATAGCCCCCATCCATCCATCACATTCATCGCCATCACCTAGATCTGCTTCTATAGATTCTGCCCTAACCCATAGGTGCCATCCAGAGCTTGCGAGGCTCGTTGCAGAGCCTACGAAGCACTCACCAGAGCCTGTTGTATACCATAGGTGCTCTCTAGAGCCTATTGTATCCCATAGGTGCACACCAGAGCCTGTGAAGCTCACATCAGAGCCTGCCAAGTGCGCGTCCGAGCCTACTGCAACTACAGAAATGTGAATCTGAGCCTGCTACACCATGCCATCAGCAATAACTGAACCAAAGCAAGGTATATCTCATTTTAATGTATTTTATTTAACAATTTGTTGATCTTGCATGCTCTCTTGCTTCACTATTAAACTAGGGTTTTATTGATGTCCGAGGGCCTCACACTGTGGAGCCCTCACAGGTATTACTAACTCCCTTTGTTCTATTTTGTGTATGCAGATCTACAAATTTCACACATTGTTTGATGGCTGTTGAAGCTGGAGTGGCCCAACCTTGGATATCTGAAGCCCACTCAACCTGTTGGAATCAAGGACACACCCAAATCTGAAGACACTTATGTTGTTGTTAGCTAGGGTTTCGGAGAACCCTAGCGCCATTGTAATCTATTGTATCAAATATTCGCATGGAACACTGATTGTAATAAAGGAGTTTATCGGCTCCCCCCTATTTTATTGAATATATTCTTTTGTGCAATCTTTGTGCCTCACTGCATTATTTGGTTTTCTGTTATTCTATTTTAAGATTCCACCAATTTTGTTAGTTACTATAAGGGATTTTCTAAAAATAGAAAATTTTATAATCTATAGAGGTAATATTGCATGTATTTGTACGATAAGGGATTCATACTCAATGGTATTGTTGGTAGAGAAAAACATAAGTTTAAAGGACAAAGGGACTAGCTATTATTGAGGAGTGACCAAGATGTCTCCTACCTTAGTATTTTAACAAATATGGCACCATAAAAGTAAATTCAAAGAGTAAGGTTGATTTGCTTCTAGAATCAATACTAAAAATCAAGAAATTCTATGACTAAGGGATGACTATATTTTAAAGGTGTACGACTTGGTCAGTAATGAACTGGCCTTTTACAAAATTCTGGTTGACAAAATAATGATCAAATTTGCTAAGTGAAATAAACCACTTAGAAGATCATCCCAGTAGGTGAGGTTTAGACATGAGATAGTGCAAGGGATCAACCCTTGAAATGACAAAGGTTTTATGGATGAGCATATAGTTTCTCTAAACTTTTGAGAGGTAAAAACTATGGCTAGACAAAAATTATCTAAGGGTGTATATTGAACATTCCAATCAACTAAAGTCCTATTGATATATAAAATAACCCTTTATCTATGTTGGTCATCATACTATACCAACATATCTCCTAAGGCATGGTCAATGGCTATTATGTATAGCCACAAGTGATTTTGGGAATTAGGTAAGATAAATAGTAGAAAGTAAGGAAGGTAGGATTTAAGGGAATCAAATGATACGTAATAATTAACATCTCATTCAAATATCACGCCCTTCTTTAGAATATTGGTTAAGGATTAACAGTTGTAAACTAGTTGGGAGATGAATCTTTATATCACTTGGATTTTCCCTTCAAGGCTTCTAAGTTGAGTTAGAGTTTGAGGGGTGGCATATTGATGATAGCCAATATTTTATTAGGATTAACATTGATGTCACATTGAGATATAGTTAATACCAATGGTTTTATTGATGTAACTCCACAAATATGTTTCCAATAATTTAAACATCCCTTGTACTCTCTTAGTTACTCAAAGATACATCTTAGATCCCAAACATGATCTTCCTAGTTTAAAGACTAACTTGGAAGGTCATCAACATAGTATTTTAAATTTCATGCATCATGTCATGAAATATGTAGAAGGTTCCCCTTAGGATGGTGAAATCCAATTTTTCTTGGATTTTATGAGTGATATTGACCTAGTTATAGTCTGAGAATCCATCCATTAAAGACATCATTCCAAATATTATAGTGAGATTAATAATCATGTCAATGTTGGGTGGATGAAAATTTATCCTTGGGACATGCCTTATTGATGTCCCAAAAGTGGCACATACTTGAAATTAACCTATTCTCTTAGTTATAGGAAAAACAATAGATATATAGTGAGAATATTCAATGGATTTGGCAAATTCAACATGAAAGAGGTTTTTAATATTTTCTTTGATAGACAATGCAACTTTTAGATTTTTTTATAATTTTTATTTTATGGTTTTTGTACCAAGAGTGACAACTAGGTGATAAATGACTAGATAGGGATCAAACCCAAGCATATCATTGTAGGACTAAGTGACTACATCTCTTTAATTTTTCAAGAGCTTAGTGTATTCCTTGCACTTAATTGGGGTTAATATCTTACATAACTTAAAGATATTGGGATATTATAGAGATCTAATATTAATGTCCATACTTTCCTCAATAAAAATATAAGATTTATATTTTTCTTTATGAAGAGATGGTGACACTCGTATGCTCTCTAGATCGATAGGATCTAAGGTTGGCTAATTGTTATTAGTTGTTTGTGAGATATAAGCATTAGAAATTTAGAGAAAAATCCACCAACTTGAAAGTTATTTTGTGTAAGAAAATTTGAGGGACATATTAAGGAGGTCCATTTTGTATATCCTCAAATTCATAGTTGTTTTCATCAGTAATCAACTTAGGATAGCCTAAGACTAGAATATTTACCTCAATGAATGGGGTAAATTAGGAGAAGATAGAATGGTGTATTTTCATCATCCTCATCCTAATCCAATCCATTTAAATATATGATGTTATTATGGGATGTCCTATCAGGATGGTTGATTTTTAAGGAGGAAATAGGAAAAGGTAGACTATGACTAGGGATATAACATATCCTATAGTGTCTTAACCAAGCTTGAATCTATTAGGGTTTTTTGATGCTATACTCACATAATTCTAGTATTTTATCTTGATATCCCATGTTGGAAGGCATGGGATTAAGGATGGGATATGAATTCAATAAAAAGTATGAAGTATACATTCATTTAGTCAAGTAATAATTACTAACATGGATTTTATAATTGTTTATAGTACCAAAGAAAATAAATAAGCAACTTAAAATTTTCAATGATCTAATCTTTAGCTAGAAAGTAAATCTAAGGTTCAATGTGATAGAGCATTATTGGATAGACCTAGGACAATTTAATTATAATTTGAATATTATCATTTATTATTATTGGATTTGCACTTTGAACCTTAAGTTTAGTATTATATGGATTATGTAAGGTGAGAGACCTTAATGCATCGATGATAGGATACAAATAAGCAAAGGAATATGATTCAAGATATGAAATAAGAGGAAAAATATGATCTTTACGCTTTTTGACCTTGAAAACCTAACATTAAGTAAAATATTTAGGATCAATTAGAATGTGAATTTTTTTCCCTTGTACTCATACTTAAAGCATCGATGAAGATTTCAAGAGATAGCTCACATCTCATGGATCGATGGCCTCCCAAATGAATGTTATATGTTAAATGATATGAAATGACATAATAAAGAGTGTTGAGAGTATGGGGTTTGAATTTTAGGATTAAGACTATAGTGTTTCTAGCCTCACCTTTCCAATTTTCAAAATCCTTCATAACAAGATTAAAAAAATAATTTTTTTAGGGTAGCCCAAAATAACTAATGAACTTTAGGCTACAGACATTGAAACCAAACACTATCGATTAAGATTCATTTGAATAACTTATTGCTAATATGACTTATAATGTACAATAGGAGATATTTGACCATAAACGATTGAGATATATCATCCTCATGGAAGGATATATTTACATGGTTAACTCTAATGGATATTACTATAGAAGTACGATCATTTAGGTTGAGGTCTTAAGGAACAACTTATTAACTTAAAATTTTGAGTAAGATGTCTCTATGAGCTAGAGAATACCTGAGAGGTTCAACACAAGATATTTTGGCCAAGGTACTCTCAAATTTTTATTGTAAATAAAAAACAACCTTAGCCTTGGATCATGATTTTATGATTAGAGGTTTAAGTGGAGAAGTGTTTTTTAAATAAAGGACAAAGGGAGGTCTTGAAGGTTGGCCTAATAATGTATTTTTGTGTTTTTTCTTTGTTATAACTAAAATGTAAGAGATATGGTAGGAATAATGGAGTGCCTTAACCATCCCTTGGTTTGGAGGTGGGATGTTACTATAGTGTATGTTATTAGTTGCATTTTATAATTTATTAAGATTAATCAATGAATTCTAAAAGACTCTAATATCTTGGTTGGAAGAAGATTGAGATTTGGATCTATTGAGAACAACTTGGCCATTGTTAATTAGTTATTGAATCACATTCCTAAGGTGTATGTATTTTTAGTCATATGAAAATTTATACGATGGAAGACACATTGCTCATTGGGACAAAACCAATCAACGTTTTCTCTTCCAGGTTTGGTAGGTTTGAAAAACAAAATATCCATTGTATTAGCTTTCAATAATTGATCTAGAATGGCTAAAAGAGGTTTTTATAGTCAAGAGCATGTTCTTTTATTATTTTGTTCATGAAGCATCCCTAAGAATTTTTTTTGGAGGTGTACAGTAGAACTAATGTTGTTGGTTTGTTGTGAATATATGACTCAATTGTCTATAATTTATTTGTTCTTGTACTACCAATTTAGGATAGAGGGTTTCTCTTTCTCTTTATGGAAATTGGTATTTAATTTCTATCTCTTGGAAATGGTTGTCTCTATTCTCTTAACTGTATTAATTTCATCTTCAAAGGAAGACACATTTATCATCTCAAGGTAAAAGGCAAATTGATCATTAAGGTTTCCTATGAATATGACTAGCAAGTCACTAGGTGGAGGGACATATTGTAGCCTCCCTACTAGGTTTTGACATCTTTATAATAAGTTGATGAAATTCTTGTCATTGGATTGCTTGAGTTTGTATAGGTCAATAATGTTGATATTTTCCTCGATGTGGACATAGAATTATTTGAAAATATTTCAATGACGTCCCAATAATTTTTCAAAGAATGCCTTGGTATATGGTAGTATAATTCCAATGTAGAAAACTAATCCTCTTAGGGAATATATTATGTAGCAATATTTTATCATAAGAATCATTGGTACAAGAAGTTCTAAGAAACCTAAGGTGGTTGATAGGATCCTCTTTCCCTTTGTACATTTTAAACGTAGGGTTTTCAAAGTTAGGAAGAAAATGGTGACTAGCTATAAAATGATCTAAGGGTTGGTTGTACAAGTCATCATAAGAGTACTTGTGACTAGATGAAAGCCCTTGCATGATGGACATTTATTGCTTCAGTTGCTACAATTGATAAGTTAAGGCTTAAATTTTAGAAGTGTGATTTGATACCATAAAATGTGTGAACTAAGAAATAGAGGGAAATTATTTATGGTTAATATAAGTATTTTGGTACACTTGGGCATACCCTGTTGAAGTTGACATTGTGTAGTTTGACCCTAAGGTAACTAAGATGAAATAATTAGAATATGAAAACTGATAGATTATTGGATTAAGATTTTTCATGAATCCCATACACATACTTGTGAGATTAAAATGAGGATTAAAAATGTGATACTTGATGGTACACTCTAATTGGGAGTTTAGATTATGCCTACCTATTGAGATATGGGGTAACTAGCATTGCCCTATAATAATTCATCAACGTTAGGCAAAGATGAGTGATATTCCAATGATGACAAGAGGGTTTGTATCCTTGAATCCATGGATGCGGTGATAATGATAAGGTTTGAATAAAAAAAATAATATGTTGATGCATTAATATTTACACTTATAAATCTAATGTATGGATCTATTTGATTTAGTGGGAAATTATTAGATCCAAGTTGGTAGGGAAGATCAATGAGTGAATCTTCCCCCACAAATATGCCTAGGATTTTTTGAACTTCCCTATGGAAGGCATCTATGATTTCCCTATGTTTCTATAAGTAGTAGACCATATTAACCTTCAATTTAAATGCTACTCTTCCATATTTGTCATGGATAGGTATTAGAGAACCTGAAGGTGTAGAAACCTTATCTTATTAACAAAAGGTAGGATTCTAAAAGATAGGTTTCCCATACTGACCATCCATAGGCCCTAGGGGATAAAATTTAATAGCCACCTACTGAATAAAACCATGATTTAGGTAGCATTTTCTATCCATATTTTTAGGAGAAAAGAGGATTAATTAAATTTTGACAATTTATAGAGTTTATTAAATAATAAAGAGAGAATTTTTTAGCAACCCGATATCCCATTTCTTTTATATACTAAAATTTCCCTATATATTGTAGGGGCCTCCCTATATCCCAAATGTCTTAATATACCTAAATATCTTATATATAACCATTATAATATGATTAAAATTTGATACATGTGATGCCAATGATATGTGTTAGTAACCTCCTATATATGTAGCCAAGATGGTGCATGAGTATTAATAGTAAGTATCCTTATGACTACCACAAGCCCATTATAATATACTTCTTACTAAGAGTATGTGCAAGACCCTATGTGGGAATTTGGAAACCCAAGCTTGCTGTATGCCTAATATAATGTAGTAGCTCATATACCATTTGCTTAGGACCATTAATTTCTTTAGTAGGACTAGAAATTGGTTATGTTCTCATTATATAAATTTGATGTAATCTAATCTAAACAAACAATATTTCTTGATTAGAGTTTGATAGAATTTAGTTTGGTTAAGGTTTAGCTTCCTCAAAAGAAATATTAGGATTCATAGTGGTATTCACGTTGGATTCACCAAAATGTGTAGAAGGGAAATGGGAAAGGAATCATGAAGGGCTTCTTATCGATGCTTCCCTCTCATTTCCTACTTTGAGCATAGGGTCAATTTATGATTTTAATTACTAGGCTTTAGCGGATTAGTTAGAGAACACCTATGTTTATTTTAAGATTTTCCTTGAGAAATATTCACCTTAATCTATTCCTAGTGAGATACAAATGCATGATGAAATGCTAAAAATAAGACCGTAACAAATAATCCTGGAAAAACTACATGTGATTTTAATTATATTGATAATAAGACTAAATGTGGTCCCCTAGTGACTAATAATAAGTAGTTTATTCCCTTTCCCTTTTATCGTTAATGAATAAAGAGAAATATATATATAAAAAAAAAATAGACTAGAAAATATTTGTTTTCTACCATATAGGTGGAATTTCTATAATTCTATAAAAGCATTGCTAGAAAAGTGTTACTAGTCCCACACATTGTCGATGCTACTACTTCTTGATGGTGCTTTCATTCACATACAAAATACAAATAAAATGATAGATCAATAACAAATAGGTTTGTCTAAGCTAGAGAAGAGTATGTATCTCCCTTGACCAAAATCAAACCATTTTCTAGAGATGATATTGAAAAGCTATAAATGATAAAATAAGGACTTTATACGTAGTGGAAAAAACATCACTAGGTGAATGATAGTGTTATCACTACTTTTGCCAATAAATAGTGCTTTTAATTTCTATGATTATGAACAATATTTCTAAAATACGAAGTGATAATGCTATCAAATCTATAATTCAATAGTGCTTTTGCCTATGGATATAATAGTTTTATGCTTATATGTGATATTTTTTATCCCATAAAATATGCAATGAGGATACTTGGGTAAGGGGATGTAGGCGCCCTGATAGATGTAGTAAAACAAAATTATTGCGTGTACATGATGCAATCTAGATGCTCTAAGAAATAAAATAGTGACTACATGCAAGTGTGATAATCAAAATATAATGACAAAATATAATAAGGGGAAAGATTACAACCCAATAAAATGTATAGCTCCAAGATGCCAAGGTTTGTCTCCACTTGTATTGAGGAATATTTATGAGTGTGTTTATTTCTTCAAGATACTTTAGAGCTTGAGATATTGATTACTTGAATGCTTGAGAGCTTGGTATCTTGGGTTTTTGATAGCTTAAGATATTTAATGATTGAATTCTTGGGAGTTTAGTGGTTTTAAAATATCATTGCATGATTTTGGTATATTCCTACCATACTTGAATATGAATTGGTATGATAATTTTATAGAAATTTTCTATCCTCAAAATACTATATGAATTAATATTCCCAAGTGTTGGATCTATAGGAAACAATGGATACATGGTGGATGGATGCATGGAGGATTATAGGAATGGCAAAGGCAAGATTTTAAATTTGGATCATGATGTAATTAATGGATTGGAGGATGTAAATGGAAAATTTTGGGCTTTGGATTTCTATTAACGCTATGGATCAGACTAATTTTATTAGATCTATCTTTTGTGGGTAGATTAGAAGGTAGTAATTATCAAATTTTATTTTTGAGTGTGTGATAGTCGATAGTTTTAGAGTGTGATAGCACTTGCAGTGCTAATGCTCCAACACTTCTGCCAAGATGACCATTGCAAATCAAACTGGTCATGAAAAGATCAAAAATTAAAACTTCACAAAAGCATTTCTGGACAAGAATTATTGCTAGTGCTTTTTCTTATACCCTTGTGCTTCTATTTATATAGAAATAAATGCTATTTATTTGGGGTTAACTATGTTTTATTGGATGATTGAAGAACATAAAAGTAAAATTATATATTGACGATGTGCTCAAAATCATGTGTCTATAAATATAAACATTTTTGTAAAAGTAGAGGATACCATACTTGGCATTGTCAACAACTTAAAATACTCAAAAATATTTATTTGTTGTCCAGATAAAAATTTTATAATATGCTCTGCTAGGCCCCAAGAAAAGTCAGTTAGTCTACTCTGTGGACCATCTGTTATCCATTATTTTATGTAGTTTTTTTTACTTCACCCTTGTGGTTTGGTTCAAGGATTTTTGTGATGTGGTTTTATATTTGGATGGGAGTTGGAGGGTGTGGTTGTTTTTCGTTTGCACTTTTATGTCCCCTTCAGGTCTTTTCCAAGTTGTGGTCGTCTATATTTTCCTTAGTGTTGGGACTGTAGTATTAGGATGGGCAAGTCCAAAGCTTGTAGGTATAAATTGCTCCAACCTAAGTCTAATATCGAACCCATGTCTTTGTCTACAAATGAGAAGGTTTTATTGATTCTAAAGGAATGGGGTCTTCTGGATTGCATACAAAAATTTCATGGTTATAATCTAGTCCTTTCAAACTGGATGGCATCCTCATGGAAATATGACCACGTTCATGTGGGTTCTGCATCCTTTTTTGTCACTATGAAGCTGGTGAGTCGGGCCATGAGACTTATTTTGGATGGTGTTGTTTATAAGGATAAACATTAATTAATGCAAGAGATCTAGTTCTTCTTTGAATAGGATGAGTTCATGCCTTGTATCTAAAATGGGTTTAGCTCCAAGGCCCTTTTTGCTCCTTAGAAAAGAATGGTGAAGGTGATTATGGATTACTTCACTATTGATTCCACCTATGAGGTGGTGCATAGCTTCCATGCCATGTTTTTAAACCACTTAAGATGACCCATAAGGATGAATATTCTCGTATATCAATTTAATTTGTTGTATCACTCTATGATAGCTGCTCAGGTTTCTCAGGGTAAGGATCCAAGGCATTAGGGGTTGGCTTTGATTATTTTTGAATAGGCAACATTAGACGGTGGTTTTGAAGTGAATGAGGTATTGTGCTCCTTAACTTATATTCCATTTCAAGTGTGTGAAGATACATATAAACTGCTAGAGGATGTTGGGGGTTCTGAGGATGTGCAAGACCTTCCTTCTTCTTGGGACTCAGGGGCTGGTAATTGGACCAAAGGTTCTGAGTCAGTTTTGGGTGTTTGGGGTTCTCCTGGTGGGAAAGAGCTTGTTGATAATTATCTCCATATGGATGGGGAAGGTTTTTATGGGTGGATACTTAAGTCTTCCCATATTAGTGCGATGAAATGCTCTTCGAGTCAATGTTCCTCAAGCTTCAATACCTAAGCTTACATTATGGATACATATATTCTTCCTAGGAATGTTGAAAAGGATAATATTATGAGTGCAATTTACTCCCCCCAAAATCCAAGGTGAAGAAGAGCAATGTTCTCCACAAGCTTCACTTATTGGAGATTAAAAAGTGTGTAGTTTAGAGCTCCATGAAGATGGTACAAGATTACACGGAGGAGTCGGCTCAGATGTCTGGCGGAATCATTGTTGAGGTTGATATTGTGTTGTAGAACCACATCAGTTCTTCCATAGTTCTTCTTGGCTTTCCCAATCTTGGTTTCCATTTGGTTTTAGGTAGTGTCTGTTCTGATGTGTGTGGTTTTTAGGAGTTGTGTTTTTTCTCTTTTCTCCTGTTAGTGCTAGTTGCACTAGTCTGTTCTATTTTTTTTTTGTAAAAGGCTTTGGGGCCCCTTTCAAAACCCTTCTTTCTTAATTTTACCAAAAAAAAAAATTATAATATGGTTATAGTAAACTTATGGAGGTTTATATATAGTTGATGAAGCTTTGCATTGCTTTCAAAACCAATATAATTTTGATAATAAGAAGTTATATATTTCTCTTAACACTTGTATAGAATATTCTATACATAATGAGATAGATATTTTAATTGAATCATATAAAGAGCTATTAGGTATCTTACTTATATGCTCATTTGTAGAGCTATCTAAAAATAGGATAAGTCATACAATAAATTCATGCATCTCTTTCAAATTATTTTATAATTGATGAATATACAAATACATTTTATGTGTTAAGTTGAATGTCAAAATCCCAATAGACCTCTTACGTGAAATGTATAATTCTATTTTATAGTTTAAAACTATAACATATGGAAATATAGGAATAAAAAATCTAAACTATAATAATTGAAAAAAATTATGTAATTTTTAACTTAAAATCAAAATATTGTACCTCCTAATAGCCATTGCAAACATAGACAATCTCAAAATGAATGTCATATATGCATGTAACTAGGAATGTGAATGGAGTTGTATCTCACATTTATGGTCCAATGAATTTTACCACACATATTAAGATATACCAAAACCATGTTCCAATATATATTTTGTATGAAAAATACATTTTTAATTTTTATGATAAAATAGGGTTTGTTTGATCATACATGATCCATATGGCCATTTCCACTTTGTTGTTATTATTCCATAATTGTTAGAGGTCTTATTAACCATTAAAAATATCACCACCAACCTAACCAATAGGCATCCACCCACCCACCATGTAGAACATCTAGCTAGCCTACAAAAAATCCAACCAATGAACAAGCAATGCTTGCTAGGGTACTTAGAGTAGGTACCTAACAATTTAATATTGTATTGTATTGGTATAATCTATAAAAAACCCAACTATATTGCATAGTTGGAATGATCCATAAACAACCCAACTATATTATTGAATTAACATTGGATATAAATAACCCAAGGTCTATTTATGGGATATTATATTAATAAGTGGGCTAATATTAAAATAATACCTTTCATAAAATAGCACAGGATGATGATTATATAAATAAGGGAGATGGTAATTGTAAATCATCCAATCTAATCTATGCTTATAAATTTATTTTATTACAAAGTGGCTTTAACCTTGCAATATATTTTGAGTGGTTCCTTCCATAAGGAATATCATTAATGTTTTCCTATCTAAAGGGTATTTTCCAATTCTTGTATGGATTGATGTATAAATTAATTATTTATTATTTAGTACATTTTAGGTCCTTTTATGTTATGAGAGTAGAGGTTTTTTATAATCCTCCCCCAGCTAATCATCCAGCCAACATTTTAGGATTTTAGATAAGACTTCTTTTTTGTAGTTACAAGCTATATATTTTGCATTTTTATTTTTTAAAACTACTTCATGATTTTGTTATTTATTTTATTGCATATGGGTGAATCAATATTGTTTTCTCAATTGTCATTGTAGTTTTGTAAAAAAATATTTTCTTTATTTCATAATGTTATAATTCAATTTAGAACCCTCATTCTTGACTTTTGCAAGAATTCATTAAACCTTTGTCTTTTTGTTATCTATTTTTTATTTTTATAATAAATTAACATACAAACTAAAATAAATATGAAACCCTAGCTAGTATAAATTAGCATGTTCATTGAAAAAATAATTAGAATGCAAAGTTATAAAATAAATTTATTTAAATATCATTCAATTATAGAGCACCTCTACATTCATGCAAAACATTCCTAAATTTATTGTCTTTGTTAAGAATCTTCCTGGTATTGAATATGTCAAACAAGAACAAACAAAATATCCCTAAATATACTTTTTCCTCCATATAGAAATGTTGAACATCCAATTAAATCTTGAAAGCATACTCCTTGGTAATTTCTTTTGTTTATTAGCTAGCTCAATTTAGGCTCCTTGTATTTTTTTGTTAACAAACTCCATTCAAGTTGTACTACTGGAAAGAATTAACCACCAACCACCATGTTCTCATATTAGAACAATTATAGGTATTGGATTTTAAGGAGTGTATACTTATATGATTCATACTTATTTTCTTCTTGGATGTCATTTAGGATTGAAGCAACTCATAATTTAAATTAACCTTTATAGCAAACCCAAATGAAAAAATGCATTACTATTGTACAAGAGTATCTATTAACTACTAGATTCTATACAAAATTTTGACACATGTTTGACCATTGATATGTGTTAAAAATAATTGAGTAAAAGTATATGCAAATATTCAAATATAATAATATGTTATCTACATACATGTTCATGCATGTGTTTGTACACATATTCCATTATTGTATGAAAAAGATAAATAAATATATTAGTAGAACATTTCTAAAAAAACATATTTTTTTATAAGATGGACCATTGAGTATTAAGATAGATGCATTAATTTATCATCATTTCTAGTTAATTATTTTTCTCTCATTCAATAAACTAGCCTTTTAATATCATTATCAAATGCAAAATATCAAACCCTTCACTTAAGTATTTTTCATGATATTTTATTTCTAGAACATTACTTGGTTTTTATGGAACTAAATTTAACATGAAAATCACTACAATATTAACTATGTGATCCATATTCTCTATTTCCCCTATCAAATATTTTCCCTATCAAAATGATGTTTGATGTATATAAGGAATCATTGGTTTGATATCATATAATTATAATTAGATATTTTAACGTGTAACCCAATGGTTTGGGTTTTGGTTTTTCTTTTGGAGGTCCAATGTTCAAATTGTGGCATGGGTGAGTGTGTGAGGGGGTGGGTGCATGTCTCCCTGGTGGATTTGTTGTAACAGGTTGAGGATTCTTAGTCAAAACCCCCACTTCTTAATATTACCCAAAAAAAAATGTTTGTCGAATGGCATTTGGTGTAATGGCAATTGCCTAGTTATTATCATCCATGTGGTTGTGAGGGTGGTTGTGAGGGTGAATCCTCTTGTGTTTTGGGCCTATTGTAAAAAAAACTTACAAAATTTTATTTTGGGCCTATTATTTACAAGATATTTATAATATGATAAATGAAAATATTATTATTTTTATTTGAGTTGTACCTAATTTAGAGATAGAATAGTCTAACATATTTAAAATCATAAGTTTTTTTCTTACACTAAATAATTATACATGTGCCTCTCTGTCTAAATATTTTGAATTTTTAAATTTATCATTATCAATAAGGTTTGGTTTTGAATTATCACTCAAATAAGATCATTTCACAAAAGCGTAATGTATGTTTAATAGTTAGAAGATATTTATAATATGATAAATGAGAAATATTAATATTCTTATTTGATTTGTACCTAATTTAGAGATAGAATAGTCTAACATATTTAAAATCATAAGTTGTTTTCTTACACTAAATAATTATACATGTGCCTCTCTGCATAAATATTTTAATTTTTTATAAGGTTTGGTTTTGAATTGTCACTCAAATTAGTTCATTTCACAAAAAGGTGTTGTAGGTTTAATAGATATACTCATGATAAATCAAGCATATAAAATATACAAGGTTAAATAATTTTAAAAAATAAACATTATAGTAGAAATGTAGGATATATCGTTTAGCATATAGTACACATAGATGGATATATAATATTTAATTTTAAAGTATCGTATGTGAGGATTGTATTTCATAGTTCTAATTGAATGAAAACACTTGATATGATAAGGTATTAATTTTTCCTATAGTATTTAATAAAGCATGAGTTGTGTTATATAAACAATGATATAATTCAATAAATTTAATGATAATATTATACTTTATCAATTATATTCTAAAATATATTAAGTTATGTTTATACCTTCATACATTTTTTTTTTTTTTTCCTTTTATTATATCAAAAATATTTTAAAGTCTAAAATATGGAGTTGTCTTTGCAATGGTCTTATAGTGACAATTGATAGTGTTAACACTTTTTTTTAGTGTAAATTGGTTATTATAAATATTACTATGGTTGTATTATCCATTTATATCTAAATTATATGATTTGGTAAATGTTATATTGTTATTTTAGTATAGTTCATTATATATAAAGGTTATTTCAATATTGAATGTAACTTTGATTCCTAGTCTTACTATATATGTCATTTTTTAAAAGTTATAATTTGTTAATGTAAATTGAATAACATTATAGTTTTTTGAAGTGCATAAATCTAATAAATGCATATAGAAATGTAATTTGCAAAAAAATAAAATTTATGTTGTTCACTTCTTTTACATTTGTAAATGGAGGATAGATTAATTTATGAGTATTTAGAGGATGCATTAAGAGAATTTGATGTGGTATTTCAAAGCAACATCTATCATACACATCTTGAATAATTGATATGAATTAGAGCTCAATTATCTATGTTTATTAATAACTTAAATAACATTAATTCCTTTGTGATCGACTTATTAGATAACCTTAGAGTCGTATTGAGGTTTGATGTCATTGATGATATCAAATGTGATAATTTTAAATAGAATATATCAAAATATGAGGTTATAGATGCATTTGGTGAGTAGGAACTATTTATATTTCACGATAAATTTTGTGTTTATAGAGTTATGAAATGTACATATGACCTCCTTTACCCTTTGATTTTACATATTATCTATACACAAATAACGATCAGTTGCCACATTATTTTAATAAATATTTAATTATATTTATACATAAAGGAATAAATTATATTATACATCAATTCCTCTTATCATTGACTAGGATAACAGACCGCTCTATGATAGATATGGATTAGTTGGACTATGGTATCACACTAGGTCACCTCATCCTAATAAAAATTAATTGCTAGAAATAGATACTATGAGGTATTTTTATTGCCACATTGGAGTATAGTATACAATTTTTCTATTTAGTATAGATAGAGGTAATTTCTTAGATATAATGATTATCATATATTATCTATATAACATCACTTCATATCAAGTGATAGCTTTTATAGAGATTCATCAATATACTAGGTCAATGTCTATTTCACCTAGATCTAACACCATTAACATAAGGATATTATGTACACTAGATATTACTTTAATAGTACTTGATATGTTGTTGATGTTCATGATATAGAAATGATTTGAATCCTTATGATTCTATTAGTTGATGTGTCTTAGTATTTCCATGACATAAATAGACACTTGGATTAAAGGTGCACTTCTAAATCAATAAGTTAAGTATCATGTCCTAGATAAAATTGCACAACCACCAAATATATTATTAGATTTAAACATCTTGTGTGGTAGTCGTAAAATTGAAGTATACCTCCTAAAATCATGGTATATATGTTTCATCTATAATATCCTCTTTCAAATTTAGGAATAAATATTTTTTCTTAGTTCATTAGGTTTACTAAAGATATAACTTTTATTAGGGGTGATGCATCATGCTTCCTTCTATTAGTTTTCTTACCAGCATTTGTCAATTTTGAGTTTTGGTCACTTTACAAATACCACTTTAGTCTATATACATCACTAGCTTATTATCTCAAATATTTTTTTAGAAATTTGAGTTCCTAGGATATGAGATTTGTGTAAATGTATATAGTTGCATGGTGTAAAATAATAACATGTAGTATACATATTATTTTAATTTGATCATGCACATGTAATATATAATAATTGTAAAATAGATTAAATTTGATTTTATTGGTTAATTTATGCTAAAAATATTACTCCTTGTATTATTTATTCCCTACATGTTATAGGTGATATATGATACCGATAATATTGAATTAATTTTAAGTATCAATTATCATTTCTCAAAAATAATCTAAATATTTAATTATTCTTTACTTCATTTGAGGGATGTTATGGTAAAAAACTATGATATATTATTTTGAAGTCTTATTGATCATTTGTTTTTCTTAATATCGAATAATTGTGCTTTCAAGTGATCTATATTAGATTCCATATTGCTCGTAAAATTTGATAGTATCATTATTCAAATATCTTTATGTGTTTAGGTGTGGAGGTATGCAAGATCTAGGTATAAAGTATCTAGTAAGAACCTCTAAAATAAGGTTTAATAGGTTTAAAGAATGTATGGGTATATATAGATGCAAAACTACAAAATCTTGGGAGGTTAGGGCTCATGCCAAAACTTCCTATGCAATACCAAATTAAACCAAATGTGGTATTAACAGAACTAGTGCATCATTAATTATGTCATTAGAATGCTTTACATTTCCTCATAACAATATAATGTAGGTGCATGTCCCTAATATGAGTTAATAACAATAGTTTAAACTAAATTATTATCCCAATATTATAAAACAAAAGGATAAAAAGCCATCATAAATAAAAAAATTGAAATAAAGTATTCTTTATTAATGGTTGGTGATTTCTATTTATGGTCACAACCAAGCTAGAATGTCTTTTAGGTGCACAAAGTATTGTTTAGTTTTTTTTTTTACTTTATCTTACATTATTAGTTCAATAGTATAGCTCTACACGTTTCAACCCTTTTATAGGGATCCTTGTAAAACATTACTCTTGTTGATATATTCCAATATTATTTATATAATTTTGTTAAATTAAATAATTTAAAAATATTGGAATAAAAATATCATCTAATTGCACTTGGGGGTGCACTGCTATGGTTTGAGCTTTGGCTCTTCTTCGAGATGTCCAAGGTTCAAATCGTGGCATGGGCGAGTGTGTGAGGGGTGGGTGTGTGATGGATTTGTGTTAAATTCCCTATTGATAAGTATAACTCTAGGCTGTAGGAGGGGTCATGGTTGGGAGGAGACTGCTCAGCCCTGTACGTGGGTCATAGGGATTTCTCACGGTAACCAAATATATATATATATATATATATATATTTTGATGATTTCTATTTATGGTCACAACCAAACTAGAATGTCTTTTAGGTGCATAAAGTATTGTTTAGTTTTTTTTTTTACTTTATATTGCATTATTAGTTCAATAGTATACCTCTACACGTTTCAATCCTTTTATCGGGATTCTTGTAAAACATTACTCTTGTTGATCTATTCTAATACTATTTATATAATGTTGTTAAATTTAATAATTTTAAAATGTTGTAATAAAAATATCATCTAATTTAATTAAGCATTTAAAAATCTATATATATATATATATAATGATTTTTTTAGCGTAAGAAATGCATACAACCAATGCATAGGACTGAGCAGTGTCCTCCCAACCATGACCACTCTCAAAGCCAAGAGTTATGCTTATCAATAGGGAATTTAACACACAACCACCACACACATACCCTCCTCCTCACACACTGACCCATGTGGTTTGAACCTTGGACAACTTGAAGAAGATCCAAAGCCTAAACCGTTGTGTTGTCCCTATGGGACATTACACAATATATTAAGCTAACAAACTCATTTTTTGATCTCTTATGTTTATTTTATTTTTTAATTCATCGGAAAATGTGTAAAACTATTAGTTGTTATCACTTTAAACCCTAGATCTTTGAGTTATATGAAGTCAATGAGACCCAATATTCTATGGTATTAAATAGAGGTAGACAACTAGTAAACACACAACCACTACCATCTAGCCTATCCCCTTCTTGGTATACCCTATGTTGAACCTAGAATATTTTAAAAGAGATACCAAAGCCCTAACCATTGTGTTGTCCTTGTTGGACTAAAATTAATTTTACATAGATTTTTATGAGAGCTCTTGGTCCCATTGTCTTGAGGTTTGATCTTGGGTATCCTAGATTAAAACACGAGGACTTACCACTATAGTATCTCCTGTGGGTATCTCCTATTTTTATTAAATAAAATAATAATTACAGGTGGATCTAGTATTAGTTGATTATCTCAATTAGAAATAATAAAAAGAAGATAGGATAAGTTTTGATTGGATTCACATATTTTTTATTTTTATGATAAATTAGGTTTTTTATTGGTCGTCAAACCAATTACAAAAAAAAACCAATATGGGTACCCTTCTTCCCATTACATACATCATATTTAACTATATTGATTGAAATCTTTGGTATAACATAAACTAAAATTCTACAATACCATCATGATAAAAATTAGTGCCTAAAATAAGACAATTTTTTAGGTAAAACACAAACAATCTTGGTCAAGATAAGTTTACAAGAGAAAAATCATATCCATCCTCTAACCAAGGGTTTTTATGTGCTAGTAAAGACTTCCTTGATGATGGATTGTTTGTCATATGACACTTCCTTTTCTGCATTCATATGCCATAATGTACACCCTTGGGTTTTACTTCTACCCCTAGCCATGCTTCCCGTGCTAGCTTCTTCCTATTATTTTGCTATGTAAAATTTCTTCCAATTACTTTCATTCATCAATGATTTTTTAGTCACTTCTACTTCTACTTCTACTTATACTTCTACCTCTTCCTCTACCTCTACCTCTACCTCTACCTCTACCCCAACATCTCATTTTTTTATTTGATTTTCCTCCTTTTTGTAAACTTTTTTTATTAGATTAAACACATTTGTTTTAATGGGCCCACACATTTTTTCAAATTGGGGCATGTCAAGGGTCACCCTCACCATGATCTTAGATCTCTTAGATTAAATCCCAAAGACATACCAATTTCTTAAAAATAATTATAATTGAAATATATTAAATTATTATAATATAAAGATATTTAATTTTTTTATGATTTTAATGTATTTTTTTATTCTTTTATAACATCAAAAATTGTTTTTAAAAGGAATTTCTTAAATTTTAATTTATATTAAGGTCAAGATAATTTGCTTACTTTTTTTGTATCTTATATTGCAAGGCATAGTCACTTTGGATTTTTTTTTTTGAACTTGAACCTAAATTGTATATTTGAAAATTAACTTGTCTCGTCCTCTTATCTCGATAAAATAAGCATCATCAAAATTATTATTTAATAAAAATCATAATTTAATTAGTTATTTCATAAATAATATAATTAATAATAAATGTTAATGTAAAATAATCTCTTTAATAAATAAAAAATGTATTTTTCTACTTCTAAACATTTTTTTTAAGAAGCTATAATTTATTATCATTAAAATTATCATATTTGTACCAAATGGTATGAGCTTGAGTGGTTAAAATGATGGGCTCTTAACATGTAGGCTTAGATTCAAACCTGATAAAAGTTATTATTTAACAAAAAATACATAATTTAATAAGGTCTTTCATAAATAATACAACTAGCTTAGATATAAAATATATATATATCTAAAAACACCAAGAGTTATCAATATCGAGGCACCTATCTCATTTCTTGGATATGTGCTTTAATTTTTTTAGTTTAAATATTTTAAATGTTTTTGTTAATGTTGGCTTTTTTTTTAATAAAAAAAATTGTTTACGCCATGACATGTATGACCTCTTTGCCTCCCACCTCCTTATCTACCATTGTAGGAACACCTCTCTACGTAATTAATAATAAATGTTAATAAAAAATAAAATCTTTAATAATAAAAAATGTATTTTGTATAAGAAGTATTACTCAGAAAAAAGATGTATTTTGTTCTACTTATAAACATTTTTTTGAGAATCTATAATTTATTATTATTAAAAATTTCATATTTGTACCAAATAGTATGAGCTTGAGTGGTTCAAATTATGGGATTTTAATATGTAGGCTTAAGTTCAAGCCAAATAAAGTGACATATAGATCATTTCTAGTTAAAACACTATTGTATGATTTGTTAAAATATCATAATAATGGAATCATAATGTACTATTGGTGGGTTTCATTTCAATTCCATATAATCAATTTAAAAAAGCTATTCCATCAACATAGAAATATATACAATGGACTTTTAAATATATAAATAATATATATTATTTGGTTTTTAAATGGTTTTAGTGCATTTGCATTCATCAACTACATTTTACATGTTTCTATATTATTGATGAAACAAACATGCAAATGTTTAATTCATCAATTCAATAGTTTTTTCCATTTCTTTTAATGTTTGTCCTATATTATATATTCTCATTTATTTAATAAAAATCAAACATTAAACAAACCAAAACAAAGGTTTGTAGGTTATATATATTTTTTTGTGGAAAACATCTCATCAGGGATGCCACATTTAGGTAAGACCGAAGGAGGTATGCCAATTTTTGGTAAGACCTAAGGAGATAGGGGTATCTCTTCCACCAAAAATACCCAAGGCTGACACTTAGACCATCATCTTTGACATGCATGAGGAGCATGTCTGAAAAATACAAAACAAGAACACACGAACACAAACACACAAAAGCTAAAAAAAAAGAAGCATACTCCTTGAGTGTGTTGACAATAAAAAACACAACCAAACATGAGGTACTGAGAACAAATACACAAACAACATAACAAAACACAATAAAAAAAGCACGGAAAAAAAAACACCAAAACACAAAGCACATAGAAAAACCACAAACACAACATAACAAAAGCATCGAAAAGAAACAAATACACCACAAAAAAAACATAGAACACAAACATAGAAAAAATCACAAAAACAACAAAACAAATCCAAATCAGACACAACAAAATGAATCAAAATCAGCATAAACAAAATGAGGAAAAACAAATACAACAAAAACTAAGCCAAAAGAGCTAAAGATAAATTAAACAAAAAATGACAACACTAAAAATAAACCAAAGATCAAAAAATTACCAAAAATATCAAAAAATACTTAGCAAAATAAAATCTTCCAAAAGTGCCATAGTGCCATAGAGAGACTGACTATAAAACTTAGAATTATGATATCCTTATTATTTTATTTGTATCTTTCTTCATTTCAGTTGGAACTATAGGCTAGTTAGGAGCCACAACCCTATTAATGAAATTTGTATCATCTTTTTGAGGATCCATTTTATTTGTAGTTTGAATATGCTCTTTTGTTTTGCACTTCGATTGGTTTTCTACATTGTACTTTTTTTTCCTTTATTGTTATTTCTCAGCATCAAGGCAAGCTCTTATAGTGATTTCTCATCATGAAATCCTTCTTGTTTCCTCTCTTCATCAAACTATGTTTCCATAATAACTGTTTCCATTTGACCATCCTCATCATATGCTTGCTCATACGTGGACAGAATTTCAAAGGCGTTAGATGAAATTACTGTTTTCTCTTTTGTTGCTACTTTTTTCTTTGTATTTTTCATTTAGGGATTTGAAACCCTGTCAAGTCCCCATCCCATTTCTCTTTTTTAGGGACCTTATGTGGACAATCCTTGGCTAGATAACCATATTCATGACAATTTTTATGTCTAAATGGAATATTTTTATAATCTACTACTTTCTTCCATGTTTCTTCCCCATATTGTAAAGTAATATTCTCTTGAAGTGGTTTGCCAAAATTAATCAAAATAAAATACTTGCATAAATCATATGCTCTAAGTGTTGGGTGCTATCAAAACTCATCTTGCAAACTCCTAAAGAATTTCCAATTATTGTGAATATCTTTGGATGCTAGTATTCTATCGAAAGACCAAATAAATGGACTCAAACATGAGCAGTTGATGATATTTCTTCATCATATTTGAACTTGGTATGCAGGGTTCCATGAAGAGCCTTTCCCTACCAAAAACTATGGTCCCCCTTGAAAAATATTCTCCCTATCTTTTACATTAACAAAACAAATAAGAAAGTAGCCATTAGGGTAATTAAAAATTTGTAACTTACCTTTAGTGCTCCAGTTTTTAGCAACCCATTGCTTGAAGGTAGCAAGAGTCGATTGAAATGCCATGAATCGACAAATTAGGCATTTTCTCTCTATTGCATCTATTCCTTCCTAGACATCTGTTATTTCCAACTTTACTACTGGGGATGCATTAGTTTCTTTCATGCAACCCATCTCTATTTTCCTTGAATCAACTCATCCTCAATGGTTTTCTTGACAATCGTTGATTGTGTTCCTCTCTTGTTTGAGGTGGTCCTCTATAAATTTCTTTTTTTAAATTCATTTTTAATTCAATACATGCATCTCTATTAAAACACTCCATCCTCAATGAAATAAATCCTACTTTCATCCAAGAAAACAAACCTTAATTTTTTTCCATTGACAAACCTTAATTTTTTCCCTCACACCAATGGTTATATAAATCCCATCTCAAAACTGAGGCGGTGGAATAATGGTCTGCATGTGTATAAATTTGTAGCCCATAGAATGAATTTTTTTTTTTAAGCCTCCCACTATGAGTGGATAGCGACGATCTACACAGTTAATAACTATGTTTCATCACTCTCGCAAAGTGTGGACCCTCACCTCCCACTATCCAGGCAGGGTTAAATATGTTCCATTGCTTCCGCACTATAATCGAAAAGCGATGATTCGCACACTGTTAACTCCGTTCCATTGCTCCCCCACTTGTAGGTTATATATCTTTTTAAATTAAAAAATAAAAAATAATATTTCAAACAATTCATCTTTTTCAATTCTTTTAAATATTTTTTTTAATTTTAAAAAAGTTATTTTTTAAAATTTGAAGTCCTACTTGAAAATATGAATCTATTTATACAACATAATGATAAATTGAAATATCTTGTTATTGCTACCATATGCATTAAATTACCGGGAAAAAAAAATCGTGAAATAAAAAAATAATCCATTTTTGACACAATTACAACATAGACTTTGAAAGATATACTAATAACTTGCAATTATTCATCTTATTCTTGATTATAAAAACACAAAATCACATTAATCATATGATAATGAAACCTAGAAGAAATTAGCTTATATAATCACTTTTATCAGTCTTTAGATTAAATTCAATGATATTAAAATTAATAATAATAAATCCAAATCAATTATATTAAACAATATTAGACTTTAACTATGTAGTCTTTTTCAAAATATTTATATTATAAAGTTGAGTTAAAAGTTCAAAAAAATTATCATTTGGGAAACCTAATCCATAACCTACTTATCAATAATATCAAAATTTAAAGGAAGTATAAAACTCTCATCATATCTCTTTCATATTGTTGATGATAAACAATTTCTTCTTATTACTATATATTTGTTTTTTATGTATTCAAATACTTTATTTCAATTATAGCATAACCATAAAAAAAAAAAAAATCCTCTTAAATTGATGTTAAACTAATAATATAAAAATACTACGTAATGCATATAACTATCAATCTTAAATATCTTTACATGAATTAGATTGATTCTCTACTCAAAAGTGAAAAACAAATTACCAATATTATGCAGAAATCATGAAAACTATATAAAGTTAATAGTTAATAATGTAAATTTTGAAGAAAAACATAAAATTGTTTAAAATTATTAATTTAAAAAAAAATAAGTATATCATAACTCTATTATGAGACAAACCTTAACTGGGCAAATAAATTTTTGTATCAATCAGGGAAAATAGAGATTAATCTTGTGTCCATCCATTGGTGGATCCCTCAAAAAAAAATATTCACTTCCATTAGCTTCACATGTATCATAGAAGACAAGGTATCATGGAATACAAAAGAAAAAGAACAATTTTTTTGTGTAAGACGTACACCCTTCCCTGATTCTAACTTCAGTAACTATTTCATATTTGTTATTAATTTATTCATAATCCATCATGAAGTGACGATGTAATATGTGTTCTCCTATCGAAATTAAGGTAAAAAACCATGCACCATTCTATCATTATTACATAGGAGAATGAATTTGTTTTTGCCATCCCTTCTTAATATTCAGGGAAGCAATCATTTCAATTTGTTGCGCATAGTCCCTAGGAGTCTAAATTATTTCATCTTCTATCGTTATCTGTTTTGACGGAGGGTTTGATTAGACTCAAACGTTGATCCTCCTGTTTAATATTTTTTGTTTTTTTGCCATACTCTCCTAATATACAGCGAAGCAATCATTTCAGTTTGTTGCCTATCGTCCCTAGGAGTCTAAATTATTTTAGCTTCTATCGTTATTTGTTTTTGATACCGGGTTTGGTTAGGAGTCTAAATTATTTTGCCTTCTATAGTTATATGTTTTTGATGGAGGGTTTTGCTATGGAAATATTTTAATGTTTAGAAGAAATGGTTTTTAACTAGATGTTATTCATTTAATTTTTAATTATTTAATTATATTTTAATTATTAAACATAATATTAATTTTATTTCAATATTTTAGCTTATTTATATATTTTAATTTTTAAAATAGTTTATATTTAATTATATTTTTAATGTAATTTTTTTTTAGATTTGGTTATTGTGAGAAACTTTATGATTCACTTATTCCTTCCAACTACTCCTCCCAATTATGATCTCTCGTAGAGCCGAGAATTATACTTGTCAATAGGGAATTTAACACAAAGCCACCGCACATCCACCCCTTACAGATTCGCCCATGCCACGATTTAAACTTTAGACCTTCATTTAATTATATTTTTTATTATTATTTTAATATATATTTTTTAAAAAGATTCCAACCTCAAAAAAATATATTTTAACAAAGTAGACCAAATAACATAAAAAATGGATACATACAGCATTGTAAGGCCATGTGATAGAAGGTAGGAAGTAGGCGTACCCCTACCAAATAGCATATTGAAAATGGTTAAAAAAATGGATATTGTAAGGCTATGTGATAGAAGGTACGAAATAGGCGTACTCTATAATGTAAGAATAATAGAGTAAAATCTATAAGGACCTATGATAACAGGCATCATTAGCATTTGACTTCATCACCGAAATTTAAGTGGACAAAATAGCATATTGAAAATGGATACAGCATTGTAAGGCCATGTGATGGAAGGTAGGAAGTAGGCGTACCCACGAAATAGGGTATTGAAAATGGATTAAAAATTTGATACAGGATTGTAAGGCCATGTGATAGAAGGTACGAAGTAGGGGTACCCCTATAATCTAAGAATAAGAGAGTAAAATCTATAAGGACCTATTATCGGGGCCATCTTTAGCATTTGACTTCATGACCGAAATTGAATAGTAAAGCTTTCATTGATATGAATAATTAATGTTTTTTTTTTTTTTTTAAATAAAAAAATCTATTTATATTAAATTAAGATAATAATTTTTATAATAATAAAAAGTGGTTGGATTAATATATTTTATAGAGAATCAAATTAGTTTTCATTAATAAGGATTTGGAAACAAAGCTGTCAATAAAATACATGTTTACAAAAAGTATATCAAATAGAATATTGTGTTGTTCTACATAAACTGCTCGTGGTTAGCATCATGATTCTTATTAAGGCCTTCAATACTTATGCCACTCCAACCAACAACTAGATCAGGTGAAACTGGTTGAACATCATCCCATCCACCAACTTGGTGGGATGAACAAGCAATGTCAATATTAGGCTACTTCCTGACTAGTAAGGGTTGGGATTAGTGCTTGTTTGTGGGAGCACTTATTACATATGATGGAGGCCAACGACGAGAGCGGGATCAAAAATGTTCTTGAGAAGAGTGCTCTAAGGGGCTCTGGTTGATTGTACACAAAGCATTGGCCCAGTTTGTTGGCTTGAGTACAAATCTGAAGTCACATGTCATTAAAAACTTATAATTTATCCACATGAGTAAATCTGAAGTCACATGTCATTAAAAACTTATAATTTTGCTACGGGCCTTCCAAATATGAAAGAGTAGGCTAATCCTAAAAACCTGCCACACCTCAAAAAGTGAGAGAGACACAGTAAAAGAGTCCCCAAGAAGATCTTGGGGCCAAGAAACTCTTGCAGTTGTAAATGGAAAAAAAGAGAGGAAAGAACCCATTCCCAAGCTTGCCTAGATCTTCTATAGTTCCAAAAGAGATGAATACAAGACTCGGGTATGCCACAAAAAGGATACCTTGACACAACAAGATCCACACAACAAATTATTGCTTGGGTTCAACATAAATAGCCAAAAAATTTTGAAATCTAGAATTACATCTAGTCCTTGTAGAAAATAAGTCCCAATACTGGTTGAGCTTAGGCACCATAGGAAGATGAGAAGATAACCATTTATACCCAAGCCTTATAATTAAGAAAAGGAGTGTCAACATGCCATCTCCAGTATGACCACCAAATATGTAGCAAACACACACCAATTTTGTGCAACATAGAAAAGGGGTGAGAGAAATAACAATATCATAAGTATATTTGTTCGCATCATTCAGCTTGAAGGTGCATTTGAAATCATTCCATGGGATCCAATCCCTAGTATGGCGAGAAAAAAAATTAGCTATTGTAACAATACGCTTTTTAAAAACTATTGAGCATGAATCCATTGCACCCAAGATAAGGGAGTACCTTGATGAAGAAACATGGAGGACCACCAAATATTCATAGAATTGATGTATAATCCTTTACGGAAGCAACCTCATTTTCAATATATCCAAGGAGTGAGTTATTTCCATGCTTTCTATATACTTTTAATAACAAAGGAGTCAGAAATCTTAACAAAAATCGGAGCAACAATGAGAGAGGAAAAATCCAACCCTCTCCATGCTCTATAGTTTAAGGGAAGACTAGAGGAAATAAAATGTCAAACCAAAAATTTCCAAGCTTCAACTCCCCTTAGAGCCTTGACCACCCACTTAGCACATAGAGCAATACCTTACCGTCTATAGTCCAACAAACCCATTCTGCCAAACTCTTTGGGAAGACAAAAAATATCCCAAGCAACTCTATAAAATACCTTTCTTTCGGAAGAGTTATTCCAAAGAAAATCTCAAAGGGTTTTCTCAATCTTCTTATAGCAAGCCTATGAAAGAACCCAGTAAGAGGAGTAGTATACATGAGTGGTAGCTAAAAATTTAGACTAAATCTAAAATTTATTTGCTAATGATAGCTTCTTAGTAAGCCAAAATTCAAGTTTCTTTTCAACTCTTTGAAACACATAATTCCAAATCTAGGCATGGGAGCCTTGGAAGGCAGAAGGAATACCAAGAAACTTAGAAACTTCTCTAGGAGGGATCAAATTCTAATGAAATCCTTGAAGCTAAGGCAACATAGGCAAGGGAGATTGTCTTAAGTAGGTCTTCCTCTATTATATGCTATAATCGGAGGCTTCGAAAGATATTCAAACATGATAGAGCATTAGAAACAAAATGGTCCTCTTCCCTTACAATAAGAAAATAATCATTAGCAAAATGACTATTAATAAGTTATCCCTAATCATTCGGAAGAGCAATTTATTTAATAAGATCTACAGAAGCTTGAGTAGCTAAAATATAGTTGAAGGCTTCATCAAAAAGCACATATAAAGAGGGAGCAATGCCGAATAGACCTAAAGAGGCCCACTACTTCAGGTTGTGAATTGTTCATATTGAGAATAATTAAAGCATCTCTAAATAGCATAGCAATTATCTAAATGAAAATTGGTCCGAATCCTAAATCTTTAAACATAGCAATAATGAATCTCCATTTAGTGCAATCATAAGCTTTATCAAAATCGATCATTATAAAAGCATGTTCTGATTTAACATTTGTGCCCATTCCATGCCCTCCTAGACAACCAAAAAATTATCGAGGATGTACCTCCCGTGAATAAAACTAGTTTGTTCTGATTTGACTAAAAAAGGAAGAAGAGGCCTAAGATGAAGAGCCAAAGCTTTGGTTATGATATTGTAACTAAAATTTAACAAAGTAATAGACCTCCAATTTGTGATCAACTTTGGGTTCCCTTGCTTGGGTATTAATTTTATTTACCCTTGTTAATAATTTCTCCCAAATAATCTACTCGAAGATCCTCCAGATAAAACTTATGTAAATCAGGACCAACTAAGTCCCAAAGATCTTTGTAGAATTTACAAGGAAAGCCATCTAGACCTAGCGCTTTATCATTTACCATTCAATACAATGCATCCTTCAAATATTTAAGGGAGAGAATTTTATCACACCCTACTCTTTGAGACTCTAAAACCTTAACTGGCATAACTACCATACAAGTTTTCAGTTCTTTTGCTTACTCAGGGAAATAATATAGTGTAGACATCAAAACTTATGCATCCACAACTTCATATTTGGCACCCCATAAAAAATTCTGCATAATAAATTTATATACCTAATTTTAGACTTAGGTATATAAAATCCTGCACATTATCCTATTTTCTAGTTTTATTAAATCTAGAAAATCAACATATAATACCCTACCTACCCACTAGATATGTATCCTATCCACATCACCAACACCCCTTTCCACATCTCATACACCCTTGTCCCCTTTTTCCCTTCACATGGGATAATCCTTACACCTCAATCCACTTACATTCACATCACCCCAGTTAAGTGAGACACCTTGGGTGACTTGCTCTAACTACCCCCTCCACTTCATAGCTTTGGCTTTCCACATGGTAATCCTAGATTGCCACCTCTCATTTCTCTCAAAACATCTAAGGGGTATATAAAGGTACCTTTACCCCATCAATAAAAGGAGGATGAGCACACATACTATCAGGATTCTAAAATAGGACAAGGATCTCACACGCATTTTGAGGAGAAGAGATATCCTAAGCCTAGAGGTCAATTTTTGAAGTATTCTATCACTCAATATCAACCGATCATCTGTGGTTACATAGTCATAACCACCCTTGTGAGGTTCCTCCATCACTTGTGCATGGTTTACCAGTGCCAACCACATATTTGTTATTTCTCAAAGCTGAAAGACCATGATAAAATCTGATCAATAAGTTTCATTTTGAATCAAGGCATATAGTTTTTATGTTTTCTATTTTTTGCACTATTATTTTATTCGAGGATTTTTGTATTTGTATGATTTCCATATTTGTATACTGGTGCTACTAAAACCGCATATATCTTTTCATGTATGTAGGAAGTAGGTATTTTGGAGAGCTATTGAAACTAGAGTGGTCCCTACATTGGATACCAGAAGCCCACTAACCCATTTGAAGTTGTAGTAGAAGAATGAAGGACACCAATTTTTTGTTTGAAGTCTATCAATTGTCACTTGGACACTTGTAATTGTATCACACATTGTAACATTGCACCCAACACACTTGAGGCAATTAAAAAAGTATTGTAATATTGGGATATTTATTCTCCCCTATTAATACAAAATATATATTCTTTTTGTATTGCAAGTGTTCATTTATCTACTTGTTTGGTGTCTTTTTATTTGCTACAAAGAATTACAATCATTGTGGGACCCCCTAAGAGTTCTATTTGTTTTTTCCTTGCTTAGATCTAGATTACTAATTTGTGTTTTGTGTGATTACAAGTTTTTAGATTTTGAGTGTGTGAAGATTCGATATCGAGATCAATGGATATGGAACCTATCTTTGTTCAACATTGCAACTAAGAAACCATGCACCTATAGTTATGGACTTGTATAATTATGCATTGGTAGTTAGACACATGAGAAAACATGAACTTGTGGTTAAGGATTTGTAGAACCATGCACCGATAGTTGGACACCTGAGGAAACATGCACCGATGGTTGAAGTACTGTGGGACTACCAATTGGTGATTGAGAGCATTGGAAGGAGCATCAAAAGGATAATAGGTTTATACCCCTACATTTTTTTCCTCTATTTTCAACTTTAATATTACATCTAGGTTAGATTAGGAATAAATCATGTTTGCCCTTGTTTGCATTTAGGGTCTTAGGCTAGGCATATTAATATTCAAAATAAAAAACAAAAATAAAATAATCTGCATTTCATACTAGTTTACAGAGCATATGCATAGCCTAGATAGAAATTATCTAGGCACATTTAGAGTTTAAGAAAATTCTATCTCTATTCTATTGCTCAGTTGGAACCATGTATCTGTAGTTTGTATTTTCCAAATGCACACGTGCAATTGGTGAACCATGCAAATGTGGTTTACCAAAACTAACTGCCCATCGACGGTTGGACCTGATAATAGAATTTTACCAGATCTTGCTTGAAATCAACAATTTTAGTCCTTGATCAATTTTATCTATTGTTCTCTATTTTTTGCTTTCTGCATTATGCATTTAACATAAAGGCATAGTACTTTTTCATCACATAATAAATAACAAAACCTCACACACTCAGGTGAATATTGCACAAGGTTGGACTTCATCACCAACCCCCATAATATATTATTTACATATTCATGTCCAAGGATAGCTCTAATAATTATCCTATCCATTTAATAGAGTACGCATTTCTCTTCAAAGGGGGTATAGTTGACCATAGTGTGCTAGGTGAGGGCCAGTAAGACATAGGCTCCCTCATCGAATTTGGGTTTCACCTCCAAGTCTTGGTGGATTTTGTAACTCATATTTCATCACCAGGTTACTTGTGAGAGCATCAAGGTGAAATCCATACAATCATTTTTAGGGAAAACATTTGCACATCGATGTTTTATTTATTTTTACCCATACAAAAAAAAACTTCAAAAACAAAAAAATTAAATAATAAAATCCAAAAAAAAGAATCAAACTTTGTGCAAACTTAGGAATAAAAAATTGTTTGTTTGTTTGCTTTGAGTGTTTTTTGCATTGTATTTCTATAACACATTCACACAACTACATTTGCATTTCACACATCATCACACCTTAGCATATGGTAAAAACCCATGGTCAGGCCAAAAATCTAGCACTAGTTCTGAGTTAGTTGTCTTCCCCCATGGATCCATATCAATCTTGTTAGGCTCCTAACACTTCGATGGTAGGGAAAGTCAGCGTAGTATCTACTATGTCCCATAACCAGAATGTCGGGCCCTCCAATGGTGATCCTATTTCAAACGTAGATGTTATGTAGAGGGTTACTCACACTTCCATACCTAAGATCCCTATGAGTGACCCCCTTATACCTATGGATGGTCGTGTCACACTTGTGGACATGGATACCATTAGGTTGTACCTAAATGCGGCTAGTATAGGTTTTCCATTGTTGCCACCACTTACAATCCCACCTCACACCGTGCCATCATTACATCAGGAGCCTACCCTCACAAACCCACAATAGTTCAACCTAGCCTTCATGAATTCAATTTTTGAGCTGACTGCAACCACACTGGCTCATATTCACCCGTCATTATCTAACCAACCACCCATCACCTTGCCATATCATAACATCATTTGCACCAACCCCCTTTATGAAGCACTAATTCAAGTCACTTTGTAAGTCCCCACATCAATTCCACCCACTACCCCTATGGGCCCCACACATCATATCATCCCTCACTTGATGGTAATGAATTTTTCCACCTACCCTCAACTTACATCTACTAACATAATTGCCTCACAACCAACCCAACCATCAACATCATAAATAAGTGTATTCATGTCATCTGCAATTGTCATGCAACAAGCCTTCTTGTAATTACAACAAATAATCTTGTATAATTCTAACCATAGCATTAATACTGAATAGCATCAGTATTCATAAAAGATTTATTAGAACCCACCATAAACATCTTATCAATCCCACACCTTTATATAGGATCCATTTTGGGTATTGCACCCTCCAACCACTACCATAACAACTAACCCATTTCATCACATGTATGCTAACTCATTGGGTCAGTAGGCTATCATACCTCCATCACCTCATTAGTATCAAATACCTCATCAAAAACCATATCATCATTCAATTCATGCTAACATACCCCATCATCCAGACCCCACTTACAATGCATAATATTACCAGCAACAACAATTATGTTAGGGTCTTAATCATCTAAAGGATTCTAAGTTCCAATTCTTGCAGAGTGATATTGATAGCCTCACCTTGTAGACACCAGGTTTGTAGTACCAAAAGACTACCTTGATGTAGATACTCAATCACCTGATCCATGCTTCAGTACCATCACCACCTTATCCAGTGGATTTTTATATGTCAAAGTTTGATACATTCAAGGGGATGAGGACCCTCGCCAGCATGTAACCAATTTTTTAATACATGTTTCAGTATCAAAAAAAGTATGCACTTATGCTCCACAACTTTCCTCAGATATTTTTGGAAGAATCTCTAGATTGGTACAATTGTATCTCTATAGAAAATAAAAAAACACCAAACAAATAGACAAATGAACACTTGCAATGTAAAAAGAATAGTTGTTTTTGTATTAACAAGGGAGCTTGAATTTCTCAATATTATAATATTTTTTAAATTGCCCCAAGTGTATTGGGTGTAATGTTACAATGTGTGATACAATTACAAGTGTCCAAGTGACAAATGAAGGGCTCTCCAAAAAAATAAATGGTGTCCTTCATTCTTTTGCTACAGCTTCAAAGGGGTAAGTGGGCTTCTGGTATCCAGTGTAGGGACCACTCTAGATTTAGCAGCTCTCCAAGATACTTGCTTACTACACACATGAAAATATAGATGAGGTTTTAGTAGCACCTGTATATAAATATGGAAATCATGCAAATACAAAACCCTCAAATGAAATAACCATGTAGAAAATAGAGAACATAAAAACTGGATGCCTTGCTGCCAACTAAAACTTAATGATCGGATTTGATCGTGGTATTTCATTTTTGAGAAACCACAGATATGTGGTTAGGACTGGTAAACAATGCATAGGTGATGTAGGAACCTTGCAAGTGTGGTTCTGACTATGTAACCATGGATGAGCGGTTGAGACTTAGTGATATAATGCTTCAAAATTCAACCTTCATACTTTGAATCTCTCTTCTTCTCAAAAAGTGTGTGATCTCCTCATCGTATTTCAGCAACCTAATGATATTTATGTTGAGCCTCCTTTGGTTTATGGGGTAATGGTGCCTTTATATGCCCCTTAGGATTTTTGAGGGAAATGAGTGGTGGTAATCCAAGATTTCCAAGTGGCAATCCAGGATTTCCAAGTGGCAATCCAGGATTGCCAAGTGGCAATCCAGGGCTGCCAAATAGGGGCAGCAGTTAGAGTGAGTCACCTAGGGAGTCTCACTTAACTAGGGTGATGTGAATTCAAGTGGAGTGAGATGTAAAGGTTGGCCCATGTGAATGTAAAAAGGGAACAAGGGTACATGAGATGTGGTAAGATATGTTGGTGAGGTGGCTAGGACAAATGTCTAGTGGGTAGGTAGGGTATCCTAGGATGATTTTCCAGATTTAATAAATCTAGAAAATAGGATAATGTGCAAGATTTTATATACCTAAGTCTAAACATTGACATATGAATTTATTATGGAAAATTTGTTGTGGGGTGCCAAATGTGATATTGTGGATGGATAGGTTTTGGTGTCTATAGATGCCCCCTTTTCTACTGCTTTGTGTGAAACACAATGTTGTGCAAAAACCAATGACACCTATCTTTATTGGACAAATGGACTCAAATCTTCTCGACAAACAAGAATGACCAATATTTGAAATTTTTTATGAGATTTTGATTTATTTTCTTACCCCCTCAATTGACGAATGGGTAAAGGATGAAACCCACAAGCCAATTGACCAAATATGGATGATGAAAGGATTTGGATGATTGAATGATGTGATGTGATGCAAATATAGACATTGAATTGACTTGTTACCCCAAGTATGGGATTATTTGATTTTTATGAATTTGCATTGGTTTTAATGAGGCAAGAAATATTATGGTAAAATCATCGTCCACATTTGGATTTCTAGTGCTCTTTTGACTTTAGAAATTCCTACCAAATGATGAATTTTAGGAACCAGTCATTCTGGGAATTCGATGCTTGAGTGATTTTCGATTATTACCAAATTATGTTTGATTTTTTTATGCTTTTGTACCCAATAAAAATGGTTAAGGATAACCTTGTGCAAATTTTTTGAACACAAACAATCTCAAATATTGAGGAAACTATCCAATTTAAGGCCATACTGATTTGACTTAATGATGGCAGAGGAGTGTCCTTATGGTGAGCTATCCATCCTACCAGATTGTATGGATTGCTAGTTGCTACAACCGCTAGGTGTATAGGGTAATTCACTATGTACGAGTTACACTGGATGTTTTGATGATTTTTATATGCATGAATGATGAGTTGTTGATGATGATTGTTTTGGTGTTGTGAGAGGGTTTTTTTTTGTTTTTGTTTTTTGTTTTTTGTTTTATTTTAATTGCACAAGCACAGTTTTACCTCCTTGGGAACGTGCACCCGCAGTTGGTACCACCAACCATAGGTGCACATTTTCACATGCTTTGCAAACTATGGGTGCATGATTCCCACCATAAAAAATGGCTATATATAGGGGATGTGCTATTTCTAATTTCATTATTGCGGCCTAATTTCTTGTGCGGTTTGAGATTGAGTGACGATGGATGTTTGTGAGGCGATTGGAGCTAGGACGAGAGGCTCAACTGAGCAAAAGTTGGATTCGGCTATGCCGAGGTAGGTTTCCTAAACTCAGCTTAGGTTTTTATTTGTTTTTGTGTTTTTTTTCATTTTTTGTTTTTTTTTAACCATTAAGAGGGGTTGGTAATTTTTTTTTTGTTTTTTAATTTTTTTTTTGTCAACCACTAAAATGTGTTGGTAAAATGTTTTTTTTTTTTTATTTTATTGTTTTTTTTGTCAACCACTAAGAGGGGCTGGTAAAATATATATATATTTTTTTTGTCAACCACTAAGAGGGACTGGCAAATTTTTTTTGTTTTTTTGTTTTTTTGTGTCAACCACTAAGAAGGGCTGGTAAAATATTTTTTTTGTTTTTTTTTTTTAATTTTGTTAAAAAATGCGTGTGTTCTACATGATGCATGTGTTTTATTATTTTGAAATGCTATATTGCTAAATTATGTGCACTATTTTCTTATTTTTCATGTTTTGAAATTCACTGATGTGGACTATTTTTGTACTATTATTATTATTTTAAGAGGCACTGATATGAACTTTTATTGTGCTTTTAGGTTAAGTTTATTACTACCTAACATCGATGGCCCCACACTATATCCAAAGTGTGGAAATCTCTCAGAGCTGATGATTGGAAGTTTTTGGAGGTTGTGGGTCTAGATGGCTACGGATGACTGGATAATATTTGATATGATGATGAGCTGCTATCTGCATTGGTGGAGAGATGGAACCCTAATAGAGGTTCTTTTAAGCTTCCTATAGGGAGCTAACTATCACCTTAGAAGATTTATATCGCATCTTCCATGTGCTTCTAGAGGGTCTATTAGTGAGGGTGGGCCACGACAAGCAGGAGATCCTTAGACCTATATATGGAGATGACTGAGACGTTGATTATGAGAAAGGTGGTGTTCTCTATATTTAGCTATATCATGATTAGAAGTTGGGTTTATTGTAGATATTTTTGATGTACATAATAGACATGTTGTTTACTAATAGTATGGGTTAGAGTTTCCCTTGGAACCAGGTATCTATTGTACTACAGTTGATAGCAAAGCCTCAAATTTATTCATGGGCTTACACTCTCTTATTTCAATTGTATGCAGAGTTGTATGAGGTGAAGAGACATAAGCAGAAGGGGATTGAATGTAGTTTGGTGCTTCATATTTAGGCTTGGAAGCACATCAATGTTTGTCACCCAAAGGGTTTACCTTGTGGTTTGGATCACTCACATACTTTTGCTCTTTGTTGGAGGACCAACGATAAGTCTTATCCTACTCATCCCTTTTGTAGTGCTAGGGATTAACGGGATAGTTTGAGTGGTTTTATGAGTAGGGACATCCATTGGTAACCTTGGAGAGGTGTGACTTGGGATGATTATGTAGCATAGCTTTGGCAGGTGTGACATGGTAGGTGGGTAGTCAAGATCTATGGATGAGGTATGGAGTACATATAGTACTCGCAGGTGACGATATAGTTTGGTATGGTTCAGAGAGTTCCATATGCTCCCATTATGTATAAGTGATGAAGATATGAGCTAAGTCTTCCCTTGAATCCAAAATTTTGGATAGTTGATAATGCAGTGGATGATGTAGGAATTTATGTTCTTGATGCATATGATGTAGGGAATACTACAAACTATGAATCTTGGTTTGCAGTGCAACCTCTATGGAGGCTAATCCAAGTAGTGGATGACTTGTCTTGCAGGGATGAGCATGATGCTAGTGAGAAGGCTCCTCTATGGTAGAAGGACCATCAAGGGAGAAGGGGTAGGAGGTAGTCTAATGTGGGTGCACAACCTACAAATGTTAGTACTAGAGTTGGTGGAGATGGAGGAGATATGGGTTATGATGGTGGCGATGGGGGATAGGATGCTCCTTCTCACCATACTGAGTAGGAGTGGGGTACACTCTAGGTGTAGTGGGATAGCTTGGATGTGGAGGTAACAAGGCTAAAGGGCAATGTGGATCAACTATAGGGTGAGGTGTATGGATTGTGAAGAAGGTCCAATGGAGGTGATGATGATGCTACCATTACGACTCTTATGGTAGAGTTAGATCAGTGACCTACAAGTTAGACTACATAGTTTGTTACTATCCATAGGTAGATATATTTTATTTCTATGCTTAAGTATACTTTAGATAAGTGTAATGTTCCTTTACCTATTCCTCCATCATCAAATTTGGGTTCCAGTAGGTGAACTTATTCTAGGTCTGGTAGCTCACGGTATCATAGACCACATGGTTCACATGTTATTTTTGGCTCTCAAGGTCAGGCCAGAAAGTAGGGGCCATGGGAGCACTAGCTAGTAGTGCATTATTATCTCTTTTTGTTATTTTTTGTTTTTGTTTATGAAACTCAGTGCTCTAATGTATATAGCCTATGAGCATTTTGTAATTATGTGATTCATATAGATATATATATACATGGCTTTTTATTATGATCATTTGTTGTTTGTGCTTTCTGTTTAATTGTATGTATGGATGCATATGAGATGATGTGATGATAAATGGAATGAATGATAAATTCTTGTAATCTAATGATCATTTGGTATGTTATAGACTTTCACTTGATCAACATTATTCTTTTTTCTTAATCAAGGACAATAATATATGGTATTTATCAATGATGTGTATTATAGGATGTAATAATATAAATGATAATAGATTGGTTGGATATATGAATTTGGTTTTTTTCAAGGACTCAAACATCCTAGTGACTTCAAACAAATTCATCCATGATTTTACAAATCTTCATGATGCTAAGGTTGTCCTAGTGGTTTCAAATTTCTCAAGGACCAACTGTGTGTGCAATAATTATTCATTATTTATCATAAGCTAGTTCAAACTAATAAATTTTGACTTATACCAATAAACTAGCTCATCTGTGAGTGGCCATATATATGTACAAAATAAGGTCACTGATGTGACGGATGTGGTGCCACATGTAAGGATACCCCATTTTTAGGTGGGATTCATTTAGTCCATTGTTGTAATGAGGATCACCTCACAGTTTTTGATACACTAAGAGTTCTAGATATTAAAGCTCCTTTGCATTCATTTATTGCTTTGGATTTTGGGATTTTGATTTTTAAGTTTTCTCATTTCAACAAGCATTTTTGTTGCTTTGTGGATACTTGCTTGTTTTAAGGAAGAACAAGGGGAAATTTATTGTTTTGAGATATTTTTTGGGATACTTACTGAATTTGAGGAAGATCAATGGATTTTATTGCTTTGAAACACTTTTTGGGATGCTTGCTTTGAGGTAGAGCAAGGAAATATATATATATATATATATATATATATATATATATATATATATATATATATATATATATATATATATATATATTTTTTTTTTTTTTTTTTTAATTTTTTTGGGATGAAGGTGGAGCTTGTCCTTTTTTCAATTCTGTAGCATTCTAGACCATGCACATAATTGGATGAATAGGGGAAACCTTTCACTTATGGAAATACCAACTTTTGACTTCATTATTTCCAAGGTTAACAATATTTTTATGTGTTTTTGATGTGCGTGGTCCAAGAGGAAACTTGGTTGACTAGGAACAATGTATTGCTTGTAAAGATTGTTTGAATTTGAATTGAATTTGCTCAAAACACTAGGATTGTTTGAATGTTTGAAAACATTTGGATTTTTCTTTTGATTGATGCTTAAGGTAATTATTTTTGTAATGACTTCATTGTAAGCATTTGAAAATTAAAATATGAATGCAAAATAGTTAGTGGTCGCATAATAATTATTGCTAACAATTATGTGATATCTATCCTACTTTATATGAGCCCCTTATTCATCAAAATATTATAATAAAAGTTGCATATTATTGTGATTGATGGATTAATAAATGAGGTTGATGTGCCCCTGATTATGGCAAAAAGACATTAGTGGACTAGTGATCCTCAAAATTAACTAAATGACCCCTAATGTGATGAGTGGTTTAAACAAATACCTAGAATGCATGTATGTAATGCATGTTAAATGCATGGGTGTATGAGATGGAAATGGAATATTTTTGGTATTTTTTGCTTTCTTCTTCTTTTTTATTTTTATTTTAGCCATGTATATGTACATATATATAAACTACCCTATGCATAAAATGCCTTTAGGTGTATTATGTTGAGTGTATTAGGTTATAATATTCCTTCTAAGTTGGTAATTCTATATGTTCCTAGACCCACCTTCTGTTTGACAATGTATGGACCTAACCAATTAGAGATAAATTTATCTCTCAAGTGTAGCAATGCATTGGTGTTCTATTGATTCAATTTAAGGATGAGATATCCTACTTTGAATTCATGAGGATGGAATTTTGCATTGTTGGAACACTTTATGTGATCTTCATATACTCATAGATATTTTAAGTTATTAATTTTTCTTTCATCAAGGAGTGTAAGTTGGTAAAGACATGCTTGTGTTAATGTGTCATCATATGTGAATTCTTGTAATGCAAGTCGTAAGGAACAAATATCAAGCTCAAGAGGGATTATTGCTTTGATTTCATAGACCATTGAAAAAGGTGTTTCCCTAGTTGGTATTCTGATGCTTTTTTGATAATCCCATAGTGCCAAGGTGAGTTGAGTGTGCCAATCTCTATGATTTTCATTGACAAGTTTTTTGAGAATGGCTATCATGATCTTGTTGGTCACTTCAACTTGTCCATTTTCTTGTGGGTAATAAAAAGTCGATAAACTATGTTGAATATTGTACTTCTTACATAAGGCTTGAATATCCTTTTTCTTAAAAGACTTGTACTTTTCATAAATTATTTTAGAAGGAATCCCAAAACTATAGATAAAATGCTAAAGTATAAACTCCACAATTTGAAGTCCAGTTGTATTGGTCATTGGAATTGCTTTGACCCATTTGGTGAAGTATTTTGTGGTAGTTATGATGAACTTATCTTGTTATGAAGAAGTAGGTGAAATTTTTCCAATCAAATCTAATATCCATTATGATAAGGGCCAAATGCTTTAAATGCACTGTAAAGCTTATGATGGTACATGAGTCAAATTTGCATGATGTTGACATTTTTTATATTTCTTGATGTGTTGACAACAATAAATTTCCATGGTGGGCCAATAATAACACATGCACAAAATACACTTTACAATGGCCATTCCACTAAATTTGCCACCACAAGTACCATGATGGGCTTCAGTTATAGCTCGTTGTGCCTCTACATGATCTAGGAATCAAAGTAGGATTCCATCATAGCCACATCTATACAACATGTATCCCAAGAGAGTGTAATGAAGTACCTTTTATTTGAATATCCTCTTTGCAGTTCATGTCAAATCTAATGGGAGGGTTTCAAACTTGAGAAAGTCTTTCACTTGATTAAGTTAAGAATTATATGGCTCCACGTGGACCAAACAAACACTCTTCTCACCTTCAGATTCTACTTGTTTGATGGATTATTTGGACAATATTATGATGATAAACGGTTGGACTTCTCTATGTTCATTATTAGGAATCAATGATCCCAAATAATCCATTGCATCCAAAAATCTATTAGTCGAATGTGGCAAGTTGTCAATCTCATACTAGTCAAATTTTACTAGCAAATTCATTGCTACTTCGTGATATTGTTTCAAGATTGGTTCTTTACATTGGTACTCCCCCTTCACTTGGAAAATGACAATTTGAGAATCACCAAATATTATTATTCTCTTAATACAAATAGCTAGTGTTAATTGAAGCCCCAAAATTAGGGCTTCGTACTCTATTTTGTTATTTGTGCATGGAAAGTCGAGTTTCAATGATAAAAGAATGGGTATTCCTTTGGGTGTATAAAATATGACTCTAGCACCTTATTATTTTTCACACTTTTATCAGTAAAATAAAAGATTCATGTAGACATCATCCTTGGGAGGGACTAATTATGCTTATTTAGTGATAAAAAATACCGAATCATTTGGAATATCTATAAGAAGTGGTTGATCATTTGGTAATGGAGCTTCTACGATTTGATAGACTTTCACCTGATATTTTATGGATTTTTGACTAATTAAATCAAGATAAAATTCCGTTAAAAGCATTATCCATTTTATGGTACGGGTGTTGTTACATGTGCAAGTCATCATATAGCACAAAGGATTTTCTCTAGCTATGACATAAGTAGTGTTACTTAGCATATAGTGTCTAAGTTTATTAGTGGCAAAAACCACTGCTAAGCACAACTTATTGACGTAATAATATCTCATATCATAACTTACCAATGTCTGACTAATGTAATAATTTTTTTTAAATAAAGGGGTAAAAATTTATTGATAAAAAATCTGGATTACAGAGTACAACTGATCTTCCAACCAAGACTCAAATAAACATCCAAATAGGCTAAAACCACTAGACTAGAATGACACCCAAAAAAGACAACAAGAAAAAACCACATTAAGTCTGTACATCCTTGTGGATCAACTCCCACAGGCGTTGAGAGTCCCTAGATGAGAGACTCTCCAAATTATCGATACTTCAAGGATCTAGCAGATCATAAGCCCTTTTTGCCAGGTAATTAGAAACCACATTCCATTCCCTTGGAATGTGCACAAAGAATATAAATTTGAACTCTTCACTCATTCTGAGAATCTGAATAGCTATAGAGGCCAACTACCAATTAAATTCCTCCACCCTTTTACTATTTAAAATATTAACCACAATTTGAGAGTTAGACTCGTAGATAATCCTATTTCAGCCAAGAGAAAACCCCCTCTATAAGGCCTCAAGAATTGCAAGAGCTTCCATAAAATTGTTGGAGTGAACACCTTTATAAATGTAAAATAAAAAACTGACACCACCAGTAGAATCTCTCCCAACACCACCAATGCCAGCATTTCCAGGATTACCCCTAGATGATCCATCAGTATTAATTTTTAAAACTCCTCTAGGGGGTTCCCTCCACCTATCATCTCTCATAACCTTCTTGTTGAGCTAAGGAACCCTACTAGGGCCAGAAGAGTTCACACCATCCCCAAAGAGACCAAGGTCTTGTTATACCTTCTTATCCCTAGAATCCAAAAGAGGGTCCACATCACATTTTCTATGGATGTTTTCCTAAACCATATATAGGATCCTTTGCAAGATCTATTGAACAGCCAAATAACTGCCCTAAAATATGCATCAATTTTTTTTTAGTCAAATTTTCCAGATGATGCAATAAGGGCCCAAATTCCAAGCCACCTGAAGGAAAGGGGACTTAGCTAAAGGTATTTCTAGACTACTCCAAAAATCCACTAGGGACAACACATGAAAACATGGATGGTTCCAAGCGCTCCACAAATGGTGCCAAATGTCTCTAGCAAAGGAGCATTGGAAAAATAAATGAGAAGAGTCATCCTCATTCTTACTGCAAAGGACACAAAAAGAGGGACCCTGAAATATCGTCTTCCTCACATTATACCAAGTGAGGCATTTATTACGAGCTACCAACTAGAGAAAGAAGTTACATTTTGGCTAGGAAAATGTGTTCCACACCTTTTTCCACCAAGTTACAGGAAGACTCCCATACTTTTGCTTATCAAGAACCTGATAACCATAGGCTACCAAGTAGGTTCCCTTAGGATCAGGGTTCCAAGCCAAAATATCTTTACCCCTCAATGAAGAACAAGACCTCCCCATAAGAATAAGAGCAAGTACCTCTTTGTACTTGGCTAGTCCCCCTAGGGCCATTCTTGCGAATATTTCCACCTGTACATCTCTATATTTCTATAAGACTAGATTTTTTTAAAGTCCTCCACACGAGACCATCCTGCTTCCAAGAAAAAAATGCTTAGGTAATGTAACCTAGGATATTGATTCAATATAGGAGGGTGGCCATCCCAATAATTCTCCCAAAAAAGAGCATTTGATCCCCGATTGCAAATCTAGAACAAACCCTTCTTGATTAAATTAGCTCCTCTTTTTAGAGTGTCCCATATAACAGAAACTTTCCCAAGCAAGCTAACTCTAGGTATCTCATCCTTAGAAATACCTCTCAAGTATTTACAAGATAATATTTTAGCCCAAATATGATCTTGATAGGTACACCATCTTCAATAAATCTTTGCATCCAAAGCCTTCCCAAAAAGAGTTGTTTGTCACAACCCAAGGATTCCCTCTTGCATCGGCCTACATATAGAATCCCACCTAACAAAACTCCATTTAGATTGATCAAGTTTTCTAGACCATAAAAAATATCTTGACAAAGCATCCATGTCCTTGATGAAGTGAGAGGGAGCTATTTGTACAAAACATCTATAAATGGGTAAATTTTGAACAACAGATTTTAAAATAAACACTCTACCTATAGTGGATAACCATCTAAAAGTCTAGTGATTCACCTTCCTTCTAAATTTATCAAGCATAGACTGCCAAGAAGATCTAGGTAGAGTATGAGATGAAATTGGAATACCAATATAAATGAATGGGGGAGTCCCAACCTATAATCTTAGAATGTGAGCAATCCTGGCTTGAATAAGAGAAGGGGTATTGAAGAAGAAAATAGAAGACTTTTCCTCATTAATAAACTATCCAGAAGCACCAAGATATATGTCAAGAGACTATCTAATATTTCCAGATTCCCTGATAGTGGTAACTCCCAACAAAACAGTATCATAAACAAATTTAAAGTGGGAAAGAGGTGGCAAACTACTATCCCACTTCCACCCTTGAATGAGACCCTGCATGACTTGAGACTTGAGAAATCTTCCCAACCCTTCTACCATAATGATAAACAAATAAGGAGGTAAAGGATATTCTTGCCTCAATCCCCTTGATCCATCAAAAAACTCTGATGGCTCATTATTAACAAAAATAGAGAATGAGGAAGAAGAAACACAAGTCATCACCCATCTAATCCATTCCTCCTCAAATCCAAAATTAGTAAGAAATTTCTGAAGAAAGTACCATTTGACCCAATCATAGGCTTTGGCCATGTCCAACTAAATGAACATATTTTTTTCTTAGAAGTTTCCATCGAGTGAATAGCTTATGTATCAATAACAACCCCATCCAAGATTTTTTGGCCAACAACAAACCCACCTTGCTCCTCAAAGATGATTTTGCCCAACCATATCTTTAGCCTCTCAACAATAAATTTTTTGATGATCTTATACACAACATTGCAGAGAGCAATAGGCCTGAACATATCCAAGGAATTTGCTCCCTCTTTTTTGGTTATAAGCACCACAAAGGTAGCATTTAAGGTGGACCACCTCCAAAATATCAAATTTTATTATATCCTAAAACTCCTGATAAAACTCAATCAAGAATCTATATGGGATTGGGGCTTTTCCTTTTTTTCATATTGAATACAACATTTTCCAACTCCTCAAGGGAAATTGGACCCATCAAGTTCTCATTCATCTCTCTAGAAACAATCGCTAGAATAAATTTTAGAATAAGCTTTTCATTCTCATCATCTGATAGGGAGTCCTCCTTGAAGAGAGAGAAAAAATACCTCTTAGTCTCTTTTGAAATATCCCTGAAAGAAGAAAGTAGGGAACCCTGAGAATTCACAAGAGAGGTAATCAGGTTACCATTACGATGAGCCTTAACTGAGTTATAAAGGAAGGTTGTGTTACTATCCCCTTCCTGAATCCAATCTACTCGAGCTTTTTGTTTCTAAAAAAATTCTTCTCACAATTCCCATTTAGCAAGGTCTTTCGCAGCCTCAAATTCCTTAACAAGAAGCTCCTTCATGAATCCCTAATCTCTAATCTTCCTTGAAGTTTTTTCCATCCTCCTAAGAGCTGCCAGCTTAGACAAGGAAAGGTTCCCAAAATTCAGTCTATTCCATCTCTTCAATTTATGTTTTACAAATTTTAGTCACTTCATAAAGGAATACATAGTGGTTACATGAGGAGGTTTGCTAGTGGTCCACTAGCCTCGCATGAAATCATGAAGCTTAGTATCATGAAGCCACATAATTTGAAACTTAAAGGAGGGATTATTTTTTAGCCCTAACTCCAAAGCAGAGAGTTTTATAGGAAAATGATCAAATCCCCTACCCTCTAGAATCATAGAACTAGCACTTCTGTTATTACCCATCCAATAATTGGATATCAAAAACCTATCCAGTCTCTCTGATATGGAAGCTTCCTCACACCTTCTATTGTGCCAAGTAAATATCCTGTCAACCAAGTTTAGGGCTTAGATATGAGCACTAAAAACAAAATAAAAAGGCTCGATATGGTCCACACCACCACATTTCTCCTCCAAACAAGTGATAGAGTTGAAGTCTCCATCCAAAACCCATTGGTATAGGAGAATCAAACTTATCACAAATCAAATATGCTTCCACAAATTCACTTTACCATTGTAATAAATAAGATATTACACATTTTTAAGTAATATGGTTTCACCAGATTCATTATCATGTCTGACCATCGAAATAGACCATCTGCTACAAATGCAAGTAATAGGGGATATCTTAACCGGATCCTATAAACAAGTGATGCCACTAGCATATCTACATGCACCAATACACTGGCATTACCCCCTTCTCCAAAACTTGGGAGCAATATTGAACATACTATCAATAGCCAATTTAGTCTCCTTAATAAACACCACATCTGAAGAATGCACCTGAACAAAATCATGAACAAATTTTTGTCTAGGGATGTTGTTCAACCCCCTTACATTCCATGAGAGGATAATAATTTTTGTGGGTTATAAAAATGGGAGTCCAATGTTCTCACCAATCCCGAATCCACCAAAGTATGCCTCATTAACTTAATTTTATCCCGGTCCTTCTTTTGACCCACCTTCATATTCTTATCCATTTTTTTTTTAATTATTTTCTTCTACAATCCCAACACAGTAGGAGTTTTGCAGTCCAAGGATGACTGCATCAATTCCTGAGTAGGAGAGGGTATAACTAAATCTTTACCACTTTCTAAAATAGTTTCCCTTATATGTCTAGATCCATCCATGTCCCCTATACTCAGATCCAAAGTCCTTTGTTCTTAATTTAAACCCCCTATATTTGATTCCTTAATTTCCACCTCAAGAAGAGACATCTGATTTGGCCTTGTTATATTTGCATCAGGTAGTGACGTTTCAGGTATCTCCATGCACTGATCAAGATCATATGATATTTCAAAACGGTTGAGTAGAGCATTTGGCTGGCTATCCTTAAGGTCTTTCTTTGCCCTTCATCCTATGTTTCAAGATTTTACAAGAATAAAACTTTTCTTATCCCGTTCCCCTTCCTTTATCAGGGATTTTCCTTTATCCAAAATTTTTATAGACCGATAGGGCACAATATTTGAAGCCACAGGTAGGACAAACTTAAGGCATTTTCTTTATAGGTGGCCATATTCATGGCAAATCCAAAAACGAAATGGAATAGCTTTATAGTCAAGTTTTTGAACCCATGTAGTTGATCCAAATTGCATTTCCATAGAATCTAGAATAGGATTATTTAATTCAATTTCAACACATATACGAGCAATAGAGATTACCTTTTTATCCATTGTCTATTGTGACGGTCCAATCGGCTTCCCAAGTAAAAGGGCAATCTTATGCAAGATATTAGTTCTTCATAATTTGAACAGGAGCCATGTAAGCCACACCCATATTGGAACCGACAATGGTCACTCCTATGATGGGTTGACACCCATATACCATGGTTTAAGAAAGAGTGCCACTTGGTTATAGAAATAAGGACCCCTTCAAATGCTTTTTTACAATCTGTAGTACAAGAGAAAACCACCATAAAATAGTTATTCGCACTCAGCATCACCTCCACATCACCTTCAGGATTTCAAGTTTTCCTGACCCAAGCCTCCACAAAGAGGAGAGAAACTTGGATGCCCAAAAATTTACCAATAAGGGCATTTTTGGTTAGATACTCCACATATTCTGCCACTGAGTTTGGTTGAACCACTAGAACTGGCCTGGCTTCACATCGTTCCAAACATCCATTGTTCTTTAATAAGCGGTTCCTAACATGCACTAGAAAATCTTGTTTCTTATAGTCATTTTTAGATGAAAAAACATCACGAGCATGCACTCTCTATGCCAGACCTGATGCCATCATGACATTACTCCAATTTTTTTAACCTCCTTCGAAAGTTGTTGCCATCCCCGTAGAGCAATTTTTCTTCATTAAACCCTAGCAGAGTAGTTTTCCCTCATCAAACCCTAGCAGAGCTCCAAAGTCTGAACTTCTTCTTAAACCTAATTATATTTCATGTAATAAATATATTGCTCCTTGTGATTCTCATTTTTTATGCAAGCATTGTCCCTAGTGCAAAATCTATTGCATATATATAAATTTGAAAAGGAACTCCTGGACGAGGCAGGGTTAATACTGGTGGTGAAGCCAAATATCTCTTCATGTAATAAAAATCCTCTTGACATTTACTTGTCTAGGAAAATGTCACCCCTTATGTAGCAAGTGATTAAAAGGCCTACATTTATTCAAAATTTGTGCAATGAATCATGGAATAGATTGAATCTTTCCTTGCAAACTATGCAACTCTCTCAAAATTTTTGGGGGTGGCATATCAATGATGACCTTGAACTTATCGGGATCGACTTCAATTCCTCACTTGGAGATAATGAATCCTAGATTTTTTCCTAATTTGGTGCCAAATATGCATTCCTTAGGATTCAACATTACTTTATGTTCAAACAATCAATCAAAAAAATTCTCTAGAACCTCAATATGCTCAGTACATGTTTTAGATTTTGCAATTAGATCATCCACATAATATTCAACGATTTTATACATATAGTCATAGAAAATGTATGTGATGGCACATTGATAAGTAGCTCCTACATTATTAAGACCAAAATGCATCACCTTGTAGCAAAAAATCCCCCAGGGTGTGGTAAATATTATTTTGTGACGGTCCTTAGGAATAATTTGAATCTTATTGTATCCTGAGAAACCATCCATTAATAAAAAATTTCATGGCCTACGCAAGATTCTACTAGTTGATTGATGTTGTATAGCAGAAAATCATCCTTGGGGTATGCTTTGTTTAGACATCGAAAGTTTATGTATACACATACACCCCCTTTTGGCTTGTGAATGGGTACCATGTTAAATAGTCACTCTAGATTATTTATTGGTACTATAAATTCAATTCCAATAGTTTTTGTATCTCATCCTTGACAATAAATACTATGATCAGATAAATTTTACTTAGTATTTTCTTAAAATGTTTACCACTACAAGCTAAGGTAAGGTTGTGGACCACCAAATTAGGTTCAAGGCTATGCATGTGTTTGTATGAACATGCAAATATCTCTTTCTTCCTTGTTAATATGTTGATCATACATTATTTCTCTTCTACGTAGAAATATTTTGTAAGTTTTATGATTTGTGGATTGTTTGCGTCTTGACTAAGGTTCACATTGATTGATTCTTCAATAAGAATATGGGAACCTTCTTCCAAATTATGTGGATTTGTGATGATATGTATATCATCCTCCACATGTTCAAAGGATTTGTGTGATTCCCCCTCTACTTTTGTTTAAAAAATAAAAATAGAGGAGGTTAAAGGTTGTTGTGGGATGTAAGCGTTTGAAGCTTGTAGAATTTCTTTAAATAGGATAAATTCAGTGATGGATAGTGGTGATGATATCCTTTCCATGGTGATAAGTCTAGCATTGATCGAAATGAGCTTTGACAAATTGTATCGATTATAGAGTGAGGTAAAAAATTCAACAACTTGAGTAGCAAAAACATTAGTATAGTACTTGACAAAAGCATCAATCATATTGGGAAGAGTGGTAAGCCGTATTCCATTGTATTGAATAGCCTTGAATTGAGTAGCTTGCTTTGGAGGTGGAAGCCTTTGAAAAATTCTGTAGTGACCCTATAAAAAACATTAAGCCAATGAAGATGGGATTTAATTTGAGCTCCCCAAGCCTCATAAATTTTAGCAAGTTTAAGTTCATGCCTCAAATGGGAAACATTAGAATAAAGTTTAGGATTAGATGAAAAAGCCTCAAGCCTAAGAGAAGATTTTGTAAGCTCATCATAAAGGATAGCATTATAATATATTTTTAACTATGCCACATTTTCCCCCAAAGTGCAGAGTAAGATAGTTGTACAAAAAATAAAATGATTCTACCATTATATCCAACTCAAATCTCTAGTAGGTGTAGGAACTACATTATAGACTCTACAAATATGGCAGACCATGGAAGGGTGCCAAAGAAAAGAATAATTGAAAAATATTATGACTTGTATTGTTTTTGAGTCAGGTATTTCATAAACACACTAATCATGATGGGTGAATGGTCATAAGTAGTGGTACTAGGAATGGTTTCCACAAATAGAGCTAAATCATTTCTCCTATGAAAGAAAAATTACACATGATATGAAAGCATAGCTTTGTAAAACCTTATTAGAATTATTGCATGGCTATCTTAGAAATTAGACCAAATATATGAGTAGATGACATCCCATGGGATGTCATCATCCACTTATCTACTTCCCCCTCCCTTGGATTTTTCCTAGTCCTTTGGCACTTTCTAGATCTTCCTCTCATTTTATTATGGATCAAACGTTCTCCTTAGGGTGGGAGGTCTCTTTTCCACTTTTCTTCCCCTTTCCTCATTGTTTTGAAGGTTTCCTTCCTATTATTCTAGACTATGATGTCCATAGGTCCATCCCAGTGCCCTTTTTTGTGAGCTTAAGGGATTCATTTTTCCTTCTACTCTTTTGTATGTCCCTAGGTTTGTCCTTGTGTTTATTTTTTGTGCTTCAAGGATTTTTCCCTTCTGCTCTTTGGGTTGTCCTAGTTTTTTGTAGGTTTCCTTTATGGTGTAGCTCGGCTCCATATCAGTTCCTTGGCACTTCTTGGATCCTTCTCTCTTGGTTGTCTTTGGTTGCAAATGATCTCCTTGGGGTGGGAGGTCACTTCTCCACTTTTCTACCCTTTTCCCATCCATTTTGAGGATTTCCTTCTTGGGTCCCTCCCTAGGTTTTTTTTGGTGCTTATGGGATACCTTTTTTTGTTTGGTCTCAAATCTAATCCAAATATATTGTAGGTTTCTTCTTGTATCTAGGTTTCAGTGGTTCTCCATATGTGATGTGTTACTCTTTCTCTGCTACTTCATCTAGTTCTTCTAGCTTCCTCGCAGATCTACCATATCTACCTCATGTGCATGGGGATTTTGTGGGCTATAGAAATCCTCAAATTTGTTACGTCATATTCTAGACCTTATGTGGTATTTTGTTCTGGTCATTTTATATGTCCCTATGTACTTCCATGGGTGGGATGATCCTTCTTGGTGGTTTCTTTGCTCCTTCAGCCTTCTTCAGGAGGTTTTCATTTAGTGGTATGTATCCTTTAGCTGCGTCCAAGGATGTCCTTAGGTGGGAATGTTTTTTCAAAATTCCATCTTTTGCATTTCTCACCTTAATTTTAATTTTAATTTTAAATTTTTAGTGGTGGACAAGATGGCCTTAATTCAAACTTTCCATCCTTTTAGGTGGGATTGATTTTTTAAATTTTCAAACTCCTCATTTTCCTACTTTTAGTTCTTTAAAATTTCCATGCACGTGTTGTTTGGGCAGGATGGCCCCATATACTTTCCATCCATTTTACATGTATTGTGACCTATAAGTATGCTTTGGGTAGGATGGTCCTGTTTTAAATTTTCAATACACGTGATGTGTTATTCGAGGATTATTTTGAGTGGGATAAACCTATTTTATTCCTTATGCATGTTTTGTACCTTACTTTTATGGTATTTTTTAAGGATGTTTCCATCCCACTTTAATTTTATAAGATCTTGTTGGCCCCACTTGTTGTGTGGGCAGTTTGTTTACCTCCTTTGAGGAAGGATTTCCTATTGTATCCTTAAGGATTTATAATATTTTCCACTATTGTTGTAATCAAGTTTTGGGTTCCTTGATAAAATCCCAATTAAATTTAAACTATAAAAAAAAATTGGACCACATATACCATAATTTTTTAATAAAATACTAAGGAGAAAATAAGAATTAGGGTCTGACAAACCCATCTTATTTTTTATGAAGTACCAGGTCTCTCTTTCCCTAGTAGTCCATCGTATAGGAAGTTATCCTATATTATCTGTAATATTTTTAGTCATATTAAAATCTTCGTACATAACCCAAAAAATAGGTGGTAAAGAGAAAGCACACCACAACCGAAGGCTCCAATGCTCCTAACATTCATTGGAAGCATAAACATTAATAATGCCAAAATACATCCCACCAACCTCAAGTAAAATCCAAACTACTTGATTGAAGAGATCCATACCCACGAGATCAAACTATATTTCCACCTAGCTACCAAAATAATGACAACTTCTATTCTACCAGGGGAATGATTGGTGGCATAAAAAATCTACTTGGCTAAAGAAAAAGATAATTACATTACATAATAAAGACAAAAATAGTAATCTCTTTAAATCATAATAGCTAGAGCATAAAGCAATCTCATATAGGACCAACTATGTGTGGACTGGGTCCATCATCCCTCTAAAATTCCATAATAAAAAATCATGGAAATCGATCAAGACTCGTATGTCCTACATATTTAGCATCTTCAAGGTTTGAAAGGGAATCATAAATCTTATTGAAAAAATTCTCCTCACCTAATTTCCAAAACTTTTTTTTATGTATTTTATCCTAGTGAACTAGGGAGTCTCCTTGGTATGGGCTATGAGATCTTCAACCATTAACACAAGCTCGTTCAAGGTCCATGAAGCTAGAGGAAGGCTACACATTGAGATGCAGAACTAGAGAATTTAAATATTGATTATGAGGAGAAGAAGTAACAATTTTGGCAAAGGAAAAATTATTCGATGGTACATTAGCAACCATATATGAAGCCCTAGCATTGGATGTCACCATTTGTGTGGTATGTTGCTCTAACACCATACCATGCCCAACTAGCACAAAAGAAATATGGAGTTCAAGCGAGATGTTGGGAGCAGTTTAGGATTTACATTTTCCCATTCTTACCATTCTTTTGGACTAACTTCCATTCATATTACTTCCTTTTGGAAGAAGGAACAGAGCTTGTAGTAACAGTATCTGTAGTTGTCTCCTTAGATTTAATTTTGTCTTCCATTAAAGGATAATATTTTATTTTATGGGTAGTTTATTGGCAATGATAAAATTTATTAGGCAATTTTATGTGTACAACACATTCTTGAACCTATAGTCACCAACTTGGATATCAATAGTTTTTTGGAGGTCTTTAGAAAGATCAAATTTGACACAAAAACATTTTTGAGGGCGTAAAGCATAAAAAATTTCCATTTCACAATAGATAAATTCACCAATTGGGACCACAAGGTTCTGATAGTACGGTGAGTATGCTTTTTATTTTTAATTAAGAAATTGGTGTGAAATTACATTTACAGGTAGTGGCTTGAATTTTAGACCTCTAAAAAAAATTTAAAAATTGAACCATTGTGTTGTCCCCTTAAAGTTTTTTGGTGTTTGTTATAAGTCAATAATAAAAGTGACTTATATCTTTAGTACATTAATGTCAAAATCAATATTTAAGAATTCTCAAAATATTTTGTTAAGTCTTATTAATTTTTATATATTAAGAATTTTTACTTTTTCAATATACTTACATTTTCAAAGGAAAAAAAAAAAACTAGTTATAAATTATTAACGTTAGTTTTGAGAGATAAAATCCATTATTTATTGAAAAATTTTATGATTTTAGAAGCCTTGTTGATTTATGATTATTGAAAATTTAAAAATTTGAAATTTTGAAAGTGGGTTGAAGATATTTTAAGTTATTAATCATACCATCTTAAATGTGAAATAATTGAAACAAGTATATTATAAGTTCATAGAAATTAAAAATATTATATTAAGAAATAAATTTTAAAAAGTTATTATAAATATTACTTTCTATTATGTTTTATTTTGTTTGTTTTATTTAGTAAAAAATCATGTATTTTTATTTATTTTTATTCATTTACTTATCATTTTAATTTGATATTGGTGGTATCGATATTTCATCATATTCTTAATAATGATAGTAGGCAATAGGTACATATGCATGATTCATATACCCTTCATGATATTGAGTGTTTAACTCATGTAGCTGAATGAAAGATCTAATTGTGTCATACCCAACAATAGTATACTTTCAATCCTAGAAGATCATAGTTCAACAACCACAATAATGAGCTTCTACCAAGATTATTCTATTACAAATGTTAGTTGCACTATCATTGAAATTTACCTTCTGAGGAGTGACATAACTTCCAATTGTAAGTGTAGGATAAAGCAATTTTGGAGGATAAAGAGTTAGTCCCTCCTTAGTTGGAGTCAATGATTAATTTAGAGAATTACTAGCAAGATGTGAATTACTATGGTTCTTTCAATGTTTTCCTTGATGGTGCTATAGGATTATCATACTATCAAGGTGAAAGGCTTCACCAAATACCAATAAGTCAATGTGTTGATTGATTTAGGTAGTCCTCATAATTTTATTAACAAAAACACAACCAAAATATTGGGATAGTATATTAATAATATGACCCAATATAAACTAGGTGTTGATTTTTAATAGGCATAAGGCTGAATATGTGCGTTGTATTGTAAGTATTAGTATCCAAATGAGCCCTTATACATGGTTAAACCATATTTATTCCATAGAACTAGGTAGTATAGGTGCCATCTTAGAGGATCAATGGATATCTCAGTTATGGGATGTTACTCTTAATTGTATGTTTAATTTATGAAAGACAACAAGGTCATATATCTCTAGGGTATCAAACCTTTGCAGTCTAGAGTTATCAACTCCCACCAAACAGAAAAAATTTTGTAATAAATTTTTACTACACTCAATTTTTTTTGACTTAGGTAAATTTTGAAATAAGGATGAGATAGAGGTAAATATGGTAGTATATAAAAGAATATGAATCAAAATTATTTGGGAAAAAATTCTCAATCAAGGGTTGGCATCATCTTATAAAATTTTCAACAAAAAAAGAAGGAAAAAATTTTGACAACCTATGTGGCTTATAATTCCTTAAAGGAAGAAAGTAGTGGGGAAGCTCCACTGGGCACAAGATGAATAAACTTCTAAATATTAGAAGTCAAATAAGTTTCAAATAAGAAAAAAGAAGAATTTTTTTTATATTTGGACCGAGAGTCATAAGAAACTTTCAAGAGATAGAACATTCAAGAGGTCTAATAAGAGAACAGGACAAAAGACTTTTGATAAATTTATATCCTATCCATACAATTTTATAAATGTCTAAATTAGGGAGATGAGGAAGATTTTCAACAACCATATGATTAAAAATAAATTTCTCATGTCACCTTGGAAGATAAAAGGAACCTGAAGAGGAGAATAAAAGTGCTTCAAAAATCCAAGAATGCTATATAAGTAGCTAGCAAGGAAGAATGGTTAGATATATCAAAGTGGCATAGACAATATCATATTATAAGGCATTAGTGTTGATGCACAAGATCCTAAAAAGATAGATGAGCTAAATTGATACTAAAATAAGTTAAGATCCACCCATTGTAATAATTTGGGTTTAGGAATTCAATAAAATTAGTTGGCTTTATAAAGGCATAGGCATGATAGCCATAATATCAATAACCCTAAATTTGATAACATTAATTATAGAGTATATTTGCACATGGTTTTAGGATCCATAGAGTAGTAGTTGAGCATCTAACAACTTATAATTGATTATTCTAGATCTAGAGATATTGAAGGGTTAAACATGATGTAATGAGCATCAAATTAAGATAGCAGTAAAGCAACATTATTAGAGATTCCTCTACAAGTTTTAGAGGAAAAATCTCCTCATTTTATCTATAAATTGTAAATTTTTAGATATTTTAAAGGATTAACTACCTATTTTTTGTAATTCTCCCTTCATTTTCTCTTGTATAATAGTCTCGATCCAAATCCTGAGTGGATTTTTAGACTAGCTTTCAAGCCCTCACTTTTGGCATAATTTGCAATATTTATAACAAAATCTATCTATATTTCTATGTATCTATCTATCTATCTATCTATATATATATATATATATATATATATATATATATATATATATATATATATATATATATGTGTGTGTGTGTGTGTGTGTGTGTGTGTGTGTGTGTGTGTGTGTGTGTGTGTGTGTGTGTGTGTGTATGTATACTAGAAGCCATGACTACTAGGCTTTTTCTATCTCATTTCTCATGTGTATGTATGTTTATATGCATGTATAATAAGTCGTGACTATCTGATTTTTACTTTGTTTCTTGTATGTGCAATTTATGCTTAACTCTACATGTCAAGAAGAGAAAGTGTTAATTTTTAGCTATCAATGCACTAGACTTACACATTCATTTACCACATTGTTATGAAAGAGAATATTATGATCTTGGCACATTTTCCCTAGTTAGCTTAGGATTTTTTAATTTTTCGTTGTTTCTTGTAGTTTTTCTTTCCCTTTTCCATTATGCACCAAAATAAAGGTAGGTTATATTAGAAGAGAGAGCATTGAATATCACATATTAAAATGAGTTTCCCTTGTAAAAATCATCACAAGTATTTTGATTGAGTCACTTACCATGCTCTCAAATTTTCCTTGTTGTATCACTCCATATGAGGCATGATAATCCAACCATTGGGGTCACTTGCATTTGATTGCCATGATAATTAGATAAGATAGTAGTTTAATGGAATGCTCAATGGGACCCAATAGATTCAATTTAATTGGTCCTACTATCAAAATAACCATAATAGGATGAGACCCTGGTGAAAGACCCAATCTATTTTCTTTATTGAAGCACCTAAGAGTCTCATCTGGTGACTCTACTCAAAAATGAATATCTAGAAGTAGTTTCTAGAAATATAACAGATTAAGGTTTATGTGAAGATCTCAATATATCTAACTAGAGATAAAATATAGTACTCACCCAGTGACTCCACTAAAAATAAATAAATTATAAGTTTATGAATGAAATATCCATAACTAGATCCTTTTTTGTTGTCAGTATTCAAGCATTATTCCCATAACTTAATGCCAATTCAAGAATAATACATAGAAACTATATCATGGATGATCAACCACCTAGAACATTCCTTACTTAGAATGACAGAGGTCCATTGTCACCTCCTACTTTTTTTATAATATGTGAAGACATTACAATGCCTATACTAAAATATCTCCCATACTACATTGGGGAATATATAATAACTTTGATTGAGTACCTTCCAAACATGGTTAGCATATGTGTGCTTCATAATATTATAGATCATAATGTGGATCTAGTATTGCTTATGGCATCATTCAAAGGAAATTCTTATGAATTGTATGTCTCTCTCCAAATTCACTCAATTATTAGCTAGGAAAATCTTATTGTCTTGTTCATGGAAATATTTAGAGAGAAGGTAGATGTAGTGTCTTCTTTGGAACAATTGTCAACCATAAAAAGAACACCAATGGAATCTATGTATGATTTCAATGTTAAATTTCACAACATAGGGAATAAGATACTTAATGATATCCACATCCTCCCAAGTATGGTACTTATTTATTATTTGAAGGCCTTAGATTCTAAGATATCCATGATGATTAATGCTAAGGAAAAAAAATTATCTAGAAAATGCTTATGGCATAGCCATCTAGGCTGAACATAAATTGATCTAGATTGGAATTCTAGCCCCTATGGCCCCCTTGCATTTGTTTCCCAATGTTAAATATCTATATTAGCCTTCTCAAGTCATCCATTAAATAAAATTTCAACAAAAACTATACATACTTGTAGTCTACATTCCCCTTTCTATCACATTTCCCTCTACTTTAGTTAAATCTAGGTTTGAAACAATGAAAATTCTACTCAATATAGTCACGAATGAAATGTTGTCCATGAGGAGGAAAAAATACCCAAAGGTTTCAATATCATAATAATACAATACCTCCCCTCTAGCAAGGCAACTTGGGTAGTAGACATCCTTATAATGGCTATCCAAGATCCCATTTTTAGGCTAATAGGGAAACTAACTAGGCATAGACTCAAAATCAACAAGGGGTGTTGATATTGATCCCATTACCCTAATAGGGAGATAGATCCTATACATAAAAAGTATGTGTACGAGTCTACTTCTTGGTATTACCCATCTACAAATACCTACTCTGCAAAAATTTACCTTACATAAATCTCCAACCACATGTGAAAACATTCAATAAAATGGTGCACCCTTAAGCATCCATATCATATTCAACAGTCGAAGCACAAGTAATAAGTCAACATTTTCATGCCTCATACCTCCCTGAAGTAAGTGGTACAACTTTAGAGAATATTATAGTCACTTGGGATAAGAAATAAGTCTACACAGTATCTAGTGTAGGAGGTACTCTAGTAGCCAATAGCCATAAAGTCTAGTTAGATTGTGTGACAAGAGACAAAAAGTAGATAATAGATGAATAATGTAAGATAAATCAGGTGGCATGAGATCTCTAGAAAAGTTCAATTGATCCTATAAGAGAAAATTTTATTTCAATACCACCAAAGTAAAGCTCACTAGAACCTTCAATGGTTAGGAAGTTGAGATATCTAAAACACTCGAAGTAGCACACTCCCTAATCAAAATTTATAAAAAATCCTCAATTAGTTGTGTACAATCCCAGATTTCATCCATTATAAAGTGCTCCTTAGAGGATTTGTTCACTTGGTCCATTTATCATGGTGGATCATCTAAATAAGTACATGGTGGTTATTCCCATATGGGATATCTTGTTCATTCTAAAGTAGAAGGATAACCTAAAAAAACATCTAGATGAACAAAAGGATATGAGACAACAAAAGGCACCAACTATATTGCAAGTATCTACCCCTAGAATAAGAAGGTCTCAACCTACCCCTTCTTATTTATCCCTAGTATATACAAAAAAACTAATTCATAATTACATGATAGACTCTTGGGTTAGTACTTTAGTCATGTTGAAATGGGTGGTAGATGCATTAGGTCTAGCTTATCAATCGATAAACAAAAGGGTAGTGCAACTGGATGGTAGTGTAGTTAAAATATTATAAATTTTAGAAAGCCTTCTACTTTGCTTAAATGCATATCCAAATTTCATAGTGGCTCAATATATAGTAGTAATTGATCTCATCGTATCATATAGAATTATCTATGAAGATATTTGACTACTAAAATTGGAGGCTACCTACAAATGGATTGATCACTAATGATCCTAAGAGCTTGATATGGGACTAGAATAACAAATCCATTTTATCCACTTCACATTTATCATATTGAGCATCTTCCCATAGTAGATGTAAAAACTAATTATACCTTCATAGTGGAGGAAGAGTGGTTCATACCAAAAATATCCAAAGAGGTGGTACATCTCTTCAAGCCCAATGATAAAAAGAAATAATGGATTATCAATTCCTACCATATTGGTCTCAATAAGATATTTGAGCAATAAGATATGGGTCAAAATATAATATTTTGTATTGTACATATCCATAAAATAAAATAAAAATTTCACAAGGTAAGTACAAAATAATTTCTTACATGTCAGCTAGCACTGATATCCTATACAAATGAAGACAAATTTATTAGAGGTTTACTACAAAGGAAGAAGGAGAAATAATATTGTAAGATCTAAATTATTGAACTCTTCTAGCATTTTAAAAAGTTTCAAAGTAGTTTCTTTAAGACAAAAAACATAGCACATGGTGCCTAGATAATTACACGAAAATACGCAAAGCTTGAATTATTATATCAAGCAAAGAGGATATGCCAGAGTTTCTCTTAAGATAAGAATATTTTAATGAAGAGTCCAAACATACCTTGAGCATGGCAATGTTCATTTTTTATGCTAATGATGACAAAGAAGTAGCATAGGAAGAATTATGTGTCATTCATATGTTGAGTAACTCAAACGGTAAGCCTTTAATCCTTGATTTCAATGATTGTGTAGCCCAATAGATTCATGAAGGACTAACCAATTTTAAGGAGAGTGAGACCTTGATGAATTGTTCATTATTAGCACATCTAGTGTTATGTTAAAGAAACTAATTATTTATGCATTTAAAATTAAGAATGGAATATGGTGAAGGAAAAGCAAGACATATTCCCTATTGTATAGAGATCCTATGTTGAAGCTCCACCTATTTCCATTTTGTGAATGACTTCATAATTCTAGTAATAAGTGCAATGAAAATAGAAAGGGTATGATGTATCTTAGAAGATACCATCAACACCATATGGTTCCAGATTAAAGGAGACTAGCATTTCTTGGAGGATGGTACCATTTTTTTATTTTAGTGTTCAAAAAGTGCATGTATTTATTTCAAAAATATATTTTGGAGAGAGTAGCATAGGGTAGAGAAACATAGTATTCTACAAAGCCTTAATTAAACTAGATCAATTGGTAAGTATATCCTAAAATAAAAAGAAGGTAACTGATAAATTTGAGACTAATATAAAGGAGTTAGCATTAGATATTTTGGATCATGCCTAGGATTATACCAGGATCTCCAAAAACTCCATTCATGAAATAATTCTTGATACTTAAAGGTGTTGGAGTATGGAAGAGTACGCTTTCCTACCTCTCCAAAGAGAGCAATTTTTGTTGCAAAAAACATAGAAGAAATAATATGAATTATTCTATACAAAATTTAAGGATGTTAATAGTACACTTAAAATTAGCTTAGCCAAGAAGAATTTGTTGCAAAAGCAAAAAATAGATTAAATATAAAATTAGAGCCTGGTGGAAATTTTATCAATAAATATATCATACTAAAGTACTTTTCAAGAGCTTGGATTCATATGAAGATGAAACATTTATCCAATGTTATGATATGGACTACCTATAAGTACCCTTCAAGGTTCAAGATAAAGGTAAATAAACCGTGAAGAAAAAGGTTTCAATTATAAACATTATTTAGACACTTCCATATGAAGTTGTAGCAATATAGCCAAATTTTCCAATCAAGAAAGTAATGTGAAAAAGACCATAAAGAAATAGGATCCGTCCAAGGAATTAGAGGTTGATACTTGAACTAGAATCATCAAAGGAAGGATAAAGGAAAGAATTTTTACCTGAAAATAATCCTCCACAATCTCCAATAGAAATTATTGAATTAATTGTCTAGATATATGAGGAAGTGGTACTAGTAAAAAAAGTTGTTGCCATATCACCAGTCTCTAATTTTGCCTCAACAACCAATCTAGAAAGGATGAGAGATAAAAGGGATAATACCCCTATAATTGAACCACTCACTAGTAAAATATCTATGTCTATCTCTGCATCCTCTTCTACTAGTGATCTTCTAGTATAACACAATATTTTGGGTCCACTAACCTAGATGTGTGGTGTTATAGCTACATTAGTTGATACTTCCCCAAATTCCCCTAGAGTTTCTTCCATCTAAGAGGAAATAATACCACCAACCTCTATTGACTCAATCTCATCAGATTTAGTTACCTTAATTCCTCCTACTTCAATAGTCCCACTTTTCAAACCTTTAACTACCTTTTTGCCACTTCTAAAAAAGCAAGTAGGATCATAAGAGACCATGCTAGTTTTGAATTCCTATAATAATTTTATATGGTTCAGTAGTAGATATATTAGTATAACTAGAAGAAACATGCCATGCTAGTATAGTTTCTATCTATGACTCAAATAATTATCCATTTTATCCCATTAAAGGGTTTATTGTTTACATAGAAATATTTGCTAGTGTCAAGGTCAAAAGAGAGACAACATTGTAGGATTGATAAGTGGTGATAGAAGGGATTGAACTCTAAAATACATAGGTTAGAGATAAAGTACAACTCTTGCAAGAAGTCAAAAAAATAGTTTCATATGATTGTGAGTCAATAAGTCAAAAACTAATGAAGAAGGAGAAATGATTGGAGTATGTGAAGAATACTCTAAGCAACTTTTAGGTAGAGTCCAAAGAACTTAAAAACTAGGTAAATATGCTCACTAAATTTTTAAGGGATGAACTTCATAAAATATCCTAAATACAAAAGAAGAGCAATTCAAAGACCTCATAGATAGGTATGCTAGACAAGAAGCTAAATTTTACTATAACATAGAAAATATCCATGAAGAAAAACATGATTATACTGAGATGGGGGTGAATAGTATAAGATAAAACTTTTCCTTCCAAATGATAACAACAATAATATTAATGCAATAATAAATCAATGCACAATTTCCATACATATAATAGACAATGATTTTATGTGGAAACACCCTCTCAGGTGAAAACCATAATAAAATATTGATTATATTTTTCTTAAATAAATTTCTTGGGCACCAATCCACAGGAGAAACCAATCCCCTATACAAGTTCATGGGCACCAACCCATTAGAGACACCAATCCCCTATAAAATTTTGTGGGCACCAACCCACAAAAGACACGAATCCCCTATATAAGTTCATGGGCATCAAACCACAGGAGACACCAATCCCCTATACAAATTTATGGGCACCAACCCACTAGAGACACAAATATATTGTACAGTTTTGTGGGCACAAATCTATAGGATACACCAATCCCCTATACAAGTTCATGGGCACAAACCCACAAGAGACACCAATCTCCTTTGAGGCACAATCCTCACTTAGTTATGCTTATAAATTAATTATAAACACTACTCAAATTTACTTCCAAATATGATTACAAACACTACTCAAATCTACTCCCAAATCTGATCACAAATACTACTCAAATATGCTCCCAAATTTAATCCAAAACTTTACTTATTATAATCCCTATTGTACCTAATTTTACTCTTTAAATTCTTCCCTTTTCTTGAGTTTGCTTTCTTCAAATTACTAATGCACTTTGAATATCAAACTTGCAATATGGTAACATTCATTCTTTCCTTTTCTTGAGTTTTATTTCTTAAACTTACTAATACACTTTGAATATCAAACTTGCAAAATAGTAATGAATATTACTAACTTGTGAGGGATAATTTCACTATCTTGTGCACCTTTTCTTCTCATGTAGATGGTTGATTTTTCTTTCCTTTTGAAATATTGGATTAATATGTGCACTTAATCCTCTTACTCTATTATTTGATGCCTTGACTTCTTTCATATTTTTGCCCTTAAAATATTCCTAAAAAATGATGATCTTTATTTTGTATTTGCCCTCCAAATTTACCTCTAAAAAAACATTATCTTCCCTTTTTTATGTGCTCTCGAAATTTTCCTCAACAAAAATATTATCTTCCTTTTGTACGTGCCCTCCAAATCTGCCTTAATGAAATGATTATTTTACTTTTAAGTAGTCTACCTTATGGTTCCATACTAAACCCTTGATTTGGATTTTTAGAATCACAAATAATTAAGGTCAAAAATTAATAAGGTTTGAAGACCTTCTAACTCCTACCATAAAAAATAAAAAATTAATCTTATAAATCCAACCTCAACTGTCCAAAACAGAATAAAGGAATATTAATTTTTCATACTTATCTTTATGATTTCTTGTCATGGAATCCACCCTGATATGGTCAATGATGTATTTCAATGTGACACACTTATGAACAGTTCCACATGGCCTACCACCACTCCATCTCTTGCTTCGGTTGAAGGGGACCACCACGTTGTCTTACCTCTTATGCTTCTAACTCAAACAACTCCACTAGCCATTGTTGTGCCTACCAACTAGTTATTACTCCATTGATGTGCTTGTCATAATCTTCCTTTCAATATAGTCCTCCTTGAAACTGACTTGAGCTTCTCAACAATGATCCTTCACTAATATGGTAAATGAATCCAAAGGATAGATTTAAGAATAACAGTAGTTTTTTCTTTCCAATCAATAATTCTTACTATGTATATGTACCTGTAAATAACAAATCCTCTTTCGACGTTGTTTGTATGTTATGAAATTATTTATCTTGTGTATTACAATGGTAATGGATAAGATTTGTTAGATAAAAATGAAGAATATCCACTCACACACCTATCTTATTTTATATTTGGGTCACACATCAAACTTCAACTATTCGTTGTTGCACAACATATCTTTTCAACTTTTTCTCAATGTTGCCTTATTTCGCATGAGCTCTGGAAAAAGTCGTAAAACTTATAGTGCTACCTCCATTTACAAAGCTTCATCAAGGGTGATACTCACTTGTAGTAATTCCTTTTTCCTCATGATATTCTTCACTGCCTCCGTTCTCACGATATACTTCACTGCATCTATTTGCAAGGCTTTGTCAAGGACGCTACTCACTTGTAGTAATGGCTCCGTCCACATGATATTATTCATTACCTCTGTTCATAGGGATTTATCAAATGTATATCTTTTAGAGCTACTCCTCGATTATGAAGATATTCGAAACATCATTGTTGCCCTATGTCTTCCACAAAAGTGCTACTCCCTCAACGAAGATGTTCGTATCATCACTATTGCTCTATATATTCCACAATGATGCTACTCTTTCAATGAAGACATTTAGATTATCACATACCTTGTTTTTTAAATGAACATTAGGCTTGCATTTATATGCATAATTTTACCTCCTTACTTTTGGTGCTTAATTAGTCGGCCCATACTTTCAAACTTCCACTCCATATAAATATTTAAATCTTTGATTTAAATATTCAAACTTTTATATTATATTTGAACCATCACTTTAATATTTAAATAAATATTAAAGCATACACCACTTTAATATTTAAATATTTAATTTAAATATTAAATCAACTCTTCTAATTATGTCATCCTTGAAGATATATCTGCCTTGAGACTAGTATTTCTTGGAGGATGGTACCATTTTTTGTATTTTAGGCTTCAACAAGTCCATGTATCTATTGCAAAAATATATGTTGGAGAGAGTAGCATATATTGAAATACAAAGGTATAAAAACGTAATTTATGTCACCTATGGAAGAGGGTAGAGAAAAATAGTATTGTACAAAGCATTAATTCAAGTAGGTCAGTTGGGAAGTATATCCTAAAATAAAAGGAAGGTAACTGATAAATTTGAGGCTAACATAAAAGAGTTAGGATTAGATATTTTGGATGATGCCTAGGATTATGATCCATATGGTAATTTTATTTCTATACTAGGATCTCCAAAAAATCCATTCTTGAAATAATTCTTGATCTTTAAAGGTGTTGGAGTACGGAAGAAGAAGCTTTGGTACCTCTCCAAAATTATTGTAGAAAAAACCTTAGAAGAAATAATATGAATGATTCTATACAAAATTAAAGTATGTTAATCCTACTCTTAAAATTAGCTTAGCCAAGAAGAATTTTTTACAAAAGCAAAAATGGATTAAAGATAAAATTAGAGCCTAGTGGAAATTTTATCAAGAAATAGATCATACTAAAGTACTTTTCAAGAGCTTGGATTTAAATGGAGATGAAAACTTTAGCCAATTTTATGATATGGAATACATAGAAGTACCCTTCAAGGTTCAATATAAATGTAAATAAACCATGAAGAAAAGGGTTTCAATTATAAACATTATTTAGACACTTACAGATGAAGTTGTAGCAACATAGTCAAAGCTTCCAATCAAGAAAGTAATGTGACAAAGACCAAAAAGAAATAGGATCCCTACAAGGAATTAGAGGTTGATACTTGAACTAGAATCATTAAGGGAAGTATAAAGGACAAAGGTTTTACCTTAAAATAATCCTTCTTAATCTCCAATAGAAATTATTAAATTAATTGTCTAGATATTGAGGAAGTGGTACCAGTCAAAAAAGTTGTAGCCATATCACCAGTCTCTACTTTTTGCCTCAACAACCAATCTAGAAATAATGAGAGAGAAAAGGGATAATACCCCTTAAATTGAACCACTAACTAGTAAAATCTTTATATCTATCTCTGCATTCACTCCTACTAGTGAACTTCTAGTCTCGCACAATATTTTAGGTCCACTAAGCTAGATGTTTGGTGTTATAGCTACATTAGTTGATAATTTCCAATATTCCCCTAGAGCTTATACCATTCAATAGGAAATAATACCACCATCCTCTATTGACCCAATCTCATAAAATTTAGTTAACCCAATTCCTCCTGCTTCAATATTACCATTTTTCAAACATTTAACTACCTTTTTACCACTTCTAGGGAAGCAAGTACGCTCATAAGAGACCATGCTAGTTTTGAATCCCTATAATAATTTTAGATCGTTTAGTAGTATATAGAGTAGTATAACTAGAAGAAATATGCCATGCTAGCATATTTTATAGCTATGACTCAAATAATTATCCACTTTATCCCATAAAAGGGTATTATTGTTTACATAGAAATATTTGCTAGTGTTAATCCCAAAGGAGAGATAACAAAGTAGGATTGGTAGGTGGTGATAGAAGGGCTTGACCTCTAAAATACATAGGTTAGAGATAAAGTACAAATCATGCAAGAAGTCATAAAAATAGTTTCATATGATTATCAGTCAATAAGTCAAAAACTAATGAAGAAGGAGAAATAATTGGAGTATGTGATGAATACTCTAAGCAACTCTTAGGTGGAGGCCAAAGCACTCCAAAACTAGGTAAATATGCTCACTAAATTTTTAAGGGATAAAACTTCATAATATATCCTAAAGAAAAAATAAGAGTAAGTAAAAGGCCTCATACATAGACATGCTAGACAAGAAGATAAATTTTACTATGAGATAGAAAATATCCATGAAGAAACACACACTTATACTGAGAGGGAGGTGAATCGTATAAGATAAAAAATTTCCTTCCAAATAATAACAAAAATAATATGAATGCAATAATAAATCAATGTACAATTTCTATACACATAAGAGATAATTCTTTTATGTGGAAACACCCACTTAGAAGAAAACCATGAAAAATATTGCGTATATTTTGATTTAATAAATTTCTTGGGAACCAACCCATGGGAGACACAAATACCCTTTAAAATTTCATGGGAACCAACCTATGGGATACACCAATCCACTATACAAGTTCATAGGCACCAACCCACACTAGACACTAATCCCCAATATAAGTTTGTGGGCACCAACCCACAAGAGATACCAATCCCCTATACAATTTTGTGAGTACCAACCCACAGGAGACACCAATGTCCTATACAAGTTTGTGAGCACCAATCCATAGGAGACACCAATCTCCTTTGATGCACCAACCTCATGTAGTTTTGATCCAAAACTAATTACAAAAACTACTCAAATTTACTCCCAAATATGATTACAAACACTACTCAAATATAATCCCAAATCTGATCACAAACACTGCTCAAATATGCTCCCAAATTTAATCCAAAGATTTTCTTATTATAATCCCTATTGTACCTACTTTTAATCTTTAAATTATTCCCTTTTATTGAGTTTGTTTTCTTCAAATTACTAATGCACTTTGAATATCAAACTTGCAATATGGTAACATTCATTCTTCCCTTTTCTTGAGTTTTCTTTCTTCAACTTACTAATACACTTTGAATATCAAAATTCCAAAATAGTAATGAATATTACTAACTTGTGAGGGCTAATTTTACTATCTTGTGCACCTTTTATTCTTCATGTAGATGGCTTATTTTTCTTTACTTTTGAAAGCTTGTATTAATATGTGCACTTAATCTTCTTACTCTATTCTTTGATGCCTTGACTTGTTTCAGATTTGTGCCCTTCAAATATGCCTAAAAAATGATGATATTCCTTTTGTATGTGCCCTCCAAATATGCCTCAAAAAAAATATTATCTTCCTTTTGTATGTGCCCTCCAAATCTACCTCAACAAAAATATTATCTTCCTTTTGTATGTGCCCTCCAAATCTACCTCAACAAAATGATTATTTTCCTTTGAAGTAGTCTACCTTATGGCTCCTTACTAAACCCTTGATTTGGATTTTTAGAATAACAAATAATTAAGGTAGAAACTTCGTAAGGTTTGAAGACCTTATAACTCCAACCTTATAAAATCAAAAATTAATCTTATAAATCCAACCTTATAAAATAAAAAATTAATATTGTAACTCCAACATCAACTCTTGAAAATAAAATAAAGAAATCTTAATTTTTCATATTATCTTTATTATTTCTTGTGACGGTGTCCACACTAATGTGGTCAACTATGAATTTTTCTATGATGTACCTATGCACGATTCCACATGGTCTATCATAACTCTGTATTTTTCTTTAGTCGAAGGGGACCACCATGATGTCTTATTTCTTATGCTTCTAACTCAAATGACTCCACTAGACATTGTTGTGCCTGCCAACTAGTCATTACTCCATTGATGTGACTGTCATAATATTCCTTTCAATATAGTCCTCGCTAAAACTGATCCAAGCTTCTAAAAAATAATCCTTTAGGAATCCAATAAATGAATCTAGTGGATACCTTTAGTACTAACAATAGTTGTTTCTTTCCAATCAAAAATGCTTGCTATGTATATGTAACTATAAATATAAGATCCTCTTTCGATGTTGTTTGTTTGTAACTATAAATATCAAATCCTCTTGATACTTGCTTTGAGATGGTGAAACCCTTGGATGGCTGTTTTGAGGTTGATGGTTGAGTTGCTTCCATAGAGGTTGGTTGATCAAGTTATTACTTTTACTTGATACATGATATTGGGCTTACTCCATTGAGTTGATTTGAACAAGTTATTCTTTGCATTTGGTGATATTGTGTTGGTGGCTGTTTTGTTCAAATATCTTTGGAGGGAAAAGGATTTCTACTTGTTTCCTTTTCTTGTGATGATTGGTTGAATGCTTCAAGGTTAATGTTGAGTTGAATGATGTTGGTTAAACCTTGTCTTTGAGCATTGTTGTTGAAGCCCTAATTGGTTGAGAAAATATATTGGTTGTTGGAAAGAACATGAGTATCATTGTTATATGAGATATTGCATGGTTGGCAATTGTTGGGTTGTGTTTCATGTTCTTGAGAAAAGCATACTACATCTATCTTATTTCTGAGTTTGAGATTGAGTTGAGATTGAGATTGGGAGTTAAGTATAGAACATATTGAGTCTCTAACAATTCTCTTTATGCTTCTATGAGGTTGATGAATCACATTGGGTCTCTAACAATTCTCTTTGTGGGTTCATGCCAAGCAAGTTTTTCTTGATGAACTTGTGAGCAGGTGATAGGTTCCATTGGGGACTTGTAAGAAGATTTGGACAGGTTTCGGTGGGGACTTGTGAGTAGGTTTTGGACAGGTTCCATTGGGGACTTGTGAGCAGATTTGGACAGGTCCTAGCAGAGGACTTGTGAAGCTGAGTTTGATAGTTCTTTCAGAGAACTTGAAGACAGAGGAAGAGGACATTTGTGCTAGACCGAAGGGCTGTGTTTAGTGCAAATTCGAGGACTAGCTTTGAGGTGATAGAGTTGAGGATAGAGGTCTCCAGCCAGAGTAGAGCTAGGGGATTGGTGTCTCATGTGGGTCGATGCCCACGAAATTGAGCTAGGGGATTGGTGTCTCCTGTGGGTCGGTGCCCACGAACTTGAGCTAGGGGATTGGTGTCTCCTGTGGGTCGGTGCCCACGAACTTGAGATTAGGGGATTGGTGTCTCCTTTGGGTTGGTGCCCATAAACTTTGTAATTGGGAAGGTTTCCCAAAGAACATTGAGATAAATTTTAGAGAAAAGTTTTGTGGACGTAGCCCAGGATTTCTGGGTGAACCACGTTAAAATTGGTGTCTCTTTGTGGATGATCTTGTGCATTGTTTTGATATTGCTTTGGATATATTGCTTTACTATTTTGAAGTATAAAGGAAAAGTAAAAAGAGGTCTTATACTGTTCACCCCCCCTCTCAGTATAAGCTTGTGTTCTACAATTGGTATCAGAGCGAGGTTACTTCGAAAAGTTTAACAGCTTGAAGGAAGATCTTACAAGAACACAAATGGCAAGGAAAGGCAAAAGCAAAACCATAAGACACAAGAAGAAGAAAACTCACATGGTCATGAAAGGAAATGAAGATGATCTCAATGTTGCTGTTCTGGGAATGGAAATAGATTCAAGAGATGAATCAAACAGTGGAGAACAAGCCAGATTAATAAAGTTTTGCATCGGATGTGGGAAGATCGGTCACTTTGCAGCTGATTGCTCACAAGGAAGAGAATGTTTTGTTTGTGGTCAACTCTATCATAATGATCATCATTGCCATGGGTTTAGTAGAAGTGAAGATGAAGATGATCCATTCAAAATTGGTGAAGAAACAGATTCAGAACAAGAGTGTGATGAAGAAGGAAGTGATGCAGAAACAAATTGGGAACATAAACTGATTTCAGACCTGAGTAAAAAGGTTGAGGATGCAGAAGATATAATCACCAGCTTGAAAGTTCAAGCAGAAGATTACAAGAAAATTTTTGAAGATCTCAAAATGCAATCATCTAGGAAAACAGAGTATTGCAGCAAGCTAGAAAAAGAAATTGACGGTTTAAGAATGCAGACAGAAGAAATGAGTAATAAAGTTGGTATATACAGCAAACATGAAGAGGAATCTAACAAAGTTGTTAACAATCTGAAGCTAAAAATAGAAGAGTTCAAAAAGAGTGAAGAAACTCTCAGGTATCAGATCAATGAGAAAGAGACTGTTTGCTGCAAACAAAAAGAAGAGATTGTTTCATTGAAGAAACAACTAGAAGAGGCCAATACAACTCTTAAAATCAAATATGAGCACAACAATCAAGAAAATAAGAGCGTCTACCTTGACAAAGCAAGTAAGTGTTTTAGTAGTGATAGTGAAAGTTCTTCAGGTGATTATAAAAATGAGATTTTGTTCATATCAAAAAAGGAGGAAGAACCAAAATGTCTTAGATATGGAAAGTGTTGGCACCTTGAGGATAATTGCAAAAATAATGATTTGGTTGCTAGTATGTATGAGGATGCTTCAAAAATTGATAAGGAAGATGCATGTATGGTTTTTGAAAAGGGTAGCACCTCTAGTGATAAGAAATCTAAAAAAGGCCTTGATAATTCAAAGTGCAATCAAATAGAGGATCTTGAATGTGAACTTACTAATGCTCTTAGTGTCTTGAAAAAGGAAAGAAAGAAGAATGCTAGACTCAAGGATAAGTTAGATGAATGTTGCATGGAGAGAGATAAACTTATAGAAAGTCTTGACGTCTCTATGGCTAAGGCACAAGAACTCAAGAATGAGTTAGAATCTAAGGTGCTTGAGTATAGTGAATTAGATCAGAAAATGGCTTCTTTGAAAGAGGAAACTAAAGAATACAAGGATAAGTTGTACAGGTTTCAAGATAGCTCCAAAAAGGTTAAGTCTCTCATCAAAGGTCAAAGAAAGACAACAGACAAAACAGGCCTCGATTTTGTTAAGCCTCACAAGGAACAAATTGGAGAGTCTAGTAAGAGACTCCAAAAGGAAGAAAGTTTTGATGGGGAAAGTATTTCAGATCATGAGTCCTTAAATGATAGATGCACAGAAATAGAAAACATAATTCAGAATGAGAAGAAGAAGTCTTCAGAACCTAAGAGGTCAAATAATGGAAAGTTTCAAGGTAGATGTTTTGCATGTCACAGATTTGGTCACATGGTTGTACATTGCATGGCTCAAGTGAAGAAGGCAAATGACAGTTTCATAAGTGGTAATTTCTTTCATGGGTATTGCTACTCTTGCAATCAGTTTGGGCATAAGGCAGTTTATTGCAAGGCAAATAACAGGAACTGGGTTAGTCAGAACAGGCTTGGTCAAAACAGGTTTGGTCAGAACAGATTTGGTCAAAACAGGTTTGGTCAGAACTGGTTTGGTCAGAACTTGTGGATTCAAAGAACAGGTATGCCTAAAAGAAATAACATTGTTACTTGTTATAAGTGCAACAATGAAGGTCACACAGTCAGACAGTGTAGAGTTGAAATTCCAGGATACAGGAACAGGAACAGTGGCATGATCAGGTCCAAGGATCAGAACAATGACAGGAACAAGAATACGGACAAAGAGTTCAAGAGAAGGCCCGACAAGGAAGTTATAGACGCTAATGATGATCAGTGCCTAATGGGAGTTTTACTCCCACCCCAGAATTAATCACCTCAATAGGAGGTGGGGGAGGGACTAAGCTAAGAGGCTCATTCTTAGTTTCGAGCCCCAAAGGTGGCCCTTTGCCATTGATGACAAAGGGGGAGAGATATGAGTAAGGGGGAGAGCTTCAAGTGAAGAGGAAAGCTTCAAGTCAGGGGGAGAAAAACTTCAAAGGAGAGTGATTTCAGTTTTGGCTCTTGAAGATGTGTTTTTAGTAAAGTTTTGCCATCAATGACAAAGGGGGAGATTGTTGGCAATTTTGGGTACATTGGGTACATTGCCTTTGCTCAAGTGTTGATGTTGTCATTGATGTCAAGAAGCGGAAAGGTTTTTTGTGAAAACCAAGGTAGACAAAATAAAAGGTTTTATTTAAAACCATGGACAACAGATTTGAAATGGGTTTTTCTTAAAACCCAAGTTGGCTCTTCGTTTCGTTGAAAAAGGTGCCCCGATGATGAAGATATTTAATTTTAAATATCTAGTTTAAATTTTATTTATTTAAAATTTAAATTAATATTTTAAAATTAAATTAAAGTATTTTTCAACGTGTTTGGAAATGTCGACGTGTTTGGTAATGCATCGAAGTGCATATATAATGGGGCTAATAAATTCATTTCAGTGTGTGTGTGAATCGATATAAATTGGAGTGCATTTCGTTTTCGTCTTCGTCTGCGCTAGCAAAGGAAGATGTCAAGCATGGCGCGGTCGAAGGTGTGATAGGATTGGAAGCAGTGCCAAGGAAGAGGGCTCGCGGTGATCAGGACAAAGGCATTTTGATTAATGCATTCACCTTGATTTTTGTGAGAGTAAAAAGACGAAGCAGTTCATGTTGAGTGCGGTGGACGTTCATGAATTACAATGTACTTAAGGTATGAAAATCAAAAGGTGGAATGCAATTATAGAAGAGAGCGCTCGATCAAAGATCATAGGGTTTATTTCATTGTCGAAGCAAGTTTCTTTTAATTAAAAATTATGTGCCCTCGACATTAAAACGAATATCGATTATGCGTGCTCGAATTTGAAGAAGACCGGTGCGGCAGCGTTTCCCTGAAACACAACCTTGTGGCTATGATAAATCTTGGGTAACGAATCAGATAGTTGCATGTATATAGAGAATAAAAATTGATATAAGTAAAATGGAGCAGAGTGGTCTGCGATAGAAACACCAGAGTGATCAACGAAGATGCCAAGGAAATTTCTCACAATTTTGACATCATGGCAGTAAGTGGCTGTACACAAAACTCGAGACGAGAACAGAGCTCTTCGATTTACATGAAACAATGGCAGAGATAATTCACCGAGCATACAGCTGGTTGTCATAAGGGCGTGCAGCCCAAGTGGTTAGATGAAGGCTTGTGGAGACCTAAGTCGTGTGTTCGAAACTCATTGGCAACAATGTGGTAAGGATAAAATTATTTTACAAATAGTTTGATTTGGAGGTAAGACATTAAAGGAACGTAAGTCCCATGATCAAATATACAAAGCTCCCTTTTGGTGGACAAGATAGATAAGAGGTATGTTATTTAATAATTGATGTTGAAAGTTGAGCGCTTGGAGATTGTTGTGATTTATTTTATTTTATGGTACAAGTGGTTTTGGGAGTTATAAGGTATGCAATGTTGTGATTTATTTTATTTTATGGTACAAGTGGTTTTAGGAGAGATAAGGAAGTTGTGCAATTAAAAGCTTTGGTAATGATTATTGAAAAGTGGAGTAATGTTGATTATTTTGTGATCTACTAACCCTTGTGAAGATTGGCAAAAGAATTTTGTGATGGTGGCAGATTTCCAAATGGGTTCCTTCACTTCAATAAGGTATGGGCACATTCTTCTTATGAGTATGATTGGTGTATGTTTTCCTGAAATAAGATTGGAGTGAAAAGGTATTCAACAAGGTTTCCTTTGGTTGGGTGTAAGTCCTAGTTTCTGGTTTGTTGAAGACTACTTATGCATTGTTATCATTGATAAGAGTTTTGGTGAATGCATAATTCTGGTTTGAGGTAGTGGAAGCATTGTGCACTAGGGTTTATGGTTGTGAGTCTTGATACTTGCTTTGAGTTGGTGAAACCCTTGGATGACTGTGTTGAGGTTGATGGTTGAGTTGCTTCCATAGAGTTTGGTTGATCAAGTTATTACTTTTACTTGAGTCATGATATTGGGCTTACTCCATTAAGTTGATTTGAACAAGTTTTTCTTTGCATTTGGTGATATTGTGTTGGTGGCTATTTTGTTCAAATATCTTTGGAGGGAAAAGGATTTCTACTTGTTTCCTTTTCTTGTGATGATTGGTTGAATGCTTCAAGGTTAATGTTGAGTTGAATGATGTTGGTTAAACCTTGTCTTTAAGCATTGTTGTTGAAGCCCTAATTGGTTGAGAAAAGATATTGGTTGTTGGAAAGAACATGAGTATCATTGTTATATGAGATATTGCTTGGTTGGCAATTTTTGGGTTGTGTTTCATGTTCTTGAGAAAAGCATATTACATCTATATTATTTCTATGAGATTTGAGATTGAGATTGAGAGTTAAGTATAGAACATATTGAGTCTCTAACAATTCTCTTTATGCTTCTATGAGGTTGATGAATCACATTGGGTCTCTAACAATTCTCTTCCTAGGTTCATGCCAAGAAAGTTTTTCTTCATGAATTTGTGAGCAGGTGATAGGTTCCATTGGGGACTTGTAAGAAGATTTGGACAGGTTCCGGTGGGGACTTGTGAGCAGGTTTTGGACAGGTTCCTTTGGGGACTTGTGAGCAGATTTGGACAGGTCCTAGCAGAGGACTTGTGAAGCTAAGTTTGATAGTTCTTTCAGAGAACTTGAAGACAGAGGAAGAGGACATTTGTGCTAGACCGAAGGGCTATGTTTAGTGCAAATTTGAGGACCAGCTTTGAGGTGATAGAGTTGAGGATAGAGGTCTCCAGCCAGAGTAGAGCTAGGGGATTAGTGTCTCCTGTGGGTTGGTGCCCACGAACTTGAGCTAGGGGATTGGTGTCTCCTGTGGGTCGGTGCCCACAAACTTGAGCTAGGGGATTGGTGTCTCTTGTGGTTCGGTGCCCAGGAACTTGAGATTATGGGATTGGTGTCTCCTTTGGGTTGGTGCCCATAAACTTTGTAATTTGGAAGGTTTCCCAAAGAACATTGAGATAACTTTTAGAGAAAATTTTTGTGGACGTAGCCCAGGCTTTCTGGGTGAACCACATTAAAATTGGTGTCTCTTTGTGGATGATGTTGTGCATTGTTTTGATATTTCTTTGGATATATAGCTTTACTATTTTGAAGTATAAATGAAAAGTAAAAATAGGTCTTATACTGTTCACCCCCCCCTCTCAGTATAAGCTTGTGTTCTACACTAAGTATTAAATGGAATGCAAGATATTAAAAGTATACAAAATACAAGAAATAACTAAAAATAAAATAAAACATATCAAACATATATAAAAGACTAAATTATAACATATCAAACATATATTAAAACATGTATGAATCATATCTTACCATTTTTCCTTATGCATTGTTTCAAGATTTATTTTAGTGAACTTTCCAACATTTTACATTTCTTGTGTTAGCTTCCCCTATTGGTCCTATTTTTTGGGCGTCCACAAGAGTCAACCTTCTCAGTGGATTTTGAATTTTGCAATTACTTGCTGTAATTTTTGATGTCAGAAAATCCTCCTTGTCACCAATTTTAGCCAATCCCCTTCTTCCAGGCTAGTTTTTTCCTTTTTGAAGTATCCTTATTGGTTTACCCATTGGCTCAAGAGTTGCACCACTACTTTCTATTTATATTTCCCTCTGCATTCTCTTTTTATTCACCATCCCATTTCCAAGCAGCTTTTCCTTTTTATTTCTTGTCCTCCCATTTTTCTTCCTCTTCATTGTTCTCTATTTTTAATCATGAAGGAGGGAAAACCTGTGTTTATCGAGCCTGAGATGTTTTAACTATAAGCCATTGCTAAAGATATACTAAAATATAAAGGTGGGCTCATTAAATTTTTAAATATGTTCTATGGAATCATTGTGGAGGTGACCAATGCTTTTGCTACATCTTGGGACAATGGTGTAGTTACCATTCATGGCATGGAGTTTCAGATCACTATGGAGCTTCTAGCCAAATTGATGGAACAAAATCTTGATGGCAAGGTGATAAGGAGGAACAAGAACAATTGGTATGCAAAGTTAACTCACTTTGAGAATAATTTGGTTATCCACAAGTTGCATAAGAAAGGTTTGTATCACCACCACCTCTCTACACCTTGAAAGGAACTTCTCAAACCCATTATGCAATATTTAACTACTAAAAATCTTGATTCTCATATTTATTGCTTCTATTTAGCCTTCGTTAACCACTTTCATGAAGCTAAAATAATGAAAATCCCAGCCACACTTTAGTGGTCCATGGATTACACAATAATATCCATACATACGAAAAAGGAATAGGGATTTGCCTATCACTAGGGACTTTTTAGAATATTTTATAGGTTCCTTCTCCTAAAATTTCCCAAAGTAAATATCCCTGCCCCATACTTTGATGAATAAAACTCTTCTTCGACACCCAACCCTAAATCCTCTAGACCAAAGAGAAAGGAAAAAAGTGATAGACCTCATTTTGGTTCCAATATCAATAAAAATGTGAAGGTTGAAAAAACTCTTATTTGCTATTCCCAAAGACTCAAATTCAAGGAAGTTGCTACAACCCATACATTCACTTCTAAGGAGCCCATGAAGCATCTCTCCAACTCCCCTGATATTGTTGAAAAATATCTCCATAAGCTTGTTGTCCATGCCACTTATGTTACCATTGACCATTTGGAATCTACCCATTTGGCTATTGGCAAGGCAATTTTGAAGCTTAAGGAACAAAATCAAGTGCTCCACCTTCTATTTTTTGTGATGCTTTTGAGGATATTCCAGCCATGTATGTTGTAGAGGCACCTTATGATGTCAAGGCTTATGTTATGGATGAGGATGTTGTGGAGATCATGAAGGAAGGTTGCATTGAATCACCAAAGGAAAACTTAAAGGATGAACCAAAGGACGATGTGAAGGACGCCACTCTAGATGTTACTATTGCATCACCAATGTAGACTGACATACCTTTCTAAGCTTACTTACCGGTCCTCCTATGAAAGGCTCACTCCTAGCGGTATTCCTCTTCTTTGGTTCCTTTCTCTTAGAGGATTTTATCCTATTTGGTTCTACTGGATATTTTCTTATCACTTTTTGTTCCTTCCTTCTCAAGGTTTTAATCCTTTTTGGATTTTCTAGTTGAATGCCTCTTAGTTTTTGTTCCTTATTTTGTTTCCTCTAAGTTTTTTCCTTTCTATTTTGATATTGTACAAGGCGTTGGGGTGCCTTTCAAATGCCCCATTTTAATAAAAATATTAACTTACCAAAAATATATATAAAAGACTAAAGAAACTACAACATAAATAAAAATTAACTTCACATAAAACAAATTGACATGAAAAAGAATTCATGAAATCTCTTTTTTTATTAATATTATTTTATTATATGCTTTTATTTTTATATTAAATATATATGTATATAATATAATATATATATATATATAATTAATTTTCAATTTTTTTTATCAATTTGATATATTTCTTTGTGAAAACAAATACCTTAATAAATAAATAAAAAAACAAATATCATAACAAATTGACAATAAAAATCGTCAAAAAATTGCTAACAACAAATTAACAATAAAAATCATCAACAACAAATTGACAATAAAAATCATCAAAAAATTGCTAACAACAAATTAACAATAAAATTGTCAGCAACAAATTAACAATAAAAATTGTTAGCAACAAATTGACAATAAAAATCATCAAAAAATTGCTAACAACAAATTAACAATAAAAATCATCAGCAACAAATTGACAATAAAAATCATCAAAAACTTGCTAACAACAAATTAACAATAAAAATTTTCAGCAAAAAATTGATAATAAAAATCATTAAAAAATTTCTAAAAGTAAATTAACAATAAATAACACAACTAAACAAGACAAGAAACAAAATATTTGAGCAATAAAAATAACAACAATCATACTAGCCAAAGTAGCAATAAATCAAGCAACCAGCTATCACTAAAATTACTAGCAAGTATGACCCCATTATTATTCTTTTTATACATTCAAAATCATGGGACAATTGGGTCAACAATGAGAACCAAATTGCTCAATCATGTCCCATTAGTTCAATTTTCTAAAAAATTTAAGTGGATCCCTAATCTTTAGGTCCAGTTGTGGAACAACCATAACAAATTATGACTCTATTGGGAAATGCTCTTGAGCATTTTGGGTGAAGAACAATATGAAATGATAACATCAAAGATTAGTAAAATAAAAAAATTTAGTGATGTCCTGAGAAGGTGGGGGTAAACAGTTTCAAATAAAAATAACTAATCCATTTACCTTTTCTTATTGTGTGACAAAGTGATTCATTTCTCACCCCTAAAAACCTTCTAGATTCCATAATCTTATTTTCATTGAGGCTTTGAAGCACGACTCATAAAAAGAAAGTTTTTATAGATAGAGCCCCACTGCTAGTCATGTGTCTATGGCCCCAATAGGAATTATCTAACTCACCCTTGTGTTTGCTTGATATTTTTCAAAGCATTTATTATAATTGAGTTGTCTAGACAGAGTCCTACTCCCGGTCAAGTGTCCATACTCCGTGTAGAGTTTATCTAGACTTCGTGACTGATTTGATCAAGATTTTCAATGCTCATTTTTTAATTTTTTATATAGCTTTGCAATAATTTATGTATCACTAGGGTTAGGAAGCATAGATATAGATCGTGTTAAATTTTCACCTTAATTATATAACTTCATCCTTTAGGACTTCCAAGAATACCCTTTAATATGTGATTTATGCAAGGAGCTTCCAAAAAAATGTGTCATTGTTCCATTCTCCACAATTTTAGTCCCAAAATATGAGCATGATCACAAAATAACCCATCCCCCTTTTCTTAGATTCACCTACATTTAGATTAGGTATTCTAACCTACTTAGCAAATGAACACAAAAATGAGCAAGAGGCCATAAATTAGCGACCATGAAACAAAACCTCAAAACAAGGGAAAAATCCAAAACACAAAATTAAAAACACAAACCAAAACCTAATCTAATGCAAACTAACATAAAATCCAAAAAAGTAAAATTTAAGGATAAAGCATAACAATAGTAAAACCAAACAAAAATATGAAAACCAAAACTATATACAACAATATACAATAATATACAAGAGGATGTAAAATTTGGGCTATCATTTCCCTGGATCCCAAACATGATTAGCACATTTCAAAAGACATAACATGATATGCACTCCAGGATTTATAGTAATCCAAATAAATATGATTAGGCCAAACAAAATAACAATCTTCATATGCATCTCTCAACCCACCAATTTGAATAAAGGGTATTATAAATTCCTAATTGAAGCTTCAAATCTTTGAATTGATAAGATAATAATTAATTTTCAATTACTTCTTGTCTATTCCTTAACATGTAGATTTCATCATTCAATTCATGATTTAGAATTAGGCCTTCCTTATCCAATATGAGATCTTGCAAATAAGAGCCTATTTCTAAAAACTTTAAAGCCAAAGTATTTTTCATGTTTGTAGGCCAATCAAACTTATATAACATTTTACAAGCATCTAGGATATTTATTAGATGAGCATCATTATAAGTTTTTATCCTAGATTCGATTGTTAGTTTTTGATGAACTTGATCCAATAATTCAAGTACATCAAACTTCTCTTTCATTCAACAACACGACATCACTAGTGGTGTGTGGAGAAATTATCTTAAATTTTTTATTCACCTCTAATGGTATTTCATCATTGATAACATTTGAATCCAACAACCACTTAGGTAAACTTTCACCTAGATTTCGGATGGTGGAACACAAAAGGTGAGATTTTATCTTTGGCATATTTTCATTTACCAAGAAGTGAATGGGATTTGTAACTTCTTATTTCTCATGATCTTCATCATCATCAAAAACCTATTCAAAAATACCAAAGTTAAGAACCCAATCGAACATATGTCCATCCTTTTCAAAACAAGCACTTAGATTTTCAAGATATGTGTCATATAACACCTTTCCATGATCAATGGATTGATTTGTTTCAAAATCCACATTTTTATTAGCATAATCAATAATATCAAACCCAAACCACTTAGGTTTTGGAATTTCCTCATTTTGAGATGTCTTAAACATTCTAGAGCCGATAGGTGGATCAAATTTTTTAATTTATTACCCTTCAAATGGGGCCAAAGTAAGTGGTTCTCCTCATTTATCCATGGTAGTAGAATTATTATCATTCTCCAACCCATATTTGAAAACATTATTAGATTGTACTGGATTTGTAATATCCTCATGCGAGAAAGAAATTGTATTATCATGCATATCAATTGATACAAAAAATTCATTAGAAGGTTTGGGGTGAGCATATTATTCCCACTTATTCCAAGAATCATATTAATAATCTTCTAAAATAAAGTGGTGACACTCAACTAATTATTCAACCTCTTCCAATTCATCAACGTGTTTCTCATCAAATTCACCTTCACCTTCGTTAGATGTTTCAATTACTTCCAAAAGTGGGCTACTATTTGCCTTTAAACTTGCAAGATCACAATTCATATTTGTAACCTAAAATTCAATTTTATCACAATTTGGAAGGTGTGGGTTTTATTGACCATTAGTTTCAACAATCTCATCTAAAGTTGAAAGCACAAGATTTCGGAAAACAAAAAGGGAAAACTCCAAACACGATGCAAGAACGAAACTAAACTTGATGCTACAAATTAGAAATGTGTAAAATGGAGAAAGCATGGACAAATTAGAACCCAAATGGAACAAAACAACCCTCTTCTTTTATTGATGTATTTCAAATTTGGTTACAATTAGCTTCCTCCCTTTTTAGGGGAGAGGAGCATCAAACTTGTCTCTTGGTCAAATCAATGGAAAGTCATCTCTCTTGCGCCTGCCCACATGCAAAATGGGTGGGCCAAAGTGTTGCCGCTGCTGGTGTGAATAAATCCTTGATCCTTGCTACTCCTCTTGCATTCAAAGAAACAACAAAATTGTTAGTAGCACCTGCTGCAAATATGAAACGTTTGTTCTCTAAAAAAAAATGAAAGATGCATGCAAAAGATTGATTACAACGATGAATAAACCGATTCTAAAAAACTTACAAATTTGATAGAGACTAGAGAACATTACCAGAGGGCCACTGCCATCAAAATAGTCAGAAAAATCATATCCGATTTGAATTCGACTATAATTCATCCCTGGTTAAGACGAATTTGACTATAATTCGTCCCTGGGTAGGACGAATTCGCCTTTATCAAAGTGCCGAAGTGATGCTGTCCAAATGTTGCATCTCAGGATCTCCAAAATACTTGCAAACTTAGGGGTTAGCTAATTGGGGTCATTTTGGGAAGACCCATATGGTCAAATTCCCCCAATTTGACCTCCATCAATGGGAATTTGACGTTGCTACCTACAAGTTAGTGAGGACAACAAAAGCGACAAAACATGATAAGATTTGATCACAGCATCATGAAATTGGAATTACAAACTATTGAAACAACATAAAATGGAATGCAAGATAAACAAGTGACAAAAGAACACTCTGCCACAAATTCCCAATCATTCTTAAAAAATAATATTAAGCTCACAGGAGTGCGGGGCACCCGGGCGGGCCGCCAACTGTTGGAATCTAATTTCGGCACCAATCCACTTGGGATGGGTCCAAAATATCTTGTAATGGGTTTTCGGTGAATTGGTAGATCAATGTGGTCAAATGTCGGGTTTTGGATCCCAATTCACACTTCCAATAACCACCCAATGACCTCCCTTGTGAAAGAGATCAAGGATGTGGAAGAAGTGAATCAAAGGTGAGAGCGTGGTAACAATTTGGCAGCACTTCATTGCTTGAAAATGCTTCCAACCTATCATTTTTTGGGTGAGAAAGTTCACCATTTTATAGACCCAAGGGGTCTCTTTGGAGGGGCATGCATAAGCACCATGTGGCAGTCATGCCTTCCCATGAGGGAGGAAATTCCTCCATGACTTGGGCTTCCATGACTGCCCTTGTGACAGTCCTCTAATGTCCAATCTACCCACCTACATGTGCATGCAAGGTAGGAGGCATTAATTGACTATCCTCGACTACCATTTGGCGCAATTTGTATTTTTTCTCGTTGAACCTGGAATTCGTCCTGACCAAGAGCGAATTCAAAATTCATCCCTTGGGTGGGACGGATATTGAGCAAAGTGCCTGAATGTGCCAAATTATCTTCTGACCTTCCAAAATTGCTACAAAAGTGGTTAGGACCACTTTTTAACCTCTAAGGGCTACCCTGGGGGCTGTGTGTGTCAAAGCGATCAGTTTTTGCAGTCACATAATCAGATTGGTGTTGTTTTGGTGTCTACAAAAGTATCTTTCAAGAACAAGTGGTGAAATTTAGTTGTGTCTTCACATTCATTTATTGATTCTCTTTCTTCATCCAAAACCAATGGATCACATGAAACATTAACCATTTCCTCATGCGGGGTGGCAATTTTCGCATCCTACATATTAATAGAAATTTCATCAATAGAGGTATGAGAAATCAATGATTATTTAGATGTTCCCCAATCATTATAAGAATTATCATCTAAATTCATGGGATGAAACTCTATTGTATATTTGGCATGATATTTAGATTCCTCTATCAAATATTTTTTACCTTTATCCACCTTTGAGGACTCAATTTCAAAAAATTCATCTTCCTTAGATTCATCCTCCTCAATTTTAGAAAATTCATATTTTGGTGGGTCAAGGGTTCCCAATCTATCACATGTTTCAATACTAGTTAGATCTAGAACTCGTCCCTTCCCTGAAATCATATTATTTTGAAAATCATTAAAATTTATCTTAGGACCATCATTCAAAAGATGATCTAGATTAGTATCTTGAAATTGATTTGCATTCCAAAAATATGGTTGATTTTGAATGGTAGGTTGAGGATTTTGAAATTAATTTTGAAACTAATTCCCACTTGAACTTGGTTGAGGTGGATAAATCATTGGGTGGGTGAGGGAGGTATTAAATGGTTGAATATTATATGATCCAAAACCCCCACCATAATTTTCATAAATCAATTGGTGCTCAATTTCCATTGCTTGAGTATAAGATTGGGATAAAGATGTGATTTGGGGTATTCCTCACAAACATGTAGTAATTAATGGGTCAAGAGTATTGAGGTATACTTGGATAGCCTCTCCCTTTGGAAGAACATAATATTCCATCAATTGAGTGTATATCCCATGGAACATTTTGGTAAAAGACTTCAAATTTTTACTTGGTCCTCTATGAATAGTGACAAACTGATTGTACATGAGGATTGGTTCAACTAGGTTTTTGTTGAATTTATTGAGAAACATTACCTCTAGTTGATCCCAAGAAGTGATAGATCCTAAAGGTAGACTAGTAAACCAATCACACGCAACCTTGTCCAAGGTGTAAGGTAATATTTTATAAGAAACATCATCATACCAACCTGTTAAATTATTCATGTAGATTTTGAATGCTTGAATATGTTCTTCTGTGGGCTTCATCCTATTAGACATAAATCAAGGAAGATATCTCTCAAAATCGAAGGATAAATAATATTGAAATTCAGGTATGTTCAAAGCATTGTCTATCATCCATGGTGCAAACATGGCCATAAGTGGACCTTAAAGAATAAAACTTTAAAACCAATTTCATTAGTCAAATGAATATATTGCAAAGAAGCACGAATTGTCTAACAAATCTTAGATGTTCAGCCCATAAATCATCATCTATATCAACCAAAAGATATGCATCAATAAACCATAATATTACAGAACATTTCCAATTTACAAAAGGTTAGCATTAATACATCATCAATTAGAAAAATTTTGAATCAATGAAAGTTGTCACAAGATAACAAAACTTTGTTAGTCAAGACCAATACTTTCAAATAATTCTTTCAAGTAGCATGAACAAGTTAGCATCTAAATAGCAATAAAGTAAGCCAATTTAGTCCCTCCTTCTAGAACCAAAATATTGAGTGGTAAAGGAAGCCAAATATGCTAATCGAAAGGATTTGAAATATTTATAAATTCAAAACTCTCAACGTTACACTAATATCACATTGTTCATTACATGAATAAGTCAAAGCACTTCAAACAACAATGAAAAACTTAGCATAAATAAAATAACACCAATTCATGCCCTTCTTCTAGTGCCAAAATGTAGAGTGGTAATTTTTCTCAATTGCAAAACCACACTCACCCTTAGAATTTTGATCACAAAACCCTCTCTTGCAAAGAAGTTAAAAACAAAAACAACTTCTCCAAGGTTTCGCTATGTAAGCATTGCACGTGTGTATTAATAATCTTTGTGAAGATGTGTAAATAAGTGTTAGGAATACCTTAGTGATTACAAGTAATTGTTAACAAGGGGCATATGTTGGTTTATTTTATCATGCTATAAAAATGATTTTTCATAAAATTTAAAATAAAATAGAAATATTATTGGTCCTCATATTCCCACGATGAAAAGCCTTAATTTCTTTTATTTTGAAATGTTTTAAGGTATATTTTATATTATTTTGGTTAAGTAGATTTTAAAGAAGTTTTATCTTGCATTAAAACCTACTTTGAACATGAAAATGAAGATTAAAATCTATCTATGAATGTGCATCTGAAATGATGAATAAATTCATTCAATGTCGCTTCTATCATGAAGATAAAGATAGCCTTTGATATAATAAATAAACTATCCCTCTTTGGTGAAATTAATTTTCATAAAGAGATGATAATTTATTGCTTTAAAATAATGGCCTTAAAATGTGATTATAAACTACCCTTCTTTAATGAAATCATAATTTTCATAAAGAAGAAATAATTTACAACTTTAAAAACAACCTTTGATGTATTCTATAAATTACCTCTCTTTGGTGAAATCAAAATTTTCATAAAGAGAAGGCAATCTATTGCTCTGAAAATGATGGCTTATGGAATGCCATATAAATAAACTCCCTTTAATGAAATTGTAATTTTCAAAAAAAGAATTTCATTTATTGCTTGCGAATAAATCTGTAAAGATGAAAAAATTGATTTGATTTCAAAACATAAAATTATGAGAAAATTTAAAATTATAAAAATCCTCATAAAAACATTAATTTTCAATCATTTTTATAAATTTGAAATGGCTTTGGAATGGGGTCTAAATTGTTTTGAATGGAATATTGAAGCCCATTCTTCACACCCATGTATTTATTTTTGGCATTTTTTTTTCAATTTTTATTTTAGTCGCCAAAGTTAAAAAAACAAATTGCAAAAGAAACGGTTAGAAAAATAAAATTAAAAAAATTAAATAACACTGCAACCCATAATTTCTCCACAACCCCTACAAGCATTAGTATTCTACACAAAAACTAGCATTAGTGTTACCCGAATTCACGTAGTCAAACAGCTAATGCGGTGCAATCTTCTAAGGAAATGGTGCAATATGCAGAAAATAAGACAAAGTTAACCCCAAACATGCATTAAAATTTGAAATATCTCTATTATATTGCAAAAAAGGTCTTCAACATCAATCATACAAGTGAAAAAAACAAAATACCCCAAATTAGCATCATGTGGTGAAAAACAACCCAGTAGTATCTAACCTACAACCCAGTAGCTTCTTCAAAAAAAAATAGCATCTAGCCTCCAAAAAGGTCCAACCCTTTTTCTGTGTTTCCATGGTATATTAAAAAAATATCAACATCTTTCTTCATTTCATTTTCCCCTTCCTTTACTTGCTTTGTCATTGTTCTTTTCGTCTCCTATTCTGTTTCGTTCCATTTGGGCCTTTTCCCATTTTCCATAACGCTTGTTTTTTGGCCATCGTACGTTTTATTTCGTTTGGAATTTTATTTATTTAATCACTTTATTCTAAATAAACTTGGCTTTTATTAGTTGATATCCACCATAACTTATTGATAATTTCATCATAATCTATGGTATACTGCCAGCAGGTGCTGATGATTCTGATCGACTTTCTATAATTAAGCATCTAATAATGTAACGCCTTTACTGGTAGCCGTACCAAACGGGCATGTGTACATGGTTGTCTTGTCCATAAGTGGGACCACATAAGTCACCCAACAAGGAATATTGCACATGTGTATTTGTCTCGACTTAATATAAATCTTATGTCATATTAAACCTGCACATTACCCCATTGCGAAACAATTCTCATGGATTATCCATTACCTTTGATTGTGTAACAATTAGTGGATGATGCCATACATTCTTCAAATGGACCTCGCCATCTGCTGACTATGCATTTCATGAGCTCAACCTATTTGATGCTCCTTTCTCTTCTCCTTTTTGAGCTCAACCAGAACATCGCCCTGTCAAATACAAAATGACCAGCTTGGCCTCATGAATGATGTGCTTTGATTATTGTTTTACATAAGTCTAGCTTGCACATTTTTGACACTCCATCGATGACAAAAAATATGGTTTACTATACTTCTACATCTGATTATACAATTTCACCAGGACCCGATGCTTCGAAGGCCTTGGCCTTTCTTCTACATGCTCGCTTCAATTGTGGATTTCATTCGTGATTATCATTAATTGCTATAAAATCCCTACTCTCCTCATCACCGAAACACCCCTACCGTTGTGTATTCATCGTTGATGTGTTGTTCAATGTACTTCACTATCGTCGATGTTAAGACATCTTTGTCCACCCACGCTGTCACGTTCATGTTAGTGGTATTTTGTCTTTATTTTGATTGTAATGGCACCGTCCAGTTATGGTGACCTCCACGCTGTGTACTATAAAAAAGTCATGATGTATCCCAACAGCATTTGTGCACCCATCTCTTCCACGTCGAATTTCACACAATGGCATTGAATCCAGACTGTGCGGTCTAATCAGATCAAAATCTATCCACTTGAGCTTCCATGTCCACCCAACCATTATGCTTTCCTCTCAATGTTGCTTTACACACTATCATAAGCCTGCTGTATTGATGTGCACTTCTGATGATTTATCATGCTCTTACTACTCTTTGAAATCCGCTGAGGTCTCCCTAGTCTCATGAGAAGCTCCCATGAAACTGACCCATCAAGAGAAATCCCCGCCTACCACCATCGTGGTCGACGCCTCTTGTGGACTACCTGCTTCGGAGCACTGTGCCTCAATGACCACATTGTTGAAAATAATGTTGATGAACCTGGATACGTTTCATTTATATTTGAATGAACCCGTTCATCTTCAAGCCAATGTGAATGTGTCACGCTCGTTGTCTTCCTTGAATCTATTATATCGTTGCCGATTTTATTATGTTCTTCTTTCGCCAATTATTTCTGCTCGCCCTTAGTTTTGTGTGGTCTTTGTGCAATTCGTGGCCACCAAACACCGTATCACCATTGAGATTCTTCACTAGTAGGTGAACTCAGAAGCCTTCATCTGCATCTCGTGCCCCACAATAAGCCTTGGGTTTCTAACTCAATTTCGGATGACCAAACCACTACAGCCACATTAGTATTCCTGCTGGCCATGTCCGTCGTGAAATACCCATCTTTCGGAGCTCTGAAATCCCACATCGTTGGTCATGTCACCTTGCCAATGTCTACCTCATCATGTTGTTCACCATCACATACATTGTTTTCCATATTTTGCAATGTCACTGTAATGTGCATATTCTCCACAATCTAGGCATGCACTTTAGGGATCCCATCATCATACGTCGAGCGTCCAAGACTCCATGTCCATCATCGATGATTTACTTGTAAAACTTACCATATCTACCACTACTCTCTGTTGACATCATCGGACTACCTCCAAGCCCGCCTCGATTCCTTATCCTATTCATCAATATTAAAACACAATTAGCAACATTGGAATGTGTCTTTCACTAACCCTAAGTATTAAAAGGAAAGCAAGATATTAAAACTATACAAAAATACAAGAAATAACTAAAAATAAAATAAAACACATAAAACATATATAAAAGTCTAAGGAAACTACACCATAAATAAAAATGAACTTAACACATAAAATAAAGTGACATGAAAAAAAAAATCATGAAATCTCTTTTTTTATTATTATTATTATTATTATTATTATTTATAAGATTATATATATATATATATATATTTCAATTTTTTAATGCGTTTTTTTTTTTTTTAATATCTTAATAAAAAAAATGTCACAACAAATTGGTAATAAAAATCATTAAAAAATTGCTAACAACAAATTAACAATAAAAATCATCAACAACAAATTGACAATAAAAATCATCAAAAATTTGCTAACAACAAATTAACAATAAAATCATCAACAACAAATTGATAATAAAAATCGTTAGCAACAAATTGACAATACAAATAGTCAAAAAAATTGCTAACAATAAATTAACAATAAAAATCGTCAACAACAAATTGACAATAAAAATCATCAAAAACTTGCTAACAACAAATTAACAATAAAAACTATCAACAACAAATTGATAATAAGAATTGTCAAAAAATTGGTTCATATACATCATCATTATAAGTTATATGGTGTTTTATGATTGATATGAAGATTGGGCATCACAATGAGGCAAGGGTTTTTGGGAGCAACGACGAACGAAAAATGCAATGAAGACCTTGCAGCAGGCAAGAAGGAGACGCGATCGAAAGTGCAATCTAAAATGACCACAAATGCAAATGATACTCTCACCTCCTATGTGGAAATAGGGCAAGATGAAGGTTTGTCTACCGCCAAACATGGGCATATCTAAAGCGACATCGATCGGGGAAAGGAATCCCCCGACAAAGCGGGTGGTCCAGGGAGCTCCCGAGACCACTAGTCATATGCACTCCTCCTGTAGAACAAACTTAAATTATCCATAGAAGATTCGAATGGTTTTATTTCATAGGGGTACAATGGGATGTGCCCTTAAAACCTTATGGAAGGTTACATGTCTTGTGATTCCTTTTCCCTTATGGGAAAATTTGCAGGAGGATGCCTAGACATGGATGCAATCCATCGGTGGGCGACTTCAAAGTGGAAAATCTTGGGAAACATAGGGTTGTACATGATGACCAGAGGATTTTTATGATACAATTGAACACTCAAGAGGATGCAGAGTGCAATTTGTCTGGAGGTATGTGGTTATTTGGGAGATGAAATCTATTTTTAAGGAAATGGGACCTAAATTTTGACCCTGACTCATAGAACATTAACTTCACCCCCATATGATTCTGGATCCCTAATTGCCTAGCTCATTTTTTCTACAAGGATACTCTTCAAGGCTTGGCTAGGGAATTTGGGAAATTAGTGGCCATTGATCCGGTCACTTGTGCTAGAACTCGCCTAACCCAAGTACGCATCTATGTCAATGTAAATCTAGAGTCACAACTCCCAGACCACCTAAATATAATTTACAAGGATTTCAAGCAAAAATAGCTGCCAATATTTGAGAACAAACCTACTTTCTACTTGGAGTATCATTCCAAGGGCACCTCCCATCTCATTTCCCTAAGTTTAAAAACCCTAAATTCAACCACTAGTTAGCGGGATACCCAGATCCAGGCGATGGTCAGAGGACAACCATCAACCAGGAACAAAACCTAAATCAAAAGGACAAGTAATAGATTTGACCACCACTAGCCCTTGTTACTCAAAAGGCAAGTACCTCAATCACCATTGCTAATAAAGTTTATTTGCTCAAGGATTCTAGGACTAGTGAGGAAATTGAAGAAGGAGAAATCCCTGTTAGATCCTCCCTTGCCCCTAATCTTGCTTCCCTACGGCACCCTGCTCCTAGTCCCACCTAGGAGAGTCCCTGTTCCACTCACCCCTAGTTATAGCCCCACCCTCCCACCACCAATTACGACCCTCAAATACCTACCCCAAAGTCCCCTCAGAAACCCTCCTACCTAGACCCGTTGCCCCCCTTGTTGGGTCTGACTTCCCTACCTCCACGACCAACACCAACACCACCATTTCCAACAATGACGATCTCACCTAGAAATACCTGGAATCATGGAGACCCAAGCAAACTCGAAGCTTCAAAAAGTCCTAAATGGATGTAGGAGTAGACAAAAATAAGGATAGGCCTTCCAGTGTAGATTGAAGAAACTAGGATACTTCTGAGGTTATAGCCAATGGCACTCAAAAAATATTGTTTCAAGAAATCAAAAATCTCATCAAGGAAGAAAGTAGAAAACCTAAGCCACCCATGCAACAAGGCAAAGGGGGTAAAAAACCCTCCAAAAGTTCCAAATGATAAAGCACAGCAGGAAGGGAACAAGAATTCCCAGTAGCCCCATGAATTTAAATTTAGGCAGTTGGACTGCCTGTGATTGTAACAAAATTTTCCTAGTTTCAGTTTCGCTGGTACTGGTTTTGGAGGACCAAGGTAGTAGAGGGTCAAGCCCCAAGATGGTTCTTGTTTGTTCTATCTTGATAACAATGCCCAACAAAAAAGGAGCAAAGAATCCCAGTAGCCTGGGAAGTTGTTGTTTAGGCAGCAGGGTTGCCTATTTTTGTATCAGTTGTTGTAATAGTTCTATTTTTTCTATCTTGGAGGGCTTCGGCCTTGACTGGAACAGGATGTATGGGGTAGATCCCCAAATGTTTTGTGTTTGTTGCCACTGGTGGCCACAATTGTATCACTTTTTGCTACTGATGTAATAGGGACGGGACCCTTTAACCCGTACAACAATTACTTTTACCTACCAAAAAAAAGAATTATCAAAAAATTGCTAACCATAAATTAACAATAAATAACACAACTAAATAAAGGGACAAGAAATAAAATATTTGAGCAATAAAAATAACAACAATCTTAATAGTCAAAGTATCAATAAATCAAGCAACCATCTAACACTAAAATTGCTAGCAAGTATGACCCCATTATTATTATTTTTATACATTCAAAATCATGGGATAATTGGATCAACAATGAGAACCAATTCTCTCAATCATGTCCCATTAGTTCAATTTTCTAAAAATTTAAGTGGGTCGCCAAGCTTTGAGGCTAGTTGTGGAACAACCACAACAATACCTTATTTTCATGTCCCTTGATGATGAATCCTTCTGGTTATGACATGTATACTTCTTCTAAGTAACCATTAAGGAATAAACTTTTCACATCCATCTGATGAAGTTTCCAACCCTTATGAGTTGTTAGTGCATAAAATATCATGATGGTAGTCATTCTTGCTATTGGTGCAAATGTTTCTTCATAATCAATTCCCTCTATTTGAGTATATTCTTTGGGTATTAGTATAGCTTTGTATTTTTCAAGTGTTTCATCTACTTTGTACTTGATCTTGTAAATTAATTTGCAACCTACTATTTTCTTTCCTAGAGGTAATTTTACTAGATCCCAGGATTTATTCTTTTGAAGTGAAGTATATTTTAATTCTATAGCTACTTTCTAGTGTGAATATCTTAGTGCTTGAAGTGTTGATGTTGGTTCCATTTTACTACTTAGCATTCCTCTACTCATTCTAGTTAGGCTTCGAGTTTGAGGTCTTATGGTGGTAAGATCCGGTATTCTTTCTAAATTTTATTCTTTGAGAGTATATCTAAGCCATATTGATTCTTTCCTTGAAGGGACTATAAATGCATCAATATCTTGTTCTTGAGACTCTAATTCTAGTTCCTCACTTTTTGTGTCTTCATTAGAGAGATCTAGTAGAATTTTTTCATCATCACTGACTTTTTTTGTCTTAGTATTGACATTTTCATCAAAGATTACATCTCTTCTAATGTAAATTTTATTTGTATATGGATCCAATATTCTATATCTTATAGATTCATTGTCATAATTAACAAATATTCCTGCCATGGTTTTGTCATCTAATTTTGTCCTTTTTTATTTTGAAATATGCATGTATGCTTTACACCCAAAAATATTCAATTTTCCTATATTTGGCTTTTGCCTTGACCATGATTCTTTTAGTATAATATGTTTGAGTATTCTTTTTCGTAATCTATTTTGTATGTAAACTATAATTTGCACTACTTTTACCCAATATTTATGATCAATTTGATCCTCCTTCAACATGCATCTTACCATTTCCATTATTGTCTATTCCTTCTTTCTACAATTCCATTTTGTTATGGTCAATATGTTGTAGTAGGTTTTCTTTTAATTCTATTTTCTTCTAATAATGAGTCAAATTCTTTTGAGATAAATTCTCCTCCTCTATCTGAATGAAGTGATTTTATAGTCTTACCTAATTCCTTTTCAACTTGAAGTTTGAATTGTTTGAAATGGCTAAATACCTTTGATTTGTATTTCATGAAATATACCCACATTTTTCTAGTGTGATCATCAACGAACAATTAAAAGTACTTATATCCTCCAATGCTATCAATTTTCATCGGTCCACAAAATATATATATATATATATATATTATTTCCAAGGGTGATTGGGCTCTGTGTTGATGGATTTCGAAGGGAATTCTAGTTGTTTTCCTATTAGACATTCTGGACATATAGTAGTTTTTGGAGATAAATTAGATACTCCCTCAACCATTTGGTACTTGAATAGTTATTTCATTGAGGATTCACTAGTATGACGTAGTCGCTTATGACACAGTTATGATGTTTTGACTAAAAACCCTAAGTTAGTAGCAATATCTAAAACAAATAGACTATTTTTATAAGATAACGATGCTATTTTATTTCCTTGTTTAGAAATGTGACATTGTTTTCTTCCAGTGAGAACCTTAAACTCAATAGTTGTATTTTGATCCATGAGTTGGAAGATTGAAATAAGATTAGTAGTTAACCCACGAACATATAAAATATTTTTTATTATCCCTTTTATTTCTTTTAGGTTCACTGATATGTTACCAATTCCCTATACCTCATATTTTTTACTATCTACTATAACAACTGGATTTTCATTTATCTTTTTTAAGGAATTGAACCAATGAATATTTCCAGTCATGTGCTTACTTGCTCCTAAGTCTATATACCAATAATCCATGGTATCTCTTAAAAACTAGGACCTTGTTGAATTCCTTATGTCTCCCTAGTGTTTTGGATATGCTATATGATAGATAAAGTGCTTTTTGAGTATAGTAGTTCAATTTTAAGTTGATTTTGTAATATTTTGTAAGTAGCAAAAATCAACTTCTATTACACCTTATTAATCCTATTGAACTTAAGGACTTTTAATTTGATGAGGTTCTATTGGTTGGATTTTTTTTACCTCTAATTTGGTTTGAGACAAGTATGCTAGTGTATTTCCAACTCTTGATTTTTTTCTAAATATACCTCCTTTATAGATTTTAATGTTTAATGTTTCTAAATTCCAATTGCCTACTTTGATGTAGTATTCCTTATGACTCCTTCATATGGAATATTAGAAAACAATATAATATTTGCAATAATATGATTTTTAATTTCCAAGTTGAAATCCTTATTCCTCCATTACTATTTACAAATATAAGTATTTTGGAATATGCTTGATTAATATCTTACTAATGCTAAGTGAATGAATTACAATAGTAAATATAATGCATCCTTATAACTCCAATATAATCTTAGCAAGCACTAATTAGTTTATGATTTACATTTGTATTCCTTCCATTTGATGTTGTGAGGTGGTAGATTTGAATTATTTGAAATGGTAGCCAATGCCTTCTCTGACCAATACTAAAATATATCCTACATAGCACTTCTTTTTTTGTAACCGATACTAGTATTCTCGAGCAAATATATTGTGATTTGCACGTTGTTATGATATCTTCCTTGGACAAATTGGATGTTAGAATACTACTTAAATTAGGCAATGTCTTGGCTGATCTTATGATAACATATTTAATTCAAATGTTCTCCTTGAAATGGTGCAAAGGCTTGTAAAAGCCTTATTCCTCTTCACACTATTCAATGTTGATCTTCTCCTTTAACCTTCAATGCTTTCCTTCTTCAATATAGATGCCTTAAATAGGAATTTTTTCTTCTGAATTTTGAACAAGTGTCACTTGAGCATTACTTGGTAGGCATTAATATTCCAATGTATGCAATGATGAGCTTAGTCGTAACCTCCCAAAGACTTGTAACTCCTCCTAGGTTAGCATTGGATTATTCATAAATATTGAATGCATAGATCATTTGTGCCAAGTTGCACTCATGACTGTGCATGTAGACCTTTCTTATAATGCTCCAATGATGGGCATTGATGCCCTATTTTTACCTATATTTTTGAAATATGTGTTGGATTGTTATGTTTCTTGAAATGCAAGCATTCCTTATTTTGTTCATGCACTATCTTGATGAGGATAATGGATGGCACCAGCTATATTGGTCCTTGGTTCTATAATTCTCTTCAATGGTGATCTTATGGCAGCTTCTTATGCTCTTCAATGGCGATCGTTCTCTCCAAGTAGAAACCTTGGATATTGCACTTCTTCCTTTGTATTTTCATACATGTAATATGTTATTTATAAATCTCTTATGATATTCAATTTCTAGCCTTTTACTTGGGCTTAATGATGCTTCTTATATGCTATTCATACATCTTTTATGATAGTTTATTGCTAGCATTTTTCTTAGCTTTTATGGCGTAGATAGTCTTCCTTTGTATGTTGCCATTTTCTCTACGTAGATTCGAATGGTAATGGATTTTTATTATAAATCCAATATTGTGGGTGATGTGATCTCTTCTAAGGATAGATTGGACATGGAGAAATGGTGTTTTTAGACACCTTGATTCTTAGACGTGTGAGCTCTTTGGTGTTTTCTTCCTCTTGCTCAAACTCTACTCTTCAACCTACAAAATGTGATTTCTATGTTGCTCCTTGTAAATATGATAACTTTTGTCCTTTCAAATGAAAAAAAAAGGTGCTTTGTAATAGTTATATTTGCACCAATATGGAATTTTTTTTATGAAATCCTTATTACCTCACTTAATCCGCTTACTTGGATTTTTTGATGATGGTTAATCCAAGCTAATAAAATATTGTTTTTAAAGTAAGAATTTTTGCACTATGTATTTAAATGAAATCCTTATATTCTCCTTGAATCTTGAGACTCACCAAGTCTTTATTTGTGTCTTCCTTGAAGTATATTAATGGTGGTTTCCTTTAGCCATGCAATGTTGTATATCCATGTGCTAGTGTTGTACTTTTAGTAATACAAACTAATTTATTGAGAGTAACTAGTCAAAGAACAACTAGTATAGTGATATAATGGATTAATAATGCACTTTTTTTTAATAATATAATATTAGAATAAATGCACTTGACAATATTTTGCAATTTTCACTACAATCAATATTGTAGGATGTAATATTCTTTCTTTCTATATAGATAATAGGTAGATGATAATTTTCTTTATTTCAAAAATATCCAACTCCTATTTAAGTGCAAATACATATTAAAATTAATTCTCCTTTTTGCACTTTCTGGAATAATATAATATGAGCCCTTATTCTTGCGACTTTAATACTAATATGAAACTTAATGGAATTTGATAATGCACCCTAATTTAATATCAACTTATTGCACCCTAGTTGCTTACCTTTAATGGCTTCTATAGTAGATGAAGTTCTTGGTGTTTTGTTTCACCAAGTTGTTGCCTTGTAGTGGATGAATTCCTAGATTCCTATTGGTTGCCTATAATAGCTTCCTAATTCACCCAAATTAGGTCTTGAACTTTCTATCTTGAGCCATAGGTTTTGTGGCTTGATCCTTCCAGTGATCTTCTACCTTCTACTATAGATTCAAAGAACTCCTTTCTCTAAACTTGTGTATTTTTTTTGTGAGAGATAGTCTTCAAATATCCTATATTTGGTAGGATTTTCTTCTCTTGGGCTTGTTTTTAGATGATGATAATTGTACCAATTATTTCATTGTCAAAATATTCTCCTCGGTAGTCTTTGATCAACAAAGGATATCACCAGTTTCTTATTTCTCATGAACTCTTCTCTAGATTCGTTGTGGCTTTGATACCACTGATGGTTTTAGCAGCATTCCATCATGTCCTAAGAAAGAGAGAAATGATATAGTTATACAACTTTTTATTATAAATAGAGTGTGATACAATAAAAATAGAACTATGAGGTCCTTTATATAGGAAGAGATATTCCTTGGCCAATACTCTACCTAGCTATACAAGTGCACACCTTACACATTACAATATGCACATTAATAATTGTGCATTTATTACATTGCTTGAAGTAAGTAGCTAACTTCCACCTAAAGTAATCTCTACTCTAACTATGTACCATATGTGATACATTTACATGATCCAAATGATTTAATATACTCTAACTCTAACAATTTTGGAAAATATTATGTTCTTCGATCATCTTTTCACTAATATCATCCTATGAATTCTTTATCTAATCCTTTTATATGGCACACCATATAAAAGTAGCACCATTCATAAATATTAGAATGAACTCCATTAATTTATCCCTTTGTGTTAATTTGTTATAAATGCATGCTCTCTTATATTCATTAGTAGAGGTTTTGACATCTTCAAAATATTAAGCTAAAAGGATAGAAAATTTTCCATATCTAGAACTACAACTCTTATTAGTGAAATATCCAAGGGATTGTGAACTAGAATTTGAATATACCTGGAGAGTATTTTGAATACCTAATTAACTAGAGTTTACCTGTTAGTTCCTTACTCTTATTTTTTTAGTCTAGACATACCAATAATAACAAGTTAAACCAAATTATAGACTATGATAGGATAATTATAAACTATCCATAAGATCACCAAAATCTATAATTGTTGACCATTCTTCACCTGACTATAATACCTATGAGAACATCAAATATGTTCTTTATGAAGGATATCAACTAGTGGTAAAACTTAGTAAGGACCCTAGTAAATAGACTTTACCACATAGTAAATAGGGTTACCATGGTAATATTGGTTTACCAAGCAACACCACCACCAAAGAAGAGTGGTCCCAATAATAGAACCTAAAATATCAAACTAAAATAGACACACACAAAACTTCCATGATACCTTCTATTAATCTTATCATTGTACTTGATGTACAATCTCTATTTGATCGTGTTATGCTAGCATACAAGTCTTACACACGATAAGACTTTAGAACCACACGAAAACTTATAATTAGTGGTTACACAATATATGAAATACTAATAATAAAAATAACTTTATAAAGTCATGAAGGTTAAATTCAAATAGTATTTATCTATAATTCAAACCTAATTGTAGCACCTATAGTTTTTTGTAAATCTATAGCATTATTGTCCTTCAACTTCATCAAAAATTTGATCTGAGAAAGGAAGTTGACAGTGGTGTTTCTTTGTAGTCTTAGATTTTGTAATCAACATAGACCCTAATATTTTCATTCTTATTCCTCATGATTGTGATTATATACACCCATTTTATGTTATCTACTAGAAAAATGAAACCTACATACAACAACTTATCTATCTCTTCCTTAACATGTTTTTTTTGGATTTATGCGATATGGTATTTGCTTCATAGGTTTAGCATTATAAATAAACTATATATAATATCTCATAAAATCTACATGTCATAATTTTTTTTATGAATAAAATTAATCAAATAACTATGCCTACAAAAGATTCAAAGTAATCATATTTTCATGTTCTATTGCATCACCAAATGATGCAGGAGCATCTAGGGCAGCACAGCAATCTTGCATCACCAAAAAGAAAAAAAAGTTTGAAGTTTGAAAAATTATTCTAAGTATTAAAATGGTCGCGATATCGCGACACAAAAGGTGTCGCGATATCGTGACACAAAGGTTATCATGATATTGCGACACCAATAGCAGAACGGCGGGCGCAAACTTAAGTGTTGCGATATCGTGACACAAAGGTTGTCACGATATCACGACACCCCCAAGCAAAGGTGAAAGCAAAACCTCTAGTGTCATGAAATTGCAACACCCCCGAAACAAAGCCAAAAAGTCGAAAAAGTGTCGCGATATTGCGACACATTGGCAACCAAAGCCAAAAGCCAAAAAAGTGTCACGATATCGCGACACTTTGGCGAAAGAGAGCCAAAAGCAGAAAAGTGTCACGATATCATGACACATTGGCAAAAAAGAGCCAAAAGAAAAAAAGTGTCGCGATATCACGACACATTGGCGAAAAAGAGCCAAAAGCAAAAAAGTGTCGCGATATCATGACACATTGGCAAAAGAGAGCCAAAGGTAGAAAAGTGTGGCGATATCGCGACACATTGGTGAAAGTTAGCCAAAGGCAGAAAAGTGTCACGATATCGTGACACATTGGTGAAGAGAGCCAAGGGCAGAAAAGTGTCGCGAAATCATGACATGTCACATTTTTGCGACCTGGCTAAGAAAGATAAGGTGGGTTTTTCGTGGACTGTTACAGAACGACAGTTAGCAATTCCAGAAGCCATTAAGGTAGTTCCAAGTGGCAGTTCCAGAAGCTGTTAAGGCAGTTCCATGTGGCAGTTCCAGAAGCCATTAAGACGGTTACGAACAACGATTACAGCAAGAAGTCATGATGATAAAAGAGGATTTTTTCAAAGGATTCGAGAGGCTGGAGAGACGAATGCTACGGCTTCTTCTGTCATTTTTCTGTACTATGTAATTTTCATGGTTCTGAATTGTAAGCTTTCCATGCTTCAAAATAAAGTTGCATATTTTTCTTTATGATTTAATTGGTTAAAATTGGCTCCCCATCAAGTGGTATTAGAGCATCAAGATTCTGAGTGTGTGAGCAGAGCACCGAACATGAGGCAGCTTACACCAGGATCTGGGGTTACGGGTTCTGAGAAATAGTGAAGTAGAATGTTGTCGCAAAGAAATCATGGTGCTGGAAGGAATGTGGTTCATGAAGGAGATTTTCGAGCATTGTAGAGGCAAGTGCAAGCCTTGCAGGAAGAATTGCATAGAGGAGTAGAGCCAATATGAGAAGACCACAATGATGATGATGGAGTTGAAGACCCATCTGAAGAAGAAGAAGAAGCAATGAGTGTTGCAGAGTCTTGAATGATTAAAGCCATTTTGCAAATTGAGAAAAGGCCAAAGATTGACGTCTCCACATATTCTGGAAATTTAAATCCTGAAGAATTAATTGACTGGATTAATGATATGGAGGAATATTTTGAATATGAGGAAGTTGAATATCCAAATCGGATAAAATTTGCCAGAACAAAGTTGAAAGGCCATGCTGGAATATGGTGGAAAGGAGTGCAACTGGAAATAAACTATAGAGGAAAATAAAAGATCACCAGGTGGGATCGAATGGTTGAAAATTTGAAACGATAGTTTATTCTGGCAGATTACGAATTAGATCTAATGAGAAAAATGCAGAGTTTGTGCCAGTCCAGCAAGTTCGTTAAAGAATATACAGAGGAATTTTTTTAAATTTCTATTAGAACCGGTCATACGAAAGCAAATAAAGAGAGAGTAGCCCGTTACATTAATGGGTTGAGAACCAGCGTGCAAGAAGAATTGAGTCTGGTTTGAATGAACAACATTGAAGATGCTTACCAGTTTGCTCTGAAAGTGGAAGAGAAACTGAACTGCAGATTTGATAGCAAACAAAGAGGAAGAGGTTGTGGTGGAAGAACTGGTGGAAGAACCAGTGGAGGTAAATATGATGACCAAAAGAAAACTGGTGAAACTAGCAATCACCAGGAACAGAAGGAGGGGAATGCTTACCAACCCCGTAATCAGAACAATGATTATCAAATGGGACGAGGTAGAGGTGGACACGAATATGGCAGAGTCAGATTCTGTGGAACCTATTTCAATTGTGGAGAAGAGGGGCATCGATCATATGAGTGTCCCAAACACCAAGAAACACCGAACAGAAGGCCTGAAGGTAATGCCAAAGCTGCAGTTGTTGAGGATGGTGTTGAATCTGAGCACTCTAAAGAAGCAAAGCACGGAGAAGTGATGATCACAAGGAGAACCTTGTTGAATGAAGAGAAGGAACTAGATTAATGAAAAATCCTATTTCGCACGAGGTGCAAATGTTCAGGTAAAATCTGTAATATTATTATTGATAATGGTAGTACAGATAATTTGGTTTCTGAGGAAATGGTAGCTAAGTTAAAGCTAGAAAGAAGACAGCACCCGCATCCATATCGGATTGCGTGGTTGTAGAAGGATCATAGAGCATTTGTCAGTGAACAATGCTTGGTCAAGTTTCAAATTAGAAGATACCAGGCTGAGGTCCTGTGTGATATTTTTTCGATTGATGCTTTCCATTTGTTGCTTGGAAGACCATGGAAATTTGATAGATGTGCAGCGCATGATGGACATGCAAATACCTATTCCCTGACAAAAGACGGAGTACGCCACAAAATGAAGCCATTGAAGGAGGTTGAGGAAAAGGTATGCAATAATGCTAGAATTTGTTTAGTAGATGGCAAAAAAAATTTGGATGGTTTGAGGGATTCAATGTGTTATGCATTAATTCCTACTGTAAATAGAGAAGATACTACTGACATTCCAGCAGAAGTTGAACATCTGTTAGCAGAATTTCTTGATATTATATCAGACAATGTGCCTAAGGGTTTGCCGCCAATGAGGAAGATTAGTCATCAGATTGACTTAATGCCAGGATCTAGCTTACCCAACAAGGCAGCCCATAGAATGTCTCCTGTAGAGAATGAAGAGTTGAACCGACAAGTTCAAGAATTATTGAGGAAGGGTTTGATTCGAGCAATTTTGAGCCCTTGTGTAGTGCCAACAGTACTTGCACCAAAGAAGAATGGTGAATGGCGAATGTGCACTAATTCCCGAGCCATTAATAAAATTACCATTAAATATCGCTTTCCATTACCAAGAATGGACGATATAATGGATTGCTTGAGTGGAGCTAAATACTTCACTAAGATTGATTTGAAGAGCGGATATCATCAGATACGTGTTAGAGAGGGTGATGAATGGAAGATAGCCTTTAAAACCAGAGAGGGTTTGTATGAGTGGTTAGTTATGCCATTTGGATTGACTAATGCACCCAGTACATTTATGAGGCTAATGAATGAGGTATTGCGTGAATTCCTGGAAAAGTTCGTGATAGTTTATCTGGATGATATTCTGATTTTTAGTAAAACATTGGACGAACATTTGTTGCATGTTTGGACAGTTTTTGAAAAACTGCGTGAGGAGCGATTATTGATAAATATACAGAAGTGCACTTTTATACAGAAAGAGTTGATATACCGGGATTTGTCATCCCAGAAGAGGGTCTGAAAATGGATCCTGAGAAAGTGAAGGCTATCCTTGAATGGCCTGCCCCAAGGAATGTAACAGAGGTAAGATCATTTCACGGTCTTGCAAGTTTCTATAGAAAGTTTATTAGAGACTTTAGCAGTATTTGTGCACCCCTAACAGAAACTATGAGAGGGGATAAGAGAGAATTTAAGTGGATTGCCAAGGCAGATACCAGTATGAACATATTGAAGAAGAAAGTGACAGAACAACCCATTCTGGAACTTCCAAATTTTAATAAAGTGTTTCAGGTTGACTGTGATACCAGTGGCAGTGCCATTGGAGCTGTGTTGAGCCAAGAAGGTAAACCTGTTGCATACTTTAGTGAAAAATTGAATGATGCTAGAAAGAAATACTTTGTTTATGATCAAGAATTCTATGCTATAATTCAGGCTCTTAATAAATGGAGACATTATTTTCTAACCAAAGAGTTTGTTTTATATACTGACCATCAAGCTTTGCAGTATATAAATAGTCAAGGTAAACTTAACCAACGGAATTTGAAGTGGGTTGAATTCTTGCAGAGTTATACCTTTGTACTAAAGCATAGAAGTGGCAAATCTAATAGAGTTGCAGATGCCTTGAGTAGAAGGCATAATTTGTTGATAGAAATGAGAGTGCAGGTTGTTGGGTTTGATGAACTCAAGAGTTTATACCTAGCAAATCCAGATTTTGTAGAGGCATGGACAACATGTGTGTCTCCTACTACTGTGGATCACACTAAGTGGTTGGATTTCATGATCCAAGATGGGATGCTATTTCGAAAGAACCAGTTGTGCATTCCATGTAGTTCCATGAGGGAAAATTTGATCAAAGAGAAACATAGCGGAGGACTAGCAGGGCATTTTGGTCGAGATAAGACCATTGCTCTCGTTAGTGAGAATTACCATTGGCCGTAGTTGCAGCCGGATGTGACCAGATTTGTGCAAGGTTGCAGAGTGTGCCAGATGGCAAAAGGGGTCAACCAAAATACAAGAATGTACCAGCCATTGCCTATACCAGAGAGACCGTGGGAGGACATCAGCATGGATTTTGTTCTTGGTCTGCCAAGAACACAACGTGGAAATGATGCCATTTTTGTTGTTGTTGACAGGTTTTTGAAAATGGCCCATTTTATTCCATGTCAGAAGACAAGTGATGCAGTTCACATTGTCAGCTTGTTTTTCAAGGAGATAGTACGACTTCATGGTCTACCCCAAAGCATTATCTCAGACAGAGATACCAAATTTGTGGGTTATTTCTGGAGAAACCTATGGAAGAAGCTGAAAATAGACTTGAAATTCAGTTCTGCGTACCACCCGCAGACTGATGGACAGACCGAAGTAGTCAACAAAAGTGTGGGTAATCTTCTATGATGTCTGGTAGGAGATAAACCCAAGGGATGGGATCTGATTTTACCATAGTCAGAGTTTGCTTACAATAATTTTGTCAATCGTAGTACTGGTAAATCACCATTCTATATTGTGTATGGGTATAGCGTAAGAAACGCTTTTGAGTTGAGACCGATGGATAAAGGAGACAAGTGCAGTACTGAAGCTGATGACTTTGCAGCACACATGAAGCATTTACATGAAGAGGTCTAGCAGCATATCAATAAAATGAATGCTACGTACAAAACCAGAGCAGATCAGAAGTGACATTTCAAAGAATTCTAGGTAGGGGATGAAGTCATGGTTCACTTGCGTAAGGAACGTTTTCCTAGAAAAACCTACAATAAGTTGAAGATGAAAAAGTTTGGACCATGCCGGATCATAGGTAAACGAGATTCAGGCAATGCCTATGAAGTTGATCTACCAAGTGAGCTGAATATTTCACCTATCTTCAATATTTCAGACTTGGTTGAATATCATGCAGGAAGTTGTAGCGAACCACCCAGTCTAGATCTGTGGAACATTCCTGCATCCACTCCAGAAAAAGAAGAAATTGAAGACATACTCGACACTTGCAAAGGCAGAAGTACCCGAAACAAGCAATATTCAAAGTATTTGGTCAAGTGGAAGAACCGACCTATCGAAGATGCCACATGGTTGTCCAAATCAGAGGTTGATCATTTGGGTTTTCCTCTGACCGCCCAAAAGTGAGGATCACTTCTAAAAAAATCTACCCCGGGTGTCTGATGTAGGAGCATCTAGGGCAGCATAGCAATCTTGCATCATCGAAAAGAAAAAAAGTTCAAAGTTTGAAAAATTATTCTAAGTATTAAAATGGTCGTGATATCACGACACAAAAGGTGTCGCGATATCGTGACTCCAACAGCAGAACAGCGGGCAAAAACTTAAGTGTCTCGATATTGCGACACAAAGGTTGTCGCGATATCGTGACACCAACAGTAGAACGGTGGGTGCAAACTTAAGTGTTGTGATATCATGACACAAAGGTTGTCGCGATATCACAACACCCCCAAGCAAAGGTGAAAGCAAAACCTCTAGTGTCACGAAATCGTGACACCCCCGGAACAAAGCCAAAAAGCCAAAAAAGTGTTGCGATATCGTGACACATTTGCAACCAAAGCCAAAAGCCAAAAAAGTTTCACGATATCGTGACACTTTGGCGAAAGAGAGCCAAAAGCAAAAAAGTGTCGCAATATCGTGACACATTGGTGAAAAAGAGCTAGAAGCAGAAAAGTGTCGTGATATCACGACACATTGGCGAAAAAGAGCCAGAAGCAGAAAAGTGTCGCGATATCACGACACATTGGCGAAAGAGAGCCAAAGGTAGAAAAGTGTCGCGATATCGTGACACTTTGGCGAAAGAGAGCCAAAGGCAGAAAAGTGTTGCGATATCGCGACACATTGGCAAAGGAGAGCCAAGGGTAGAAAAGTGTCACGAAATCACGACATGTCGCGTTTTCATGACCTGGCTAAGAAAGAGAAGGCGGGTTTTTCATGGACTGTTACAGAACGACAGTTGGTGATTCCAAAATCCGTTAAGGCAGTTCCAAGTGGCAGTTCTAGAAGCCGTTAAGGCAGTTCCATGTGGCAGTTCCAGAAGTCGTTAAGACGGTTACGAACGACGATTACAGTAAGAAGCCGTGATGATAAAAGGGGATTTTTTTGAAGGATTCGAGAGGCTAGAGAGACGAAGGCTATGGCTTCTTCTATCATTTTTCTATACTGTGTAATTTTCATGGTTCCGAATTGTAAGCTTTCCATGCTTCGAAATAAAGTTGCGTCTTTTTCTTTATGATTTTAATTGGTTAAAATTGGCTCCCCATCACCAAAGCATACCTTTTGTAGTCAATTCTCTACCGCTTCCTCAAAAAACTAATATGGCTGATCTATTAGAGCATACAAAAGGTGTCATCCATTAATACATTTATCTTACATTCTTCTTCAACTTAAATATCCACCTTTCTCACATTGTCATAATATAAGGTTTTCCACTCACTTTCTTTCTCTATTTCTATTATCCTCAATGGATGAGTTTGAGGTTCATTGGCTTGGGATCCTCATCAATGGTCATGTAACCTTCATACCAGTAAATAGAAGGATGGAATTTTCATAACCATTTCCTTATTAACAAGAATGGATAGACTATTTAAAAATATGTCATGACTTTAAAATCTACCGCATAGGTTACTCCCATGACTGATACTACTACATCAGAGACTACTCCTATTGGCTTTATTTTTCCTATATTTAAAGATCTTAAATTTAAATTATATGGATGATATAATTATAGTTCTAATATCCACAAAAAAAAAACATTTTTATTATATTAACAATGACTCGAACATCTACCATGACATCAAGAATAGAAATATCTTTACATAAGACTTCAACTTGTGGAGCATATGGTTCAACCTCTTCCTTGAACATGGTGATTGTGATATTTCTTCATCAATAATTGAGTCTATTGCATATATCCCTTCTATTTTATAATGATAATTCTAGTAATTTCCTATACATGATATTGATGGTTTGCTTCGATAAATCCTATAGGATGGAGTATGATGCCTAGTCTACCGATATTAGAAGATCTTGAAATCCTAGTTTTCTACTCCTATTTTTGGAATCTTATTTATTCTTCTTATCATTAGGAATCCTATCACAAACTTATTTCATGGCTATAACATCAACTTCTTCTTTTTTATCTTTAACAATATCGACAATGTTAACTATGGCTTTTCCCTTCTCATGACTCTTTATTCCTAAAGTACATACCTTATTAGGGTAATTTATCTTGTAATGTCCTTTATATTTTCACTCATACCAAAATACCTCATAAACATTCTTACTAATATCCTTATCTCCATATTGGGATTCCTAAGTTCCTATATTATTTTCCTAAAAAATATTTATTCCAAGTTGTTTCATCTTTTTGATTAGATATTATACTTTAGTTATAGAAGTACAGGAATATTGACTTAGTTTTGCAATTGGTTTTGGAACCTACCTTAAAATATTGGAGCAATTGGTGCTAGTGGAACAATATCGTCGTCTAGACTCTCCTCTTATCTGTAGACTTCTCTTATCACTTTGCAACCTCATATGCATGTTGGGTAGTGTTAAGTTGCTCCTACTCAAGCCTTGACCTAATTATTTCCTTGAGATATACAATAAAATACTTATAAACCATGTTATCCACACATCCCATGAGGTAATTGGGCAAGTTATTATTTTATAAGTAGATCTTCAACTTCTTCTGAAGGTTCTTCACTTGCGTGTAGTAAAAAACTTTCTTTTCAATGTTGGCATTTAAGACAAATTATCTTAGTCCCAATATTTTGGATCTTGAGTACAATGTTATATAAGAGTAATAAAAATATAAATCAACCAATAAAAATACTAATAGTATCCAAAATAATATCAAATTCGAATGTAAAATGGCCAAAATCATTTATGCAATAGCATGAAGAAACTTACATTAGAATTGCTCAAAATATGCATACAAGATTAAATATTATTAATGCTTGAATGTGATCTTCATCTCTTCAATACAATACATGGAGCTTTATCTCCATAATATATCCATACATGATGAATCTTCAAGTACTTGAATTTTTATCTCCATATGATAACTCTCACATGTCCATTGGCTTCTCATCTTGTCACTTGCATACATGGCTCTTGACTCTCTACTTGCATACACACTTAACTATATAACACTTACCTTATTTTACATGATACTTACACTTCTATATACACACTTAATATATTACATGTGTGAATATCCTCACATTATATATTTTCACACTTAATTATATGACATTTGTGCACTTTCTCTCAATACATACATGCACTCTCACTTACATGACATTTGTGCATATCCTACACATAGAAAATTACATAAAGGGTAAATATAAGCCTTAATCCTAAACTATATGCTCAAACCTTAATATAATATTTATATTATACCATAGTTACTATGGAGGTACATTTTCATATACCAAATAATGTAATATTCTCCAACACCCCCTTGTATTACATTATTTGGTTATTGAAGACTTTAGTCTTCAATATATTTTTTTTAGTCTTTTGTCTTGATATTTAGCTTGAGATCTTTCTTCAATTTTTTTTCATGACTATTGTTCTCCTTTCTTTTGTGCTTTTCTGTATTCTTCCATTTTTTATTTCCTTCATCATTGATTGTGATATAAATGATGGCATGACTTCTAAACAAACAATTATTAAGTATCTCAATAGTACATTAAAGAATTAAAATATTCCCTATTGAAACTAACATAAGCTTCATTCAAATCATATGTGTCACAATTGACATATTTTTTCTCTTGTTAGTTTTCTTGAAAGATATCAAAGGTGAGTAAAGATATATATAATTAATCATTCTTAAGAAGAAAATATAATGGCATTTTTTAATCCCAGCATGTTCTAAAAAAAAATCATGAAGATAGCTTACAAGTGTTGTAAATTTTTCATCTTGTGTATTTTTGAGAAATAAAGATAGTTTTTCTTTAAATATTTTGACATTTCTTCCTTTCCATCAAAAACATCTATAAAATTTTAAGAATAGAATTTTACTTTATTCACCATTTCTTCACTATCTTCATAAAATGCATTTCTAATGATTTATTCCATAATAATAAAAAATTTCAGTAATTGAATTCAATTTCTTTAAAGTTGAAATCCTTTTTAATCCAAAGTTTGAAAATTCAAAAATCTTTTTTTTCTAAAACAAATTCAAATCCTTTCAAAAATAAATTTTTAGATTTAAAATTTTTAATCCTTTGAATTAGTAAACCTTTTTTCTCCCTCCTTTATTAAATATGCAAAATTTTATCTGCTTATGTAGAGGATTTGGAGAGAAAGTGGGTAGCTAAAAATCTTCAGTTGAAATAGAGAGGCCCTCCATTCAAATATCTCCCCTCACATGTTTTGGATATGTTATGTACATTGAGGATTACCAAAAAAAAAAAAATGCAAATTCTAAATTCTTCTAATTTCAAATTCAAATATAAATTTCATCTTCTTTTCTTTTTTGAAGTAGAAACCCTTATCTTTCCAAAATCTGATATACCATATTTTTCATAAATAATGTTTTTGAAATAAGTTCCAAAAAAATATAAATTTTAATATTTCATAAATGTGTTAGAATTCCTTATAACTCAAATCTAAATATTATTTCCTAAAAAATTGAATTCCTTTTGGCTTCCGTTTAAATATTAATTTAAAATTCCTAAGTTTCTATACTTTAATTAAACCTTGACTTAGGACTATGATATATGCTAAATGATTAAGGTAATATCACTTACCTTATATTCCACTTGGAAAATTATAGCATAATATTTACAAGTTTAAAAAACATGCACAGTTTGATGGACATTACACCAATGTGTAACATTCATAAAAAAGTATTTTCATTGTCCAATGCATTACCTTTCTTTGACTATGGCAACAATAATATATTGAGTAGATGCTTCCTTGATGTCCTCCTCTATAAAAATATGTATTAGCACTCATGACTATACTCTTTAGGAGATATCACTTTGCTTGAATTGATCTTCATAGGCTTCTCATGACTATGCTCTTACGCAATATTACTTTAGTAGAACTGATCTTCATAGGGCACTCATGACTATGCTCTTAGGAAATATCACTCTAGCCAAACTAATATTAATAGGGTGCTCATGACTACTAAAGTGTGATTCCTTTAGTGCTTTTGATCACTTGTCTTACTTAGGCACTGTTGTTTGCTTTAGCTTACCTCAATCACTTAGGTGCTTTGTTCTACTTTAGATTTCTTTGGATTACCTATCTTGCTATATAAATTTGGCTTGTTTATCTCCATTAGGTGCTTCAACATGCTTTCCACTTTTTTGCTTTGCTATTTTAGATATATATATTTTTATTTACCTTCCAAAATAAATTTTCCTTTTAAAAATATTCTATAGAAATCTTCGATGCTTTCTCTCTTCTTTCTTTTCATCTACTCTCCTTAGGATTTTACTTAAGTTTTTCCTTTCATTTTTCTTTATTTATCTCATGTTCTAGACTGAGTGCTTATAACTTCTTTCTTTTTCTCTCAAGTACAAGCCTGAGTTCTTTTGATTTTCTCTTTCTTCTTTCTTCTTAGGTTCTCGTGTGAGTTCTTCATATCTTTCTCAACCTTATTGAGACTGGAGCTTTATAAGTGTGTTATCTATTCAAGATCAAATATATCCAAAATTTAAAGCACTATAATTTTCTCAAGTAACTTTTGGTCATTCAATATATGGTTCTCTATATCTAAAGAGAATCCAAAAATTGGGGTGAATCTTGATTTATCCCCTCAATCAATAAGTCAAGTCCTAGTCTTCACTTCTTTTTTCAGTGAAAAAATTGCAACATATAATAATGTTTTCTAGAAATTTTATAAATCAATTTATCAATATGTAAATTTAATTGAAATAGTTTGATATTGCATTTATTCACATGATTCTTAATATAAATTTACACCAAATACTTCCTCTAATGATAGAAATAGAGTCTACTCAAAGTATCTTTGAAACCACTATTGGATTTTAATCCAAATTATCTTAGTCCCAATATTCTAGATATTGAGTAGACTCAAATATAAGAGCAATAAAAATATAATTCAGACAATATAAATAATAATAAAATTTAAAATAATATCAAATATGAATATAAAATGGTCAAAATAATTCATGCAATAACATGAAGAAACTTATAGTAGAATTGCTCAAAATATGCATACAAGCTTCAATATTATTAATGCTTGAATGTTATATTCTTCTCTTTGATATAATGCATGGAGCTTTATCTATACTTGACTATTACTCTCCATATGATAACTCTTACATGTCCTTTGGCTTCTCATATTACCACTTGTATACATAACTCTTGACTCTCTGTTTACATGCACACATAAATCTATGACACTTGCACTCTTTTACATGACACTTACACTTCTACATACACACCTAATACATCACACTTGTATGCATCCTCACATTACATATTTACACATTGAATTACATGATTCTTGTGCACTTTCTCTAGTTACATGCTTGCAATATTACTTACATGACACTTGTGCATATGCTACACATAAACACATATATAAAGCAGAAATATAAATCTCACTCATAAACTATATATATAAACCTTAGTCTAATATTTACATTGTACCATAGATACCATGGGGATATATTTACATGTACCAAATAATGTAATATTATCCAACATCCAGGTTTTTAAATCAACTTTGTTATCTTGATCATCAAGTCAAAATATTTTTGGCATGGGATGTATTTTTCGATCATTTTTTATTAATATCATCCCAAAAATTCTTGATTTTCTCATCTTGCGTCTCATACCATCTGAAAGCAACACCATTAAAAATTGTTAGAAGAAATTATACCCATTAATCCATCTATGTTATGTTTTTATAAATTTATTCTCTCTGTTTTTTTTTCGATTAAATATATTACCATATATTACATACGGGTTTTGACAGGGTCCCAAAACCTGAATAAAAAATGACATCAAATTCCAAAAGGGACTAAAAGCAATATAAATGAAAAAGAACCGAAATACAACTTGCAACAAAGGCAGTCCTCACCCTACAAATAGAAATACATAATTACCAAAAATAGGGTTACCCTCAACCAACAAGAAGAAAAGAGAAATTCAAAGTATTAACAACTACAAAAATGGCATAGATGCATCACAAAACCAAAAAACAAGAGCCCCCAAAGAGCACTTAGGTTTTAGAAGTGCGCTTAGCACAAATATTGTGGATGCTCCCAAAAAAACATCCAACTCAGCACCATTATCTTTGGTAGGGGTGTCCTCAGACTTGACAATCATATTTTTTGGATTTGCAGCAGGTACACCTTCGACCTCTTCAGTGAAATATTTCCTAAAAAAATAGATATTACAAGCATTGCAGAGATCAATAATTTGAGCAATGTTTTCTTATATGAATTTGATGATATACTCCTGTAAATAGAGATGAGGGTCATCCATAGTCTCCTCATCAAACTCGATGACCAAAGACAATTTTTTCTTGGATTTATACTTCAGGTGCACTAAGGCACAAAGCGGATTTTGACCAAGTTCAATATTAGGTTCTCCGTCAGGATTAGGAGAAGCGCTTCTTGGCCTTTTCCTTAATTTTGTAATATTTTCAAAGATATTTTTTTGTAGATAATTTTGAGGTATTAGAATATTGGGACATGGTTTGGGAAGAACTAGACTTAAAAGAACTTTGATTAGGCTTTGGGGGAGGGGTTAAGATAACACATTCCGGGTATTGAATCAACCAATATTTGTAAAGAACCTAGAAAAGCCCATGGTGTAAGGGTAAATCAAACCCATTTTTCTCTTTGGCATCCTCAATAGTATGACTAATAGAATTAAAAATAAATTGAGGAATATTTACTGCCCTAACATCACAAAAATGATTTTAAAAGGAAAAATGAAAACTGCGTAAAGACTTATCTGGGTCATCGATTGTGACATATTCCATTATGGGTTTGAGGATGTTCCCATAGGGAAAAGGGAGCCTGTTGTATCACATTCCTAAGAGAGCTCTTCTGAAAAGGTCTTTATCAATGACATCCTTTAATTATGCATCCCAATTATGCTTCTCCCTTCTAATGGACCTTCCCTTAGGTATTGGTATCTTTAGATGATTATACTAAAAATATAATATTTTTCTCATAATTACTATAGGCTTGAAATTCCAAGTATAAATTTTCCTAGTAAAAGAGCCAAGGGCTCATGAACTAGAAGCTGAATCTACTTGCATAGAACTATTAATGCCAAATTTATTATATTTTACCTACCAAATCCTTACTCTTATGCCTCTACTATAGACACACAAATAATAAGAAGAAAAACTAGATGATAGACTATGATAGGTTAATTAAAAGTTATCCATAATATCACCAAAATATACATTTTTTTATCATTCTTCATCAAACAAGTACACCTAAGTAAAACAAACAAGTTCTATATGAAGAAAATCAACTAGTAATAGCACTTAGTAAGGTCCCTAGTAAATATACTATGACATAGGAGGAGCAAGCAATGTTAACTATATGATAATGACAATATAATATGCAGGAGGATAGGATTAGACATTTTTTGCAGGACTGCCCAAACTGTCAAACTCGTTTTGGCTATATCTCATGCATCTGAACTTAGATTAAGCTAAAATTTTTAGGGTAGATGCCTGAAAAACCCTAGAATGGCTCCACCAATTTTCATATCATTTGGATTAACACAAATCCTAGAACATCCCTATGTGTGAACGATATATTTGGCAAGTGGCTATGCGAGGGTTTCATCTGGGTTGAGTGCAAGCAGCTCTAGAGGTTGGTTTTTAGGGCCTTCAGGCCCTAGCAACCAATATTTTTGTGGTTTATGCTCAATATTTTAGCAGGAAATGTTGCAATGGATACAGGATGGGTTAGAAATTTGTCTTTCAATAGATCATACTGTGAAATTGAGTGACGACTTCCAATTTTTTGCACAAAATAAAAGTGAAAACTATACCTTTCCATGACATCTAGGGCAAGGATTAAAGAGATCACGAAACAATTTTTAATCAATTGATCAAAAAATGGCTCATATCTCAAGTGAATCTGGTGCTAAGCTGCACTCATAAAATAATTCTACTATGAAAACCCCTGTTAAGGGTAAGAATTTTGAAGACTCAGTCCCAAAAATGAATTTTAGGGATGCCCTTCATGGTGGATAGCCTCAACCCAATGCTAATGCAAATATTAGGGCTTCCCATTGTAGACACCAAAACAGCACCAATCCGATTACGTGACAACAAGCGCTGATCGCATTGACACAAACAGCCCCAAGGGCAGCCCCCAGAGGTTAAACAGTGGTCCTAACCACTTCCAAAAGCATTTTTAGAGGTCATAGGTCAATTTGGCACCTTTTTGGCACCTTGCTCTCTGCTCGTCCCACCCCGGGATGAATACAAACTGGCACTCGTCCCACCCAGGGACGAATAGCAGCATTCGCCCCAGGGTGAGGCGAATAGCAAGTTTGACTGGCAAAAAGTCAAACCTCGGTAACTCCGCCAGTTAACTGAGGCTTCAGGCCATGCAATTGCGAGGAGTAGCTTTTATTCAAGAAGAGAGACTTCAGTGATGAGTGTCTTTATTTTAGAAACCTCATGCAAGAAGCTTTTTTATCAGGGAGTTAGCTTTTCTCTGAAAATAGGACAGTTAACTCAAGTGGCACCCTCGCATGCGCAATTCAAACAAGGAGACCCTAAGGTCTATAAATTGGGGAGTTTTCCCACCCAAAAGATATACAGAGAAGGAGCATTTGAGCAATGAAGTGCTGCCAATTTCATACCTAACTGCGATTTGTGCTTTTACATCCTTAATCTCTCATTCGAAAGGGAGGTTATTGGGTGACTATTGGAGGCGCAAATCCGTACCCAAAACCCAATTTTTGACCACAAATATCCACAAAATTTGTTGAAAACACCCCATAACCAGTTTTGGACCCATCCCAAGTGGATTGGTGCCAAAAAAGTGCCTCAATCGATGGGCGTCCTGCCCCCGGGCGCTCCCCAAACTATCACAGTGCTAATCGCCCCACCCCGGGATGATTAGAAATATGTGATATATTTCTTGTTTTTTTCTTTTGCATCTGATTCTAGATAGGTTAAATAGGTTACAGTTCAAATTTCATTTCATTCTGAGTAGTTTTGACCAGGTTATTGCTATTTCCCGCTTTCACTAACTTGCAGATGCCATCTTCAAAATCTGGGTTCTAGAGGCAAAATTGGAGAAATATGAGCATCTGGGTCTTCCCAAAACGCCCCCAATTAGCTAACCCCAAGTTTTCAGGTCTTTTGGAGCTTCCTAAGTAGGACATTGAATAGGGTGCTTTACGGCAAATTCTCACAGTCCTATTCGTCCCACCCTGGAGCGAGTATAGATCCGTGAGGAATTTTTAGACTGTTCTTTTTGCAATGGTCTTCTGATGATATTTTTATGCTTCTGTCAAATTTTTAGGTCAATCAGAGGTCATCTGATAGTCGTTTTATTATTTTCATGCATACACTGACAATAGGCTTTGGGAAATACATGTTTCATTTTGTCTGCAGGTATTACTAATATTTTTTGTTTCTTTGAACGCAGGTTTCTGATAGTAGAGGAGCAAGAAAGAGCAAAGAATCACATACAACAGCGGTGGTGACGTTTTGGTCCGCCCATCTTACATGTGGGCACGCGGAAGAAGGATTATTATCCATGGATCTTGTGACAAGAAACACATTTGACTCTCCTATCCCCTAAAAAGGAAGGAGACGTATTGTAACACAATTTGTAAAGCGTATCAATAAAAGAGATTACCATATTTCGTATTGCTTTTATCTTGTGTCGATTTGCATATGTTATTTCTTGTTCTTTTCTTGTGGCATATTCCTTTTTGTTTCCGTATCCTCGTGCTTTCAGTGGCGATCACGGTGGGACCTCTGTCCCTTGATTTTTAAAATTAAATTTCTGATTAAAGTTGCTTGTTCTTTTGATTACAGGTACCAAGTTTTCCAACACTGGACTATTTCGGAGCAGAAATTCAGAGATATCCGACTTGGGCAGAGAAAAGGTAGAGGTCTTAAACACCTTTTGTCAATTCTTTGCTTTATGTTCTCTGTTTATTTGCTTGCATAGGAGAGTTTGAATGCTTGCGTGCTTCATTTATGCAACTTAAAAGGAACCCCACACACCATGTGGTAACTAAAACAACAAGGCGTTGGTCGTAAAACCCCAACCCTTGAGCAAGACCAAAGGTGGATTCCATTATCACTTTGGCTTGAGATATTGCATCCATTACCCCGATCGCGACTGTTGCTAGACGTAAATCCTGACGAAAGCTGACCAAGTGTAGCGGGGGTGATTCCCAGTGCATGAGGATAAGTCTTCTATGGTAGGTGTCATAAACAGAGTGATCCCCCTTTAGTACCGCCTATGTTCCATGTACCATCTGCTCTCACGTACCTATAGTCTCCCTCACGTAAGGGCGGGTATATAGAGAGGTTGGTATATCGGTCTGGCAATGGTATATCGAAGGGGCGACCATTTTTTGGGAGTCATAAGAGCCCTCATTTTTGCATTTAAATGTTCTTTCACAAAGCTTTCAAAACAACATCAAAACACACTAAAACCAGATTTTAGGGCACACTTTTAAATCTTTAAACGAGATAACCACTGCATTGATTGTGTGTTTCTTTTCTGTTTAAGTGTAGCATAAAAAATCCTAAAAGAGATAAAATCTATTCGTCTTTAGGAGCACATCACTATGGTGTTCACTCGTAGCCGAGCTCGATCAAGGGCAAGCACTCCAAAAAGTGCACCAAGGGGGACAAGTCGCCTCCGATATAGTCTTGAGGACCTGGTCATCCCGCCTTGGTGGCCTGGCCCACAAGAGAGTCCACATCATGCCATAATAGAACAAGACTATAGAGGCACCTCTTTGAGGGGCACCCCTACTCACCATAGGTCCTTCCAAGAAGAGAACCTATATGTAGCACTTAATGTAGACAGGAGACCTCCCTTAGAAGCCCGTTATGGGTGGCCTAGCGATGAAGTGCTAGAGCAACAGAGGGGCCAGACGGAGGGGCCACAGGATTTCGTCCTCCCTTCTCTACCTCGCATTGCTGTTAGAAACACTAGACAGTGTCCAGAGTATCAAACTTTCCAGGCAGGGCAAGACAATTCTGCCCGCACCTTTTATGCATATGAAAGAGAGGACGAGGATGATTACCACGTTCCTCAAGAGTAGTACACAGCATGGGAGCGATGTACCTCCGTGCCTGCCCTGTATCAAGATAACCCATCGAGGCTACAGCCTCAAGTTAATGTAGCCAACCTCGACAGAGGAAAGCAGCCCATAGAGGTCTCGGATCACCACGACCGAGGTAGACATATAGGAGAGGCATCTAGGCTTCCAAAACAAGAGACAGTGGAACAAAGTGACTTGGCATTTGCCAAACAAGCCACCCGCCAAGCGCAAATCATGCAGCTTAGGCAAGATCAAGAACAGTTAGAGCATCTTTGTCGGCTTAACAAAGAGCGCATTCAACGTCAAACAACCGAATTGCTACATAACAATGTGCCTGCGAAGGTTCCAAACCCTCACACGCACAAAGTAGATGTGTATGAGAGGCATAACCCTTTGGTACGAGAGAGGTCCATGCGACCTTATCAAGTATTGCCTCCGAGACCTCCTAGACTTGAGCGGGAGGCCACTCCCCGAAACAATGATGGGCACCCTCCGTGGGCACCTACCCATGTGCATAGGACTCGGCCAGCCACTCCTCAGGAAGCTTATGAGGAATATGAACAAGAAGAAGAGAGGGCTGAAATGCTCTATCAAGGTAGAGGGGGTGCTACCCAGCTACTTCTCAATAGGCCTCAGGCTCCCCGCAACCCACAATGGGAGCAAACTAAGGAGGACGAAATTAAATCCTCTGATGCATATAAAGCGTTGTTAGAACGCTTAGAGTCTATGGAGCTCAAGACTTTTGGGCCCCAAAAGCCCACTTTACGCCAACTCCGTAGCCATCCTGTGCATCCGTCAGTGTCGGCACCTCCATACCCGAAACACTTTAAGCTGCCCTAGTTGGCACTCTTTAGAGGGGAGGAGGATGCCCAAGAGCATGTGACCAGGTTCTTAAGTCAGTGTTTTGGTATTCAAGATAATGATGCTTTGTTGTTGAGAACATTTATAACCACATTCGTAGGCCCTGCCTCGGATTGGTTCACCCAATTACCGAAACATAGCATCACTAATTTGGATCAGCTAGTGGACGCGTTCCTCGAATGCTTCACCTTCAACACTAAGAAAAAGGCATCATTGAGTGACCTAGCTAGCCTCAAGAAGTATGAGGAAGAGACCATGGTGGCATACGGGAACCGGTGGAGGGCGTTGCTTGCAAAGCTGCCTTACCTTCCTCCCATGTCAGATCTGACTCAAATGTTCTCGAAAAGTTGTTTGAGATCAATCTCCGTGCTATTGCAGCTACAGCAATATGCCAGTTTAGAAGAAGCTCTGGCGCAAGCCAGAGTTATTGAGGAGATTAAGATACAGGATGGCGAAATCGCCAAACCTAAGAAAAAAGAATGGACAAAGAATACTAAACCAGGGACCACGCAACAAAAACCTGCTACGGTTAATCAAGTTGCCATCAATGTCCCCAAGCCTGCACAAGCACCACAGCCTCAAAAGGCTAATTATCAGGCGGTCCCTCCCAACAACTATGAGAGAGAAAATCAAAGGCAGGAGAAAAATCAGCAGCGTCACCCTAGGCGACAATTTACTCCTTATACAGAGTCCAGGGACTCTTTGTTTGACCGCTTGTCAGCGGCGAATTTGATCAATCTTCCAGAGATTCAAACTATAGATCCCAATGCACCGAAGCCTAAAGGGTATAGAGAAGACTTGTACTGTAGGTTTCACAGGCACAAAGGACATGATCTTAACGCATGCTGGAAGTTCAAAGGTTTGATACAAGATCTCATTGACAATAAGACATTGGCGGTGGACAACCCCGTAGCACCAAATAATCAACATATGGGAGTATTCAGAGACCCCTTGCCTACCCATGAGGCGCAGGCAAAACCCCTTCAAGTTAATGAGGTGCAACAGAATTTCCCTATGCAAGGATATGTGGGGATGATAAGCATAGTGACTAGGAACAAGAAGTACCCAGGAGCTGCTCCCACGACAGCCACAAGAGAGGTTCCATCAACGTCACAGGCTCAACAACACCCTACGCAACTTCCCCCGCCTAGACCAGTGGCCACGATTCGAACTAGACTTACCCAAAGTCTAAGGACCACATCGGCTAGGCTCTCCATATATGAGCTAATTCAATAATCAACGCCCCATCGGGAGGCTCTCATGGAGATTTTAAAAGCAATCGAGCTGCCACCCCACGAAGCAAATTCGTTCAACAATTTTGTGGGGCATGTAAAATAGTGTACAGAACCAGTCATCACCTTTAGGGAAGATGAATTGAAAATGGTGACTGGTGATGTAGCGGATCCACCCCTACACGTTATCGCGCGGGTCAACGGGATTCCTTATAAGAGAGTGTTGGTGGACACTGGCTCGTCCAGTAATATCATCACTACAACAGCTCTAAAGCATTTGAAGTTGCCAACATCTCATATCGTGGCTTCCACTTACACACTGTGAGCATTCAACGATGCAATCTGCTCGACAGTGGGCACAATTGTCCTACCTATCCAAGTGGGACAAAAGACCATTCATACATTGTGCCATATCTTGGAAGGCGAGATGGCTTATAATATCCTGCTAGGCCGGCCTTGGATTCGGGACATGAAGTGTGTCCCTTCAATCGTGCATCAATGCCTAAAGTACACATTTGAAGGGCAGGTGCATGTAGTCCCGGCGGACTTGGAGCCTTTCAAATACTGCAATACAGTGCAAATCATGCCGCAATCAACCCTTCCATCAACACATTTGGATTTTCAATTGAATCCATCTCAACAGGGTTCGATTCCGTGGGCTTCTCTAGTGATTAATCCATCGAGTCCTCATTCGGGGCCATCTTCTTCCGCCAGTCCTTCCACAATGATGCCACCTGCGGTGGCCACATCCAAGGACAAGGGAAAGCAACCCTTAGAAGAAGAACCACCTCTAGTCTCAACCATCTCGATAGAAGAGATACCTAGTAGAATGGAAGTTGAGACGCCTAGTTCACCCCACATGGAGTGGACTCAGGAAGGACTCCCATTCGCTTCCCCTCAACCACCAACGGTCACCATTGAAATGGCCAGCATGGGCCTGGGGAGTATCTAGTGAGGAACATTATAGCAACGCCCACACTCGAGTCCATGCAAGACATGGGGAGGCCTCGACTCCCCATCGGCTCAGTGGTTCCTTTAGGCTACCCACCCAATCAGACAAACTTTGTTTATGGGGGCCTGGATAATGGCGTTGAGATTTGTATGCAAGAAGATGAAGACGAAGAGCCCTTTGTGGAGGATGTCAACTATCTATCCAACCTTGATTTTGCTTTAAGATATCTAGGCCAATGCAATTGGCATGGATATGGGTTGGGTAGGTATGAGCAAGGAGTGCGGGTTCTTTGCCAACCGAGATATCAAATGCCATATGACAAGTTAGGAGTAGGGTTCAACCACCCCTTGCCCCTAGACATCTTGGTTGAAAACATGCAAGGCCTAGGGATAGGCAACAAGGATGGGTTGGCATCAGATCCATATGCCAATCCAAACACAACTTATACATTGGGGGATTATTTCCCATTACAAACAAACAACCTTGTTGACCTCAACAACCCTTTCCCTTCGGCCGAACAAGGAGAAACCTCAAGGACTCACCCACAAGGGGGATATGGACAAGACCAAGAAGGGTCTTCCAAAGATGAGTCGGAGTACGATCATTCGCAAGAATATCCCATGAATGATGATCAGGAAAGCTTCCTGACAATGTTCCCATTGGCTGCTCCATTTGAGCACATGCCACTTCAAGACAATCCGGTCCCCCCACAGAGAGCGGAACAACCTAGATGGGACCACATCAATTTGCTCGAACAAGGTGAGCCCCATGTGTCGCAAGCAACCGTTGGAGTTAACGAAGGCTTTTGGATCTCTGACAGTGATTCGAAAGATGAAACCGAGATGGCCTATCTCAACCACATGCGACAAATGCAACAACGATACCCTTTGGACATAGATGACATGTTTGAACACTTACATATAGGTCCAAGACATAGGTGGCATCTCAACCCGATGTAGTTATAGCAATTACTGCACCCGCCACTCTAGGTACACAGAGAGCATCTTCCGCCCCGGAGACCCTATCAAACCATCAGTGCCTAGGGTGGACCCTGTCTTCATCTCCGTGCATAGGGCTGACCCCTTTGTGCCAGTGCCCACAGAGCCAGATCCGGAGCACACAGATTGTCTAGGATGTCCGAGTTATAACACCCACGGTAATGGAGACCACAATCATTTCATCAACATGATCTCCATTGATCTGACCGCCCCCATCCATGATCCAGCCGACCCGACACGGTCATTGTATCTAGATCTAGATGCTATCGACTGGGATCGCGCCGACACACCACCATCCCCATCGTAGTATTGGCCTTGCGGAGGAATGTTCCATTTCACCCCAGGATAGACTCGGGATGTCTTCCATGTCTGAAGAGGAACCCGACGTGTCCGAACGATGATCTAAATTCAGCAAACGATATCCATTTGATCCCAACTCCACACCAGTTGGAGGACGGATCCCACATGTCGGTCGAGGAGATGACTGACGTAGACATCGGCTCAGATCCAATGAATTTGCAAATCATCAAGCGGGGGTAGGTTTATCCCCCGAAGAGCGAGCCGACTACATTGCCCTTCTCAAAGAGAAGAAGGAGGTTTTTGCATGGTCATACAAGGACATGCCGGGACTAGACCCGTAGCTAGTCATGCATAATTTAACGCTTGATCCGACAATCAAGCCAATAAAGCAAAAACTACGTAAGATGCACCCAACAGTGGCCTTAATGGTCAAAGACGAGTTACAAAAGTTGTTGGATGCACAGTTTGTCATCTGCGTGGATTATCCACCATGGTTGTCTAACATGGTTCCCATCAAGAAGCCCGATGGGAGGATTCGCATATGCACCAATTTTTGAGATCTAAATAAAGCGAGTCCTAAGGATGATTTTCCCTTGCCGAGCATCGACGCGTTGGTAGACGCTACAGTGGGCCACGAAATGCTTTCCCTCATGGATGGTTTCTCGGGATACAATCAAATTCGTATCAATCCTGAGGACCAACTAAAAATGGCATTCACAATGCCTTGGGGGACATTTTGCTATAAGGTCATGCCTTTTGGCCTTAAAAATGCCAGAGCCACCTACCAACGTGCCATGACGTACATCTTCCATGATTACATGCACAAAACTTTGGAGGATTACATGGATGATTTGTTGGCCAAATCTCTTTTGCGCCCAGATCATCTCGATGACTTAAGCAAGATCCTCGATCGCCTCATGGAGCATAAGGTCAGACTAAACCCCAAGAAGTGCATCTTTGGCGTCACATCTGGAAAGCTCTTGGGTTACATAGTCTCTAAATGAGGAATCGAGGTAGACCCACACAAAGTCAAGGCAATCCTTGAAATGCCTCCCCCTACTACCATCAAGCAGCTCAGGAGTCTGCAGGGAAAGGTCACGTCGATCAAGCGCTTCATAGCGTAGTTATCTGACAAGTGCCGACCCATGAATAAATTATTGCATAAGGGGGTCACATTTCATTGGGATGACGAGTGCCAGTCAGCCTTTGACGACATTAAATAGTACTTGGCTTCACCGCCAGTATTGGCACCACCTAGACCAGGAGTGTCATTCTATTTATACATCTCAGCCACTGAGGTGGCACTGGGCGCCATGCTGTCCCAAAAAAATGAACTTCACAAAGAACAGGCTACATACTATCTTAGCCGCACCCTAGTCAGTTATGAACTTAACTATGCATACGTTGAGAAGCTCTGCTTGGCAGTGGTGTTTGCTACCAAAAATCTATGCCACTACATGCTCGGTCATACGACGTATGTTGTGTCTAAGGAGAATCCATTGCGATACATGATGAGTCATACTTATCATAGTAGTCGCACGACAAAATGGATCATGTTGTTGACGGAGTTTGACATAGAGTTCATTGGACAAAAATCCATAAAAGGTCAAGTCATCGCCGATCAACTGGTAGAGGCTCCTCTTGAAGACGATCAGCCTCTAACCATAGAATTACTGGATGATGGGGTTTTTCATGTTTCAGAATCGCCAGATTCTGATGAGCCTGAGTCACAAGCTGACATGACCCTATTCTTTGATGGTTCTAAATGTGAGCAAGGAGGTGGCACGGGAATTGTATTCTTCACTCCACAAGGGGCTCCAATGCCTCTGTCATTTAAATTAGACTTCCCGTGCACCAACAACAATGCGGAATATGAAGCCTTGCTCATAGGTCTTCAGACAACAATCACCATGAACATTAAACGTTTAAACATCTTTGGTGATTCGTTGTTGATTGTCAATCAAGTAAAGGGGATTTTCCAATGTAAATGTCCAGTTTTGCAGGCCTACAAAGCCCTTGTGGACAAATTCCTGGCACAACTTGAATGGTATGACATCGAGGCACTCCCTCGATCATCGAATCATTTTGTGGATACTATGGCCTCCTTGGGGTCATTAATCCCGCAAGACCCTTCTGGTGAAATGACAACCATTCAGGTTAAAACATTATCGCAATCTGCGATGGAGCGTGCAAGCTCTGACCTGACGCCAGGAATCCACCTGATCCAGATTGAACCATCTCCGGATAAGTTCTCTCCAATCCATGATTGTCTGACTCGAGCCAACTGGGGGTCCTTGTTCTCCCCGACCCCTCTTAATAGCAACACAACGCTATTTTTACAAGTTCTTTCCCGCTCAGCTTTTGCTAGGGATGGACTTCAAGAGGGATTGGTCGTTCATACTATCGAGGTTTCTGATCAGCAGGATTGGTACACACCCATTAGGGATTACCTCAAGCTAGGTAACCTCCCACTTGGATTGACACAAGCCGCGAAAAGATCATTCAAATAGAAAGCGGCAAAGCATGTCTTGTTAGGAGACATTTTGTATCATCGAAACTATGAAGGAATCCTCCTCCGTTGTTTGGACCAAGCAAGAGTCCGCTTGGGCGATCACCCAAGCACACGATGGTACATGTGGTGGCCACTTCAGCGATATGGCCATCGCAAAGCGCATTCTCCGCATGGGTTATTATTGGCCATCTTTAGAGCGAGATTGTTGCGCATATGTGAAGAAGTGCATGAAGTGTCAACACCATGCTAATTTGACACACGTACCTTCTCAGGCCTTGCAGCCGATCCAATCGGCTTGGCCTTTTTCGTAGTGGGGCTTTGACCTAATCGAAAAGATCTCCCCTGCATCGTCTGGTCATCACACGTTCATCCTAACGGCCACAGAGTATTTTACCAAGTGGGTGGAAGCAATTCCGCTAACCTCTATGACTGGATCCCGCATTGCGGAGTTTATTTTGCATAACATCATATGTCATTTTGGTATTCCATCCAAGATCCTATCAGATAATGGGACACCATTCAAGAACAAATATGTGCATGCTTTGACCACAAAGTACAAAATTTAGCATAGTTTTTCAACCCCCTATTATCCATAGGCAAATGGGCAAGCAGAGGCGTCAAACAAAATGCTAGTCGCCATTCTCAAAAAGATAGTCATAGACAATCATAAGGATTGGCACATTCAGATCCCGCTTGCCCTATGGGCTTATCGCACTAGCATCCGGACGCCCACTGGGGCAACTCCATTTTCGTTGGTGTATGGCTCCGAGGTAGTCATGCCTCTTGAGTTGGAAATCCCTTCCTTGCGCATTTCAATGCAAGAGTTCATCGATGATGACACTGCATGGCAGGCCCGGTTAGACCAACTGACGTTGCTCGATGAACGACGCGTTAATGCTCTCGAGCATTTGCGTATCTATCAAGAGCGACTTAAGAAAGCATACAACATGAAGGTCCACCTCAGGGAATTTTAGGTTGGTGACTTGGTCTTAAAAGAGAACCAACAAAATTCTAATTTGTCATCCCATCTACGGGACAAGTTCACAAAAAACTGGTTAGGTCCTTATGTCATTGACAGTAGAATAGGACCTGGAACATACCGGCTTGCCTCTCTTGAAGGAATCAAGGAAATAGAACCCTTGAACATCAGTCATTTGAGGCCATTCCACATCTAGAGAGCCATAGTCCAACCAAAAGCTCCAAGGATTCTCATAATCACTTGGTCAACCCAAAAATGCTCCAAAGGTATCTATAAACCCTTTGGTCAAGCCAAAAGCTCCAAGGATTCTCATAATCGCTTGGTCAACCCAAAAATGCTCCAAAGGTATCTATAAACCCTTTGGTCAAGCCAAAAGCTCCAAGGATTCTCATAATCGCTTGGTCAACCCAAAATGCTCCAAAGGTATCTATAAACCCTTTGGTCAAGCCAAAAGCTCCAAGGATTCTCATAATCGCTTGGTCAACCCAAATGTAAAGGTATTATATTTTTTTTAGTTATTTTTTGAAAGTAAGGATTTATCATCGCTTGGTAACCTAAATGCTCCAAAGGTATCTATAAACCCTTTGGTCAATACAAAAGCTCCAAGGATTCTCATAATCGCTTGGTCAACCCAAAAATGCTCCAAAGGTATCTATAAACCCTTTGGTCAACACCAAAAGCTCCAAGCATTACCATAATTGCTTGGTCAAAATAAATATTCAAAAACAAACAAAAACAATAAAATCATCAAAAATCACAAAAATATTGCATTTCAATTCCATGCATACTCATAAAAATCAAAAATAACAAAAATATTGCATTTTAATTTCATGCATACTCATAAAAATCAAAATACAAAAATATAGGTTGCATTAGGCATCGCATCCATACATTGCATATTTGCTAGGTCATACAAGTCAAACGCACCATAGATTGTCATTACTTGGCAATTCCATCATTTTCCACATCAAATCCATTTTCATAAACGCATACATCCAGAATAACACCATCGCCATTTTTAGCATAGTCAGTTGTCTCCTAATGTATATAGGGTTTTCGTCATTCAGTTGTCTTTAAATTTCTAGCCAAAAACTGTACACAGTTAAATGGATTTTACACGGGAAAGTTTTACTTGGATCACGCCTTGTTACGTAGCATCCCAACACAAATTAAAACACATAAAATAATTCCTAAGTTGTGTGAACGCAAGAGAAACCTACAAAGCGATCTAGGGTACCATAGGTGAAAGATTAGCCTGTTCATCCCCCTGTGCGAATGGTTCCGGAATGCTAAGAATTGACAAAAGGACGAGCTCTTCCCTATCCATTCCCCATAATAAATAGTGGTTTTCACCACTCCCACAAATCCCAATCATAGTTGGTCCCCAAAGTTGTAAGGATTCGTACTACACGTCCCTGCCAAGGATGGGTAGTCATCCCCAAGACCTAAAAGGATCAACGCCATTCAAAAACAAAATTCCAACAAACCATCATCACAACCATCTCCACTCACCTTTGGTCTCAAAGTTGTAAGGATTCGTACTACACACCCCTGACCAGGATGGGTAGTCATCCCCAAGGCCTAAAATATCAATGCCCTTACTTCATAATCTCCATCATCCCCTTGGTTCCCAAAGTCGTAAGGATTCGTACTACACGTCCCTGAACAGGATGGGTAGTCATCCCCAAGGCCAACAGGATCAAGGCCATTCACAAGCTCAACCTTACAAAGCTCAAAATACAAAATCAAATAATAGTGGTTATCACCACTATTCAAAATCCTTGCTCAAAAAGAAAAACAAAGAGAAAAATAAACAGTGATTTTCATCACTATATAGACGAGCAAGTATCCCAAACCATTGAGCCAATACACAACCCGAACTTGAATCCTCGGAATTCTCAGCATTCGAAAAACCATCTAGGTGATCCTCATTACAGGGTTTGGTTGATAGCCTACCCGGCAATGGTGGTATCCTAACCGCATGACGATATGTCTGTCACATTAGCTTTGCTTGTGCATAGACCAATGTTTGCATGTGGATGAGCTAGCTTATGGTACCTTAGATTGTCCCGTGGATTAATCTTGCTAAATACAACAACGGAGTTAGTGGAGCTAATTAGGTGATCCTCAGTACAGGTTTGGTTGATAGCCTATCTGGCACTGGCGGTATCCTGACAAATACCACATAAATGAACTCAATTGCACACATAGGGATGTGAAATAACTTGGTTAAATTCAAGTCGGATTTATACCTTGTTCAAAAGTCTTGTGAGATAAATGTACAGTCTTGGCTAGTTAGTTAAAAATATCTGAATCTCAGAAAAGCTTAACTACATTTTAAAACAACTGTCACATTTCATTCCATACATCACCATTCAAAAAATATACAAAATACAAAAACAAAGTTTTCACATGCAAAGTCATTCCACAAAGTCATCCCATTAGTATAGCAAGTCAGTCAAATCTTGCACAGTCTATGGTGCCATCGACAAAACATCAACAACTCATTTCATTCATTCCATTGGCATACATCATACAAATTAGAACCATCGCATTCATAATAGCATATGCATACATCAATGTAAAAACATGTACATAAAAACAAATCATGAAAAGTGCATAAACACCAAAAAGAGTCATCTGTATATATATATATATAACAAAAATTCCCGTAGGCTACAATGAATCGGTCCTCGAACCTCGCTACCAAAATCCAAAAACTCAAAAACCCCCAAGCCTAGGGCATCGACCACCATGATCACGCAGGATCGGTGCGACGGGAACTACCCCCTACAGTGTGGGTCCTATGGGACCTCTCAAGGTGACTGCTACTTGCCCCTGCATCATGCCCACTAGCACCTCCCTCATCTAGCCGCCTGTGATGGGATGATGTTGACTGCTCAATCCTATTGTCTCTCATCCGATACGACGAGCCACCTCCATGAGGCTCAGGTATTCGCCCACCAAGGTGGATAATCTCTCCCTCCATATCTAGCCGATGTCGCTACCAATCTGACTCCCATTGACCCCACTCTACCTCTTGTCAATGGTAGTAAGCTACTACATCATCGCGTTGTGCTAGCTGCACCCATAGGAGATCCCTCTCCCGTGCAGCATCGGTATCCCCCTCCTACCGATGAGACGTAGCCCATGCATTCTCTCGCTCTACCAACTGAGTCCGCAAGAGATCTCTCTCCTACAAAGCCTCTCCTAGCTCCCCATCTCGCCTCCGTAGTAGGTCCTCCAATCATGCTATCTCAGTGCTGAGCCTCGCCTCCACCTCCTCTGAACTTGCCTGAGGCATAGGCGAATCCGGGACAGCAGCCTACTCTGGCTCCCACTGCTCTAGGACATCCTGCATCTTCGGCTGGTCCAGTACCCCAAAATCCCCTCCAACATCCTCAACCTCGACCATGTCTGCATCATCACGTGGAGCACCCCAACCCTCATCTGGTACCTCTGTACCCTCATCCCCTACTACTGCTATTGCACCCCCTAGAGGCCCCTCGCCTCGCCATCGCCGTAGAGTCCACCATTGCTCATACTCCGTAGTCATCCCGATGTCATCCACATCTGGGATATCAATCACCGTATCTGAATCCTCGCCAAGTGGCGCAATGACTGGCCGGTCCAGCGTCCTCTCATCCCCTCGACGTCGATAGACCATGGGCTCACCAGGCATCCCCTAGCGCACTCTGAACTATCGGGTCACTCGACCATATGGGAAGAACTCCTGCTCTGTCCCATGCCTCCCAATCAGCCACCGCCCCCTCCGTACCCATCGAAGCCACTCTCCAGCCTCAGGCCAAGCTGGACAGTCCCGATAGGGGTGCCAGAACACCTCTCCAGGAGTAAGCCGAGCAAAGGCATCGACATAGTGCCCTACGACACCTGCCCATCATCGACTCTGTCCCTGCTCCTCCGACCTCCGCCATAGTACCCCATATCCAATCTCTCGGTCTGCCATCTCCACCCACGTCATCCAGGGCAGCCCCGTCGGCCTCTCCACTACTATGTGCTGCCAAGCCCAGCACTACAACAAGTAGCTACAACCGATCCCCTTCCACTTTCGACAACGGACCTCGTACAACTCATCATAGAGCTATGCCAGTAGCGTCTATCCCCATCTCATAATCATCGGAGTATCTGTCGGACACTCCACCAACCTGAATACCACCTCTAGCAGGTTCCACGGGAACCTCATGCCAGAAGAGTCGGGGAGCAGCATGTTGGAAATGAGGCTCATGAGTAATGCATGCCTCATTCCCAACACACCCCTCTCTAGCCACCATCGCACCAGTATGCCACCAATCTGGCAATCGCTCTCCGCCCTCTCCATGGGGCTCTCCACACCCAACTCCTCTCCATGCCCGAAATAGCGTATCAGTACCACTGTCCTCCGAGCTCGTGGCATCGTCTGGATCGACAATCCGTCTATTGGAATCCGTAGAATCCGATAAACATCCTCCAAGGTCACCGTTATCTCCCCTATCGGGAGATGGAAGGTATTAGTCCAGGGATCCCATAGATTGATCAAGGCCATCAGATAGGCCCGATCCCTGACTATCGGCTCCAGGCGAGTCACCTGCTTGAGCCCAAGGGCGTCAAGCCAATCCCAGTCAGCCAAGGTCAGCGTCGCATGCGCTTTAGTAAACACAGTAGGCACTCGGTACCGGCTCTTCACAACCTGCAAAAGAAAACAACACAAAAACATTAAAAACAATGAAAAATTGTACAACCCTAACATGTATATACAATAATGCATTAAAACTATATAACCAAAAACAAAGCAAAAATTTAATAAAATTATTTTTCAGTCTTAGGGTTTCTAATCCTAACTGATAAATTCAAAAACAAAACAAAAATTCAAAAAAAATTAATTTGTCAGACCTAGGGTTTTTAACTCTAACTGATTAATTAAACAACAAAAACAATTACAAAATTTAAAAAATCATTTGTCAGCCCTAGGGTTTCTAATCCTAACTGATAAATTCAAAAACAATTACAAAATTTAAAAAATTAATTTGTCAGTCCTAGGGTTTTTAATCCTAACTGATGAACTCAAAAACACAACAAAAATTCAAAAATTAATTTGTCAGACCTAAGGTTTTTAACTTTAACTGATTAATTAAACAAAAAACAACAGTCAACTAGGGTTCACGCTACGCTTTCCGCTTAGTTTTACCCTACGTTTTTTAACTTACAGTTTAACTTTTGGTTTCATTCAGGTTCAACGCAGTTTGTAAGTTCTGTTTTAAACTAACTTTCTAAAGTTCAGTTTTCAACTAAAATTTTGATCTGTGTTTTAACTAGGGTTAAATTCCATTTTCAGTTAAGTGTTCATAGACTAGGGTTTTTCATTTTTAAACCATAAACAACCACAAAAACAAAAAAAAAAAAAACATAAGACATAAGCAAAATGCGATTTTCCAATTGCAACAAAAAGTTATAAAGAGGACAAGTACTCACTGGTATCACTTCGGCTCCATCGCTCGATCCGGTGTGAGCACTCATGGTCACAAGAAATTTTGGCAGCGCTTCGCTTCGCAGAATTGACCTCCTCCTCCTCAGAGCTCCAAATCACCCAGAAAAACAAATGCAAATGAGCCCAAAACTCAGTTTTGGCCTTTAAATAGGCTTTTTGAGCCTGTACTCGTTCCACCCTGGGACGAGCACTCTGGTTAGCACTCGTCCCACCCTAGGATGAATACTAAATAGGAATTCGTCCCACCCTGGGATGAATACAGAGCAAAAATTTCAAAAACAGCAACAAAAAATGCACCAAAACAAGCCCTAAAAGTGTCCGATCAGAATGCTTTTGCACTGGACATTCCGGGCATGCAAAACCGATGTCGGGGTCACAAATCCTCACTATCCTACTCCCTAAGAAGGCTATCATAGCCGGACCGCTCCACGGGAAGCCGGATTTTTGAGAATTTCATCCCCAAATGGCGTCACCAAAACGGGTCAAAACCCATCCAAAAATAGCAATAACATTGCCGAACGAAGGCGCTTTTGCGCCTGACATTCTTGGCATCCAAAATAGACGTTGGGGTTACAAATTGTCACTATCCTACTCCCTAAGAAGGCTACCATAGCCGGACCGCTCCATGGGAGGACGGATTTTTGTCAATTTCAGCTCCAAAATGCGTCACAAAAAGGGTTAAAACCCACCAAAAATAGGTCAGAATGTTCGAAAACTGCTTTCGCATTCAATGGTAAACAACTGAAGGCACCCTTACCTAAGTCATCTTGGGTCAAGCGACTCATCGCTTTTCTCATGTCGGTCATTCCCTCATCGATTCGTCGCTTGAGGGGGTAGTCACACTTAGTCACCAATCAACAACAATATACCCAATCATGGAAATGACACGCATTCAAAGGATCATTGACAAAGACAATCGTGCCCCTGCTTGGGGCAGCAAACAAGCAATTATCACAAGCTGATCAAACACTTGGCATTCATGAATCATGAACTCAAGGTTCCCATAGACAAAAGGTTGCGCCCTTTGCCTATTCATGACTGATCAATGTCCAAGCTCAAGTAACACCTCACCGAACCAGGTTAACACTTGACTTTAGTTCCTTAGCTCGTCAGAAGCAAGGATTCAAGAATGCGTGCCCTTTCCATACTTGGGGCATCAAGAGTTGGTTAGGTTACTAAGAAACCCTAATCATTAGTGCTTTGGTTATCTATTTTTGCTTGGCGCTGCACCTTGCACAACGCTTCCCAAAAAGGGGCATCTATAGACACCAAAACAGCACCAATCCGATTACGTGACAACAAGCGCTGATCGCATTGACACAAACAGCCCCAAGGGCAGCCCCCAGAGGTTAAACAGTGGTCCTAACCACTTCCAAAAGTAGTTTTAGAGGTCATAGGTCAATTTGGCACCTTTTTGGCACCTTGCTCTCTGCTCGTCCCACCCCGGGACGAATACAAACTGGCACTCGTCCCACCCAGGGACGAATAGCAGCATTCGCCCCAGGGTGAGGCGAATAGCAAGTTTGACTGGAAAAAATTCAAACCTCGGTAACTCCGCCAGTTAACTGAGGCTTCAGGCCATGCAATTGCGAGGAGTAGCTTTTATTCAAGAAGAGAGACTTCAGTGATGAGTGTCTTTATTTTAGAAACCTCATGCAAGAAGCTTTTTTATCAGGGAGTTAGCTTTTCTCTAAAAATAGGACAGTTAACTCAAGTGGCGCCCTCGCATGCGCAATTCAAACAAGGAGACCCTAAGGTCTATAAATTGGGGAGTTTTCCCACCCAAAATATATATAGAGAAGGAGCATTTGAGCAATGAAGTGCTGCCAATTTCATACCTAACTGCGATTTGTGCTTTTACATCCTTAATCTCTCATTCGAAAGGGAGGTTATTGGGTGACTATTGGAGGCGCAAATCCGTACCCAAAACCTAATTTTTGACCACAACTATCCACCAAATTTTTTGACAACACCCCATAACCAGTTTTGGACCCATCCCAAGTGGATTGGTGCCGAAACAGTGCCTCAATCGGTGGGCGTCCTGCCCCCAGGCGCTCCCCAAACTATCACAGTGCTAATCGCCCCACCCCGGGATGATTAGAAATATGTGATATATTTCTTGTTTTTTTCTTTTGCATCTGATTCTAGATAGGTTAAATAGGTTACAGTTCAAATTTCATTTCATTCTGAGTAGTTTTGACCAGGTTATTGCTATTTCCCGCTTTCACTAACTTGCAGATGCCATCTTCAAAATATGGGTTCTAGAGGCAAAATTGGAGAAATATGAGCATCTGGGTCTTCCCAAAATGCCCCCAATTAGCTAACCCCAAGTTTGTAGGTCTTTTGGAGCTTCCTAAGTAGGACATTGAATAGGGTGCTTTCTGGCCAATTCTCATAGTCCTATTCGTCCCACCCTGGAGCGAGTACAGATCTGTGAGGAATTTTTAGACTATTATTTGCAATGATATTTTTTTATGATATTTTTATGCTTCTTTCAAATTTTCAGGTCAATCAGAGGTCATATGATAGTCGTTTTATTATTTTCATGCATACACTGACAATAGGCTTTGGGAAATACATGTTTCATTTTGTCTGCAGGTATTACTAATATTTTCTGTTTCTTTGAATGCAGGTTTCCAATAGTAGAGGAGCAAGAAAGAGCAAATAATCACATACAACAGTGGTGGCGACATTTTGGTCCGCCCATCTTACATGTGGGCACGCGGAAGAAGGATTGTTAGCCATGGATCTTGTGACAAGAAACACATTTGACTCTCCTATCCCCTAAAAAGGAAGGAGACGTATTGTAACACAATTTGTAAAGCGTATCAATAAAAGAGATTACCATATTTCGTATTGCTTTTATCTTGTGTCGATTTGCATACGTTATTTCTTGTTCTTTTCTTGTGGCATATTCCTTTTTGTTTTCGTATCCTCGTGCTTTCACCCATAAACCTCTAATAATGCCTAAGATTGATCCTAGGAAAATAGAGTCAAGATGTCTTAAAGTAGCTGATGGTACTCCTATTGTTAAGATTGATATGGGTAACATTCAGACTGGCATTGAAGATTTCAAAAAAAGAGGACTAATTTGTCGGTTCGTGGGTTTTCTTTCAAGTCTCTACTTTCAAAGTATGGGGTGCAAAAAGCTGGAAAACTAAAGGTGAGTTACAAATATCTATTTATCCAAATGGTTATTTTCTTGTTTTATTTGCTAATAATGAAGATAGAGAGAAAAATTTTCAAGGGGGTCCTTGGGTTTTTGGAAGGGCAGGGCTTTTCATGAAGCCCTGACATACTAAATTTAAAGCCGAAGAAGAGATGCCTCTATAGCTCCCGTGTGGGTTAGACTCTTTGGCCTCCCTATTGAATTTTGGAATCCTACTATTTTTTCTTCAATTGGAAACTCTTTAGGAACTTTTATGATGACTGTTGATTGTACTCAAAATTTTGAACATATTATTTATGCTCGAATTTGTGTTTTAATGGATTTTGACAAACCCCTACCTAAAAAGATCACATTACAATTTGGGGAAGACACTTGGGAGAAAGTAGTGGACTATGAGAACATTCCTTTTCGTTGTAGAATTTGCCATGAATATGGTCATTTGGCCAGTGCTTGCCCAAATAAAATTCCTAATCAAAAGAAAGAAGATATAAAATCAACAGGTTTCCAAATACCTAAGAAGAAGAACACTCAGAAAAAACCATTTATGAAGGATCAATCAAAGTCATTTGCTAATATGTTTGACATCATTTCCATAAATGATGTCCCAAGTGAGGAAGAGGAAATAATGGAAACTAAAATCTTAGAAAAACAATTTAAATATGAAGGGAAGAACTTAGAGACAAACCAACAAATCAAAGGTTTTCAACAGAAAAAAAAAGAGAAAATTTACACAAGAAAAACAATATTTCAAATGTCAAAACTTCAAATAATACAGGTCCCAATATAGACTTCATTGAACCATCTAGTAAATATTTGGCTGTGTATGAGCATTCTTCAAGGTTAGAAGCCATCTCAGATTCAATTGGAATAAGTCAAGAAATAGGGAAAAAAATTGAATATGGATTCTAATAAAAAAGTAGGTCGCAAGACCAATCAATATCATATGGTAAAAGAAGATGAAAATCTTGTAGAGGAAGGTAATATTAATGCCCTTCCCAACTTTTTTAGCCCTGGTATTAATGAAGATCATCACTTGGAATATTAGAGGACTCAAAGGGAGTCTTTCAAAACAAAATGAAATTAGAAGAATGATTCAGATAAATCATCCACATATTGTTTTCCTTCAAGAAACAAAGATGTCAATGGAGGATATGGACTTAATTGCCATTAAAATTTGGCCAGCTAGAAAAGTGGTTTCCCTCAGTTCCCAGGGGACTTTAGGTGACATTGCTTGTATTTGGGACCCAAAAGAGGTAGTTATTCACCATATGGTTGGCAGTTGGGGTTTGTTTGCTATAGCTATTCAAAGTAGATATTCCAACCAGATTATGCTCTACATTACTGTTTATGCCCCGACATATTTGGAGGAAAAAAAAAGACAATGGAAGGATATTACTCATATTATATCTCATTTTCCTAAATTTTGAATCTTGATCAGAGGATATTTCAATACCATCCTCTATCTGGATGAGAAAATGGGGGGAAATAGAAATTTGGACAAAAGCACTGACCTCATGAGCGAATATATTGCAAACCTCCATCTTGTGGATATCCAACCAAATAATGGCCTTATGACTTGGTCTAACGAAGGCAAGGCTTAGCTTGTATAATGGAGATATTGGATAGGTTTTTGATCTCTAAAAATTTCTTAATCCATGGTCACATTCCTAAAGTGAAGACTCTTAATAATGTTGGTTCGGATCATTGGCCAGTCATGGTGGAAATGTGGAAAACTAATGTGAGTTTCTCTCATTTTCATTTTTAATTAATGTGGCTTAGAGACATTTCCTTCAGACCTCGTGTGCAACAATGGTTGAAGGAAGGTAAACCTAGGCATGGGACTAATATGTTCTATTTTGCCAAAATACTGCAATACATGAAATCCAAAATCAAGACTTGGAACTAGAAAGATTTTGGGGATGTTCATAAAAAAAAAATGAAGTTATTGCTTATCTTGAAAATTTGAATAAGAAAATTTGTTTAGATGGCCTCACAGAGAAGAGAAGTGCAGATGAAAATAAACTCACAACTCAGTTAGAGGAATAGGATAAAAGAGAAGAAATCTTATGGAAGCAAAAATCTAGATTTCAATGGCTCAAAGAAGGAGATCGAAACACAAATTTCTTCCACAAATCTCTTCTAGATCAAAGATCTCACAACTTTATTTCTTCCTTAAAATCATATTCTGGAGATGTTGTTTATACTTGGGATGGCATGAACTCTATTGTTGTTGATTACTTTTCCAATATTTTTGCTGCTACTCCTCTTGACTCGGCTTCACAATAAAATATTCTTCAAGTAATCCCTTCTCTTATCACTTCTGAGGAGAACTCTATTTTGACTACTCCTGTTACTATCAATGAGCTTCAACAAGTATTTTTTAAAATGCAAAAAGAAAAAACCCCAGGTCCTGATGGTTTTCCTATTGAGTTCTACCAAGAGTTCTGGGATATCCTTCATGTTGATTTATTAGAGGTGGTGGAAGAAGCCATGAAAGCCAAAGAAATTTTGAAGGTTATCAATAAAACTTATATTACTCTTGTTCCAAAAGCTCAAGAGGTTGATCATATCTCAACTTTTAGACCTATTGCTTTATGTAATGTTCTTCTCAAAATCATTACTAAAATCATGGCAGAAAGTTTGAAGCCTCTTTTGCATAATATTATTTTCCCAGAGCAAGGGGGATATGTGGAAGGACATCAAATAGTATATGAGATAGTTCTTGCTCAAGAATCCATCCATTCCATGGATATGCAAAATTCTCCTTCTATGTTAATTCAGTTAGACTTATCCAAAGCTTATGATAGAGTGGATTGGCACTTCCTTATAAAAGTTTTGAGGCAATTTGGTTTCTCTAAGGATTGGTTGGATTGGATTATGGGATGTATCTCTTAATTTTCCTACTTAATTCTTATCAATGGCAGGCCTTCTCAGTATTTCCCAGCTTCTAGAGGTATTAGGCAAGGTGACCCGCTATTCCCTTATTTACTCATCATTCTTGTTGAATGCTTGGGTAGGACTATAACCAAAAAGAGGGAAAACAAAACCCTTGAGGGAGTTAACCACTACTCATGGAGCTAGACCTATCTCTCATCTTCAATTTGTGGATGAATCTACTCTTTTAGGTAGAGCTACAGTTAAGGAAGCTTCTAATATTAAGCAAATCATTAGTTATTTTTCTAAAGCTACTGGGCATTTGATCAATGAAGACAAATCTAAAGTTATTTTCTTTCACTGCTCTACTAGACAGGAATCCATGGTCTTGGATAAATTAAGATATAAGAAGACCTCTATCACTTATTTAGGTATTCCCATAAATATTCAAAGGCAGAAAAATAAATATTGGAATTGGTTGTTGGACAAAGTCAAGAAGAAAATTGGAAAGTGGACCAACAAGTGGCTTTCTTCTGGGGTAGAATCACCTTGGTAAAATCATTCCTTCAAGCTATTCCTATTTATGTTTCTTCCATTTTGAATATCCCAAAGGTTGTTATCTGAGAATTGGATCAAATAAGTCATCGTTTCCTTCGGAGTGGTACTAAGGAGAAAATAAAATGGGCCTTGGTGAAATGTGATACTTTATGTCTTCCTAAGAGTGAATGGTGGGTTAGGATTCCGGTATTCAATTAATAACAACAAATATTTAGCTACTAAATTATATTGGAGGATGTTGCATAACCCTAATGCTCTTTGGGCCAATAATATACATGCTAAATATGTTGAGAACAAAAGTCCTAAAGAACTTGTTCGCTATCAACTTCCTACTAAAGGTTCTCCCATTTTAGCAGTTCTTAAGACTGATGAGGATTTGATAAAGAAAAAATTATTTTGGATCATTCATAATGGTCAAAATGTAAATTTTTGGACATATTCTTGGGATGGTCACAAGCCTTTGATAACTTAGTTTCTTGATTGGAGGCCTTGGATGGAGGAGCTTCACCGAGCTAATTGGATAAAGGTGGCTAATTACTATCGGTACCATATTGGTAATTCAAAGGTTGGTAGATATTGGATCCCTATTGAGTATTGGCCTATTCAAATCCCAAAAAGGCAAAGACAAGATATCCAAGGCATCCTTCATATGAGATCCCTCTCTTGGTCCCATGAAAAAGATTATTTTGGATGGAACAACACTACTAAGGGTGAGTATTCAGTTGCTCAAGGTTATTTGACCTTATGCCATAATAATCCCAACCATTCTTCTGAAATATTTTCTCAATTGTGGGCTCAAAATCTCTGGCCTAAGGTGAGGTTATTTAATTGGATTTTATTGCATTGTAGGGTGCTTACTGGTGAGCAACTTATGAAGCATGGTTTTCATGGCCCTTTTAGATGTGAAATGTGTGAAGAGAATGTAGAAAATATCAACCATATTTTTATTGAGTGTACTTTAGCCTCTGATCTATGGAGGAGAATGGCCACTTTACTTGGCTTATAGTGGTCCAATTTTTTTTCTTTTGAACAGCTTTTGAGGGATTGGCCTAATCAAGAGGGTGTTGATAATTTTATTAGGCAATTAGTTTGGATGGGTTCTACCATTATTCTTTGGAATATTTGGAATGAAAGGAACAACCAAATTTTTAATCAAGATAGGAAGGATATTTACTATATTTGGCAAAATACCATAGCCAAATTAGTTGAATCAGTCCATCAACTCCTTAATCACCCCCAAAAATCCCACCAAAGAAGGGATCCAGTGTTGCAAAGATTGAAGATTAAACCTTCTAAGGGAAACCAACTTAAAGGGAATGTGAGTATTAGTAATATGGATAAGACTAGAAATTAGTAGCCTCCTCCTAAGGATTTTGGAAAAGTCAATACTGATGGAGCCTCTAGAGGGAACCCTAGAAAATCCAGTGTGGGAGAAATTGGTAGACTTTCAGATGGCTCCCTGGTTTTTACTTTTGCTAAGAATTTAGGTATTCTTTCCAATAACCTTGCTGAGGGGCATGGTATCCTCAGAGACCTTCAGGAGGCTACTAAGGTTGGATGGAAAAATGTGTTAGATGAGTCTGAATCTCAACTTATGATTAATCTCTTGAAGACTCCTTCTAAGAATCATAAGATGGATTGGAGAATAAAAATAATTATTGAGAAGATTCAGTTAATCCAGATGGGATTTTTGAAAGTTGATTACAATCATGTGGTCAGATATCAAAACAAGAGTGCTAATGCTTTAGCTAATTGGGCTTTGGACAAATGTGATCTTACTTGTTATGGCCACCCTCCTATATGGTGGGCTTCTCAAATTAGGGAAACTCTTCTTTCTATCATTTCTTTGGATGGATCCAGTTTTGAAGGTACCTAGTTTCTTCTTGTTTTTTTTTTTTCTTCTCTTTGGTTCATTTAGTTTTTTTTAGTTCCCTAGCTCATTCTATTCATTATTTTGTTTCCTCTGTTGATTCTTGCCTTAATAGTCTTCTGGTCTAGATAGGTAATTGTTTTGTTCATTTTTTTTTCTTTTTTTTTTCTTTTTCTTCTTTGTTTTTTTTGTTTATTTTTTTAAGGTGGGTGGGTTCTTTTGTTTTGTTTTGTTGTTGTGTTCTTTGTGTTGTTTTTTTTTGTTCTTTTGTTTTTGTTGTTTTGTTTTTTTTTTATGTTTTTTGTTATTGTTCTTGTGTTTTTTTCATTCTTGTTCTTGGGTTTCTCTTTGTTTGTGTTATTTCATTTTTTTATGTGTGAGTGTTTTCTATATTTTTTATTTTTGTTTAGTTTTTTTGTTGATTTTTTTTATTTTTATTTTTATTTTATTTATTTTATTTTTTAGGTTTTGGTTGTGTTTATTTTTCATGTTTTTTTTTGGGTTATGTCTTTGTAGTGTTATGTTGTTTTTGTGTTGTTTGTGTTTTTCTATGTGGTTTGTGTTGTGGTTTATTTTATCTTATTGTGCGTGTTTGGTTGTGCTTTTGGTTTTGACACACTCAGGAGCATGTTTTTTATTTTATTTTATTTTTGTTATGATTTACTTATTTTTAAATTGGTTTTGTGTGTTTTTTTGCTCCTTGAGTATGTCAAAGGTGGTAGGCCAGGTCCGAGTCCTAGGTGTTTTTGGCGGAATGGATACCCCTGCCTCCTTGGGTCTTACCCGAAAGTGGCATCCCTTTTGGGATGTTTTCCACAAATAAAAAAAAAAATAGACTACCACATATCAAATGTTAGGGTTACTATGATAAAAATAAATCATTGAGCAACTATTACATGAAAGGCTCACCTGATTTCCTTGTGATTGAATGTGACCCTACTATTGAGCATTACCTCCTATGGAATTTCTTAATAATTATGCCCTACACCATAACCCTGACAATATTGGCCACACCTTGGACAAAGATACTCTTATCTAGTTACCTTGGATTTCTAGCTCTTACTCACACACTAGTTAAGGGTATGTATTGATTATTAGAAGTTGAATAAGGCTATAAAGAAAGACCACTATCCCCTCCCCTTCTCAGATCATATTTTAGATAAAATTATAGGACAAGAGTGTTGTAAATTTTTCAATGGCTATAGTGGATATAATCATGTCTATGTTACATAGAAATACTAACTAAATACAATATCTAGCACTGTATAGGACACCTTTTCTTATCTAGTGATGTCATTTTTGTTGTTCAATACTCCTACAATCTTCCATCAATTGATTGGGAAGGTAATTGCACCTTATATTGGAAATTTTATTAAAGTTTGTCTAGATGATTTTTTGTATTTTCAAAGGAGGGTAGATCATATAACTACTCTTGAGAAGGCATTTTAGCAATTTGATGAGGCCAATGCTTCATATAATCCTAAAAATACATATTTTAATGAACCAAAGGTATATTTTTAATCATGTGCTATACTAACAAGGGATTACAACCAATCCTATAAAGGTTGCAAAGATTAAGGAATTGTCATTTTTGAGAAACAAGAGTAAGTTGTGATCATTCTTGGACCATGTAGGATAATATAGGAGGTTCATAAATAATTTCTCCAAGATCCATTAAAAAACATTCTCAAAGAAGATATGCCCTATGAACTAGGGAAAGAATATAAGGTTGCATTTAAGGAACTAAAGCAGACCCTAATCATTGCTCCTATGTTGAAGAATCCAAACTAGAGTAAGAAATTTATTATCTACACAAATACATTTAACATTGTATTTTTCATATTGAGTTAGAAATATGATAATGGTCATGACCATCCTATCTACTTTCTATGTAGTAAAATAAGTAGTGCAGAGGTAAATTATATAGTTATAGAGAAGACTAGTCATCATCATTTCTCTCAAGAAGTTTAGAAAGTATCATTTGGGGTAAAATTTTACTATTGTTATAAATTATGTTACCCTCAAGTATATTGTTAATAATCCCAATCCATCAAAAAGGATAGCTATATGGTTTCTTCTTTTTTAAGAATTTTATTTTGACATTGTTGATTGACTAGGTAAGAAGCATATAATGCAATTTCTCTTTCAAGAGCATATGAGGGAGTTGGATCCAAATATAAATATGATGAGTTAATTGATGTAATTTTTCTAATAGTAAAAGTTATTCTCAAGGAATATGTAGATATTTTGTGATATTTCACTGAAGTCATATTTCTAGATGGTGCAACTCCAAGAATAAAAAGGAGGATTGCTTAGGTTTGTTGACCTTGTTAAATAATATATGAATTTTTGTATCAAGTAGGGCTAGATGGGAACTATCAACAAGTAGTTGGATGAAATCAAGAAAAAAATTGGCTATAGAGTGCCATGATGGTGTGTGTGAAGGATTTCTATAGGAATCTTAGAACAAGAAATACTTTACATGTAATATATCATTGATCCATATTCTTCAAACATTATATGGAGTATTATAAAACATGCAATATGTGTTAGACATTTAGGAACTGTAAGACAATGGTTTCCTCTTATGTCTTGGTATTCCTCTTGGGCCCTTTGAGAAGTGGGGCATTGATATTGTTAGTACCCTTCCTATAACAAAACAAGGTAATATAAACATCATTATTGCAAAATATTATTTGACTAAGTGGTTTGAAGCCTGGATGGTGAATAATGATATAAAAAAGACATTGCATGGTTTGTGTAAAATGAATTTTTAGTAGGTTTGATGCCCAATGGAGGTTATCTCTGATAAATATACCCAATTCCTAAATAAAGTGGTGGAAGTATTTATAATTTGGTTTTTGATCAAGCATAGGAAGGTGTTTGCATATAAATAGAGTACCAATAAAAATGTGGAATAAACTAACTATATGCTATATCAAATCCTTGTAAATAATGTAGCTTTGCATGTAGACACATGGGAAAAAATAATCCATGCAACATTATGGTTTTATATGGCCATGATCAAGTGATCCACAAGGTACTACCCATTCCATTTGATGTATGACATTGATCATATCCTTTCCACTAAATATTAAATACCCACCATATAGATGATGATACATGATAGAAGGATTTAAAGGGAGTCAATGAAATACTAGGTGGTATAGGTACACCAACTAGATGAAGGATTGGGTATATAGGTACACCATATTGCAAATAAGACGATGAAATAAAAAAGTATTGGGACAAAAGGCTGAAGTTGTCCCCCTTCAAGGTCAATGATTTGGTCATGGTTTAGGATGTCAAACACCAAAAGAGGAAGCACAAAAATTCTCTACCAAAATATATGGGTCCCTATTGAATATTTGTTGTGCATGACAATAGGTCCTACGAGTTTGATATTTTGGATGGAAGGCCTATCTAGAAATGGGTGAACTGTGATAAAATTAAGATATTTCATCCTCTATAATAGTTCAAGCCTAATTTGAGGATAAAGTAGAAATTAGGAGGGGAATATATGTCTAGTTTCAACAACTAATAATTTAATTTATCAGTATAGGTCTTAATCAATTTAAAGAACATAAATCTAGTATAGATATTTCATGACATTAACCAGTTTAATTAATTTGATTTATTAATATCAAGTTACAAAAATATTAAAATGTTTTAAATGTAATTCTTTTTAATATGAAATTAACCTAATGAATGTGGATCCACATGCAACTAATGATATTTTGACTATTTTACTTTTGAAATAAATAATGCAATTTAATTTATATTAATTCTATTTTATACTAACTAATTCTATTCTATTGTAGAAGTGAGAGAGTAGGGACTGGTCTTGTAGAAGTGGGCTCTGTATTCAAAAAGGACAATATATTTCTCTTCTCCTCTATGCTAATTTATCTCAATAACTACTATTTAATTTAACCTATTCTAACATCTAACTATTCATTGATGCAGGAAAAATAAATATTCTACAGAAGAAAATAAATCATTGCGAAAGACAAAATAACATTGCAAAATATATGGAAAGAGAATACTATTTTATTTTTGAACTTCAATCATGTACATTGGTGGAAATTTTAATCTTTCTTAGAATACTACAAGAGACCTTTTCTAGGAGCAAGTTCTTCCCCTTATTTTTTTGAGGACCTTTTCAAAGGCCTCTTCACTGTAATTTATACAATTATTCTCAATGAAGTCTTACGTAATGTTCTTTGTCTCTTTCTAACTAACAAATTTAAATCCTAACCTACGTACTAACAACTTTTCTAAACAAATACAATTTCATAACAAACGGGACTTTGGACTAATCAATGCAAGCCCAAGTGGCAACCACTTTAACAACTATTTAATTTAAGGAATAACAATAATAACCTATTTTTCCTATTCTCAAGGAAAGACAAAATAAGTTGGTTGAATAATTTAACAACTTTGATCCTCTCCAAATTTAATAACAACTTTACAACTTTTTATTTAATAATAATCAAAATTCCAAATATGTTTCCAACGTTGATAGTCAAATGGTTGACTTTGTATAATATGCTCCTACTAGATATGATGTGGCAACATGGTTCAATCAATTATGACTCTACTATTTTTGTAGCACATTTTAATAGATGCTTTTCGTAGTGCCTTTATGTAGCACTTTTCCATAGCACCTTTCTATAGCACCTATCCACATATCTTGCAAGTGCACCATACGTTCAGCCAATCTATGTATGCCTACTTCATGTTTCATCAACCATGGCCTCTAATCAGCCTCATACACATATATACCTAACAAAACAACATCTTGCACACAATTTGTGTAAAATATATGCATAAATCACTTTTATAACGGTTAATCATTTTGATGCATAAATAATGATATTAAGATGAAAAATAAATTAAAAACCATTCATATCCATTCATTTGTAAAGAATATATAAGTAAACCATATCCACATACTATAACACTTTGACACTCATCATTCCCCCAAACTAAAGGTGATGCATGTCCTCATGCATATAATTTCATAGTTTCACAAAAATCGATATAGTATTTCTTGATTTACTCAATTTTACAAACATAAATCAATATGAAATTGTAACAGTCCATCTAAATGGATAATCCATATATAACTAATTTCACAAGATACATTTTTTTCTTCTTGAATGCTAACAATGAAAATAGTTCTACAATAATCTTTAAATAGCTATGCAATCAGACATATGTTCCTAAAAGTTTCATAGTTTTTGACTTATAACAATTGCTATGAAAAGAAGTAATGATACTATAATTTTTTTAGAAATGATCAATATCCTATTTAAAATAAGAAATATTTTTTTCAAAATCAGAATACTGATAATGAGCTACAAAACTGTGTTATTTGTTTCATCATATGCATCTCAGAAAAATGAAAATTTATGCAGTGATCAGAACATATTAAATAAATCATGTCTATAAAATATTTGAAAGAAACTTACAACATACATATATATACATGCATTATGAAAGTCATAATAATAAATAAAGTCTGTGAACTAGATAAAATAAAAAGTTTGTTTTTGTCATCTCTTTGCAATTTTGTTGATGTCCAGACCAGTTTTAGCCTTTAGATGAGATGAAGCCCATGTAGGCTTTGGCCTGGCTGGGAGATTTCTCTCTTTCTTTACCTTTTGTACATGTGCCCTTCCTACTTCTAGATCGAATGGTAGCTCTACTGCTATGGTTTTTACATACTCTACATCCATGGATCCACTGTCATGAGACTCACTCTACATTCCCTGCATGTTTGGAGGTGGACCTACTATTTCCATAGCATGGTTAAATATTTCATCGATGTTGAGAGGTATGCCTACCTTAAGTGCTAAACCTTTTGGAAGTATCCCTATATCCCTAGAGGTTCTCAGTTTTTGTAGATGATTTGGTTGAGGTAGTTCAGATTATGGAGTTGAGTTGTCTTCCTCAAGTACCTTAGCGAAGTCAAAGACTTTGGTAAAGTTGACTGACTTTCATGGTTTCTTATCAACTGTAGCACTCTTCTGAGGAGATGGACTGACAATCATAGGTTCCATGGCTAAGTCATCTAGTTTCACCACCTTTTCCTCTACCAATTTTCTAAGGATATCACTCTAAATAGAAAGGTTTTTATTATCATAACAACATGATTCTCAACAAAATTTGTAGGTTTATAAATTTTGATATACAATAGGGTTTGTTGCATTTTGAGGAACTCGATAGCATTATATTGTCCTAATATAGGTGAGTTTAAGGTAGGTCTAGGTGCTTCTTCTTCTATAGGTATTTCTTCTCTGAGATATTCTTCTCGAGGTGACTCTTCTATAGGGGATGACTCTCTGTTGTGATTTCTTGGGATAAACTTTTCATACTTTATTTTTCTTGCAAACTTAGTGGTTTTGGCTATTCTAGAAGTGGTTGGGCATTTTAAAATGGGAAGTTATTCTAAGCTTTCCATGTTAGAGCTTTCCTTATATGCAGATTCCTGGACTAGTTTGGACTCTGTAGAAGCATTAGCCTTGTCAACCATCGCATTCCACAAGATTCTTACCTCAACATATTTATGTAGACCTATCAACTTAATTAATCCATGATAGGAAATGAGATGCAATTTAGGATCTTCATGGGCACTCAATGGTTGCACACGGGTGATGTTAGCTTTTAAATATTAAAACAGAAAATAGGGTAGGTTAATTATACAATCTTCCCTCTTAGAAAACTTCAGGTTCAAAAGAATTTTTAAGTGGTATCCCTCACAATTAGACAACCTACCCTCAAGGGTGAAGAATTTCATTAGGATCGTAACTGCCTCCTACCATTTTATCGATAGCGAGGAGGTGGCTACTCCCTTTATCCAACCATTTCTATCTTGGTAACTGAGTATTTTTCCCTGAATTTGTCAACCATATGACTCACTCTCTTATATGTGGATTTAAAATACCTCCAAACAAATTTTGGTAGATTTAGAAATTCTAAAATTAAACTGGAGGTAATCTAAATTTTGATGTCCTCAATGTGGGTTATCAAGGTGTCAAGATTAAATTTTAGAATGAACTATTTCATGACACCGTGATCGTGGCCTTGATATTTTGTCAAGGCATCCCACCATTAGGCTTCTTGAAATATTTTCCTCACTGCATCACTTGGGTTTTGGGTTGTGATAGATGAGGGTTCACTCTTTTTATGAAATGTGGTCCTTGGCATGGTGATAGTTTTAGAGAATGGTAGGGTTTTAGCAGAAGGACACAATTTTAGAAGGAACCCTACATTATTAGAAAAATAATAAGTGCATGCATAAAAACATAAAACCTTTTTGCAATTTATTTTCAAAAGGAAATCATAAAGTACCCTAGAATTTATAGTCTAATTTTCTAAAAAATCACATTTTTTTCTAATTTTTATGAAAAATAACATAAAATATTTGAGGTCTCCACAAAATTATATATATATATATATATATATATATATACAATATTTGAAAAAATAATACAAGAGGACTTCAAGATAATTTTTTTTTTAATTTTAAGAACATTATGAAGATTTTAGTGAAAAATAGAGAAGTCTTCAAAAATTTTGACTTTCGACTTAAATTCAAGAAAAATTCTTAGTTCTAACTGCGGATGTGGAATAATTACATACAAAAATAAACAATTTTCTTTTTGATTTCCTTTTTAAACATAATTCTATAGATTTTCTAGAGGGTTTCCAGAATTCTTCTTAAAAAATGAAATTGCCTGCAGATTTCAAGAAAAAGGGGCCCAAATTCCTTTTAGATTCGGCTTCGAAACACAATTTTCAGCCAAGTTTAAAATAAATTCCTCTAATATTCTAATTTTAAACCTAAAATTACTCATAAGAATGAAATTATTTTGAATTTTGGATCCTGGTCTGAGCAAATCCCTTAAAAGAGTTGCAACAAGGTGAATTTTACCTTGAAGATAGTAGTTGCTTCCCATTTTTCTTTAGCCTCCACTTCTAAATGATGCCTACAATATATTTCTCAACCCTTTCACTACTGCATAGCTTTTTCTAACAGACTACATTATTTGCAGTAGAAATACTATGCTCGAGGTGGTAGCTTAGGGATTTTTGCCCTAAATTACCCTTTTAATTTTCTATTAAATCCTTGTCATGGATCATTTCCAATCAATGGAGGAGATTTTCACATTATGTTGACATTTTATGTGTGTTGATTACATCATCCACTCATGTCAAGTCTTGAGGGATTCATGGCCCTCGATCCATTTTTTAATCGATGGCTAAGATATTTGATCTGTGGCTCTACTCTTTATTGGATGCAAGGGTATGATGATAGTGTTTTAGTTGTTCATCTTTTGCTCCCTATTGTGTGGGTTTATTTACCATGAAATTAGCCAGTGGGAGGTCCATAGGTTGTCACTCGAAGCTGAATTCCTTACTACATCATCTTATTTTCCCCAATTTGTGATGCGTACTCGTAATCTTGATGTGGTGTTAAATACCTACATGACCGCATCGTGTTATCCCTTGGTGCTTCCATGGCATCGTGGTACCCTATTATTAGCCAGAAAGTATGACACTTATATTTGTTCTTGGTCCAATACATCAGATCTGAGGCTAGCTCATGATCAAAGAATGTCAATTGTTTGAAATGTTGCCAAACCTTTTAAAATAATTATTAACTTTATTAATTCCTCTATTGGTAAAATGAATTAGAAAGTCCTTTGAATTCCGGTGCAATGCTCCTGTCATTAAAGTAGATTTAGAAGTTATTTGGAGTCCGGTGCTCAGATTTTAAAATTTCCCACCAAAATGATGCTTTACCTCAAATTTGATTCTCCCACCAAAACACTTAGGATTTTTTTCAAGTTCGGATTTATCTAAAGAATCTATGAAAAGTTTGCTACTGAAACTCTACTATAGAAACTACGCTACTGAAACAATGCTATTGAAACTATACTACTGAAACATTACTAAGAAAGTTTCATTTTATTGCAAAAATTTTCTCCCCCCCAAACTGTATTGTGGACTTTATTGTATTAGCCTTATACCTCCCCCCAAACTGTAATTTTGGCTATATAGCCAAAACAAAAATAGAGGGAAATATTTTTATTTAAAGATGCTTATATTTATAGGAAATTTTTAACATATATATTATTTTATTTATTTTAATGGTATGGGGGTAAATTTTTTTTTTTTTGAATGATTTTCTTCCTTTGATTTCATAAGGAGTTCCATGTGAGAAAAATAATGGATGTAAATCTGATATCAGTCATCAATATATATAAAATAGATCTTTATCAAAGGCTTGGATGATTTCAACATTTGTTTTGAACAAAAGAATAGGATAGTTGTTTTGATGTCATCTTGATGGCCTTTCTTTCCTTTGGGAGTATACATGTTGTTGGTGTTCTTATAGGGGTGCAAAGCTTTGGGGAATTGGATTCCCAACCACTCTATCAGAGTCTTGATGGGAATTGTAACCCTATCCTTACTACTTTGTCCCTATAAGTAAATATTAAGGTTCTTGGAAATACAAACCACATTTTTGTAGGATGGGATGAACTATAGTACCTACATATGGAATAGAAATTTGCTCATGACTTTTTCTTGCTTATGATATTCTAGAGTTGTTTCACAAAGACTCAAACATCCTAGTGACCTTAAACAAATTCATCTATTCATATCACAAATCGATATGATGCTAAGGTTGTCCTAGTGTTTTCAAGCCTCTCAAGGACCAACTGTGTGTGTAGTGAATGTTCATTTCTCATCATGAGTAAGGATTGAGTAAACCAATGGTCACTTATGCCAACAAGTTAGCTTATCTATGAGCATCCATAGGTCTTGTCCAGACTTAGTGCTACTACATAAGGATACCTTATTTCCAGACAGGTTTCATTCAACCCATTATTGTAATGAGGATCACCCCATGGTTTTTGAAATACTAAGAATTCTAGGGATTCAAGCTCTTCTCCCTTATTTTATTGAATTTTATTTGGGATACTTGCTCATTTTGAGAGAGAGCAAGGGATTTTTATTGCTTTTTGGAATTCTTGCTCATTTTAAGGGGGAGCAAGAAGATAATTTTTTTGGATACTTGCTCGTTTAGAGAGAGAGCAAGGGATTTTATTTTTTCAAGGATGAAGGGGGAGCTTGTCCTTTTGCCAATTCATTAGATTTCTAGACCATGAACATAATTGGATAAGCAAGGGAAATCATTCACTCTATGGCAATAGTAACTCATGAGTTATTCTTTTCAAACTTCACAATGTTTTTATTTGTTATAATGTGCATAGTCCAAGAGGAAACTTGATTGACTAGGAGCAACTTATAACACCCAAAGATTATTTGATTTTCAATGAATATTTTCTCAAAACACTAGTGGTGGCTGAGTAATTGAAAACACCTAGATTTTATTTTAGCAAACAAAGTGTTATGCAAGATGTGGCAGTAATTTTCCTACAAGTTCTCAAGTTGTTACAAATAAAAGAAGTGTCTTTTTAGGATATTTTTGAAATAATATTGAGACTAAAAATTGATGAAGAATAAGATGAGAGTATTGCAAATATTGGAACTCCATTATGGAACAAAAGAAGCATAATCCTTTTTTTTCAAGTGATATATTAACAGAGATATATATATATATATATATATATATATATATATATATATATATATATATATATTTATTTATTTATTTATTTATTTATTTATTTATTTATTTATTTATTTATTTATTTATATAAAGCAACTTATTTAATAGGTAATATATTTGTTGCTTCTTAAAGAGAAGTGTTTATTCAATAGTAGTGATTTAAATTTTATATATATAATGCAAATATGTTCATTGCTTAAGATGGTGTATGAATTATTCTTTAGATAATGATTTTTTTAATAGTTTAAGCCTATGTCCATTAACTAGTAATTTTCTAGTTGAGTCATCAATAGGCTTAAGTTTCACTGTACCATTTCCAAATATCTCTTCAATGTTTTGATCCTTCGATTTCTTATCCATGAGGTTGAGGGATGATTTTAATGTGCTCAATAAATCGGTTTTAATATTTCCTATTTAAGCTCGTGTTACTCCTCTTCCTGATGATGGGTGTTTATTTCTTAACAATTTATTTATTGAATATTTTTTGTAGAGATTTATAATTTCTCCTATTTCCTTTTGATGTATATCCCCCTTTTCCATAAGGTTTAGTATATCTATGACATATTCCTTTAGCCCTTTGGTTCATTTTTTTTTAAATCTTATTTGAAAAACCTATGGATATCATTGATTGGTTCAAGTTGTTTAGGAATCGTATAGTTCTCTTCATTAAACCAAAGTATTTTGTTATCGAAGTAATCAATTGGACAATAAAATCCTATTTTAGAATTATATTAGGGCTCTCAAACTATAATTTGTAACATAAGTCTTCATAGAGTTATTTAAAGAGTACTACTCTTGGTCCCTATGATATCTCTTGCTATACTATGGGTTCACTTCCCTGTCCTCTATTTTTTCTAGAAAACTATGGATGGTAAGGAAATATTCGAAATACTGATCCCATGAGTAGGTGACTGAATTTAATGTTGCTTTCCTATCCACAAGCCACCATTCACAACTCCTAATAAGATCAAGGTAAGTTGAATGATAATTTGGCCCTACAATTTTAGCTATGTTTACTCTTCAAATTTTACCCAATTTGTTTGATCTATATTTTATGGTATCAAGATGTTTGCACAAGTGTTTCCACTCTTTCATATATGTTTGGTATCTTTTTTCAAAAATAAGGTTAACTTCTTGATCTATCAATAATTTTTTGAGGTCAATGGACATAGACTGTTTGATACTATTTTCCACCATCTAGCAACTTTTACTTCTCAGTTTATATAGATATATATTCTCTTGTTTTTTTTGTGTGTTTTTTGAACAGTTTTTATTGTACTGAAATCGAGATGGATTGGCCAACTGATTTCAGCATAAAAAATAAAGTATTTTTTGTTAGCATTATGTTTTCACTATGGTTGTGTCACTTAGCCACACCTACTTCCAATACTACCTTCTGTTTCTATAGGCCAAAGAGTCTTAGATTTAAACTAGAAACAACCACACTATTTAGGAAAATAAATTGCTGAAAGAAAAATTGCTAAAAAGGGAAATTGCTAAAAAGTAAATGTTGTAAATAAACAACTTGGAAAATAAATTGTTGAAAAGGGAAATTGCTGAAAAGTAAATGCTAGAAAATAAATTACTAGAAAATAAATCTAGGAAAACAATAAAAACGGATTTAAGAAAATATAACTTGATCCACCTAAGGTGGGGTATGATTGGTGTGTGTGCATTGATCACTACTTGCACCACCCTCCATATGCAACTCTATGCGTGTGTTGATCACTACTTGTGCTACCCTCCATGTATAGGCCTACACATGCATTGATCACTACTTTTGCCACCCTCCACATGCAAGTATGCTTCCTTCCTTACGTGGTCCAACAGTTTTCAAATTAATGCAATGGCACTCTTCTCATTGGCAATGGTGCCAAAAATGTCTAGCTTGAAAATTTAATCATTTAATTTGTTAATCCAAGTCTTAATCGATTTAAAGAATAGAATTATAGTATATATATTCCATGACATTAACTAGCTTACTTAATTTGATTTCTTAAGATCAGGTTACAAAAAAGATAAAATATTTTAAATGTAATTCTTTTTAATACGAAATTAAATTAATGAATGTGGATCCATGTGCAACTAATAATATTTTGCCTATTTTAATTTTCAAATAAATAATTTTATTTAATTTATATTAATTCTATTTTGTACTAACTAATCATATTCTATTGCAAGAGCGAGAGAGTAGGGACTAGTATTGTAGAAGTAAGCACTGCCTTCAATAAGTACAATATATTTTTCTTCTCCTCTACACTAATTTATCTCAGTAACTACTATTTCATTTAACCTATTCTAACATCTAACTATTCATTGATGTAGGAAAAATAAAGATTCTATAGAAGAAAATAAATCATTGTGAAAGACATAATAACATTGCAAAAGATATAGAAAGAGAATACTATTATATTGCCGAATTTCAATCATGTACACTGTTGGAAATTGTAATATTTCTCCAAATACTATGAAAAACGTTTTCTAGGAGCAACTTCTTCCCCTTATTTTTTTGAGGACCTTTTCAAAGGTCTCTTCACTATAATTTATACAATTATTCTCAATGAAGTCTTACGTAATGTTCTTTGTATCTTTCTAACTAATAAATCTAAATTCTAACCTACATACTAAGAACTTCTATAAATTAATACAATTTCATAACAAACTTGACTTTGAACTAATCAATGCAATCACAAGTGGCAACCAATTTAACAACTATTTACTTTAAGGAATAACAATAATAACTTATTTGTCTTATTCTCAAGGAAACATAAAATAAGTTGGCAGAATTATTTAACTTTGATACTTTCTAAATTTAATAACAACCTTACAAATTTTTATTTAATAATAATCAAAATGCCAAATATGTTGTCAATTTTAACACTCAAAATGGCTGACTATGTATAATATTCTCCTACTATATGTGACGTGGCAACATGATTTAGTAAAATTTGAGTCCACTCTTTCTGTAGTACCTTTCAGTAGACGCTTTTAGGAGCACCTTTCTATAGCCTTTTTTGTAACACATTTTTGTAGTACTTGCCTATATATCTCGCAAGTGCACCATATGTTTATCCAATCTAAGTATACTTGCTTCCTGTTTTATCAACCATGACCTCTGCTCAGCCTCATATACATATCTAACTAACAACACAATATCTTGCACATAGTTTATGTAAAATACATGCATAAATCACTTTTATAATAGTTAATCATTTTTATGAATAAATAATGATATTAAGATGAAACAACAATTAAAAACCATTCATATCCATTCATTTGTAAATATTATATAAGTAAACCATATCCACATACTGCAACACTTTGACACTCATCAAGATATGTTGACATCAATATTTTTTTGTTATTTGCATGTACAATAGTATAATAAAATTATAGAATATAATGTAGAATGAATTGTTAGATAATAATATGTCTTCATGGATTGTTCAGGGTGCTTGTGGTGGAGTGGCTTCAACAAGACAGTTGTAATAACCATTAAATAATAAAATGTTTGTGTGAAAGGATATAAGGAGAATATTACAATAGGGATAGGTCATAATAAAAATAAAAGAAAATAATGGTAGTGAATAGTAAAAGTAAAAGTAAAAGTTTCATAATTATGGTAAATTTTCTTTGTCAAGTGTTTTTATCACAAGGAGATATATTGTAAATAATAAAATCTCTAGAATACCAAGATAGTCAAATATACTTTTGAAATTACTATGTAATTATTTAAAAAAAAGGGAAATCATAAGTATTATATAATTATAGAAATAGTCCATAAGAATAATATTTGGAAACAAGGTCTGAGGTGTAGACCAATTCACTCGACCAAACCCTATAAGGGGGGCAGAGGTCCAAGGTTCAAATATTGATCCTTGCTGGACAGAACACTTATCCCTTTTCTAGTACTTTCAGTGGCGTAAAAGGTTTTAAATTATTGTGGTATGATGGTTATAGGGGTGGACTACACAAAGATCTATGTGGCAGATTTTGAGGTAGATAATGCAGAATACTATGGTAGCCATAATAGTTGGATAATCTTCCTGGATTTGTGGTAGCTACTGATTCCACCATGTAAATTCAAAAAAAAAAATCTTTGGAAACATGTAATATTTGGACAATCTCATCTAATTATAAATATCATAATAAAAACCCAATAAAGATATCTCAAATATCTTGATCTTATCAAGTCTCCAAGAAGGTGATCTCTAGAAGGTGTTGACATGAGTCCACCTAGAGTTTATACATGTAATATCTAGCTCCTATGAGCCTATAAATAAGGGAGAGACCTATTATTGGAGGTAATCTAAGTCAAGTTGAGTTGAGGAAGAGTGAAATCAAGCAAGTAATAGAGATTTTGGTGTGTGAGTAAGAGCTAGCAAGCCAAGCTAGCTGGAAAAGAGGGTCTTTATCCCAGTTGTGACCAATATTTTTAGAGTGAGGGTGTGAATAATGGTAATTATGCAAGTCCATAGGAGGTGGAGGTTAAATAAGAGGGTCACTTTCACTCATAAGGCAATAAATTGAGTCTTTCATATAATTTTGTATTTTGTGTTCTCAATATTTTTTTTTCTATTTTTCAAGTGCCATATATTGTGATATCATCAATTATAAGTTTTCATATGTTTTTTATATCTTATTATGCATAAGAGTTCTATGCTAGCATATCATAATCCACGAAGACTATGCATCTGGTTGAAAGACCATAGTAAAATGAGGGTTGAGGGAGTGTTGTGTGTGAGAAAAGTAGAAAAAATATATCATTTGCATGTGTAGTAGTATAAGTAGTAGAATATAGAGTGGGATGGTTTGGTATCTTGTTTGAAACACTTGCAATGAAGTAGCTTCACCAAGAAGTCTATGACAACCCTTAAATAACATAGTGGTTGTACAATAAATTGAATACTAAAAGTGAAAGTGTCATGGTCATGGTAAATTATATTTTTCACAAGGAGATATATTGTAAATAATAAAATATCTAAAAATCCAAGATAGTCAAAGGTACTTTTGGAAGTATTATGTAATTATAGAAAAATTCAAAATGAAAATCAAAAGTACTTTTGAAAGTATTATGTAATTATAGAAATTTTCCAAAAGGAAAATCTCTAGAAATATGTGATATTTGGACTATCTAATGTAATTATAAAATATCATAAAAAATATAAGAAAGATATCTCAAATATCTTGATATTATGGAAAGAGTCCAAAAAGGAGATCTCTAGAAAGTGTTACCATGTGTCCATATAGAGTTCTCAATGCATGTAATATCTAGCTCCCATGATCCTATAAATAGGGGAGAGACCTCTCATGGGACTTAATCCAATTCAAGTTGAGTTGAGCAAGTGTGAGTTCAACTATCATGACCCACATCTTGGCAAAATTGTGTATTTCATTTGGACTTTTGTTTGAATAGTTATCTTGTGGATGAGATACTTGACTATGTGTTTGTTGCTATGAGAACATATGAATGTTGTGGAAGATATGAATATATCCTTAATGAAATGATAGACTATTTCATGTTTAATTTGTAACTATATGGATTTTATGTAAGGATAAGATACTGCTAATGGATTTCACTTTTGCAGTAATAGGTTTCTTTAGGTGGCAATAAGAAATAACCACCAAGAAATGAATACCTATGGGAAATGATGTGATGGGTTATGTGTCATAATATTGGAGAGGAAACATGGATGAATACCCTCTTTCATGAAGATTCATATCATTTTCCATAAGAAAAGATATATAAAGTTCTAGTTGAATTGCTTCTTGCATCATATATCCTTATTGAAAGTGTTTATGAAAAGAAAGAAAATAATAAATTTTGTAGAATTCAAAAATTACATTGGAAAGAAATCCAAAAATTATAAATTAGAGTTGTAAACCTTTTTTTCTTAACTGGAATTAAACTATAGCTTTAATAAAGAAATTTATTTGGAGTGATTTTTGTTGGATCGTGCCTTACAGATTGGTCGGACATCTTCAATTATGGTAAGAAAGTGGTGAAGTAAATGTTGATGGTTAAGTGAGCACTATATTGTGGAATTCAAGGGAGAGGAGTGGTTTATGGAGGATAGCCAAGGAAAAATTAAAAAAAATGGAGAAATCATAAGGGACGAAAAAGGATAAAAATGGAACAACACCAATGTAGAGCTCAAATAATTGCAGAAGAAACCAGGTTATTTTGGGATTACCCTTTTCTTGATTTTATTGAATAAAAGAAACAAATTTATTTTGTTTGTTATATCATTTTTGGAAACTAATAAAAGAAACAATTTCCTAGATTGTCATATATCAGATAACTATGTTTTTGCTATGTCATTTATTTTTAAAAAATAGTGAAAGTTTGGTTTGGATAGAAGCAAACTAGCTTTTTTGAAAAATTTGGATGAAATGGAAGTTAATAGAGAAACAAAACCAAGGAGAAGTTTGTTTAATGTGCTCCAGTGGTACCTTGGTTTTTAGATGTCATTTTGATATGTTTTGGGTTGTACAATATAGTTTGGATTTGGTGGAATTCATATGTTGTGAGACTTTCTATGAATCTATGGAATGTTGTTAGTGCCTTACAATTGTTGAATGATATTTTTAGGAACATATGCTTAGGTTATGGAAAAATAACTATCCATTTTGATCTAGAGGTAACTAGTATTCATCAAACATATGGAAATGTACATTAGTAGAAAAAGGAAAAAAATTGATACGTTTAGGTTATGATATTTGGTATCAGAGCATGGTTTGTAGAGGGATAGGTTCACTACATAGGAAGTAGTTTTGATATGAGATAGAAAATATACTCATGAAGGAATTGAACCCTGCCAATAGAATACCTATTAGAAGTAAATTTTTTGAATTTCTTGAGATGATATGGTAAATGATTATAAGTAACAAGAGCACTTTTAAGTACTAATTGCCAATGAATTCTTACTACCTATTTTTTGTATGACTAGGAATAATACCACCAAAAATAAGAAGAGGAAGTGTTGTCCCATCAACGAGACAAAAAAGTATAGACTAATATGGAGGATAGGAATCCAGAGGTGGGTTCAAGGAATCCTAGTGATGAAAGGGAAAATCCTAGTAATGAGAATCTTACTGAGATAGTGGCTCTACTCCAAGAATATATAGAAATCCACAAACAGTTGTTGGATATCATGTTGATTCGAGAAACACAGGAAAGTAACCTTAAAGAGAGTCAGCCAAATGAACCTCTTACCAAGGCATAGTAGGCTAGGGTCTGATTAGAGTTCAAATTAGGTAAGAAAATGAAACATTTAAAATCTTCCAAATTTAAGGAAGAGGAATATGGATACAAGGCTATGACTTGGTTTAAAGAGATTGAAACATATATCAACATCAATAACTTTTCCTTGGGCACCTAAAAATCATATGCCACACTACACCTACAATGTAATGGCCTAAATTAGTGGGAAGTGCATAGAAATGAGTTGGTTCTTGCATCAGCATGTGACCTAAAATTAGAAGAGTTTGTAAAAACCTTCAAAGACAGATTTCTCACGGAACACTTTTATTCCCAAAAAATTGGGGAATTCACTAGAATTCACTAAGGAACTAGGATAGTGGAAATATATTATCAAATACTTTTCAAACTAATGAAGTATGTGTCTGTATATTATGATAAAATTAAGGTCCAAAAGTTTATTCTAGGAGTAGATCCTAGAATAGGTCAGCCAATAGATATGTGAGAACCTGTAACTATGTAGAAATTCTATGACTTAGCCATGATATCTAAAACATATCTCAAACCCTACTTTTATTATGAAATATTATATGAAGAGGGTAAATAGGTACTAAGAAATAGAAATAATGCAAGTTTTGTAAAATGGGAAGAGAAAAATGAAAGCAGGAACTTCTCTCAATAGGACCGAGGAAATGACAAGAAGAAAGGAAAGTTTAGGAAAAGGTTCCAGGGAAAGAACCAAAACAAAAACAAGAGTAACAATAGGTAATTATAGGGATAGGCTAATTATCCATCTGGAGAAAAAGTATAAGAGGGACAAAAGCGGCAATAACATCCAAGACCGAAAGAATGATGTTATCTTGTGTAGGGATCCTCTACACAAGATTTATGCAGCTATAAGAAACTATAATCTTGATGTTCAAGCCATGCCACTAGTGATCAGAGGTAATATTTGTGGTAGAAATGTTAAAATATTGATTGATAGTGGTTTTACAAATAGTTTTATTTCCACTAGTTTAGCTAAATATTTTTTTTAAAGGCTAGGAATCTTGGTTTATGGGTGGAAGCTTGAGTATGGTTTAGGACAAAACTACTTCATTAATCAATGTTACCCTATGGTAGAAATCACCTTACCTAGTGGAATAACAATAGTATGTTTGTATGTAGCATATGACATAATCCTAGGAATGGATTGGTTGCAAATGCATAAGGTAATACCTAGGTTTTAGGATAGATGTAATAAGTGCACAGATGATAGGGGTGTTGTGTGTAGGATGTATAGTCTACAGGGGGTTTCTCAACCTTAAATCCTATTGGTAATGCAACTTAATAAGGCCATATAGAAAGGGGTAATGGTCTATATAGTTAAGATAAATAAAATGGATAAAGAGAAGAAGGAAGAGGTGTTTGAGAAACACCTAATTATTTAGGATTTTAGAGATGTTTTTCCAAAGGATTTGCCTATATTACCCCCTAAATGAGAATTTGAATTTACTATTTAACTTCAACATGGAAAAAAACCCATTCATAGAGATCCTTATAGAATGAATTCCATAGAAATACAAGAGTTGAATGTGCAAGTGCAAGGGTTACTAGATAAATGATTTATCAAACAAAGTGTATAATCTTGGGGTGCACCAGTGTTATTTGTAAAGAAAAGTGATGGTTCTTTAATATTATGCATAGATTATAGAATTTTAAACAAGGAAATCGTCAAGAAAAAATATCCTCTACCTAGAATCAAAGATCTCTTTGATCAACTCAAAGATACCACAATATTTACAAAGATTAATTTAAATTTAGGATACCACCAATTGAGAATCCATGAGGAGGATACACATAAGACAACATTTAAAAATTATTATGCATATTATGAGTTTGTTGTGTTGCCTTTTGGTTTAACAAATGCTCCAACAATATTTATGAATATAATGAATAGTATATTTAGGAATTACCTGGATATGTTTGTACTAGTATTTTTGGATGATATTTTGATTTATTCTAAAAATAAGACAGAGCATGATGAGTATCTTCAAATTGTGCTAGAACTATTAAGAAAAAATCTTTTTTATGGGAACCTAACCAAGTGTCAATTTTATGTGTTAGGAGTGAAATACTTAGGATACATTGTTTTGGCTAAAGGGGCCATAGTGGATCCTAAGAAAATAGAAGCTATTTTGAATTGGAAACCACCAAAAAATGTGATAGAAGTTCAAATTTATATGGGATTAACTAGGTACTATAGGAATTATGTGAAGGATTATGCCAAGATCACCTCAACAATAACTAACATTTAGAGAAAAGGAAAAGAATTTAGGTGGACAGATAAATGTGAGGCAACTTTTGACTTGTTTAAACTAAAGCTTACCACAGCTCCTATACTAAAAGTACCCGATCCCTATGTAATGTCCCCATTTTTCATATTTTTATTATACATAGTTGTGGAGTGGAGTCTTGATGTGTTTTGGTGTGTTAAGAGTATTTTTGGTGAAATTTGGCAATTAAATAATAAAAAGGGGGAAATGAGGGTGTATGCCCCATTAGGAGAATAAATATCATTTTATTATTATTTTCTAAGGTATTATTAAGTGAAATCAAAAATTGCAACCTCAATAAAGAATTAAAAGAATGTCTATATAAAGAGGAGTAGGGGGCTCATTTCAGGGAGCTTGGATCATTTTATCTCTTCTACATTGTTGTATTTGGCTTTGCAGCTAATACACTTTTCTCTTGTGGACGAAACCCTACGAGAGAATTCTCTCTTGCAAATGAAACCCTTCAAGGGATAGCTTTGAGGACGAAAACCCTCTTGGCTAGAAATCGAGGACAAAAACCCTAGAGTTTCTTTGAGGTAAATCCAGCCAGGGTTTACAATTGGGTTTATTGAGACATTCTGCATCATTTATTGAGGATTTCTTTGACAGCATTCATATAAAATTTGGGGAGATGAGCATTTACTATTTTTTTCTATATGAGAGTTCTTGCTATGAGCAGGAGTTCGAAGCTTCAGCTTTTTGGTGACATAGCCCACCCTCAAGGACAGTGTTGTTGTGTTTGAAAGACACCATCACAATGCTTGGATTTTTAGTTTACAGGTGAAGAAGACATTGAAGGTAGTTTTCTAATAAATGTGTGAAGTTATCTCAGATCATATGCAAAGTTATTATCAAGTTTCTAGCTTCAATCTCTATTGGGCATTTTCCCTAGCTGGCCGAACAATTTTGGAAGGTTTTTGGTGAGTTCGAGCTACATATCACAAGAAAGACATTGGCATTTCTTACCAGCAGTTTTGTAGACTGTAATGAGGGTTCTAAGTCAGTTTTGAGAAGCATTTTAAGAGCAGCAAATAACCTATAGGGCAGCCGTACCTCTACAACATTGGGTTGTACATTTGCAGCCCCATGTGGGTGTTTGGGTCCATTCCTCATCGATTGCACTGGAGATACTTAGTGGAATTTGTTAAGCAGCAAAAGGGGCATTTTTAACTATTTTCCAATCAATGTAGAAGTCAGTATTTTATAAGTTATGAGCAATACATGTTTTTCTATAGCTGATGCAAATTTCTAGTTTAATATCAGACCATAGATTTTTTATGGGTAAAATTATATTTCTACATTTTCCTTCATTGGGTTTATGTATTATGATAAAAAGAAGTTTGTCTTAAAATTTCATTGTATTTGGTTAAGTAGTTTGAAAGTTACAATAGTATTCATTTCCAGCTGTGTGTTATCATTCTCAAAAGAAATAAAAAAAAACATATATTGAAAAAACATGTTTTGCTATAATGACTAACCCCAATCAAACAAATTAGAGTATCAGTTCTCTCAGATTGGGGTTAGTCATTATAGCAAAACATGTTTTTTCAATATATGTTTTTTTTTCTTTCTTTTGAGAATGATAACACACAGCTGGAAATGAATACTATCGTAACTTTCAAACTACTTAACAAAATACAATGAAATTTTAACACAAAATTATTTTTATAATAATACATAAACCCAATGAAGGAAAATGAAGAAAGATAAGTTTACCCATAAAAAATCTCTGGTCTGATATTAAACTGGAAATTTGCATCAGCTACAGAAGAACATTTTTTGCTCATAACTTATAAAATACTGACTTCTCCATTGATTGGAAAATATTTAAAAATGCCCCTTTTTGTTGCTTAAAAAATTCCACTAAGTATCTCCAGTGCAATCGATGAGGAATGGACCCAAACACCTAGGTGGGGCTACAAATGTATGGCCCAATGTTGTAGAGGCATGGCTACCCTGTAGGTTATTTTCTGCTCTTAAAATGCTTCTCAAAACTGACTTAGAACCCTCATTATAGTATGCAAAACTGCTGGTCAATGCCAATGTCTTTCTTGTGATATGCAGCACGAACTCACCAAAACCCTTCCAAAATTGTTCGGCCAGCTGGGGAAAATGCCCAATAGAGATTGAAGCTGGAAACTTGATAATAACTCGCATATGATCTGAGATAACTTCACACATTTATTAGAAAACTGCCTTCAATGTCTTCTTCACCTATAAACTAAAAATCCAAGCATTGTGATGGTGTCTTTCAACCACAACAACATTGTCCTTGAGTGTGGGCTATGTCACCAACAAGATGAAGCTTCGAAATCCTGCTCACAGCAAGAACTCTCATACAAAAAAAAATAGTAAATGCTCATCTCCCCAAATCTGATATGAATGCTGTCGAAGAAATCCTCAATAAATGATGCAGAATGTCTCAATAAACCCAATTGTAAACCCTGGCTGGATTTACCTCAAATAAACTCTAGGGTTTTCGTCCTAGGTTTCTAGCCAAGAGGGTTTTCATCCTCAAAGCTATCCCTTGCAGGGTTTCATCTGCAAGAGAGAATTCTCTCTTAGGGTTTCGTCCACAAGAGAAAAGTGTAGTAGCTACAAAGCCAAATACAACAATGTAGAAGAGATAAGATGATCCAAGCTCCCTGAAATGAGCCCCCTACTCCTCTTTATATAGAAATTCTTTTAATTCTTTATTGAGGTTGCACTTTTTTATTTCACTTAATACTTTAGAAAATAATAATAAAATGATATTTATTCTCCTAATGGGGCATACACCCTCATTTCCCCCTTTTTATTATTTAATTGCCAAATTTCACCAAAAATACTCTTAACACACAAAAACACATCAAGACTCCACTCCACAACTATGTATAATAAAAATATGAAAAATGGGGACATTACAATACCACTCCTCCCAAAATTGCTTGTCCTCAAGCAATTCCAACACCATCTTCTCATCATCAAGATGAAACCAATGGTGATTCCAGGATCCCAAATAAATTTTAGAGTAGGTCCATCATGCTGATGCTGCACCACTGTCTTCTTCTTGGCAGCATCATCATGTAGCGACACTATTATCCAAGTATCCATCAAGGCCACTCCAAGGTCCATACATGTTGATTTATAAAGTACTATCTTTGCCATATATGCTTCATCTTTCATGTTTTGCAAATAAGTGTATATGAAGTCTACCAATTCATGTTCCTCAATTTCCCTTTTCGAAACAAACTCAGTTCTAATTTCTGAATGAAAAGCAGTCTTTGACATCATGAAAAACATTCCTACACACTTTCTATCATGAACAATTTCATTCCCCCTCTCAATCAACACTGAAATTTGGTGTGATGTAGCAGCCCTTCTAATCAAGTAAAACACAACAAATATGAGAAAATCAAACTTGATATGAATCACAGCTCCTGATGTCTCATCAATTAGCCTATACAAAGTGAAAACTATTTCCAAATTTTTCTCACAAATAAACCAACATGTAGTCCCATACATCTCTAGCTTTGTCCCAGAATTCATCACAAAAATAGTCCTAAAAGACAAAGAAGATGCAACCTCAAAAATTAGTGAACAATCAGTCCAAGTTCCCCTTAGAAAAATAGCCTCATTAGTTATGAAAGATGCAGACCAAGGGGTCTCAAACAGAGTGGTAAGATTAGACACCGAAGTCACAAACACAACCTCTTTTATCAAGAAGTGTATGTCCTCATAGAACATGAAATGTGCAGCCTCAGTCTCCATCAGTGATGTAGTCATTTTGAACAAAAACTCAGTCCATTCTATCATCAAAGATGCATCTTCATTCATTACCAAAAATGCAGTCTTAGGTCTCAACAAGAATGCAACCATAGGTGCCATCAATGTCTCTTTTTCCACAATGCTAATGCTGCCAATAAATGGAGAACTACTGTTATATTGCCAACAAAAATTAGAACTAATAACATACCTTCTTGCAACTTCCTTAAGGCTGCTTTGTGCCTCCCCATGTCTCAAGAGTGGCTCCAAGGGGGGGATGTTTCCCAAGCTCACCCAAAGAATCTCAAAAATAGGACGAACTTCTTGGAAATTCAAAACTGAGTTTTTGGAACTCTGAAATGAAATGTGGATGGTATTGAAGTCAATAGGGCATTCATTCCCCATGGGTACTTCCTCACATCTAGGTGCCAATATACCCGGATCCCAAGGTGTGAATTTGTTGTCCCAAATATTCACAATATCCCCATGTATGCTATGAGATCTACATACCCTTCCAAAGAACAAATGAAACTCCTCTATTTTTGTTAAGACGACTGTAACAATAGGGAAATGAGCAAATTCATTCATTACAACCCTCATATAATTGTTACCTCTATCTTTGGCCAATTTGGTGATGTAATCCATGGGCATGTTTCCTTATTTTAAGGCTGAAATAGTTACTCCTTCAAAATTTACCTCCTCTTCTTCTTGATCATAATCAGCCCTATGAAATAACAGTTTGGATTTGTCTTTAATGCAAGGATTAGCCATCTCAATGTCATTTCCTTTGCATGATTTTTGAAATAAATTTTTGACAACTCCTTGTTCAAGATGAAATTCATCCCAAATCGGTTCCTCATCATAACTAGGTGCTAAAATACTTGGATCCCATGCGTCTAATGGCTGATGTATTTTTGGTGTTGCATGCTTATTGTAAATCTCATGTTCATTTTCCAAATCAAACCAATACTCGCCAACTCTATCATTACTGAAATCTAATTTGTAAACTCCTATGTGTTCACTCTCATCATACTCTCCATCATGCTCTTCAAGGGCTTTGAATTTCACTTGTGTTTCACTTAACACATCAATGTTCAGAGTAGAATATGATTCCATAAAGTTGTCTACTTCATATTCATATTGTTGTACTATGCCATCAATTTGTTGCCTTGCTAATTTTTCATCAATTGCATTTGGTACTAATATCTGAGACAAAGGAGATGAACTTGTAAGGTATCCAGAAGAAATATTATTCTACTGCAAAACAAAATTTGTTGTATCCATATTTGATAGAGGTCCTATGACCTGTAAACCACTAGAAATCATTTATTTTTATGCCAACTACCTTCTAAAGTTTTCTAGAATAGCAAGTTCTTCTTCTATCATCTCGACCTTCTTGGACCCAATAATGTTTCTTTGTATAGGAATTGAGGTGGGAGACATTGGTTCATATTTTCTCTCTTTCCTATGCAACTTTTGTTGATGATGATTACCTCTCCAATTAGTTTTTTGCATCATCCTCATGTCCACCCAATCATGAAGAGACATCATTTCTTTGAATTTCCCACTAGCATTGGTCCATTCCTGAACAAACTGATCCCGTAACTTTGAGATTGGGGGCTCAACCTTAGCCTTAGAGGAAACCATAGGTGCTGAATTAGGTGACATAGCAGCTATCAACTACTTAAGAGTTTGCTGCAACTCTCTTTGACCTTGCCAAAACTCATGTTGAAACCTATCCCAATCACTGTGTGGCTCCATCTTCACATTGAACTAACCAACTCTCAGCTGCAACTATTATGAGAAAACACACTAGATAAAGAACCCAGATAGGCTAGCAAAATCTTTGGCTCTGATACCAATATAATGGCTAACCCCAATCTGAGAGAATTGATACTCTGCTTTGTTTTTGGTAATGCTTGGTATTTTGTAATTTTTTTTGTAGTTTTTTCAATATATGTTTTTTTTCTTTCTTTTGAGAATGATAACACACAGCTGGAAATGAATACTATCGTAACTTTCAAACTACTTAACCAAATACAATGAAATTTTAACACAAACTTCTTTTTATCATAATACATAAACCCAATGAAGGAAAATGTAGAAATATAAGTTTACCCATAAAAAATATCTGGTCTGATATTAAACTGGAAATTTGCATCAGCTATAGAAAAACATGTTTTGCTCAACTTATAAAATATTGACTTCTCCATTGATTGGAAAATAGTTAAAAATGCCCCTTTTTTCTGCTTAACAAATTCCACTAAGTATCTCCAGTGCAATCGATGAGGAATGGACCCAAACACCTACGTGGGGCTGCAAATGTACGACCCAATGTTGTAGAGGCACGGCTGCCCTGAAGGTTATTTGTTGCTCTTAAAATGCTTCTCAAAACTGATTTAGAACCCTCATTACAGTTTGTAAAACTATTGGTAAGCAATGCCAATGTCTTTCTTGTGATATGCAGCTCGAACTCACCAAAACCCTTCCAAAATTGTTTGGCCAGCTGGGGAAAATGCCCAATAGAGATTGAAGCTAGAAACTTGATAATAACTCTGCATATGATCTGAGATAACTTCACACATTTATTAGAAAAATGCCTTCAATGTCTTCTTCACCTGTAAACTAAAAATCCAAGCATTGTGATGGTGTTTTTCAACCATAACAACACTGTCCTTGAGGGTGGGCTACGTCACCAAAAAGCTGAAGCTTCGAACTCCTGCTCACAGCAAGAACTCTCATACAGAAAAAAATAGTAAATGCTCATCTCCCCAAATCTGATATGAATTTTGTCGAAGAAATCCTCAATAAATGATGCAGAATGTCTCAATAAACCCAATTGTAAACCCTGGCTGGATTTACCTAAAGAAACTCTAGGGTTTTCGTCCTAGGTTTCTAGCCAAGAGGGTTTTCGTCCTCAAAGCTATACCTTGTAGGGTTTCATCCGCAAGAGAGAATTCTCTCGTAGGGTTTCATCCACAAGAGAAAAGTGTATTAGCTGCAATCTGAGAGAACTGATACTTTGCTTTGTTTTTGGTAATGCTTGGTATTTTGTAAATTTTTTTGTAGTTTTTTCAATATATGTTTTTTTTTTTCTTTTTTTTGAGAATGATAACATACAACTGGAAATGAATACTATCGTAACTTTCAAACTACTTAACCAAATACAATGAAATTTTAACAAAAACTTCTTTTTATCTTAATACATAAACCCATTGAAGGAAAATGTAGAAATATAAGTTTACCCATAAAAAATATCTGGTCTGATATTAAACTGGAAATTTGCATCAGCTACAGAAAAACATGTTTTGCTCATAACTTATAAAATACTGACTTCTCCATTGATTGGAAAATAATTAAAAATGCCCCTTTTTGCTGCTTAACAAATTCCACTAAGTATCTCCAGTGCAATCGATGCGGAATGGACCCAAACACCCACGTGGGGCTGCAAATGTATGGCCCAATGTTGTAGAGGCATGGCTGCCTTGTAGGTTATTTGCTGCTCTTAAAATGCTTCTCAAAACTAACTTGGAACCCTCATTACAGTCTGCAAAACTGCTGGTAAGCAATGCCAATGACTTTCTTGTGATATGCAGCTCGAACTCACCAAAACCCTTCTAAAATTGTTTGGCCAGCTGGGGAAAATGCCCAATAGATATTGAAGCTGGAAACTTGATAATAACTCTGCATATGATCTGAGATAACTTCACACATTTATTAGAAAACTTCCTTCAATGTCTTCTTCACTTATAAACTGAAAATCCAAGCATTTTTATGGTGTCTTTCAACCACAACAACATTGTCCTTGATGGTGGGCTACGTCACGAACAAGCTGAAGCTTCGAACTCCTGCTCACAGCAAGAACTCTCATACAAAAAAAAATAGTAAATGCTCATCTCCCCAAATCTGATATGAATGTTGTCAAAGAAATCCTCAATAAATGATGTAGAATGTCTCAATAAACCCAATTGTAAACCCTGGCTAGATTTACCTCAAAGAAACTCTAGGTTTTTCGTCCTAGGTTTCTAGCCAAGAGGGTTTTCATCCTCAAAGCTATCCCTTGCAGGGTTTCATCTGTAAGAGATAATTCTCTCGTAGGGTTTCGTCCACAAGAGAAAAGTGTATTAGCTGCAAAGCCAAATACAACAATGTAGAAGAGATAAAATGATCCAAGATCCCTGAAATGAGCCCCCTACTCCTATTTATATAGACATTCTTTTAATTCTTTATTGAGGTTGCACTTTTTGATTTCACTTAATAATACCTTAGAAAATAATAATAAAATGATATTTATTCTCCTAATGGGGCATACACCCTCATTTCCCCCTTTTTATTATTTAATTGCCAAATTTCACCAAAAATACTCTTAACACACCAAAACACATCAAGACTCCACTCCACAACTATGTATAATAAAAATATGAAAAATGGGGACATTACACCCTAGGGAAGTTTCTCTATTTTTACAAATGTATCACTAGACTTTTTGGGAGGAATGCTCTCTTAGGAAGTAGTGGTAGCCCATAGATCTAGGAAACTAAAAAGACATAAGTTTAATTATGCAACCCATGATTTGAAGTTGGTAGTTGTAGTGTTTGATCTTAATAACTAGCGATATTATTTGGTCAGGAGACCTTTCGAGCTAAGGACAAACCATAAAATTTTACAATATATTCATTCAACCTTTACTCGATGCTAAGTAGAGAAGGTGGATAGAATTTACCATACAATATTATTTTGACATCGAGTATATAAAATGAAAATAGAATAAATTCATTGATGTGTTGAGTAGGAGAAGACATATAGTAGTTTTGTCTCATATCCATGTTGACTTGATGGAACAAGTTAAATAAATGAAAAATTTGGATGCATACTGCAACCAAATCCAGGAAACAATGGAAAAGAAACCTGACAAAGACAAGGACTTTGGCATGAAGGATGGTTTCTTATGTTTTAAGAACTGGGTAGTGATTCCTAAGACTAAAATTTGAGAAGGATTATTATGAATGAATTACACATATATCTATATTTTTCTTAAACATGACGAGTAAATATGAGGGATAATATGAAAAATATATTCTTTTGGACAAGAATGAAGAGAGACATAACTAAATTTGTCACTCAATACCTCAAGTACCAAAAGGTAAAAGTAGAGCATAGATATCCAATTGGTTTGTTGCACCCGCATGATGTACCTATGCAAAAATAGAAAGTTTATTTCAATGGATTTCATAGTAATGATGTCTAAGAATAGGTTTCAGCATGATGCAATCCCAGTAGTGTTCAATATACTAACCAAGGTTACACACTTTATACATAGGAACACCAAGGATGATGTCGTGGTGGTGGCTAATAGATTTTCCAATAAAATATTTTGGCTTCATAGTTTTCTAGAGATAATCATATCAGATAGGGATCAAAAATTAATATCTGAGTTTTGGCAATCCTTGCATCATGTTATTTGTACTAGAATGAACATCAGTTCAACATACCATCCAAATATTGATGGGTTAAATGAAATAGTGAACCAAGTACTAGAAGATATGCTTCACATGTACTGTATGAATCAAAAAAATTAATGGGAGGATTACTTGCATTTGGTAGAATTTACCTACAATAATGGCCATCATTCAACCATAGGCATGGCTTCATTAAAAGCTTTGTATGGTAGAAAGTGCAGAACACCATTGACATGGGACAATCCTAAATACTAGATTGTGCTTGGACCTAACATGGTCAAAGAAATGGAGCAAGAAATTGCAAACCGTAAAAATATCTATGTCGATCTAAAGAGATCACCAAAAGAATTTGTTGTGGATGACAAAGTGTTTCTAATGATTAATCCTAAAAAGAGTGTGATAAAATCTATAAATCTAGATCCTCACTTTTTTGAACCCTTTGAAATCATAGATAAGATTATTTCTATGGTATATCAACTTGCCTTACCACCCAATCTATCCAAGATTCATAGTAATTTCCATATTCCTTTGCTTAAAAAGTATATTTCTAATCTAGAGCATGTATAAGACTTTTCTAATTTATATATTGTGAGCCCAAAGGCTATAGAGGTTCAACCAATAAGAATACTTGATTTTCGATCCAAAATAATGAGGAAAGAAACCTTGGAGTAGTGCAAAGTTAATGACATTGATACACTAAGAGGAATGCTACTTGAGAAAAAGTAGTAGATATGCAAAAACATTTTCCATTTCTATTTGAAAATGTTGAGTAGATATTATTTTGTGTGTACAAAATTTTAAAAACATAGAGGGTTGTGTTAATCCTAAGGGGAGGTATGATTTCATAACCCACCTCTTAGTAGACTTGTGTATTTCATTTTAACCTATGATTGAATATTTTTCTTGTGTATGAGATATTTGACTGTGTTTGTTGCTATGAGACCATATGAATGTTTTGGAAGATATGAATATATATTTAATGAAATTATAAATTATTTTATGTTTAATTTGTAACTATATGGATTTTATGTAAGGATAATATACTGCTAATGGACTTCACTTTTGCAGGAATAGGATTCTTTAGGTGGTAAAAATAAATAACCATCGAGACATGAATGCCTATGGGAAATTATGTGATGGGTTATTTATCACAATATTGGAGAGGCAACATGGATTAATGCCCTATTTCATGAATATGCATATCATTTTGCATAAGAATATATATATAAAGTTTCATTTGAATTGCTTCTTGTATCATATTTCCCTATTGAAAGTGTTTTATGAAAAAAAAGAAAAATAATGAATTTTGTAGAATTTAAAAACTACATTGGAAAGGAACACAAAGAACGTAATTTAGAGTCATAAAATTTTTTCTATTAAATGGAAAGAAACTAGGGCTTTAATAAAGAAATTTTTTTGGAGTGATTCTTTTTGGATCATGCCTTACGGATTTTTTGGACATCTTCAATTATGGTAAGCAATTTGTAAAGTAAATGTTGATGGTTAAGTGAGTGCTAGTTATGGGAACTCAGGGGAGATGAGTGGTTTATGGAGGATAGCCAACGAAAAAATGGGAAAAAAGAAGAATTTAGAAGGGACAAAAAATGATGAAAATGGAACAACACCAACGTAGAGCTCGGATAATTGCAAAAGAAACCAGGTTCTTTGGGATTACCCTTTGCTTGCTTTTTTTGAATGGTTATGTTGTTTTTTATATCATTTTTGGAAAATAATTAAAGAAATAATTTCCTAGATTTCTATAGATCGGATAACTCTATTTTTTATGTGTCCTTTATTTGTAAAAATAGTGAAGATTTGGTTTGGGTAGAAGCAAACTAGCTTGTTTTGAAAATATTGGATGAAATGGAAGTTAATATAGAAATAAAACCGACGAGGGGTTTGTTTAACGTGCTCGAGTAGCACCCTGGTTTTTATATGTCATTTTTATATATTTTGGTTTGTGCAATATTGTTTGGCTTTGGTGGAAGTCATGTGTTGTGATACTTTATATGAATCTATGGAATGTTTTTAGTGCCTTACAATTGTTGAATGACCTTTTTAGGAACATATGCTTAGGTGATGGAAAAATAACTATCCATTTTGATCTAGTGGTAATCAGTATCCATAACATGTATGGAAATACACATTAGTAGGAAAAGAAACAAAATAAGCATATTTTATAGAACATACTAAATGAATGATTTTGTAATGTTGATTTTGGGATAGCAAATTGAATTTATGTTGTTGTGATTGCATATTAAGAATGAATTGATGTATTGTGAGCCTTTAGTGAGGATGTAGTTATGATATTATTGAAATTAGAATATTTGTTTATATTTTTTTAATTGAAGAGAGAGAGAGAAACTTTTGTATGATCTAGAAATAAATAGAAGCTTGATTTTGAATTTAAAACATTATCTATATTGATGTGTTAAATTAAGATAGTGGAACTGAAATTGATGTGGTTGAGTGATAAGAAGTAACACATTTAAGGATATCAAGTTCTACATTTTGGTTATTCTTGGAATATGAATGATTTTTTTTTTATAAAGCATATTGTTAATATTTTATCCAAGATTAAATAATGTGTTATGGTGGTTTAAACTATACCACGATTAAAAATGATCTTCTCATTATATGGAATGGAGCTATATTTGATCCCCATAGAAAGGTATTCCTTCTTGGTGGTTATTGAAGACACATTGGAGGAAGAAAATAGATATTTAGGCTATCAAAGAATGATGAAGTGATCATCAGTAGTGGATCTTCTATTCACGTAGTAAATATGGAAGTGGAGATTGACTAAGATTCTTTAAAGAATATGGAAGATCCATTGAGATGAGATTTGAGTTTCATTGAGAAATGACCCTCCAAAAATATAACTCTTGAAATATTCTTACTTGAGTATGGTCATATAGATAACTAAACCATGAATGACTCCTTTATGGGTGCATAATATCAAGTAAAAAAGTTGATTAATGAATTATTGTATTATCCAATTCTTTCAACATAAAATAAATGGATTTGTATATGTATCATGGTGTGGCATTTATTAAGTTAGTTGTTGAATCCAAGATTGTATACACTTGAAATAGATAAGTTAATATACACATTTTGTGTACTAAAATTGGAGTCATGGATTATAATGATTAAGCTCTCTAATAGATAAGAGAAGTGGGTTGTTCCTTTTTTTGTGGATAACTCCTACATGTCATATTATGTAAGGAAATGACTTATATTTTAATCGAGGAGAAAACCTTTAGATTTATGTGCAATTAATGGATATTTTTTGCATATCATAAAATTAAAGTTCTTCTTATATTGGCTTGTTCTCTTTGAACTTTTGGTTGGAGCGATTTTTATGTTTATTAATTATGTTTAAGAGTGTTGTTTCACTTAATTGAATTTGGTGAAACTCTTGTTAAAATAACTTAAAGGACTATATAAATAAAGAATATAGTTAAGGTAGTTGGAAATCATTAGAATAACTTACCAGTAGGTATGAAGTAATAGATACCACTATGACTTAAAGATGAGCTCAAGAATTAATGTATTCAACACCCTTCGTTCTAAGTGCACTCACACAGAATGACTTGTGTGAGTGTGATTATTTCAACTGGTTGAAATACAAGTTAAACTAGCTCATCTAGCCAATGATATTAGAATTTTAATGGGGGTGTGACACCTAGTACTCTTACCTAAAATAAATGGTGTAAGAAGTATATATAGGAGTTAAATAAGGGAACCTTATCTTTAAATAATTATATGAGGGGTTATAATTATATAAATAAATATATATTTAAAACATTTTAGGGGTTGAAATTGAGAATTTTGGGTTATGACATCAACTAATAGAGAGTCTAGTGGGTGAGCAATAACTAGCATGTAAACTTAGCTAAGAAAAAGTATCTTTGTCCAAGGTGTGGCTAATATTTTCAAAGGGTGTGGATCAATGTTTTTGAGAAATTCCATAGAAGGTGGAGGCTCAATAAGAGGGTCGCATTCACTCACAAGGCAATCAAGTGAACCTTTCATGTAATTTTTTATGTTGTATACCTAATAAAGTTATTTCTATTTTTAATATATCATATGTTATGTTATCACCAATTATGAGTTTCCATGTGGTTCAAACATCTTCTTGTGTATAAGAATTATATGCTAGCATACCACCACCAAATAGAAACTTTGCATTAAGTACAATGACCATAGTAATAGGAGGGCTTAGGGAAGTGTTGTCTATATGCCTTTGAAAATTTTGGGTTCTGATCACTTCTCTTTGGTGATGATGTTGTCGGAGACATAAGGTGAGGAACTAGCAAGTAGAATCTAGTTAGGGTTATGCATAAGGGGTTGGACTCAAAATATACTTGTAAAAAAATGATGAATCCTAATCAAAATCAAGGTGAATCATGGAGAATCCTAAGAAAATCAAATCGAGCATATTCATACCAAAATTTGGGGTATTTGAATTCCTAAAATATAAGGTTATCTTAGGAGATATTTTTGACCTATTAAATCATCTTATAACTTCATAAAAATACCACCATTAGATCAGGATTGAAAAGAGCTTTCCAATGAGTACAAATATACCTATGTTTGGATATATATTATGGCAAATTGACCCTAATAAAAAATTGGTCCTAAAAATTTTAGGCGAATGGGCCGATGTCGAAGGTCCTCATATTCACCAATTTCAAATTGTGAAAATCCTAATATTCACCCAATTGGTGAATATTCGCCACTGTGCATAACCCTGAATCTAGTAAATTGGATATTTGTGGTACTTTGAAGGTAGATTCAACTTTCATTTCATGAACCCTTGGCACTTTCACCATGAAGATTTGTACTTGGGATTCCAAGGCCTTCGTAATGATAAGAAAATTTCCTCTTTTCAGCCCATTTTTTTAAAGATGCCAAGACTTCTATTCAAGAATATAGGAGAGCATGCATTTATAATGACTTAATATACATGGAGTAATAGGTAGATTTCCAATATTTAGGATGGTGTTGCTTTTAGATGGTACAAGACATAAGAGGATATGAATAACTCATGGGACAAGATTAGTGAAAATATGAACAAGTAATACAACTTGTGCTAGAAATTTTCTAATCTAATGATTGAGATAATGAAGTTCATTCAAGCACCTATAGAGAAAGTTTATGACTACTATGCACAAGTGAAGGAGTTTCAAAAGAAGGTGGAAGTCTAGTTACATAAGGAGAGATTACCTGATGGCCTCATGGAGAGTATGGATAACATGTTTTATAGGTATTTTGTTGTATATATCAAGGTCAATGGTAAATTATGAGAAATATGCATTACCCAACATGTCTATGAGGTTACAAAGCAATAAGAGGAGACTCTAGAGGAGGAGAAATTTCAACCAACATCAATTGCTCTAGGAAATTCTAGCTAGGTTTCACAACTTGTAACAATAGTAGCAATAATAAATTCATCTTCCTATACTTCTATAGCTTAAGTAGAAGTTTTAATAAAAAATATGGGATAACTCACAATCAATTTATTGAAAGCATGGGACATAGGAACTCAGTGAACCCAATTTGGATATAAAGGTATTAGGAATACTTTGTTTAATATAGTTTGTTATGTGTACAAAGAGAAAGTGCATTACAAGACAAATGTGTATAAACAAGAAGTGCCTTATAGGATAAATTGACCTAATAAAGTATGAAATTTAGGAATAAAGATTAATAAGAAGGGAAAATCTCTAGTTAACATTTTTGGTCTTATTCAAGATAATGGAAATAAAATAATCTTATGATAGGATACCTAATAAATGGAATGAATCCAAGAAGAAGAAATAAGATCCCAAAAAGAGAATAAAATTAGGAGTTCAATATTTTTTAATATTAGAAGGATAACCACCATACTCAATCATAAAGTATTTATCCAAGAAAATCATAAATGTTATGTATGGGAAAATACTAGCATTATAATAAGAAAATGTAGATGAATTTGCATAGCGCAGACTTAGTTCTATATGGAGGAAGGTCGAATACACTATGTTCAATGTAGATATTGACCCATATACTCCACAAGTTGAAGTCTTGTATAAAGGTATTTATATTTCTAACATCATGGTAGATGGTGCAGTCATTTTTAACATAATAAAAAACTTTTTTGAAGATATTAGGACTAGTGATAGATCATCTATCTAACATAGAGTTGAGATCCATATTAAAATAAAGAAAAAAAATAGGACTAGCCTCTGGGGACTAGTGAAGTTCATTTCAATTTCATATAATTTAGTCAAATAAAATGGTTAAATCAAACTATCATAATATATAAGATATAATAACTCAAATATGATTATTGATATTAAAATGTATTAATTTTTTTTTAAATTATTAATTTAATTATTAACAATATAATTATTTTTAAACATGCAATATAATTATTAAAATAGATAGTAGTTTGAATCTTACGAGTCACCTATGTGGTAGATTTTCAAGTGATGAAATATGGTTCTATTGTGGAGATTTCTTGCTTACCTCCTTAAGCTTTGTCACGTCACAGGAATCCCAAAGATCACAACGAGTATTGTAGACTTTGGTGGATCTACCTCTTTGACCAAGGAATAGATTATCAGGTTGACTCTAAACAGACCGGGTCGGGTAAGGAAACCCCAGACAATGGGTTCATATATTGTCCATTATGATGCAATCACCCATACATTACCAGATAGAATGATATTATGTTATTTTAATTATTTGTGACCAAACCTAACATTAATAGAGCATATCAAGACCAGACCGATGCCATGTCCATTGGGTAGTCATAGCATATTTGTATTAAATGACTTAGAAAAGAAAGAGAGAGGAGAACTAGTTCATTTTTATTCATTCAAATAATGTAATGCATGAAAATTATTAAACTAGTGAAAAAAGGCGTCTTTCATATATTCATATTGTTGTAATACATAAAAGAGCAAACATAGACCATGAACACAGAAGATTTACTAGAAATAGAGTTGGATTTATATTTATATGAAAAATATTTACATATAACAGACCCAACTGAGTGCACGGGTCCTATATGACAATGATTACAATAGACCCCCATTTGAATATCATAACATGGGGTTGTTCCTCTCCATACTGATTATAGTGATGTAAGAGTCTCAAACTCTGGCACGTTCCATAGGAAATGATCTCAATGAACATGCTTCCTGGTAGTCCTTGGAAAATGGTAGAAGGAAGGGCGATATAAGAAAAATAGAAAGACACATAAGAAAATATGACTAACTCTTAGACAAAGCTATACCTAGACTTGGGTTTTCTCTCTCAGAGGTTTGATAAAAAAATTGCAACTATGGTAGTCTCTCTTATAAAGCGCTCGGGTGGGGCTGTAACCATCTCCTTCAATAAGATGCAATAAAAAATGAGCACGTAGCCCATGCCTTTCTATCTAAGTAGGTGGTTTCTGTGATTGTGTATCATATCTCCTACTATCCTAGGATGGTGGTTGTATATCATCACCCCCACTACCCTGGGTTGGCAGTTGTGCTGCAACTAGCTCATGTGCTCCTGGTGAACTGAGTCCCACCCCTCCTCTTTAGAGGCCTTGTATACATTGGTCAATATGGTTCCATGCCTCATCATGGAATGTTAGAGTAAATAATAATAAGTTGAGATCTTGCATGACCTTGTTCACCCTTTCTCTAGCCCACTCCATGGTGTTCTCAGTGAAGACACATAGGTGATCCACCATTTGTACCAAAGTTGCAAATTGCTTTGACAATTTTTCATTGGGACCAAAGTCAAAATTTTGTATTTTTTGGAGCACGAACTCTTTGATGTTAGGAGCCTGAATAAACTCATCAAGTTTGAAACCACAATCTCCCAGCTCATCTTCGACCTCTTGTTCGACGTTGACCACCTCTTGGTTCCACAGGAGCCAATTTTATCTGTTTTGTAGGAAGATGAAAAATTTGGCATATTCTTCAGAAAAGAAGTAGATGGAACCATTTTCCAATGCAGCTATCATCCCAGAAATTGCTACGTAGTTATCCTTAAACCTCTTGTATATGGGAAATATGGTGTTCACCCTTTGATCTTCTTGCTGTAGTTGATCTTGCAAGAGGTCGACAATGTGCTTGGTGGCATAAATGTCATAAAATATGGACTCAAGGTATTCCATTTTATTCATCATATTTTCTTTAATTTCCTATTTAAATTATTCCACAGACCCAAACTGATCACTGGCCTAGGTAGCACTATCCTGGGAAGGAGCTGGCATTTGCATTAATTGATCAACCTCAGCTTGGAGTTGTTGTACTTTGAGTTGTAGTTGCCCCACCTCCACAACCTTGGACTTTAAATATTCTATCTCTTTTCCCACTGTTGCTGCCACCTGGGCTTGGGTGGCTACTTGGGATTTCATCATTTCAATGGGTGCACCCTCTTCCTACATTAACACCTTTACTGATATCAATGGTGGCCTCTTTTAGACTTGGTGGCAAAGGGATATCAAATGTGACGGTGGACACTTCGCCTGCATCTTGTATAGTTGCCCTTTGGGGCTTGCTTACTCCTTTTCTTGGGGACCTTTGCTCCTCCATATCTTGTATCTGGTCCTCTTCATCGATAGTGAATTGGAGTGTGTCCCTCACCCTTGCCAGTGTAAGACTCTTGGTGTCCTTAGTAGAAGACTTAGTTCTGGATTTCTTTCTAGTAGGTGACTACGTGTGGGACTCTCCTCTTGCACCTCGTATTCTCTAAGTATATTAGACAATCCCCCAACTTCTGTTATTTCATTTAAGGCCTTGGGAGGAATGGGACGCTCCTCTTGGTTTACTACTAAGGTGGTGGAGAATAACGAAGGCTGGCCCACCACCATGTCGGTTCTCTTAGATGGACACATCAATGTTAAAGTTGATGATGTAAGGCTTTATGGTCATTGAGATGAGGAGGTGACCAACTCTTTCCCTTTAGAGGAGGCAACAGGAGAACTGGAAGAAGAGGGGAGTTTGGCCTACTCTTGCTGTGCCTCACCCACTATTTTCATCATGACCTCAAAAAGTTTAGTATCTTGCTGGACAATATGGAAAGTGGGGTCCTCAAATTCTTCTAGGGGAGCAGTTGGGACCAGTGGCACCACCTTATCCACCAATAATTCCCTATGCAACCTTAGCTCAGAGCCATAATCTCCAACTGCTTCTATTTTTCTGTAAGACTTGTTGCTCATTTTCCACACATATTCTAATGATTGCCCTACCCTGATGGCCTTCTGCATATCATCCTCAAATTCACCCTTCCTGTGAGTTACTTGCAAGAGAGCAATCTTATTAGCAACAATAGTTCTATGGTGGCCATCGGGATCGTAGGGTCTCCATGTGACCTCGAGGAAGCAGTATGTATCCATATTCCATATGGCCTACAACATTGCAAAATGGCCTAAATATGTGTAAGCTCCCATCGAGCAAGGAATAGGTAACCATGGCACACTACCCTTTTTCTTGAGATATCTAATTTTTACCTCCTCGACAATCTATCGAGTTATCTCTAGGATGGCTATGGAGGTCGGGCAATGTTTTGGAAATGCCTTTGAGGGTAATTTGGAACCATATATTCTGATGTAGGAGAATTATTCTACATAGAAGAAATCTCCTGCCTTTACCTCATGTAAAAAATTTCTCACCCCAACTCCAAACCTATTGGGTTCCTCACCACACAGTTGGGTGTGCACTACTGGGAGGATCTTCTCAAAGAATACCTTGTAACTGGAGCACCCCTCTTGGATGCACAACAATTGATCTTGAATGGCGGTGGTAGTCACTCCTCCCAACTGAGCAACCAGAGATTTTTTCAATTGTGCTATAAATAAATGAATTAAAAATGAATAATATGAAAATGGGGGGAGTTCTTCCTTATCCACCAATATAGCTTCCTATAATTTCTTCAACTCCTCATTCATATTATCACTTATCACGTCCTCCCACCGGTAGAGGGGTGTCTTGTCTATTCTATTGCATTGGATGATGAGAAACATCATCTCCTTTCATGATTAGCTCTAGGTCCTTGACACCCAACACCAGGTTAATCATATCTGCGTAATCTTGCACCCAGGGCCAAAGTAAGAATTTTCTAATAGGAAAACCTAAGGGCCTGTTCCTCCCTCTCTTCAAGAGCATCTATGAGAATGTGGTGTTGAGCATGAAGTTGGCCTATAGAGTGAGTGTCCTGAAGTCCATGACCCGTGAAGCTATGTCAAGCCTGAATACTCACCTGATTCTATCTACTATCAACTTGACCACCACTTGATTTTTATGGTTGTGAACGGTCTTATTTCTATGGTCGTAGGCCAATGCTAGCCATGCCAAGAGGTCCAAGGAGTGGTAGACCTTCGGGAAGGTTAACAGACCCAAGTTGGTGCCCCATTTGTTGTATACTAGGGTTTTTCTGGTATAGTCTCGCTTTGTCCACATGAATAGACTTCTCAATAATATGGAATGGCATTGATTGTCTTCTTTAGTGGGATCAAAGCTATAAATTGTTACACCCTCCACCTCTTGATACTGCTCCATCGTTATATCTTTACCCAAATCCAGTGGGTTTGTGAGTGCTTTCTAGTCTTGGGCTCTCCCCAATATCCTTGTAATTGGTCATGCACCAGTAATTCTACTGATGCGGGCATTGAAATTGGGCACTTCCACTACAACCACACTAGTGGAAGCTATTGAAATATACTATTGTGAATAGAGGGGGTTTCTTCTAATTTTCTATGCTTGACCTCATCAAGAAAACATTATTCATGCATAAATTACTCTAATGGCATGGTGAGAGGTCCACCATCTTCTATTTTAAGAGCCAGTAATTAATTCTCATAGGTGGGCATGTGCTTTTTCATTCGTTGGCACTTTATGACTAGTCGTGCCAGTAGAGATGGGTGCACCACATCATCTTCCTTGGTGACTATGGGTTGGATATATTTTATGCCCAAATGATCAAATTACGGCTTGAGGAGATCTTGGGACACATGGTGATCTTTACTTGGCTTGAGTAGGGTGCACTTGAGTGAGGCACAAACCTTTTTGGGAAGAGCATATGGAAATTGTGCTTCATTATTCCTCCACATACCTTGAATAGAAATGGGTGCACAAATTCGTGCGCATGCCAAAATTTCATGCACTCCAATGGGTAAGTGGAGTGCATGGACCTTGATGCAGGTGCATGACCTTATACACTCACAAAAACCTTGTGTGCTCCAATGGAGTGGATCACATAGACCACAATGGAGCATACAAGATCGTGTTCTCCTATTACCTTCATGCGCTCCACCCTCCAGTGGAGCACACAAACACAAAGGTGGATGCATAACTTTGTACACCTAACTAGACCCTCGTGTGATCTATTAGGATGGAGTGTACAGACATTACATGGGGTACATAGGCTTGTGAGCCTCTTAATACTTCTTGCGCTTCACTAGAGATTGGGGCACACAAGATGGAGTTTGAGCACATGACTTTGTGCACCCTAATGGCTCTTGAATGCTTTATTGGGATGGAGGGCATAGACAAAAATAGGATGCATAAAGGCAGGTACCCTTGGGGGACTTCGTATGCTCTCCTATATAATGTAGCACATGGAATTTAGATGAGTGCACAAACTCACATGTTCATTTGGACTTTCATGTGCTTCATTGGTGGGGGAGCCCACAAACTCTTTTTGGATGCATGAGTGTGTGCATCCTTTGGTAACCTTGCACTCCAAACTCTCATGGATTATGTAGACTCATAGTGGAGCACACAGAGTCATGTGCCCCCTTAGGGACTCTTGTGCACCCCATTCCCCAATGGGGTGCATGGGCTTAGGTTAGGTGCACGACTTCATGCACCCAAAGGGATTCTCGCATGCTCCACTAGTGGAGCATGCGGGCTCGACTTGGGGTGCACAAGTTCATGCACCCTTGGGTTCTTCATGCACTCCACTCTTTAGTGGAGCGCATGGGGTTAGACTTGGGTGCACCACCCTGTGCACCCTTAAGGGGAAGAGGGAAACAAGACCAAGGAGACACAAAAGCAAAGGGGGCTTATTTTTTGGGGCTAACACTGGCTCTGACTAGGATAGGGGGATGGTTGACAACATTGACCTGAGAACTCTAGACTCTTCAGTTTAACTAACGATAGTGACTTTCACACCCATTTTTTTTATAATATTCTTCATGACTTCTTTGATCATTCCTCATGACCTCATCGAAGAGATCCAAAGGATTTAAGGTGCTGGCTATTTATTGTATGGTAATCTCTTCTCCTTCCATGTCCTCAAGCCTGTAGGTGTGTTGGCCAACCACCTTAGCAATATGATAGGGTCCCAACCACTTGGGTTCGAACTTGTCCTTTTCATAGAGCTTGTCATTCTTTGGATCCCAATAAAGCACTACTTCACCCATAGAAATTTTTTGACCCCTAGCCTTCTTATTGAATAACTGTATGGTCCTGCTGGATTGAGTGATCATCCTGGCAACTGCTTCCCTCCTATCCTCTTCTAATTGCACAAGTTGGTCCATTCTCCTTTGTAACCCATCTAGATTTTCATGATCTTGGAGTAATAATGAGAGGGCTACTTTTTCTAGCTGAGGTGGTAGAAGTGCCTTTTCTCCATAAACCAACTCATAGGATGATTTTCTAGTGGCCCTTTTTATTGATAGCCTATCTACCCACAAGGCATACTTTAGTTCACTATCCCAACCTCTTTTGTTCTTCCCCAATGATCTCTTGATTCGGGTAATTATATTCTTGTTTGAAGACTCGACCAGTCCATTCCCATGAGGATAATAATTTATTGAGTGAGCCAGCTCTATACTGTATTATGCACAAAAGTCAACCATCTCATAAGAGGTAAAATATTTAGCATTATCTATCACAAGTTTCTTGGGCACCCCAAATATGGTTAGTATGCTCTCTTCCAAAAAATTAATGATAGCTGATGTTATTGACCTTCTGAGAGGAGCTGCTTCAACCCATTTAGTTAGGTAATCCATGGTAGTGATTATCCATTTGTGACCCCAAAAGAGTTTGGGTTGATTTCTCCTATCATATCTATCCCCCATTGAGAGAATGAAGTTTCAATGATTACAGGCTTTAGTGGCATTGCAGGCAGGCTCTTTTTACCAGTAAAAACTTGACAGTTGTAGCATTTTTTGATAAACTGATACACATCCTTAAACATGGATGACCAATAATATCCTACCCTCATAATATGGTTGGTTGTTGCCTTTGGGGTAAAATGACCACCACAAAATCCTGTGTGGAATTCTTCAGTGATTTTGGGGGCCTCCTTTTCTATCACACACAACAGTAACACTCCACTTGGGTGTCTCCAATAAAGCCGATCTCCTTGGAGGTGATACTTCTGAGCTTGTTGTTTAATACTCCTCATCTTGCTGGAATATTTGTCAGGTAAAAAGGATAGGTTCTTTAAATAAAATAGGATATCTCTATACCAGTCAGACTCTTCATGCTCTGGATGTTCACCCTGTTGTACCCCTTGCACTAGAATGGCATTATTCATATCTTCTTCTTCTTCACAAGCCATATATTTTGCCAACCCTTGACCTTTAATAATTATGATGGCCTTAAAATCAACATCATACTGTAGCAGCTTCACCATCCATCTTGTTGAACTTCCTGTGGGCTCAGGCTAGGTGAGGACATCTTTTATGGCTATGTAAGGAATGCAGGCAATCACTTTACTGGAGCCAAAGATGCTTTTGAAATGTTCTAAGGCCTGAATAAGAGCAAAATCCTACTTCTCTATTGGTTTGTACTTTATTTGGGCCCCCTTCATTCCCAAACTCATGAATGCTATAGGCTTTTCATTTCCTTCTTCATCTTTCTGGGATAGTACAACAACTATAGTATGTTCTGAAGCAAAGGAATACAGGTTGAAATTCTTTGAATGGTCTAGGTAGGTCAGCACAGGTGCAGTAGTAATGGATTATTTAATTTGTTGGAAGGCTTTGATATTGTCTTCATCCCATTTTATCTTTGCATCCTTTTTTATCATGTCATTCACTGGTTTAGCAATTTCAGCAAAATTTGGGATAAATCTCCTGACAAAATTTATTTTTCCAAAGAAGGACCTGACTCCTTTGAGGCTCTTGGGGGGTGGTATTTGAGCAATAGCCTTTGTTCTCTCTGGATCAATGCTTATCCCTTATTTGGAGACCACATGCCCTAAAAAATTACCATGAGTGGCTCCAAACAAACATTTCTTTGGGTTTAATGAAATCCCATACTCTTTGCATATTTCAAAAACTTGAGATAAGTGGGAGAAGTGATCTGTAGGGTTCTTGGAAAATACTGTGATATCATCCAGATATACCACCACAATTTTAAACATCAACCCTTTGAAGGTAAAGTCCATAGCCCTTTGAAAAGTGGCTCCAAAATTCATTAACCTGAATGGCATCCTCTGATATTCAAAGGTCCCCCATGGTGTGGTAAATGCAGTTTTGAATCGGTCCTCTGGGTTGACCAAAATTTGATTATATCCTGAGAAGCCATCTAACAGGGAAATCCTAGAGGACCCTACCACTGCCTACAATAGTTGTTCCATATTGGGGAGGGGGTAATTATCTTTGAGGGAGCTCTTATTTAAGTTTTTAAAGTCTACACACAACCTTATTTCTCCATTATTTTTCCTAACAGGCACTAAATTTGCTATCCAGGAAGAGAACCTCACCTTCTTAATTATTTTTGCATTCAACAACTTTTGCACTTCTTTTTGCATGACAGGGTGTAAAGTGGGATTAAATTTTCTCTGTTTCTACCTAAAAGGTTTGGCACCCTCCTTCAGAGGAATAATATGGGTCATGACCTCAGTATTAAATGTTCTTAAATCATCATAGCTCCAAGAAAAATTATCCCTATTTTTCCTCAGGTACTGAATGTACTATTTCTTTTCTTTTGCTGGTAATGACTTGTCTATCCTGACCATTTTGGGTTCTCCGGCTGTCCCAATATTAACCTCTTCACCCTATGATTCATGAGGTGCAGTCCTATGTGCCTTATCAAAATCATCAAAGAGGGACTCTAAAGCTACCAAACCCCTAGGAATCTTATTGGTTTTGAGTTGTATTACCTCTGTTGGTGTCCCTATAACATGTTACAATTTTTCCTCATCTTCTTCATCACAAAGAACCCAATAAAATTGATTTTGTATAGTCATAAAGTCCTTGATATCAGCATCATCTTGAAAAACTTGTAGGTAAACCACATTATTGGGGATAGAAGGGTGATATACAGAGATAGTGGGGAATCTATCCATGTATTCTGTATCTATTTTAGGACTATCTGCCCCAAAAGCATTTACAACCAACATATTGGCAACATGGTTTTTCTCTCTGGGAATATGGGATATATTGAAGGCCAAGAACTTGCCAATCTCATCTAAGACAACTTGCTTGTATTGCTTTAGCCTGGGGTGTTTGGTCTGGTATTTTCCTTTGATCTATTGTATAATTAGTTCAGCATCCCCATAGACAGTGAGGTAGTTAATACCCAACTCTTTAGATTTTTTGAGTCCTAATAGCAATGCTTCATATTCTACCACATTATTTGTGTAGGGGAACTCTAACCGATAAGGCACACCTAAGTAATTCCCTTTTATGTCTATCAAGTTAATTCCAACTCCAACCCCAACCTGTGATTTAGCCCCATCAAATATCATTGTCCACATTTTAGTGGTGAGGACCCTATCTGACTCAATATCCACAGCTACTCTTATCTTGGGATCCATACCTTTTGCATTAGGTACTTCCTTGAGGAAATGGGTGTGCCAAATAGAATAAACACCTAACTCTTTCTCTTCTATAGAGCTGACTAGATTGATAGTGGTATTATCAGGTCTCATTAGCTCAATTGAACATTTGTTGAATGGTTCTCTCCTTAGGGTGGCCTATTATTTAGATGAAATGGGAATAGTGGCATACGACCAATCTAGCTAGATTGATCCACCCAATTGCTCTACCCAGTGTCTGGAGAGTAGTAAAGAAAATAATGGGTCTACATCTACTACAACTACATCCATTACAATCCCCTTCTTTGGATATTGATCTAAAAAGACCAAGAGACCTGTAATTATCCCTACATAAGGTACTTTCCTGTTGTCCATGATAGAAATAGGGGGAATCCTTGGTGCACATTAGTCCCAACTGATCAGCCACTTGTTTTGGCATAATATTGTGAGATGCCCCACTATCAAGCATGCAATTGTGTATTACATAGCGGTCACCATACCCAAATGTATAACGGAGGGATATATAGAATGGCCTGACTGAGGTAGAGACTTCTTCCAGATGGATTAGAAGTTGAAGCTACAAGGACATGGCTTTCCCCTTGTTCAGTTAGCCCAAAGGCCCTACAAATATGTTCCCTATATTTAGGCACAGTCATCAGTTCTCCAAAGGTTATGTTTATTCTCTGCTTTGCCAGTTCCAGGCCTATGTCAAATTCTAAATTTTTATTTTCTGACCCATTTTTGATAGGTTCAAATATTTTGGGAGGGGGTGGTTGATGGCCATCATTTGGTTTCTTCACATTGGCCTACTCCTTGTCTTCCACTATGTTTTTCTTCTCACCCTTGTCTGGTATGGTTCTGCTACGTAGCCTAGTGGCATGAACTCTTTCCAATGTTTCAACCTCCTCAGCTATTGGGGTCAGTTTACCTTGCCTTATCTATTCAAAGTGGTTATTTGGGGGCCTTTTCAATATTTTCACATCATCAAGGGCAAAGGTTGTAGGTCTATTATCAGGACTAGTAGATTGGGTGAACTCTTTTGGAATTGGTGGAGTGTCAATAGTTTCTTCCCAAGTCCAATAGGTGTTAATTCTAATTTCATCTTCTGATTCTTCCTCGAGGTTAACACCTGAATGGAGACTGTGGTATACACCACAATCATCTAGATTATGGGGAGCATCACATGCTGGACATAAAAAGGGAAAATTAGAGGCTACATTGATAGAAGCCATGGGGTTTGGGATAGTATCCTGGTCTTTTTGAACCTCCTTCCTCTTCCAATTATTGTTTGAATTCCTACTCCCTTCATTGTTCCAGTTCCTATTAAAATTTTGTCTAAAAGGGGGTCTGCCTTCATTCTAGTGTTGTGAGGGTTCTCCATTATCAGCTTTGTCCCTCTCAATCTTAGATAGTCGGTTGTTCATAGATTGGAACATTTTTGTTAACTGTGATGATAGTTTATCAATAGGATCAGGTTCTAATTTTTTTAAATGCCAAAGCCTACTTTCTTAGTCTTCCTTTTGGGCTGGCTTGGGCTAGGGTCTACTAAGGTTGGCTTCATCTTCCCACTATCTATCATATCCCTCTCTATTATTGTTTCTCTTTCCATACAAGCATCGATAGTGAGGGTGGGTTGTTGCTTGAGTTCATAGTTGAAGTCACCAGGGAAGGCATTTTTGTAAAAGCATATGGACTGGTGATCATTAGGCCTTAAATCCATAGGGATTTGGTTCCTCAGCTTGGTGAACCACCTATTGAAATCATCTACAGTTTCATTGTATTTTTTTTTCATGGTTGCCAACTCGGTCAATAGGGACTGTTCATTATTTTTCTCCCCATATTTTTTGAGAAATGCAGTTTCCAAATCCTAGAAAGTGCCAATAGTGTCTGCTACCAGACTATTAAACCACTCTCTGGCATCCTTATCTAGGGTTTGAAGGAATAATCTAAGGACAACATCCTCATGTTCCACCTCTAGGTTATCCATAGCATACAGGAAGTCTTTAACATGGTCTTCACTAGTCACAGTGTTGTCCCCTAAGAACTTAGGTAGGTACTTGTGGGCTTTTGGGGGTAAGGGATTCAAGATAGGTGGTAATACAAAAGGCCTATACCTATTAAGCCACTAGTTATTCAAAGGTGGATTGGCCATTGGTGTGATTGGGCCCCTCGAGATAGTAGGTGGGATAGTACTTGGTTTTTGAGAACTTTGAGGAATAAAAATAGTACTATTGCTACCCTGATTACTAGAAGGAACAGAAACCAAGGCTTTATTTTTGCTTTTATGTGTTTTGAAAAGTACCTATGGATCTAGGAGTTCGAGGTAAATCTCCTTCTCACTGCTTCTCATGGCCACCAGATCAGCTCCCCGTTAATATTATCTTCAAGTTCTTTAGAGTCGCCAACACAGTGTGCAAAAAGTGAGGGGTGCTCTCTGGCTAAGATTGCTCAGCCCAAAATTTTAAATCTCATAGGGAAACAAAGGAAACCAGGGAGACTTTGTAGATATTTTAGTGGAAGGTTAGTCCTTGGAAATGGTGCCAAAAACTATTATGGGGATTTCCTGCTTACCTCCTCAAAGCTTTGTCACATCACAGGAATCCCAAAGCTCACAATGAGTATTGTAGACTCTGGTGGATCCACCTCTTTGACCAAGGAATAGATTATTAGGTTGACTCTAAATAGACCAGGTTGGGTAAGGAAACCCCAAAAAATGGGTTCATATATCTACTATTATGATGAAATCACCCATACATTACCAGATAGAATGATATTATGTTATTTTAATTATTTGTGACCAAACCTAACGTTAATAGAGCATATCAAGACCAGACCGGTGCCATGTCCATTGGGTAGTCGTAGTAGATTTGTATTAAATGACTTAGAAAAGAAAGATAGAGGAGAACTAGTTCATTTTTATTCATTCAAATAATGTAATGCATGAAAATGATTAAACTAGCGATAGAAGGCATCTTTCATATATTCAGATTGTTGTAATACATAAAAGAGCAAACACAAACCATGAACACAAAATATTTACCAGAAATAGAGTTGGATTTATATTTATATGAAAAATATTTACATATAATAGGCCTAGTAGAGTGCTCGGGTCCTATATGATAATGATTACAATAGACCCTAGTTTGAATATCATAACATGGGGTTGTTCCTCTCCATCCTGATTATAGTGATGTAAGAGTCTCCAACTCTGGTGCGTTCCACAGGAAATGATCTCAGTGAACAATGCTTCCTGGGCAGTCCCTGGAAAATGGTAAAAGGAAGGGTGATATAAGAAATATAGAAAGATACACAAGAAAATATGACTAACTCTTAGACAAAGCTATACCTGGACTTGGGTTTTCTCTCTCAGAGGTTTGATAAAAAAAATTGTAGCTACGGTAGTCTCTCTTATAAAGCGCTCGGACGGGGCTGTAACCATCTCCTTCAACAAGATGCAATAAAAAATGGGCACGTAGCCCATGCCTCTCTGTCTAAGCAGGTGGTTGTTGCGATTGTGTATCCTCTCCCCTACTTCCTTGGCTAGAAAATTTATATCATCTTCCCCACTACCCTGGGCTAGTGGTTATGCTACAACTGGCTCGTGTGCTCCTGGTGAACCGGGTCCCACCCCTCCTCTTTCGAGGCCTTGTATACTTTGGTCAATATGGTTCCATGCCTCATCATGGAATGTTAGAGTAAATAATAATAAGTTGAGATCTTGCGTGACCTTGTTCACCCTTTCTCTGGCCCACTCCATGGTGTTTTCGGTGAAGACACATAGGCGATCCACCATTTGTACCAAGGTTGCAAATTGCTTTGACAATTTTTTGTTAGGACCAAAGTCAAAATCTTGTATTCTGTGGAGCACGAACTCTTTGATGTCAAGGGCCTAAATAAACTCATCGAGTTTGAAACCACAATCTCCCAGCTCATCTTCGACCTCTTGTTCGATGTTGACCACCTCTTGGTTCCATAGGAGCCAATTTTATCTGTTCTGCAGGAAGATGAAAACTTTGGCATATTCCTCGACAAAGAAGTAGATGGAACCATTTTCCAATGTAGTTGTCATCCTGGAAATTGCTACGTAGTTATCCCTGAACCTCTTGTATATGGGGAATATGGTGTTCACCCTCTGATATGCTTGTTACAGTTGATCTCGCAAGAGGCCGACAACGTGCCTGGTGGCATAAATGTCATAAAATATGGACTCAAGGTCTTCCATTTTCTCCATCATATTTTCTTTCATTTCCTATTTAAATTCTTCCACAGACCCAAACTGATCACTGGCCTAGGAAGGAGCTGGAATTTGCTTTAATCGATCAACCTTGGCTTGGAGCTACTATACTTTGATCTGGAGTTGCCCTACCTCTACAACCTTGGCCTTTAAATCTTCTATCTCTTTCTCCACTATTGCTGCCACCTACACTTGGGTGGCCACTTGGGATTTCATCATTTCTATGGGTGCAACCTCTACCCACATAACACCTTTACTGACATCAATGGTGGCCTCCTTTAGACTTGGTGGCAAAGGGATATCAAATGTGGTAGTGGACACTTCACCTACCTCCTATACAACTGTCCTGTAGTGCTTACTCACTCCTTAAATGGGGGACCTCTACTCTTCCATATCTTGTATCTAGTCCTCTTCATCGATAGTGAATTGGAGTGTATCCCTCACTCTCACTAGTGTAAGACTTTTGAAATGCTTGATAGGAGACCCATTTCTATATTTCTTTCTAACGGGGGACTGTGCGAGGCTTTTTTATTGCACCTCGTATTCTCTAAGTAAATTAAACAACCCCCTAGCTTCTATTATTTTCTTTAAAGCCTTGGGTGGAATGGGGAACTCCTCTTAGTTGACTACCAAGGTGGCGAATAACAAGGAGGACTGGCCCACTGCCATGTCATTTTTCTCTAATGGAGATATCAAATGTTATATTTTATGATGCAAGGCTTTGTGGTCATTGTGCTAATTAGGTGGCCAAATCTTTTTCTTTAGTTGAGGAAATAGGAGAACTAGAAGAGGAGGGTTTTTTGGCCTACTCTTGTTGCACCTCACCCACTATCTTCATCATGACCTCAAAAAGGTCAGTACTTTGGTGGACAATCTAGAAAGTGGGGTCCTCAAATTCTTCTGGAGGAGTAGCTGGGACCAGTGGCACCACCTTATCCACTAATAATTCTCTATGCAACCTCAGCTCGGAGCCATAATCTCCAACTGCTTCTATTTTGCTGTAAGGCTTGTTGCTCATTTTCCACACATATTCTAATGATTGTCCTACCCTGATGGCCTTCTGCATATCATCCTCAAAGTCATCCTTCCTGTGAGTTACTTGCAAGAGAGCAAGCTTATTAGCAACAATAGTTTTGTGGTGGCCATCGGGATCGTAGGGTCTCCATGTGACCTCAGGGAAGCAGTATGTATCCATATTCCATATGGCCCACAACATTGCAAAATGGCCTAAATATGTGTAAGCTCCCATCGAGCAAGGAATAGGCAACCATGGCACACTACCCTTTTTCTTGAGATATCTAATTTTTACCTCCTCGAAAATCTATCGGGTTATCTCTAGGATGGCTATGGAGGTCGGGCAGTGTTTCGGCAATGCCTTTAGGGGTAATTTGGAACCATATATTTTGATGTAGGAGAATTCTTCTGCATAGAAGAAAGCTCCTACCTTTACCTTGCACAAAAATTTTCTCACCCCAACTCCAAACCTGTCAGGTTCCTCACCACACAGTCGGGTGTGCACTAGGGAGGACCTTCTCAAAGAAGACCTTGTAACTAGAGCACCCCTCCTGGATGCACAACAATTGATCTTGAATGGTAGCAACTGTTACCCCTCCCAACTGAGCCACTAGATATTTGTCTAATTGTGCTATAAATAAATGAATTAAAAATGAATAATATGAAAATGGGGGGAGTTCTTCCTTATCTGCCAATATGGCCTCCTATAATTTCCTTAGTTCCTCATCCATATTATCACTTATCACATCCTCCCATCGGTAGAGGGGTGTCTTGTCTATTCTGTTGCACTGGATGATGAGAAACATCACCTCCTTCATGATGAGCTCTAGGTCCTTGACACCCAACACTAGGTTAATCATATCTACGTAATCTTGTACCCAAGGCCGAAGTGAGAATTTTCTAATAGGAAAACCTGAGGGCCTATTCCTCCCTCTCTTCAATAGCATTTGTGGAAATGTGGTGTTGAGCATGAAGTTGGCTTTTAGAGTGAGTGTCTTGAAGTCTAGGACCTATAAAGCCATGTCGAGCCAAAATACCTATCTGATTCTATCTAATACTAATCGAGGCATGGCCTAGTTCTTGTGGTTGTGGATGGTCCTACTTTGGGATTCATAGGCCAATGCTAGCCATACCAGGAGGTCTAAGGAGTGGTAAACCTTTAGGTAGGTTAACCGACCCATGTTGGTGCTCCATTTATTGCATATCAGGGCTAGTTTGGTATTGTCTCGCTATGCAAGCATGAACGAACTTCTCAATAATATAGGATGGCACTAATTATCTTCTTTAGTGGGATCAAAGTTGTAAATTGTTACACCCTCCACCTCTCACTATTGCTCCATAGTTATGGCTTTACCTAAATCTGGTGGGTTTGTGAGTGCTTTCAAGTATTGATCTCTCCAATATCTCCTTGTAGTTGGCCATGCACCAGTAATAATATCAATGTGGACCTTGCTATCATGCACTCTCATTTCTGCCATGCTGGTGGAAGCCATTGAAACACACTATCATGAAAATAGGGGGTTTCTTCTATTTTTTTGTGCTCGACCTAATTAAGAAAGCACTCTACATGCATAAATTGCACTAATGGCATGGGGAGAGGTCTACCACCTTCTATTTTAAGAGCCAACAATTAATTATCATAGGTGGGACATGTGATTTTTCATTCATCGATACTTTATGACTGGTCATGCCAACAAAGCTGGGTGCACCAAGTCATATTCCTTGGTGGCTACAGGTTGGTTGCATTTTATGCCCACTTGATTGAATTATGGCTTGAGGAGATCTTGGGACATATAGTGATATTTACATGGCTTGAAAGGGGTGTTATCGAGTGAGGTGCACACATTTTTATGAAGAGTGCATAAAATTTGTGCTACATTAATCCTTCGCATACCTCGAATAAAATTGGGTGCATGAATTTGTGCACTTGACAAAATTTTATGCGCTCCAATGGGAAAGTGGAGCACATGGACCTCGAGGTAGGTGCATGATCTTGTGCACCCACAAACACCTCATGTGCTCCAAGAGAGCAGAGCACATAGACCATAATGGGGTGTATGAGGCTGTGTATTCCTAAGATCTTTGTGTGCTCCACCCTCTAGTGGAGTGCACAAACACAAAGGTGGGTGTACAACTTTGTGCACCTGACTAGACAATCGTACACTCCATTAGTATGGAGTGTGAAGATATTTTGTGGGACACAGAGGCTTGTGCACCCCTTAGGAATTCATGCACTCTGCTAGAGAGAGGGGCACATGGACTAGGGGTTGGGCGCATGACTTTGTATGCACTAAGGGCTATTGGATGTTTCATTGGGATGGAGCACATAGGAAAAAATAGGGTGAACAAAGGCACACACCCTTGGGGGATTTCATGTGATCCACTCTATAGTGGAGTGCATGCAATTTAGATGGGTGTGCAAACTCACGTTTTCGTTTGGACCTTCGTATACTTCATTGGTGGGGGAGACCACATAATATTTTGGCGTGCATGAGTTATTGCATCATTTGGGCACCTTGGGTGCTCCACAATCTTATGGAGTGTGTAGACTCAGAGTGGAGTGCATGAAGTCATGTTCCCCATAATGAATCTTGTGTACCCCATTCCCCAATGGGGCACATAGGATTAGATTGGATACACAGTTTCATGTGCTCAAAGGGATTCTTGCATGCTCCACTAGTGGAGCATGTAGGCTTGAATTGGGTTGCATAATTTTGTGTGCCCTTAGGTTTTTCATGTGCTCCACTCTTTAGTGGAGCACATGGGGTTAGACTTGGGCACACCACCCTATGTACCCTTAAGGAGAAGAGGGAAATGAGACCAAAAATACACAAAAGCAAAGGGGACTGACTTTTTGGGGTTAACAAGTTCAATAGGCTATTCAATTTTTGGAAGGTTATGGTTAATAAATTCCCATGCTCATAGTTAGCATGAAAGGTACATAAAAATTAGTTAGTTTTCTAAGAGTGTGAAGGTAAATATGATACCTCAAACTCATACATTGAGGATAAGTAAAACAAAGGAAGAAAGTTAGTAGAAAATCCTAGATTATACCAGTACAAGCAAGGTGGATCCTAAAGATGAAAAAAAGGAGGTGGATTCTCAATGGTTGATATTCTTCCTAATGCTCTAGTAGACCACCCATATGAATTTTATGGGAAATATATGGAGAATAATCTATAAAAGTTATACTTTGGAGATGCAATATAAGAGCATAAAAAATAGGATTACTTTAGGCTCTTTCATAGGTATATTCATTTTTTCACTTTTAGTCTTAAAATATTACAAGTAGATTTGGTGGGGCATTAAATAGATTTTATCAATGATGCTAAACTTGTGAAGGGAATGCTTTTTCATATGAACCCAAAATTTTCTAAGTTTGTTAAGGCAAGTTGTTAGATGCAAGCTTCATTTTTTTAGTAGACAACTCAAAGTGGGTATCTCCAATAATATTTGCAAGAAAGAAGAGTGAGAAGCTAAGGTTCTATGTTGATTATCAAAAGCTAAATAAATCTACAAAGAAACACAACTATCTTATCTCCTTCTTCGATCAAATTTTGAATGAAGTTGTAATATAATTGCTCTATAGATTTGTATATGGCTATAGTGGCTACAATAAGGTTTGTATTTTAGAGAAATATCAGTTGAAGATAACCTTCACCACTTCATTGGATACATTTTCTTATTGAGTTATGTTGTTTGTGTTGTGCAATACACGTGTGAATTTCCAACAATTGATGAATAAGGTATGTGAACCTTATATTTTAACTTTTCTCAAAAAAATTCTAGATGATTTTTGTATTTTTGAAATAAATGTAGATCATCTTGTTGATATTTAGAAGACATTTTAGTGGTTGAATAAGGTTAAGGCCTCACTTAATCCTTTTTTTTTCATGCACCATAGATTTCTTGCTAGGTCATGTGGTCTCTTGATAAGGAGATATATCCAAAAAATTAAATAATATAAAATACTAAGTTTCTAAACATAGGAATAAAAAAAGTATATGATGTAAATAAAAATCACATGTGGAAATAGCCACCTCCTATATGCCTTCTATAAAGGTAGTAGTTGTCACATTAAATATGCTTGTTTACCAAACATGAATTGTCACCCCCAAAAGGTGGTTTTGCAATAGGCCATATGATGCCTATAAATATGCATTAAAATTTCAAAGAAAAATCAATCAAGGTGTTTGGGTTTCAATCTCAAATCCTTATTAGTAGGATTATATCTTTTTATCCACCTATGTGTTACTTACATATTGAAAGAAATAATTGAAGGCACCATGCTACCTAACCATGCATCTCCAAACTCTCTCTATGTAGGATATTGCATAACAAATCAGAAAAATTATACTAAAGTTAGCTTGATCATGCCAAACATGTGTGACACAAATCTAGATGAGGGCCTTAGTATTGAGGAACCCAAGCCTAGAGTTGAAGACAACACCTCAAACCCCACTGACATTGCAACTCCTATTTGCTTTATGACAAGCTTCATCAAAGCCATTCAACTCCATTATCCCTCTTTTCCTCCTTTCATCACCTTCTTATGGCCATATTCTATTATTTCAAAGCATCCCTCTAATCTAAGGATCAAGAAGAACTTGAATCATTTTCCTATGGCCTTCAACCCTAGATTTGCGAAAGTCAATTTATTTACTTTCTCTAAAATTATAAATATTGCAAAGGTATTATCATCATCTCTAACTACTTCCATAATTAGGATGTATTTTACTAGTCACATCAATATAAATTTCACCTTTCGATATATAATGTAGAGTAAAAATCCAAGGGCACTCAACTATGCTACTACAAGCGACATTTTACGGTCATACATGCAATAATGGACACCAATTAGAAGGTTAGGCTAGTGGATCAATCCTACACCCCCTATAATCTTCCCTAGCCTTCACATAGACATCATAAGGAGGTATTATTTTATCCAGTATGAAGGCCTATGAAGAATTAAACTCGTAATGTTGAGCTAGCATTTTTCTCCACCTCATAGAACCTCATTACCCTTTCAAATTTAAGACACATAATTTGGAGAGATGGTTTTTTAATTTTGACCTCATGCATAAAATACCTTTGAAGAACACCATCATCATCTCTTGCATATGCATTACCTCCAAACAAAATCCTATCATTGGTGTCTATAGTATCTATGCCATGCATAGTGGCATCATCCATAACTTGCTCCATATTATTACTCTCATGCATCTATCTATATTGTCACATCCCACATTAATAATCCATAGGAAAAATCCTTTTGCATTATTTGATGTTAGATCTACAATTTCATGCATTTTTTGGTGCTCATGAGTTACCTACCAAGGCAAGATATTTTTGTGCAATAGTAAATTCTTTTCATTTTTGGCTTCTAGATAAGATAGTGGTGGCCCCTCCATGTACAAATTCATGGGTACACACACTTTAGAACTACCGCCTACCCTAAAAGTAGTTTGAATATATTTCTATAGGAATTGAGCATCTCCAAGAGGTAGGATATTTTCTCAATTGATCCTACACACTCATCAATCATAATGGAATTGTTAAGATTCATGGTGTTTCCCCAGAAAAAAATGCATTTTCTTGGTCATGAATATTTGCTTTGATAGATATTTATTTGATTGCATCATCAAGAAGAAAATATTTTATGGAAATTAGGTAGTGGGAGTAATGAGAGGATTTATAGAGACTATGACTTTCTACCACAAGGGAATTTCCCACCATGATGATGTACTTTTTATCGATAACCTTATCAAATGTGTCAAAAATGAGAAATTTGTATTTCTACAAAAGGACCTCTAACAAAATACCTACCACAAAGTACTCTAGAAAGTTCTAAATACTAATTAGAGAAATACAATTGTTGATATTGATGGGAGCATAGCCCAATGCCTTCCCAATATAGCCCATGTTATGGATGTCCATGAGAGTTGTCCCAACTTTATAGGCTATGGCCAAAAATAGGATTATCATGTCCATGCTTCTAAATACCTTAGGATTTTTTATCTCCTCCCATAACTGAATCCCTTGAATACCCAAATAAATTAGGATCTCAAAAATTCTAGATTTGCATCTTTGTTATTTTCCATCTCAGCACTTATGAACACCTTCATTTCAATGAACATGGATGCATTTTATCAACATCCTTCGTATTAATGGGTTGTTGTTGCAACTATAGTTTCTCCTATTATATCTGATTCATATTATTAATGATGACTATGATAAATTTAGACAAGAGGAAGAGGTATACAAAAGTGTGTCCTTTGGTGTTTCTATAGGAGACCATGATTTTAGAGAAGGGAAAGGAAATTTTAGACATCATATATATTTTGATGGATATAAAATGATGATAGGAATCCCCTCCCCCAATTTAAAAATATTCATCTATGGTATTTCTTCCCCTATTATCATCTACGTATTCTCTCCTTTACTAGTATATAGAGTCTAATCCACCTGTAGCACCACACAAACCTCCTTCCTAGTCTAAGCCTCACAGACACCCAATAAATACACACATTTGGTAATGTTCATATAATAGTAACATGATAATGTATGCACAAATTTTTATCATTTGTGTCCAAATTGAGTATAACATTGAATAGTCATTTTTGAACACATCTCTCATAATAATGGTGGATTTTTAGAACTTGAATTTCTATTAGACGTGTATTAGATATCATGCAGGTTTGTTTATGGGGGGTTAAAGTGAAGCTTAAATCAAAAGCCCAATTGGGATGGAATGGTGTCTAGTAAGTAGCAATAAAATCCTAATTTTAATAGGACAATACAACAATACAAGATAAAATATGATAAAAGAAACCAATAAGTGAAGGATTATTGTATCAATAGGATTTTCAACATTGGTTATTTAATTTCAATTTCAATTCTTTGGTTTACAGTTTTGAGGGTTAGAAGTATTTGTAGACATATTTGTATTTGGATTATATAATGGTGGATGGGGGTGTATACATAAAAATTTGACCCATCAGAATGAGTTAATTCTTCCTTAGATCCCTAGTCAGCCACCCAAACTTACCATGTGCATATTTTGGGTATTTTTGCCTTCTCAATTTGCCTTATTTCCTTAGCTTTACCAAATTCATGCCCATTCCATACGAGGCATGAATTTTTCTTACCATAATCATGCCCTATAACTATTGGGCACGAATTTGGTATTCTAAAAAATTTTCACACTAAAACCCCCTCTCATCGACCCGTTTTGGGGTCGGCCTTTGCCTGTAGTGAAATTTTATTTTTCTACCCATTTTGCCCTCAAAACCTATTATAAATATAGGATTGTATCCCCTATTTAAAACCAATAAGTTCTTTGGATATTATAATTCTTCACTTGCTCATCTAATCATGTTAACAAGTGCCCTTCTATTACAAGTCGTTTTGTTATTTTGTGTTTTGGTGTTGGCTACCCTTGGGGATTGAGTGGAGGATCTTTGGTCATTGGATAGATCAACCTTTTTGTAGTGCTTCATCCATAATTTAATTTATTCTTACTTTTTCCATCAACTCATCAAATTTTGGAATTATTTTAGTTGCTTTGCAACTCTATTTCTCATTGTTTTGCACTATTTTTTGCTATTTTAGGGCCTCAAAATGACATCTAAACCAGATTCATACCCAACCCATATAGGGCATGAATTTGGTAAGATAAATTTATGTTCCCTATTTACAAGCCATGAATTTGGTAAATTAGAGCTTGGGGCAAGTTTTGCACCCCAAAACACTGATTTTGTATTTGTATTTTAGTGTTCTATTGTGTCCACCATGTTTGCATTTTATTTCATTGTTATCTAACCATTTCACTTTGTTTGTGCATGTTCCAAATCTTAATTATCATTTTTATTTTTAATGGTCAACTAAAAGTACCAACGAGGCTTAATTTTTGCACCTCTAAGCTTAGTATTTCAATGGCCTAAGTAGACCCCCAAATGTTGATCAAAGTTTACAGGGTTTGTGAAGTTTTTTGTAGGATTTGAACCATTGGATATTTTGTATGCAATATAAAGCTTGGATCAACCACCAAAAGATATAAACACCCTAATAGATATTTAGGTTGTTTGGTGTTTATTTTTGTTCATTTCTATCCAAAACCTAGATTACAAGTAAAGGAAAAGCATTTGATTAAATTTCTAGGTATTTGAAAGAATAAAATATATAGTGTGCATCTAGGGTTTTATGTTGTTTGTGCATTCCCTTGTACACTTACTAAAATACTTTATATCCTAGTATTAGAGATCATTGAATTATAGAATCATACTAGGGTTAGCCCTTGTATTTTTACATGTTGTGTGTCTTGCATTGTTTTTTCATTCTCATAGATTAGTTTAGAAAGGCCAAACAATAGGTGTATGCTTAGCTGACACATCAAACATTACCACCCCAAACTTTGAGTGATTCATAAAACTGCTCCTAGTAAAATCATACATTTTAATATCCTTGAGTGTAGAGAATATAACATACCATCATGGTTCACCTCGACTACCAATAGATCCAATCGAGAATATGAAAGGAATGATAATCATATCATTCCAAGCTGCAAGGATCTCAAGTGTTAATAGAAACACCACATTCAACCAAAACAAGAATCTGAAAGCAAATTGACAGCATAAGCTTACAAATAGATATGCAAACAAGAGAGCAACAATATCATATATTAGATCTGAAATGGAACTTCCTCTACAATGAGTACAATGAAGGTTCCTTGCATATATAGGTAAGGATGATCAACCATAGTCGTAGGATCAAGCTAAGGACAAATATCCATCGTACAAAAGGAATATGTGATATGGTCCATAGATATGTAACTGCTATGGGGAGAAATAATATCAACCCTCCAAATATACCTAAATATATCCCCATAACTCCTAGGAATAGTCAAACCTAATAATATCCCCATAATATCTAAGAAATAAATATGTAACATCTCATAACATCTAAATAAGATAAATGAAATATCCACACATAAGTGGGTGGGGAAAACACATGGAATAATTAAATAAAAGGAAAATAAATTACCTAGGTGAACATGAGCTAAGGTAAAAACCATACTCTAACACCCACACTAAAGTGAAGCTAGGTGCCAAAAATTAAAGTGGAATATCCACAATATGAGTCTCGACAACAAGGCTTGATTAGGTACTCATGTATAATGTGTATCCAAGAGGTGGAAAACCATGTGGAAAAAAACCATCCAGATAGAAAGAGAGAAGAAAAAGTATGAATGGAGTCAAGGAGTGCTCCGAAAACCCCCCTAGGATGACGAGCTCCATGAAAACGTCCTATGAAGAAGTGGATGCCTCTATGATGAACAATGTGTCTCCCATGAGGAAGAAAGTAACCATGAAGCATTCATTGAATGCCTTCCCACTCCAAGTGTGTGATAATATGGGAATAAAATGTAGAATGATGACGTAGAATCCTTAAAAATGATTTGAAGTGAAGAAGATGTCACCAATGAATTATGAAATGAATCTCCAAGAATGTAGAAGCCCACACTAACACCAAAATAGGGTAGAATATACTCCCAATCAACATCTAAAAGATCAATATGCACAAAACCATGAGTGTGCAAAAGTGTAAGAGATGTTTTAAGAGCATCCATCAAGGAAGAATCACCAATATCCTATTGCATAACTGATGATGAGCCCATGGAAGCAACAAGATAAAGAATTGGAGGCTTAAAATCCTCACAAGAATCAACATGGTCTTGAGGATCTCCAAGTGAGAGTCCAACTAAAGACAAAATCTTTGTATCCAACTCTTGTATAAGTACATCCAATATGAAAGAAATAGGAGAAGAAAATGGTGGACAAGGTGGCTCACTCAAAGAAGGAGGGCACACCAAAAAGGATCCACAAAGGAAGAATTACATGGAGGAGATACAACGCATACATAATCATCAAATAAATGAGTGAGCTTCTCATACATGTTAATAAAATCACATGTGTGACTCTCAATGAAGAGAGAGGCAACACCATCCAAGAAGTAATTTGTATGTAAGGATGTAACATGACATGAAATCTCTATTGTATATGCTGCAACATCAACATGATCATCTACATAAGACAAGTATGGAGATGTATCCTATAAAATATCTAAAGTAGGTACTATAGCATCAACCTCATCATCCAAAAAATCATGAGATAGTGACTCAAAAAACAAAGATGCAATGTCACAAATGATGTCATCCATGCAAGCAATAGTAAGAGAAGGTTCATTGGGTAAAAAATTTATTTTCAACATATGATAAGTAAGGTGAGGTGTGTTATTGTGAACTCCAATAAAATTTTGAAGCTCCTCACAAACTAAATAATAAAGCATGCTAGATATCATTAAATTGTTCATGAACCATGTCCTATACTCCGTATCCTTCATCATTGGTTTAGGTTTTGGAGTTATGAAAAAAGGATCCAAACCTTCAATTTGACATAATGAACAAAGTACCTTAAACCATGCTTCAAAAGTTTCAGCATTTTCCTCTATGCTAAGTGTAAAAAAAGTTTTCAAGATGTCTTCAAAAGTAGAAGAGGCTCCCCCAAAATCAAATGCCATTATAATTTGAAAGGTCTAGTGTGATGTCCCAAGGTGGTGAAAAATACCACAAAATCACATCAATGCACACATGAAGCCTCTAAACTCTGAAAAGTCTCCAAAGGAATTACCAAAAGAATCCCCTCCTTAAAACTAAGTGCCTCAATGAGGAAGATTGGCACAAGAGGATGCACCACAACAAAGCAAGGGAAATCAAATACAAAGGACCCCTCAAGAACAACAATGTGTAGGTTCCACCAATACTGAACACCAAGTAATCTGATCACAAAGTTCCAAACTAAGTGGACAAACAACAAATGAAGGAAGATGAGACTTTATAACAATAGTCCATATACCGGTTCAAGTGCAAAATGCTTTTTCACAATGCAATAGTGAGAGTGCAGTCATAAAATCATTATAAATATCTAAATATAAATCCAAAAAATCTGAAATGTTTTAGACATATCAGAAAAATGATTTTTCAGGCCTGGTAAACATTTTGCTGAGCAACTCCCAATATTTCTCCTAAAATGATGAGTTTACTAAAAATAGTAACATTACTGTAACTATCAGCATACAGCTCCAAATGCTTTGAATTTTTTTGGGATAGTCTATAATATGATTTTACACATTATGTAAAAAAATATGCAAACACTAAGAATTTTTCATGAAGATATATGCATATTACTAAAAAATTACAGGTTTTTGTAAAATCAAGATATCTTGAAGAATACTAATCCAAATGAGTTGACATTTTGGGAATAACTCAAATGAATACATATACAGACCTCAAAAAAATTTTGTGTAAAAATGGTATTTATATAAGGAGATACATGCAAAATATAAAAATGGGTTGGGTTGGTGACCCTGCTAAAAATGGTAATGCTCAAGAAAAAAAATACTTAGGACAGATCCAAGGGATTGAGGCTATTGTAGCATGGGAAGAAGAGATTTTAGGAGGCTGGTGATGATATTACAATAGAATGAGTGAAAAAAACTAGCCAAAAAACTCCACCAACGACCTGATCACAAAAAATGAAGCTTCCACACCATTCTTCGAACCTGCAAGAGAAACAACTGCACAACACTCACAAATAGATGACTGCAATACCTATCACTATGATGCCATGAAATGAATTATAATAATATAATTACAAGCTGCAAGAATCTCAAGTGTTAATAGAAACACCACATTCAACCAAAAAAAGAATCTAAAAGCAAATTGACAGCATAAACTTACAAATAGATATGCAAACAAGAGAGCAACAATATCATATATTAGATCTAAAAATTGAACTTCCTCTACAATGAGTACAATGAAGGTGCCTTTCTTATATAGTCAAGGATGATAAACCATAGTCGTAGGATAAATCTAAGGAAAAATATCCATCGTACAAAAGGAATACGTGATATGGTCCATAAATATGTAACCGCTATGGGGAGAAATAATATCAACCCTCCAAATATACGTAAAGATATCCCCATAACAACTAGGATAGTCAAACCTAATAATATCCCCATAATATCTAAGAAATAAATATGTAACATCTCATAATATCTAAATAAGATAAATGAAATATCCACACATAAGTAGGTGGGGACAACACATGGAATAACTAAATAAAAGGAAAATAAATTACCTAGGTGAACATGAGCTAAGGTAAACAACCTAGTCTAACAGAATTGTATATGGTAGGGTAGTTTTCCCATATATATATTTGGTGAACCTGTAGACACCAAAACAACACCAATCTGATTATGTGATTGCAAACACTGATCGCATTGACACACACACAGCACCCAGGGCAGTCCCTAGAGGTTAAACAGTAGTCATAACCACTCACACAGCAGTTTGGAAGGTCAAAGATCAATTTGGAACCTTTTTGGAACTTTTCTCCCTACTCGTCCCACCCTGGGATGAGTACAAACTAGTATTCATCTCACCTAGGGACGATTAGTAGCATTCGCTCCAGGGTGGGGCGAATAGTAGGTTTGACTGGCAAAAAAGTCAAACCTCGATAGGTCCGCCATTTAACTGCAACTTCAGGACATGCAATTGTGAGGAATGACTTCAAATCAGAGAGAGAGACTTCAGTCATGCATACCTTGATTTTTGGAGGCCTCATGCAAGGAGACTCTAAATCAGGAAATAATATTTTCTCTCAAAATAGGACAAGCAACTCAAGTGGCGCCCTCACATGCACATTCAAAGAGGGAGACCCTAGGTCTATAAATTGGTGAGTCTTCTCACCCAAAAAATTAGAATAGAGAGGAGCTTTTGGAGCAATGAAGTGCTTCCAAATTATATCCTCACCCATCGTTTATGCTTTTACATCCTTGATCTCTCTCTTGGAAGGGAGGTTATTGGGTGATTATTGGAAGCGCAATCCGGACCCAAACCTAAACATTTGGCCATAGTATCCTACCAAATTTTCCTAAAATACACCATAAGAGGTTTTGGACCCATCCCAAGTGGATTGGTGCCGAAAAAGAGTCCCAAACGGCGGGCGTCCTACCCCAGGGCGCTCCTCGCACTATCGTAGTTCTAATCACCCCACCCTAGAGTGATTAGAAATCTATGGTAGATTTCCCTAATTTTTCCTTTTCATATGATTCTAGGTTGTTTACATATGCTATCATTTAAATTTCATGGGATTTTGAAAAATTTTGATCATGCTTTTGTTATTTCCCGCTTTCACTAACCCGTATATAGCATCATCATATTATGGGCTATAGAGGCTGAATTGGCAAAATATGACCATCTGGGTTGTCCCAAAATACCCAGTTTTACCTAACCCCAAATTTTTATGTGATTTGGAGGCCTCAAGACCAGACATTTGAGAGGTGGCTTTTGGATAGGTTATGAAAGTCCTAATCGTCCCACCCTAGAGTGATTAGAAATTTGTGTAAGATTTATGAACTGTTCCTTTTGCAGTGGCTTCCTGGTAATTTTTTATTGCTTCTATCAAAGTTTTATCTCATTCTGATATGTTTCAGTTATCATTTTAATCATTTTATGCATACACTGACCGCAGGCCTTGGGGATCGCATGTTTCTCTCCATCCGCAGGTTCTACTAATCCTTTTCTATTTCTCTGAACGTAGGATATTGACACTAGAGGATAATCAAGGAATCAAATAGATATTCACACAAGCGGTGATGACATTTGGTTTTCCCATTTTACATGTGGGCATGCGAAAGAAAGCGTATCAATTCGTGGTGTAATAGAGCTCTACTTAATGCTCCTAGTCCCCAAAAGGGTGGAGATGTATTGTAACACGATTTTAAATAAAATTAATAAAAATGGTTGTATTCAATGTTTGCTTTCTATCTTGTTTCAATTGGTTTATATTTCCCTCCTTTCATGTGTTTTAGTTCGTAGGACTTAGCGTTACGTTTCGCTTTTGCATACATCGCACTTTGGTATTTTTGTTCATTTTTTTTTTTGTATCCTCATGCTTTCAATGGCAATCATGGTGGGACCCTTGTACCTTGATTTTAATATTAAATTTTTGATCAAAAGTTGTGTGTTTTTGCTTATAGGTATCAATATTTCAAGCATTGGACTGCTGCTCGCTCCATCCTGTAACAAATACAAAGCTAGAATTCGTGCCACCCTGAGATGAATAGGAATTCATCTCACCCTACGATGAATATAGATCTGTTATTCATCTCACCCTGAGACGAATAGATCTCTGTGCAATTTTAGGACAAAAATTTAGAGGCATCCGATTTGGGCAAAGAAGAGGTAGGGGTCCTAAACACCTTCTGTCATTCTCAGCTCTTTGTTTTCTATTTTCTGGTTATTTGATTACATCGGAGAGTTTTAATGCCTATTTTTTTCATTTATGCACAATAAAAATAACCTCACACATCATGAGATAATCTGAACACCAAGGAGTTGCTCGTAAAACCCCAACCCTTAATCAAGACCAACGATGGATTTCATACATAACCTCGATCGTGACTGTTGCTAGACATAAATCTTGACGAAAGTTGACCAAGTGTAGCTGGGGTGATTCCTAGTGCATGAGGATAAGTCTTCTATGTTAGGTGTAATAAATAAAGTGATTCCCCTTCTGTATCACCTATGTTCCACATATTGTTATGTTCTCACGTACCTATAGTCTCCCTCACATAAGGGCGGGTATATAGAGAGGTTTGGTATAACGGCCTGGTAGTGGTATATTGAAGGGGCAACCATTTTTGGGAGATATAAGAGCCCTCATATTGCATATACAAAACTTTATTTACAAGGTTCTCAAAATAAACATCCAAACACACTAAACCAGATTTAGGGCACACTTTTAATCCATAAACAAGATAATCGTTGCTTTAATTATGTGTTTCCATTTTGTTTAGTGTAGCATAAGAAATCCTAAAGAAGATAAAAAACATACACATATTTAGGCAAACATCAACATGGTGTACACCCGTAGCAGAGCCCAATCATGGGCAGGAGCTGTAGAAAGTGTACAAAGGGTGACAAGTCACCTCCGATATAGTACTAAGGACTTGGTCATACTACCTTGGTGGCCTGATACACAAGATAGTCCACATCATGCCATTACATAATGGGACTATGGAGGCACCCCTTTGAGGGGCACTCCCACTCATCACAGACCCTTTCAAGAAGAGGCCCTACATGTGGCACTCAACATAGACGAGAGGGCTCCCTTAGATGCTTGTTATGAGTGGCCACCGCGTGAGGAAGTGCTAGAGAAACATAGGGTCCATAAATAGGGGCCACATGATTTTTTCATCCCTCCTTTACCCCTTATTACTATCAGAAACACTAGGCCAAATCCAGAGCACAAGGCTCTTCAGATAGGGCAAGCCAATTATGCCCACCCCTTTCACACATACATTCCTCAAGAGCAATACATAGTGCGGGAGCAATGCGCCTCCACACCTACTATGTATCAGGATCATCCACTAAGGCTAGAGCCTCGGGTGAATACCGCTAACCTTGATAGAGGAAAGCAACCCATAGGGATCTCGGATCATCATGACCAGGATAGACATATAGGGGAGGCATCTGGGCTTCCTAAACACAAGATGATAGAACAAATTGACTTGGCATTTTCCAAACATACCGCCCGCCAAGCACAAATCACGTAGCTCAGGCAAGACCAAAAATAGCTAGAGCATCTATATCGCCTTAGCAAAGAGCGCATCTGATGCCAAACATATGAGCTACTTCACAACACTGTGCCTGAGAGGGTTCCAACTCATAAAATATAGAGGGCAGAAAGGCATAACCTCCTAGTGCAAGATATTCCTCCAAGACCTTACCAAGTGTTACCTCCAAGACCCCCTAGACCTAAGCGAGAGGCCACTCCTAGGTATAATGAGGGGTACCCTCTACAGGTGCCCACCCATGGTCATGGCTCTCACCCGAGAACTCCTCAAGAAGCTTATGAGGAGTATGAGCAAGAAGAAGAGTGAGTAGAAACACCCTACCAAGGCAGATGGGGCGCTATTCGGCCACCCCTCTATAGGCCTCAAGTTCCCCATAACCCACAGTAGGATAAAACCAAGGAGGAAGAGATAAAATCCTTCGATGCATATAAAGTGCTGCTAGAGAACTTAGAGTCCATGGAGACCAAGAATTCTAGGCTCCAAAATCCCACTTTATGCCAGCTCTACAGTCATCCTATGCATCCATCAGTGTCAGCACCCCCATACCCTGAACACTTTCAACTGCCCCAGTTGGCACTCTTTAGAGGGGAGGAGGATGCCCAAGAGCACGTGACTAGATTCTCGAGCCAATGCTTTGGCATTCAGGACAATGATGCTTTGTTTCTAAGAACATTTATAACCATGTTCGCAGGCCCTGCCTCGGATTGGTTCACTCAGTTGCCAAAACATAGCATCAGTAACTTGGATCAACTAGTGGATGTGTTCCTCGAATGCTTCATCTTCAACACCAAGAAAAAGGCATCACTAAGAGACCTAGCTAGCCTCAGGTAGTATGAAGAAGAAACCATGGTGGTCTATGGGAATCGATGGAGGACATTGCTTTCAAATCTGCCCTACCTCCCTCCCATGTTCGATCTAACCCAAATGTTCTCAACAAGTTATTTGAGATCGATCTCCATGCTATTGCAGCTGTAGCAATATGCCACTCTTGAAGAAGCCCTAGCACAAGCCAGAATCATTGAGGATATCAAGATACATGATGGCGATATTGCCAATCCAAAGAAGAAAGAGTGGTCTAAAAACACCAATATAGGGACCACGCAACAGAAACCTACTGCGGTCAATCAGGTTGCTATAAATGTCCCTAAGCCTACACAAGCAACACAACCCCTATGAAACGACGAACCAATTTTGTTTATTGAAGCTGTGCAGTTTAAATAACACTGCGTTACAAACAAACATCTAGGAATAGTCACCGGAACGAACTCTGTTACAGAAGTTGTAACAACACTCCAAAAGATGTAATGAAAACAAAATAATAAGTTAAGTACGCTAACATCCCCCTTTATTACATTATTTGGGTAATGTAATAACTAATAGCTATACTAAACTACTAACATCCCCTTACATCATTTTGCAATACAAAGTGAGCTGTGAAACAATTCAAATTTGACACGTCCAAGTGCCTTGGTGAAAATGTCTGCAACTTGAGCATCGGTGGGAATGTGTTGAAGCTGAATTCGGTGCTTTAGAACTTCATCTCGAATGAAATGACATTGTGTGTCAATGTGCTTTGTTCTTTCATGATGAACTGGATTCTTGACGAGGTTCAAAACACCCTGATTGTCACAAAACAAGTGTATTGGAGATTTTGATGGATGGCCCATACTTGTCAGAATGCGACGTAACCATATCACTTCGCACACAGCTTCACGTGCGGCACAATATTATGCCTTTGTTGATGAAATAGCAACCACCTGTTGCTTCTTGCTGTGCCAAGAGACAGGACCAGATCCCAGATGAAAAATGTATCTAGAAGTTGACTTGCGATCATCAAATGATCCGGTATATTCGGAGTCCGTGTATCCTTGCAAGAAGAATTTGTTGTTCCTCTTGTATTCTAGGCCATATTCCATAGTACCATAGACATAGTGAAGAACACGTTTTGCTACTTTCCAATGAGTAGTCTTAGGCTCCTGCATGAACCTCGAAAGATAGTTGATAGCAAATACGATCTCTGGCCTAGTATTGGTCAGATATATGAGACTCCCAATCAACTGTCGATAGAGAGTGCCATCTACCTGAGGTGAGTCATCATATCGCGATAACTGAAGTCCATTCTCCATTGGAGTTGCCATCGGCTTGCGATCGATCATGCGATATTTTTCCAGCAATGTCTTGGCATATTTTTTCTGAGACACTTTGATGGAGTGCTCCTTCTGGCTGAATTCCAGACCAAGACAATAATGGAGAAGTCCGATATCTATCATCTCAAAAGATTTGTACAAGTTTCTTTTGACAGTAGACATCATAGTTTATGAACTCCCTGTAATGAACAGATCATCCACATAAAGTACAAGCAACACTATCGCAGAACCCTATTTCTTGAAATAGAGGTTTGCATCTGCAGAAGGTGATTGTCCATTTTTATATACCAAGCTCGAGGAGCTTGTTTCAGACCATACAAGGATTTGACCAATTTGCAAACTTTCTGCTGTTAGCCTTCCACTTCAAATCCTTAAGGATGAGTCATATAGACTTCTTATTGGAGATCACCATTTAGAAAGGCACTTTTGACATCCATCTGGTGAAATTTCCACCCATATTGTGCTGCCATAGCACACATAACCCGAATTGTGGTCATCCGAGCAATAGGTGCAAAAGTTTCCTCATAGTCGATGCCTTCCTTTTGAGCATAGCCCTTTGCAACAAGACGGGCCTTATGCTTATCAATTGTTCCATCTGCATTGTACTTGACTTTATATACCCATTTGTAGCCAATGGGTTTCTTTCCATGCGGTAGATCAATAAGCTTCCAAGTTTTATTTCTCATCAAAGACTCATACTCTGTATCCATAGCGGCCTTCCACTGAGGCTCACTAAGAGCATCTTGCACTGATGCAGGTTCAAGACTATCTATGGTAGACATGAATGCCCTGTCATCATCAATATCCATATCCTCTACTTTTGTACTTGGAGTCACAGAAAGTTCCTCAAAAGATTGACAAAGATCATCAACCTCACCAGTTTCTTTGGCTTCTCTTTCCTTTTGAGCCATACTGCGTGTACGAGGTCTATCCAAATTCAAATTGGGAGGAGTGGATAAATTTGCATCTCTGATTGTAATTGTACACCATTTAGGATTCTTCTTTGGTGGTGGTGAAGAATATGTAGAAGGACCTCCTGTCTGTGATGATGAAGGAATCTTCTCTTCCTTAGTTTCCACAATATCTTGGTGTACTTTAGATGTGCTCTGTGATGTGACAGCTTCATCAAAGACAACATCTCTGTTGATATGAATTTTCTTGGTCAAAGGATCTATCAACCGATATCCTTTAGAGTGCTCAGAATAACCAAGAAAAATACATCTCAGTGTTTTCTCATCTAGCTTCTTCCTTTTCTCTTTCGGTATGTGCATGAAAGCTTGACACCCGAAAATACGTAGATGAGATATGGAGGGTTTTTGACCACTCCATGCTTCCTGTGGATTCATTCCTTTTAGGGCCTTTGTGGGTGCCCTATTCAACAGATACACTGCAGTGGTGACAGCTTCTACCCAATATTGTTTCCCAAGAGTAGCTCTTGTGAGCATACAATGAACCATTTCCATAATAGAACGGTTCCTTCTCTCAACAACTCCATTTTGCTGAGGAGTATAGGCAGTTGTTAACTATCTCTTGATTCCATGCTTATCTAGGAATGCAGAAAATTCATTAGAGGTAAACTCTCCCCCTCGATCTGAGCGGAGGGTTTTAATAGAAGCTCCTGACTCCTTCTCAACGGATTTCTTAAACTGCTGGAAGAATGCAAAAGCTTCAGATTTCAGTTGGAGAAAGAAAACCCACATCTTTCGTGAGTAGTCATCTATGAATAACTGAAAGTACCTCTTCCCTCCACAACTGTTGGGTGTGAAAGGACCGCACAGATCGATGTGAATTAACTCCAGAGGTTTTCGTGCTCTTGTAGATCTCTTCTCAAATGGTACTCTATGTCGCTTTCCTGCTAGCGGTCGAGCACACTCGGCAATGTGGCGTAAAGGGAAGGAAGACCCTTTACCATCTCATACTGAGCTCAAGTAAGTAGCCAGAACTAAGATGCCCATATCTCTTGTGCCATAGGGAAGTTGCCTCCTTGGTAGAGACAGTCATGGCAACATGTGGAGTAGAGATAGCATCTAGTGCAAATAAGTCATGCTTATATGAAGTCATTGCAATCGCTTACCCTTCCTGGTAATTGTACAACACTTCTTTCCATTCTCAACACGAAAGTTGACAACCATATTTCTATCCAGGATTTGTGTCACTGACAACAAATTGTTGGCTAATCCTGGAACATAGAGGACTTTGTCAATCAGACACTTGCCATCAGGAAGAGTGACTAAAATTTTACCCTCTCCCTGAACCCTGTAGGTCTTATCATCAGCAATGGTGACAGGTTTGCCCTCCTTGGCCACAAATGATTCAAACCATGATCTGTCACCAGTCATATGTTTACTAGCTCCAGAATCGACATACCAAACAAGATCCCTCTGTGTGGAATCTGTGGTAGTCATGAGCACCTTGTGTGCCCATTCAGAATCTGAGTCAGATTCTTCAACGACAACATTCACCTGGGGTTGCTTGTTTTTATTTTGTGGTTTGTTTTGGCCTTTCTGCTTGTTCTTATGCCAACACCTGTTGGTGTCATGGTTGTCTTTCTCACAGATCTTGCACCACCTCTTCTTCTGTTGAGGTTGTTTTCCTTTTCCTTTTGTATCCTGTTGAGAATTTCCTCCTTTCTAAAAGTTGCCTCCTTTTTGCCCATTACCTTTCTTCCTAGAACCCTGCCTATTGGTGTATAGGGCTGTATTGGAAGAATCATCCTTGTGAAGTTGGCGTGCCTATTGTTGTTGAAGCAGATTGACCAACTCGATGTAGGTAATTTGTCATTGAGACACCTGGATGGAGGTTATCAACATATCAAATGAAGAAGGTAAAGCTCTCATCACAAGTGAAATGAGAAGCTTTTCGTCCACAGTATCTCCCAGAGAACTCAATTTCTCTTTCAACTCAGACACTCTGCACGTAAAGAGTTCAAGCTGTTTCACCCTCGTCTCAAACTCAGGTTATGAAGTTGTTGTTGAAGATGAAGAATGGTGGATTCATTCTTCCCCTCATAGATGGTTCTAAGGGCATCCCATGCCTCTTTACCACTTGCTTTGTCAACTATATGAGGTTGCACTTCATCTGAAATAGCAAACAAAATGAGCACCTTTGCTCTCCTGTCTTTCTTGTCAAAAGCTATCCGATCCGTCGAAGGACTCGTGGATCTTGCTGTTGGTGAAGGCCTAGTTGCTACTCCAGTAAAAATATCCCACAAATCTTCCATTTGGAGAATAGCCTTCATCTTATGTTTCCATGGTGTATAATTTGGACCTTTTAATAACTGATGCGGATCAGTCATCAATTTTGCAACAGCGGCCATAGTGAAGGTTCCTTATATCACCAATTGGTCCCCCTTTCGATATACCTTTTGCTAGGCCAATATACCATACAAAATACCCGCCCTTACATGAGGGAAACTATAGGTATTTAGAAAGATCAACAAAAATCACCCGCCCTTACGTGAGGGAGACTATAGGTGAGTTTTAGAGATCATACGATACGTGGAACATAAGCGGTATTGAAAGGGAATCGCCTTGTTGATGGCACCTACCATAGAAGATTCTTCTCATGCATGGGGCGTAACTTCCCCTAAACACTATGAAGAATACTTCGTCAAGATTTACGCCTAAACACAAGTGCGATAAAGGGTAGTGGATGGAGTAAAAAAATGCAAAAATGGCGTACTTATTCCTCCCCGATGATTTATAGAGAACAAGCTCAGACGTCGTTGTAGCAGCTATATTAGGTGGCGGATACAGTAGCCAAATCACGACAGATTTACCTGTAAGTGCTGGCCAGAGGTATCACAAATACCGAACGCTGCAGTGCAATAAAATTGCATGGATGGGTTTTATATTCCGGGGACTTAGGGAGTGTTTTGATTTTAAGTTTTTAATGTTATAGTGCAAAAATGAAATATGCAACATACAACATAAAAAAAACTGCCCACAAGAATAACCCACAAGGTGTCATCACATGACCCGAAAATGCACCTTTTACAATTTGCCAAATTGCTATTTTTCGAAAAATTACTCACTATCCCCCTTTGATTTTTTGAAAAAATATCCCCCCTTAAAAATCTCTTTAACAAAGCATTTTAATAATTATTATATATTTAAAATTAAAATAAATAATTTTAATTTTATATAGTTTTAAAACTTTAAGAAAAATAAATTAAAATTAAATTTTAATTTATAAAGTTTAAAAACTATATTAAAAAAAATTAAAATTAAAAATTTTAATTAAAAAATAATAATTAAAAAACACTATGCAAAAAAAATTATACCTTTGGGGGGAAGTCGGCGGGATTTGAACCCCCGACCTGCAGGCTCCCTGAGCCTTACCGCACAGCTCACTGCCAAGTGAGCTAGCGGGCTGATCCGGAAGGATCAATGAAGCCCCTCCTTTTTCAACGCCCCGATGCTCCTCCTCCTCGGCCTCGCGCGCTGCTTCTCTGCGGCTCCCGCCCCTCTGCGTTTTTTTTTCTTTATAAAAAAAACTTTGGCTCCGTCTCCGTCTAAAAAAAAACTTCGCCCGTCTCCGTCTCCGTCTCGGCGCCTTCAACCGGATCTAGTTTTTTTTTTTTTTTTTTTTTAAACGTTGGGGGGAGCACGTTTCGCGCTGGGTGGGGGGAGGGGGTTTAGACCCGGGCAAAAATTTTAAATTTCCCGCTCGGGGGAGGGGGGGGGTGGCATTGGGGAGCGCACGCTATTGCGCGCCATCTCCACCAATGCGGGGGCAGGGGTGCCTACTCTCTTTCCCTGCGCGCGACACAACACGCCGAGCGGGCGGGGGGGGCTCCTCCCTCCTCCGCGTGAGACGCGTACATTATGTCACACAAGCGGGGGGGTGGCTCCTCCCTCCTCCACGTTGTCAGTGCGCGCGATGCGTACGGCCGGTCTGCGTGGCTCTGTATGCGCGGGACACGTACGACACGTCTGCGTAGCATTGTACGCTGGCCGTTGCTGTCAGTGTTAGCGCCTATCGCAACGTGCACGCGGGGAGGGATTTCCTCCTCTGTGTGCGTCTGTGCGGACATCGACACGAGGGAGCGGAGCGTCCTCCTCTGTGACTACGAACAGCAAAAAAAAACAGCGCTTTGTGTCCTGAAAAAAAAATTATTTTCTTTTCCCACAGCACGCAATGTCGTGAAAGAAAACGCGTCCAAAAAAAAATGCACACCACTTTCTGTCCGCCTCCAGCCTATCCCTTCACGTCGCTGGCTCTGATGCCATGTGAAACGACGAACCAATTTTGTTTATTGAAGTTGTGCAGTTTAAATAACACTGCGTTACAAACGAACATCCGGGAATAGTCACCGGAACGAACTCTGTTACAGAAGTTGTAACAGCACTCCAAAAGATGTAATGAAAACAAAATAATAAGTTAAGTACGCTAACAACCCCAAAAGGCTAACTATCAGGTGGTGCATCTTAATAGTTATGATAGAGAAAATCAGAGGCAATAAAAAAATTAGTAGCGTCGCCCTATGCGACAATTGACACCTTACACAGAGTCTAGAGACTCCCTGTTTGATCGCTTGTTAGCAACAAATTTGATCAACCTACCCGAGATTCAACCCATAGACCCCAATGTGCCAAAGCCTAAGGGATATAGGGAAGACTTGTACTATAGGTTCCATGGATATAAGGGACATGACCTTAATGCATATTGGAATTTTAAAGGCTTGGTGCAAGACCTAATAGACAACAAGACACTGGCGGTGGACAACCTCGTAGCACAAAAAAACCAACAAATGGGAGTCTTCAAAGACCCCCTGCATGCCCATGATACACAGGAAAAGAACCTTCAAGTCAATGAGGTAACACATAATTTCCCCATGTAGGGGTATGTAGGGATGATAAGCATAGTGACTAGGAACAAGAGGTACCCAGGAGCTGCCCCTATAGCGGCCACATGAGAGGTTCCATCGACATCACAACCTCAACAACACCCTACGCAACCTCCCCCACCTAGACCAGTGGCCTTGATTTGGACTAGAATTACCCAAAGCCTAAGGACCACATCGGCCAGGCTCTCCATTTATGAGCTCATTCAATAATCAGTGCCCCATCGGGAGGCTCTAATGGATATATTAAAAGCCATCGAGCTGCAGCCCCATGAAGCAAACTCTTTCAACAACTTTGTGGGACATGTAAAACAATGTATAGAATCGGTCATCACATTTAGAGAAGACGAGTTGAAATCGGTGACTAATGATATGGTGGATCCACCCTTGCACGTCATTGCACGGGTCAACAAGATTCTGTATAAGAGGGTTTTGGTGGACACTAGCTCGTCCAATAATATAATTACAATAGTGGTATTGAAACATCTGAAGTTGCCAGCATCTCACATCTTGTCCTCCACCTACACTCTGTGAGCATTCAATGATGTGATATGCTCAACAGTTGGCACTATTGTCCTACCCATCCAAGTGGGACAAAAGACTATTCATACATTGTGCCACATCTTGGAACGTGATATGGCCTATAATATCTTACTTGGGTAGCCTTGGATCAGGGACATGAAGTGTGTCCCTTCAATAGCTCATCAGTGCCTAAAGTACACATTCAAAGGGCAGGTGCATGTAGTCTTGGAAGATTTAGAGCCCTTCAAGTACTGCAATATAGTGCAACTGATGCCGTAGTTGACCCTTCCATCAACACATTTGGATTTTTAGTTAAATCAATCTAACTGGGGTCTGATTCCACATGCATCCCCACTATTAAGTGCATCAAATACCCAGTTGGGTCCATCTTTGTCATCTGGTCCTTCACCAATGACACCACCTACGGTGGCCACATCGAAGGACAAGGGGAAGAAACCCCTAGAAGAGGCACCATCGTCAGTCTCAACCATCTCTATCGAAGATATGCCTAGCCGAATGGATTTCGAGACGCCTAGTTCACCTTACATGGAGTGGACTCAAGAAGAACTCCCATTTGCTCCCCCTCAATCGCCAATGATCACCATTGAAATGGATAGTACGGGCCTGGGGGAGTATCTAGTGCGAAAAATTGTAGAAACACCCACACTTGAGGCTATGCAATACATGGGGAGACCTCAACTCCCCATCAGAACTATGGTTCCTCTCAGCTACCCACCCAATCAGACAAACTTTGTTTATGGGGGACTCGATAATGGCATTGAACCTTACATGCAATAAGAAGAAGATGAAGAGCCCTTTGATGAGGATGTCGACTATTTTTCCAACCCAGAATTCACTTTGAGATATCTTGGCCAATGTAACTGGCAGGGATATGGGTTGGGCAGGTATGAGCAAAGAGTGCACGTTCTTTGCCAGCCAAGATATCAAATGTCATACGAAAAGTCAGGAGTAGGGTTCAACCACCCCCTGCACCTCGACATCTTGGTAGAGAACATGCAATGCCTAGGGATAGGCAACAAGGATGGGTCGACATTAGATCCATATGCCAATCCTAACACAACATATACACTAGGGGATTATATCCCATTGCTAACCACCAACCTTGTTGACCTTAACAACCCTTTCCCTTTGATCAAAAAGGGAGAAATTTCAAGGAATCACCTACAAGAGGGATATAGACAAGACCAAGAAGGGTATTCAGAAGACGAGTTAGAGTATGAGGTAGCACCTTAGGATCCTTTCGAGTTTGATAGCAATCATTCACAAGTGACACCCATAGATGATTATCAGGAGAGCTTCATGATAATGTTCCCTTTGGATGCTCCAAGTGAGCAAGTACCACCTCAAGAGAATCAGGTCCCCCTGCCTATAGCGGAACAACCCTTATGGGACCACATTAATTTTCTTGAGAGGACGCACCTCACATGTCACAAATAGCTGTCAGAGCCAACAAAGGCCTCTAGATCTCTGATGGATATTATGAAGATGAGACTAAGATGGCCTATCTCAATCACATGTGGTAGATGTAGCAAAAATACCCCATGAATATTGATGATATGTTTGAACAGCTACACATAGGGCCAAGGCATAGGTGGCATCTAAACCAGGCGCAGTTGGACCAACTACTGCATCCACCACTATAGGTATACAGTGAGCACATATCTCCCAGAGACCCTATAGAGCCATTAGTTCCTAGGGAAGATCCTATCCTCTTATCCGCACATAGGGCTGATCCATTTGTGCCAATACCTCCAGATCCATATTCGAAGCACAAAAATCATTCAAGATGTTCGATTAACCACACCCGTGGTAATGAAGGCCAAAATCATTTCATCAACATGATCTCCATTGACTTAACCGCCCCCATCCACAATCCGGCCAATCCAACACAATCATTGTATCTAGACATAGATGCCATAGACTGGGATCACATCATTTCACCACCATCCCCATCAGAGTACTGGCATTTTGATGAGATGCTTCATTTCACCACAGGCCCAACTTAGGATATCTTTCATGCTGAAGAGGAACCCAAGGTTCCCAATGTAGATCTAAACTCAGGAAATGATATCCACTTGATCCCAACTCTGCACCAGTTAGAGGACGGATCCCACATTTCGGTCGAGGAGATGACTGACGTATATATCAGATCTGATCTAATGAATCCATAGATTATCAAGCTGGGGGTAAGTCTATCCCCTAAAGAGCAAACCGACTACATTACCCTTATAAAATAGAAGAAAGAGGTTTTTGCATGGTCCTACAAAGACATGATGGGGTTAGATCCATAGCTAGTCACACATAATCTAACACATGATCCGAAAATCAATCCAGTTAAGAAAAAACTATGTAAGATGCACCCAATAGTGGCCTTAATGGTCAAAGACAAATTACAAAAGTGTTTGGATGCATAGTTTGTCATCTGCATGGATTACCCACCATGGCTATCCAACATGGTACTCATCAAGAAGCTTGACGGAAGGATTCACATATGCACTGATTTTCGAGATCTAAACAAAGCGAGTCCCAAGGATGATTTCCATTTGCCTAGCATCAATGCATTGGTAGATGCTATAGTGGGCCATGAAATGCTTTCCCTCATGGATGGTTTCTTGGGATACAATCAAATTCGTATTAATCCCGAAGACCAACTAAAAATGGCGTTCACAATGCCTTGGGGGATATTTTATTATAAGGTCCTACCCTTTGGCCTTAAAAACACTGGTGCCACCTATCAATGTGCCATGACATACATCTTCCATGATCACATGCATAAAACTTTGGAAGATTACATGGATGATTTGTTTGCCAAATCTCTTTTGCACTCAGATCATCTCGGTGACTTAAGCAAGATCCTCGATCACCTCATTGAACATAAAGTCAGACTAAACCCAAAGAAGTGCATATTTGGTGTCACATCTAGAAAATTCTTGGGTTTCATAGTCTCAAAGAGAGGAATCAAGGTGGATCTAAACAAATTCAATGCAATCCTTGAAATGATTCCTCCAACTACCATCAAGCAGCTCAGAAGACTGTAGGGAAATGTCGCATCAATCAAGTGCTTCATAGCGCAGCTATCTGACAAGTGCCGACCCATGAATAAATTATTGCACAAAGGGGTAGCATTTCATTGGGATGACGAGTGCCAGTCAGCCTTTGAAAACATCAAACAATACTTGGATTTGCCACCAGTATTAGCACCACCTAAACTAGGAGTGTCGTTCTACTTATACATCTCATAGAATGAGGTGGCACTAGATGCCATGCTATCCCAAAAAAATGAACTACACAAAGAATAGGCTACTTACTATCTTAGCCACACCCTGGTCAGTTATGAACTTAACTATGCATACGTTGAGAAGCTATGCTTGGAAGTGGTGTTTGCTACCAAAAATCTATACCACTACATGCTCAACAATATGACGTATATTGTGTCTAAGGAGAATCCATTGTGATACATGATGATTCATACTTATCATAGTAGACGCACAGTGAAATGGATCATGTTGTTGACAAATTTTGACATAGAATTCATTGGATAAAAATCCATAAAAGGTCAAGTCATCGCCGATCAACTAGCAGCGGCTCCTCTTGAAGATGATCAACCTCTAACCGTAGAACTACCTAATTATTGGGTCTTCCATATTTTAGAATTGCTAGATTCTAATGAGCCTAAGTCACAGGCCGACATGACCCTATTCTTCGATGGTTCTAAGTGTGAGCAAGGGGGTGGCACAAAAATTGTATTCTTCACACCACAAGGGGCTCTAATGCCTCTATCATTTAAATTAGATTTCTCGTGCACCAACAAAAATGCCGAATACGAAGCTTTTCTCATAGGTCTTCAGATAGCAATCACCATGAACATCAAATGCTTAAACATATTTGGTGATTCATTGTTAATTGTCAACCAAGTAAAGGGGATATTGCAATGTAAATTCCTAGTTCTGTAGGCCTACAAAGCCCTTGTGGACAAGTTCTTGGCACATCTTGAATGGTATGACATCAAGGCACTCCCTCGATCATCGAATCATTTTGCAGACACTATGGCCTCCTTGGGGTCACTAATCCTGCAAGACCCTTCCGGTGAGATGACAACCATTCAAGTTAAAACATTATTGCAATCCATGATGGAGCGTGCAAGCTCTAACCTAATGCCAAGAATCCACCTAATCTAGATTGAACCATCTCAGGATAGGTTCTCTTGAATCCATGATTGTCTAAATCAAGACAACTGGGGGTCCTTGTTCTCCTCGACCCCTCTTAATAGCAACACAACGCTATTTTTACAAGTTCTTTCCCACTCGGATTTTGCTAGGGATGAACTTCAATAGGGATTGATCATTCATACCATCAAGGTTTCTGATTAGCAGGATTGGTACACACCCATAAGGGATTACCTAAAGCTAGGTAACATCCCACTTGGATTGACACACACCGTGAAAAGATCATTTAAATAGAAAGAGGAAAACATATCTTGCTAGGAGACATTTTGTACCATCGTAGTTATGAAGCAATCCTCCTTCATTGCTTGGACTAGCAGGAGTCTACTTGGGTGATCATCCAAGCGCACGATGGTACATGCAATGGCCACTTCAACGGTATGGCCATCACAAAGCACATTCTTTGCATGGGCTATTATTGGCCATATTTAGAGCGATATTGTTGCGCATATGTAAGGAAGTGTGTGAAGTGTCAACACCATGCTAATTTGACACACGTACATTCTTAGGCCTTACAGTAGATCCAATTGGCTTGGCCATTTTCATAGTGGGGCTTTGATCTAATCGAAAATATCTCCCCAAAGATCGTCAGGTCATCACACATTCATCATAATGGCCATAGAGTACTTCACCAAGTGGGTGGAAGCAATTCCGCTAACCTCTATGATTGGAACCCGCATTACGGAGTTTATTTTACATAACATCATATGTCATTTTGGTATTCCATCCAATATTATCTTGGATAATGGGACGTCATTCAAGAATAAAGATGTGCGTGCTTTGACAAAAAAATACAAATTTCAGCATAGTTTTTCAACACCTTATTATACGTAGGCAAATGGGCAAGTAGATGCATCCAAAAAAATGCTAGTCGCTATCCTCAAAAAGATGGTCACAGATAGTCACAAGGATTGGCACATTAAAATCCCACTTGCCCTATGGGCTTATCGCACTAGCATTCGGATGCCCACTGGGGCAACTCCATTTTTGCTGGTGTATGGCTCCAAGGCTGTCATACCTCTTGAGTTGGAAATCCCTTTACTATGCATATCAATGCAAGAGTTCATCGATGATGACACTACGCGGTAGGCCCGGTTAGACCAACTTACGTTGCTCGATGAATGACATGTCAATGCTCTTGAGCATTTTTGTATCTATCAAGAGCACCTTAAGAAAGCATACAACATGAAGGTTCACCTGAGGGACTTTCAGGTTGGTGACTTGGTCTTAAAAGGGAATCAAAAAAATTCTAACTTGTCGCCCCATCTAAGGGACAAGTTCATGGAAAATTGGTTAGGTCCTTATGTCATCAATAGTAAAATAGGACCTGGAACATATCGGCTCGCCTCTCTTGAAGGAATTAAGGAACTAGAACCCTTGAACATCAGTCATTTGATGCCATTCCACATTTAGAGAGCCATAGTCCACCCCAAATGCTCCAAGTATTTCTGCAATCTCTTGGTCAACCTAAAACGTCCCCAAAGGTGTCCATAAACCCTTTGGTCAAACCAAAAGCTACAAGGATTTTTGCAATCACTTGGTCAACCCCAAAATGCCCCATAGGTGTCCATAAACCCTTTGGTCAAACCAAAAGCTCCAAGGATTTCCAGTAATCGTTTGGTCAAACCAAAATCTCCAAGGATTTCTACAATCTCTTGGTCAACCTAAAACGCCCCAAAGGTATCCATAAACCCTTTGGTCAAACCAAACGCTCCAAGGGTGCCCATAACCACTTGGTCAAAAAAATATTCTAAAACAAACTAAAACAATAAAATAACTCAAAAATTAAAAAAAAAAATGCATCTCAATTTCATGCATACTCGTAAAAATCAAAATACAAAAATATAAGTTGCATTAGGCATCACATCCATACATTGCATATTTACTGGTCATACATGTCCCAAGCACCATAGACTGTAATTGCTCGGCAATTCCATCATTTTCCACATTCCATCCTGTTGTGGCTGCTCCACAACGTACCCCAAAATTGGGGACCCACCTTTTTTGCATGTGTTCCAAGAAGACCGAAGTGGCCCATAGGCTAAAGATCAAGGAAAAAAGCAAAACACCACAAGGAGAAAAAGTGTCACGATATCGCGACATGTTGCACTGTCACGGCCAAAAGAGAAAAAGTGTCGCGATATCGCGACATGTTGCAGTTTCACGGCCAAAAGAGAAAAAGTGTCGCGATATCGCGACATGTTGCACTATCGCGGCCAAAAGAGAAAAAGTGTCGCGATATCGCGACATGTTGCATTTTCCCGACCAAACGAGAAAAGAAAAGTGTCGCGATATCGCGACATGTTGCATTTTCACGGCCAAAAAGAAAAAGTGTCGCGATATCGCGACATGTTGCATTTTCGCGGCCAAACAGAGAAAAAGTGTCGCGATATCGCGACATGTTGCATTTTTGCGGCCAAAAGAAAAAAGTGTCACGATATCGCGACATGTTGCATTTTCACGGCCAAAAGAAAAAAGTGTCGCGATATCGTGACATGTTGCATTTTCACGGCCAAAAGAGAAAAAGTGTCGCGATATCGCGACATGTTGCATTTTCGCGGCCAAAAGAGAAAAAGTGTCGCGATATCGCGACATGTTGCATTTCACGGCCAAAAGAGAAAAAGTGTCGCGATATCGCGACATGTTGCATTGTCACGGCCAAAAGAGAAAAAGTGTCGCGATATCGCGACATGTTGCATGGTCACGGCCAAAAGAGAAAAAGTGTCGCGATATCGCGACATGTTGCATGGTCGCGGTCAAAAGAGAAAAAGTGTCGCGATATCGCGACATGTTGCATGGTCGCGGTCAAAAGAGAAAAGTGTCGCGATATCGCGACATGTTGCATTCATGGTCAAGAAGAAAGAAAAAGTGTCACGATATCGCGACATGTTACATTTTCGCGGTGAAGGGCCACAAAATGGAAACCAAAGCACACGCATACAAGGGAAGGTGAAACGAACAGTCAGGGAAGGTGAAACGAACAACCATCGGAAAATGAAACGAACCGTCATGGAAGGAGAAACAATTTTTTAGAAGTTTAAATACGCCATTCAAAGAGGCCAGAAGGGGTGGAAACCGCTGCAAGCAGAGTTGCAGAGTTGAAGGCGAGAAGGCCATTCTGGACTTGTTTGAGTTGTTTTTCTTCCACAGACTAGTTTGGAAAAACCAGAAATTTTGCTATTGTAAAATGACATATTTTTAATGCAGAAGTTTTCAAAAATTTGCATCTTGTGGGCAAGAAAGAAGGAGATTTTCTTTGCATGCTATGGATTTAATGTTTATTCTTTCATTTTTTCAGATTTCGAATTTATAGATAATGTTAATGCCATTTTTTTTGGGTTACATTAGGCGAATATTTGAAATCTGAATTTTATTTCGTACCCTAGGAACCAAGCACTTAGTCTATGGGGATTGTGCTTGTTTTGCAAGTCCAATAGGTTAGGTTGCATGCATGGAGACCTCACATCTTCGGTTTTGTCGAAATAGGATAGCATCATACTGAGTGCATTTTATTTTCAGTTTTTCGCATTTCATTTTCATTTTCTGCATTTTATTTTTTTCAGAAATTTTAACTTATTTTAAATTTTCAGGCATTAAAATAAACATTTAAAAATTTTCAAAATCCAAAAAAAAAAATGAACAATCACTAAAGTTTCATGGTGAAATAAACCAACATTGCCCCTTGTTTACAGTTACTTGCAATCACTAAGGTGTTCCAAGCATTTAAATTGAATATCTTTATTTGAGATCACTAATACACATATGCAAATGCTAATACAACGGAGACCTTGGAGAAGTTGTTTGTTTAACTTCTTTGCAAGAGGGGATTTGGAACCCAAATCCTAAAGGAGAGTGTACTTTCACAATTGGGTGAAAATACCACTCAACAGATTGGCGCTAGAAGGAGGGCCTGAATTGGTTTATTTCAAGTGTGATTTAAATGCTATAGGGATTTAAATTTTGAATATTTCATGCCCTATTGATTATTATCTTTAGCCCTCTTTTAACAATACAACCTTGTAGTGTTAAAAGGAGGACATGAATTGCTATGCATTGTCCTAACGCTTTTTGATTGTTCATACAGGAATAAGATGTTTTGAATAAGGTGTTTTGATTGTGCATTGTTTTAGAATATTGCTTTGTCATGGTTCCTTCTTTCATTCACGACTAACAAATTGGTTTTGAAGTTATTCTTTGAATTTCATTAATTGCAGGATTTTTTGTGTGTCGCAGGTTTTCTTTGAGGTACTGAGAGTTTTTTCAGGTTCTTGTAGGGTTATCATCATCGATTTTGAATCAAATGGCCCAACCTCCACCACCTCCTTGGTACGGAGCCCATAACATTCCTTTGAATATTGCAGGGGATATTCACGAGATCCCTAGGAATATAGAGAGATTTTTTCCCAAATACAAACCGGATGGCCCAAGGACCGTAGAAGAACATATTCAGGCCTATAGGGATGTTTTGATAAGATTGCACGTTCAACATGAAGATGTGGCTTGTAGACTCTTCCCCATGAGCCTAGACCAAGTGGCTTACGAATGGTATATTTTCTTACCTACTGGTTCCATTACGTCATGGACGCAAATGGAGGATGCTTTTGTCAACCAATTCAGGTCACCATTAGATCCCACAATCATCTATAATCAGTTCATTACATGCAAAAGAGGCCAGGGTGAGCCAATCCGAACTTTTAATCAGAGATTTCAGAAGTGCTATAATAGAGCAATTCGACATTTTGCCATTGATCCCATAGTAGCTTTGCAAATATATTTTGGGGCATTGGATCCTATGATGACAATGTTTGCAAGGCAAAATCCTCAAGTTACCATGCTTGCTCTAGCCTACAATGAAGCTATGACCATTGAACAACAAATGACACCACAGGGTTATGGGTTTTCCCAGATGCCTATGGTAGGACAATATGGTCCATATGGTCAAGCTCCTATGATGAATCAGATCATGGCACCACAAATATCAGGCATAAATGCTTTGCCTTATCAACAACCATATTCATCAACACCCGCTTACGCACCCATTCCAATTCAACCAATCACATCCATTCCCCCCATTCCTTCATTTTTGCAAAATAGTCAACAGACTATGCAAGGAGCCAGTCTGGTTAATTCTCAGGCTATAGTTCCTTTCCCCAATCCAATTTCGATTCAAAGTGTGAATCCCTACGCAAATCAAGTGGCTCAAAATCCAACTCAAATGTTAAGTCAAGATCTCACCAATTACGCAAATCCTATTGGAACTAGCAATAACATAGCTCAACCAAAAGAGATTTATTCGGAGGTTGAAGAACTCAAAAAGATGATTCACAAATTGAGTAATGATTTGGTTCAAAAATAGAAGTATGAATCCCATGCCCCTCACCCAAATCAAAATTTCAACAATAGAGGGAGACAGTGGAATACGAAGCCAAACAATGGGGGTGTGCCTTCCCCTATTGCTAATTAGATAGATACTTCTGTAGGACCAAGTCACTCTAGTTCCATTCTTAATATTTCTGATTTTGCGTGGGAAAAGGGGTGTAGATTGCATAATACAAAGGAGCATAATGAAAGGAGTTGTCCCAAAATTGCTAGGTATACCCATTGTCTCCAAGCTCAAGTGGATGATTTGGAACTTGTGCCAAATGAGGGTCCACCCCAACATCAACAAGGAGAGGACAACATTTTGGTGGTGGAAACTCTATATCATCAAGAGAGTGAGAATGAGGAAGGTGAAGATGAATGGGATGAGAAACATGTTGATGAAACAGAAGATGAAGAAGAAGTACTTGAGCGTCACGACTTGAACTTGGAAGATGATTACTATGATTCATGGAAGAAAGGGGAAGAATATTATCAATCTAAATCTTCTAATAAACTTGTTGTGTCAATTAATATGCAGGATAACTCAATTGCTTCCTCGCATGAGGATACTATAAATCCTGTACAATTTGAGAAAGTTTTGGAAGAGGAATTCGAATCTCATCAAATTTTGGAACATGATAAGGATTCTACAACCATGAATCAAGAAAGAGAGTCATTTGCTCTAGATTCCTTTGGAGGAAAAGAAATTGAAAATCTTGATCCACTTACTTGTGCTACAATGATTATGCCATTTCAAAATGAGAAAATTACAAAACCTAAATCATTTGGGTTTGATATCATTGATGATCCAATTGAAAATCTCACGTTACCCAAAACAACCCAAGTGATTGATCACGGAAATGTGTTAGTTAACCCACCCCTAGATAGACAAGACTTATGGTTTGAAAGGGATGGACGTATTTTCAATTGGGTACCTAAGTTTGGTGCCTTTGATAAACAAGTCATGGAGAAAGAACAAGTGCTACATGATGATGAATGTCATGAGAGAAAAGAGGAATTTTCAAATCCTCTTCAAGTAAGGTCAAATGAAAACATGCCAAAGGTAAAATCTCACCTTTTTGGTTTCACCATGCAAAATTCGAATGAAGGTTTGCCTAATGAATGGTTTGATTCAAATATTATTAATGTTATGGCTTTATTGAATGAAAATGAAAGCTTATTTCTACACCATGAATCAAAGTGCGGAATGGACATCTTAAAGAATAGACATAAAGGAATTGAATATCAATCATTGTCTAATCAATTTGAAAACTTGAAACTCCACCATAGGATTATTAATGAAACTAAATCAAATTGGTATGGTGAGAGGGGCAAGTGGAATTTTGTTTCTTTGTTTGGTTTGATCTTGTTTTTGTTGGATTCCTACAAAACTTGGTATGCGTATCACGTCATACGTCTTTTAAAGAATTCCAATCAGGTTTGGGATCCGGGAAAATGATAATCCAAAATTTTGCACCATCTTGCATTATATTGTACATTTGTATATACTTTTGGTTTTCGTGTTTTGGTTTTGGATTGGATCTCACTTTGGTTTTAAGTTTTGTGTGTTGGTCCTTTGGACACTTTTGGTTTGTCAGGAGATGTCAACTTAGGTCCTTATGAATGTTGACTAAGACTAGGAGAATATGAAACATCGGAATTGTATTGCAGAAAGCTCCACGAGTATCGCAAACACATTAAAGAGTATCGTTTGGAACTTGTGATGCATGAAGTTGTCAGTTTTACACATTATGGTAAAGTAGGTGATATACTCCATCCGCATTTCAAAAGGAGCAATGCATTCATATCTCATGTTACATTCCACATTGCATATACATTTCATCTCAGTTGCATCTTCATTTCATGTACAATCATTGAAAAGGTGTCGAATCCTCTTAGGGTTATTACATAACATATATTAAAAGGATCCTAAGGTTGGGAACTGATGCCCGAACTATCTTGAACCAAGCACGTTCTACACATATTAAAGAGGATCTTGAGCAAAATGGTCAAAACCATACTTGGAAGAAAAGGTGAGGCGAAAGGAATATTTCGTGTCTGTCCTATCATGCAACATAATCCTTAAAAACAGTGGTTTTTACCACTCCCATAATGCTTAAAGCCTAAAATCATAGTAGTAAGGATAGGGTTAAATCCTCATCGAACTTAGGTTGAGGATCCAATTCCCCAAAGCTCTGATTTGACCTTCATGGAGTAGTAAGGATAGGGTCTAATTCTCATCTCGCTTAGGTTGAGAATCCGATTCCCCAAAGCTTCTATTTTACCCATTCAAGAATTTGAAATTCCAAAGCAAATATTTTTCATTTCTTTATTAATATTGGATTGGAAGGATCGTACTACATGTCCCTTGCAAGGATGGGTAGTCATCCCCAAGGTCCAAGAAATCAAAAGTAGAGCCAAATCATGGATTATGGGGTTGATCTCCACCGGGGCTATAGACGCCTGACTGGCAATGGAGTATGCTCATGCGTGGCAACATGTCTTGTCTAAAAACAAGACCACTGACTGCTCAAACGGACAGGCTAGCTTGACAGTTTCATCCATAACAGGTTAAATCATTTTGTTCAAGATGAGGTAATGAACTCTAGATCGGAGTAGTAAGGATAGGGTTAAATTCCCATCTCGCTTAGGTTGGGAATCCTATTCCCCAAAGCTCTGATTTCACTTACACTTGCACATGGGTTCAAGATGGTAGTGACACATAACCAACTTTGGGATCTAGTAAATTAATTCAGTATGCATATATTTGGTCCTAAGAGGGTTTGACAGTTTTAATATGTTTGTTCATGATACTAGAAGGTTTGAGCCTTTGCAAAGCAGGTTGTTATATCTCTAACATAGTTGTCATACATCAAATCCTGCACAAATCATTCATAGCCTTGCCTACGAATCATAAGTGAAGCTGACAATGGAAAGTTGAACGAGTTTCAAACGATAGGGAATGAAGCACATTGCACACACCGAGCTGATGCTTAATAATTCTAATGCTTCATGTATTTCTCGTCTAGTTTCATTCTTGGGATATTTTCTGACGCTTGTATTTGAGTCTGTGTTTTCAGGTTGAGTTCTCACCGAAATGCTCAGGAGCATTTCCCAGTAGAGTCGCCATTTGTTGTGGCTGCTCCACAACGTACCCCAAAATTGGGGACCCACATTTTTTGCATGTGTTCCAAGAAGACCGAAGTGGCCCATAGGCTAAAGATCAAGGAAAAAAGCAAAACACCACAAGGAGAAAAAGTGTCGCGATATCGCGACATGTTGCACTATCGCGGCCAAAAGAGAAAAAGTGTCGCGATATCGCGACATGTTGCGTTTCGAGCCAAAAGAGAAAAAGTGTCGCGATATCGCGACATGTTGCACTGTCGCGGCCAAAAGAGAAAAAGTGTCGCGATATCGCGACATGTTGCATTTTCGTGACCAAACGAGAAAAGAAAGAAGAAGAAAGAAAAGTGTCGCGATATCGCGACATGTTGCATTTTCGCGGCCAAACAAGAAAAAGTGTCAGAGAGGAGAAAAAAAAAGTGTCGCGATATCGCGACATGTTGCATTTTCACGACCAAAAGAAAAAGGAGAAAGAAGAAAAAGAGAAAGGAGGAAAGGAAAAGTGTCGCGATATCGTGACATGTTGCATTTTCACGGCCAAAAGAAAAAAGTGTCGCGATATCGCGACATGTTGCATTTTCACGGCCAAAAGAAAAAAGTGTCGCGATATCGCGACATGTTGCATTTTTGCGGCCAAAAGAGAAAAAGTGTCGCGATATCGCGACATGTTGCATGGTCACGGCCAAAAGAGAAAAAGTGTCGCGATATCGCGACATGTTGCATGGTCACGGCCAAAAGAGAAAAAGTGTCGCGATATCGCGACATGTTGCATGGTCACGGCCAAAAGAGAAAAAGTGTCGCGATATCGCGACATGTTGCATGGTCACGGTCAAAAGAGAAAAGTGTCGCGATATCGCGACATGTTGCATGGTCATGATCAAAAGAGAAAAAGTGTAAGAGGAGAAGAAAGAAAAAGTGTCGCGATATCGCGACATGTTACATTTTCGCGGTGAAGGGCCACAAAATGGAAACCAAAGCACACGCATACAAGGGAAGGTGAAACGAACAGTCAGGGAAGGTGAAACGAACAACCATCGAAAAATGAAACGAACCGTCATGGAAGGAGAAGCAATTTTTTCAGAAGTTTAAATACGCCATTCAAAGAGGCCAGAAGGGGTGGAAACCCCCGCGGGGTTGCCGAGTTGAAGGCGAGAAGGCCATTCTGGACCTGTTTGAGTTGTTTTTCTTCCACAGACTGGTTTGGAAAAACCAGAAATTCTGCTATTGTAAAATGACATATTTTTAATGCGAAGTTTTCAAAAATTTGCATCTTGTGGGCAAGAAAGAAGGAGATTTTCTTTGCATGCTATGGATTTAATGTTTATTCTTTCATTTTTTCAGATTTCGAATTTATAGATAATGTTAATGCCATTTTTTTTGGGTTACATTAGGCGAATATTTGAAATCTGAATTTTATTTCGTACCCTAGGAACCAACACTTAGTCTATGGGGATTGTGCTTGTTTTGCAAGTCCAATAGGTTAGGTTGCATGCATGGAGACCTCACATCTTCGGTTTTGTCGAAATAGGATAGCATCATACTGAGTGCATTTTATTTTCAGTTTTCTGCATTTCATTTTCATTTTTCGGCATTTTATTTTTTTCAAAAATTTTAACTTATTTTAAATCTTCAGGCATTAAAATAAACATTTAAAAAATTCCAAAATCCAAAAAAAAAACAATGAACAATCACTAAAGTTTCATGGTGAAATAAACCAACATTGCCCCTTGTTTACAGTTACTTGCAATCACTAAGGTGTTCCAAGCATTTAAATTGAATATCTTTATTTGAGATCACTAATACACATATGCAAATGCTAATACAACGGAGACCTTGGAGAAGTTGTTTGTTTAACTTCTTTGCAAGAGGGGATTTGGAACCCAAATCCTAAAGGAGAGTGTACTTTCACAATTGGGTGAAAATACCACTCAACACATCCATTTTATAAACACATACATCCAAAATAACACCATCCCCATTTTTAGCATAGTTAGTTGTCTCCTAATGTATTTCTGGTTTTCGTCATTCAACTGTCTTTAAATTTCTAGCCAAAAACTATACAAATTTAAATGGATTTTACAAGGGAAATTTTTACTTGGATCACGCCTCGTTACGTAACATCCCTACACAAGTTAAAACAAATAAAATAATTCCCATGTTGTGTGAGCGGAAGATGAAAACTACAAAGCAATCTAGGATACCATAGGCAAAAGGTTAGTCTATTCATCCCCCTATGCGAATGGTTCAAGAGTGATGAGAATTGACAAAAGGACAAGCTTTTCCCCATCAATTCCCCCTAATAAATAGTGGTTTTCACCACTAGCAACAATCCCAATCACCGTTGGTCCCTGAAGTTGTAAGGATTCATACTACACGCCCCTGACAAGGATGGTAGTCATCCCCAAGGCCTAAAAGGATCAATGCCATTCAAAATAAAAATCCCAACAAGCCATCATCACAAACCTCTCCAATGACCTTGGTCTCCAAAGTCATAAGGATTCGTACTACACACCCTTGACAAGGATGGGTAGTCATCCCCAAGGCCTCAAGATCAATGCCCTTACTTCATAATATACCTAATCCCCTTTGGTTCCCAAAGTCATAAGGATTCATACTACACGTCCCTGAATAGGATGGGTAGTCATCCCCAAGACCAAAAGTATCAAGGCCATTCAGAATCCCAAAACCTACGAGCTCAACTTTACAACCTAAAATGCACAATCAAATAACAATGGTTATTACCACTATTTCTCAAAAAGAAAAACAAAAGAGAAAAATAAATAGTGATTTTCATCACTATGTATACAAGCAAGTATCCTAACACATTGAGCAAATAAAAGATGCCTGATATTAAATCCTTGGAATTCTTAGCATTTGAAAACCATCTAGGTGATCCTCATTACAAGTTTGGTGGAAAACCTACCTAGCAATGGTGGTATCCTAAACGCATGACGATATGTCTATCATATTAGCTTTGCATGTGAGAAGACCAATGTTTGCATGTGGATGAGCTAGCTTATGGTACCTTAGATTGTCCCATGGATTAATCTTACTAAATACAACAACAGAGTTAGTGGAGCTAATTAGGTGATCCTCAGTATAGTTTTGGTTGACAACCTATCTGGCACTGGCGGTATCCTGACAAATACCACATAATTGAATTCAATTGCACACATAGGGATGTGAAATAACTTGGTCAAACTAAAGTCTGATCTATACCTTGTTCAAAAGTCTTGTGAGATAAAAGTACAATTTTGGCTAGTTAGTTAAAATATTTGAATCTCAGAAAAGCTTAACTACATTTTAAAACAATTGGTACATTTTATTACGTACATCGCCATAAGATAATACGAAAAATACAAAAACAATATTATCACATGCAAAAGTCATTCCACAAAGCAATCACATCATACAGAAAGCCAGTAACTCCTATACAGTTTATGGTGCCATCGACAAGTTACCAACAAATCATTTCATTCATTCCATATGCATACATCATATCATTAGAAACATCACATTCATAATAACACATGCATACATCATCATAAATAAATGTGCATAAATAGAAAAAAATAAATCACAATAAGTGTATAATAAAAAAAAAATGTCATTTGTATATATATCATCAAAAATGTCTATAGGCTACAATAAATCAGTCCTCTGACCTCGTAATAATGCAAAAGCTCAAAAACCAACAAGCCTAGGATGTCGGTCACCATGATCATGTAGGATCAATGCGACGGGAACTACCCCCTGTGGTGTGGGTCCTATGGGACCCCTCAAGGTGGATGTTGCTAGCCCCCGCATCATGCCTACTAGAGCTCCCCTCATCTAGATGCTTGCGTTGAGAGGATGTTGACTACTCTGTATCACTCCATCTCGAGTGATGCAATGATCTGCCTCCACTAACCGTAGAGATCCACCCATCGAGGTGGCTAATCTCTGCCTCTAGCTCCAACCGATGCTGCACCAAGTCCATATCCTACTGGCGATACATAGCCAAATTCTTGTTGCACTATGCCAACTGCGTCCATAGGAGATCCCTCTCTCATGCAGCATCGGTATCCCCATCTCGCCAGTGGTATGCAGCCAATGCATTCTATTGCTCTTCTAGCTACATTCATAGGATATCACTCTCCCGTAGTGCATCCCCGAGCTCCTCATCCTGCCTCAAGAGCAGCCCTTCAAATCATGCATTTTCAATGTGCAACCCTGCCTCAATATCCCCCGAGACCGCCTAAGGCATCGGTATCTTTGAAAAGGTAGGATGCTCTGTCTCCCACTGATCCAAGACATCTTGCATCTTCGGTTGATCCGGCACCCCAAAATCCTCACCCACGTCATCCACCTCCACCATGTTTGTGTTATCTAGTGGAGCCCCCCAACCCTCTCCTGGTGCCTCTGCACCCTCACCGCCTACCGCTAATGCCGCTACGCATCCTAGTGGCCCCTCTCCATGCCACTACCATAGTTTCCACCACTGCTCATACTCAGCCGTCACCTTGATGTTGTCCACATCAGGGGCATCAATAACTGTATCTACCTCCTCCCCTAGTGGCTTGATGATCGGCCAGGCCAAGGTCCTCTTGTCCCCCTGACATCGATAGATCAAGGGCTCACCAGGCAACCCATGGCACACCCCAAACTATCATGTCACCCAGACATATACGAAGTACTCTTTCTCAGTATCGTGCCACCCAATCAGCCACCTCCCCCTACGTACCCACCGGTGCCACTCCCCCACCTCAGGCCAAGCAGGATAATCCTGATATGGCTGGCATACCACCTGACGTGGAGCAAGCCAAGTGAAGGCATCGACATAGTGCCCTATGACACCTGCCCACTGTCGACTCTATCCCTGCTCCTCAGACTGCCACCATAGTGCCTCATACCCAATCTATCTATCTACCATCTCCACCCAAGTTTTCCATGGCAACCCCACCAACCTCTCCATAGTTATGTGCTACCAAGCCCAACAATGCAATAGATAAATACATCCAATACCCTTTCGCCTCTAGTAGTGGACCTCGTATAGTTCATCATAGAGCTGTACTAGTGAAGTCTGTCCCCATATCATAATAATAGGTGCTTGTGTGGGACACTCAACCAGTCTGAAGACTACCTCCAGTAGGTTCCAAGGGAACCATGCACCTGATGATTCAGGTAGTAGCATGTTAGAAATGAGGCCCATCAGTACTGCGTGCCTCACTCCCAACATGCCCCTCTCTAGCCACCATCATACCAAAATATTGCCAATATGGCAATCACCCTTTGTCCTCTCTACTGGGTTGTCCACACCCAACTCCTTCCCATGCCTGAAGCATCATGTCAGTACAGCTATCTGTTGATCACGTGATGTCATCCTGATCGGTAGCCTGTCTATCAGAATCTACAAAATCTGATAGACATCCTCCAAGGTCATTGTCATCTCCCCTATTGGGAGATGGAAGGTATTGATTCGGGGATCCCATAAGTTGAGCAGGGCCGTAAGATAGGCCCGATCCCCAACCATAAGCTCTAGTAGAGTCACCTTCTTGAGCCCAAGGGCATCAAGCCACTCCCAGTTAGCCAAAGTCAGCACCTCCTATGCTTAAGAGAAAATCGTAGGCACATGATATCGACTCTTCACAACTTGCAATGGAAAACAAAACAAAAAATTAAAAACATGATAAACTATACAGTAATAACATGACTATACAACAATGCATAAAATAATGTATAGCTAAAAACAGATAAATAACGATAAACAAAATTCAGAAAAAGGAAATTCAACAACAATTTGTCAGTCCTAGGGTTTTTAACTCTAGTTCAAACTGATAAATTAACAAAAACAAAAACAGTCAAAAACATTTTTTTCAGTTCCTAGGGTTTTTAACTCTAAGTCTCAACTGATAAATAAAAACAAAAAATCAAATTCAACAAACAATTTGTCAGTCCTCGGGTTTTTTTAACTCTACGTCTAAACTGATAAATTAAAAACAAAAAAAATCAAAAAATGGTTTGTCAGTACCTAGGGTTCAACTCTAAAGGTCAACTGCTAAATTAAAAACAAAAAAACAAATTCAACAAACAATTTGTCAGTACCTAGGGTTTCTTTAACTCTAACGTTCAACTGATAAATAAAAAACAAAAAAACAAATTCAACAAACAATTTGTCAGTCCTAGGGTTTTTAAATCTAAGTCTCAACTGATAAATTAAAAACAAAAAAATATTCAAAACACAGTTTTTCAGTCCTAGGGTTTTTAACTCTAGTTCAAAACACAAAAACAAAAACAGTCAAACACAGTTTGTCAGTTCCTAGGGTTTTTAACTCTAAGTCTCAACTGATAAATTAAAAACAAAAAAACATTCAACGAATTTTTTTTTTAGTTAACCTAGGGTTTACCCTTAGTCTACACTAACAAATAACTACAAAAAAAACAAACAAGCAAAAACATTTTTCCGTTAACCTAGGGTTAAGCGAAGTTTTTAAGCAAAGTTTTAAACTAAGTTTTTAAGCTAAGTTTTGATCTTTGTTAAACTAGGGTTTCTTTTAGTTTACAATAAATGCAAAATAAACATGGTTTCCACTAGGGTTTCACTCTAAGTTCTATTGAAGCCATACAAAACACACAAAAATTCACCCATAACAACACACATTTAACTAGGGTTTTAATTTTTAAATTTGAAAAACAACCTACAAAAGCAAACAAATTGCGGTTTTAAAAACTGTAATAACAAACAATAAATAGGAAGTGCACTCATCGGTCTTGCTTCGAATCTGCCACTTGATGACCCAGTATGTGAACTCATGGTGTTCAAAATATTGGTAGCGCTTCACTTCGCAGACTCGACCTCCTCCTCCTCACAGCTCTCAAACGCTAGGAAAAACAAATGCAAATGAGCCCAAAACCTAGTTTTGGCCCTTAAATAGGATTTTTTAGCCTGTAATCGTTCCACCCTGGTATGAGCACTCTAGTTAGCACTCGTACCACCCTGGGATGATTAAAAACTGGTATTCGTCCCACCCAGGGATGATTACAAAGCAAAAATTTCAAAAATAGCAAAAAAATGCACCAAAATGCACAAAAAATAGCAATAACATTGCCGAAAAATGTGCCTTTGCGCCTCTACTTCTTGGCATACAAAAATGATGCCAGGGTCACAAATTATTGCTATCCTACTCCCCAAGAAGGTTACCATAGTCGGACCACTCCACGGGAAGACGAATTTTCACCAATTTCATCCCCAAATGGCATCACTAAAAGGGTCACAACCCAACCAAAAATAGCAATAACATTTCCGAACAAAGGTGTCTTTGTGCTTGACATTTCGGGCATGCAAAACAAATTTTGGGCTCCCATATTGTCACTATCATACTCCATAATAAGGCTATCATAGCTGGATTGCTCCATGGGAGGCTGGATTTTTGACAATTTTTGCTCCAAAATGCGTCACCAAAAGGGTTAACACCCACCAAAAATAGGTTCAAATGTTGGGAAACTACACACATTCATAGCTAAACCATTGAAGGTACCATTACACAGGTCATCTTGGGTCAAGCGACTCGTCACTTTTCTCATGTAGGTTATTCCCTCATCGATTCATCGCTTGATGGGGTAGTCATACTTAGCCACCAATCAAAATATACACACCCAATCAAGGAAATGGCACACATTCAAAGAATCGTTGACAAATACAATCACACTCATGCTTGGGGCAACAAACAAGCAACAATCACAACCTGGTAAAACAACTTGGCATTCATGAATCATGAACTCAAGGTTCCCACAAACAAAAGGTTGTGCCCTTTGCCTATTCATGACTGATCAATGTCCAAGCTCAAGTAACACCTCACCAAAAAAGGTTAACACTTGAATTAAGTTTCTTCACTCATCAGAAGCAAGGATTCAAGAATGCATGTCCTTTCCATACTTGGGGTATTAAAAGTTGGTTAGGTTACTGAGAAACCCCAATTATTAGTGCTTTGGTTATCTATTTTTTCTCAGCACTACGCCACGCACAACACATCCAAAAAATGGGTATCTATAGACACCAAAACAACACCAATCTGATTATGTGACTATAAAAACTGATCACATTGACACATACATAGCCCCCAAGGTAGCCCCCAGAGGTTAAACAGTGGTCCTAACCACTCACACAGTAGTTTGGAAGGTCATAGATCAATTTGGCACCTTTTTGGCACTTTGCTCCCTACTCGTCCCACCCTGGGACGAGTACAAACTAGTATTCATCTCACCCAGGGACGATTAGCAGCATTCGCTCCAGGGTGGGGCGAATAGCAGGTTTGACTAGAAAAAAAGTCAAACCTCGATAGGTCTACCACTTAACTACAACTTCAAGACATGCAATTGCGAGGAACGACTTCAAATTAGAGAGAGAGACTTCAGTCATGCATGCCTTTATTTTTGGAGGCCTCATGCAAGGAGACTCTAAATCAGGAAATAATATTTTCTCTCAAAATAGGACAAGCAACTCAAGTGGTGCCCTCGCATGCGCATTCAAAGAGGGAGACCCTAATTCTATAAATTGGTGAGTCTTATCACCCAAAAAAGGAGAATAGAGAGGAGCTTTTGGAGCAATGAAGTGCTGCCAAATTATATCCTCACCCATCATTTATGCTTTTACATCCTTGATCTCTCTCTTGGAAAGGAGGTTATTGGGTGATTATTGGAAGCACAATCTGGACCCAAACCCAAAAATTTCACCACACTATCCTACCAAATTTTTTGACAACACCGCATAAGAGGTTTTGGACCCATCCCAAGTGGATTGGTGCCGAAATATATTCCCAAACGATGGGCATCTTGCCCTAGGGTGCCCCCCGCACTGTCATAGTTCTAATCGCCCTAGCCCAAAGTGATTAGAAATCTATGGTAGATTTCACTAATTTTTCTTTTGCATCTAATTCTAGGTTGTTTACATATGCTGTAATTTAAATTTCATGGGATTATGACAAGTTTTGATCATGCTTTTGTTATTTCTCGCTTTCACTAACCCGTAGATAGCATCATCAAATTTTGGGTGATAGAGGCCAAATTGGAAAAATATGACCATCTGGGTCATCCCAAAATACCCCGTTTTACCTAACCCCAACTTTGTAGGTGATTTGGAGGCCTCAAGACTAGACATTTGAGAGGTGGCTTTCGGACAGGTTATGACAGTCCTAATTGTCCCACCCTGGAGCGATTAGAAATCTGTGTAATATTTCTGAACTGCTCATTTTTTAGTGGCTTCCTGGTAATGTTTTATTGCTTATGTCAAAGTTTTTTCTCATTATGATATGTTTTAGTTATCATTTTAATCATTTTATGCATACACTGACCACAGGCCTTGGGGATTGCATGTTTCTCTCCATCCGTAGGTGCTACTAATCCTTTTCTATTTATCTGAACGTAGGATATCAACACTAGAGGAGTAGCAAGGAATCAAATACATATTCATGCAAGTGGTGGTGACATTTGGTCTTCTCATTTTACATGTGGGCACACGAAAGAAAGCATATCAATTCGTGGTGTAATAGAGCTCTACTTAACGCTCCTAGTCCCTAAAAGGGAGGAGATGTATTGTAACACAATTTTAAAGAAAATTAATAAAAAGGGTTGTATTCGACATTTTATTTCTATCTTGGTTCAATTGGTTTATGTTTCCCTCCTTTCATGCGTTTTAGTTCGTAGGACTTAGCGTTACGTTTCGTTTTTGCATACATCGCACTTTGGCATTTCCGTTCATTTTTGTTTTTGTATCCTCGTTCTTTTAGAACCCAATGTGAAGACACATCTTAGTGGACAAAATAGGAAGTCTCTTTCTTTGTGTCTTCTTGAAAACTTGAAGCAAGACCACTAATTATGTTTGTTTAGATCAAAAAATATTTAAGAACATCTTAAATTTTAGCCTGTGTTGGTTTTTAGTTTTCCTCCTTCTCTACTCTATCCTTTCTCTTTCTCCTAATGACTCCCAATATTAGGATTGTTTAAAGGGTTATATACTTTGATAATAAAATTAAATAGAATGATTAGATTGATAGAGAAAATCATAATCTAGAAGTGGAATAAAACAAAAAAATTGGTAATGATCTTGATCCTACTCAAGGGCCCAATGGGAACCTTATCTTTAAATCATTTGAACATCTCTATAATTTCTACAAGAATATTAAAGATAACTTGGATAACACTATGGAAGAGGAATCCCGACTCAAGGAAGTTGGAATATTTCATCATCAAACCATTTCCCCTTGAGATGTTCATAATGACCTCTTGAATGAATCTTCACATCATGATAATATTGTTCACAACCCGAAATATGTTAGTACTATAACCACCAGCATTGGAAGAATTCCACAAGTTCCTCCAACTAGTAGTGCATCTTAAGATTATGTTTAATTTCCTCTTCATTTAGCTAATCTCAATATTTATGCTTCTATCCCACAAAATATTAGTTATCCTCCATATCAAGATATCACATATCATAACCCATGCCATAACAATGTCAATACCTCCAACGAACCGATTTCCCTTTCAACAACCTAACTATACCCCTACATTAGGGAACCTAAGCGCATTGCATAATAATAATACTAAAGTGCAAATTTTAAAAAATGTGGTGAAACAATTAGATTTTAGAGTGAACATAATTCAACCACCTAGTTTCACCTATAACTATAGATAAATGTGTAATTAGCCTTTAGATCCTATCATTACCTCTAGGCCCTACCCTAAGCATTTTTCAATGTTGGTTTTTCCTATCTATATGGGAATGAAATATCTAATTGAGAATTTAAGGATGTTCAAAAAAACATGCCATGACATCATATATGATGACATATTGTTAATTAATATATTCACTAAGAGCCTTGGTGGTATGATATCAAAGTGGTATTATCAACTGCCTAATCATTATTTGAGGAATTTTGAAGACACAGCTGAAATGTTTGTCCAAAAATTTTGTGCTTATGTTGAAAATAATATGACTATGAATGATTTTCATATATTGAAGTAAGCTAAAATGAAATATTTTTAGAATTCTTGTCTTGTTGGAGTCTAGTTGGATTCTTGAGATACACCTTATCTCCTTGAGACATGTTTGAGATATTTATTGGAAACTTACAAGAACGGATCTCTTATGAACTAGAAACAATTATCACATATTATGAACAAGCTATATATCTAGCAAGAAGGGTAGAGTAGGTCCTCATCATAAGAGGTCAACTTAATATAAAATATGATAGCACCACTAAAAATCATTATAATAACAATCATGTGGTTGGTGATGGGTAAATGATAATAGGTCTATTAATAGTGTTGTTAAAACCCTACAAAATATGGTGCTTAACCAACTTCAAAATACCCCACAATGGAAATTCACAAGACTCAAATTACCTATGGAAGTGGTTATAAAGTAGCTTCTTAAATCTAACATGATTGAGTTTCCACCTATAAGGTTACCTGATACCATAGCTAATTGGTATAAAGTTGGTCAACATTATGAGTATCACGGAGTGAAGGGGCACTGGATAAACTCTTGTAATAGGTTGAAAAATATGGTTCAAGACTAAATTGATGAAGATCACCTTGTTATAGAAGGTTCTTTATCGAATACTCCAATAATAAATCAACCTCCTACCTAACAAGCACCCACAACTAATCAAGACATGGGAATCACTCAAGATACCCTCCCTAAACATGGTCAGTAGGTAGCTAATCAAGTGTCATATCAAAATGAACCACCTCCATAAGATAATATGGTTGGTATGATAGCAATAACTACAAGATAACAAGAACAAAATCAACTGATTCAACATCCTCAACAAGATACAAGTTCTTCATCCAACCCACCTTAGTTTTAAAGTATACCCAAAAAATGAGCACAAGGTTAGAAAATCCACCTTTACTATTGAAGCCACAACCTAAAGAATCCTTTGGCATTCAACAATAATTAGCTACTACCCCGACCAATATATCTCCCTTAGACCTATTTTAAACTTCTCTTGTTCATAAGGAAGCCTTGTTGGAGTTCCTAAGAAAATAGTTTGTTCCTCAAAATATTTTCTCTAGTGCTATAGATAATGTTGTGAGTTCTCTTCGGATACATTATATCACATTCTTGGATGATGATATTCCTTCCTCAGACTTATGAGGATATTCTTCCCTTTACGTCACTATATTTATTGGGGAAATATTTATCAAACATATTTTTATTGATAATGGTTCTTCCCTTAATTTATGTACCTAACTAAGATCCACTATCATCCTTAAGACTTTCAACAATGAGTCCCATGAAGCTTGTAGCGTTGTGTCTCTCCCCATTAGGGTCAAACATAAGATCTTAGATACCTTGTTCTATGTGGTGTATTGCCATGTAGTTTTTAATATTATTCTCATATGCCTTTGGATCCATGCAATTGTAATGACCTTTTTCTAGGAATTCAACAAAACCTAATAGAAAACAATGTTTTCTTACAAAAAAATTAATTTTTACTTAAATAAAATGCAAATATTTAATTTCTAGATTACAAAACTATGCAAGAATTTTCCAAATCACACCCACAATTTGAAATTGCATTAAATATAAAGAGCAATGAAAATTACATGAATTTTTTTGAACAAATGACATGTAGAACAACTCACAATACATTAAATCCGATCTTCCTTGAAAACCCTCAAACATGGAAAAAAATGCCTCCTAGAGGCTGATGTCATCCTTATAGGATTACAAGAGGATTCAACACACCAAAACACTACTAAACTATGATGCCATGAATACCATGTTGTTATCCACTAACTCTTCTACACTTCCAAACACTGAAACTGACCAAATAACACTATACAAAAACACTGAAACCCTAGCTGCTAACTCCACTGAAGCTCTATAGAAAACCTTGGGTAGATTCATCTCTCAAAAATAAGGGATCAGCCCCTATATCTAATCAAATAGCAAGGGCCATCACTTGTATATATGATTAGGGCTTCCTGAAAAGAGGGATCATCACCAATACTTAAAAATAATGAGCAAGGATCAACCTTGTCTCCAAAAGAATCACTTGGATTCTCCAAACTCATAATAACATAATCAAAATGGAATGGTGAGCCTCCTTATAAATAATTTTCTTCTAATTATTTGTTTACACTTCCTTAGGCACTTAAAATTGCTTAAGACCTTTATTTAAAAAATAAAAGATGAAATAACTAATATTAAGTCTCCTAACACATTATCCCCCTTCCACACAACACCCAAATATAAATATTTACAAGTGAAAGAGGTATTATTTATTTATTTAATTTTGGCTCATCACAAGTCCACCCTCCTCAAATTGCTTGTCCTCAAGCAATTGCAAAGCTGGGTGGGCAAGAATTTCCTCTTTTTCCCATGTGGCATCCTCAAGTGGCAATCCCCTCCATTTCACTAGATAGTCCTTGATGACTCTATGCCTTAGTCGCTTCTCCCTTGTCTCCAAAATGGTTTCAGGTTCAAGTATCAACTTTCCTTCATCATCCAAAGGAGGCAACTCCAAAGAAGGTTGTACATGCTGCCCTAGTGCTTTCTTGAGACATGAGACATGGAAGACATTATGAATTCTGCTATTTTCAGGAAGTTCCAATGCATATGCAACCTCCCCAATCCTACTCACAACTATATAAGGGCCATAAAACTTGGGTTTTAACTTTTTTGAACCACTTTTCTTTAGTGAGGACTGTTTATATGGCTGTAGTCTAACGTAAACCATGTCACCTACCTCAAAATGACGCTCAACTCTTTTCTGGTCTGCATACTTTTTCTGCTGTGTTTGAGCCATTTGAATGTTGTCTTTGAGGGCTTTCATGATGTTTTGATGTTCCTCAATGAAATCCTTTGCCTTAGGGACCCTACTATCACTCAACAACAAGTCAATGAAGTTTGGAGCATCATAACCATAAAGAGCTTTGAATGGTGACATTCTGATAGACATATGATAAGAGGAATTATAACAAAATTCAGCTAAGTGCAGCCACTTAATCCATGCATGTTGTTGACTAGAAACATAGTTTCTCAAGTATCCTTCCACCCATTTATTGACTATTTCTGTTTGCCCATCTGTTTGTGGGTGGTAGCTTGTGCTAGGGGTCAATTTAGTGCCACATAACTTGAATAATTCTTGCCAAAACATGCTTAGGAACTTGTTGTCCCTATCACTCACTATTGTTTTTGGTAAGCCATGCAACTTGAATATTTCTTTGAAAAACAGATCAGCAACCTGTATGGCTGTATATGTAGATGAAATTGCATGGAAATGAGCAAATTTTGTGAGTCTATCCACAACTACAAATATACAATCCTTGCCTTGTACCTTTGGAAGACCTGTGATAAAATCCATGGACACACTTTCCCACTTTTGGTTGGGTATAGGTAGTGGTTGTAGTATTTCCCACTTTATTTTCTTGGCAAACACTACATTCCCTCACATGTTTCAGAATATCATATTTTAATCCCTTCCAAAAGAACCTTTCACGCACCTGTTTGTATGTTTTGAAAAATCCTGGATGTCCTACCATAGGTGCATCATGCATAGCATTGATTAATTTATCCTTTAGTTTTGATTCAGGCACTATAAAAATTCTGTTTTTTGTAAAAAATCAACCCATCATTAATGTTGTACCTGTCATCATGAATGCTACCATCAATGAGTTTTGATGTCCACTCATTCTTCACATACTCCGTCATAATTGCAGCTTTCCAATCTGCTGTAATAACTGAAATAGAATGGAATGTGGGTGTCCTAGATAATGCATCTGCAACTGAATTCTTTTTACCTTTCACAAACTCAATCTCGAAATCATAAGACTGCAATTTTGTAACCCATTTTTGTTGCCTATCATTCAATTCACTTTGGCCAAGGAAATACTTCAAACTATTATGATCACTCCTTACAATGAACCTACCACATACCAAATATTGCTTGAACTTAGAAAGTGCATACATGATTGCCAACATTTCCTTGTCATAAATGCTGAAAGTACGCTCCAATGGAGTAAGTTTTCTACTTTCATATGCAATGGGGCGTCCTTTTTGCATGAGAATAGCTCCAACACCAATACCTGATGCATCACAATCAATAGTGAAAGGCAAAGAAAAATCAGGTATAGCAAGCAAAGGTGTAGTAGTCATAACTTCTTTCAATGTCAAGAATGCCTTGTGGGCCTCATAGTTCCATGCATATGCTCCTTTCTTTGTAAATTTTGTAAGTGGGGCTGCCAATGAAGAAAATCCTTTTATGAACCTTCTATAGTAGCTGCATAGACCAATAAAGCCTCTCAATTCAGTGAGAGTGGTGGGAATTGGCCAATTTTGAATTGCTGCAATCTTTTCCTTATCAACTTGAACTCCTTCCTTGCTGATTATGTGGCCCAAATATAAAATTTCTGTCATTGCAAATTCACATTTTGATTGTTTTGCAAAGAATTGTTGCTGCTCAAGAATTCCCAAAACTGTATCCAAGTGTTGCAAGTGTTCTTCCCAAGATTTGTTGTAAATAAGTATATCATCAAAGAACACCAGTACAAAATGCCTTAATTGCTTGCTGAAAATCTGATTCATAGCTGATTGAAAAGTAGCTGGGGCATTTGTTAAACCAAAGGGCATAACTAAAAATTCATAATGCCCACAATGACACCTAAAGGCTGTTTTGGGTATGTCTTCTTCCCTCATCCTAATTTGATGGTAACCTGATTTAAGATCAATCTTGGAAAAGTACATGGCTCCACACAACTCATCAATCAATTCATCAACCCTAGGAATGGGGTATCTATTTTTGATGGTCTTTTTATTCAATGCCCTATAGTCTATACACATACGCATGGTTCCATCTTTCTTTTTCACTAAGACTACAGGTGAGGCAAAGGGACTACAACTTGGACGAATATGACCACTCTCCAAAAGTTCATTTATAGTTTTCTCTATCTCATCCTTGAAGACTTTAGGATGCCTATATGGTTTTATGATAATAGGTTTAGTATTAGGTTCCAATTCTATCACATGTTGGAAACCTCTACTAGGTGGTAATCCTTTTGGTAAGTCTTCAAACACTCTTTTATGTTTATGCAAAATGGACTGAATTTGAGGATGAGAATTAGGGAATTTGTTACCTTCTGTACGGTATATAACAACGGCCCATAATGTGTCCTTTTTATGAATGATCTTCTCCATGCGTTTGTAGGAAACCTCAAGTATCTTGCATGCATCCTCTTTCATATGTTCCTTGATCCCACACAACACTATTTCTTTTCCATCCACTTTAAATTTGAGTTCTAATTTTTTATGATTTGTGATGTAATCATCAAGAGTCCAAAGCCATTGCACTCCTAGAACCATATGTGGTACACCTCCCAAAGGAAATACAAAGAATTTATCTTCTACTTCATAATTTCCAAAACTGATTTTTATTTTCTGTACCATTTTATTACAAGGAACAAGACTACCATTTCCAATTGCAACATTGAAACCTGGAAATGGTTCAGTTTTTAACTTCTTCTCGGCCACAAATTTTTCATCCATGAAATTGTAAGTAGCTCCACCATCAATAAGCACAAGCACTTGCTCTCCCATTGCTTTTCCTAGCACTTTGATAGTTCTGAAATTATTTAACCCACTCAAGGTAGCTAATGTCACTCCTTGGATGTCCTCATGGTATGTAGGCTCTTCAATCTCTTTGTCATCAGAGGAAGTATATTCTTCTTCAGATTCTTCACTTTCTGAAATGACCTCTATATAATGAATTTGGCCTTTTCCTTGACATCTATGACCGGGTGTCCATGGTGCTTTGCAAGTAAAGCACAATTGCTTTCTCCTAAGCTCATTACACTCATCTGAAATAGATTTGGAGGATGACATAGGAGTCTTGGATGGCTTAAATGGTGGTTTTTATGCTCCCAACTTACTCTCTATCCTTGATGCCATATCCTTCCCTTTATCATACCTTTATGTCATGTTTCTAGGCTACCAATTTGCTACATTTTTTGTTGAAAATGGTTGCTTTACATGTGTGTTATATGCAACATAATTTTTCCATGATGGTAGGATTGTTTCTAAATTTAGTTCCCTCTTAATTGCATCTTCCAAGGTGGCTGGTTCAAATGCTTTTACAAGGCCCTTCAATGGATCCATAAATCCATCTACAAATAGGAATACAACCCTTCTTGGTGAAATATTTTGTACTTGGATAGCCACTTGTTCAAACTCTTCTATATACTCTCTCAAGGATGAAGATTGATTATTTCTTCTGGTATAATAATGGTGGGTTTGTTGCATAACCTAGAATTGCTAGTTATGATGAATCAACTCTGAATTAGTCATACCCAGAACTCTTAAATCTCAAATCAACAAAATGGGTATTCAAATCACCAATACCCAAAAGCCCAAAATCCTAGATCTAAAAATGATTGGATTTTGGCACCAAACCCTAACTCTATATCTCTAAAAATTTTTGGATCTGCTTGCTCTCTCCACAAGCTAGAAAGACCCAAGCTCTAATACCACTTGTAATGTCCTTTTTATGGGAATTCAACAAAACCTAGCAGAAAACAATGTTTTCTTCCAAACAAATAATTTTTACTTAAATAAAATGCAAATATTTAATTTTTGGATTACAAAACTATGCAACCATTTGCCAAATCACACCCGCAATATGAAATTGCATTAAATCTGAAGAGCAATGATAATTACATGAATAAATATGAACAAATATCATGTAGAACAACTCAAAATACATTAAATTTGGCTACAAACTATTAAGAGAGTAGAATTTGCTTTGAAATCCTTGTGATATACCTTGAAAATACTCAAACATGTAAAAAAAGACTTCTTAGAGGCTGATTTCACCCTTCTATGTTTATAATAAGTTGTAATACACCCAAAAACTACTGAACTATGATACCACGAATACCATGTTGTTATTCACTGACTCTTTTACACTGCCAAACACTGAAACTGACCAAATCACACTGCACACAAACATTAAAACCCCTGTAGCAAACACTGGGTATATTTTCCTCTCAAAACTAAGGGATCAACCATTATATCCAATCAAATAGCAAGGTCCATAACTTGTCTATATGATTAGGGCTTCATGAAAAGAGGGATCATCACCAATCCTTAGAAATAATGAGCAAGGATCAACCTTGTCTCCACAAGAATCACTTGGATCCTCCAAACTCACAATAACATAATCAAAAGCCTCCCAAAATGAAACGTTGAGCCTCCTTATAAAGCCTTTTCTTCTAATTCTTCGTTGACACTTCCCTAGGCACTTAAAATCACTTAAGGCCTTTATTTAAAAAATAAAATATGAAATAACTAATATTAAGTCTCCTAACACATTATCCCCCTTCCACACAACACCCAAATATAAATATTTACAAGTGAAAGAGGTATTATTTATTTATTTAATTTTGGCTCAACACAAGCTTGTAATGTCCTTTTTTTGGGAATTCAACAAAACCTAGCAAAAAACAATGTTTTCTTCCAAACAAATAATTTTTACTTAAATAAAATGCAAATCTTTAATTTCGGGATTACAAAACTATGCAAGAATTTGCCAAATCACACCCACAATACGAAATTGCATTAAATCTGAAGAGCAATGACAATTACATGAACAAATCTGAACAAATCACATGTAGAACAACTCACAATACATTAAATCTGGCTGCAAACTGTTAAGAGACTGGAATTTGCTTTGAAACCCTTCTGATCTGCCTTGAAAACCCTCAAACATGCAAAACAAGGCCTCCTAGAGGCTGATGTCACCCTTCTAGGGTTACAAGAAGCTGCAACACACCAAAACACTGCTGAACTACGATGCCACGAATACCATGTTGCTATCCACTGACTCTTCTACACTGCCAAACACTGAAACTGACCAAATCACACTGCACACAAACACTGAAACCCTAGCTGCTAACTCCACTGAAGCTCTGTAGCAAACCCTAGGTAGATTTGCCTCTCAAAACTAAGGGATCAGCCCTTAGATCCAATCAAATAGCAAGGGCCATCACTTGTCTATCTGATTAGGGCTTCCTGAAAAGAGGGATCATCACCAATCCTCAGAAAGAATGAGCAAGGATCAGCCTTGTCTCCACAAGAATCACTTGGATCCTCCAAACTCACAATAACATAATCAAAAGCATGCCAAAATGAAACGTTGAGCCTCCTTATAAAGCCTTTTCTTCTAATTCTTCGTTGACACTTCCCTAGGCACTTAAAATCACTTAAGGCCTTTATTTTAAAAATAAAAGATGAAATAACTAATATTAAGTCTCCTAACACATTATCCCCCCCTTTTATTTTTATTTTTAATTCTTTTATTTGCCTAAGTCCACACAATAACACCTTGCACCACACCACAACTTGTTCAACATTGAACACCAAAAATGGGGACATTACAATACATCCCTCCCCAAGATTGCTTGTCCTCAAGCAATCGAATGCAAACTGAAACCATAATCAGTTCCAGGATCCCAAATGAGTCTCAAGAAACATTTATCATGTTGATATAGTAGTATTACCTCAAGGGTGAGTGCTTTGGAACAAATCAATTTTCCAAGGTCCATGTATGCAGCAAGTCTTACTAAAAATGCCATTATTGCTTCATCACAAGCATCAATTCTCTCAAATCCTGTTGTAGGCATTATCCCATTAGATTCAGTCCATAAAAATTGATTGATTGCATTCAAAACATCGTGGGGAAAAGTGAAATTAGTTCCTGTTTCAATAACCAACAATGCATTATCACATTCAGTCCACAAATTATCAAGAAGTGCAGCCTTTATACAGTCTACAACTGCCACTGTTTTGTCTTCATTAAGGGTGCCAAAGGGTGAAAAAAATGATGTCCACGGTTGTCCTTGCAAAGAATTTTCATCAGCTATTAAAACAGTCCCTAAATCTTTGATAACAGTCCCAAAATTGTTCATAATTCCTTGCCTTTTAACATCAGTAGCTAAATTTTCATTTGCAGCCCCTAAATGATGCATTGTAGCTCCCAATTTATCTTTAATAAGAGAGATATCAACTTGTACTTGCTTGCCAATATGTATGTTTTCAAAACAGTCCATATGCCAAGGTTTATAATGCCCACATTGTTGTGTTAACAGCCCCTCGTATTCCCTTTTATGTGGCTGGTCCATATCAATACTGTTCATATTTACCACTTCTAAATATCCCTCATGAGTAACTTGCTTGCTACATTCATCATTCACTAACTCTTCCTTTTTATTCATGCTATGACACATGACTGAACTAATGTCACATAAATGGGGATTGGCTTCATACCTGTCATAAGCAATTCCATGAAGAGGAACACAAGATAAATGGTCTATATCTTCAAAATTTGAAACAACATCACCTTCCAACATCATCTTGATAATGCCTATTTCTGATTTCATGTCTTCACCACCATCAAATTCTTCATCAAACTTAGGCTCCTTATAATCATCAAATTTGAAATCATCAAAGTATAATGCTTCATCTTCATGGTCTTCACTATCCACATGAGTAGGGCTATGCAAAATTGTTACACTGCTATCATACAAATCAGAATTAACCTCATTCTTTTCAGCTATAGCTTCTTCAATAATATCTTCATTGGTAGGGTTTAAGGCAAAGCTAATAATTTCTGATTTGTTTTGAATATTTTCAGATTTACCTTCTTCAACCACTTCTCTAGGTATAACACTAACATCTTCACTATTCTCAAATTTGAAAGAGCTAGATGAAGTAATTACATTGCTGCCATGTAAATCAGAATTGTCCTTATTTGTCTCAACTTCACTCCTAGGACTCACCTCAACTTCATTGCAATGCTCTTGAGCTTGATCATTAAACACCAATTGATCTTCACCAATTTCTGTTTTGTTTTCTTTACCTGGCTGAACTTTCTTTTCAAAAGTGTTTGCATAAGATTCAAATTCATGGAGTAAAGACACTGTATCATAATGTTGACTCCCATCATACAAAACTCCAATAATGTTTTCATGTCCATACTCTTTCCCATATTCTGAAATAATTGAAAGTTCACCATTTTTGTCATTTTTCAAATAAACTGTTATGGGTTTTTGAATTACATGTGTGGCCATGAGAATTTCTGGTTCTCCTCCCCATACACCTGGTTGTCTCATATTCTGAACATAAGTGTCATAATTGCCTTCTACAAACCCTTTCATCACTGCTCTTCTTTTTAGGAGCTCATCTGCAATTTTTTCTCTTAAGTCTTGGGCTAGATTCTTCAAGGTGCTATCATCTGGACATGGTTCTTTCCTTTGCACACAAAGCCCATAAGCAATGGCTCTGAATAAGCAGTTTCCATCACCTATCATTTCTGAAACTATGAGATCTTCATAATCCTCTGATTCCTTACCTGCTTTATCCTTTCCACATACATGCCCATTACTCCAAGACTCTTCACTTTCTGAAATGACCTCTATATAATGAATTTGGCCTTTTCCTTGACATCTATGACCGGGTGTCCATGGTGCTTTGCAAGTAAAGCACAATTGCTTCCTCCTAAGCTCATTACGCTCATCTGAAATAGCTTTGAAGGCTGACGTAGGAGTCTTGGATGGCTTAAATGGTGGTTTTGATGCTCCCACCTTGCTCTCTACCCTTGACGTCATATCCTTCCCTTTATCATCCCTTGATGTCATGTTTCTAGGCTGCCAATTTGCTGCATTTTTCGCTGAAAATGGTTGCTTTACAGGTGTGTTATATGCAACATACTTTTGCCTCGGTGGTAGGACTGTTTCTAAATTTAGTGCCCTCTTGATTGCATCTTCCAAGGTGGCTGGTTCAAAAGCTTTGACAAGTCCCTTCAAAGGTTCCATCAATCCATCTATGAATAAGAATATGACTCTCCTTGGTGAAATATTTTGTACTTGGACAGCCACTTGTTCAAACTCTTCTATATACTCTCTCAAGGATGAAGATTGCTTGAGAGTAGCAAGCTCCTTGAAATACTCTTCTACATCCTTTCTTTCAAATATGTTTAAAATATTTTGACAAAACTCATCAAAGGAAGTGATTTGCCCATGTCCTTGAGTGACAAGTCCATGATACCACCAATCATAGGCAACACCATCAAGATGAAGAGTAGCAAGTTGAATGGCATCCTCTTCTGGCATTAGATCAAGTGCAAAATATGTCTGTAATTTCTGAAGCCATGCTCTTGTTGTTAACCCTTCACTGCCATTAAAAACTGGAACCTGCATTTTCTGCTGTAATTTTTTATCCCCATGCTTCTTTTCTGAAATTTTCTTTCCTATGATCTTCAAATACCTGTCAAAACTCACAACAGTTCTGAAATTTTCTGGTTTTTCCATATATTCCAAAAATAATTCATCCAAATCATCCTGAATATTGCTGACTTGAGGTAGCTGTTGTGTAAACATGGGTTTAGTAGGTTTAGGCAAAGGTGTATGAGAGTAACCTGTAGATTTTTCAGCCTCTTGCCCCAACGTTGCACCCCCATGTGAAGAGGATTCACCTTGATGTGGAACGTTCTGCTTCATGGCATCTTTGGTAACTAATTGCCTTAAATGGGTCATGCTTTCTTGCTGGAAAGCCACCATTTTAGTCATCAATTGCAACAAATTATCGAATTTCTTTTCTGATTCATCTTGGGAAGGTTGTGACTCTTGTCCATTCTTTGCCCTTTCTGCCATTTCTGCTAATGCCTCTTCCTCAAGTGTTGCTTCTTGTGGATTTATCTCCCGAGTGGGATTTTCTTCTGGATTGATATTCTGCTTATTTCTTCTGGTATAATAATGGTGGGTTGGCTGCATAACCCAGAATTGCTAGTTCTGGTGAATCAACTCTGAATTAGCAATACCCAGAACTCTTAGAGCTCAAATCAACAAAATGGGTATTCAAATCACCAATACCCAGAAGCCCAAAACCCTAGATCTAAAAATGGCTGGATTTTTGCACCAAACCCTAACTCCAAATCTCTGAAAATTTTTGGATCTGCTTGCTCTCTCCACAGGCTGACAAGATCCAAGCTCTGATACCACTTGTAATGTCCTTTTTCTGGGAATTCAACAAAACCTAGCAGAAAACAATGTTTTCTTCCAAACAAATAATTTTTACTTAAATAAAATGCAAATCTTTAATTTTGGGATTACAAAACTATGCAAGAATTTGCCAAATCACACCCACAATACGAAATTACATTAAATCTGAAGAGCAATGACAATTACATGAACAAATCTGAACAAATCACATGTAGAACAACTCACAATACATTAAATCTGGCTGCAAACTATTAAGAGACTAGAATTTGCTTTGAAACCCTTCTGATCTGCCTTGAAAACCCTCAAACATGCAAAACAAGGCCTCCTAGAGGCTGATGTCACCCTTATAGGGTTACAAGAAGCTGCAACACACCAAAACACTGTTGAACTACGATGCCATGAATACCATGTTTCTAACTCCACTAAAGCTTTATAGCAAATCCTACGTAGATTTACCTCTCAAAACTAATGTCCCCATTTTTGGTGTTGAATGTTGAACAAGTTGTGGTGTGGTGCAAAGTGTTATTGTGTGGACTTAGGCAAATAAAATAATTAAAAATAAAAATAAAAGGTGGGGATAATGTGTTAGGATACTTAATATTAGTTATTTCATCTTTTATTTTTAAATAAAGGCCTTATGTTATTTTAAGTGCTTAGGGAAGTGTCAATGAGGAATTTGAATAAAAGGCTTTATAAGGAGGCTCAACGTTTCATTTTGGAATGTGTTATTATGAGTTTGGAGGATTCAAGGGATTCTTGTGGAGAAAAGGCTGATCCTTACTCATTCTTTCTAAGGATTGGTGATGATCCCTCTTTTCAGGAATCCCTAATAAGATAGACAAGTGATGTCCCATGCTATTTGATTGGATCTAAGGGTTGATCCATTATTTTTGAGAGGAAAATCTACCCAGGGTTTGCTATAGAGATTCAATGGAGTTAGCATCTAGGGTTTTAGTGTTTGTGTGCAGTGTGATTTGACCAGTTTCAGTGTTTGACAGTGTAGAAGAGTCAGTGGATAATATCATGGTATTCATGGCATCATAGTTCAATAATGTTTTGGTGTGTTGCAGCTTCTTGTAATCCTAGAAGGGTGACATCAGCCTCTAGGTAGCCTTGTTTTGCACGTTTGAGGGTTTTCAAGGCAAATCAAAAGGGTTTCAAAGAAAATTCCAATATCTTAACAGTTTGTAGCTAGATTTAATGTATTGTGAGTTTTTCTACATGTGATTTTTTCATATTTATTCATGTATTTGTCGTTGCTCTTCATATTTAATGCAATTTCGTATTGTGGGTATTATTTGGCAAATTCTTGTATAGTTTTGTAATCTAGAAATTAAATATTTGCATTTTATTTAAGTAAAAATTAATTTTTTAATTCATGGAACTTGTAACCTTAGGATGATTCTAGGAATGGGGACAACCTCAACAACATTAGGATAAGGACCCTTATTCAATTCTCACCAAGGGATATTTATATTTCACTTGTAAGTTGCAATTTAAACACCCTTATGGAGAAAAGAAGTAATGTATTTTTCTAGGGATATTACAAGTGGTATCAGATCCCCTTCCTCAATTTAAGTACCTAACCAAGATCCACTATCATCATTAAAACTTTCAACAATGAGTCCCAAGAAGATTGTAGCATTGTGTCTCTCCCTCTTAGCGTCAAACCTAAGATCTTAGATACCTTGTTCTATGTGGTGTCTTGACATGCATTTTTTATCTTCTTCTCAGATGTCTTTGGATACATGTAATGAGGGTTGTTACTTCTACTTTTCAATAATGTTTGAATTTTGAATTTAAAAATAATTTATCACCATTTTAGGTGATCCTCACCCATTTAAATATTGTTTACTAGTTTAAAAAGCCCAATATAATCTTCATTATGTCCATCAAATTCCTCATCTCATATAGATAAACAATTTTAAAATATGAATATGAATGAGGAACCAGTAATCAATACCTCATTACATGATTAAGTCAATCCTTCTCTTCAAGAGCCTATTATGATGATACCTCATCAAGTTTTGGAGTGGAGTGTTGAGGATGAGGGACCATCATCTCCCTCTTCATTAATTGTGACCCCAAATGAGTATGTTGAAGGTGACACTCATTGTGACATAGTTCATGAAGATATCCCTCAAATAAGATTTTACCTTGATGGGTCAGTCCCTTGCACATTGTAAGTTGAGTCTTCCAGTTATCAAGAGGACTTTAGTTCTATATCTACTGAGGACCTTGAGCAACTAGGAGATATTCCTACCCACCTCTTCTTAATATGAGTCATACTTTATCATTAAGGAGACAATAGATGTTAAAATAGGTTCTCAAGAGACTCCTAGAATCCTTAAGCTAGGTAAAGCTTTATCCATGGATGAGCATGAGTAGTTGGCCAATTTTTTGAAACAGTTTCATGATATTTTCGCTTGGTCATATGCTAAAATTCTAGGGCTTGGTCCTTTCCTTTTCATACATCAATTGGTATTTCATCCTAGTGCTAGGTCTTAAGTAAAAACATAGGAATATGCATCCTAAGGTCACCCTTTTGGTCAAGGAGGAGCTCCAAAAAATCCTTGATGTTAGTTTTATAAAAGCTATTATCTATTCTGATTGGATCTCCAATATCATCTCTATGTATAATAAGATGATACCAATAAAAATATGTATTGAATTTTGAGACATTAACTTAGCATGTACCAAGGATGATTTTTACTTACCCAACATAGATCAGGTTGTAGATTTCACTACCAAATGTGGCATGATCTCGTTCATGGATGGTTTCTTAGGATATAATTAGATCATGTTTACCCTTGAGGATTAGGACAAGATAGCTTTAATCAAACCATGGGGTACCTTTTATTATAAAATCGTGTCTTTTAGCTTGAAAAATAATGGTACCACTGTAGCACCCTAAAATTGGTGCAGTAAAATCTTAATAATTACATTTACTCTAGTAAATAATTTAAATTCAAATTTTAACCTCCCAAACCGCACGTTAACCGTTGGGTAATCCATTTCCCCATTTTTTGTGCCATTTTTAGAGGTTGTTTTGACCATTTGATGATATCGTCGCCGATCAGACGATATCGCCCCAGATTTGACGATTTCGTCTGGGCTAGGATGTCTAGACGATCTTGTCCCTAAACTAATTTTGCACAATTAGCTTCTGTTCCAACGGGCCTCTAATCCAGGTAGAAGCGTGTCTGCATCGTTAGAGACCCTCCCCCATTGGAGATCTCCCAAATAGGGATGATCTCCAACCTCCTAACCACCCTCCTAAGCCTATTTAATCCTAAGACCTCCCCTTAGCACCCCCCTGGCTGATAATTCCTGTAACTCGACTTCATACATGTTAAAACATCCCAAATTCATATTTGTAGTAGTTATATACCAATTTTGTTGTAGGTACCTTAGTGTTTTTCAGTCGGAGCAAGCTTACATTGTCGTCGACGATCCTGTTCAGATTGAAGGTGATCCTATCGAATCAGAGATGATTTTGTACCAATGCGAGACGATTTCGACTACAGTCAACATTGAGGCAATTAGTGCCTAAAGTTTGCATTTCTTCTCCCCTTTTCTACTGTTTTATTTTGCAATTAGCTAGCTTATTCATTATTTTATGCTATTCTGCATTTTGGAGTTCACCCATATAGCTTTAAATGCATAATTAAGTCATAATTATTATGAAATCAGCATAATGCATGCATGTTTTTGTTTTCAAGTTTCAGTTTGATATTATTGCTGTCATTTTACACTATTTCCCTCTATTAGGATAGTTGTATTTTCTGTATTTTGCACCTATTTCTCTGTTTGCAGGTCTCTGATGAATTCGTCTGACGAATTCGTCAGATCTCAGATGATATTATCAGATTTTAGATGATTCTGTCAAATTCTAGACGATCCTGACTGCTTCAAGAATTAGAATCTTCATTAGACATCCGGATTAGGTATTTCCCTTTAACATTCCTCAATTTCTCAGTTTTTCTGTCCTATTCTATTTTTTTGTATTCATTTAATCTGCATGTTCATATAGAATATCTTAGACGCATTTTGGCCAAACATAGGACTTGAATGCTTAAGGCTAAAACGAACACATAAAACACATTCCCAACCTAGGCATGGAAAATGCCATTGAATGTTTCCTGGTGAACCCACCATCCGTCGAAAAATCACAAATAATACACCTCCCTTAAGAGGCGGGACCTTTGCAATTTCTCTCAGTCCGAGGTACCACGACATCCTTTTCACATCCCCCTTTCGGGCACGAATCCTATAGCCTGAAGGTAAGGGTGTGAAAAATTTGGAGCGATACAACCACATATCAGAGGGCTATGACCTATATTTTTCATGACATGATGCATGAAATTTTAAAGGACATTGTTGATGATATTTTGGGTTGTTCCATACATTAAGAGGATCATGTTCACAATATAGGATAAATTTTTTAAAGTCTTTGATAGTTTAGAGTTTGTATTAAGCCATACAAGTGTGTGTTTGGAGTCACATTTTTCAAGTTGTTAGGTTTCATCCTTTCTAGGTGAGGTATTTAAGTAGATACCACTAAGATAGTGGATATAACTGACATAACTCATCCCCAAAACCTAACCAATTTGTGTAAATTACAAGGTCGACTTAAAGCTATTCGTCAGTTCATAGCCCACTTAGCCAATAAATGGCAACCCTTTCTTAAGCTTATTAAGAAATATGTGTTCTAGTGGGATTCTTATTTTTAGCAAGCTTTTTATGAACTCGAAAGGTATCTCAATTTCGTACTTATACTAGTTCTACCTCTATTGTATAAGCATATTATGCTTTATATAGCAACCACAACTTATGCTATGGGTACCTTACTGGGCCAACATGATGATAAAAACAAAGAGTGACCTATCTACTATATCAGTAGAACTCTGGTCAGCTATGAAATCCATTAGACTCCCTTAGAGAAGCTTTACCTTGTTGTTGTGTTTGATTCCTAAAATCTAATACACTACATGCTCAACCATAAAATATTAGTAGTTACAAAGTTTGATACTTTATGTTAGTTAATGTTTAAACCCCACATTTTAGGTTGATTTGCTAATTGAGTCTTAGCCCTTAGTGATTTTGACCTAAATTTCATAGGTTAGAAAATTATCAAGGGTCAGGTTATTATTGATCAATTAGCCTTTGATCCTCTATAAGTTACCTATCCTTTGGTCATCAAGTTTCATGATGAGTGCTTTGTCATAGAGGCTAAAGACCCAAAGTCTTGGAATTTATTTTTTGGAGCCTAATGCATAAAGGGAACTATTTCTGGAGTCATTCTGGTTACTCCATAAAAAATATCATCCCCTTTTCCTTAAAGCCTCATTTTTATTGCATCAAAACCACTACAAAATATGAATATTGATCCTTGGTCCTAAAGCAACCTTATCCTTGAAGGTTAGAGTTCTATCCATATTTGGTGACTCTTAACTTGTGGTCAATAAAATTAACAATATCTATCAAAATTGAGATGATAAACTAAAATATCATAAGGAGATTGTAACCAAGATTTTTCCTATATTTTATCGTGTAACCATAGATTCTATCCCTAGATCCTCTAACTGCCATTCAGATGTCATAACTGCTACTACATCCTTTTTTTCTTTGGATTTGGATGGTGATCAAGCATCGATTATCATTAGAAAACTTTGGGAGTCTACGTTACTTAGTTCTTTTATTGTTCTATTAGATTTTTTGACCATAAAAGCTTCCTTATATGAACCATGGTATAATGACATATTTAATTTCCATAAGGATGGTTCGATTCTTGATCATTTAGATCACAATCAGCATAATATTTTGCACAAAAGAGCATGTTGATTCATTATAATTGGCAATACCTTATATCAATATTATTTTAAAGGTATCCTCTTATGATAATTTAACTCTGATGAATCCCAACCAAATATTAGTGATGCTCATGAAGGTTCATGTCAAGGCCATTTTAGTGGTAATTCCATTTTCAAAAAACTCCTTTGGATGGGATACTACTAGACTTCCATGGATAAAGATGCATGTGACCATTTTCGATGTTGTGATAGGTGTCAATATCATAACAATGTTGTCCATGATCCTTCTCAACACCTTTAGGTTATTTTTTTCCCTTGGCCATTTTCCATGTTGGGATTGGACATTATAGGAAATATTAACCTCATGTCATTTGATGGTCACAAGTTTATCATAAAAACAATATATTACTTCACTAAATGGTTTGAAGACATACCATTGGCTATGATTATTGGAGCCCAAGTTTTTAAATTCATCTTTAACCATATCATTTACAGGTTCAAGATTCCTTCAATGATCATTTATAACAATGGATCTCCTTTCAAGAACAAGAGTGTCCAAAAATTTTATTTTGAGTATATATTTTGCATAGATGGTCAAATCCATATTACCCAGAGTGTAACAGACAAGTTGAAGCATCCAATAAGTCTTTCATCAATATCCTTAAGATGTTAGTTAGTAAGACCAGTTATGACTAGCATATCCAACTCTATCCAACCCTATGGATCTATTGCACTAGTATGCAAACTCCTATAGGTGCTTCTTTGTATGTATTGGTCCATGGGACTAAGGTAATATTTATGTTCAAGTTAGAGGTCCCTTTGTTGCACATATTTTTGCAATATGATTCATTCGGCGATGTGTGTCACATAGATCATTTGACTCAATTAGAACTACTAGATGAAAAGAGCATTCATACCTTAGATCATTTGCAATCCTATCATAATAGACTCAAGTCATATTATTCCAAGAGAGTTCACAATCATTATTTTGATCTTGGGGACTCTATACTTAAGGAAATCCATAAGAATACCAATGCTCAATCAGATATTAAAGGTAATTTTTTCCCCAATTGGTTAGGCCCTTTATCATAACAACCAATTTTGGTTAAAATGTCTATCATTTGGATTTTTTTGATGGTACAAAACTTAAAGAACCAATTAATATAATGCATATAAAGAGATACTATGTATAACTTGGCATTCTACATCTTCATATTATACTTAGTATAGTTTCATACTATATTTGGTTTACTTGTTCATACTACATGACTACCTATCATATATTTACATGTTTTGCCTAGAGTTTTGTTTTGCACTTTGCCTATCATAATTACATTTTTTCTTGTTTGTACTTGCATTACTACTTGATCATATAGAATTTGAGAATTTTAGCATAGTGGAAAGTGATGATGCCTGGTTAGATCATAGCTCAAATGTATTGCACTCACTCTAGGGATCTGATGCCTAGAGAACCCCCAATATAGAGCTCATATCCATGCATTTCCATAATTGCATTTGCTCATGCCATTCTATATTCCTTGACCTTGAAAGTATAAAATGATCATCACAATTCTCTCCAAGTCAAGAAATATAGTTTTTCTTCTATGTATCCTTACCTCTCAATTTATATTTCATCAAAATAAGGATACATGTTATTTTATTCTATTTCTAAATCATGTTTTTTCACACTTTCTCCTTTCTTGATCTTCTTATTTGAGAAGGTCACACACACACACTATTCTTCTTATTTGTTTCTATTTTTTCTATCTATTTTCTAGCACATGCACACACAGGTTAATCCTCACTCTATTCACTCATATTTTACACACACCACACCCCTATTAGGTAGTACTTGCTTTGGCAAATCAATCATATCATTTCAACACCCCATAATGGATAGCTTCATGGTCACAAGCGAGGGGTAACCTCCATTCAACCATTTGTGAGCATACATCCTAGTGGGTATATCTATTTTTCTCTAGCCATAAGAAATAACTACACTTATAGTGGGTATCACTCTACCTGATTATCTCTATGAAAATAACACCCTTACAGGATAGCTTCATGGCCACTAATGAGGGATAGCCTCCATTCAACCACTTGTAAGCATACATCCTCATAGGATTATGCTCTATTTCTTTTTGTTTTCTTTCGAATTTTTTTAGCTTGCACTTTCTCCTACCACATTTATTTCTCCTTTTGTTGTTTGTTTCCTTCTTATCTATTTTTTCTTTCCATCCAATCATCCATGTACTTCACTTTGTATTCATTTTAGCTTGCATGCTATATTACATTTAGTCAGATATAGCTAGGACGATTTTGCATTGCATTCATTATGTTGGTAATCATCATGCAAAAAAATGCACACACATGCATACACACACACAAACATATATATATATGCAACTTAACCTCATGTCTTTCCTTTTTGTCTATTCTCTCTTTTTTCTGTTTGGTACCTTCTTTGTATTTCTTTTTTGTTTCTCAGTTTTTCTTTTGGGTCCATAATTTTGAGTTTCCAATTCTACATTCCTTTTGAAACTCAAGGGGGAACCCTAGTATTAGAGGCATTAATAGTAGTAATACCTTATTTTACATGCAAATTTTCTATGTTCAAGCTAACACCCTGTTTTGCACCACCTCTCTATCCAAACCAAACCACCTCATTTTGTGTTTACTACTTTCACCCATAGAAGTCTACATATTTTTTTGATGCATTTATTTGGACATAAACACATCAGATAATGGGGGAAATATAAAAACTAAAAATTGACCCATTAGAACAAGGTACTTCTTCCTTAGATTCTAGTCAACCACCCAAAATTGCCAAGTACAAATTTAGGGACATTTTGCCTTCTCCCTTTGCCTTGTTTCCTTAGCTTTATAAAATTTGCATCTGATCCATACGAGGCATACATTTTTCTTGCAATATTCATGCCCTATAAATATTGGGTAAAAATTTGGTATTCTAGGGGATTTTCTCACTAACCCCCCCTCATTGATCTTTGGGTTTGGCCTTTACCCATGGTGAAATTTCATTTTCCTACCCATTTTGTCCTCCAAACCTCTTAAAAATAGATTATTATATTCCCTCTTTAATACCAAAAAATTATTTGGATATTCTAATTCTTGACTCACTCATTTTCTCATGCTAACAAGTTTTCGTCTATTGTAATTCATCATTTTACTATTTTGTGCTTTGGTGTTGGCTTCCCTTGGGAATTGAGTGGAGGAGCCTTGGTGATTGGATAGATAAAAATTATTGGAGTGCATAACCCATATATTCATTTCTTATTGCTTACTCCATTAGCTCATTTATTATTGTATTTACTTTAGTTGCTTTGCAAGTCTATTTTTTACAATTTTGCACTCTCTTTTTCACTATTTTAGGGCTCGAAAAGGGCATCTAAACTAGATTCGTACCCTACCCATACATGCTGTGAATTTGGTAGGATATATTAAATATCCCTATTTACATGGTACAAATATAGTAAATTAGATCTTAGGGGTAAGTTTTGCACCCCAAAATCCTAATTTCCCACTTGTATTTTAGTGTTCTACTGTGTCCATGCTATCTAGATTTTTATTTCATTGTTATCTATTTGTTTAACTTTGTTTGTGAATGTTAAAAATATCAAATATAATTTTGATTTTCAATGGTTAAATAAAATTACCAAGGGGCCTTGACTATTGCACCTCCAAACTTAGTATTTTAGAAGCCTAAACAGGCCCCCAAATACTAATCAAATTTTCTAGGTTTTGTGAAGTTATTTTACAGGATTTTAAGCCATTGTATATTTTAGATGTAAGATAAATCTTGGATCAACCGCCGGATTAGATAAGTTACTTAATAGATATTTAGGTTGTTTGGTGTCTTTTTTTGTTCATTTCTATCCAAAACCTAGATTATAAGTAAAGGAAGAGTATTTTATTGAATTTATAGGCATTTGAAAGAATAAAATCATATAGTGTGCATCTAAGGTTTTTATATTGTTTGAGCATTTATTGTACCCTTGCTAAAAGAATTTATTTTACAATCCTAGGGTTAGAAATCACTGAATTGCAAAATCATACTAGGGTTAGCCTTTGTATTTTTGCATCTTGTGTCTTGCATTGTTCTTTCATTCTCATAAATTAGTTTATAAAGGGCAAAAAATAGGTTTTTTAAGCTTTTGAAGATATAAAATTAAAGGAAATGTAATCACAAGAATGGAAATAAGCATGCAATGTTATAACTTTGAGAATGGCTAACTAATATGCATAAAAATATGATAAGAAACTTCTGAAAGTACTGAATAAATAACTATTAATGAAAGATCACAAAAATATACAATGCTATGCAATGGAGGTCACTACCTCTCCATATATAAAAAAGTATCTACATTGTATCTACTACTATTCTACTTATACACTCCCAAATCCTCTCTTGTTTCTATTCTATGAAGACTATTTATAATGAGACATGTCTCTTTACCTTCCACATTCCTATGTCACCTCATTATTTTTTTCTAAGGAATCATGTACATGTGGACTACATGCACATTTATATCAACACACATTCTAACATGTGCATTTATTACATTTTTTTAATAAACTACTTAAGTCCTATTAAAATCCTAATCTAAATATGTACCCATGATGTTGCATTAGAAAGAACCAAATAATATAATATATTCCAAAACCCCCCTATATTACATTATTTGGGTATTGAAGACTTTAGTCTTCAATAAGAACTTCATATTTATCTTCAATATGGATTTTGTTTTAATTTTGAAGTTTGAGTTCTTCTTTCTTGCTTTCCTCCTTGTACTTGTTATCTGTATTTGGATGTGTTTCTTCATCTAGTCTCTCTTGTTCGCTTTGATCTAAATTCAGCTTGAAAATACTTTCCTCCATATTCATATTTCTTTCATGCTTATTTTTCCTTATTCTTCATATTTTCTACAAATTTTCAATGGTATATCCTCTTTATGATGGGTTAGTATAACATCACAATAATATTGATTATGATTAGTGTTCTATTTTTTGTTTTTGTTTTTTTTTAAAACAATCAATGATAGATATATCATCAAACATTCTTCTGGAGTAAGTATAACTACATTTTGAGTGTTCCACCATGCTCTAAAAAGTACTTCATGTAGATAACCAATTAATGTCATAAAATTCCCTTCCTTTGCTTCTTTGAGAAACATTGAGAATCTTTCCCTTTACTACTGGATAAGTATTTATATCCTTCAAATGTATCTATTAGATTTTGAGAATAAAATTCCAACTTGTGCAATAGTTCCTCACTATTGAATGCATTCCTCACAATTTCATCCATGTTTCTTCTAGATAAATCTTTGAAGATGAATTCCTAATAGCTCACTAGTGTTTGGAGTATATGAATAAATACTAGTTGATGATTCTTTAGTACTTTTGAGTATATTTTGATAGAGCCTTTGTAGTAGTCTACCTTATGACTCCCTAGTAAGATGATTAAATACTCTTCTTTAATTTGTAGAATCAATCTTGGAAATACTTTTCCAATTTTCAAATTTTGTAAAAATATCCTTTTGACTTGCAAGTAATTGAGTAAATAATGAACTTGATAGTACACATTAATTTCTATATTTTATTTAAGTTGAATTTATTTTATCTCCCTAGTAATGTGATGAAACACTTCGAGTAATATTTAACTTTTATCACTTTACAATCAACTATTTTATCTCTTCTTATAGAAATCTTAAAAATATAATTTTTCGAAGGATAAGATTCCAATTTATTTGAGATATTTAAGTTGGATTCACTATGTCTCTTAAATAGTATGACACTAATAAAAAAAATATTCCAACTTTTGAATAACTCTATGAAATATTATTGCAACTTTTATGAAATATAGTTTCTAAATTTCTACAATTTTAGTTTCTAGTCAAATTCCTTGTATCTCCCAAGTTAGAAATTTAGAAAGAGTAAATATTTAAAATTTAATATTATGTCTCCTTTTTTATGGTTTTCAAATCTTTGAAGCAATAATAATAAATATTTTAATGCTTCTAGTTTCTACTGTTTTCTTAAGGCAATAAATATGCTTTCTAGGGTTTCTTTTAACACCTTATTACTCCTATATTTCAATGTCCCTAGAGTATAAAACTTAAACAATATCAACCTTAATGTATATGCCTTAATTTCACCTTTGAAATTGCAATATATATGATGATAATTCTTACCTTTCAAGTGCTTAATTTTGACTTGCAAACTAACTATAATCAGCTCGATTTCCTGCATCTTAATGGTGGTTGACTCCTTGTCAAATTTGAGGTGCTATGTAGACCTCTCACTCCTCTTCATCACCATATTGCATGCTCTTATTTAATGTCAATATGTTGTACTACACACTTCTCTTTAACTACACTCACTATTTTCTTACTTCTTGATCTCCATGCCACCTTAGAGTCTTATGTGTTGCCTTAAATCTACAACTCTTGTCCTTAATATTGGATTTTCACTTAATGCACTATATAAGTGCTCCTTTTAAGAGTGTCTCCTCTAAATTCTTAACGTTGTGTAATATGGATGGTGCCAATTGGAAATTTCATTTTCTAACTCCTTCGAAATGACTCTGATGCACCTTCTTTCAATGCCTATGAAAAATGACTTTAGTAGACTTAAATATTTCCTTCAACATCTCTGTTAATAACCAATACTTCCTTGAGAGCATTATTCAAATGATGCTATTTATCAAGTAATTCCTCTTCACTATGCATTTGAGTTATCTTCAAAGACGTGGTGAATTCTCTCTTTCTTGCATGAAATACCTTCTTCCACGTGGTGTGTATCCTTCACCAATGTACCCTAACTTTCTTTTAGTCTATTCAATATATTAGTCTTGATTTATTAGTACTCATTCAATGCACTTATTGTTATACTTGCAATGCTTCTATGGTAGGTATTTAACAGTTATTCTTCCAATTCTTCTATGATAGAGATATGAGATCTATTCTTCCAATGCTTCAATTGAGTGCCAACCAAGTCTATATGGTGGCCTTAGGTAATGATTAAACCGTCCTTGAAACTGACTTGAACTCGTTAATCCTTATTGTAATTCAATGTATATCCTCCTTAACTTGATGATGCAAGTTTGCTAAGTTTACCTTACACCCTATAATAAACTCCATATTGTATACCCGAGTCAAATGGAATGTTAGTTTTGGTGCAAGTCAATGTAATTACATGGGAAAAACAAAGGCTAGTCTAAGTTCCAATGATGCTACTTCCAATGTTGTTACAATGGTAAAATAGAGACTAAGTCCTATAATGCTTGCATAGTTGTGATGCATCATTCGATTACATTGATTGGAGGCAGATGTTGTTGTGTTTCCTTGTGTTGCCTTCATCAAAGGCTACCAAATATGAAAGGTATCTTGCTTTGTCATCAAAGGCTTTTAGATGTACCTTATCTTACCTTCATCAAAGGCTTATTAAATTTTTAATGTACTTGGATTGATATTCTTAGTGTAGTTGTTTACCCTACCTTTTGCTTTCACCTTTCTCATTATCTTATTTTTGTAAGCAATATTTATTATTGCTTGGGTGATGACTATAGGTTGATGTTATCCAAACTGTCTCTTTTTCATTGGAGATCCTTCACTTTTAGAGCTATATTGAGTGGCCTATGTGATGTGATTTACAAATATAGAATGTAATAATATAGATGTTTACCTACTTTTAGTCTTAAATTGACTCTCTTGGCTACTCAAAATGGTGGATTCTACTTCCTTTGCAGGCCGAGATAAGTTTGAGTTAATATAACCTTCTAACCCTTAGCAATTTTTTCCATGCTTGGCTATGTTTAATTTGATAATTCAAAGCTTTTAAATAGTATTTTGCAGTATAGTATATGCAAACCCATAGAGTCTTATTTTACTTGAAAAAATAATAGATAGTTTATATTTTTATTTGTCTTGAAATATATCTAACTTCTATTTTCATGTGCATGTTTAAACCTTGTAGGCTATAACTTTTGCATTACCTTAAAGAATTTAAATTAAAACTTATTTATGCAACCTATAACCTTGAAATTGATGCTCAATAAACTTAAAAAGAAATCAAATGTAAGATTTCAACTAATGAACCTTTTACACCTTAGTTGCATACCTTTTCTACCTTTGTAGGGTGTGTTGTTATTTGTTATTTGAATCACCTAAATATTTCCTAGTAGTATATGAAATTTAAGCTCTTACAGGTTGTCCAAAATAGCTCTTTATCTCATCTATTTATAACTTAGACACTCCTCTAACTTTCTACCCAATAATGTAGTTTAGTGGCTTTAATTTTTCTTCTGAATATTTGTAAGTCTAAAGTTTTATAGCTAGTAATGTTGTTCTAGTTGCTTCCCTATCACAATCAATATCATCACTAAAATGTTGTCCTTAAACGTCAAACATTTTCTAGGGAACTCCTCCAAATTACAACTAAGTTTTCCTTCAAGAACTCTTCATTAATTTGTTATATAAACTAACAAATCTCCTATCTTTGAAATAACCTTCAAGCCTTCAATGGCAATCCCTAAATTTATTAGATTTGGTGGCTTCTCTATGTCCTTTCTCCTTCAAATTAATTTTTTAATTTTGACTTCAATATTGGCCTATCTAATGGCCTATTAAATGAAGATCACTAATCTCTAATATTCACCAGGACTCTTCTCCTTGAGACTCTTATTCCTTCTCTAGGACCTCCTCCTTGATTTGATATCTTCAATATGGCTTCCATGGCCACTAGATATCTATTCAATATATAACTTGGAATCTTTAATATACAAATATTTTAATGGGATATTTCTCCTTAGGCCTCAAATTATTCAATCTTCAACTTGTTGCTTCAAGTACTAGATTGATTCCAAAGAAGAAATTCTTCCTAGCTCTTTTAGGAAGCTCCCCAACTTTATTTGAATTTCTTTTTTCTATAAAAAAGTATTAGAAAATGATAAATACAGTTTTATAAATTCTAAAAAATATATTTGTAATATCCTCTCAATATCTCTTGTGGTTCTCTCTATTTACTATTGATATACCTAGTGCTTTGATACTACTGTTAGCTTTTGAAGATATAAAATTAAATAAAATGTAACTACAAGAGTGGAAATAAGCATACAATGTTATATATGATAATGACTAACTAATATGCATGAAAAAAAAATAAGAAACTTTTGAAATTACTCAAGAAATAGCTATTAGTGAAAGCTCATGAAAATATATAATGATATGCAATGGAGGTCACTACCTCTCCGTCTTGGAAAAAAGATCTATATTGTATCTATTATTATTCTACCTATACACTTCAAAGTCCTCTCCCACTTCTATTCTATGAAGGCCTATTTATAATGAGACATGTCTCTTTGCCTTCCATATTCCTATGATAACTCACTATTCTATTCTAAACACTGATGTACATGTGGACTACATGTATATTTACATAATTGCACATTCTAATATTTATGTATTTATTACATTACTTTAATCAAGTACTTAAGGCCTAATAAACTCCTAATCTAAATATATACCCATTATGGTACATTAGAAAGAACCAAATAATGTAATAAATTCCAATAGGTGTATGATTAAATGACACATCAAACATTCCCACCCTAAGCTTGGAGCAAGTCCTCAAACTATTCTTGGTGCACCCATCCCTTTTGATGTCCTTGAATGAAGAGAATATAACACACCCCCATAGTTCACCTTGACACCTTGCAGATCTAGTCAAGAATCGTACACGATAGGGCAGTTTTCACCCTCCAGGAAGAATACAAATTTTTGAGTAAGGGAATGGATTATGATGAATGAGGAATTCAATAATGCTATGGATTATAAGGAGTATGGTTTTATGGTTGTTAAAAATAGTGATAGCTTGTTGGTGCTTAGTCTAGAAATATGCCTATATGAATAAGGATGAGGTAATTGTAGTTATGATTAATCATGGTACAGAGGCATTTGGTAGCATGATTTTTATGAATTTGATTTATTTTGTGCAATCCAAAGATTTTTTGTAGGGTTTTCAAGCATTAATAATAGGTTAGGTCTTCAAGATTTTATTTATTCTCATTTACTTTTAATCACTACCAGTTAGAAAGAAGATAAAATTATAAAACACTGCCAAAATATACTATAAAATATTCCCTCCAAATTCTATTTCAAGGGAAAGCATCTCACTTTCATCTTTTGGAAATATATTTTTCTTATAAATTGAGGGACCTCTTAGTTACAAGTATAAGCTTATATATAATTATTGAAATGAGTTCTCCGGGATCAATCCTATGAAACCAAAAATTTCTAGTTTCCAAAGTTCTTTCCTCCTATTTTGCAATGCATTGGAGTACAATTATTTTATTTTTTGAAGGAGTAAAAAGGAATGCTATCCAAAATATAAAATAATATAAAATATTAAGTTTCTATATGTAGGAGTAAAAAGTATATGTAAATGAAAATCATGTCATAAAATCTACCTTCTAAAAAGGAAATGGTTGTCACATTAAATATGGTTGTGGACTACACATTATTTTTAACTCCCAAAGGTAGTTTTGTAATAAGATATATGATGCCTATAAATATGCATTGAATTTAAACAAAAAATTAATAAAGTTTTTTGGGTTTCAATCTCAAATCCTTATCATCTCCCAACAAGGGGTTACAACCAATCTTGCAAAAGTTTCCAAGGTTAAGGAGTTATCATTTTTGAGAAACAAGAGTAAGTTGTAATCTTTATTGCGCCATGTTGTCTATTAAAAGAAGTTCATAAATAAATTCTCAAGGATTGCATTGCCATTAATAAAAATCTTCAAGAAGGGTATGTCTTATGAACTAGAGAAATAAGATAAGGTTGTATTTGAGGGATTGAAGCAGACCCTAATAGTTGCTCTAGAATTAAAGAATCCATATTGGAGTAAGTCATTTATTTTCTACACATGCATCTAACATAGCACTTGAAATACCATTGAGTTAATAATATGAAAATAGGTATGATCATATAATTTACATTCTAAGTAATAAAACAAGTAGTATGAAGGTGAATTATACAGTTAAAAAGAAGGAAGTATTAGCCATCATATTTACTCTCAAGAATTTTAGGAACTAAATTTTAAGGTAAAATTTGACTATTGTGGCAGAACATGTTGCTCTCAATTATATTGTCAATAAGCCTAATCTGTTAGGAATAATAGCTAGATGGATTCTCCTATAACAAAAATTTAAGTTTGACATTATTTACCAACTAGGTAAGAACCATATTGATGAATACGTTATTTTGAAACCATATTATGGAGTTAGATCTAATTGTGATGATGATGAGTTTCCTAATGCGATGTTACTAGAAATAAAATTTATTTCAAATAAATGTGTAGACATATGGAAATACTTAACCAAATTCAAGTTTCTAGATGGTGTAATGTTAAGAATGAAAATGAATATTTTTCAAGACATATGACCATATTCAATAATGTAATTAGTTTTGTACCAAGTAGGGCCAAATTGAAAGTATCGATGAGCAATTAGACAAGAGCAGGAAATAAGTTGATTGTATATTCTTATGATGGTTTATGTGAAGGAAACTTCCTTGGGAAGCTTATAGCAAGAAGGATTTTATATATAGGATGACATTGGCCCACACTCTTCAAATATTATATAGGTTATTGTAAAACATGTGATGTAGGATAGTTCTATAAGAATCACAGGATAATAAATACCCTCTTATATATTTTCTTTCCTCTTGGACTCTGAGAAATTATAAACTCATATTTGTGGAACCCTTCCTATAACAACAAGAATGAATGGATACACCATTATTGTAAAATATTATCTAATTGGATTGAAGCTTGATTAATGAAGCACAAGAAAGAGGAAGTTGTATGGTTCATCTATGAACAAATTGTTAGCATGTGTGGATGTCCAATAGAAATCATCTCTAATAAAGGTATTCATTTCCTGAATAAAGTGATGAAAGACTTAATGACTCATTTCATTATCAAGCATAGAAATGTGACTACATATAAACTAAGTACTAATGGACAAGTAGAACACTAATAATTTTTTATGTCAAATCCTTGCAAAGGATTTAGATTTGAAAGTTAACATATGGGATAAAAGAATCCATGTGGTAATGTGAGCTTAGTAGGTCATAATCAAGTCAACCAAAAGGTATTACTTATTCTAGTTTACGTATGGCATTGATCTTGTCCTTCCCATAAAATATGATATACCCACCATATGAATGATTGTATGAGATAGTGTAGACACCAAAACAACACCAATCCGATTATGTGACTGCAAACACTGATCGCTTTGACACACACAGCCCCCAGGGCAGCCCTCAGAGGTTAAACAGTGGTCCTAACCACTTTTGCAGCAATTTTGGAAGGTCAAAAGGCAATTTGGCACATTCAGGCACTTTGCTCAGTATCCGTCCCACCCTGGGACGAATTCAAAATGGGATCCGTCCCACCCAGGGACGAATTCTGAATTCGCTCTAGGGTAGGACGAATTCCAGGTTCAACGGGCAAAAAGAGAAATTGCGCCAAATGGCAGCCGAGGACAGTCAATTAATGCCTCCTGCCTTGCATGCACGTGTAGGTGGGCAGATTGGACGTTAGAGGACTGTCACAAGGGCAGTCATGGAAGCCCAAGTCAGGGAGGACTTTCCTCCCTCATGGGAAGGCATGACTGCCACATGGCGCTCATGCATGCCCCTCCAAAGAGACCCCCTGGGTCTATAAAATGGTGAACTTTCTCACCCAAAAGAGGACAGGTTGGAAGCATTTTCAAGCAATGAAGTGCTGCCAAATTTGATACCACGCTTTTACCTTTTGATTCACCTCTTCCACATCCTTGATCTCTTTCGCAAGGGAGAGGTCATTGGGTGGTTATTGGAAGTGTGAATCCGGATCCAAAACCCGACATTTGACCACATTGATCTACCAATTCACCGACAACCCATTACAAGAGATTTTGGGCCCATCCCAAGTGGATTGGTGCCGAAATCAAGTTCCAACGGTGGGCGGCCCGCCCGGGCGCCCCGCACTCCTGCGAGCCTAATCTTCTTTTTTAAGAATGATTGGGAATTCATGGCAGATTGTTCTTTTGTCACTTGTTTATCTTGCATTCCATTTTATGCTGTTTAAATAGTTTGTAATTCCAATTTCATAATGCTTTGATCAAATCTTATCATGTTTTGTCGCTTTTGTTGTCCTCACTAACTTGCAGGTAGCAACGTCAAATTCCCATTGATGGAGGTCAAATTGGGGAAATCCGACCATCTGGGTCTTCCCAAAATGCCCCCAATTAGCTAACCCCTAAGTTTGCAGGTCGTTTGGAGCTCCCGAGATGCGACATTTGGGCAGCATCACTTCGGCGCTTTGTCGTAGGCGAATTCGTCCTACCCCGGGACGAATTACAGTCGAATTCGTCCCGCCCAAGAGCGAATTCGAATCGGCGGTGAATTGTCTGACTGTTTTGATGGCAGTGGCCCTCTGGTAATGTTCCCTGGTTCTTGTCAAATTTGCAAGTTGTTTAGAATCGGTTTATTTATCGTTGTAATCAATCTTTTGCATGCATCTTCCATTGTTTTTAGAGAACAAACGTTTCATCTTTGCAACAGGTGCTACTAACGATTTTGTTGTTTCTTTGAATGCAGGAGGAGCAGCAAGGATCAAGGATTCATTCACACCAGCGGCGGCAACACTTTGGCCCGCCCATTTTGCATGTGGGCACGCGGAAGAGAGATGACTTTCCATTGATGTGACCAAGAGACAAGTTTGATGCTCCTCTCCCCTAAAAAGGGAGGAAGCTAATTGTAACCGAATTTGAAATACATCAATAAAAGAAGAGGGTTGTTTCGTTCCATTTGGGTTCCAATTTGTCTATGCTTTCTCCATTTTACGCATTTCTAATTTGTAGCATCAAGTTTAGTTTCGTTCTTGCATCGTGTTTGGAGTTTTCCCTTTTTGTTTCCGGAATCTCGTGCTTTCAGTGGCGATCACGGTGGGACTCTGTCCCCTGATTTTTGAGATCAAGAAACTGATCAAAAATTTGTGTTTTTGTGCTTACAGGTACCATTTTTCGAACTCTGACTGTTATTCGTTCTTGCCTGTGGCGAATACATTACTGTAATTCGTCTGACCCTGAGACGAATTCTAATTCATCTCAGATTGGGACGAATTCTGTTCTGGTATTCGTCTCACCCAGAGACGAATTTTTGTCTATGCAGTTTCAAGGCCGAGAGTCAGAAACATCCTTTTGGGCAGAGAAGAGGTAGGGGTTTTTAACAAGCTTCTGTCAAATTTTTGTTTTCTGTTTTCTGATTTTCAGTTTTTGTATGGCTTAGGGAAAGTTTCCTTTTGTTTGCCTGTTTCATTTTTGCAAATTAAAATAAACCACACACACATCACGTGGCATTTTTAAACCAAGGAGCTGGTCGTAAGACCCCAGCCCTTGATCAAGACCAACGGTGGGTTCATCACCACCTTGGCTTGAATTTTGCATTCATTTACCCCGATTGTCACTGTTGTTAGACGTAAATCCTGACGAAAGCTGACCGAGTGTCGCTGGGGTGATTCCCAACATGCGAGGATAAGTCTTCTATGGTAGGTGTCATAAACAGGGCAATCCCCCTTCCGTACCGCCTATGTACCACGTACCATCTGCTCTCACGTACCTATAGTTTCCCTCTCGTAAGGGCGGGTATATAGAGAGGTTGGTATATCGGCCTGGCAATGGTATATTGAAGGGGCGACCATTTATGGGAGTCATATGAGCCAACATTTTGCATTTAAACGTTCTTTACAAAAACCTCAAAAACAACAACAAAACACACTAAACCAGTTTTAGGACACACTTTCAACCTTTAAACGAGATAATCACCGTTTGTGTATGTGTGTGTTCTTTTCTGTTTAAGTGTAGCATAAAAAAATCATAAAAGAGATAAAAATCTGCTTAGCTTGTAGAAGAGCACCACCATGGTGTACACCCGTAGCCAAGCCCAATCAAGGGCAGAAGCTACGAAAAGTGTACAAGGAGCGGGCACAAGTCACCTTCGCTTTAGCCCTAAGGACTTGGCCATACCGCCTTGGCGGTCTGACCCACAAGAGAGTCCACATCATTCCATGTCAAGGTGGAATTATAGGGACACCCCTCTGGGGGACACGCCCATTCATCACAGCCCCTTTCGGGAAGAATCTTTACATGTGGCACTCAACGTAGATAGAAGACCTCCCTTAGAGGCTAGATATGAGTGGCCACCACGCGATGAAGCGCTAGAGAGGCATAGTGTCCATGAGGAGAGGCCACGTGACTATGGCATCTCTCCTTTGCCTCCCATCATTGTTAGAACCAATAGACAAAACCCAGAGCGCAGGGCTCCCCAAACAGGGCAAGCTAACTCCGCCCGCCCCTTTCACACCTACGAAAGGGAGTACGAGGAAGACCATCACATTCCTCGAGAGCAATATACAGCATGGGAGCCTTGCGCTTCCACACCTGCTAGATACCATGGTCACACATTGAGGCCAGAGCCTCGGGTAAATGCCGCCAACCTCGATAGAGGGAAGCAACCCATTGAGATCTCGGATCATCATGACCGAGGCAAATACATAGGAGAGGCATTCAGGCCTCCTAGGCCCAATATGGTAGACCAAATTGACCTGGCAGTCGCCAGACATGCCACCCACCAAGCCCAGATCACGCGGCTTGAGCAAGATCAACAGTAGTTAGAGCGCCTATACCACCTTAACAAAGAGCGCATTCAACGCCAAGCAGACGAGCTACTTTATAACCTACCTGAGAGGGTTCCAACCCCTCACACCCAAAAAGCGGAACCATATGAGAGGCATAATCCCTTGGTGCAGGATAGGTCTCTGTGACCTCATCAAGTTTTGCCTCCGAGACCCCATAGACCTGAGAGGGAGGCCACTCCCCGAAACAATGATGGGTACCCTCCACGGGGACCCACTCAGGGTCATAGGTCTCACCTAGAGACTCCTCAGGAAGTTTACGAGGAGTATGAACAAGAAGTAGAGCGGGCTGAAATGCCCTATCAAGGCGGAGGGGCTGCTATCCGGCCACCCCCCATAGGCCTCCAGTCTCCCACAACTCACAATGGGAGCAAACTAAAGAGGAAGAGATTAAATCTTTCGATGCATACAAAGCATTGTTAGAGCATTTGGAGTCTATGGAAACCAAAGCTTCTGGGCCCCAAAAGCCCATGTTACGCCAACTTCGCAGTCACCCTATGCATCCGTCAGTGCCTGCACCTCCTTACCCCGAACACTTCAAGTTGCCTTAGTTGGCAGTCTTTAAGGGTGAAGAGGATGCCCAAGAGCATGTGACAAGATTCCTGAGCCAATGCTTTGGCATTCAGGATAATGATGCACTATTGCTAAGGACATTCATAACCACATTCATGGGCCCTACCTCGGATTGGTTCACCCAGTTGTCGAAGCACAACATCAATAACTTGGATCAATTAGTGGATGCATTCCTTGAACGCTTCACCTTCAACACCAAGAAGAAGGCATCACTGAGTGACCTGGCCAGCCTCAGGCAATATGAGGAAGAGACAATGGCGGCCTACGGGAATCGGTGGAGGACTCTACTTTCTAAGCTACCCTACCTTCCCCCTATGTCCGACCTCACACAAATGTTCTCACGAAGTTGTCTGAGATCGATCTCTGGGCTATTGCAGCTGTAGCAATATGCCACCTTAGAAGAAGCTCTGGCGCAAGCCAGAGTTATCGAAGAGATCAAAATATAGGATGGCAAAATTGCCAAACCTAAAAAGAAAGAGTGGAACAAAAACACAAAGATAGGGACTACGCAACAAAAACCCGCTGCGGTTAATCAAGTTGCTATAAATGTCCCTAAGCCTGCACAAGAAATACAACCTCAAAAGGCTAATTATCAGGCAGTGCCTCCTAATAATTATGAAAGAGAAAATAAAAAATAGGAGCAAAATCAGTAGCGTCGCCCTAAGCGACAGTACACCCCTTATACGGAGTCTAGGGACTCCCTATTTGACCGCTTGTCAGCGACAAATTTAATCACCCTTCCAGAGATCCAAACCATAGATCCTAACGCTCCCAAGCCTAAGGGATACAGAGAGGACTTGTATTGTAGGTTCCACAGGCGAAGGGGACATGACCTGAACGCATGCTGGAAGTTCAAAGGATTGATACAAGACTTGATTGATAATAAAACATTGGCAGTGGACAACCCCATAGCACCAAATAACCAGCAGATGGGGGTCTTCAAGGACCCCTTGCCTGCCCATGAGGCACAGGCAAAACCCCGGGTCAATGAGGTGTGACATAATTCCCCATGCAAGGGTATGTGGGAATGATAAGCATAGTGACCAGGAACAAGAAATACCTAGGAGTTGCCCCCGAGGCAGCCACAAGAGAGGTTCCAACGATGTCACAACCTCAACAACACCCTGTGCAGTTACCTCCGCCTAGACCCGAGGTCACGATACGGACCAAACTCACGCAGAGTTTGTGGACCACGTCGGCTAGGCTCTCCATATATGAGCTTATACAACAATCAGCACCCCATCGGGAGGCTCTCATGGAAATTTTGAAAGCCATCGAGTTGCAGCCCCATGAAGCGAATTCCTTCAATAACTTCATGGGACATGTAAAATGATGCATGGAGCCAGTCATTACCTTTCGAGAAGATGAAGTTAAATCAGTATCTGATGACATGGCAGATCCACCCCTGCACGTTATCACGTGGGTCAACGGGATCCCGTATAAGAGGGTGTTGGTAGACACTGGCTCGTCCAGTAACATCATTACTACAGCAACATTGAAACATCTGAAGTTGCCAGCCTCTCACATCACGGCTTCCACTTACACACTGCGAGCATTCAATGATGCGATATGCTCGATAGTTGGCACAATTGTTCTACCCGTTCAGGTAGGACAAAAGATGATACCTACATTGTGCCATATTTTGGAAGGCGAGATGGCGTACAACATATTGCTAGGGCGGCCATGGATCAGGGACATGAAGTGTGTCCCTTCGATAGCTCACCAGTGTTTGAAGTATGCATTTGAAGGAGAAGTACATGTAGTCCCGATGGACTTAGAACCCTTCAAATATTGCAATGCGGTGCAGTTGATGCCGCAATCGACCCTCCCATCGACGCACTTGGATTTTTAGTTAAATCCATCTAGACAGGGTCCGATGCCGCGAGCACCACTGGTGACTAATCCATCAAAACCCCAGCCAGGTGCATCTTCATCGTCCGCTCCTTCACTACCAATGCCACCTATCATGGCTAAATAGAAGGACAAAGGGAAACAAATCCTGGAAGAGGCTCAACCCCTAGAAGAGGCGCTGCCAACAATATCAACCATCTCAACCGAAGAGATACCTAGCACAATGGAAGTTGAGGCTCCTAGTCCACCCAACATGGAATGGACTCCGGAAGGGCTTCCATTCCCTCCCTCTCAATCGCCAACAATTATTGTTGAAATGGCCAGTACGGGCCTGGGGGAGTATCTAGTGCGGAATGTTGTAGCAACGCCCATGCTAGAGTCAGTGCAAGACATGGGGAGACCTCGCCTCCCCATCGGGATAGTTGTTCCTTTAGGCTACCCATCGAACCAGACCAATTTTGTGTATGGGGGCCTTGACCATGGTGTTGAGCCATGCATGCAAAAGGACGAGGATGAAGAGCCTTTTGTAGAAGATGTCAACTATCTGTCTAACCCGGACTTCGCTCTGAGATATCTTGGCCAATGCAATTGGCATGGATACGGGCTAGGCAGGTATGAGCAAGGAGTGCATGTCCTTTGCCAGCCAAGATACCAAATGCCTTATGACAAGTCGGGAGTAGGGTTCAACCACCCCCTGCCCTTAGACATCTTGGTGGAAAACATGCAAGGCCTAGGAATAGGCAACAAGGGTGGATTGGCATCAGATCCTTATGCCAACCCAAACACAACATATACATTGGGAGATTACCTCCCATGGTCAACAACCACCCTTGGTAACATCAATAACCCTTCTCCTTTGCTAGAGAGAGGTGAAAGTTTGGGAACTCACTTTCAAGGAGAGCATAAATAGTGTCCAAAAGGATCTTCGGAGGATGAATCAGAATATGAACCAGTGTCATATGATCCCTTCGAATCCGATAGTGATCACTCACAAGAGATTCCCATGAATAACTGGCAAGAGATATTTTTGAATCTGTTCCCTCTAGAAGCTCCAATCGAGCCAGTGTCATGTCAAGAGAATCAGGTCCCCCCATGGAGTGTGGAACAACCGCAATGGGACCAGATTAATTTGCTAGAACAAGATGAGCCTCATATGTCGCAAGCAATTGTTGGAGCCAATGAGGGTTTTTGGATCTTCGACAGTGATTCGGAAGATGAAACTGAGATGGCCTATCTCAACCACATGCGACAAATGCAACAACGATACCCTTTGAGGATTAATGACATATTTGCATAGATGGGCATAGTGCCAGGGCATGAGTGGTACGTAGACCCAGCAGGGTGGGATCAAGTGTTGGATCCACTGCTCCGGGTACACGAAGAGCACCTTCCACTCCGAGACCCTAGGGTGATATCAGTGTCGAGGGTAGACCCTATCCTCTTATTAGCACATAGGGCCGATCCATTCATGCCAGTACCTACAGAACCAGATCCAGAACACAGAGAACATCCAGAATGTTTGAGTCATCACACCCATGGTAATGGAGACCAAATTCATTTCATCCACATGATCTCCATTGACTTGACCGCACCCATCCACAATCCGGCCGATCCAGCATGGTCCTTGCATCTAGACATAGATGCCATTGACTGGGATCACGTCAATTCACCTCTCTCCCCATCAGAGTACTGGCCTTTCGGTAAAATGCCTCATTTTACCCTAGGGACAACTCAGGATATCTTTCAGGCTGAAGAGGAACCCGAGGTTCCCAACGCAGATTTAAACTCAGCTAATGATATCCATTTGATCCCAACTCCACATCAGTTGGAGGATGGATCCCACATGTCGGTCGAGGAGACGACTGACGTAGACATCGGCTTAGATCCAATGAATCCATAGATTATCAAGCTAGGGGTAAGCTTATCCCCCGAAGAGCAAGCCGACTACATTGCCCTTCTCAAAGAGAAGAAGGAGGTTTTTGCATGGTCATACAGAGACATGCCGGGGCTAGATCCGTAGCTAGTCATGCATAATCTAACGCTTGATCCGACAATCAAGCCAGTTAAGCAAAAACTATGTAAGATGCACCCAACAGTGGCCTTGATGGTCAAAGATGAATTGCAAAAGTTGTTGGATGCACAGTTTGTCATCTGCATGGATTATCCGCCATGGCTGTCCAACATGGTGCCCATCAAAAATCCCGATGGGAGGATTCGCATATGCACTAATTTTTGAGATCTAAACAAAGCGAGTCCTAAGGATGATTTCCCCTTGCCAAGCATCGACGCGTTGGTAGACGCTACAGCAGGTCATGAAATGCTATCCCTCATGGATGGTTTCTCGGGATACAATCAGATTCGTATCAATCTCGAGGATCAACTAAAAATGGCGTTCACAATGCCTTGGGGGACATTTTGTTATAAGGTCATGCCTTTTGGCCTTAAAAATGCTGGCGCCACCTACCAACGTGCCATGACGTACATCTTCCATGATTACATGCATAAAACTTTGGAAGATTACATGGATGATTTGTTGGCCAAGTCTCTTTTGCGCCCAGATCATCTCGATGACTTAAGCAAGATCCTCGATCACCTCATGGAGCATAAAGTCAGACTGAATCCCAAGAAGTGCGTATTTGGCATCACATCTAGAAAACTCTTGGGTTTCATAGTCTCAAAGCGAGGCATCGAGGTGGACCCAAACAAAGTCAAGGCAATCCTTGAAATGGTTCCCCCAACTACCATTAAGCAGCTCAAAAGTCTGTAGGGAAAGGTCACATCAATTAAGCGCTTCATAGCGTAGCTATCTGACAAGTGCCGACCCATGAACAAATTATTGCACAAGGGGGTAGCATTTCACTGGGATGACGAGTGCCAGTCAGCCTTTGATGACATCAAACAATACTTGGCTTCATCGCTAGTATTGGCACCACCTAGACTAGGAGTGTCATTCTACTTATACATCTCAGCTACTGAGGTGGCACTGGGTGCCATGCTGGCCCAGAAGAATGAACTTCACAAAGAATAGGCTACTTACTATCTTAGCCGCACCCTGGTCAGTTATGAACTTAACTATGCATACGTCGAGAAACTCTGCTTGGCAGTGGTGTTTGCTACCAAAAAGCTATGCCACTACATGCTGAGCAACACTACGTATGTTGTGTCTAAGGAGAATCCATTGCGATACATGATGAGTCGTACTTATCATAGTAGTCGCACGATGAAATGGATCATGTTGTTGACAGAATTTGACATAGAGTTTATCGGACAGAAATCCATCAAAGGACAGGTCATAGCCGATCAACTAGCAGAGGCTCCTCTCGAAGATGATCAGCCTCTAGTCATAGAACTACCCGATGATGGGGTCTTCCATGTCTCAGAATCGCCAGATTCTGATGAGCTTGAGTCACAGGCTGACATAACCCTATTTTTTGATGGTTCTAAATGTGAGCAAGGTGGTGGCATGGGAATAGTATTCTTCACACCGCAGGGTGCTCCAATGCCCCTATCATTTAAATTAAATTTCCCATGCACCAACAATAATGCAGAGTATGAAGCCTTGCTCATAGGTCTTCAGACAACAATCACCATGAACATCAAATGACTGAACATCTTTGGTGATTCGCTGTTAATTTTCAATCAATTCAAAGGGGTATTCCAATGCAAATGCCCAGTTCTGCAGGCTTATAAAGCCCTTGTGGACAAATTCTTGGCAAAACTTGAGTGGTATGACATCGAGGCACTCCCTCGGTCATCGAATCATTTTGCGGACACAATGGCCTCCTTGGGGTCACTAATCCCGCAAGACCTTTCTGGTGATATGACAACCATTCAAGTCAAAACCCTATCGCAATCCATGATGGAGCGTGCAAGCTCTGACTTGACGCCAGGAATCCACATGATCCAGATTGAACCATCCTCGGATAAGTTCTCTCGAATCCATGATCATCTGAAACATGCCAACTGGGGGTCCTTGTTCTCCCCTACTCCCATTAATAGCAACACAATGCTATTCTTACAAGTTCTCTCCCGCTCAACGTTTGCTAGGGATGAACTTCAAGAGGGATTGGTTGTTCATACCATCAAGGCTTTCGATCAACAGGACTGGTATTTACCCATTAGAGACTACCTCAAGTTAGGTAATCTCCCGCTTGGATTGACGCATGCCGCAAAATGAGCATTCAAGCAGAAAGCGGCTAAGTATGTCTTGATAGGAGACATTTTGTACCATCGTAGCTATGAAGGAATCCTCCTTCATTGCTTGGACCAGCAAGAGTCCACTTGGGCAGTCGCCCAAGCGCACGATGGTACATGTGGTGGCCACTTCAGTGGTATGGCCATCGCAAAGCGCATTCTTCGCATGGGCTATTATTGGCCATCTTTAGAGCGAGATTGTTGCGCATATGTCAGGAAGTGCGTGAAGTGTCAACATCATGCCAATTTGATGCATGTACCTTCCTAGGCCTTGCAGATAGTCCAGTCCGCTTGGCCATTTTCATAGTGGGGCTTCGATCTAATTGGAAAGATCTCCCCTGCGTCGTCAGGCCATCACACGTTTATCATAATGGCCATAGAGTATTTTACCAAGTGGGTGGAAGCAGTTCCGCTTACCTCTACGATAGGACCCCGCATTGTGGAGTTCATTTTGCATAACATCATATGTCATTTTGGTATTCCATCCAAAATAGTCTCGGATAATGGGACGCCATTCAAGAACAAAGACGTGCGTGCTTTGACCACAAAGTACAAAATTCAGCATAGTTTTTTGACACCCTATTATCCGCAGGCAAATGGGCAAGCAGAGGCGTCAAACAAAATGCTAGTTGCCATCCTTAAAAATATGGTCGCAGACAGTCATAAGGATTGGCACATCCAAATCCCACTTGCCCTATGGGCTTATCGCACTAGCATTCGGACGCCCACTGGGGCCACTCCATTTTCGCTCGTGTATGGCTCCGAGGCAGTCATGCCTCTCGAGTTGGAAATTCCTTCCCTGCGCATATCAATGCAAGAGTTCATCGATGATGACGCTGCATGGCAGGCCCGGTTAGACCAGCTTACGTTGCTTGATGAACGACGCGTTAATGCTCTCGAGCATTTACGTATCTATCAAGAGCGACTTAAGAAAGCTTACAACATGAAAGTTCACCTGAGGGACTTTCGGGTTGGTGATTTGGTTTTGAAGGAAAACCAATAGAACTCTAGTTTGTCGTCCCACCTAAGGGACAAGTTCATGGCAAATTGGTTAGGTCCATATGTCATTGATAGCAAAATAGGACCCGGGACATACCGGCTAGCCTCTCTTGATGGAATCAAGGAAACAGAACCCTTGAATATCAGTCATTTGTGACCATTCCATATCTAAGAGAGCCATATCCCAAAATGCTCCAAGGATTCCTATAATCGCTTGGTCAATCCCAAAATGCTCCAAGGATTCCTATAATCGCTTGGTCAATCCCAAAATGCTCCAAGGATTCCTATAATCGCTTGGTCAATCCCAAAATGCTCCAAGGATTCCTATAATCGCTTGGTCAATCCCAAAATGCTCCAAGGATTCCTATAATCGCTTGGTCAATCCCAAAATGCTCCAAGGATTCCTATAATCGCTTGGTCAATCCCAAAATGCTCCAAGGATTCCTATAAATCGCTTGGTCAATCCCAAAATGCTCCAAGGATTCCCACAATCGCTTGGTCAAAAATAAGAAAATTCAAAAACAGTAAAATCATCAAAAACAACAAAAATTTGCATCTCATTTCCAGGCATGCTCAAATTCATCAATAAAAAGCTCTTCTCACATCTCATCTTCATATTCACAAAAATCAATCCATCAAAAATACAAAAATATATAGCTGCATTAAGCATCGCATCCATACATTGCATATTTGTGGTCGTACAGGTCAAAGGCACCATAGACTATAATTACTCTGCTAGTCCATCTTGTTCCACATTTTTCCATTTTATAAGCAGTCCAAAAAACAACAAAAACGTGCCATTCACTGCTTTTTACCACACTAGAGTCAGTGGTCTTCTAATGTATCAAGAGTTTTCATCTTTCAGTCATCATTTTGCTTTCTAGCCACGTATTGTACCAAGTCAGACAGATTTTACGAAGGTAGAGTTCTACTTGGATCACACCTTGTTACGTAGCATCCCAACACAAATTAAAACACATAAAAATTCCCAAGTTGTGTGAACGAAAGATGAAACCTGCATAGTAATCCAGGTCACCATAAGCGAAATGGTTATCTTGCTCATCCCCCTGTGCGAATGACCCCAAGAATGCTGAGAGTTGGCAAAAGGACAAGCATCCTCCCTACCCAATTCCCCAAGAATCCCAAGTTCTCAATAGTTGCAAAACATCAAAATTTTGCAAAACGTCAAAACTCCAAAAATTTGACATCATCCCTAGAGTGCACACATCAAAAAGCACATACAATAGTGATTCTTATCACTCGATATCCAAATCCCTTGCTCAAAAGAAAAATATATAAAAATAAATAGTGATTTTTATCACTACAAACGAGCAAGTATCCCAATACAATTGAAGAAAAGAAGGGAGTCGAACTTGAATCCCTGGAACTCTCAGCATTTCGACAAGTCATGAGGCAAGCCTCAGTACCGGTTTGGTTGATAGCCTATCGGTCACTGGTGGTAAACTTCTCGCATGACGATATATCTATCACATTAACTTGTGTACAGATCAATGTTTGCATGTGGATGAGCTAGCTTATGGTATCCTAGATAGCACCGCAGATTAATCTGACTAAATACAATAAAGGAGTTAGTGGAGCTAATTAGGTGATCCTCGATACGAGTTTGGTTGACAGCCTATCTAGCACTGGCGGTATCCTGACAAATACCACATAAATGAACTCAATTGCACACACAGGGATGTGAAATAGCTTGGTCAAAGACAAGTCCGATTCATACCTTGTTCAAAAGTCTTGTAAGATAAAGTACAGTCATGGCTAGTGAGTTAAAACCGTCTGAGTCTCAGAAAACCTTAGCTACATTTCTAAACCAACTGCGCTACTTTTCATCCTTACAATACCATCAAAAAATACAAAAAACCACATGTATACATACAAAGTCATTTACCACAGCAATCGCCTAAAAACAAAATAACAAAGTCCTAAATAGTCTATGGTGCCCTAACCAACCAACACAAATTCATTTCATCCATTACATTTTGCATATCACATATAAATCAAAAACATTTGCATTCATCATAACATATGCATCCATCAAAATAAATTAACATGCATACATCCATATTCATCAACCATCATGCATAAGATCAAATCATCACATGTGCATAAACAAAATAAAGCTGGGGTATATATATATATATATCATAAAAAAATGCCCATAGGCTACAAAACTGGTCCTCTGACCTCGCAATCATACAACAAAACCACCCAGCCTAAGGCGTCGGCCACCATGATCATGTAGGATCGGTGCGATGGGAACTACCCCCCGTGGTGTGGGTCCTATGGGACCCCTCAGGGTGGCTACTGCTAGCCCCCGCATCATGCCTGCTATCGCCTCCCTCATCCAATCACCTACGATGAGATGATGTTGACTGCTCAGTACCACTGTCCCTCATCCGACGTGAAGATCCACCTCCCGAGGGCTCAGGTACCCGCCCCCCAAGGTGGATGATCTCCCCCTCCAAATCCATCCGATGTCGACACCACTCTACCTCCCATCGATGGTACATCATGACTACATCATCGTGCTGCACTACGTCCGTAGGAGATCTCTCTCTAGGCAGTGTCGGTTCCCCCTCCTATCGACGGTGCGCAACCCATGCGCTCTCCCACTCTGCTAGCTGAGCCCATAGGAGATCCCTCTCCCGTAGCGCATCCCCTAGCTCCTCATCTCGCCTCCATAGTAGCTCCACCAACCGTGCATTCTCAACACGTACCCCGGACTCCGTGTCCTCCACATCCGCCTGAGGCATGGGACTCTCTAGAACAATAGCCTGCTCTGGCTCCCACTGCTCCGCAATGTCCTACATCTCCGGCTGATCCGAACCCCCAAATCTGCATCCTCACCCTCCACCTCCACCATGTCCGCATCCTCCAAAGGAGCTCCCCAATCATCCCTTGGTGCCTCAGCACCCTCCCCACCTATTGCTGCCGCCTCTACGCCTCCTAGTGGCCCCTCTCCCCATCATCGTAGTACCCACCATTGGTCATACTCTACGGTAGTCCCGACGTCATCCACGTCTGGGACGTCGATCATCGCGTCTAGATCCTCGCCTAGTGGCAACCGATCCAGAGTCCTCTCATCCCCCCGACGTCGATAGACCACGGGCTCACCAAGAAACCCCTGGTGCACCCCAAACTATCGTGTCACCCGGTTGTACGAGAAGAACTCATGCTCGGTCCCATGCCGCCCAATCAGCCATCGCTCTCTGTGTACCCGTCGGAGCCACTCTCCAGCCTCTGGCTAGGCTGGACAGTCTCGATAAGGGTGCCAAACCACCTCCCCTGGAGTAAGCCGAGAGAAGGTATCGACATAGTGCCCTACGACACCTGCCCACCATCGACTCTATCCCTGCTCCCTAGACCATCGCCATAGAACTGCATAACCTATCTCCCTATCCTCCATCTCTGCCCGAGTCATCCATGGTAACTTGGTTGGCCTCTCCACTGCTATGTGCTGCCAAGCCCAACTCTACAACAGATAGCTACAGCTAATCCCCTTTCGTTGTCGATAGGACCTCGTACAGCTCCCCATAGAGCTGTGCCAACAATGTCTGTCCCCATCTCATGATTAGCGGTGCCTCTATCGGGCACTCTACCAACTGCCAAACCAAATCTAGCAGGTTCCATGGGAACCTCGTGCCTGACGAGTCAGGTAACAACATGTTGGACATGAGGCCCATAAGGAATGCGTGCCTCACTCCCAACACCCCCCTCTCCAGCCACCATCGGACCAAAATCCTGCCAATCTGGCAGTCGCCCTCTGCCCTCTCTAGTGGATCCTCCACACCCAGCTCCTCCCCATGCCCGAAGCATCTCATCAGTACAGTTGTCCGCTGGTCACGCGATGATGTCCTGATCGGCAGTCCATCTATCGAAATCCGTAGAAGCCGATAGATATCCTCCAAGGTCATAGTCATCTCCCTTGTTGGGAGATGGAAGGTGTTGGTCCGAGGATCCCAAAGATTGATCAGGGCCATCAAATAGGCCTGATCCATGACCACAAGCTCCAGTCGAGCCACCTGCTTGAGCCCAAGGGCATCAAGCCACTCCCAATCAGCCACAGTCAGTGCCCCCCGCGCTTCAGTAAAAGTAGTGGGTACACGGTACCGGCTCCTAACAACCTGCAAAAGAAAACAATTCAAAAACATTAAAATCATGGAAAAGAACTGTACAACAATAACATGAATATACAACATTGCCTACCAATGTACAGCAAAAAACAAACATAAAAATTCAAACAAAAATTAATTTTTCAGTTCTAGGGTTTCTAATCCTAACATTAATTTAAAAAAAAAAAAAATTAAAAAAATTAATTTTTAGTTCTAGGGTTTCTAATCCTAACTGATTAATTTAAAAAAAAAAAAATTCAAAATTCAAAAAAATTAATTTTTCAGTTCTAGGGTTTCTAATCCTAACTGATAAATTCCAAAAATAAAACAAAACAAAATTCAAAAATTAATTTTTTAGTCCTAGGGTTTCTAATCCTAACTGATTAATTTAAAAAAGAACAAAAATTCAAAAAAAAAACAAAAATTAAGTCTTAGGGTTTTACGTTCCGTTTATCCTAGGGTTTAGTTATAAGCAAAATAACAATTCTTTACCTAGGTTTTTCGCTACGTTTAGTTGTACACTAAGTCTTAGTTGTCTTCAGCTCAGTTTCAGGGTTTAAGTTTTAAAATTTTGAAAAACATCATCACAAAGAAAATTAAACAAAACACTTGCAGTTTTAAACAAAAGTAATAACTCTAGGGAGCACTTATTGGTCTCGCTTCGGCTCTACCGCTCGATCTGGTTTGTGCACTCATGATGTCGAGGAAAATTTGGTAGCGCTTCGCTTCACAGAATTAACCTCCTCCTCCCTAGAGCTCCAAATCGTAAGAAAATTCAGATGCAAATGAGCCCAAACCCTAGTTTTGGCCTTTAAATAGGCCTTTTGAGCTTAAATTCGTCCTCCCCTGGGATGAGCACTCTGGTTAGCGCTCGTCCCACCCTGGGACGAATTCTAAGTTGGTATTCGTCCCACCCTGGGATGAATTCAGGCAAAAATTTCAAAAAACATCAAAAATTGAACAAAAATGCACTAAAACAGATAATAAACTTGCCCGATGAGAGTGTTGTTGCACTTGACATCCCGGGCATGCAAAATAGATGTTGGGGTCACAAATTGTCACTATCCTACTCCCTAAGAAGGCTACCTTAGCCGGACCGCTCCACGGGAGGACGGATTTTTGCCAATTTTAGCTCCAAAAGCATCGCAAAAAGGGTTACCACCCACCAAAAATAGGTCTAAATGTCGAAAATTGCACATGCTTAATGCTAAACCATCTAAGGGCACCCTTGCACAAGTCATCTTGGGTCAAGCGACTCGTCGCTTTTCTCACGAAGGTCATTCCCTCATCGATTCGTCGCTTGAGGGGGTAGTCACACTTAGTCACCAATCAACAAACACACACCCAATTAAGGAAAATGACATGCATTCAAAGAATCATTGACAAAGACAATTACGCTCCTGCTTGGGGCAGTAAACAAGCAATAATCACAATCTGATCAAATCACTTGGCATTTCATGAATCATGAACTCAAGGTTCTCACGAGACAAAAGGTTGCGCCCTTTGCCTATTCATGACTGATCAATGTCCAAGGTCAAGTAACACCTCACCGAAAAAGGTTAACACTTGAATTGAGTGCCTTCACTCGTCAGAAGCAAGGATTCAAGAATGCATGCCCTTTCCATACTTGGGGCATCAAAAGTTGGTTAGGTTACCAAGAAACCCTAATCATTAGTGCTTTGGTTATCTATTTTTGCTCGACGCTGCGCCATGCACAACGCATCCCAAAAAGGGGCATCTGTAGACACCAAAACAACACCAATCCGATTATGTGACTGCAAACACTGATCGCTTTGACACACACAGCCCCCAGGGCAGCCCTCAGAGGTTAAACAGTGGTCCTAACCACTTTTGCAGCAATTTTGGAAGGTCAAAAGGCAATTTGGCACATTCAGGCACTTTGCTCAGTATCCGTCCCACCCTGGGATGAATTCAAATTGGGATCCGTCTCACCCAGGGACGAATTCTGAATTCGCTCTAGGGTAGGACGAATTCCAGGTTCAATGGGAAAAAAGAGAAATTGCGCCAAATGGCAGCCGAGGACAGTCAATTAATGCCTCCTGCCTTGCATGCGCGTGTAGGTGGGCAGATTGGACGTTAGAGGACTGTCACAAGGGCAATCATGGAAGCCCAAGTCATGGAGGACTTTCCTCCCTCATGGGAAGGCATGACTGCCACATGGCGCTCATGCATGCCCCTCCAAAGAGACCCCCTGGGTCTATAAAATGGTGAACTTTCTCACCCAAAAGAGGACAGGTTGGAAGCATTTTCAAGCAACGAAGTGCTGCCAAATTTGATACCACGCTTTTACCTTTTGATTCACCTCTTCCACATCCTTGATCTCTTTCGCAAGAGAGGTCATTGGGTGGTTATTGGAAGTGTGAATCCGGATCCAAAACCCGACATTTGACCACATTGATCTACCAATTCACCGACAACCCATTACAAGAGATTTTGGGCCCATCCCAAGTGGATTGGTGCCGAAATCAGGTTCCAACGGTGGGCGGCCCGCCCGGGCGCCCCGCACTCCTGCGAGCCTAATCTTCTTTTTTAAGAATGATTGGGAATTCATGGCAGATTGTTCTTTTGTCACTTGTTTATCTTGCATTCCATCTTATGTTGTTTAAATAGCTTGTAATTTCGATTTCATAATGCTTTGATCAAATCTTATCATGTTTTGTCGCTTTTGTTGTCCTCACTAACTTGCAGGTAGCAACGTCAAATTCCCATTGATGGAGGTCAAATTGGGGAAATCTGACCATCTGGGTCTTCCCAAAATGCCCCCAATTAGCTAACCCCTAAGTTTGCAGGTCTTTTGGAGCTCCCGAGACGCGACATTTGGGCAGCATCACTTCGGCGCTTTGTCGCAGGCGAATTCGTCCTACCCCGGGACGAATTACAGTCGAATTCGTCCTGCCCAGGAGCGAATTCGAATCGGCGGCGAATTGTTCGACTGTTTTGATGGCAGTGGCCCTCTGGTAATGTTCCCTGGTTCCTGTCAAATTTGCAAGTTGTTTAGAATCGGTTTATTTATCGTTGTAATCAATCTTTTGCATGCATCTTCCATTGTTTTTAGAGAACAAACGTTTCATCTTTGCAACAGGTGCTACTAACGATTTTGTTGTTTCTTTGAATGCAGGAGGAGCAGCAAGGATCAAGGATTCATTCACACCAGCGGCGGCAACACTTTGGCCCGCCCATTTTGCATGTGGGCACGCGGAAGAGAGATGACTTTCCATTGATGTGACCAAGAGACAAGTTTGATGCTCCTCTCCCCTAAAAAGGGAGGAAGCTAATTGTAACCGAATTTGAAATACATCAATAAAAGAAGAGGGTTGTTTCGTTCCATTTGGGTTCCAATTTGTCTATGCTTTCTCCATTTTACGCATTTCTAATTTGTAGCATCAAGTTTAGTTTCGTTCTTGCATCGTGTTTGGAGTTTTCCCTTTTTGTTTTCGGAATCTCGTGCTTTCAAATAGGGAGAATAAAAGAGAATTTGTGAAGGACCTAGTGGTACAACTACATTAATTATATGAATGTGATAAGTTGCACATGACCACATTATAAAGAATATGAAAGAAAAAGAGTATTGGGATAAAAATCTGAAGTGAATAGTAATAATAAATAATAAAAGTGTCATTATCATGGTAAATTGTTTTTATCAAATGTCATTCATAAGGATATATATTGCAAATAATAAAATCTCTAGAAATCCAACATAGTCAAAGTTACTTTTGAAAGTATTATGTAATTATAGAAAAATTCAAAAGAGGAAATCGAAAGTACTTTTAAAAATACTGTTTAACTATAAAAAAATTCCAAAAATGACAATATCTAGAAACATATGATATTTAGACTATCTCATGCAATTATAATATAACATAGGAAAATTCCAAGAAGGATAACTCAAATATGTTGATATTATCAAAAGAATTCAAAAAGTTATCTCCAGAAAGTGTTGTTATCTATCTATATATATTTCTCCATGCATGTAATATCTAGCTCTCATGAAACTATAAGTAATGGAGAGATCCCTTATGGGAGGTAAACGAAGTCGAGTTGAGTTGAGTAAGAATGACCTCAAGGAAGTAATAGAGTCTAGTGTGTGAGTATGAGCTAATAACATAATATAACTAAAAAATAGTGTATTTATCCAATGTGTGGCCAAGATTGTTAGAGTGAGGGTGTGGAACATAGTTTTTGGACAAGTCCACAAAATATGGAGGTTCAATAGAAGAGATGCATTCATTCACAAGGAAATTAATTGAGTATTTCATGTCATTTTGTAATTTGTATTCTTAGTAAAATTTGTACTACTTCCAGTGTGTTATAAATTATGTTTCCATCAATTATGAATTTTTATATGGTTCTAACATCTTATTGTATATAAGAGTTGTATGGTACATACCACCACCAAATAGAAATTGTGCATCATATGTAATGACCATAGTAAGAATATATTCAATCCTTATTTTTTATTGGTATTCTAGTATAAAACCCTAATACACAAAAAATATTAGCACATCATAGAAGATAGGAATTTATGGAAGCATAATAAATAACATTAAAAATAGAAAACGTGTATTATACATACAAATTAAAACATTATATGAATGCTCACCAAATTGCCTTGTGAATAAAAATGGCCCTCCTATTGGGCCTTCATCTCTTATTTACTTGCCCAAAAATCATGCTCTACATCCCAAATGTCTCAATTTTGGCCACACCATGGACAAATAAACACTCTTTTCTAACTACCTTGGCATGTTAGCTCTCACTTGCACCCTAAAATCTCTATTACTTATTTGAGATCACACTTGCTAAAATTATCTTAGTTTTTGGCATACCTTCTATTGGAGGTCTCTCTCTTTATAGGCTCAAAGGATATTATATATTATATGCATGGAAAACTCCAAAATTTTCAAATTCTTTCTATAATATAAAGATATGTGAGATATATTTCTTCAATTTTTTTATGATTTTATAAAGCTATATGAGAATCTAAATTTCATGTTTCTAAATATTATCTTTTAGAATTTATCTATATTTTAATAACACTTTTAAAGGTACTTTTGATTATTTTTAATAATTAAACTATAATTATATAATACCTTCAAAATTACATTTGATTATCTTGAATTTTTTTTAAAAATTATCATTAGTATATCTCTTATGATAAAAATACTTGATAAAGTTAATTTACCATGACAAAGAGACTTTTACCATTTAATTTTACTTTTACCAAGATGTGTAACAACATTCTTTAAAAATATTATTAGCAAGCATCCCAACTAAGCTACCTAATTGAAATATTTTCTAATAAGTCATCCCACTATATATTCTACATGCTCTTTATGCTACTATACATGCAAATAACATGGAAATTATTTATGTGAACATATCTCACCCTCCTAATTTTTGCTTTGTTGTTGGAGCAGGCTAGATTTATTTTGGAGGATAAAATATCTTAAGTTTATCAAGTTCACCTATAATATGTTAAGTTTATCAAGTTTCACTTATAATATCTTAATTTTATCAAGGTTCACCCATTGTCATGCATGACTACTATCTAAAAGGGTCTCATATAGAATGGTAGAAATTTTTTATACTTTATTATTTTGTGTGTGGCATCGCACACCATCACCAAGTCATGAACCTTGAAGGAGATCACTTTTATCTAAATATTCCTTTTATTTCATATTCATTGAAATACACTTTTCTTTTATCTTCTTTGAAATATGGTCTTGTGTAATCAATCATATTTTATCCAACTCGTGTAGTTCTAACACCTAATCCTCCATGGATTTATATTTTTTCTTTTTGTCCCATATGAGCCTTATTGTGGGTGCATCATATTGGATAAGAAGGACAATATCAATATCATATGTCAACTAGTACAAAGGATACTATGAGGTTAACTTGATTGTGGTTGGACTTGAATTTTTAGTAAATCTAACTTAAAAATTTCATCAAAATATGGGGTTGCCTTCATTCTAGTGATATAGTAACAAGTTGTATTGTATTGGATTTTCAAAGTAACCTAATCTACAAATTCATGGTAGTGTGGTCAGGTCTAGCAACCTAATCTATAAATTCATGGTAATGTGGTCAAGTCTAGAAGTTTTGAAAATCTATATTAAAATTAATTGGGTTTTGGAAGAAGCTTCAATCATTTTAATGATAAATAGTTTTTATGAGTAACCTTCATTCAAATTAAGAGCTACTAGTCTTGGCAATGTGACAAAGACTAGAATCTCTAAAGAGCTAAATCAAACGTAATTGGGCTTTGGAAGAAGAATCTTCAATCATTTTTTATGTTGAAGGGTTTCTTTGTAGTAACCTTTACCCAAGAGAAAAAATAAATTACTTCTACAAAATAGGACCCTTGTTTAAAGTAGTGCTAGTCTATATATGTGTTGCTAGTTGCCAAGGTTTAATTAATGTGGGTATAAATATCAAAAATATATTGGAAGACTCAATCTAATTGGACTCTATAATTGCAAATAAAGTTTAGATTATTTTTGCTTGCATCTATCTGATAATAAACATACAAAATCCCTTATTAAATTAATGAATTTATTTTTATTTTTAGGTAAGCACTATCAAAATGTTTGATTACAAAAATATTTACATTTTATTTCAAGACCAACATGCATGGAGCTGGTAAAATTTTGCCCAACAAAAAAATTAAAGATCAACAATATCAATAAGTTATATTATACACAATACCAATATTATAGAAATAAATGCAATAGATAACAATACAATTGTGGTAAACTTACAAAAAAAGTAATAGAGAAGACTACAATTGGAACAATCAAAATAATAAGTTCTAGAAACAATGAAAGAGGATAAAATACAATCCAAAGGTATGAAAGAAAGAAAACACAATATAGAAGATGAAAAGTTAAAAAAAGAATATTAACAACTTAAGAAACTTCCTTAAGAAAAATCTAAGGAGCTAAGAAACATAAGGAGAATGAGAAGGGAAAATATGAGAAAGTTAAGCAAAAGAACGTCACCAACCTAAGAAAATTCTTTGAAAAAATCTAAGGAACTAAAAAATAAGGGGAAGAGAAGGGGGAAAGGGAGAAGAAGGAAGATAAAGAATGCAAGAAAAGAGAAACAGAGAGAGAAGTTGACACAATTGAACAAAATATCACAAAAAATTGGAAAAAAAAGTAATAAATAACAAGCAAAATCTTTAACCAAAGGTAAAAAAATAAAATCAATGTAAGAGGTCCAAATGTCCCAACAAACTACAATTAAAATCATTTATTGGGTTACAAGCAACAAAATTAATAAATAAGAGTTTTAGTTTATAAAAGAAAGAAGAGGAAGAATAAGGAAAAAAATATTTAAGAAGCTTTTCTAAACAAAGAGCAACCCTTAATGAATACAAAGAAGAGGAAGAATACAAAGAAGAATTTTTTTTTCCCTTAAAAGAAGCTTTTTTTAAAGAGCAACCAACAAAAAAAAATATGTTGTAAGATAAAAAAAAAACAATAATAAAATTATTATGAAAGAGTTGAATGATTATTTAAAAAAATATTAAACAAATAAATAAAATTATAACAAGGATTTAAATAGCCTAACAGAACATAATGTTAAAATCATCTATTTTGGTGGAATGATACCCTGCCTCCTTGGTCGATTTGGCAATCACGAGTATTCACCAGCGGGCCAAATTCTCTTCACCCAATACCATCGAAAGATCCGCTCATATTGTCAACCTCTATAAAACGTGATTCAACAGGATCTTGTCCGTGGTCTCGCCAAATTCCTTTTGTTATCGGAGAAAATACAGGATCTGTGATATGAAAACTCCGTAAGAGAACACAAACAAAAGAGGAATGGAGGGGAAGATCCGCCATGCCAGGCTGCGCTGCGCGGCCCTCTCTAGAGGAAAAATAAATCCATTTTATTATTATCTTTTTAGACTCGCTCGCAAGCGCACCCGCAAAAACAAGATCATACACCTCTGGATCCGGCATGCGCCTTCAATCTACAGGACACATCGATGATGTGTCTGTCAAACGAAGGAAGGGGCCTGCAGATCCGAGCATTGCGAAGCCTCTAGAACCTACTTTTACGCCTTACACAAAATATCTCGCCGTCAAAAAACCATAAATCACGCCACAGTACGATCTTAATGAAGAGCACGTCCCCATAGCACTGGAAACGCCACTAGATCGGTTTGCAGAGACTCAGAAACCAGGTCCTCCTCTGCAATGAAACGCGATAATATAACGTCTAATAAATACATATAACATATCGAATAACAGAAAAAACACTAAAAACTACATGTCAGAAAAAAAGAAGAGAGATACAAATCCCTTGACTACAGCGGGCATCGAAAGCCTAAAGAATGAAAGAGCAGAAGCTCCATTCAGAACTCAAAGAATGAACCATAGAATGATGTCTAATGCAGCCCTACCCATAGAATTTATAGAATCCTTGGTGAAAATCGACGACCCATATCAGAAATCCAGAATACTTTCGGAGGAATATGCCATTATCGGACGGTGAAGATTTTTTTGTTGCTTTTGAACGGCATCTAAAAATGGACGGTGTAGATGACTCTGAACATTCGAGGACTCTTATTTTTCTTGGACTTGTCGAGGCCACGTGAATGACAAGAACGTGAAATGGCGATGGGTTGGACATTTCGCCAAACTAGTCAATTTAAAACTCAATTAGAACCCACTCCCACGGGTGGGCTCCAATTCCCACAACTTGGTTTCAATAGAAATTAATAATGTAACCCTGTACGTACATGTTGGTAGTGATAATTGTTGGTCAATGGGTTGTTTCAGTTTGATTCCTTAGACAGTTGTATACTTCATTCTCAATGGAAAGATCAGGTCTCATTGACTTCTGTCTTTAGCCAACAACTTAAGGATTATAGAGGTTTCACTAAGCAACCAAAAAAAAAAACATATTTTTATCTTTATTTCGGGAATCACAACTCTCTCCTTTAGAGTCCGAGAGTTCACAAACAAATTCAATTTTCATTTAAATTGAGTTGTTGAGTTGTTATAATTAAAAACACGGAAAATTATTGATTTTTATTTTTTGAATCATTTTTAATTTTTTGTGTGAATATAAATATCTTAGAATTTAACATCATTCTTGATATTTTCCTACAACCACCTTCATACTACCAAAACTTCACCTCTACTATATATGCATTATAATCTTAGTAGAGTAATATTTTCAAAACATCGCACTATCATAGTTTGCTTTGTGAGATTTGGATTACTAGTTTCCTTCATGAAACACAAGTGTGACCACAAAATTATAATAAATAGTTTATAAAAGTACATTAATGTTATAAAATAAAGTAGGTATTACCAATAGAAAACTTTAAAGTAAATCTTAATCATTATTTGAATCAGTTAGTCAACATTTTCTTGTCAGCTTTAGCTAAACTTACTACTTCCTCTAACCATGGAAAATATAATTTAACTTCACAACCCTCAATTGAAACCTTCTCTATTGGCTAACATATCTCCACATTTGTTTCCTTCCCTTAAGTATGTGTAAACCTGATTTTTTCAAACTTTATAGCAAGGTCTTGAGTTTCCACAATTATCTCTTGTATGCTCCATGGAGACTTTACTTTCCTCAAAATTGTATTTATTAGGATGAGTGAATCACCTTCCATCCATAATTTGTTCCATTTCTTTTGTTTGCATGTTTTTTTTAACCCTTCGAGAGATGCCCAAGATTTACCTTCATTATTTGTCTTAAATCCACTATTGAAAGCATAATGAGATAAAATGTCTCCTCTATTATTTCTAATTATTCCTTCTCCTCCTATTGGTCTTAGATTCCTTTAGATGCTCCATCAAAATTCAATTTGACCAACTTTGCATCTCATGGTTTCCACTTTATATTCTTGAAGAAACACACACTTATACTAAGAAGGGGGTGAACAGTGTAAGATAAAATTTTTCTTTCCAAAAAATAACTATAATAATATGAATGCAATAATAAAACGATGTATAAAATCCATACACATAAGAGACAAGAGTTTTACGTGGAAATACCATTTTGGGAGAAAACCACGATAAAATATTGCTTTTATTTATTTAATAAATTTTGTGGGCATGAACCCATAGGAGACACCAATCCCCTTATACAAGTTCATGGGCACCAACCCACAGGAGACACCAATCTCCTTGTGCAAGTTCATGGGTACTAACCCACAGGAGGTACCAATCTCCTTGTGCAAGTTCGTGGGCACCAACCCACAGGAGACACCAATCTCCTTGTGCAAGTTAATGGGCACCAACCCACAAGAAACACCAATCTCCTTTTACAATAGTGTAGGCACCAACCTGCGTGAGACGCCAATCTCCTTGAGGCACCAACCTTAGATTTGAAGGCACCAACCTTCTGCTCATAAATCTAATTAAAAACTCTATTCAATTCTACTCCAAAATCTGATCAATAACTCTACTTAGGTCTTCTCCAAAATTTGATCAATAACTCTGCTTAGGTTTGCTCCAAAATATAATCAATAACTCTTCTTAGATCTGCTCCAAAATCTTGCTTGTATTCTTTAAATTCTTCCCTTTTCTTGAGTTTGATTTCTTCAAATTGCTAATGCACTTGGATATCAAAATTGTAATATAGTAATATTCATTCTTCCTTTTTCTTGAGTTTGCTTTCTTCAACTTGCTAATGCACTTGGATATCAAAATTACAATATAGTAACATTCATTCTTCTATTCTCCTACAAGCTAGCCAAACACTTTCAAAATGATACATGAATAATATCCAAGCTTTATTGCTATTAATTAATCTATGATAATTTTAGATTAATTAAATCAAACCCTAATAAATATCAATGCTCCTTATTCCTCCTAATGAATTAACTTTATGACTTCTCCTTATAACTCCTACCTTCGAAAAATAAATAAATATTATCTTAAATTTACCTCCTAAATCTTCCATAGTGCATGACACTCTTCTCCCAACCATTGTTCTAAATCAACGTGCAATTGTAGATTTTATCAGACAATATACCTTATCTCCTCTATATTGGTCAAAGGGACATCCAACACTATGTTCACGCTATTTTCATTGTACCGCTCCAATCCTTGTTCCCATTCATATTGATGTTTCAGATTGTAGTTTCCTAATTCCTTATATGCTTCACAAAAGAATTGCTTGTTCTTTTTGAGAGTAACTCCTCCCCAGTGAGTGTTGTTGGTAGATGTAACGATGCCGATTTGATTTTCTCTACTTCAATGTTGATCTTATCTATCACTTTATGTGCTCTATAAAATAGCTATACTTCCAATGTTTCCCTGTGTATCAAACACCTATATTTAGCCTTCTGTTTTTTAGATGATGACCACGTGCTCCTCCTTTCAAAAACTATCTTCATTGTACACATATGTAATAAGTTTCTTCTCGATGATTTTCTAGGTTTAACAAATTTTGTACTGCTCCAACATCAAATTTTACATATTCGTTTCCTGGCATACACACTCGTACATGTGTTGTCTTCCTCAGTTTGTGGTGTCTAACATGTTGCAATATTCCTTCCAAAATAATAATGCTCATGCTAGTTGCTTACTACAATGAATACCCCGTATATCTCCTCTAATGGTGCACCTCTAATATGTCTAAACTCTCAATTCAACACTGCTCCTATATATTTTCTATCGAAATCATCAATCTCTGCTTGTGCTATATGTCCATAACTCATTTCTCTTTACTTTGAGTGCTCCACATTTTTTGCATGTATTAATTGTAGTTAAAAAATAAATTTTTTACCTCTATAAGTATCTTCTTTTTAGCGCTCATCTATTCGCTTCTCAACATTACACTGTTGTAGCATTTATATCAAATACATTTGCTTATCCTCATTCAAAATAAACCAAGCTTTCCCTACTATCCCATGCCTTTCCTGGATACATCCACTCAATTTTTAGAGATCCAAATTTGTTGATCTGTGTGCGGGGGTTTACCAGCTACTATCCATCACTATTTTTATCCAAATATTTCCTTGATGTTGCATGGATCCTATGCAGCCAACGATAAAACAATGCTCCTCATTTATTCTTCAACGATATCCTATGCAACCAACGATTATATAACGCTCCTTATTTCTTCCTCAAAAATATCTTATGTGGCTAGTGATAATACAATGCTCCTTATATCTTCCTCAATGATCTCCTACTTGGCATCTCACGAGCATGACATCATACAATTGCCTTTCGAAATGAATTTCCACCTTGTTTTTATATCAAACTTTTCACTTTGCCAAATATGTCGGCCCATGCACTCATAATAATAATATTTCAACCTTAGGCAAGGGTAAATATTTTCCACTTCAATAATAATATTTCAACCTTAGGCAAGGGTAAATATTTTCCACCTCAATAATAATATTTCAACCTTAGCCCATTGCACACATTAGAAATATTTAAATCTTTAATTTAAATATTTCATTATATTTCAACCTTTTGATATTACATCACCCTTGAAGAAAATATATTTACCTTGAATAATTCATCCACCATTTTCTATCAACCAAGTTGACCTTTGACATCAATGAAAACTCAATAATTCTAACAATCTCCTCTTTTATAATTGATGGCAACCCTGCAAAGAAATTGTCCTTTACTGTAACAGGATCACAATATACTCCCCCTAACAAGTTGCTCCCTCTTACTGAAATTCTCCCCCTTTGACATCAATGACAAAGGATTCTTGGGTCTAAAGGATAAGACACTTTACAACGCCCCCTTTCTAACTACTCTAACTGAGACTTCGATGATAATATGGGAGTGAAATTACTCCCAACTTACTATGCTCATTTTCTTGTTCTATTTTATTTTTTTGAACGTTGGAGGATATATCCTTTTGAATAGTTTGACCATCCTCCTTCTTATTGGACTTCAAAAGTTCAAGGAACACCATTCTACACCATTTAGTTGTATGACCAAAATTATCATATTTGTAACAAATGATGTTGTAGTCCATGAGAGGTGTAAATGAATTGAAATTCCTCTTGGTGAAGCCAAAATTCTTTTTAGCATAGATCCTGCAATGTACAACTTTATGAACAAATTGGTGACATAGAAAGAAATAACCTCGAAAGAAATATTGAAGGGTATGGCCACATGGTTCTCTCATTGTTGTTTCTGTGATGGATCTTGTTCCTTGATGATGCTTTATTTTCTTCCTTCTTGATGCTTCCACTTCTCAACACATCAGTATAGGTCTTAGGCTCCTCTTTAATTATTTTCTTTGTTGTCTATGTTCCTGTTGGTCATCAAATCTGCCTAGGTAAGGATTTTGAGTTAGTGTACGCGCCCTAGACCTGGACCAACATTGAAATTCCGGGGGGAAGAGATGTCCCTCGTGCCAATCTCTGGAGAAATGTCGACTCCTATGCTAAACTACTTGGGTTTTTTAAAGACAAGAGTGCAGGAAAGAGATAAAAGGGATAAGGGTTAGAGAAATAAATAAAAAAGGTTAAGGAAAGAGAGATTGGTGATTTGAGGTGGGAGAGAACAAGAAGCACGATCGCTAACAGACAACTTGAATAGCAGCAAGGAACACCAAGAGTAAAATGAAAGAAACGTAGTATCAACCTTCCTATGTATCCTCCCAAATGAGTTTTAGGGTACTGTCCCTGATCGCACACCAAACGTAGAGTTCAGCATCTCAGTCTACAAACAAAGGGAGACAAAATAATCAAGCAAGGCAAGCAGCATAAAAGAAAGTCAATAGGATGTTTTTCAACTCCTATGTATCCTTTAGAATGAGTTTTAGGACACTGTCCCCGATCGCACACCGGACGCAGAGTTCAGCATCCAACATACAAACAAGGAGAGATAGAAGAATCAAGCACAGAAGGCAGCATAAAAGAGAAGAATTGAGCTCAAAGTCTCTTAGTATTAATTGTAGGACATCAAGTTACAACAACTTTCTAGCAGATAGTTCCCCCCACTTTTACATTACAATGCCTGGGTTTTTATAGAGGACCCGATCCTCTGAGTCATTATTACATAGGATGGTGAAGTATGTTCTTGAGATCTGAGAAGTCAGCTTCTCGCGACCCTCGATACTGAGCTTTCTAATCCATTACCAGAATGGGTAACTATGATCGGGTCTATCGTGGAAATATGCATTGATGAACCGCCTGAGTATCCTTGGTACAATGCTCGAGTGCTGCCATGCTCACTGAACTTCTCCTTCAGGGACTGACACTTTGCTTCCAATTGCCAAAAACAAATAGTGAGCTTATTGGGCAAGAAAGAATGCATTTACAAGGCACTTGATTGTCTCGAGAAAATGCCCGACTTGAAGCGCGTGCCCATCGTGAAAATATGACATGTCGCGATATCGTGACATTTTTGTGCCTTTGCCCTTCCTTGTCTTTCGATCGCGATATTGCGACATGTCGCAATATCGTGAAAATTTTCTTCCTTTGGTCTTCATTGTCATCTTTGGCCACGAAAATACAACATGTCGTGATATCATGACACCTTTTCCTTCTTGCACCTTCTTCTCGCTTTGAGCCGCGATTTTGTGACTTGTCGCGATATCGTGACACTTTTTGTCTTCTGGCACTTCTTCTCGCTGTCGATCGCGAAGATGCGACATGTCATGATATCACGACACTTTTCCCTTGATGTGCTTCCTCCTTGCTCTGAGACACGAAAACATGACATGTCATGGTATTGCGACACTTTTCCTCATTTGGTCTTCTTTATCGCTTTGAGCCGTGATTTTATGACATGTCATGATATCGCAACAGTTTTCCTCCTTTGGCTTTCTTCTTGCTTCCGGCCGTGATTTTACGACATGTCAGGATATCGCGACACCTTTTCTCTTCATGCACTTCTTCTTGCTGTGATCCGCGAAAACCTGACATGTCGCGATATCGCGACACTTTTTCCTTGCTGCGTTTTCTTCTTACTGTCGGTTGTGAAAATGCGACATGTCGCGATATCACAACACTTTTCCTCCTTTGACTTTCTCCTCGCTTCCGGTCGTGATTTTGTGACATGTCGCGATATCGCAACACTTTTTCATTCTTGCCTTTCCTTGTGCTGTGAGTCGCAAAAATGCGACATGTCATAATATCACGACACTTTTTCATTCTGGCTCATCTTCTTGCTTCCAGGTCGCGAAAATGAGACATGTCACAATATCACAACACTTTTTCCTTTTGGTCTTCCTCTTGGCTGTGAGCCGCGAAAATGCGACATGTCATGATATCACGACACTTTTCTCTTCAACGCTTTTGCCTTGTTGTGAGCCACGAAAACACGACGTGTCGTGATATCATGACACTTTTATTTGTTGGCTCCAAAGCTATCTTCTTTGGCCTGTTTGGCAGTGAAGCTTTTCCTTCTTCATTTTGTGTACAAGGGGATGGCATTGAAAGGCAAAATTGCTGCAACACTTACAAAAAAAAAGAAATACTCTTGCAAAAGGAAAGACTATACAAAATTTTGAAATTTTTTGATTTTTTTCTACCCCTTGTGCAATGTGACAAAATTTTCAACATTCTTGGCAGCTCGCGGGGCATTTAGCTTGTCTGAATGCAGAGATCCCAGGCCTTTATCCATTGGGCAACAGAGTCATTCCCATTGTATTCTTCTCTGACCATCCCCTAACAGCATATATTTTTTTTGTTTGTGCCTAAGCTCCTAAGCAACCTTAGTGCTTTCGGCTCTTATTTACTAGCCGTGCTATGTTTAGTATTTACACAAAATTTTGTGACATGATTGGCATGTCGCTACCATAATCCCAGCTTTGGGTGCTTATCCGGTGAATCTGCAATGTCCGAACTAGATCTAATTGAACTTCAGCTGATCCTTGAAGTCTAGCTGGCTTCTGCCCGAAGTTGTCCATGTTGCAAATAGAGTGCAGCGTGGCAGGTTGTAACTCTTGCCAGTACCCATACTGCTGATGAAAGATGTGGCAGAGAAGTTTGCACCATGAGGGGCCTCTTGGGGTACTAGTTGTGGTGGGGGCTGGAACCAATACCAGCATACTAAAGAATTTACTAACTGCGGATTGGGTACAGGTTCTTCCCTCCTTCTGATGGGGTAATAGGGCTCCTCTGGCAAAGAGTAATATTCTAGGGTCTCCTTAGGTTTAGCTCCTTGATGAAGCATGTTTAATGGACTCTAGCTGAATGTCTGCGTTCCATCCATTGGGATACAAAAAGGGTGCAAAAATGTGCCCTCTTTGTTCTCAGGTTCAACCACTTGAGTCTGCTCTTCTCCTTGGACCATCTCTTGATGGAGACTGTAAGCAACCATATTGCTCATTGCCGGGGCAAAGCTTGCATATTGCCATTGTTAGGCTTGGATGGAACCTGCATCTTGAGCTACAAAACGATTGCAACTCAGGAATCTTCTCAATATGAAGGGTCTGCCATGATGAATACTATGCAGGATAGACAGGAGCAATAATTATTGAAGTGATGGAGTTTCCGCCCACTGCCACTTTCCAGATAGGAGCAGGAGCTGCTTTGCTCATACTGCTTCCTCAAAAATTTGAGGAAATATTTGTTCACATGATTGCAGCAAGAGGAGGCCCATGTCTAGGTGAAAGGCCTAAACATAGAAGAGGTGGGCTTGGGTGGGCGTCGGTTGGATCCCTCCTGGAATTCTCTTCCAACTTCTACAAAATCGGACATTGAAGTCCGTAACGCTCTCCAGAGGTGCTCTCTTGATGGTGTAGAGGTACGTCAAAATCTGGAAGGGATCTTGGGAGCCATCAAATGCTTCGAGTAGCACTCCCTCTAAGTCATCCCACAAGCAGATGCTTCCATGCCTGAGCAGTCTGTACCACTGCAGTGCCCTTCCTTCCAGAGACAAGAATAGGAGCCTGACCATGACATCTTCATGGATTATGTCAAAGATGGACCTTAAATCAATAAGATATTCAAGGTGCTCTAAGGCCATTCCCTTAGTGTCATCATATTTTGTCACTGTCTTCAAGGCACTTTTGAGAATTTCATGGTAACTTTAGAGATTCAGAGGGCCACGATCATCCCAGCTGGGATAGCATACCCTCTCCATTATAGCAGTGGCCTGTAGAGATCATGGTCTTCGCCACTAAGTCGAAGTCACCAGGTGAACATACTTTTCTTCGCTTGTGAGGTCAAGGCTGCTCACCAAACCTTGATTCCTTCAGGATGTCTTCTTTCAGCTTTAAAAGGTGCCTACGATCAAGAAATCTGGATCTTCAGCTCAGTCAGAGTCACCAGGTGATTTTACCAGATGGAGGCAAGCCAAAGATTCACCAACTCGAGCTTCCTTAAAACATGGGGACTTTTGTCATGAAGGCACAGGTTTAGGTACTGGTATTTATGACTTAGAGATTTTTGGGTTGAATAGAGTCGCCAGATGCTATTAGTCTTTTGGTAATGAGAGCATCGGTTCTCACTACCACTAGTCAGGTGAGACTGACCGGGTCACATCGAGAACTGGTTAGAACTAGTGGCCCCGGTGAAATGGGATTGTGCATTAAAATATGGGACCTTGATTGGTTAAGGATCTCACTGAGACAGACATAGTCAGTCCCACCGGGCATGCCAAAACTATTGGTCATCAAATATTCCTAGGTAAGGATTTTGAGTTAGTGTGCATGCCCTAGACCTAGACCAACATTGAAAGGCCGAGGGGAAGAGATGCCCCTCATGCCAATCTTCGGAGAAAGGTCGGCTCCTATGCTAAACTACTTGGGTGTTTTGAAGACAAGAGTGCAGGAAAGAGATAAAAGGGATAAGGGTTAGAGAAATAAATAAAAAGGGTTAAGGGAAGAGAGATTGGTGATTTGAGATGGGAGAGAATAGGAATCACGATCGCTAATAGACAACTTGAATAGCAGCAAGAAACATCAAGAGTAAAATGAAAGAAACGTAGTATCAACCTTCCTATGTATCATCCTAAATGAGTTTCAGGGTACTGTCCCCGATCGCACATCGGATGTAGAGTTCAGCATATCAGTCTACAAATTAAGAGAGACAAAAGAATCAAGCAAGGTAGGCAACATAAAAGAAAGTCAATAGGATGTTTTTCAACTCCTATGTATCCTTTAGAATGAGTTTCAGGACACTATCCCCGATTGCACACTGGATGCAGAGTTCAGCATCCAACATACAAACAAGGAGAGATAGAAGAATCAAGCACATAAGGCAACATAAAAGAGAAGAATTGAGCTCAAAGTCTCTTAGTATTAATCGCAGGACATCAAGTTACAGTAGCTTTCTAGCAGATAGTTCCCCCCACTTTTACATTACAATTCCTGGGTTTTATAGGGGACCCAATACTCTGAGTCATTATTACACAGGATGGCAAAGTATGTTCTTGAGATCTGAGAAGTCGGCTTCTCGTGGCCCTCGAGACTGAGCTTTCTAATCCATTACCAAAATGGGCAACTGTGACCGGGTCAACCATGAAAATATGCATTGATGAACCGCCTGAGTATCCTTGGTGCAATGCTCGAGTGGCCGCCATGCTCACCGAACTTCTCCTTCAGGGACTAACACTTCGCTTCCAATTGCCAAAAAATGAACAGCGAGATTATTGGGAAAGAATGAATGCATTTATGAGGCACTTGATTGTCTCAAGAAAATACTCGGCTTGAAGCGCATGCCCATCGTGAAAATATGACATGTCGCGATATTGTGACATTTTTGTGCCTTTGCCCTTCCTTGTATTTCGATCGCAAAAATATGACATGTCGCGATATCGTGACACTTTTTTTTCTTTGGTCTTCGTTGTTGTCTTCGGCCATGAAAATACATGTCGTGATATCGCGACACCTTTTCCTTCTTGCGCCTTCTTCTCACTTTGAGCCACGATTTTGCGACATGTCGCAATATTGTGACACTTTTTATCTTCTAGCACTTCTTCTTGCTGTCGGTCATGAAAACATGAAATGTCACGATATCGCAACACTTTTCCCTTGTTGCGCCTCCTCCTTGCTCCAAGCCATGAAAACATGACATGTCACGATATCACGACACTTTTCTTCGTTTGGTCTTCTTTGTCGCTTTGAGCCGCGATTTTGCGACATGTCGTGATATCACGACAGTTTTCCTCTTTTGGCTTTCTTCTTGCTTCTGTCCGCGATTTTGCGACATGTCACGATATTGCGACACCTTTTCTCTTCATGCACTTCTTCTTGCTGTGAGCCGCGAAAACGCGACATGTCGCGATATCGCGACACTTTTTCCTTGTTGCACTTTCTTCTTGTTGTCGGTCGTGAAAATGCGACATGTCGTGATATCGCGACAATTTTCCTCCTTTGACTTTCTCCTCGCTTTCGGCCATGATTTTGCGACATGTCGCGATATCGCGACACTTTTTCATTCTTGCATTTCCTTGTGCTGTGAGTCACGAAAATGCGACATGTCGCGATATCGCGACACTTTTTCATTTTGGCTCATCTTCTTGCTTCCAGGTCATGAAAATAAGACATGTCGCGATATCGCGACACTTTTTCCTTTTGGTCTTCCTCTTGGCTGTGAGCCGCGAAAATGCGACATGTCACGATATCGCGACACTTTTCTCTTTAGTGCTTTTGTCTTGTGAGCCACGAAAACACGACATGTCGCGATATCGCGACACTTTTCTTTGCTGGCTCCAAAGCTATCTTCTTTGGCCTATTTGGCAGTGAAGCTTTTCCTTCTTCATTCTGTGTACAAGGGGATGGCATTGAAAGGCAAAATTGCTGCAACACTTACAAACAAAAAGAAATACTCTTGCAAAATGAAAGACTATACAAAATTTTGAAATATTTTGATTTTTTTCTACCCCTTGTGCAATTTGACAAAATTGTCAACATTCTTGGTGGCTCGCGGGGCATTTAGCTTGTTTGAATGCAGATATCCCAGGCCTTTATCCATTGGGCAACAAATTCATTCCCATTGTCTTCTTCTCTGATCATCTTATGACAGCATATATTTTTTTTGTTTGTGCCTAAGCTCCTAAGCAACCTTAGTGCTTTCGGCTCTTATTTACTAGCCGGGATATGTTCAATATTTACACAAAATTTTACGACATGATTGGCATGCCGCTACCATAATCCCAGCATTGGGTGCTTATTCGATGAATCTGTAATGTCCGGACCAGATCTAATTGAACTTCAGCTGATCCTTGAAGTCCGGCTGGCTTTTGCCTAAAGTTGTCCATGTTGCAAATAGAGTGCAGCGTGGCAGGTTGTCACTCTTGCTAGTACCCGTACTGCTGATGAAATATGTGGTGAAGAAGTTCACAACATGAGGGGCCTCTTGGGGTACTGGTTGTGGCGGGGGCTGGAACCAATACTAGCATACTAAAGAATTTACTAACTGCAGGCTGGGTACAAGTTCTTCCCTCCTTCTGATGGGGTAATAGGGCTCCTCCAGCAAAGAGTAATCTTCTAGGGTCTCCTCAGGTTCAGCTCCTTGATGAGGCATGCTTAATGGACTCTAGTTGAATGCTTGCGTGCCATACATCGGGATACAAAAATGGTGCAAAAATGTTCCCTCTTTGTTCTCAGGTTCTGCCACTTGAGTCTGCTCTTCTCCTTGGACCATCTCTTGACGGAGACTGCAAGCAACCATATTGCTCATTGTCGGGGCAAAGCTTGCATATTGCCATTGTTGGGCTTGGATGGAACCCGCCTCTTGAGCTACAAACAACTGCAACTCAGGCATCTACTCAGTATGAAGGGTCTGCCATGATGAATATTGTGCAGGATAGATAGGAGTCGTAATTATTGGAGGAAGTGATGGAGTTTCTAGATAGGAGCATGAGCTGCTTTGCTCGTACTACTTCCTCAAAAATTTGAGAAAATCTTTGTTCACTTGATTGCAGCAAGAGGAGGCCCATGTCCGGGTGAAAGGCCCGAACATAGAAGAGGTGGGCTTGGGCAAGCATCGATTGGATCCCTCCTTGAATTCTCTTCTAACTTCTACAAAATCAGACATTGAAGTCTGTAACGCTCTACAGAGGTGCTCTCTTGATGGTGTAGAGGTACATCAAAAGCTGGAAGGGATCTTGGGAGCCATCAAATGCTTCGAGTAGCTCTCCCGCTAAGTCATCCCATGAGCAGATGCTTCCATGCCTGAGCAGTCTGTACCACTGCAGTGCCTTTCCTTCCAGAGACATGAATAGGAGCCTGACCATGACATATTTGTTGATTATGTCAAAGATGGACCTTAAATCAATAAGATATTCAAGGTGCTCTAAGGCCATTCCCTTAGTGCCATCGTATTTTGTCACTGTCTTCAAGGCACTTTCAGGAATTTCATGGTAACTTGAGAGATTCAGAGGGCCACGATCATCCCAACTGGGATAGCATACCCTCTCCATTATAGCAGTGGCCTATAGAGATCACGGTCTTCGCCACTAAGTCAGAGTCGTAAGGTGAGCATACTTTCTCCGCTTGTGAGGTCAAGGCTGCTCACCAAACCTTGATTCCTCTAGGATGTCTTCTTTTAGCTTTAAAAGGCACCTACGATCAAGAAATCTAGATCTTCAGCTTAGTCAGAGTCACCAGGTGATTTTACCAGATGGAGGCAAGCCAGAGATTCACCAACTCGAGCTTCCTTAAAACATGGGGAATTTTGTCATGAAGGCACAAGTTTAGGTACTGGTCTTTACGACTTAGAGATTTTCAGGTTGAACAGAGTCTCCAGATGCTATTAGTATTTCGGTAATGAGAGCATCGGTTCTCACTACCACTAGTCAGGTGAGACTGACCAGGTCACACCAAGAACTGGTTAGAACTAGTGGCCCCAATGAAATGGGATTGTGCATTAAAATATGGGACCCTGACTGGTTAATGATCTCATTGAGATAGACACAGTCGGTCCCATCGGGTGTGCCAAAACTGTTGGTCATCAAATATGCCTAGGTAAGGATTTGAGTTAGTGTACACGCCCTAGACCTGGACCAACATTAAAATGCTGGGGGGAAGAGATGCCCCTCGCGCAAATATTTTGTGAAAGGCCAGCTTCTATGCTAAACTACTTGGGTGTTTTGAAGATAAGAGAGCAGGAAAGAGATAAAAGGGATAAGGGTTAAAGAAATAAATAAAAATGGTTAAGGGAAGAGAGATTGGTGATTTGATGTGGGAGATAATAGGAAGCACGATCGCTAACAGACAACTTGAATAGCAGCAAGGAACACCAAGAGTAAAATGAAAGAAATGTAGTATCAACCTTCCTATGTATCGTCCCAAATGAGTTTTAGGGTACTGTCCTCGATCGCACACCGAACGCAGAGTTCAGCATCTCAGTCTACAAACAAAGAGAGACAAAATAATCAAGCAAGGTATGCAGCATAAAAGAAAGTCAATAGGATTTTTTTCAACTCCTATGTATCCTTCAGAACGAGTTTCAGGACACTGTCCCCGATCGCATATCGGACGCAGAGTTTAGCATCCAACATACAAACAAGGAGAGATAGAAGAATCAAGCACATAAGGCAGCATAAAAGAGAAGAATTGAGCTCAAAGTCTCTTAGTATTAATCGTAGGACATCAAGTTACAACAACTTTCTAGCAGATAGTTCCCCCCACTTTTACATTACAATGCCTAGGTTTTTATAGAGGACCCGATCCTCTGAGTCATTATTACATAGGATGGCAAAGTATGTTCTTGAGATCTGAGAAGTCGGCTTCTCGCAGCCCTCAAGACTGAGCTTTCTAATCCATTACCAGAATGGGCAACTGTGACCGGGTCAACCGCGGAAATATGCATTGATGAACCGCCTGAGTATCCCTGGTGCAATGCTTGAGTGGTCGCCATGCTCGCCGAACTTCTCCTTCATGGACTGAAACTTCGCTTCCAATTGCCAAAAATGAACAGTGAGCTTATTGGGCAAGAAAGAATGCATTTACAAGGCACTTGATTGTCTCGGGAAAATACCCGACTTGAAGTGCGTGCCCATCGCGAAAATATGACATGTCGCGATATCGTGACATTTCTGTGCCTTTGTCCTTCCTTGTCTTTCAGCCGTGAAAACGCGACATGTCGTGATATCGTGACACTTTTCTTCCTTTGGTCTTTGTTTTCCTCTTCGGATGCAAAAATACATGTCGCGATATTGCGACACCTTTTTCTTCTTGCGCCTTCTTCTCGCTTTGAGCCACGATTTTGCGACATGTCGCGATATCGCGACACTTTTTGTCTTCTGGAACTTCTCGTTGTCTGTCGCGAAAATGTGACATGTCGCGATATCACGACACTTTTCCCTTGCTGCGCTTCCTCCTTGCTCTGAGCCGCAAAAACGCGACATGTCGTGATATCGCGCCACTTTTCTTCGTTTGGTATTCTTTGCCACTTTGAGCCGCAATTTTGTGACATGTATTGATATCACGACAATTTTCCTCCTTTGGCTTTCTTCTTGCTTTCGGTCGTGATTTTGTGACATGTCGTGATATCGTGTTCTATCGAAATCATCAATATCTGCTTGTGCTATATGTCCATAACTCACCGCTCTTCGAGTGCTCCACCTTTTTTGCATGTATTAATTGTAGTTAAAAAATAAAAATTTTACCTTTGTAAGTATCTTCTTCGTAGTCCTCATCTATTCGCTTCTCAATGTTACACTATTGTAGCATTTATATCAAAGACATTTGCTTATCATCATTCAAAATAAGCCAAGCTTTCCCTACTATCCCATGCCTTTCTTGGATGCATCCACTCAATGTTTAGAGATACAACTTTGTTGATCTATGTGTGGGGGTTTACCAACTCCTATCCATATCGGTTTTTGTCCAAATATTTCCTTGATGTTGTATGGCTCCTATGCAACCAACGATCAAACAATGCTCCTCATTTATTCTTCAATGATCTCCTATGCAACCAACGATCATACGATGCTCCTTATTTCTTCCTTAATAATCTCCTATGTGGCTAGTGATCATACAATGCTCCTTATATCTTCCTCAATGATCTCCTACTTGGCATCTCACGAGCATGACATCATACAATTGCCTTTCGAAATGAATTTCCACCTTGTTTTTATATCAAAATTTTCACTTTGCCAAATATGTCGGCCCATGCACTCATAATAATAATATTTCAACCTTAGGCAAGGGTAAATATTTTCCACTTCAATAATAATATTTCAACCTTAGGAAAGGGTAAATATTTTCCCACCTCAATAATAATATTTCAACCTTTGCCCATTGCACACATTAGAAATATTTAAATCTTTAATTTAAATATTTTATTATATTTCAACCTTTTGATATTACATCACCCTTGAAGAAAATATATTTATCTTGAATAATTCATCCACCATTTTATATCAACCAAGTTGACCTTTGACATCAATGACAACTCAATAATTTTAACAATCTCCTCTTTTGTCATTGATGGCAACCCTGTAAATAAACTGTCATTTACTGTAACAGGATCACAATCTACTCCCCCTAACAAGTTGCTCCCTCTTACTGAAATTCTCCCCCTTTGACATCGATGGCAAAGGCTTCTTGGGACTAAAGGATAAGATACTTTACAATGCCCCATTTCTAACTACTCTAACTGAGACTTCTATGATGAGATGGGAGTGAAATTACCCCCAACTTACTATGCTCATTTTCTTGTTCTATTTTATTTTTTTTGAACTTTGGAGGATATATCCTTTTGAATAGTTTGACCATCCTCATTCTTACTGGACTTTGAAAGTTCAAGGAACACCATTCTAAACCATTTAGTTGTATTCCCAAAATTATCATATTTGTAACAAATGATGTTGTAGTCCATGAGAGGTTAAAATGAATTGAAATTCCTCTTGGTGAAGCCAAAATTGGTGATAGAAAGAAATAACCTCGAAATAAATATTGAAGGGTATGGCCACATGGTTCTCTCATTGTTGTTTCTGTGATGGACCTTGTTCCTTGATGATTCTTTGTTTTATTCCTTCTTGATGCTTCCATTTCTCAAAACATCAGTATAGGTCTTAGGCTCCTCTTTAATTATTTTCTTTGATGCCTATGCTCCTTTTGAGCTTGACTCCTCCTTTTGTTTCTTTTGACTTTCTTCAAAACCAAGTCCAGTATTTATAATTGAATATCTCTATTATTTGATAATATCATCCAATTATTTTGTGTTTTTATCAAACCTAATATTTTTATGTAGCTTATCATTATATTCTTTCACTTCCTTCCTTATAGAGACAACCTCATTTTCCAGTTTTTCATATTCCAACTCTTTTGCCTGTAAATGTTCAACCATACCTTTTTCAATTCGCATTACCTCTTCAATTTTTACTTTTAAGTCAGTGAGATCTTGTGAAAGCTTTGCATTTGTCTTCTCATCCTCTTGTAATTGAGTCTTCAATATTGAGTTCTTCTTTCTAATCCTTTTCAACTCTTCAAGAGCAAAAACAAGTTCCTCTTCTATGTCAACTATGGCTTCCTCTTCATTTTTTGGATCTTTCTCCTCTTCTTGTTTTTCAACAACAGGAGCATCTTCTTTCACCTCCATGGCCAAAAATATGATTTTTTCTCTTTCACTACCAAAGATACTTTCATCACTGTTGTTGGAATAATTGCTTGCTTCCTCAACATAAATAATCTTCTTGTGCCTTTAAAAAATCTTCTTCTCATGCTTGCTTTGACTATGACTCTTTTTATTTTTATGATTTTTTTTTTTTTTGTATTACTCTTCTTCACTGCTACTACTTCCAACTTGTGGGCACTGAGTTTCATAGTGACCAATGTTACCACAATTAAAAAATTTCACAATATACTTATTTTTGTGTTTTCTTGGTCCCTTCTTATTTCTTTGCACAAAGTTAGCTTTTTTTCCATTGCTCAATTCTTCACTTGACTATGGTTTTTTATTCTTTGTCTTCTTTGAAGCTTTAAATGCAGCATTCCATTTGGATGTTTGATCTTTTTCAGTCCTCATATCATAGGATGTAATAATTCCATGTAGCTTTTCCATGCTTAAGGTTTTAAGATCCTTCATTTCTTCAATCACCGAGACCTTTGCATCAAACCTCATGGGAAGTGACCTTAATATTTTTTGAACAATCTTAGAGTCATCAATATTTTCTCCAAGTCCACAAATGGTGTTGACAATTTCATCAATGCAGAGTAGATATTTGGAAATATATTCCTCATATTTGATATTTAACTCTTTGAACTTCCTCCTGTGAGTTTTAAGTTTTTCCATTTTAACCTTGTCGTCTCTTTCATATGTTATTTGTAACTTATACCATAATTATTTTGTTGTGATGCATTGCATGACTTTCACAAACTCTGATTCACATAACCCACTTAATATTGCATTCATTGCCTTGGAATTGTTTTCAAATGGTTTCTTGCCATATTTATCCATGGGAGGGGTTGTAGGTGGTGTGAACCCATCCATGATGGATTTCCATATATCATAGCCATGTGCCATCAAATAGGTTTGCATCCTCACACTCTAGAAATAATAGTTAGTCCCATCAAACAATGGAATCCTACTTGATAAAAAAACCTTCTTGGTAAGCCATGTGTGTTCTTGTAAGATCTACCTTCAAGCGGTTAGGCTTTCATGAAGGAACCCGTTCTTATACCAATTTAAGAAACACACCCTTTTACTGAGATAGGCGGTGGACATAATAAGATAAAACTTTTCTTTCCAAAAAATAACTGCAATAATATGAATGCAATAATAAATTAATGCACCAAATCCATACACATAAGAGATAAGAGTTTTAAGTGGAAACACCCTTTTGGGAGAAAACTACGAAAAAATATTGCTTTTATTTCTTCAATAAATTTCGTGGGCATGAACCCACAGGAGACACAAATCCCATTATACAAGTTCGTGGGCACCAACCCATAGGAGACACCAATATCCTTATACAATTTGGTTGGCACAAACCATAGGAGACACCAATTCCCTTATAAAATTTTATGGGAAGCAACCCACAGGAGACACCAATATCCTTATGCAAGTTCATGGACACCAACACATAGGAGACACCAATCCCCTTGTGCAAGTTCATGGGAACCAACCCATAGGAGACACCAATATCCTTTTACAATAGTGTAGGAACCAACCTACGAGAGACATCAATCTCCTTGATGCACCGACCTCAGGTTTGAAAGCACCAAACTTCTTCTCACAAATATGATTAAAAACCTTTGCTCAATTCTGCTCCAAAATATGATTAAAAACTTTGCTCAATTTTGCTCACTTTTAGAGCTCTCTTAAGTGGCCTAAGTGAAGTGCTTTGCAAATGTAGAATGTAATTATATAGATATTTACCCACTTGTAGTCTTAAACTAACTCTCTTGGCTTCTCAAAATGGTGGATTCTACTTCCTTTGCAGGCCGAGATAAGCTAGAGTTACTATTGCCTTCTAACCCTTAACAATTGTTTCCTTTCTTGGGTATTTTTACTTTGATAATTTTAAGCTTTTAAATAGTATTTTGCACTATAGTATACACAAATCCATAGAGTCTTATATTAATTGAATGAACAATAAATAGTTTATATTTTCTTTCTCACAAAATATATCTGTCTTATATTTTTATGTGCAGGTTTGAACCTTGTAGGCTATAACTTCTGCACTACCTTGAAGACTTTAAATTAAAACTTATTTATGCAATATATAAGCTTGAAATTGGTGTTCAATAAAATTAATAAGTAACCAAATTTAAGAGTTCAACTAATGAAAATTTTGTACCTTAGTTGCATACCTTTTCTACCTTTGTATATGATGTTGTTATTGGTGATTTGAATCACCTATTTTTTTCCTAGTAGTAGATGAAATTGAATCTCTTCTAGGTTGTCCAAAAAAACTCTTTAGCTCACCTATTTGTATCTTAGAGACTCCTCTAAATTTCTGCCCAATACTATAGTTCAGTGGCTTTAATTCTTCTTCAGAATGCACTTTGTAAGTCTTAAGTTCTATAGCTAGTAATTTTGTTCTAGTTGCTTCCCTTTCACAATCAATATCTTCACCAAAATTTTATCCTTGAAACTAAAACATTTGGTAGGGAACTCCTCCAAATCACAACTAAGGTTTCCTTCAATAACTCTTCAGTAATATGTTGTAGAAACCAACAAATATCCTATATTTGAAATAACCTTCAAGCCTTCAATGGCAATCCCCAAATATCTTATATTTGGTGGCTTCTCTATCTCCTTTCTTCTTCAACCTCTTTGTTAAATTATGACTTCAATATTGGCCAATAGAATGGCCTTCTTTTCAATAATCTAACTATCTTGAGGTCTTCACTTTTCTCCTCTTAAATTTGACAAGCTTCTTGGCAAATCCTTCTTTCTTGGGCTTGTTTTTGAATGGCGATAATTGTCCCAAGATCATTATAAAAAAATTCTCCTTGAGTTCTCTTCAAATCTTCTCCAATGGAATTCTTCAAGCCTCCTTCAATAAGTTTCTCCAAGACTTCTCCGTATTTTCTTCTTGATACCTCTTCTCTAGGGTCTTCACTCTTGTAGCTTCTTTGGTCTTCCTAATGAGATATTTTTCTAAACTTCTACTATTTAAGTTTGGTAATGAGATCTTCCTTTAGGATCTCTAAAATCTACTACTTCTAAAATATGCTATGGTATTTTTTTACTTCTTCTCTCTCTTCAATCTTTCAAATATGGAATCTCTTCAATGGGACTTCCTATGGGTCTCTTCTTCAATGTGAAGTTTTCAATATTAAAAGGATATCACTAATCTGCAATATTAACCAATACTCTTCTCCTTGATACTCTTCTTCCTTCAATGGGGTTTTATTTCTAGGACCTCCTCCTTGATTTTATGTCTTCAATGTGGCTTACATTGCCACTAGATATCTCCTCAATATAAAAATTTAAGTCTTTAATATACAAGTATTTTAATGGGACCTTTCTCCTTAGGCCTCCACTTATTCAATATCCAACTTGTTGCTTCAAGTACTAGATTGATTCCAAAGAAGATATTCTTCATGGCTCTTATAGGAAGCTCCCCAAATTTATTTGAATTTTTTTTCTACAACAAAGTATTAAGAAATGATAAATACAATTTGATAAATTCTAAAAATAATATTTGTAATCTCCTCTCAATATCTCTTGTGGTTCTCTCTATTTCCTAATGATATACCTAGTGATTTGATACTATTGTTAGCATTTTAAGCTATAAACTTAAATAAAATGTAACTACAAAAATATAAATAAGCATAGAATTTTATAACTATGATAATGACTAACTAATATGCATGAAAATAATATAATAAACTTTTTAAAGTACTCACAAAATATCTATTAATGAAAGCTCATGAAAATATACAATGCTATGCAATTGAGGTCACTACATATACATCTTGCAAAAAAAATATATATTGTATCTACTATTATTCTTCCTATACACTCTAAAGTCCTCTCTCACTTCTATTCTATGAAGGCCTATTTATAACGAGACATCTCTATTTGCCTTCCACATTACTATAATACCTAAATATTCTATTCTAAGCACTCATGTACATGTGGACTACATGAATATTTAAATCATTGCACAATCTAACATTTGTGCATTTATTAGGAAAATTTATCTTATAATTATTTTTATCTTTTACTCATAAAAAATGGCTCATAAAAATTCCTACTAATCTATTTATCTCTATATTAGGTTCATTGATTTCTCATGTCCTTTCATTACAACATATTAATTGTGTCTTATTCTATGTTTTTTATTAGATCTACTTTAGCTACAAAAGTAAAGGAGGATGAACTTACTATTGTTATTGTTTGTATTGATTATGGAACCTAGCTAGAATGTAGCATAGCAACTAGTGGTGGTAGATTTGGTTCCTCCACTAGACTCTCTTTTTGCTACTTTGCAACCTTATATGAACATTATGTAGTGGTCAATTGATCATACTTGAGCCTCGACCTAATTATTTCCTTGATAGTTATACTAAAATACTTACAAAAAATGTTATAAACACCCTCCATGATACCATTATGTAAGTTCCCCTTTCATAATTGGATTCCCACGTTCTTTTGAAACTTCAGCACTCATATATAGTATTCATGACATTTTTCTTTAGGTCCTTGAATGTTTTATCATCTCGATCATGGGTTATACTCCTCAATCATATTTTCACAAATATCATCCCATGAATTCTTGATATGATCCTATTGTATCTCATGCCATCTAAAATTAGCACCATAAAAAAATATCAAAGAAACTTTGTCCATTGCTCCCTTTGTGTTAAGTCCTTACAAATCCATGACCTTTTATATTATTGAATGAATGTCTTAGAATATTTAAAATATTTATCTAAAAATATAGGAACTTTTTCCATCTTCACTATAGGCTTAGAATCTAAAGTTAAACTCTTCCTAGAATACAATCCAAGGGCTTGTGAATAGGAAGCTAAGTCTTCTTGTAGAATATTATGAATACCAAAGTTAGTAGCTTCTATCTATCAATTTATTACTCTTATGCCTCTAGTGTAGACATGCAAATAAGAATAACATAAACTAGATGATAAAAAAATATTTATAAACATAAACTTGTTGATCATACTTCACTATAAAAGTACACTTGTGAGTAGAATATCCAAGTTCTATAAAAAGGAGATTAACTAGTGGTAACACTTAGTAAGAATCTAAATAAATAGACTTCACCACATAGTAAATAGGGTTACCATGGTTAAACTAAATTACTAGACAAAACTACCATCAAATAAGACTGGCCCCTATAATAGAACCTAAAATGTCAAACTACGATACACACACAACACTTACTTGAGAACTCCTCTTACTATGATCATTGCACTTAACACACAATCTCTATTTAGTGGTGGTATTCTAGTATACAGGTCTTACACATAATAAGATGCTAGAACCACATGAAAAAGTGTAATTGGTGGTTGTATAATATATTACATACTAATATCAAAAAGAAATTTACTAAATGGTGAAGGTTATCTTCAACTGGTCTTTCTTTATAATGCAAATATGATTGTAGCTATTAGGAGTAAAACTTATGGGATATATTACAAATGAAACAAGGTTACAATATATAGGCATAAGCCTATATGAAATGCATGACACTTGTCAAGTGAAATTGATGAGGATTGATGTTTGATATTTCATATGACCCCTCTAGTAGTTCCTAGCTAGGTTTGCATAGTTTATTTCTTGCAAATTAATAATTGTAAGTGAGTCTCCTTCTCACATGCACTTGTGGGCACTATTTATCTTCTAGTTGTCATTTAGAGTGTTAGTTAGTAAGTGTGAACTCAAAGTAGGAAGTGTGTACTTCAAGATAGCTAGAATGGATCTTCTAGTTAGCAATATTCTTTTCTCTTAACTTAGAAGTTTACGTGCATTCTCCCTTGCACTTTTGTAGCTTATGGTTAAGAATATTGGATAAAATCCATGATTTGATGGGTTTGGTTATGTATTTTGGGCCATTAGTGTGAATTGTAAATAATAGAACACTTAGTTGGATTTTCAATCCTTTTCATTGGTATCAGAGCCTAGTTCATGTTTGCACTAGGACTTGTGAGGTGAGAGGATAGGAGATAGTTTTGTTATGAGAAATTCTTTCTCATTGAGGACTCAGTTTAAGCTCAAGGGGAGCTTGAAAACCATTCGAAGAAAGAAGTTCCTTCGACGACAAACTCCTCGTTCCAAATTTTTGCTTATGCTCAAGAGGTATAGGAAAAAATTGCCTCAGAGTTCTTATTGTGATCCTTGGAATGGATTGGATCGTAGCTACGGTCCAATTAGGATTAGGGAGCCATTTAACCCTACTGCCCCCCCCATTTTCGAGTACTGAAGAGTTCTAGGAGGTCATCAAAACCAGGTCGTGTGTCGACTTGGGTCTGGTTGCCTTTCAAACACTGGTCGTGTGTCGACCGAATCTTGAAAGGAGAGCTACTGAAGGGATTTGGTTGCTATTATTTTTGTAATTTAAGTTTTTCAAGCTTTGGAATTAACCCTCCTGGTTAATTTTTTAAAATTTTCTAGTTTGTCTTAGAAAAGCTTAAATTTTAATTAATATATTATTTTATTAATATATTAATTTGCTGCATATTGTAAAAAAAAAAAAAAAATATTGTATTTTTTTTGGGCAACCGAAGGCCTTGTAGTAGGCTTCGACTGCATTCGGCAGCACCGACAAGGCCACAGCAGCATTCGGCAACCCACGACACCTGCTCGTCATTGCGTGCCGACCCGTTTACTGTCGGGCTGACAGCCGATGGTGATCGCTGTCCACTGTGATAGTAATTGGGGTTGTCGCCTGACGTAGCTGTCAGGTCTGATAGAAGTTCTGACTTTGCTATCAGACTGACAGCGCCAAGTGATCCAGCCTCGACCATCATGGCCCGATGACAGCGCCTGGCAGGAGTTCGCTTTGGCGTCAAGCCAACGCCCTAACACTACTATCGGATCTGACAATAGTGTAGTTAGGTGCTGCAGCCTGACCTGACTGTCAGCACTAATAGTGGTAGGCTAGCCTGACCACGTTGTCATACTGACAGTGCCGACAGATGGTTCGCACGCTTACTGGCACGCACCACTTCGACGTCAGGCCAAACAATGCCTGACGTGCTATTAGGCATGATAGCTTCATAACCAGGCAGGAGTCCTGGCTACGCTGTCAGATTGCTGTCAATAGTCGGGCAGCACTTGGAGGCAGCCACCTCATGGGTGTTGGACCTTGGAGGTCGCACCACTGTTCCCACCCTCAGGATTGGAGCCTAACAGGACAGCCATCGGGTCCAAAAAACTATGCAGGCTTAGATCCTCGAGAACCGTGCCACTGCAACTGGCCAGCAGATTCATGCCTCGGGATTAGTGCCACTACAGTTTGAGAAGTTGCATGAAAATCAGGGTAATTTATTGTAATTTTTAAATTTTTACTATTTCAGGTTGCATGTTAAATTTTGTTTTTATTAATTTAATTTTTAATAACTTGATTAAATTCATTAATCTTTGATTAATTGAAATTTTATTTTTAATTAAGTTATTTTTAAATTAATAAATTTTAAAATTGCACCTTAAATTAGTTTAAAATTTCAAAATTTTGAGCCTTAGGAGTAAATTTTCAAATTCAAAAGCACTCCATTGTAACAAGGAAAATTTTCCATTTTCTTTCCTTGATTTAGTGTTTTCTCATTTTTACTCCTGGCTTATACCCAGGTTCACATGGCTTATGACTTGGTTGCCCAAGTGGCAGAACTTGCCCATGCTATAAATGCTTTAGTAGATAAAGCTAATGATACTACCATGGCAGAAGTCCTTGGCAATCTTGCCATGAAGGTAAATGACATTTATGTGCATAATGCTTCAACTTCTGCTCATGATTCTCGTCTAAGAGTTCGTTGGGAAGTTCCATTTTATGATGGATCCAGGAACCCTGATGTCTTGAATAGTTGGATTCTTGACATGAGTTCTTGGTTTTCTTACTCTCAACTTTCAGAAGACGATGTGGTTCCTTATGCTAAGCTAAAACTTTCTGGTTTAGCCAAAGTACTTGTTGAACGAAAAAGAGGTCAGGATGCACTCACTTCATGGGATGAGCTTATACATTGTCTTAAGACCAATTTTTATCCTTCAAATTATTCTAAGGAACTGGTCATTAAATGGTTTCATTTTCGACAAGGTACTAATATGTCTGTACAGGAGTATATTTTTCAGTTCAACAGGTTCAGGATACTTGTGAATGTGGAGGATGATGTTCCAGCTTTGATTCTCAAATTTCAAAGTGGCTTGTTAGAGCATTTGTACAGGGAACTTATGTTTGTTTCTATGGAAACATTGGATTCAGTTTTCAACCAAGCGCAACTTGCAGAGGACAAGTTTAAGGCACATTCGTAGGCATTCCGTGCACCTGTTACTCAAGTGGTTGCAAACTCATCAAAAGGGAATAATTCTTTCTCACAAAAGAAGAATTTTGCTCAAAATAAGAATGTTTCTTCTCCATCTCCTTCTTCTCCTTCCCCTTCCGCTTCTACTCCTTCTTCTTCTTCTAAACCTTCTTCTTCTTCTTCTAAAATTTTTTGCAATTATTGTAAGAAGAAAGGTCATGAAAAAGCTGATTGCTTTAAGCTTAAAAAGAAGAGTTTAGTAATTACTACTCAAGAGGAGGATGCTCCCAAAGGTCCCCTTGATTTTGTAGGAGAGAGTAGAGTATACACGGAATTATGAGGTAAGATTAATGAAGTTACCTTGGTAAATGTAATTTCATCAGAAGGAGCTCGTGATGATTTTTTCATCACTCAAGCCCATTTGCTTCATAATTTTGCAACAGATTGTATAGTGGATAATGGCTCGCAGAAAAATCTAATTGCGAGGTCCATTGTTGAGCGTTTGAAGTTACCTATGGAGCCTCATCCTCAACCTTATTATTTGGGTTGGAAGGATAGTGGAAGAGGCTCAGAAATCACTCACACTTGCACATTAAAATTTGCACTTGGCCCACATTTCATAGATCAAGTCACTTGTGATGTGACTCCTATGGATTGTTCTAGGATTTTGCTTGGACAACCTTTTTAGTATGATAGGAGAGTTGTTTATGATGCTTTCAAAAGAACCTAGACACTTCAAAAATATGGTAAGGTATTTCTCATTAAAAGCACCAACACTCCTAACATCATTCTAAGTTCCAAGCAAACAAAAAAAGTAATTAAAAAATGTGGTGATGTTGCTCTAATTTTCATTCGCTCTCAAAAAAATTCTACATCCACATCCATTACAAAGCAACACTCTTCAATGGATAAAATATTGCAAAGTTATTCACACATATTTCAGGAGCCAAAGTCTCTTCCTCCAATTCACACAATTAATCATAGCATTGAAATCATTCCTGGTTCTTCACTACCTAATGCACCCATGTATAGACAATCTATTTTGCAAAATGAAGAAATAAAAAGGCAAATAGAATATTTTTTGTCTAAGGGTTTCATTAAGGAAAGTACTTATGCTTGTGCCTCACCTATTTTTTTGGTTCTTAAAAAAGATGGCACTTGGAGATTGTGTATTGATTTTCGTGCTTTAAACAATTTTTTTGTAAAGAATAGATATCCATTACCACACATTGATGATTTATTAGATCAGATTCAAGGAGCTAAGTTCTTTTCAAAAATAGATCTCAAAAGTGGATATCATCAAGTGCGTATCCAAGCTAAGGATACATGGAAGACAAATTTTAGGACGAAGATGGGCCTCTTTGAATGGTTGGTCATGCCCTTCGGTCTCACTAATGCTCCTGCAACCTTCATGAGGTTGATGAATGATGTATTTCGTGATGTACTTGACAAATTTGTAATAATATATCTTGATGATATATTTATTTTCTCAAAAAATTGGGAGGAACACCTTAGGCATATCCATCAAACCCTTGATATTCTTGCGAAGAATCAATTATATGCCAATTCTTCCAAGTTTTCTTTTGGCAATACTTCAGTTTCTCACCTTGGCTATGTGATTAGTGAAAGTGGAATTCAAGTAGATCCCATAAAATTTGATGTTTTACTTAAGTGGTCCCATCCTACAACTCTCACTGAGTTAAGGAGTTTTCTAGGACTTGCAAATTTTTATCGCAAGTTCATTCCTCAATATTCCACCCTTGCAGCTCCATTGCATTATCTCACTAAGTCTAAAATTCCATTTCATTGGGAGAAAAGCCAAGAAGTTGCCTTTGAGAAACTCAAAAAGAAACTTTGTACAACACCTGTGTTAACTTTACCCGACATTTCTCAACCTTTTGAGATTGAAACGGATGCCTCTAAAGTTGCCTTAGGAGTTGTTCTCAAACAGAATGGTCATCCAGTTGCTTATCATTCAAAAACTTTTTCTGCTGCTAAGTTGAACTATTCTACATATGACAAGGAGTTTTATGCATTAGTTCAAGCTATTAAGTATTAGAGACATTATCTTTTGGGAAAATATACAATAGTACACACTGATCATATGCCTCTCAAGTTTTTACAATCTCAAAGTAAAATTGAAGAATCAAGACATATGAAGTGGGCCTCTTACCTCCAACAATTTCACTTGGTGATCAAGTAGAAAAAGGGGAAGAGTAATACTATTGCTGATTGTTTGAGTAGGCCTCTAGCCGCTCTTGCCTTAACAGTTATGTCCACTTCACACTTGGGATTTCAGACTTGGCCTAATTAGTATTCATAGGATCATGATTTTGGAAAAATATTTGAGCAAGTAAGCCTTCTTCTTCCAATTTGCATCCTTTCCAAGATTTCTACATCAAAGAAGGACTTCTTTACAAATTGAACAAGGTTTGTGTTCCTTGTGAGCCTAGAGTGTCACTTCTTAAGGAAGCTCATTCTACACATTATGGTGGTCACATTGGGAAGCATAAAACACTTCATCATTTGCAAAGATTTTTCTATTGGCCTAAAATGCAGAGGGATGTGTTGAGATTTCTCAAATAGTGTGCAGTTTATTGTCGCTCAAAACTAGCTAATAGGAAGTTTGGCTTAGGCATGCCTTTGCCCATTCCTTCCCATCCTTGGGAAAGCATTTCCATGGATTTGATTAGTGGTTTTCCTATGACAGTGCATCAACATGATTGTGTGTTCGTGGTGGTTGACAGATTCAGTAAAATGGCTAAGTTTATTCCATGTCACAAGACAAGTTCTGCATCAGACTTAGCCCAATTTTTCTTTGACAACATTTGGCATTCCTTTGGTCTACCTACAAGCATTATCTCAGATCGTGATTCATGCTTTGTGGGTCATTTTTGGCGTTCTTTGTGGAAAAATTTAGGAGTTTCCCTTAAATTTTCCATCACCTATCATCTACAGTCCGATGGGCAGACTGAAGTGGTAAACCGTACACTTGTGCAAAGTTTACGAATCTATCATCACGCTTCACCAACAAAGTGGGACTTGAGTCTCACTCATATTGAACATGCCTACAATAGGGCCCTACATTCTTCTACAGGTCATTCACCCTTTGAGGTTTGTATGGGATTTTAGCCCTTGGCACCTTATGAGTTACCTTTGTCTTTGCCTTCTCCTATCACTTCACATCTTCAGAAGGAGCAAGACAAGGCACACTCATTTATTCAGCATTTGCATAATCTACAATCAAAGGTGGTTGAGATTATGCAAAAGACATAGCAGCAGCAAAAAAATGCCATGGATCGACATCGAATTCCTCATCCATTTCAGGTTGGTGACAAAGTTTGGTTGCATCTTGACAAGCGATGTTTTACTGATAAGACTCATAGCAAAATCAAACCAATTCTCTATGGGCCTTATACTATTCTTAAGTATGTGTCTAAGAATGCTTTTTGCCTTGATCTTCCCGCACACTTGGGAATTCATGACATCGTCAATGTAGATATTTTGAAGTTGTACTTTGACTCTACATTGGAGACTGCACCAACTATTAGTCATCCTATGGGCGTGGTTCCTGATGCTCAGTTACCATTGGATGCAGATCAGATCTATGACATGAAGACTCGACAGACTCGCCAGGGGTTTACCACCTCATATCTTGTGGCTCGACGAGGATAGCTATCGCATAAGGCTCGTTGGATTTCTTTTCATCAGATGTCCCGTGACTTTCCTACTCTTCTGAAAGCATTGGATTCCAATGCTTCTATTATGGGGAGGCATGATGAGGATTTATGTTTGATCTTTCATATGACCCCTCTAGTAGTTCCTAGCTAGGTTTGCATAGTTTATTTCTTGCAAATTAATAATTGTAAGTGAGTCTCCTTCTCACATGCACTTGTGGGCACTAGTTATCTTCTAGTTGTCATTTAGAATGTTAGTTAGTAAGTGTGAACTCAAAGTAGGAAGTGTGTACTTCAAGATAGCTAAAATGGATCTTCTAGTTAGCAATATTCCTTTCTCTTAACTTAGAAGTTTATGTGCATTCTCCATTGCACTTTTGTAGCTTATGGTTAAGCATATTGGATCAAATCCATGATTTTATGGGTTTGGTTATGTATTTTGGACCATTAGTGCCTATAAATTGAATTGTAAATAATAGAACACTTAGTTGGATTTTCAATCCTTTTCAGAAATTGACAAGTGTCAAGGAAGGCATAGTGCACATTACATTAATTCTAACATTCCCCATTAATGTGCACTATCCTAACTAAAGAAAAAAACAAGTCAACATTAGTTAACATTCCCCCTTAATTTTGACTTCTCTAAAAAAAAAATTCTACACCCTCCTTTATTGCTGATTTGATCTAGGCTCGTTCTCTTTTTGCTTGGCTCTCCAACTGTGAATAATGCTAGATTCACTGTGTATACATCTCGGTCTGTTGCCTCAAGGTCAGCCACTTCCATGGGTCTGTTTCCACTAGGTCAGCCATCTAAGTGCCTCAAGGTCATCATGGGTGCCTCAGGGTCAGCCACTTTTGGGTCTGTTGCCTCTGCAGGTCATCCTCAGAGGATGTTGCCTCTCATAGGTCACTGACTAGCTCCACCATGAATTTCAAATCCCTCTTCATGATGAACTCAATCTAGAAGGTGTCGGTATCTGTTGAAAATGCACCTTAATATAAAATAAATACGAGCCATGAAGTACAATACGAGCCATGAAGTTGAGCCTTAGAATCTTACATTAATTCTAACAATAGCCACTATAGTCATTTGTAAGGATATAACACTCTTGTAATTCAACTTCATAAAAAATATGATTTGAGAAAGGAAGCAGATAATGGTCTTTATTTGTAACCTTATTTAGCTTTTGATAATCAACATAGACCCCCATACTTCCATTATTATTTCTAACAATTATGATTGGAGATGCCCACTCTAAGTTGTCTACTAGAAAAGATAAACCTATATCTAGCAACTTGCCTATCTATTCCTTGACATACTTGGAAAATTTTGGATTTATATGATATGAAATTTGCTTCATAGGTTTATCATCATCAATAAACTCTATAATGTCTCATAAAATATAATTATCATCTCTTTATGATTAAATTTTAACAAATAAATATACCTACAATAGAGCCAAAAGTAATCCTCTTTTTCATGTTCTTCTATTGCACCCCCAAAATATAACTTTTGTAGTCGATTCTCCACCTTTTCCTAAAAAAACTAATATAGGTGATCTACCAGTGTATAAAAAATGGTGTCATCCATTAACACATCTATATTACATTCTTATTAATTTTAAATATCCGCCTTGATCACATTGGCATAATCAAAGGTTTTCCACTCACTTTATTCCTCTATTTATATTATCCTCAATGGATGAGTTTGAGGTATCACATTTATATTCACTAGTCTAATACCTTAATTAATGGTGATGTACCCTTCATGCTAGTAATTATGGGATTGAATTTTCTTAACCTTGGAATTCTTAGCGATAATGGATATCCTATTGAACCATTTTTAATGACTTAAAAATTTTCCACTTAGTTGACTTCCATGACTAATATTACTACATTAGAGACTACTCCTATTGGCTTTATATTTTCTTTTTTCAAGGATATAAAATTTAAGTAATATGTATTATCTATCTCTAGTTTTAATGTTTTCAAAGTAGATTCTATCATTTTATTAACAATGGCTCCACCATATACAATGATATAAGGAATAGAAATACCTTTGCACATGACTTTAACTTGTGGAGCATATGGGTCAACCTTTACATTAAACACAATGACTTTGAACTTTCTCCTTCATCTAGAACTAAGTCTGCTACATAGCTCCCTTCATTGTTCTAATAATAATTCTAATATTTTCCCACACATGATATTAGTGGTTTGCATTTTTTTCCATGATTAAGTATGGTGTCTATCCTACTAAGATTGAAAAATATTGAACTCCTAGTTTCCTTCTTCTCTTTTTGGGGTCTTATTTCTTCTTGATATCCTTTTCTTCATTGTGATTCCTATCATGATATCACTTAATGGCTATAATATCAACATGTTATTTGTTATCTCGAACAAAATTAATAATGTTAACTAGATTTTTATCCTTCTTATTAATATTTGTACCTAAATTAGATGCCTTATTAGGGAAATGTGTTTTGTAATTCCATTTTTATTTTCACTCATAGTAAACTATCTTAGACAAATTCTTCCTAATACCCTAATCTCTATATTGGCCTCATTGATCTCCTATGTTTTTTTCTTGCAATAAATTAATTACAAGTTGTCCCATATTTTTTATTAGATCTTCTACTTCAACTATAGAAGTGGAGGAAGACGAACTTACTTTTGCTACTACTATTATTGATTATGGAACCTTGATAGAAGTTGTTGAAGCAAATTATTCTAATGTTACTAGCTTATCCTCTATACTCTCCTATTATTTCTTCACAACCTCATATACACATTGGGTAGTGGAAGGTTGCTCATACTTGACCCTTGATATAATCATTACCTTTATATCTACAACATAATACTTATAAATCATGCTATTCACACCCTCCATGAAACCATTAGGTATGTTCTCCTTTGATAAGTAGACCTCCATATTTATTTGAAGCTCCTCCACTCATGCATAGTAGTCATGAATATTCTATTTAGATCCTTGAACTAAATTTGTTATCTATATTATTAGGTCAAAATATTTTTGGAATGGGCTATATTTTCGATCATATTTTCACTAATCTCATTCCATGAATTATTTATCCACTCCTCTTACATTTCATACCATGTAGCACCATCCATAAATATTAGAATTAACTCCATATATTGCTCCATTTATGTTAAGCCATTATAAATGCATGGTATCTTATATTCATAAATGAAGGTTTTGAAATCTTCAAAATATTGGGCTAAAAGGATAGGAAATTTTCCATGTTCAAAAGTACAACTATTAATGGTGAAAGTTCCAAGGGATTGTGAACTAGAAGTTGAATATACCTATAAAGTATTGTGAATACCTAATTTAATATATTTTCCCTTCTAGTTCCTTACTCTTATGCCTCTAGTATAGACACACCAATAAGAACAAGGTTCATAAAATGATAAATTATGATGGGATAATTATAAAATATCCATAAGATCACAAAAATCTGTAACTATGAACCATACTTCACTCGACTAGTACACCTATGAGTACATCAAACAAGTTATCTATGAAGGATATCAACTTGTGGTAACACTTATTAAGTACACTAGTAAATAAAATTATCTGCAAAGTAAACAGGGTTACCATGGTAAAATTGAGTTATCGGATAACACCACTACCAAAGAAGAGTGGTCCCAATAATATAACCTACAATATCAAACTATGATATACACACAACTCTTCCTTGATACCTTATCTTAATTTGGTCATTATACTATTTTCATAATATCTATTTGGTGGTGGTATTGTAGCATACAATTCTTATGCACAATAAGATATTAGAACCACATGGAAACTTGTAATTGGGGGTTGCACAATATATGGCATACTAAAATAAAAAATAACTTTACTGGGTGGTGAAGGTTATCTTAAAATAGTATTTATCTATAATGCAAACCTAACTATAGCAACTATAGTCATTTGTAAAGTTATAGCACTCTTGCCCTTCAACTTCATCAAAAATTTGATCTGAGAAAAGAAGCGGATAGTGGTATTTCTTTCTAGATTTATTTAGATTTTATAATCAACATAGACCCTAAACTTCTCATTCTTCTTTCTCATAGTGATTATTAGAGACACTTACTCTATGTTTTCTATTAGAAAAATGAAACCTACATCTTGTTAGAATTAATGTGCACTATGCCTCTATTTTGACACTTGTCAGTTTATATTGACACTTGTCATTTATCATATAGGCCTCATGCCTATATATAACACATTTTGTATCAATAAATATCTCATCAGTTTTAGTCCTAACATTTGGTGTCAGAACCCGAACCCCATTTTTATTGGATACTGAGGGAGTATGCTCTCCATCTCTTTCTGGATGGATCAGAAACCAGAAGTTGAAGATATATTTATGGCTGCCATTTTTTTTGTGATGGAAAATGTTTAGGTGGCTATATTTGAAGGCAACAAAGCATGGCGAATGATAATCAAGTTGAAGGAGTGAACTTCTAGATGACAAATCATCACTGTTTAAAGTGAATGATGGACCTAAAGTTTAATTTTTTTGGATGGTATGTATGACATCGTGGTGGAGTACATGGCAGAAACGTTGAGATATTCGTGGACCATGCAGATCATCGCACTTTGATGAGAAGTGGAGCACTATAGCCATTTGTTTGAAGCCCTGATGTCTGTCAAAATATTCCTCCTGCTACTGTAGATATGGGCTCCCAAGTGATGTTCTCAGAATTTGCTAGCTATGATGAACCACCCACGAAAGTCATCTTGTCGAGGGGTCCTTTGATGATCGATCCCACTGTTCATGCCATGTAATGGGCAAGAAACAGACTGTACGAGCCGCTGATTGTCATCATAAGTTTTGGTATCTTGGTCTATTCATATTTTGAAAAGCAGGAGCAATTGTTGCTTTGGGTGCAACATAATTTATCCATCGGTGGCTAAAATCATTTTTTTTTGTGGTATTACTGGGTGGTTGTTTTCTTGAACAAATTTCCTACTACTTCAGCCTGCAACCACAATGCATCATCGACGATGGCATTTCACAGCAAGCATCAATGATGACGATGACGATGAAGGAAACGATGGCAAAGTTGTTGCATGAATAGGAGTCGGTGCCTCTGTAGAACTAGGCATGTTAGATTATTGTGAAACATGTTGTATAGACTGTGGTCTTCCTTGTCGTAGCCGAATCTGAAACCTAGGTCAATGCATCCCTTGAGCTCGTCCAGATCCTCGTCCATCAAACTCTTGGACTTCCTCTTTAGATGGAACTGCTCCCACCTTTGAATCCACTCCTCCTCCCTAGATGAGTTGCTCGACCATGACTGCTGCTTCAACAGCCTCGTCGAAGGAGGAAAATCCTTCATCTTCGCTGCATCAATAATACTATTACCATTATTGTTATTCCCTATTCCCACAGTATCCGACATGACTGCCATATCATATGTTGTATTCATACTCGCGCTTTCGTAGAGCTTTTTAGGATCTATGTAATGGCATAAGGGTCAGTCTCGGTGACTGCTATGCTCATTTCAAAACCAAATTTTGTTATTCTCACCTCAATTTTCCGATCGAATCGAACAAAAAAAAGAAAGAAAAATAACAGAGGAGAATTTTTTTTTTTATTTTTTTGGTGAAAAATTTGTGTTCTTCCAGAAAGAGAAAATTTTCCCCTCACCCCAAAAGGGCTCATGCGAGGTCTACGCTCTCGCATAAGCTCTATGAGCTCTCCTTCACCATCGTGAATAGGAGCTGGTGCCTTTGCAGAACTAGGCACGTTAGATGATGGTGGCATCGAAAGAGAAGCAACAGCTATGTCACTTAACAGAGACTGGGACTGAGCTCAACATAGAACAAGCAAAAAAAAACCATCACCAACAAAATATCATTTGCCATCATGACGGAATATCTTTCTGTCCTTCTCGTGTGCAATGCTGCTCGATTTTGCATCATGGTAGGGCACCTTTTATAAAAACAAATGGGGTACTTATTTAAAAGTAGAGGGACCATTGTTTCATGAGATTGTATGGGTATGTAAATTGTAAGGGGATGATTTAAATATATTTTAAACTAAGGGTTGCATCATTTTTTTAAGTGGAGGAACTCAATGGGCCTCATTGCCCATAGTTTAATGTTTTTTCTCCACATGGAAGTGGAAGGCCTAGATGGCCCTTGTAATTTTTCCTATAGGGAAAACTGAAGTTTGTTTTTAATCTGCGAGAGTGCGATGCCAGGAATATTTTATTCTTGACGTTTTGTTGCCTAGAGAGGCAATTTGTTTTTCTACAAGTTGAAGGCCCTATGAGACCCAAATATAGGGGTATTTATAGTCGTTGGAAAATTTTTTATGCGACGGACACAATGGTGGTGTCATATTGTAATTTTGAGGCTGTTTCAATTGAGTTTTTTAGCCTCAAAGTTTTTCTACCTTGGAGTGCACTCTCGGTTGTACCCGACACTCCCAAGGAACTTGTAAGTGAACCTAGTATCTAGTATTCTCCTCTTTCTACTTTGCGGATGCAGCGGCTGGTTACCCATGCATTTCGATAAGATGAGGAGACTACCATAAGGAAACTTATTCTAGGGACTACAGACATAGACACCCTATATTGTATCAAGGGTTTTTTCAGATCTACTTCTGAAGACTACAGACGAAGACACTTCAAAAGATTATCTTCTATTCTTCTTTCTTCTTCTCCTCCATATTTGGATCTATGGCTTATTTAATTGTATTGAGTGCATTTTCAACAGAGACTGACACTCTTATATGACTCATTTTTTTCCTTTGTATAAAGGTGCATTTTCGGTAGAAACTGACACCTTCTAGATTGAATCACCATAAGGAGCGATTTGATATTTATGGTGGAACTAGTCTGTGACCTACGAGAGGCAACATCCTCTGAGGATGACCTATAGAGGCAAAAAAAACTAGAATTTGCTAACCCTAAGGCACCCATGATGACCTTGAGGAACTTAGACGACTGACCCAGTGGCAACAGACCCATGGAAGTGGCTGAACCTGAGGCAAAAGACCAAGATTTATACACAGTGAATCTAGCATTATTCACAGTTGGAGATCCAAGCACAAAGAGCATGAGCCTAGACCAAATCAGCAATAAGAGAGGATGATAGGTTGTTTTAGAGAAGTCAACATTAAGGGGGAATGTTACCTAATGTTGACTTGTTTTGTTTCTTCTTTAGTTAGGATAGTGCACTTTAAGGGGGAATGTTAGAATTAAAGTGCACTATGCCTCTGTTTTGACACTTGTCAGTTTATATTGACACTTGTCATTTATCATATAGGCCTCCTGCCTATATATGTAACACATTTTGTATCAATAAATATCTCATCATTTTAAGTCCTAACACATCTAACAACTTGTCTATCTCTTCCTTGACATACTTGGAAAATTTTAGATTTATAATATGGGATTTGCTTCATAGGTTTAGCATCATAAAAAAACTCTATATAATGTCTAATAAAATCTACTTGTCATAACTTTTTATGATTAAAAGTGAGAAAATAAATATACCTACAAAAGAGTCAAAAGTAATCCTATTTTTACATTCTATTGCATCCCCAAAGTATAAATTTTGTAGTTAGTTCTCCACGTCTTCCTCAAAAAATTAATATGGATGATCTATAGGAGTATAAAAAGGGGTGTTAGCCATTAATACATCCATATTAAATTTTTATTCAACTTAAATATCCACCTTTCTCACATTGGTATAATCTAAGGTTTTCTACCCACTTTCTTCCATAATTTCTATTGTCCTCAATGGATGAGGTTGAGGTTCACTAGCTTGGGATCTTGATCAATGGTCATGTACCCTTTATGCCAATAAATATTAGGATGGGATTTTCTTAACCATCATCTTCTTATCAACAATGGATAGGCTATTGAACCATATTTCATGACTTAAAGTCTACCACATAGGTGACTCCCATGAATGATACTGATACATCAGAGACTAATCCTATTGTCTTTATTTTTCCTTTATTTAAAGATATTAAATTTAAATTATATGGATGCTATAATACTAGTCCTAAGGTATAAAAAGTATTTTTTCTTATTATATTGATAATAAGTCCAACATCTACCATGAAATTAGGAATAGAAATATCTTTACATAAGACTTCAAGTTGTCGAGCATATGATTCAACCACTACATTGAACATGATGACTATGAACTTTCTTCTTCATCTAGAATTGAGTCTAATACATAGATCCCTTATATTTTATGATGATAATGCTATTATTTTACCATACATGATGTTGGTGGTTTTATTTGATAAATCCTTCATGATGGAGTATGATGCCTAGCCTACCGAGATTGGAAAATTTTAAACTCCCAGTTTTCTTGTTTTTGGATTCTTATTTCTTCTTCTTGAAATCCTTTACTTTATTTTAAATCCTATCAAAAACATGATTCATGGCCATAAAATCAACATCGTCTGTGTTATCTTGAATAATATCAACAATGTTAACTAGATATTTGCCCTTCTAATGACTCTTTATTCCTAATGTAGATACCTTATTAGGGAAATTTATATTGTAATGTCCTTATTTTTCTCGTAGTAAACTACCTTAAAATAATTCTTCCTAACACCCTTATATCTAGATTGGGCTTCTTTAGTATTCTAATTTAGTTATAGAAGTAAAGGAACATTGATGTAGTGCTACTTTTTGTTGCGGAACCTACCTAAAAATATTGGAGTAGCTACTGATAATGGAATACGCTCCTCATGTATACTCTCCTCTTATCTACAAACTCCTCTTATCACTTTGTAACCTTATATGCATGTTGGGTTGTGGCAAGTTGCTTCTACTTGATGCTTGGCCTAATTATTGCGTTGAAATCTACAACAAAATACTTACAAACAATTTTATCCATACCTCCATGATGCAATTAGGTAAGTTATTATTTCATAACTAGACCTTCAACTTCTTTTGAAGGTTCTACTCTTGTGCATAGTAATAAAATTTCTTTTCAGTGTTGGATTTTAAGCTAAGTTATCTTAGTCCAAATATTTTGGATCTTGAGTAGACTCAAATATAAGAACAATCAAAATATAAGCATCCAATATAAATACTAATAAAGTTCAAAATAATATTAAATATGAATGGCCAAAATCATTCATGCAATAACATGAAGAAAATTATAGTATAATTGCTTAAAATATGCATACAAGACTCATTATTATTAATTCTTGGATGTTATATTTTCTCTTTGATACAATACATAGAGTTTTGTCTCTATAATATAGCCATCCAAGATGACTCTTCAAGTACTTGAAAATTTCTCTCCATATGACAACTCTCACATGTCCTTTGGATTCTCATATTTCCACTTGTATATATGACTCTTCACTCTCTACTTACATACACACTTAACTCTAAGATACTTACACTCTTTTACATGACACTTACACTTCTACATGCACACATAATACATCACACTTGTGCACATCCTCACATTACATATTTGCACACTAGATAACATGACCTTTTTCCACTTTATCTTATTACATACTTGCAATATTACTTACATGACACTTGTCCATATCCTACAAATAGACACTTACATAAAGGAGAAATATAAATATCACTCCTAAAATATAGACTCAAACCTTAATCTAATATTTACATTGTACCATAGGTACCATGGGGGTACATTTAAATTTACCAAATAATGTAAAATTCTGCAACATCCCCATCTATTACATTATGTGGTTATTGAATACTTTAGTCTTCAATCTATTTTATTTAGTCCTTTGTCTTTATATTTAGCTTGAAATCCTTATTTTTTTCTTCATGTCTATTATTCTCCTTTATTTTAGGATTTTCTTTATTCTTCCTTTTTTGTTTTCTTTTTTTTCATCTTCAATTGTGATATAATTAATGGTGCGACTTCTAAACAAAGAATTATTAAGTCATCACAATAATAAGTTTTGGTATTCAAATATTGCCTATTTAAGCTAATATAAGCTTCATTCAAATCACATGTATCACAATTGACATCTATTTTCTCTTGGTTTTTCTAGAAGATATCAAAGGTGGGTAACATCATTTATATCAGTAAACATTCTCCAGAAGAAAATATTGTATTTTATTAATTCCTCCATGTTCTAAAAATATTTTCATGAAGATAGCTTATGAGTGTTGTAAATTTTTCATCATTTGCATTTTTTAGAAATAAAGTTTTTCCTTTAAATATTTTGACATTTCCTCCATTCCAAAAAAAACATCTTTCAAATTTTGTGAATAGAATTTTAATTTGTTCACCATTACTTCACTATCTTTATCAAATGCAATTCTAATGTTTTCTTACATAATAATCATTTTTTCATTAATTGAATTCAATTCCTTCGAAGTTGAAATTCTTTTTACTCCAAAATTTGCAAATTCATATTTTTATTTTTTTAAATAAATTCAAATCCTTTCAAAAATAAATTTGAAAATTTAAATTTTTAATTTTTTTGAAGTAGCAAACCTTTTATCTTCCCAATTTATTTAATTTGTAAATTTCATGTTCATATAATTTCAAATTCAAATTCAATATATATATATATATATATATATATATATTTTTTTTTTTTAATTTTGCTTTTTCAAGTAGAAAACCTTATCTTTCCAAAATCTAATATATCATATATTCAAAAATAATTTTTTTGAAATAAATTACAAAAAATAAATTATCAATCTTAATATTTCATAAATGTGGTAGAATTCCTTAAAATTCCCACTTATATATTCATTCCTAAAAAGTTGAATTCCTTTTAGCTTCCACTTAAATATTAATTTAAAGTTCCTAAGTTTCTACACTTTAATTAAACCTTGATCTAGGACTTTGATATATGTTAAATAATTAAGGTAATGTCACTTAGTTTATATTTTTCTTGTAAAACTAGGGTAGAATATTTGCAACTTTGAAAAGCACTCACAATTGAACTCAAGCCAATGAATATGTAGCATGTGATGGATACACAAATGTGTAATTTTCATACAAGAATATTTTCATTGTCCAATGCATTACATTCCTCTGACTATGAAAATAAAAATGTTTATAGTAGATGCTTCTTTGATGTCATCCTATAGGAAAATATGTCTTGTCACTCTATCCAAAATGATCTTCACAAGGCACTCATGACTATCCTCGTAGGTAATATCACTCTGGTTAGACTAATATTCATAGGATACTCATGATTATGCTCTTAGAAAATATCACTCTTGATAAATTGATCTTCATATGGTGCTCATGACTACTCAAGATTACTTCCTTTCATGATTTCACTTATCGTTATTGCTTAGAAACTCTAGTTTGCTTTAGATTTTCTAAATCACTTAGGTGCTTCTCACTTGGGTGGCTTGTTCTACTTTATCTTGATTTAACTTGGTTATATTGGTATAGCACTTTGGCTTTATTATATTATTTTGGTGCTTTTGATTTGTTTATCTCCCTTAGGTGGTTCAACATATTTTCTACTTTTCTATTCTACATATAAATATTTGTCTATACCTTCCAAAGTAATATTTCCTTTCAAAAATATTCTATAGAAAAATTTGATGCTTTCTCTCTTCTTCTTTTTCTTCTTCTTTTTGGAAATATATTGAATATTTTCCATGTTATTCTAGTGGGGTTAACACTAAAAGGTATTGGATGTTGTGTACGGTATATTGCAGTAAATATTTAGGATTTTTTAAGTTATATTTAGACCCATATGGGCTTTTAGGGTTACTATATTTGAACCATTATTTTTTTGCCCATGATATTGTAAAATATGTTCATGTGCATTTGTTATATATATCGCACTTGCATTAGTATTTGGAGTGAGATAGAAGAAGAATATTATTGTATTGGATAAATTCAAGTTAATGCAATAATATGATAATACTATGTTGGTTTTCCCGGTTGAGGGTTTCCAGGGTAAATATTGTGTAATGTGTGAATCTACGATCTTCTTCTTTTGATTCTATTATTACTGCTTTTCTATTTTAGTTTATTGGGGCTCTTTATTTCTCTTCAATACTCTACTTAGGATTTTACCTAAGTTTTTCCTTTCTTTTGTAATCATCCCTTACTTTGGAGCAAAGCTTCAATCTTGATTTTTCAAGTGGCACAGTTTGGACCATTTAACAAAGGCACCTGGTAATCCATAACTTATCTTGATAAAATATAAAATCATGTGTACAATTATGATAAGAAGCAACACTACCAATATAGACATCTCTAAAAATTATATAATTTAAAAAAAAAATGAGCTCAAATTACTTTTATATGCAAAACTTACGACCCTAAAATTTTAACCCAAAATCACATAAAATACCTCCAGAGCCTTTAAAATTTTAAAAATTTATATACCTACAATAAATAGAAGACTTCCAAGTATAATTACATTTGTGATTGAGTGGGTACCAGTTGTGTGTTGATTAGACACCATATTGGTGAATGGGTTGACACTACTTATCATAATTTAAAATAGGGGGATGCCAATTGGTTTTTATATATGTAGGGTATTGGGAAATATATCAAAAAACCAAAATATGTTATTTTTCATACTTTGGTCCACTCTATAACCTATAAATCATATTGTGTCACTAGTATCATTTTGATTTGCTCTAAAACTTATGATTTACCAAGTTCGCTACTAGTTGTATGACTATAGAATCACTAGGTTTTATGGTTTTCCATAATGTGATTGGTCAAACCCATATTTATACCCTTCATATGATGATCTTCCTTCCATGTCAACTATCAATATGTCGATCTTTATTACATCACTATTATATCAACACCTTCTAGGTCATCACTTTCTATATCATTTTATGCCACATCATCATACACCGTGCCAATTGCCATATAAGCATCATGTACTATATAAAATACCATGTCATCAACTATCACATCATCAACTTCCATGTTAGCATCAAGTACAATATGGAATTGCATATCGTAGAATATACTATGATTGCTTATAGACATATATAAGATTACATCATACAATGTTAGCCTTGGCCATAAGTCACATTACACATTCAACATATAAGTCATTGGATAGGATATTTAAAATATTTTTTTTTATCTTTATCTGATTCATTGATGTTTCAAAAAATCATTGATTAGCATACTTGTCTAAATTTGTTTATTTTTAAACAATTCAAAAAGTAGTTCGGTGGTGCATGCAAACCATCAATTTGAACATTTAATGAGGTTTCCAAGGAGTCTTTCAATGAATCTCTAAGAAGATAGTGAATCATCAACAAGAACACTAATAAATTTTTGAACTATCTAGCAAGTTCCAGAAAGGTGAATTAATCACTAATTTATAAATTTTGGTAAATTTTTACAAGGTTGTTTATATTCTCAAAATTCAAATCGTTTACACTTGCAAAAAGAATAATTTTGATAAATAAAAAACATTATACTATTTTAATATCCAATATACTAAACCACAACAAAATAATGGAAAATCAAAATCTTTCATGTTCTAACAAAATAACTTTTTTTCTCCTATGTGGGACCTAAGTCGTTTGTGAGCCCCAATGCTTGTCAAACACTTTATTTATAGGGTAGTAGGCTTGAAGGTGGAAGTCGTTGATTCCACATATTTGGGACTTCCTACCCCTATTTAACATTGTGTCGCGGCATGTGTGGAGAGGTAGTTGGCCCTCTTACTTTCTAACCGATTCATGTGATGTTATTCCGCTAGAAGTTGTTTATTTTGAGTGACCTATTCCTATATTGAAATTTCATTCCACTACAATAGCTTTTCTTCTCTACAAGTAACCACATTCAAACAAAGATTTTAAATTTCAAATTATATACAATTTAAATTTGTATACAAGTAGGGAAAAGAGGTAACAAAATCTCCTTACATAAAGTCCTCTATTTAAAAAAAGATAAATACAAGAATTAAGAAAAGGTAATTTAGATGATAAATAAGTAATTATATAATTAAGAAATTATGAAATGTTAAAAATATATAATGTTTATGAAATTATAAATGATATTAACTCACCTTTATAAAAATATTATTTATTTAATATAAAATCTACTGCATAAACCTCAAATATACAAAATGAAACACAAAAGTAAAGTCAAATTTTCTTGAAAGACAAGTCTATGTACAACATTGACAACCGTCAATATTAAAAACGAGGATGGTGAAAGTCGGAAATTGCAAGAGTTACAAATTTCCAAAGAGGGAGAGACACTAAAACGTCATTCTTTTACCATCCACACTAAAACGTCATTATTAAGATATTGTAGGTTATATTATTGGGACCACTCTTCTTTGGTAGTGGTGTTATCCGATAACTCAATTTTACCATGGTAACCCTGTTTACTTTGCAGATAATTTTATTTACTAGTGTACTTAATAAGTGTTACCACAAGTTGATATCCTTCATAGATAACTTTTTTGATGTACTCATAGGTGTACTAGTCGAGTGAAGTATGGTTCATAGTTACAGATTTTTGTGATCTTATGGATATTTTATAATTATCCCATCATAATTTATCATTTTATTAACCTTGTTCTTATTGGTGTGTCTATACTAGAGGCATAAGAGTAAGGAACTAGAAGGGAAAATATATTAAATTAGGTATTCACAATACTTTATAGGTATATTCAACTTCTAGTTCACAATCCCTTGGAACTTTCATCATTAATAGTTGTAATTTTGAACATGGAAAATTTCCTATCGTTTTAGCCCAATATTTTGAAGATTTCAAAACCTTCATTTATGAATATAAGATACCATGCATTTATAATGGCTTAACATAAATGGAGCAATATATGGAGTTAATTCTAATATTTATGGATGGTGCTACATGGTATGAAATGTAATAGGAGTGGATAAAGAATTCATGGAATGAGATTAGTGAAAATATGATCGAAAATATAGCCCATTCCAAAAATATTTTGACCTAATAATATAGATAACAAATTTAGTTCAAGGATCTAAATAGAATATTCATGACTACTATGCATGAGTGGAGGAGTTTCAAATAAATATGGAGGTCTACTTATCAAAGGAGAACATACCTAATGGTTAGGTATGTTCAATATTGAAAGTTATTTCAACAATAGTTAGGTACGGGATTATAGATTTAAGCAATTTAAGAAGTTGAACAAGTGGTCAATTCCAATCCCTCTAGAATTAACATCTGTCATGACTAAAACTATGGCAGAAATATTTCTTATTGGTAGATATGAGGACGATGAATTAGCTTGGGTTTATGATATCCTTAGAGTCTACATAGTAAATGATGCATGTGATAATATCCTTCCAAAACCTCCTACTCATGCATATTAGGTTGTGGATTGGAGAAATATTTGGTAGTCCAAGGGTTGGTCAAAAGTAAATTTTTTTTCTTAGTAGTGTATGCACAATGGAATTCTTAATTTTGATAATCTAAGATGTAGGAAATTGTTGGTCCATTCTAATGTGTTTCACCCTACAAAAATGAGAAAACATATTACCACTTGATGTTTGAGTGCTTGTTCACATGCTAGATGTAGGAGTGATAGTTTTTAGGTTATAAAATTTGAGCCAATGGTGATTTGAACCGTATTAATTTTTTGGGAAATATGGAAGAGGGGTAGATTTAAATTTGAATCTCTTTGTATCAAATGCAAGACTTGATTAAATATTATTTTGAGGTAAGTGTGGTTTGAGAGAAATGATATAAATTTTAGAGAAACCTTTTCATCATTGGATGACGTATGGCAGGTCATTTAAAGAAAAGTCATAAAAATTATGATAATGTATGCTAGAGAGGAAAATTAAGTTGATATAAGGATGATGGAGAATAAATCCAAAGTGTAGGAGGGTTAGGAAACATCTAGTTGAAAAACACCTTCAAAAAATTAGATTAAAATTAATACTAATGGAGCTACAAAAACTGCTAAAGCGACCCACTTTACCTTGCTCTTCGTCTCTTGACAATACATGATTGTCCATTGTCAACCTCTAATTATTTTCAACCTCCTAACTATTATGTGCATACATTACCCTCTCTATCATAACTATATTATAACAACGAAGACGGCTCCTATCACAAATCAAATATCATTTTTATTTTTGTTAATAAATTTTCTTGTGACCTTTATTTTATTACCTTTAAATTAATTTTGACTATAAAGAAAATAATTTTTTTTTTTGGTAATTATTTTAATATATTAACAGTGGGTTTTTATAGAGAATACCAAAACCTTATGTACAAAATTAGCCATATTTCTAATGATGCATCATACCTCTTAGCTGTAACAATAAGCCTAATTGCAAGTAAAGCCATCCTAATGCTAAAGACTTGGAAACTGTAAAAAGGGCTTTAAGGTAGTAGGCTTGAAGGTGGAAGTCGTTGATTCCACATATTTGGGACTTCCTACCCCTATTTAACATTGTGTCGCGGCATGTGTGGAGAGGTAGTTGGCCCTCTTGCTTTCTAACCGATTCATGTGATGTTATTCCGCTAGAAGTTGTTTATTTTGAGTGACCTATTCCTATATTGAAATTTCATTCCACTACAATAGCTTTTCTTCTCTACAAGTAACCACATTCAAACAAAGATTTTAAATTTCAAATTATATACAATTTAAATTTGTATACAAGTAGGGAAAAGAGGTAACAAAATCTCCTTACATAAAGTCCTCTATTTAAAAAAAGATAAATACAAAAATTAAGAAAAGGTAATTTAGATGATAAAGAAGTAATTATATAATTAAGAAATTATGAAATGTTAAAAATATATAATGTTTATGAAATTATAAATGATATTAACTCACCTTTATAAAAATATTATTTATTTAATATAAAATCTACTGCATAAACCTCAAATATACAAAATGAAACACAAAAGTAAAGTCAAATTTTCTTGAAAGACAAGTCTATGTACAACATTGACAGCCGTCAATATTAAAAACGAGGATGGTGAAAGTCGGAAATTGCAAGAGTTACAAATTTCCAAAGAGGGAGAGACACTAAAACGTCATTCTTTTACCGCAGAGGAGTCACAAAGAGCCAAGCAACCCTTTGATTGGTCAAATCCAACTTACCCTACTCATGGTAGAATTTTGAGAGGCCTCATCATCTCGTTATCTTCATGTTCCAAGACCTGCAACTCCAAAAACGTTTTACGCTTAGATACATAAAACCTCGACGAAATTGTTAGACATCCACTATCAAAAGGTTGAAAGTAGAAGGAGATTACCCACATGGCAATGGTAGACGTAGCCTGGCTCAGCACTCGCATTGAAAGGATAGGGGCGAGGAGAATCTAAAAACGTGAACTGCACAAGCATGGTGGTCATATACCCATTCATGACCTTGTACACATTTTTCCACCCGCGGTCTGGTCCTGCAATCGCCGTGGTATTCACCGTTGCATGTTTCTTTATATTGCACTCCAGCGCGTCGTTCTTCTCCACCATGCATTCCTTGAAGTCCGTCATATTAATCAACTCGACCCTTGAGAACCACAAAGTTAGCCAGATGGATATGCAGAGGATGATTTTCGTCCGTAAGATTGATAATGTGCCACAGCTCGGCAGTTCCTTGGCGGGGCGTCTCCGTTGCAGGGGTGTCCAACGACATATTGTTCAGAAGCAAAGTGAGCGGACCGTTGGAATCGCTGAGGTATTCGAAGAAGGTGATGTACCTTCTCTCCGCAACAGCCTTCTTGCTGGGACGAAGGTATCTCACCAGTTTTTTGGGGATTCTGCTCAGATCCGGCGACACCACCGAATCGATCACGAATTTCATCACTTTGCTATTGAGATCGTCGACGGCGGTGCCGTTGGGGAACGGGTACGGCGCGCTGTTTGTCAAAATGGCCTCCCCCGTAGAAGAAAGGTTGAAGTCGATGACCACGTCCGCTATCTCGGAAGGTGCTATAGTGTAATTCTCCACCGTCACGGGCTTCGGCAAGTACGTGGCGTCGGAGCCTATGAACGTCATGTTGAGGCCGTTACTTAACGTCAAATTGTAGAAGCGCGCGTTGCTGGCATTGACGATTCGGAATCGGTATTTTCTTCTATACACCTTCATGTATGGCCAAACCTTCCCGTTCAGTATGATCGCGTCTCCGAAATAGGACGGCTGATCACATTGCATAATCATTTTTTTTTAAATTATAATAAACGATAGGAATGCAAGTATCGGTAAGAACATGTATTAAAGTGGAACCGCCGAAAGCATTAGAATGAACAGGTTAGAAAAGAAGAAGACACCTATTCCATATTAGCTGCCAATCTAAAATAATAGGAATGGGAAATTTCCATATAAACTGAGTGTGTACCTGCCACTGGGGATGGACAGACGGGTCATTGCCCATGGAGCCATCGGTGATGAAACTTCTGTCGAAGATGAAAAGTAAGCGGTCGTAATGGGGGCCAGAGGGGAGGTTAAGGGGCTTCTCCACCTTGGGATTGCGAATGACATAGCCGCCGAGGAGGCCTGTGAGGAGGTTAACTCTGGTGAGGCCCAGGGCGTGGTCGTGGTACCAGAGACTGCCCGGATGCTGCATGTTGTTGTAGTGATACTGCGACTTTTGCCACCCTGGGCCGGTCTCCTTAAAGTCGTGCGTAAACCAGGCGTAGGGGTGGCCGTCGCTCTCTGGCTCGTGGATTCCCCCGTGCAGGTGAACAACCATGGGGATTCCGCCATTTTTGGGCTTGGCTATCAGTAGCGTCGGGTCATAGGGAAGGATGTGCCTGGATGGAAGATGGTTCTCCCACCTCACGTAAGTATCGACGCCCTATATAGCTTCGATCGTCGGACCCGGCACGGTTGCAGTCCTCTTCGACGTTCCGAATCCGAAGACTGTAGTCAAGGGAAGATCTCTGTGAAACCTCTGTCAAAATGAAATAAAAACCAGTTAAAATGCAGCTCATAATTGTATTGTAAAGGTTTTATTTTATTCGCAGTAGGGACGGACGTGTTAGCATACCCATTTTTTCTTGAACATTCCGATTAGGAGTTTGGCCGGCTTCAAACTCCCGTTCTTGACGGTGTAACCTTTGAGTTCGGGCATCCGAGGGACCTCGTCGACGAACATTTTGAGAGAGCTGGCGAACTTATACAAGTCGTCGGCGGTTACGTTATCTGCAGCAGTGACGGCAACAATGCAGCAAAATAGTAACAGAAGGACCGTGTTCATCTTCGCCATATGCATACAATGACTGCAAATGTGCTGAAACAAAGAGGGAGGGATAATCAGTTCAAGTAAAAGAGAAATCCACGAAGCTAGGCCTGGCATTGATGGCTCTTCAATTTATAAAGTAAGAAGGTGATCATTCAAAAAGGATAGTTTTACTCATAGCAATCAAGTATTTGTATTTGTCAGTGGGTTGTATTTGTTAGTAAGTTGTTTTTGTTTCCAAGATGAATATGATTTGACTTTACCTGCAAAGGATTATAAAAGTTTCTACATGTAGATAGTGACGAACATTATGCAGTTAGATCACCATGGGGCAAATGCTTTGGCCATGAAATAGGATTGATGTAGATACCGGCATCTTCTTTACAGCTTTCTTATCACGAACGTGAGCCATTTTCTTGTGCCAATTCATTGGCATCTATACTAAGAAATTTGTTACGAAACGCTTCTTTTTTCTATTTTAAATAAATAAATTCAACAAGCGTTAAATATGTGCCTAATATTCTTTACTTTGTTGTTAGTGTGTAACATCGATCAAGTAGACACCAGCAATAAACACGCATCGTAAAAGGTGAAGTATTTTCGTTGTATTTATTGTTATAGAACCCATGCTTTTTTTGGATTTAATATCATAACATCATACAACTTGAAAAAGAGACGAATGATTAGGGCTTTCAAAAAACTTGAAAAAGAGACGAATGATTAGGGCTTTCAAAAAGGAAACGAAATGAATGGCGGTAGCACTATAAATGAATAAAAGATTTGTCTCATAGAGAGAAAACAAGTAGCGGCCACATCCATCACAATATTCCTTGCTATGTAAAGATTTGTGAAATCATAGTCTACAATATTGTATTCTTTATCGTTAAAAAGGAGGAGACCGTCCTACCTTTGTGCCATGAATTGTAAAGGGCCGTGGGGTCGAATGCTGTGAATTTTAAGCTTTATTGGATCATCGTTTATTGCAGAATGCAATATAATCAAAGATATCAATTTATAGACCATACAATTGACCGTCGCAAATTACACGCTTTAGAATGCTATTAAAATATCACTATTCATTGTGTACTCTCTTCTTCTTTCCCTCGGATTGACCCTACAATGTGTCTTTGTTTGTTGTTTATATGTTTATCATTATATATATGCACATCTTTCTATAAAAGGATGTAATGTCAAGTTTAATATGAAATAAATTTATGAAAGAGAATAAAAAATTACTTTCTTTTTGATAAAGTTATATTAGTTTATATTTGATATGAAATAATATACAAAAGATAATAAAAAAATACTTTCTTTTTATAAAATTAGTTAGTTTATATTTGATATGAAATATACCCATGAAAATAATTGAAGAAGAAGATGACATGCAATTTTTTTTACTAAGAAAAGAACTGAAAATTATATATATCTTGTGTGTCGAAAACCTTATTTTAAAAATATCTTGTTTTAAAATATAAATATATTTTATTCGATAAAAATTAATTATATTAATATTAAAAAACAATTTAATTTTAAAATATATAAATTATTTTCTTTATGGTAGCAGAAGGGTGAAACCAGTAGCCGCCTACAGTCGGAGAGTGGAGTAGCAGTCTCCAAGTGCGGGGAGGGAGGAGATGTCGATGGGTGGGAAGTCATCTGTAGGGGAGCTCGGGAGCGGCTACGGTTCGTGTCTTGGGTGCAGCGGAGAAATCGAAGGGCACTAGGGATCTAGAGGTGCGAAAGTGTCTAGACCCATTGAAGAAGACCGGGCTGTTGACGGTGTCAGTCGGGGTAAGGACCCACCAGACAAAGGGGGTGGTGGGGCTCAAAAGTCTTATGCCTAGGCAGTGGCCTCAGAAACCCTAAACGGGTTTTTTACCAAAGAGTTGTTTTCGATTGGGGATGAGCTGGACATCCCGACGGAAGTTCTTTCAAGCTTCATGGAGTTTGAAAAATTTACCCTCATAGGCAAATTCATTGGCGGCCGTCCCGACATGGAAACTATCCGAAAGTGGGCAACAAGCAAATGGAGGACTTTTGGTCATATGGAGCTAGCGGCCCTATCACGGGGTTTTTTTGCCATTAGACTGAACAATAAGGAGGATTACTATAAAATTTTGGTTGGCAGGCCATGTTTTCTGGGCCGCAAAAGTTTATTCCTTAGGAAGTGGGACATGGATTTCAGTCCTGATACCCAGAACATCAACATTGCCCCAATATGGGTTAGGCTCCCGAATCTTCCCCTCTTTGGCTGGCATGAAAATTTCATAAGGGGTATTGCACACTCCATTGGGGAGTTGGTCACCATTGACCCACCCACCCGAGCTCGAACAAGGTTTGTCCAAGCCTATTTTTGCGTTCTGGCAGATTTGGAGGCAAAACTCCCAACTTTCATCACTCTTCGGTTTGGAGGTACCTTTCTTCATAAACAAGCTATTGTCTATGAAAATAGACCAGTTTTCTACCCCTAGTGTCGGTCCCAAGGGCACCTCCAATCCTAGTGTCCTCTTCAAAAATTGGGTAAGCAAAAGCGTGAAAACGGCAACCCCCTGGAGCATGGGGAAGGTCAGGCAAAGAATTCAAATCTTCTAGATGCGAAGGGTCATGAATCTCTATGCCCCTCTAGAGTCTACGTCAGACTCTCTCATCCTGAAGAGAATCCCACTCTCTAATCGAACCTCGAGAAACTTGAGGCTGACAATCAGCAAGGAGCAGACTCCCACTTGGAAAGTGAATCACAGGAAGAGAAGGAATGGACCCCATCCCAAATTGTGACTCAGACTATTTCTCTGCCCCAAGATATGGGTCATCCCGATTTCAGCCAGTCGTAGACGATGCTAGAATATTACCTCTTAGGAAGGAGGGGTGAACAATCCGATCACATTAGCCCCAGAAAAATGAGGAGCTGAAAGCAAAGTGTGGATTTTGGTAGTGAGAGGAAGCAGGGCCTTCCTCCTAACAAAGATAGCTAGGAGAAAGAGACAGCAAATGATGTTGCAAATGGAACCCAATGTTTGCTTGTTCTGGATGATTATGGTGCTCAGACGGACAAAGCGCATGCATCAAAACCTCCCCCTCAACAAGGAAGGGGAGGCAAGAAAAACCTCAAACTCTCTAGATGAAAGTCCTCTCATGGAATGTGAGATGATTGAACGGTGCAGCCAAACTAATGTTAGTGGTTTATCTCCATAGGAGGACTAATCCTTCCATCCTTATTTTGAAAGAGACCAAGGTCGATGCTATCTCCTATGATAAAGTTACGAAGACCATTTGGGCCAAGGCAAATTGTCTGTCCAGCCCTGTAGTGGGAACAGCGGGAGGACTCATGGTTCTGTGGGACCCTTCGAAGTTTGAGGGAAGCTTGCTATCAACTTCCAACATAATCATCAATGTACTATTCCAGTCCAAAACCACTAATTTTTCTTGGATTATTACCAACGTTTATGCTTCAAATTTTGCCATAGAGAGAGCAAAAATGTGGAAAGCTATCTCTCATATGAGGGAGAATTTTAGTAATTTTCCTTGGGTTTTGGGGGGTGACTTCAATTGTCCCCTTCATTCTTTGGAAAAAAAAGGAGGATACGACCACTTCAGCCGTAGCTTGGAGGACTTTAGGGATTTTGTCTCTACTAATGGCTTGCTTGACATCGAAATCAAAGGAGCTTCCTTCACTTGGAGTAACAGAAGGATTAGGAGCGATTTGATTCAAGTTAAGCTCGATAGATTTTTTATGTCCCAAGAAGCCATTCCTATCCTTTGCGGGGCTATCCTTTCGGCTCTTCCAAGGATTGGGTCTAACCATAACCCTATTTTCTTGGAAGTGGATGAAGGGCCTGTTTTTAAAACCCACTTCAGATTTGAATCCATTTGGATCTCTCACAAGGACTTCAAAGGTTTGGTTTCAACATGGTGGCAATTGAAGGTGGAAGGAAATGCTCCTCAGAGGGTGGTTCTAAAGCTCAAATGGTCAAAGAAAAGCTGAAAGTTTGGAATAAAAAGGTTTTTGACAACATTTTTGAGTCCAAAAAATCCATCTCTAAGAACATGAAGGTTCTCGAGGAAAGGATGGAATTTCATTTGGTGGACTTTCATTCTATTCTTGCTAGGGAGGAAACGTTTTGGTGCCAGAAATCTCGTGACCTTTGGTTGAAGAATGGAGACACCAACACGAGGTTTTTCCATGCATCTACTATGAGGCATAGAGGGGCCAACAAGATTAGAGAAGTGGCTTGTAAGGATGGGCGCATTACCAGGGAGATAGAGGAAATCAAGAGCGAAGCGGTTGACTTTTTTCAGGATTTGCTTGGCACTCCTCTGGACAGCAACCTTCAGGTCCATAAAATCTCTGCTTGCCAATTTTTTGACTAAAGTCGCCCATGAGGTAAGCATTAAGCTTCTGGAACCTTTTTCCTCATCTGAGATTAAGGAAGCATTGTTCTTCATGCAACCAGATAAGGCCCTTGGGCCCGATGGTTTCCCCCTCGATTCTTCCAAGTCATGGGAGGTCGTGGGTCCGGATGTGTGCGATGTTATTCAAGTTATTCAAGCTTCCAGATCCATCCACCTGAAACTAAATTACACCTTTCTTTTCCTCATTCCTAAGTCTCCTGCCTACAAAAGTTTCTCTAACTATTGGCCCATCAGCCTGTGCAATGTTTTTTACAAAATTCTTACCAAGTCTATAACCAATAGACTCAAAACAGTTCTCCCCATCCTAATTGATCCTTGTCAGGGAAGCACTGTTAAAGGCAGAAACATTTTTGATGGTGTCATCACTGTCCATGACACCCATCATTCCGCTTACCGCTCCAAGAATGTCACTCTTTTTCTTAAGCTCGACATGAAAAAATCCTTTGACCAGGTTGATCAAAATTTTTTGTGTGTAGTCCTCCTCAAGTTTGGCTTTCATCCCCACTGGATTGACCTTGTCTATAGTTGTATATCCACTCCCTTTTTTTTTGTCCTGGTCAATGGGTCCCTAGCTGGGTATTTCCAAAGCACCAGAGGCCTCAGACAGGGAGATCCTTTATCCCCCATCCTTTTCATTCTTCTGACGGAGGTTCTAAGTTGGTCCATGAAAGAGGCTCTTCGTCAGAACAATATTTCTAGCATTTTGCCGACTTCTAGAGTTGATCCTGTCACTCATCAGTAATTTATGGACAGCAACCTCATCTCCACTGGGGCATCCGTTGCCCAAAAAAAATTGCTCAAGCAGATCTTGTCCCATTATGAGAAAGCTACAGGGCAAAAGGTCAATTACATCAAGAGCAAAATCTATTTTATTAACACTCTCCTATGTAGGAAACTTCGGATTGCTATAATTCTTGAATGCACTATTGATTCCCTGCATACGTCGTATCTAGGGTTGCCTATATCTTATAGCGGGTGGGTGAGTGGGGATATGTGAAACATGATTCTTGAGCGCCTTCATAAGAAATTTGGAACTTGGAAGGGCAAACTCTTGTCGCAAGTTGAAAAAGCCACACTTACCAAAGCTTGTCTTCGGGGGATCCTGACCTACTTCATGTCGGTGTTCATGCTTTCGATTGCAATTCACTCCAAAATTGAGAATATTCAGAGGACCTTTCTATGGTTTGGCAGTGAAGAGAAATCTAGACTCCCCCTTGTTTCCTGGGACAAGGTGTGTTCGAGGGTAGACCAAGGTGGTCTGGGGTTGAGAAGATCAAGACTTATGAATTTGTATCTGATAGCGAAACATGCTTGGAGGATTCTATCTAGTGACTCGGTGGAGTGGGTTAAGCTAGTTAAAAAGAAGTATCTTGGCCCCATTTCCTTCTTGGATGCTGAGACCTCCTCCGTGGCATCGACCTTTTGGAAATCTATGCTCCAAACCTAGCATTTGATCAGCCTGGGAGCCCGCTAGATTTTGGGTGATGGCAACCTCATTTTCTTTTGGAAGGATAGGTGGGTGACTAAAGAAGCCCTTGGGTCGAGGGCGGATCTCGTTGGGCTGAGAGGTTTGACTGACCCTAACTCCCAACTCAGGGTGGCAGAGTTCATAGATCGGAGCACCCATTTTCCTTGGTGGAAGATTCCAGTTGTGGAGGGGTTTAATAATGAGGTTACCTTTCTTGCAAATATCCTCCAATCAATTTTAATTCCTTCTGCCAGAAGGAATGACATAATCATCTGGAGTGGTACGAAGGATGGGTTTTTTTTCTGTTAAATTAGCTTATGAGTTTCTTGCCACCAAGACTACTTTGGACTATAGGTGGAATACTGTGTGGAGGAAAGGAGTCATCCCTAAAATCAACTTCTTTGCATGGATTGCTTTCCACAACAAAGCCTTAACAATTGACAACCTTCACAAGAGAGGTTTTGCCTTCCCCAATAGGTGTTACTTGTGTCTTGCAGATTGCGAGATGAGGGATCATTTATTCTTGCATTGCCCATTTTCCCACTCTATTCTTAGTATTGTCCTATCCTCCTTCCAAATCCTATGGTGCTCTCCCAATTCCCTCAGAGATGCTTTCCACAAATGGCCTAATCCTTTCAAGAATCCCAAACTCCACTTCCTTCTCAAGGCCTCCTCCATCATTCAATTTGGCAAATTTGGTTAGAGAGGAATTCCAGAATCTTTGGCAGAGCTCTTAAAGGGCCCCCTTCTGTTACTCAAAAGGCATTTTCCTATGCCATCAAGAATTTTATTGTTGTTCCCAGTCCCCATCCCTACCTTCCGAGTGAAGAAGTGATTCTCAAAATGATGAATCTCTGGCCGTTTTTGGAGGTTGTTAAAGGGCCCTATCGAAGGAATATTGTTTGGACCAAACCCCCCATGGGGTGGATTAAATTAAACTTTGATGGAGTGGCTAAGGGGAATCCTAGGCCCATTGGTGCTAGGGGTGTTGTCAGAGATCATGATGGGAATCTTGTGATGGCCTATTGTGAAGATTTGGGATCCCAGAAAAATCACTATGCCGAAGCCTGAGGTGCTCTGAAAGGTATTCAGATACTCTCTGAGGATCCTCGACCTCTTATTATTGATGGTGACTCGCTCAACATCGTGAATTACCTTCTTGGCACCAAAAATCCATCTTGGAACTACAACATCACCCTCGAGGCAAGAACGCTTCTCTCCTATCATGGTAGGTGGAAAGCAAATCATACTTTGAGAGAAGGTAATTGCATGGCTGACCACATGGCCAACAAAGGGCTCATGACCATGTGTCTAGTCGTGTGGCAGTCTTGCTTCCCATCCGAGGTGGAAAGGTTGGCCAGAGTAGACATCCATTCATGAAGCTTTCCTTGCGCAGTTTTTGGAAAGCCCCCTTCGACAAATTTTGGTGTGGCGTGGCAATTTTGTCTACTTAGCTATCCATGGTTTCTTGTATGTTTTGCTTTCCTTGTTTCATTTATTCAAGCTCTACTTGGTTTTCCTTCGGTTTTGTCCTGTTTCTTTTTCATTGGGTTTCCAGGCCTAAAAGCCCTTTTTACAGTTTCCAAGTCTTTAGCATTAGGATGGCTTTACTTGCAATTAGGCTTATTGTTACAGCTAAGAGGTATGATGCATCATTAGAAATATGGCTAATTTTGTAAATAATGTTTTGGTATTCTCTATAAAAACCCACTGTTAATATATTAAAATAATTACCAAAAAAAAAAATTATTTTCTTTATAGTCAAAATTAATTTAAAGGTAATAAAATAAAGGTCACAAGAAAATTTATTAACAAAAATAAAAATGATATTTGATTTGTGATAGGAGCCGTCTTCGTTGTTATAATATAGTTATGATAGAGAGGGTAATGTATGCACATAATAGTTAGGAGGTTGAAAATAATTAGAGGTTGACAATGGACAATCATGTATTGTCAAGAGACGAAGAGCAAGGTAAAGTGGGTCGCTTTAGCAGTTTTTGTAGCTCCATTAGTATTAATTTTAATCTAATTTTTTGAGGGTGTTTTTCAACTAGATGTTTCCTAACCCTCCTACACTTTGGATTTATTCTCCATCATCCTTATATCAACTTAATTTTCCTCTCTAGCATACATTATCATAATTTTTATGACTTTTCTTTAAATGACCTGCCATACGTCATCCAATGATGAAAAGGTTTCTCTAAAATTTATATCATTTCTCTCAAACAATACTTACCTCAAAATAATATTTAATCAAGTCTTGCATTTGATACAAAGAGATTCAAATTTAAATCTACCCCTCTTCCATATTTTCCAAAAAATTAATACGGTTCAAATCACCATTGGCTCAAATTTTATAACCTAAAAACTATCACTCCTACATCTAGCATGTGAACAAGCACTCAAACATCAAGTGGTAATATGTTTTCTCATTTTTGTAGGGTGAAACACATTAGAATGGACCAACAATTTCCTACATCTTAGATTATCAAAATTAAGAATTCCATTGTGCATACACTACTAAGAAAAAAATTTTACTTTTGACCAACCCTTGGACTACCAAATATTTCTCCAATCCACAACCTAATATGCATGAGTAGGAGGTTTTGGAAGGATATTATCACATGCATCATTTATTATGTAGACTCTAAGGATCTCATAAACCCAAGCTAATTCATCGTCCTCATATCTACCAATAAGAAATATTTCTGCCATAGTTTTAGTCATGACAGAAGTTAATTCTAGAGGGATTGGAATTGACCACTTGTTCAACTTCTTAAATTTCTTAAATCTATAATCCCGTACCTAACTATTGTTGAAATAACTTTCAATATTGATCCAACCTCTAATTTTCATTACTATTTTTATTGGTTGTAGTTTGAGGAAATTGACAATGATATGTGGGTATTGATCCCATGAATCTATCCAAATTCATTCTTTCGCCTCATTTTTCACTTTAAAAAATAATCTATCTTTCACTACCTGAGATCCTAACATTAGAGCCTAACATACTAGTGAAGCATTTGTTAGAATTTTGAGAATATTTTATTATCATTGATATCGAGAGTTTTGATATCCTAATTTGATGGAATTAATGTCAAGAGGTTTGATTAATATCAAAAGGTTTGATGTCCAAGTTGGTTGATGTGGCATATGATGCGTAAGGCAACAAGGAAAAATATAACTCCTTTCCACGGTGTTTGAAATAAAATAATAATGTTTTTTGTTGAATTTTTGCTAAGGTGATGGTGGTAAAAGTTTCTCCTTAAAGGACTAAAAGAGTTTTAATATTTTAAATTGATGAAAGGCCCAAAAAGTTTTTTTAAATATTTAAATTATAATATTTTATGCATTAGGATTTAAATAATTATAATTAAATATAATCTAGATTCAAAGTGCCTATGTTTGTTCCCCAAGGTCCCAACATCGTTTATGTCATGAAGGAACATATACCTATTGCACAGACTAAGGTGGAGTTAGTAAAATAATGGGATTATGCCTTCGCCCATTTGTTCGATTGATTAAGTCTATACTATGTTTGCCAATCGATTCCCAGTAAGAGATAAACCTTTGGTTCAATTTCCAAGGTAGGAAATGGATAAGGACAAGTGGCTTTATAATTTTTATTCCATATGGGTGGATAGCCCAGACATTATTTCCCTTGGTGCTAGGTCATAGTAGCAAGGACGTCTCAGATTTGAGACACAGCGATAGTAGAGAGTGAAGTTTTGTTTTAAAGATTTTTGATTCCAGAAAAAGGGACAAAGGAGAGTGAGTGCAACAATGGTCTCATGTGAGCACTTAGCTCACATGATAGTTAAGCCACAATAGCAGAGGCAGCAGGGATCAATTACCATAGGTGGAAGCACACAAGACATTATTATTTTTATTTAATTAAATTGATGCCTAAGGTCCTATGTTACAAGGTATGCACCTAATTTGGGAGGTATAAGGTCTTAAAGTTATTTTTATTTTTTCCATCAAAAGGGGTTCGAAATAATCTAGATTTTGATCTAGTGAATTTGTTAAGTGCATTGGAATATTATTTTGAATGGTGCTTATATTTCTTTTGGAAATGTATTAATGACAAGTAGGACATATAAGGTGTAAATAAAAAAGTATTTATGTAATTTGTGATCTTGTTGGGTTGATTTAATTTGTAATATTATGATTTATAAGGTGTAAAATCGGTTTGAATTTTATTGTACCTTTTGCATTATGAATAAGAGTATTTGTGGGATTATGATGAAACTTTAATACATTTTTCTTGAGATCAAAATAAGGGTTCTAGAGTATATTTTTTAGATTTCACGGAAGCAATATTTTGTGGATGTTTTGAAATAGATTGTTGCTATCTAACCCTTGGAGTGGCACAAGGAGGATTGGTTGGTTATAAGATAGGTTTTTAAGATATATCTCCATCAAAGAAAAATGTATGGGCACATCATATTTGGTTTGAAGTGTTTGTTGGAATGAATGTTGTGAAATATAAGATGGAGTGAAAAAGATTGGTTGATAAGCATTATTGGAAATATTTGAATAAATTTTTATATGCTTAATTGTTGAATGTTTAGAGAACATTTGAGATAGATATTGAAGATTATTTTAGTTAGGTTTTGAGACCCACATTGTGCTCTTTGTTTGAATAAGTATGAAAATACTTGTTTAGGGTTTGTGAGCAAGTTGTGTTTCATTGGTTGAATGATTGAGTGAAACTTCTTAAACATTGGTTTTGAGTGATATTAAAAGTGAATGTGCAAATATTAGAAAATAGATTGGTGAAAGCAAGAGTGTAGATCAGAAAAATAGGTTAGATTGAATCTATATTTAAAATAGTAATAAAAGTAAGACATGTGGAAGTGATAAAATTAATAATTGAGTAGAACATATTCAATTTTCATAGAGTACATCATTCTCTATATGTTCTAGAGGTTAAATGAATTCTCGATAGAATATGTATAAACTACTTCAAGTTATAAGTATTAATTTGAATATTAGACAAAGTATTTGATAACATTGTGTGCAATATTTGAGATTTTTTGAGCATGTATTAAAGTAGGTTTGAGCAAGTGCTAGAGCAGATTTTAAAAAGCCTTAGTGAAGACTTGGGAGCATATTGAGCAAGTTCTTGAGAGGAATTGAAGGTATATTTGATCAAGTATTGGTAAATACTTGAGAGGATATTGAGAAAATTCTTAAGAGGACTTAAATTTGAGCAAGTCTTGGTGAAGACTTGAGAGCAAATTGAGCAAGTTCTTGAGAGGATTTGAATGTAAATTTGAGCAAGTCTTGTGAAGACTTAAAATAATATTAAGAGTAGGATTTATTTGTTCAAGATTTTTATTAATACTTGGGGTAGATCTAAGTAGAGTTGATTGATTCATTTTTTCAAGCTTTTTGTTAAGGCTTGGGGCAGATCTAAGTAGAGTTGATTGATTATTTGTTCAATATTTGTGTTAATTCATGGGGTAGATCTGAGAATATTTTATTGGTGATTTGATCAAGATTTATTTTAAGGCTTGAGGATAGATTTGAGATAGAATTTAATGCATATTTGTGAGCATATATAGGGTAAATTTGTACTAGACTTGGGATAGATTTTGTTGCATATTTGAGATACAACTGAGAGGAAGCTTTGGAGGTGATAATGTAAAGAGGATAACAGTATCTGGTGGATAGAGAACCATTATCTAGAGTAGTGGGGGAAAAAATCTTCTAGAATATCACCAACCATAGCAGATGGAAAAGAGTTCTCATGTGGATAGAGATCCATGAACTAAAGTAGAGGAGAAAGAGTTCTTCTATGGATAGAGATCCATGAACAAAAGCAAGGAGAAAGAGTTCTCCTATGGAGTGTAATACGTGAACCAACTGGAAAGATAAAGTTCTTCTATGGAGAGAGATCCATGAACAAGTTGAGGAGATAGATTTCTCTTGGATCAAGTTCCACAAACCAGAGAAAAGGGGAAGTACTTCTCCTATGAAGATATATCCACAAATAATATCATAGGGGATTAATGTCTCCTTTGTACAGAGGTTTGTAAACATTATAATAGGGAAGTTATTCCCAAGATATTTGTTGAGAAAATTTTAGTAGAAATATTTTCTCCATGGAGTAGCCCACATTGGGTGAACCACGTTAAATTGGTGTCTCTATTGTGTGTGATGATTTGTGCATTTTGTTTATTACTACTATTGATATTACCATTAATACTATTGGATAATATTGTTTGGGAAAGAAAAGTAAAATATGGTCTTATATTGTTCACCCCCCTCTCATTATAAGCTTATGTTCTTGAATTGGTATCAGAGCGGGTTCCTTCAAAAGAGATTAACAATTTGAAGTAAGAGTATATAGGAACATAGATGGCATCTCAGAGTGGATCTTCAAAAAATAAGACTCCATTGTTTTATGGGGACAATTATGCTTTTGGAGCATAAAAATGAAGACTTACTTGATGGCACAAGGATATGAGACATGAAAAACAATTGAGGATGGATTTACACCTACAACTAATCCTCCCATAGATAAATATAGTATGCTCTTGCATGTGAACAATTCCAAGGCTATGAATGTAATATTAAGTGGTTTATGTGAAGTAGAGTTTGTAAAAGTTATGTTTTGCAAATCAACAAAGGAAATTTGGGATAAACTAAACCAAACATATGAGGGAGACAAAAAGGTCAAAATGGCAAAATTACAAAATCACAAGAAGACATTTGAAGACTTTAATATGAAAGAAGAAGAAGATATTGTTGCATAATTACATCATGTGGATGAGGTTGTTAACACCATCTGATGAATTGGATTTAAAATAGAAGAATCTAATGTTGGTCAAATTGTCTTAAGGTCACTTCCTATGAGGTATGATGGAAAGGTGTCAGCCATAGAAGAAACAAAATATATTGAAACTTTGACTATGGATGAGTTACATAGAACTATCACAAATTATGATATGAGAATAGTAAAGGATCATATTCCTAAGAAAGAGGTAGCCTTCAAAGTAGCAAAGAAGACAAAATATAAAAATCTAGATTCAAGTGATGAATCATCCAGTGATTAAGAAATAAAATATGGAAGAAGGAACAAGAAGGACTAAAGGAAGCACAAAGGTATGAAAATAGTAAAGTGTTTCAATTATGGCAAATATGTTCACTATGCATCTAACTGTCCAAAATTTGGAAGTAGTAGTAGTGAAGAGAAACAAGATCATAAGAGAAAGGAAGCATGAAAGTCTAGGTATGAAAATAAAAATAGGTATGGAAAAAGAAAGCATGAAAAGAAGTTTTTTCAAACGTATCAGAAGAGTTTTTAAGTGGACAATACAAGCAAGGTTTCAAGTGATAGTGATGAAATATCCTCATATAGTGAAGAAGAATAAATTATCTTTTTGGAAATAGAAGAGGAAGGAAACGATCCTACTGAAGATAAATATAAAAAATATGAAGATGCTCTTGAAGACAAAGAAGTAGAAAAGGAATTATAAAACTAAGAGGAAGGAGTAGTAGATATAGAAGTTGAACTTATTTCTACTCTAAAAGAATTAAAAAAGGTCAAAAATTAGAATTCAATATTCAAGGCTCAATTTCAAGAATGTGATGAAGAGAAAGGAGAGATTATAGAAGATCTGAAAAACTCAATAGCGAAGACAAGGAGATTTAAATAAAAACTAGAAGAAAAAATATTAGAATGTGAGATATTATAACAAGAGGTAGTTTCTCTAAGGAAGGAAATGGAAGAGTCTAAGGACACGCTACACAGGTTTTGGAAAAGTTCAAAAACTATGGATAATATTATCAATGCACAAAGACCTTCATCTAACAGAATAGAACTTAGTTTTGAAGAAGGACGAGAGAAACAAGAATAAGGATCAAGCTCAAGATTCAAATAGGAATAATTTTTAGAAGAAAATTTAAGGAGAATTTGAGACCTATGAGAATAATTTTAGAAACAAAAACTTCATCAAGAATGGTAACAATGCACAAACAAGGAATATGAATCATCAGAAAAAAGAAAAGACTAAAAGACCAGTGGGTTCAAGACAAGAATTCTTCAAAGGCAATTTCTTTTCATGTAACAAGTGTGGTCATAGGGCTATGCATTACATGACTCATGGAAAGGAGTATGGTATTACTAAGAGGAGCTTCAAAGATGGATATTTCTTTCAAGGGCTACTCTTTTAATCAATCTGGTCTTAAATCAATTCACTACAACGTTCATGACAAAAATAGGTATGTCTTCACTAGGAGGAACTTAAAGATATTTACGCCTTCAAGAAACCACAACATTAAGTGTTATAAGTGCAATAATATTGGGTATTAGGCTAAGTGGTGTAGAACAAAGTCTCTAGAGCTTCTAGAGACAAGAAAGACCAAGGATACTCAAAGGGATCAAATGGGTATGTTGAGAAAGAAACTTGACAAAGGAAAATAGTATTGTATGGTGGGAGTAATTTTACTCCCACCCCAAATTTAATCACCTCAAGGAGAGGAGGTGGGGAGGGGATAAGCTAAGAGTCTTATATTTAGTCCCAAAGGTGGCCCTTTACCATTGATGTCACAGGGGAAGAGATTTGAGTTAGGGACAGAGAATTAAGTCAGGGGAGCAATTTCTCAAGGGAAGAAAAATTGGAAAAAGGTAAAAGGAATGCTTAAGGATAAATGGATGCCATCAATGACAAAGGGAGATATGTTTGGAAATTTGAGCATGTTTTTTTGTCATTGATGTCAAGAGTTTTGATGTCCTAATTTTATGGAATTAATGTCAAGAGGTTTGATTAATATCAAAAGGTTTGATGTCCAAGTTGGTTGATATGGCACATGAGGCATAAGGAAATTAGAAAAAAAGATAACTCCTTTCCATGGTGTTTGAGAAAAAATAATAAGGTTTTCTGATGAACTTGTGTAAGGTGATGGTGGTAAAATTTTCCCCTTAAAGAACTAAAAGAGTTTTAATATTTTAAATTGATGAAAGGCCCAAAAAGGTGTTTTAAAAATTTAAATTATAATATTTAATCCATTAGGATTTAAATAATTATAATTAAATATAATTTAAATTCGAAGTGCCTAAGTTTGTTCCCCAAGGTGTCGACATCATTTATGTCATGAAGGAACATATATATATTGCAAATCCTAAGGTGGAGTTATATATAAATGGGATTATGCCTTCATCCATTCGTTCGATCGGTTAAGTTTGTGCTCTATTCACCAATTGATTCACAACAAGAGATAAACCTTTAGTTTAATTTCCAAGGTAGGAAAGGGATAAGGACAAGTGGCTTCAGAGTTTGATTCCATCTGGGTGGATAGCCTAAATGTTATTTCCCTTGGTGCTAGGTTGTAGCATTAGGGAGTTCTCAGGTTTGAGATGCAGTGGCAGTAGATAATGAAGTTTTGTTTTAAAGAGTTTTGCAACTAGCAAAAGGGAAAAAGGAGAGTAGGTACAACAGTGGTCTCGTGTGAGCGCTTAGCTCACAAGGTGGTTAAGTCGTGGCTAAGGCATGTTAACAGAACTGGTAGGGTTTGATTCCCACAGGAGGCAACGCGCAAGGCATTAATTTTTTTATTTAATTAAATTGATGCCTAAGGTCCTATGTTACAAGGTATGCACCTAACTTGGGAGGTATAAGGTTTTAAAATTATTTTTATTTTTACCATAAAAAGGGGTTTGAAATAATTTGGCTTTTGATCTAGTGAATTTATTAAGTACCCTGGAATATAATTTTGAGTGGTGGTTATATTTCTTTTGGAAATGCATTAATGACAAGTAGGAAATATAAGGTGTAAATGAAAAATTATTTGTGTAATTTGTGATCTTGTTGGGTTAATTTAATTTGCAAGATTAGGAGTTATAAGCTGTAAAATATGTTTGAATTTTATTGTACCTTTTGTATTTTGAAGAAGAGTATTTGTGGGATTATGATGAAACTTTAATGCATTTTCCTTGAGGTCAAAAGAAGGGTTCTAGAGTATATTTTTCAGATTTCACTGAGCACATTTTTGAAGGAATATTTTGTGGATGTTTTGAAATAGATTATTTCTATCTAACCCTTGGAGTGGCACAAGGAGGTTGGTTGGTTATAAGATAGGTTTTGAAGATATATCTCCACAAAAATAAAAGGTATGGGTACATCATCTTTGGATTGAAGTGTTTGTTGGAATTAATGTTGTGAAATATAAGGTGGAGTGAAAAGCATTGGTTGATAAGCATTGTTGGAAATATTTGAGTGAGTTTTTATATGCCTCATTGTTGAATGTTTAGAAAATATTTGAGATATATATTGAAGATTATTTGAGTTAGGGTTTGAGACCCACATTGTGTTCTTTGTTTGAAGAAGTATGAAAAACTTGTTTAGGGTTTGTGAGCAAGTTGTGTTTCATTGGTTGAATTATTGAGTGAAAATTCATGAGCATTGGTTTTTATTGATATTAAAAGTGAATGTACAAATATTAGAAAATATATTTGTGAAAGCAAGAGTGTAGATTAGAAATATAGGTTAGATTGAATCTATATTTAAAATAGCAATAAAAGTAAGACATGTGAAAGTTATAGAATTAATGATTGAGTAGAACATATTGAGTTTTGATAGAGTACACCATTCTCTATATATTCCAAAGGTTAAATGAATTCTAGATAGAATATGTCTAAATTGCTTCAAGTTAAAGGAATTACTTTGAATATTAGACAAATCATTTGATAGCATTGTGTGCAAGATTTGAAATTGTTTGAGCATGTGTTAGAGAAGGTTTGAGCATGTGCTAGAGAATATTTGAACAAGTCTTGGTGAAGACTTGAGAGTAGATTGAGCAAGTTCTTGAGAGTCCTTGAAGGTAAATTTGAGCAAGTCTTTGTGAAGACTTGAGAGTAGATTGAGCAAGTTATTAAGAGGACTTAAAGACAAATTTTAGGGAAGTCTTGGTGAAGACTTAAGAGTAGATTGAGCAAGTTCTTGAGAGGACTTGAAGGTATATTTGAGAAAGTCTTGTGAAGAATTGAAATAACATTAAGAGTAGGATTGATTTTTTCAAGCTTTGTGTTAAGGCTTGGGGTAGATATAAGCAGAGTTGATTGATTGATTTGTTCAAGCTTTATGTTAAGGCTTGGGGTAGATCTAAGCAGAGTTGATTGGTGATTTTTTCAAGATTTGTGTTAAGTCTTGGGGTAGATTTGAGTATATTTGATTGGTTATTTGATCAAGCTTTGTGTTAAGGCTTGAGAATATATTTGAGAAAGAAGTTAGTGCAAATTTGTGAGAAAATTTATGAGGAGAGATATAGCTAATTTGTGCTAGACTTGGGATAGAGTTTGGTACAGACTTGAGACATAGCTAAGAGAAATATTTGAAGGAAATAGAGTAAATAGGACAACAATATTCAGTTGCTAGAGAACCATTAGCCAAGATAGTGGGGATAAATATCTCTAGTGGATAGAGATATATTAGCCATAGTAGTGGGGGTAGAAGTATTATGAATATCACAAATTATAGTAGAGGGGAAAGAGTTATTCTATGGATAGATATCCACGAACCAGAGCAGAGGGGAAATATTTTTTCTATGGATAGAGATACACGAACCATAGTAAGGAGAAATAGTTCTCTTGTGGAGTGTGATTCATGAACCAGCTGGGAAGATAGAGTTCTTCTACGAAAAGAGATCCATGAATCAGTTGAAGAGAGAGTTCTTATAGATCAAGTTCAATGAACCAAATAAAAGAGGATATATTTCTCCTATGGAGAGATATACACAAATCAGAGCATAGGCGATTAGTGTCTCCTTTGGACAAAGGTTCATAAATATTGTAATAGGGAAGTGATTTCCAAGAGATTTTTTGAGAAAATTTTAGTAGAAATATTTTCTATGTGGAGTAGCCCACATTGGATGAACTACATTAAATTGGTGTCTCTATTGCGTGTGATGATTTGTGCATTGTTTTGATTATTGTTATTGATATTGCCATTGATAATATTGGATAATATTGTTTGGGAAAGAAAAGTGAAATTTGTTCTTATATTGTTCACCTCTCCCTCTCAATATAATATTGTGTTGTTCACCATTATGTTCTAAAGATAAATGACTCACCTCCTTTCGGTTCACCTATCCCAAATATTTACTAGTTAAAAATCTATTGAATAAAAGATTTTTTTGGAAGATCCACCTCTAGTAAATATTTCAAGCCAAATATTTATTAATTAGATTTGATATCCTCAATGCCAAACCCCCATTTACATTGGGTTAGCTTACTTTCTTCCAACCTACTAACATCCATTTCCTCTCTCCTTTTAGTGCACCCCCTGAAAATTTTCTAGCCATCTTGTCCAACTCTTTCCATATGGTATGTGGGACAAAAAGGATAGAAAATCTATAAATTGATATGGCCTGAATGACTGACTATAAAAAAGATAATCTACCCCAAATTTTAACCATTTTTAAGACCAACGATTAATTATTTCTTTGGTACAATTCAAAAGATTACTCGAAGAAGTTATATTCAATTTTTTAAATGGAAAAGGATCCCCAAATATACCACTAAAAGATAATTTCTTATGAATTCCAAGATATCTAAAATTATGTCCTAAAGCCTTAAATCAATATTTGAGAAGGCCACTTTAGATTTCTTATCATTTATGACTTGGTTTCTAACCATAAGGTAAACATTAATAGTATGTATGATAATTCTTACTTCCCTATGGTTGGTCACTCCTACCATTCTTATGTCATCCATAAATTGTAGGTGAATTAAAACTTCCTCACCCATATTGATACCTATTAGAAAACCCTATTGTATTCTCCTCAAGATGAGTCTACTCAAGCCTTAAACCAATATTATTAAAATATAAGAGGAAAAAATATATATTTGATGAAGGCCCTGGTGGATCTAAATGGCTGCAAGGGAATATACTTTAATAAAATTAAGTGTTTGAAATTTGAGGCACAAATCATGACCTATTTTATCCAATCATAATAGAAACTTAAGTTTACCATCATCCTTGACAACAAGCTCCAATCCACCTTATCATAAGCCTTTGACATATCCAATTTTATGAATATTCCTCTATTGTCAACGTTTTGTATTGAGTGGATTGCATCTTGAGATAAAACTACACCATCCAAGATTTGTATGCCTTCTACAAAACCCCCTTGCTCTAAGGAGATAATATTTTCTAGGAGAGGTTTTATATACTCAGCCATTACATTCATGATTATTTTGTATATGAAATTACATAAGGCAATACATCTTTAATATAAAATATGCACCCCCTCCTTCCCTTTCAAAATTAAGGAATGAATGTATGATTTAATGCTTTAAGCATTTCTTTACTACCTCTACACCCATCTATAAGAACAATTACATCCACCTCCAAGTTATCCAAAAAGGTACATAAAAATTGATTTAGAATCTTGTAGACACCTAAAATGTGTCATATTTGCAATAGTTAATATTAACATTTAATAATGTGTGTAGTTATTTTAATTGATGTACTGTAAAACTTAGAAATTATTAATATGAGATTTTCTAGCCCCTTTGATTCACTTTAGCCCCTTCCTATGCCTAAGCACAATCATCATGAGACCACTCTGCTATTTTTAACTCTAGTTCACATTAACTAAAATTAGAATTTATTTCACCTCTTTACTTTGTTTTCCAAGTGCCTTCAATGCATTTGGATGAGAAATGCCAAATTAGTGGGTGAGGAATCTCTCCACAAAAAGAGCATTAATTAGGTGTGTCACAATACATCATGGAATGTCATAATGCATTAGGGCATGTGATAAGGTGTTATAGGATGTCATAAGGTGTCATATGATGTCATAAGACAAAAAAGGAAAGTTGCACATTTATCCACCCCAAGTGAGGAATCTCTAACATTCCTCTCTTACGCACCCATACCACTTGTCACTCACTCTTTTCCATCCTCACCACTCTCCTCCATGCATGGGAGGATTTACAAATAGGTCTTCATTTTCAATTTTCATGTGTGCACACAAATATAATGAAACTCTACTCAAATTTTATTTGATCTTGCTATGTTTTTATTTGACATTGTGGTTGTAGGTTTTTCATCAAAAATGATTAAAGGAATCAACCACAGAGGCTATTGGTATTTTTCACAAAAAAAAAATTTTGCAGCCACACTCATTATCAATATTCAATAGTGCACTGAATCTACAATAAATACCCCAAAAAAAATCTAGAAAAACTCAGATTCAAGATCAAAACCCTCTATCAGATAACAATATCAACCGCCCAAGGTGGTTAACTCGTAGTAAAACCACACAGGATGGTCACCCAAAGTATCAACCATCTAGGGTAGTTAGCCAGAAGCACAACCACATAGGGCGATTACCCAAAGAGCTAACCACCATGGGTAGTTGATCTTCAAGGCAAATAACAGCTCCAAACCAACCATAAACTGCACAAAAATATAAATTAAGTATTTTTCAAGGCTATGTAATCATTTCATATAGTTTTATAACATCTACATTCAATTTTGTGAAGTTTCATATGATTTTAGTTAATTTTGTAATCCCCTTTCATGGTTTTGGGCCTTATCTTGAAGGACCCTACATATGATATTGATGTTGTTATTGTAATCTTGTGTGCAGGTATTGGATATGCATGGAATATAAAGAGGTTAATAAATGCATATTCTAAACCCTTCCACAACCCACTATGTGCTCAAGGAGATAACTTGCAACACCATAGATCTTACTTGTAAAATAAAACCCTCCATTTTGGGAGGTTGATTATAATCAAAAAGGCTAATTTGTAAAAGACAAAGCTTATCAATATCAAATATATTGTAAATCCCTTTATATTACATTTTATCTATTTATTATTATTATGGTGTATTTCATCTTTCACACAAATGGTGATCATGATGGGACCCTTCACCCATAATACATTTGACAATTGTTTTATGCATGAGCTTTGGCACTTGCATTAAGCATAGAATGTATTATGCGTTCTACATAGGTTTCTTTGTGTTTGCATGCTTTTTTAGCTTACTTTATTAACCTCCTACTTTTTTTCTCTATTATAGGTACCCAAGGGTAGGAAATACACAGTCACACATTTTAAATCAGAGTTAGATCTTGCAAGATATACCCTCACAGGCTCAAGCACAACCTCTTAAGGTGGTTCACAAGATTAGATAACCACATAGGGTAGTTCATAGGATCAAGTACAGCTACCTATGGTGCTTCACAAGCTTAGTCGTAATCACACAACGTGGTTCTCAAGATCAATATCAACTACACAATGCATTTCTCAAGCTCATACACAACCACCTAGGTTAATCCTCAAGCTTAGAAAACCATTGCATAGGCTCAAGATCAAAGATACAATATGCTTAGTTTCCTTTCCTTCTAGCATAGGCTTACAGGTTAGTCACTCATGTCCCAAAAATTTGTAGTATAGTTCTTTTGATTTGTTTTCTTGAATCTATTTTCCCCCTTTTCTCTTTCAAAATTAAAAAAAAAAAAGAGCACCGGTATAGTTATTTCATGGTTTGTTCTTAAAAAAACTCAAAGGCATAGTAGTTTAGTTTTTTCTTTCCATTGTTATTCAAAAATTCAAATGCACAACCACTTAATCATTTATTTCCATTCTTTCAAAATAATCAAGGCACATTAGACTAGCTATCATTTATCTTTCAAAAAATTAGAGACTCCTTAGATTAATCATTATTTGTTTTTCAAAATGTAGTAGCTTAGGTTTTTATTTCCTTTCCAAACTCAATATATCAGTTGTGCATGCTTCCATAAGCTCATTTAATGATCAAAATTTTCTTTGATATCACATAATATCATTGTTTTGATTTCATATTTAGGGTTTGTTTCAAACTTGCTTGGTAAATAGGAATAAAAAACAAAATAAAATAAATCAAAAATAAAAAGACACATCAAATCACACACATTTGCATGTTACATTCTACAAATATTTTACGAGGAAAAACTCCCTTTGACATTGGATTACACCACCAACCATTTTTTGAGCCCTTTAGACACCATAGCTAGACCACATAGTTTCTTGGATGTCATCACTAGAAATTTGATTACCCTTGGGGCTAGCTCAAGGTAATTTTAATAATAGACACTCTTTTTTTCACAAGGCTTGATAGTTTTTTAACTCATAGTTGTCATTTATATCCAATCCCAATTGGGGGTGAAGCAAAATCCTAGCTAGGCAAGTAGTAGGATGCAGACAATGAAACCTCTCTTGAGAGGTTTATTTTATCCCATTAGGATACCTAGAGAAAACCAATCATCCTAGGAAATATTTATAGTTGTTTTTTTTTTTCATTCCTTATTAGTGTAGTGGGAATAAACACACATTTTTATATTTCATTCCATTCCTCATTCATAGTTCCTAGGCCTACGGAACATAAAACACACAAAAACCCAAACAAGAAAAAAAAAAAGCATCATAAAAACATCAAAAAAATCAAAACTTTAAAATGAAAATATCAAAACACTCATTACTTTCTTGCATTTCTATTTGCATAAATCATGTGTTTTTTCTTAAAAAAAAGAGAAAATAGAGCATCCACCAACACTCTTTCATTTTTAATAGTGTATGGTAATGATCCATAGTGAAGCCAAGTCTTCTTTCTAAACCTAAGTCTCCATAGACCATTCAAGTCACTCCACCGATTCCTCAATCACTCCCACAACTTATCAAGGGGATAAGTTCCAAATCCATCAAGGCAGCATGTCCAGTGGTGTCCATAATTACATCTCTTCCCCATCCAAGAATCATCACATTGGGTCTGATCAATGTGGGAACCACCATATGATACACACTACACCTTCTAATTCCCCTCAACTTGAGACTCTCCTTTCTCAACCTAAGACACATATCACACCCATTGATCTTGATACAACCTACCTCATTTTTACGAATCCAATCTACCATGTCCAATCACTTTCTACTCCCTAGGACCCTTCTTCACATATCCTCCATCACCTAGTTAATTTCTTCTATATTTTGCCCTACTACACGTTATTGTCTACACTAACTCCATACTCACCTGGGTGTAAGCTTTTAAGTCTTATCATCCTCCATCACCTCTTGCATCTTTTAGTTTTTACCACACATTGAGTGTACAAACTTTTGGAATTTCGCTAGTGTCCTCACCACCTAGAGGAATTAGTACCACTCCTCCATAGCACACCATAGGCCCAATATCTATGGTCATTGATCTTAATCACCTATATTCACTCAATTATGTTCACTCATTGCAATACCTAAACATTTCTACATCACCCATTTACATCATGCACACTTCTCACCCACATCATTCAGCCCAAGTTTGTGTTTCTTACCAACTACACTCATCCAATCCATATTCTTCTTTCCAATTTTCTACCTACCTCTTCATTCCATGGATTTCCATGTCACTCCTCCCACCATTTTTTATTCATCCTCTACCATTCATATCTCTAGGGGACATGTTGCAAATTCTTCTACCTCATTTTTTGCTTGTCTCCCATCATTCTACAATCTTAGGGTATCTTATCATTAGTTGTCTTCCCATCATGTACCTCTATTTTCCATATTATCACATCAATTATTCATAAACCACCCACATTCCCTAATAACCACTTCAAATTCCTCATCCTTCATCTCATATGTTGACCTAGGGATAATTCTCCCCAATAACCATCATGGGCCTCATGTATGCCTATTATGCTCATGATCTATTCCCATACTCGTGACTCTCATTAGTGGCCTATGATGTAGTTGCATAACCCACACCCTCATGAACCACCATCTCATCAATACCATTCTACTCTTGATTCATATCAACCCACCTCTCAACCATAGAAATTGCACCCCACCCAACACATGCATCATCCAACCTATACTCAACTCCATTTCTATCTTTTATCGTATCCCCTATTTCAACCATCTACTTATCATAAATAACACACTCAACAACCACCATCACATCCCATGCACACCCATAGTCATTCTCATCAACATCATCAATATATGCCCTCAGTATCATAGGTCCCACAAGCCCCATATTTTTATCTTAACCACTACCATTACCATCATATCTATTCACATAAATCATATCCTTTGCTAAGCCATTCCATTTGACTCATCACAAAATCCATTACTTAGCTTCCCAAGCCACTCTAGATGCATTTCAATAGTTGGCCAACAAGATAAATATCTTGGAATCAATAGTTACAGGTACAAGATATCAAAATCTAACCTTGAGTTATCTTCAAAAGTACCACATCAACCCCTTGGTCCTAGCACTACCTTATATTTCCCTGTTCAAAATTTGCAAATTTATAAATTTCAAGCGTAAAGAGGATCCTTAGGATCACTTGAGAACATTCATCAATGCTTATTATCTCGTCAATGAGATAGACCACCTCATGCTCCATTTATTTTCACTATCATTTATGATAGAAGATTTGTATTGGTACAATCATCTACCCTAACATAACTTGTATAATTTCAAATAACTAGCCAATCTCTTTCTAGAGCACTTTACTCTAAATGTTAAGAAGAGGACCACCTTAACAGATATCACCAACCTTCATTGATTTTATAATGAGTCTATCCATGATTATGGAAATTAATAGAGCGTGACACTGATTGAGTTACCCTTCTTTATACCCATCACTGAGTTAACTCAGATGTTTACTTAGAGTTCATCCAAATCAATATCCCTCGTTATTCAACTCCAACGATATTAAAATATTGAAGAAGATTTGACCCAATACAATATCATTGAGGATATTAAAATTCAAGGAGAAATCAAGCTCCAAAAGAAGGAATGGCTAGGTAAAAATACCAAGGATAAAAACACAAATAATCTATCCAAACTTACTTAAGTCAACTAGATAGCGCTAAGTAGCCTAACTACTCAACCTCCCCAAAAAATTCAACCTTCACCACAATAACCTTCTTATCAACCACAACAATTAACATACATTATTGTGCCACCTCTTTTCCTAATTCAAAATATCACTCATTAGGTTGTGCGCCCTCAACAACCCTAATGTAATTTCACATCTCTATAATAGCCCCTATATAGCATCTTCTAAAAACTTATGTATGCACAATTGATCTCCTTACCTGAGATAAGACTTGAATATCCAAATAAACCTCAAGGAAGAGGGTATATATAAGATCAATATTGCATCTACCATCAATAAAAGGGTCATGATATTGATAGGTGCATCCAAATTAAGCATAAAGTGCAAGATTTAATTAAGAGTGGGCTTATCAAATTTGACAACTCTCTTTCTCCCCTTAGTGAAAATCTAGGTATCTATCAAACCCCATTACAAAAATATGATGCAACACAACCAAACACTAGAGACACTATGACTACTTCTCAATAAAATCAAGTTAACCATGTCAAATATACCCCAAATTATCTAGTTATTTTGGCATGATTCATATGGTCACCAAAAATAAATGATACTTGAATCCACCTACACAAATAATTGATCCTTTAAATGTGTCATCATCATCAATAATACCACCTCAGCTAGTGCAAGTCACTATTATACCTCAACCCTAGCTAGTCATCCATCTCAAGAATAGGCTTACCCACATAAGCTCTCAATTTATGAGTTAATAAAACAGTCACCTACCCATAAAGAGGTATTAATGGATATTATTAAATCCACAGAGATACAAACCCACAATCTTAAAACTTTTTTCCAATTTTAAGGGTAACATTCAAACCTATACTTTTTTGGCCATTACATTTTATGGTACTGAGATTAAGATTATCCTGGTAGAAGGACTAGATTTCCCCTTGCACATCATGACCACTATTGACAATAAAATATTCAAATATCTCCTAATTTACATGGGCTCATCCATCAAAATCATCACATCATCCACCCTCAAACATCTTAATCTTACACCCACTCATATCATTGAATCTACCTTCACTCTATGGGAATTCAATAACACCCTATGCTCAATGCTAGGAATAGTCATCCTCCCTATCCAAGTAGGGGTTCAAACTATCCACACTCTATCATGTCTTGGATTGAGATATGCAATACACTGTACTCTTAGGTAGACCATGGATACCAGATATGTGGTGCATACCCTCAACCTTGCACCATTGCCTTAAATACACACATGAGGATCCCATCCATTACATTCCAATAGATGATAAACCATTCAAGTATGATCACATGGTCACACACCCACATAAGTACCCTTTTCCTTTAATACATCCATCTCTCACTCATTGCTTTCTCAACTCATCACACCAACCAACCACATGTTTCGCTCCCTATCCTATCCCTCACATTGTCAATCTGGAACACACTCACTTGATATCATCCAATTCAATTCCTCCTTTTCATCGTACATCAAATAAAAATCATCCATATTCTTCATATTCTTCACAACTTTACATACCTCTTTCTATCCCCATTCCACTCTTCTTCTAGCATGCAAGTTGTTCAACTCCATCCCCAACATCTTCATTCTTTGTATTCCTCATATACCCCTTCATCATCTTCAGGGGATTGACCTTTATTCTCAACCTTATACATCGCACCCATACCACATCATCATCCCTCTTTAGGACTTTTTTATCAATCACCCCACCTATTTCATCCAAATTACACCCTTCTACTTCTTCCACTATTCCCAAGAACTTTCTCAGGGATCCTCCACCCACTCCCATCACCTCTCCTATCGGATATGTTACCACCACCCTCACTCCTACCATTTTTCCCCTTCTATATTCCTCATTCCTATGCCCACACATGCATCTCAAACCACATATTCTTCCATGACACCTGATCCACCCCCACCTCCAAACTTATCTGAGGCACATCTACCCATCCTTGACATGGATCAAGGGACATGCACTCTCATTCTACCACCCTATGCATCCCAACTCATTTTTGTGTACAATGCAGAGTCATCCTCTTCATCCCACTCTCATCTTAGACCCCCGATGTTGTACATATGACCACTCCTAACAGAGGGGATTACCTTGTACATAATATAGTATTTTTACCTCCAGTCATAGAATCGGTTAGGGATTTTGGTCACCGTATCCATACCCCTTTAACTATTGGCCTTTTTTTTTTCTTTTTTTTTTTTTTTTCAAATTTTTTGTATGGGGTAATCGATTCATCAGCAGATAAACCTTCCAACAAAGATCGAGAAGCCTTATTCTCTAGCAAATTTAACTTTCTGGATAATCCTTCATTCACCATAAAATACTTCTTTCATTTTAATTGGTGAGGATAAGGTATAAACTGTGTGTGTACCTGCCACTGGGGATGGACAGACGGGTCATTACCCGTGGAGTTCATGTAGATGGAGCCATCGGTGATGAAACTTCTGTCAAAGATGAAAAGTAAGCTGTCGTATCTGCAGCAGTGACGACAACAATGCAGCAAAATAGTAACAGAAGGACCGTGTTCATCTTCGCCATATGCATATAATGACTGCAAATGTGCTGAAACAAAGAGGGAGGGATAATCAGTTCAACCAAGAGAGAGATCCACGGAGCTAGGCCTGGCATAGATGGCTCGACCATTTTACTCAAATATTTGTCAGTGGGTTGTATTTGACAGTAGGTTGATTTGGTTCTATATATTAGAAGATGAATATGAATCATAGCAATCAAGTATGTCAGTGGATTGTATTTGAGAATAGGTTGTTTTGGTTCCCTATATTAGAAGATGAATACGATTGACATTACCTGCATAGGATTATAAAAGTTTCTACATGTAGATAGTGACGAACATTATGCAGTTAGATCACCATGGGGCAAATGCTTTGGCCATGAAATAGGATTGATGTAGATACCGGCATCTTCTTTACAGCCTTCTTATCACGAACGTGAGCCATTATCTTGTGCCAATTCATTGGCATCTATACTAAGAAATTTATTACGGAACGCTTCTTTTTCTATTTCAAATAAATAAATGCAACAAGCGTGATATATGTACCTAGAATTCTTTACTTTGTTGTTAGTGTGTAACATCGAACAAGTAGGGAACAGTGGAATTGATACATACAAATTGGATGCAGGAAAACACCAGCAATAAACACGCATCTTCAAAGGTGAAGTATTTTCGTTGTATTTATTTTTATAGAACCCACACTTGTTTGGTTTTAAATATCATAACATCATACAAAGAGACGAATGATTGGGGTTTTCGAAAAGGAAACGAAAAGAATGGTGCGCTCAACTGTAGCACTATAATTAAATAAAATATTTGTTTCATAAAGAGACAAAAACAAGTAGCGGCCACATCCATCACAATATTCCTTGCTATGTAGACTACAATATATATATTTTTTAGCACTATAATTAAATAAAAGATTGATTTCATAAAGAGAGAAAACAAGTAGTGGCCACATCCATCACAATATTCCTTGCTAAGTAAAGGTTTGTAAAATCATAGTGTACAATATTATATTCTTTTATCTTTAAAAGGGAGGAGAGCGTCTTACCTTTGTGCCATGAATTGTAAAGGGCCTTGGGGTCCAATGCTGTGAATTTTAAGCTTTATTGGATCATGTTTTATTGGAGAATGCAATACAATCAAAGATATCAATTTATACACCATACAATTGAGCGTTGCAAATTACACTTATAAAATATCATTACTCATTGTGTAGTCACTTCTTCTTTCCCTCGGATTGACCCTACAATGTGTTTTTGTTTTTTGTTTATAGGTTTATCATTTATATATATATATATTTCTATAAAAGGTTGTAATATCAAGTTTAATAGAACAAAAAAAAACTTTATTTTCATAAAGTTAGATTAGTTTATATTTGATATGAAATATGCCCATGAAAAGAATTGAAGAAGAAGATGGCATGCAATTTTTTAACTAAGAAAAGAACAAAAGATGATATATACCTTGTGTGTAGAAAAACATATATATTTTTTTAATATCTTGTTTTAACCGAAAAAAATTAAATATATTAATATTAAAAAAAATAATTTAATTTTAAAATATAAAAATATTTTTTTATTATCAAAATTAATTTAAAGAAAATAAAATAAAGTTTATAAGAATAAAAACAAAAATAAAAATGACATTTGATTTGTGATAGTAATCATCTTGGTTGTTATAAGATTGATATGAAAAAGAGGGTAATGTATGTACAAAATAGTGAGGAGGTTGAAAATAATTAGAGGTTGATAATGGACAATCTTATAGTTTCGAGAGACGAAGAGCAAGGTAGAGTGTGTCACCTTAGAGATTTTTGTATCTCCATCAGTATTAATTTTAATCTAGATTTTTGGGGGTGCTTTTCAACTAGATGTTTCCTAACCCTCCTACACTTTGGCTTCATTCTCCATCATCCTTATATCTACTTAAGTTTCCTCTCTAGCATACATTGTCACATTTTTTGTGACTTTTCTCTAAATGACCTGCTATACATCATCCAATGATGAAAAGGTTTCTCTAAAATTTATGTCATTTATCTCCAACCACACTTACCTCCAAATAACATTTAATCGAGTCTTACATTCGATACAAAAAGCATCAAATTTAAATCTACCCCTTCTCTATCTTTCCCAAATATTCATCTGGTTCAAATCACCATTGGCTCAAATTTTATAACCTAAAAACTATCACTCCTACATCTAGGATATGAACAAGAACTCAAACATTATGTGGTCATATGTTTCCTCATTTTTGTAGCATGAAATACATTAGAATGGACCAAAAATTTCCTACATCTTAGATTATAAAAATTAAAAATTCCATGTGCATGAACTACCAAGAAAAAAAGTTTACTTTTGACCAACCCTTGGACTACCAAATCTTACTCCAATCCTCAACCTAACATGCATGAGTAGGAGGTTTTATAAAGATATTATCATATGCATAATTCACTATGTAGACTCTAATGCTCCCATAACCCCAAGCTAATTCATCCTCCTCATATCTACCAAATATAAATAATTCTACCAAGATTTTTTTCATGATGGGTGTTAATTCTAGAGGGATTGGAATTGACCACTTGTTCAAATTCTTAAATTGCTTAAACCTATAATCCCCTACTATAACAACCCAAGTTCTTCCCACTTGGTTGTCCAAACACCCCAAGTCTACCCACTTGGTTGTCCAACATCAAAGGTTACAGTAAGAGAAATTTTTTCTTTTTCATATAATATTTTCTAATTTATTTTCTAGTATGAGCATGTTAGAACCATCTTCATGAGTGCCATTCCGTTGCAGTCAAAATACTCATGAGATCGAGATTGGCCAAATCTCGTATAGTTGCCTATTTTGAACTTCACTCTCCACCCGAGATCCCAAGTTCAGGCAGGGGGTTTCTTTTCCTCTAGGGCCCATAACACCTAGAGGTGTGACGCATAATTTCCCCATGTCTTGACATGAACTCATGTACTTATGTCCTATATTTATGTCATGTAAGACTTAGCGCATACATGCTCGAGCTAGACGATCAACCATCCTCCATGGAGCATCATCTAGGGTCTTACCAATACCCTGGTAACTACCCGATGTTTTGTGTTGATTAACCAACATGATATCCCATACCATCATGTTGTCGGTATTACCAAGTCAAGCACAATTCACCACTCATTACTAGCAGGGATAACCTAGAAGGGATGCCCATACAACCCTTCGTTACCTCCCATTCTAACCTTTTCCCATCAAAAGTATAGCTAGAGCCCTAGATTATGATGGTTGCCTACCCGCAAGCACCATTAAATATTATCTTCACAAGATTGTCCTTCCCACAATCTTGAAATAATGACAAGGTTGTCCTACCCACAACCTTAGGTTGCGAGTTAAGATTATCTTTCCCACAATCTTGGAATCTCTTAAACAAAGGTTTAACTAAGGTTTGAATGTTTAGAAAAGTTTAACTATGCAAAGGTTTGCAAATGAATACAATTTCACTATCATTCATAAATTTTACTATATATTATAAGATTGCTAGTTTCCATATGGCTACTTGTATGTTTCTCATTAAGAGAGAATAAAATATAGAGGAATTATGAAAAAATTGCAATCAAAACTAAATAATCTTAAAACTCACAATAATAATTTTAATTAAGATTTCTTTTTATTTAATTATTTATTGGAGTAGGTGCTACTCTAAAATTTATTCATAAATCACTTCCTCTTCCTACATTACACTATAGAATTTTACTACATAACCATGAAATAGAGTGGACTACTCTTATAAGTTTAAGTATGGTTGCAACTACTCTATTGTTTTAATTCTAATATATAATCTAAATGAGTTTAAAAAGATTTTTGAATCACACTATTTTAATTAAGGTAAGTAATACCACTCGACATTTCTTGTAAAGCAACTTCACTCCAAATTACCTATGCCGTCATGCACACTCATTTTAAGTAATCCCGATATCACACTAACATACGAAAGTAACTTACATTTTAGACATCATTCCTTTATATCTCTGTCAACTTATACACAGGGGATTATAATAATAATAATTCTTCTAAGTATTCTAATTCTGGTTTTGATTTTATGCCGACTCTTCTATTCCCTAGATTGAAAACAATACTATCATTGCTTACTTAACAATAGATTTCCCATTAATTTTTCCATAATTTCCAATGCATCTATCTCTAAAACATAGGCTCGATTTTTATACTAAAATCAAATATAATTAAATCTTATATTAAATAATATATTCATGTCCAATATATCACCCTATGGATGGATAGTTTTCTCAAACCACCATGATTATTCTTAACTATTCAATTTATCCTAGCTAAAACTTTAAACAACCATACCACATTGGTTTGGACTAGAATATCCTTTCGTTTCAAATCATAATCTCTCCTAAATTCCTATTTCCTAAACTGTACAAGACAATCTCTACTGTGCACGATTGTTGGGTTCAAATTTGTTAAAGGAAGTGGGTTTGTAAATTTTATTTGAAGTGTTTCTCATCAACCAGTACATTCACAATATAGCAAAATATTTTAAAACATAGAAATCTCATCATACAATCTAAAGTTTCCTTAGACAACTTACCCAGAATTACGTTTTTGGTAAGATATTCATCCATATTCAACTGCTCTTAACAATATTGAATACATGCAGAATTTTAAAAGCATATGAAATAGTCGAACATTATATTGTAAAGAAAAAATATTAATTAATAATTTTAATACACAAACTAATCTCCACATCAAACAACGTATATATGAAATGCAAGTCTCTCCTTGAATGCATGTCTATTTCTCATCATATTTAAAAAGTAAACAATTGAATTGATTTCATTATATCAAAAGGTTCACAGAGCTCTATCAATCAATTCCTCAGGGTCTATGTATTCAAAATATAAATACATAATATTGACTATTAACCTATATTTCATCTTTCCATTGAGTAATATTCACAAGAATCTACAAATTTTAATAAATATTTTCTAGTTTAAATTTAGTTCTTGATGTCTAAGCGTAGACAAATCATCCAATAAATAGCAAGAAAAATGATTTGGCTATGTTCTTTAGAGTTCTTCAATTTCATGATATGAATTTTTGATGATTTCCCAAGGGTCAAAGTGGTCAATCTACCATGACATGCAACTAGTCCTATCTTGCATACAATAATTACACTCCCAACATAGCATGCAGAATATCATAAGCTTCCCAACACATCATAAGCTTCCCAACACAACATGCAAGTATCACAAGATTTCCCAACACAACATGTAAAATAAAACAAGTTTCAAGATGTAATTAATTTTATCTCAAGTTCACAATCAACCATTAATTCTTTTTATTTTCCAACAATCCCTTTGAACACATGCATCACATTTCAAAATTTTCCACATATGCATTGGAAAGATTTCAATTCCTCTTCAGTTTGCAATGCAATTATCAATCTATATTCACACACAAAACAACACATACAATGCATTTGAACAATCCATTTTTATATTATCCCATTTAACTTATCTTATAGATTTTTCCAGAATAGACTTACTGATAAATGCTGATTTCTTTCCTTACTTCCAAAGCCCTTCTCCCTTTGTCGCTCTCACCTTGCTTTTCTGAAACAACCTAGACCATAATGCCCATCTCTATCTTCCTTTCTCTAATTTAGATGATAGTTCCCATTTTCCAGCTTGCAACTAGCATTTGTTTTAAGATTCCTTCTATCCAAAGTATGCCATGTGGAATCCACTTCCATCCACGTTCAACAAACCCAAGTTTTATAATAATTTCCCAAATGTCGATTGTTTCCAAATTGTCCCTTTTAAATAATGCAAGGCAATAACTCTTTAATATTTATTTTATTATTATACATTTTAATATATTATTGTTTATAATATTTTGTTTACCTTATTATAAAACAAAAAAATATTATTTGTTTTTAATACATTCATATATTTATATATATATATATATATATAGTTAAAAAAAAATATATATATATATATTAATTATCTTACTTTACCCCTTTTCTTATATTCCCTTTTAAATTCTTAGAACAATAATAATCATATCATTACTCCACATTTATCCCATTATTTAAAACTATGGCTCCCATGCATTTAAGCATTTTCATTGCCAACCAACATTTTAAACTATGGCTCCCATGCATTTAAGCATTTTCATTGCCAATCAAACATCATAAATTCACAATTTGACAAACATCAAACATTCCTACAAATGCAACTATATGATATGCATCTATATGGACCATTGGTGGATGCATTGCCTATAGGGTTCTTTACCCCTATCAACCGATGAATACACCACCGCTCATCATTTCCCTTGACTTACCTTACATTGGATAATCCTTCTACCCATTGAGGAGACATCCTTCCTTTACATTATCCTCGCTAGTAACAATACCTATCTCCTGCATCCACAGATACATTAGTAGTATCTCATCCTTGCAGATAAATTATGCATATAATAAAGTAGATTTTTGGAGGGTTATTACATACTTCCCCCCTAAGATTAAACACAGTCCCTATGTTTTCATTTCCCATTGAAGCGTAAAAACAATATTGCCATGGATAATAGAAAATCAATACAATACACCAACAAATTTACATTTTCCAAAATTGAATCATCATTTATTGTTAAATACTAAGCATGCACAAACAACAAATATATTTATCATACTTCACAAACCAAGATATGATTATATCACTATTCAAACAAAATGGAACTATGACATGATGATAACACTACTCAAACAACTATTCAAACAAAAATGGAAACTATCTTTTCATGATGGCCACATCCTCCCACGTGGCACTATTTTTAGAAAACTGGTCCCATTGGACCTTGCACTATTCAATATTCCGCTTTCTTAACTATTTTGTTCGATAACCAAGGATCTTAACTGGTCGCACTTCAATGCGTAGGGGATCATCCATCTGCAAATGATCAACATTCCAAACATGTGAAGGGTCAAGAACATATTTCTTGAGAAGGGACACATGGAATGTATCATGAATTTTTGACAAATTGGGTGGTAAGTCTAATTTGTAGGCTATCAGGTTTAGTTTATCAATAATTTCAAAAGGCCCTACAAATCATGGACTAAGCTTAGAGGATTTGATAGAACTTTTGGTAGGTTTAACTCTTAGGAATACTCTGTCTCCCATAGTGAATTCCTTGGGTGTTCTCTTAAGATCCGCATAACTCTTTTGTCGATCTGAGGCTTCTTTGAGCCTTTAACGAATTTCATTGAGTTGGTCTTCCATTTATTTGACCATATCTAGCCCGATCATCACCCGATCCTCTAGATTACTCCATGATAATGGTATTCTGCACCTCCTCCCATATAGAGCCTCAAATGGAGCCATACCTAGAGAAGTATGGTAACTATTATTATAAGCAAATTCTACCAAAAAAAGGTAATCTTCCCATTTCGTTTGATGATCCATACAATACATTTGGAGCATATCCTCTAAGACTTGATTTACCCTTTCAGTTTTTCCATCTGTCTCAGGATGATAAGTAGTACTAATATTGAGTTTTGTTCCCCATATCTGATGCAATGTCTACCAAAACTCAGATGTGAATCAAGAATCCCTATCTGATATAATTATTTCAGGAAATCCGTGTAGTCGTACCACTTCCCTAGAAAATTTGTGGGCTATAGTGGGAGCTCCATATTTAATATTTCCAGGTAAAAAATGTGCCACTTTAGTCAATTTATCAACTACTACCAGAATGGCATCATGCTGAAAATGATTTTTAGGCAATCCAACAATGAAATCCATAGTCACAACCTGCCATTTGTATATTGGAATGTCATGCGAAAATAAGTGTCCAACTAGATGTAGATGTTCCACCTTCACCTTTTGACATTCTAAACATCTAGCCACAAATTCAGCAATATCCTTTTTCATTCCTGGCCAATAATAATATTTTCTCATATTTTCATACATCTTTACATAGCCCGGATGAGCGGAATATGGAGCACTATGTGCTTCTTGCAGTAACATATTTCTCAAGTCTTGATCATTAGGCACTACCATTCTATTTTTGAAAAATAATGTATCTTCCCAGATTCTAAATTCCTTTGCTTTATCATAATCTTGTTGAACCAGTTCCTGATACTTCTGAGAATATTCATCTTGAATTTGTAGTTTTCTTATTTGATCAATTATAGCAGATTGACAGTGTGACATAGCATTGATATGCCTTCTTCTACTTAAAGCATCTGCTAATTTATTTTCTTTTCCCTTTATATACTCTATGCCAAAATCATATTCTGCCAAAAATTCCATCCAACGCCTTTGTCTAGCATTGAGCATTGGTTGAGTAAAGATATATCTTAAGCTTTGATGGTCTGTTCTAAGCTCAAAAGATTTACCAAGTAGGTAATGATGCCACATTTTAAGAGCATGCACTACTGCAACCAACTCTAAATCATGTGTGGCGTAGTTTAATTCATGTTTCTTAAGTTTTTGTGACTCATAAGCGATAACACCATCTTCTTGCATGAGGACCCCACCTAATCCTTCCATGGAGGCATCAGTACATACAATAAATGGTTGTTTGGGATCTGCTATTCTAAGAATAGGTGTTGATGTTAGTTTTTCTTTAAGAGTTTTGAAAGCTTCTTCACACCATTCTATCCATTTAAAAGCTTTTCCTTTCTTTTGGAGATTGGTTATTGGATAGGCTACCTTAGAGAAATTCTAGATAAAATGACGATAATATCCAACCATCCCCATAAAAATTCACACTTCAGAAATATTTGTTGGAGCAGGCCAATCAATAATAGCCTCAATTTTCTTTGGATCAACAGACACCCCTTCAGTAGAAATTACATGACCCAAATACTATACCTGGGTTGCATAAAACTCACACTTGGACATTTTTCCATATAATTGATTCTTTCTAAGTATTTCAAGAACAATTCTCATATGAAGATCATGCTCTTCTTTGCTTTTGGAGTAGATCAGTATATCATCTAGGAATATCAACACAAACCGATCTAGTTGCTCTCGAAACACACTATTCATCAAATTCATAAAAGTTGTTGGAGCATTGGTCAATCCAAAAGGTAACACTATAAATTCATAGTGGCCATATCTAGTTCGAAAAGTAGTTTTATGGGTATCTTCTTCTTGAATCCTCAACTAATGATAACCAGATCTGAGATCAATTTTGGAGAAAATTGTGGCTCCTTTTAGTTGATCAAACAAATCATCTATTTTAGGTAGAGAGTACTTATTCTTAACAGTCATCTTGTTTAGCATTCTGTAGTCAATACATAGCCTTAGTGTTCCATCCTTCTTTTTCACAAATAAAATTGGTGCACCCCATAGTGAAACACTAGGTTTAATATGTCCTTTTTCTAATAGTTCCTGAAGCTGAGTCTTGAGCTCTTGCAACTCTATTGTAGTCATCCTATATGGTGCTCGAGCTATAGGAGTTGCTCCTGGTAAAATTTCTATAGTGAAATCAAATTCCCTTTGGGGTGGAAGACCAGGTAGATCCTCAGGAAAGACATATCAAAAATCATTCAACATTGGATAAGTTTGGAAAAGACTTGCTCTAGACTCATTTTCTTCCTTTTTATTAAGTTTGACCACAAAGACTCTACTACCCTTTCTCAATGCTCTTTTAACTTGCATTGTTATCAAAATATGTGGTTCCACTGATTCATATCTGTAGTAAATTTGAATCCTTTGCTTGGTGTCATCAATGAATTCCATCCATCTTTCCTCAAAATTTAACAATGCTTTATGTGCCTTGAGCCAATCAATACCTAAAATTATGTCAAAGGCATGTAATGGAGCTACATATAAATGCCATTGGGTTTGCCCTTGAGGTAGCATTATTTGAGGGTCAAATAGACATTGATTAATAGTATAGGTTTTCCCAGACCCATACTCGACTTTCCACCCATTAGCCATAAATCCAAGTTCTTCCAGTATGTCCCTCAAAATATTTGGTGAAATAAAACTATCAGTTGCTCCAAAATCAACCAAAATATAAATATTTCTATTATAAATTTTACCTTTCAATAGGAAAGGTGTTGCTTGACCATTGAGTTTGGAATTACTTGTTGCTACATATATCTTATGAGCAGGTTCCATAGGTTATTTTCTCTTATCGGCTTGTAAAGGATATTTATCAGCATAATGAGGTTCTTGACAAATCTAGCAACTAGTTCGTGGTGCCCTCTCTTTCTTATTTCCCTCATTATCTTCCTAAGTACTAGCTCTTGGTGCATTAGCTCTTTGATCATACCTATCCCTAAAATTTCTTTGGCCACCTTGATAGTTTTGATTTCCCCTATTTCCTTGGTACCTATTCTTATTCTTGTCAAACCTGTTTATGTTTTTTTCCATTACCACGATTCTTGTTCCAATTCCTGTCTCCTTTTTTTGGACCCATATTTTTCTTTTTCTGTGGTTCTTCCTTTTCAGAGGATTGTTGATAATAAGCTTTCTTGGCCTTAAAGTTGTCCTCTTCTTGTCGAGCCAAGTCACAAGCAGTAGTTAGGGTAGCAGGTTTCAACATAAGAATCAGGTGTCCAATTTTTGGATGTAACCCTAGGAGAAATTTCTGAATTTTTATCTCATTTGACTGCTCATATTCGGGCATGTATTTGAGAAATTGCACAAATCATTGATAGTACTCAATTACGGATATACTACCCTATGTTAACCTTGAAAATTTTGTGGTCCTTTCAAGGTAAAATTGTGGTGTTAGAAACCTATCTTTGAATGCTAATACAAATGTATCCCAATGAACATCTATAGCCTCCACATTGTGAGTTTTCCTATAGGTATCCCACCAATCAGTGGCAGCTCTGATTAGACAAAAAATTTGCCCACGAAGTTTTTGATTTAGATGAAAGGGTTCTAACAACAAAGTACACCTCCACACTATTCAACCATATTTTAGCCTCTTCCCCATCACCTTTACCATCAAATTTGGCTATATCAAGTCTTCACATATCCTTGTCCAACTTGAAACCTACTTGTTTTCTTCTTGGGTCAATAGTTATCTCATCCTCAACTATTACCATTTCTTTTCCTTTAGATAAATTTTCTATTATTTTTTGTTGATGGGAAATCATCTCTTGTTGTTGAGCCAACTGAGATTTTTGTTTCTCCATGTGTTCTAATATTTGGGGTCTTTTGTTGAGCTATGTGTTCAACCATTTGAGCACTTTGTTGCTCCATTTGTTCTTTCGTTGGCTCATTTTCTCCTGCAATAATTGCACCATTCGAACCATTTTATCCTCTTTCACAATTGGTTCTTTTTCTCTCCTCATTTCTCGAGGATGTTCTATGGCTTCCTCAGTAGCCTCAATCCTCATAACTTTTTGAAAGACCCTTTTAGGATGTTTGGTCAGCCCTTCCCATTGAACCACCATAGATATTTTTGAGGAACTAGATTTTTGTCTAGATGCCATTGCCTGCCTAGAAAAACAAAGAGCCTTGTCAAATTTTTAAGTTTAGGTGAACACATTGGCAACATAAATTATATTTGACATAGGATTTCTAAAATTTTATTGCCTAAAGATTCACAACCTTTGCTCTGATACCAAATGTAACAACCCAAGTTCTGCCCACTTGGTTGTCCAAACACCCCAAGTCTACCCACTTGGTTGTCCAATTTTAAGAGGTCACAGTAAGAGAAAATTTTTCTTTTCTTTAATATTTTCTAATTTATTTTCTAGTATGAGCATGTTAGAACCATCTTCATGAGTGCCATTCTGCTATAATAAAAATACTCATGAGATCGAGATTGGCCAAATCTTGTATAGTTGCCTATTTTGAACTTCACTCTCCATCCGAGATCCCAAGTTCAAGAAAGGGGTTTCTTTTCCTCTAGGGCCCATAACACCTAGAGGTGTGATGCATAATTTCCCCATGTCTTAACATGAACTCATGTACTTATGTCCTGTATTTATGTCATGTAAGACTTAGCACATACATGCTCGAGCTAGATGATCAACCATCCTCCATGGAGCATCGTCTAGGGTCTTACCAATACCCTAGTAACTACCCGATATTTTGTGTTGATTAACCAACATGATGTCCCATACCATCGTGCTATCGGTATTACCAAGTCAAGCACAATTCACCACTCATTACTAGCAGGGATAACCTAGAAGGGATGCCCATACAATCCTTCGTTACCTCCATTCTGACCTTTTCCCTTCAGAAGTATAGTTAGAGCCCTGGATTATGATGATTGCCTACCCATAAGCACCATTAAATAGTTATCTTCACAAGATTGTCCTTCCCACAATCTTGAAATAATGACAAGGTTGTCCTACCCACAACCTTAGGTTACGAGTTAAGATTGCCTTTTCCACAATCTTAGAATCTCTTAAACAAAGACTTAACTAAGGTTTGAATTGTTTAGTAAAGTTTAACTATGCAAAGGTTTGCAAATGAATACAATTTCATAATCGTTCATAAATTTTACTATATATTATAAGATTTCTAGTTTCCATATAGCTACTTGTATGTTTTTCATTAAGAAAGAATAAAAGATAGAGGAATTATGAAAACATTACAATCGAAACTAAAGATTTTTAAAACTCACTATAATAATTTTAATTAAGATTTCTTTTTATTTAATTATTTATTGGAGTAGGTGCTACTCTAAAATTTATTCGTAAATCACTTCCTCTTCCTACATTTACACTATAAAATTTTACTACATAATTATGAAAGAGAGAGGACAACTCTTTTAAGTTTAAGTATGGTTACAACTACTCTATTGTTTTAATTCTAATATATAATCTAAATGAGTTTAAAAAGGATTTTTGAATCACACTATTTTAATTAAGGTAAGTAATACCACTTGGTATTTCTTGTAAAGCAACTTCACTCCAAATTACCTATGTCGTCATGCACACTCATTTTAAGTAATCCCAATATCACACTAACATATGAAAGTAACTTACATTTTAGACATCATTCCTTTATATCTCTTTCAACTTATACATAGGGGATTATAATAATAACAATTCTTCTAAGTATTCTAATTCTGGTTTTGATTTTATGCCGACTCTTCTATTCCCTGGATTGAAAACAATATTGTCATTGCTTACTTAACAATATATTTCCCATTAATTTTTCCACAATTTCCAATGCATCTATCTCTAAACATAGGCTCGGTTTGTATACTAAAATCAAGTATAATTAAATCTTATACTGAATAATATATTCATGTCCGATATATCACCCTATGGATGGATAGTTTTCTCAAACCATCATGATTATTCTTAACTATTCAATTTATCCTAGCTAACACTTTAAACAACCATACCACACTGGTTTGGACTGGAAAATCCTTTCATTTCAAATCATAATATCTCCTAAATTCCTACTTCCTAAACTATACAAGACAATCTCTATTATGCACGATTGTTGGGTTTAAATTTGTTAAATAAAATGGGTTTGTAAGTTTCATTTGAAGTGTTTCTCATCAACTAGTACATTCACAGTATAGCAAAACATTATAAAACATAGAAATCTCATCATACAATCTAAAATTTCCTTATACAACTTACCTAGAACTACGTTACTGATAAGATATTCATCCATATTCAACTGCTCTCAACAATATTGAATACATGCAGAATTTAAAAGCATATGAAATAGTCGAGCATTATATTGTAAAGAAAAACATAAATTAATAATTTTAATACACAAACTAATCTCCACATCAAACAATGTATATATGAAATGCAAGTCTCTCCCTGAACGCATGTCTATTCCTCATCATATTTAAAAGTTAAACAACTAAATTGATTTCATTATATCAAAAGGTTCACAGAGTTCTATCAAGCAATTCCTCAGGGTCTACATATTCAAAATACAAATACATAATATCGACTATTAACCTAGATTTCATCTTTCCACTGAGTAATATTCACAAGCATCTACAATTGTAATAAATATTTTCCAACTTAGATGTAGCTCTTGACACCTGAGCAACAAAACATCCAATAAATAGTAAGCAAAATGATTTGGTTGTGTTCTTCAGAGTTCTTCAGTTTCATGACATGAATTTCTAGTGGTTTCCCAAGGGTCAAAGCGGTCAATCTACCATGACATGCAACTAATCCTATCATGCATACAATATTTACACTTCCAACACAACATGCAGAATATCATGAGCTTCCCAACACATCATAAGCTTCCCAACACGGCATGCAAGTATCACAATATTTTCCAGCACATCATGCAAAATAAATCAAGTTTAAAGATGGAATTAATTTTTTCTCAGGTTCACAACTAACCATTAATTCATTTTATTTTCCAACAATCCCTTCAAACGCATGCATCACGTAACAAAATTTCCCACATATGCACTAGAAATATTTCAATTTCTCTTCAATATGCAATGCAATTATCAATCTATAATCACACGCAGAACAACACATACAATGCATTTGAACAATCCATTTTTATATTTTCCCATTTAACTTATCTTATAGATTTTTCCAGAATAGTCTTACGGATAAATGTTGATTTCTTTCCTTGCTTCCAATGCCCTTCTCCCTTCGTCGCTCTCGCCTTGCTTTTCTGAAACCACCCAGACCATAATGCCCATCTCCGTCTTCCTTTCTCTAATTTAGATGATAGTTCCCCTTTCCCCGCTTACAACTAGCGTTTGTTTTAAGATCCTTCTATCCAAAGTATGCCATGTGGAATCCACTTCCATCCACATTCAACAAACTCAAATTTTAATAATAATTTTCCCAAAATACCAATTGTTTCCAATTTATCCCTTTTAAATAATGCAATGCCATAACTTTTAAATATTCATTTTATTATTATATATTTTAATATATTATTGTTTATAATACTTTGTTTACCTTATTATAAAATAAACAAATATTATTTGTTTTTAATACATTCATATATTTATTTTTATATATATAGTTATATATATATATATTAATTTTAAATAAATAAATTCCTCAAAAACACATATTAATATATATATATATATATATATATATATATATAATTATCTTACTTTGCCCTTTTTTTTTTATATTCCCTTTTAAATTCTTAAAACAATAATAATCATATCCTTACTCCACATTTATCCCATTATTTAAAACTATGGCTCCCATGCATTTAAGCATTTTTATTGCCAACCAAACATCATAAGTTCACAATTTGACAAACATCAAACATTCCTACAAATGCAACTACATGATATGCATCTACATGGACCACTGGCAGATGCATTACCTATAGGGTTCTTTACCCCTATCAACCGATGAATACACCACCGCTCATCATTTCCCTTGACTTACCTTACACTGGATAATCCTTCTGCCCATTGAGGAGACATCCTTCCTTTGCATTATCCCTGCTAGTAACAATACATGTCTCCTGCATCCACAGATACATTAGCAATATCTCATCCTTGCAGATAAATTATGCATATAATAAAGTAGATTTTTGGAGGGCTATTGCACCTACCTAACGAGTGTTGAAATAGCTTTCAATATTTATCCAACCCCTACTTTCCATGACTATTTTTGCTGGTTGTAGTTTTACGAATTTGACAATTATATGTTGGTATTGATACCATGAATCTATCTAAATTCATTCCTTCTCCCCCTTTCTCACTTTAAAAAATAATCCATCTTTCACTACCTAAGATCATAACTTTAGAACCTACCATACTAGGGACCCATTACCATCCAAAGAGAAAGGACTCACCTCATTTCGGTTAACTTGTCTCTAATATTTGCTAGTTAAAAATCTATTGAATAATTTTTTTTTTTGGAAAATTCACCTCTAGTAAATCTTTCTATCTTTATTGCTTTACTTTTATATCCTCAATACCAAAACTCCATTTACATTAGGTTAGCTTACTTTCTACCAACCTACTAACACCCATTTTATCTCTTATTTTAGTCCTCCCCATGAAAATTTCTAGCCATCTTGTCCAACTCTTTCCATATGGTATGTGGAGAAAAAAGGATAGAAAATCTATAAATTGATATGACCTAAATGACTGACTGTAAAAAATTTAATCTACCCAAAGGTTAACCAATTATAAGACCAATGGTTAATTATTTCTTTAATACGATCCAAAATATTACGCCAAAGAGTTATATTCAGTCTATTTAAATGAAAAGGGATACCCAAATAGACCACTAAAAGAGAACTTCTCATGAATTCTAAGATCTCTAAAATTATATCCCAAAGCCTTCAATCAATATTGAAGAAGACCACTTTGGATTTCTTATCATTGATGACTTGGTTTCTAGCCCTAGTAAATATTAAGAGTATCTATGATCATTCTTTCTTCCCTATGGTTGGTCACTCCCACCAATCTTATGTCATACATAAATTTTAGGTGAGTCAAAACTTCCTCACCCATATTGATGCCTATTAGAAAACCCTATTGTCTTCTCCTCAAGACGAGTCTACTCAAGCCTTCAACCAATATGATAAAAAGATAAGAGGAAGAAGGATCTATTTGATGAAGTTCCTTGTGGCTCTAAATGGTTGTAAGAGAATATAGTTGATTAACACTAAGTATGTTAGAGTAGAGGTACAACTCATGATCCATTCTATCCATTCATGAGAGAAACTAAAGGTTACCATCATCCTTGACAACAAGCTCCACTCCAACTTATCATAAGTCTTTGACATATTCAATTTTATGAATATTCCTCTATTATAAAATTTATGTATTGAGTGGATTTCATCTTGAGCTAGAACCACACCATCCAAGGTCTATATACCCTCTAAAAAAACCCTTTGCTTTAAGGAGATAATATTGTCTAGCATATGATATTACATAGATAATAGGTCTTTAATATAAAATATGCACCCCCTCCTTCCATTTAAAAATTAAGGAATGAATGTATGATTTAATACTTTAAGCATTCCTTTACTACCTATAGACTCCTCTCTAAAAAATATTACATCCTCCTCCAAGTTGTACCAAAAGGTTTTAAAAACTTGATTTGGAATCTTGCAGACACTTAAAAAGTATCACATTTTCAATAGTTAATATTAATATTTAATTATATGTGCAATTATTTTAATTAATGTACTATAAATCTTTGAAACTATTAATATGATATTTTCTAGCCCCTTTGACCCACTTAAACACCTTCCTATGCCTAACCACAATCATCATGAGACCACTCTGCTATTTTTAACTTTGATTCACATTAACTCTAATTAGCAATTATTTCACCTCTTTTCTCTACTTTCCAAGTGCCTTCAATTTATTAGGGTGAGGATTCCTTCTACATGGGAACTTTGATAAGAAATACCAAATTAGTGGGTGAGGAATCTCTCCACAAAAATGGCATTAATTAGGTGTACCAAAATGCATCATGGAATATCATAATGCATTAGGGCACAAAAATGGCATTAATTAGGTGTACCAAAATGCATCATGGAATATCATAATGCATTAGGGCATGTGATAAGGTGTTATGGGATGTCATAATGTGTCATATGATGTCATAGGCCAAAAATAAAAGTTGCATATTTATCCACTCCAACTGGGGAGTCCCTTATATTCCTCTCTTATTAACTCATGCCACTTTTCACTCACTCTCTTCCATACTAACCACTCGCCTAAATGCATGGGATAAATTACAAATAGGTATTCATTTTTCATTTTCATGTGTGCACAAAAATAATGAAACTCTAATAAAAATTTATTTGATCTTGCTATGTTTTATTTTACATTGTGGTTGTAGCTTTATCATCCAAAAAGCTTAAAGGAATCAACCATAGGCTATTGGAGTTTTTCACTAACATTTGTTTTTTGAGCCACACTCATGGTCAATATTCAACAGTGCACTGGATCTATAGTAAAGACCCCAAAACAAATTTATAATGACTTAGATTCATGATCAAAATCCTCTATCATATCAAAATCTCAACCACCTAGGATGGTTAACCAATAGTAAAACCACATTGGATGGTTACCCTGAGTCTCAAACACCTAGGGTAGTTACCCACAATCACAACCACATAGGGCGATTACCTAGAGAGCCAACCACCATGGGTAGTTGAGCTTCAAGGCAAATAGCAACTCCAAACCAACCATAGACTACAAAAAAATATCAATCAAGTATTTTGTAAGGATATGTAAGGATTTCATATAGTTTTATAACATCTACATTCAATTTTGTGAATTTTTGTAATGTTTTAGTTGATTTTATAATTCCATTTCATGGTTTTTGGCCTTATCTCAAGAAGCCCTGCATATGATACTGATGTTGTTATTGTGAGCTTGTGTGCAAGTATTGGAAATGCATGGAATATCGAGAGGTCAAGCAATGCATATTATAAACCCTCCCAAAATCCACTGTGTGCTCAAAGAGATAACTTGTGATACCATACATCTTACTCATAAAACAAAGCCCTTGATTTTGGGATGTTGATTGTAACCAAAACAACCAATTTGTAAAAGATAAATCTTATCAATATCAAATCTATTGCAAAAATATTTATATTGCATTTTATCTATTTTTATTATTATGGTGTATTTCCTCTTTCACACAAATGGTGATCATAATGGGATCCTTCACCCACAACACATTTGATGCTTGTTCTTTTGCATAAGCTTTGGCACTTGCATCGAGCATATAATGTATTATGTGTTCTACTTAGGTTTCTTTGTGTTTACATGTATTAAGTTCAAAGAGAGAGACCCTAGATCTATAAATTGATGAGTCTTCTCACCCCAAATGGGGAATACAGTAGGAGCATTTGGAGCAATGGAGTGCTACCGAATTACATCCTCACCCATCGTTTGTGCTTCTTATATCCTTGATCTCTCTATTGAAAGGAAGGTTATTGGGTGATCATTGGAAGCACAATCCGGACCCACAACCCGAACATTTGGCCACAATACCCCACCAAATTTGCTGACACAACACCATAAGAGGATTTTGACCCATCCCAAGTGGATTGGTGCTGAAACCAAGTCCCAAATGGTGGGTGTGCTACCTCTGAGCACCCCCCACACTGTTGCAGTCCTAATCACCCCACCCTAGAGTGATTAGAAATCTATTGTATGTTTCCATACTATTATTTTTTAATTTGATTCTATGTCACTTACATATGTTGTCATTTAAATTTCATGTGATTTGGATGAGTTTTGACTGTTATTTCAATGTTTCTCACTTTTGTTAACATACATGGAGCATCATCGGATGTAGGGAGATCAAGGCCGAATTAGAAAAATATGACCTTATGGGTCATCCCAAAATGCCCCATTTTTCTTAATACCAACTTTGCAGGTGTTTTGGAGGCCTTTGGACCAGAAATTTAGGAGGTGGCTTTCTGATAGGTTATGACAGTCCTAATCATCCCACCCCGAAGTGATTAGAAATTTGTGGTATATTTCTTGATTATTCCTTTTACAGTGGGTTCCTGGTAATTTTTTATTTCTTCTATCAATTTTTTATCTCATTCTGATATGTTTCATTTATCGTTTTAATTATTTTATGTATGCACTGACCGCAGGCCTTGGGGATCGAATGTCTCCCTCCATCTGCAGGTGCTACTAACCATTTACTATTTATCTAAATGTAGGATCTCAACACTCGAGGGGCAGCAAGGAACTATAGACACATTCACACAAGCGGTAGTGACATTTTGTCTACCCATTTTCAATGTGGTCATGCGAAAGATCCCAAAGGGGAATGTATCATTCATGGTGTAACCAAACTATGTCCGATGCTCCTAGCCCCTAAAAATGGAGGAGACGTATTGTAACCCAATTTCAATCAAATTAATAAAATAAAAGGCTGCACTTTTACACATGCTTTAAATCTCGTTTCATTTCGTTCATTTTCCCTCTTTTCATGCATTCTCGTTCGTAGTACTTAGCATTGCATTTACCTTTCGTTTTTCTTTCGTATCCTTGTGCTTTCAGTGGTGATCATGGTGGGACCACTATCCCTTGATTTTGAGATCAAATTTCTGAACAAAATTTGTGTGTTTTTACTTGTAGGTGTCAATCTTCCAAGCACTGGACTGCTGCTCATTCCACCTTGTGGCGAATACAGAGCTAGAATTTGTATCACCCAGGGACGAATGCTTATTCACCCCAACATGTGATGAATATAGATCTGTTATTCATCCCACCCTGGGATGATTAGATCTATGTGCAGTTAACTCAAAGGCATCCAGTTTTGGCAGAGAAGAGGTAGGGGTTTTGGGCATCCTCTATCATTTTCTATTTTGTATTTCTATCATTTCATGTTTCTTTGATTGCATAGGAGAGTTTTTTTGCATGTGTTTCTTTCTTGGCACAAATAAAAAGAACCCCACACACCATGTAGTAATTTAAACATCAAGGCATTGGTTGTAAAACCCCAACCCTTGATCAAGACCAACTGTGGATTTCATCACCACCTTGGCTTGATTTTTTTGCATACATAACCCCGATTGCTACTATTGCTAGATGTAAATCCTAATGAAAGTTGACCAAGTGTAGTGGGGTGATTCCTAGTGCATGAGGATAAGTCTTCTATGGTAGGTGTCAAAAATAGAGTGATTCCCTTTTCGTACCACCTATGTTCCACGTATTGTTCTACTCTCATGTACCAATAGTCTCCCTCACATAAGGGTGGGTATATAGAGAGGTTCATTATAATGGCCTGGAAGTTGTATATTGAAGGGGAGACCATTTTGGGAGATATAAGAGCCCTCATATTGTATATACAACAAAAATTTATTTACAAGGCTTTCAAAACAAAAATCAAAACACACTGAACTTGATTTAAGGCACACTTTAATCCATAAACAAGATAATCATTGCTTTGATTGTGTGGTCCAATTGTGTTTAGTGTAGCATAAAAATTTGTAAAGAATATAAAAATGTACACATCTTTAGAGAAACACCACCATGGTGTACACTCGTATACGAGCCCAATCACGGGCAGAAGTGATAGAAAGTGTACAAAGGGGTACAAGTCACCTCAGATATAGCCCCGAGGACTTGGTTATTCCACCTTGGTGGCCTTAACCACAAGATAGTCCATGTCATGCCATTACAGAATGGGACTATAGAGGCACCCCTTTGAGGGGCACTCCCACTCAACATAGACCCTTTCATGAGGAGGCCATACACATGGTACTCAACATAGATGGGAGGGCTCCCTTAGACACTCGATATGAGTGGCCATCATGAGATGAAGTGCTAGAAAAAAATAGGGCCCATAAGTAGGGGCCACATGATTACATCATCCCTCCTCTACCCCTTATTACTATCAGAAACAATAGGCCAAATCCAGAGCACAAGGCTCTTCAGATAGTCAAGCCAACTCTGCCCTCCCCTTTCACATATATGAAAGGGAGCACGAGGAAAACCACTACATTCCTCAAGAGCAATACATATCATAGGGGAAATGCGCATTCACACCTGCTATGTATCAGGATCACCCACTGAGTCTAGAGCCTTGGGTGAATTTTGCTAACCTTGATAGAGGAAAGCAACCCATAGAGATCTCGGATCACCATGATCGAGATAGACATGTAAGAGAGGCATCTAGGCTTCCTAAACACAAGATGACAAAACAAATTGACTTGATATTTTCCAAACATGCTGCTCGCCAAGCATAAATCATGCAGCTCAGGCAAGACCAACAATAATTAGAGCACCTGTATTGCCTTAGCAAAGAGTGCTTTCAGCGTCAAATAGATGAATTTCTCTAGAACACTGTTCCTGAGAGGGTCCCAACATCTCACATGCATAAGATAGATTTGTATGAGAGGAACAACCCCTTGGTGCGAGACAGGTCTCCGTGAACTTATCAAATATTGCCTCCAAGACCTCTTAGACCTGAGCGGGAGGCCACTTCTAGAAACAACGATGGAAACCCTCCATGGGCACCTACCCATGTTTATAGGTATCACCCAAGAACTCCTCAAGAAGCCTATGAGAAGTACAAGTAAGAAGAAGAGTGAGCTGAAATGCCCTACCAAGGTAGGGGGGATGTTGTCTGGCTACCCCTTAATAGGCCTCAAGTTCCTTGCAACCTGCAGTGGGAGCAAACCAAGGAGGACAAGATCAAATCCTTCGATGCATATAAAGCATTGTTAGAGAACTTAGAATCTATGGAGACCAAGACTTATGGGCCCCAAAAGCCCACTTTATGCCAGCTTTGTAGTCACCCTATGCATCCTTCATTGTCGGCACCCTCATACCCTAAAAACTTTAAACTACCATAGTTGGAAATATTTATAGGGGAGGAGGATGCCCAATATCACATGACTAGATTCCTATGCTAATGATTTGGCATTCAAGACAATGATGCTTTGCTGCTAAGAAAATTTATAACCATGTTCGTAGGCCCTACCTTGGATTGGTTCACTCAGTTGTCAAAACATAGCATCAGTAATTTGGATCAGCTAGTGGACACGTTCCTCTAATGCTTTGCCTTCAATACCAAGAAGAAGGTTTCACTAAGCGACCTAGCTAGCCTTATGAAGTATGAGGAAGAAACCATGGCGGCCTATGGAAATTGATGGAGGACGTTGCTTTCAAAGCTTCCCTACCTCCATCCTATGGTTGACCTGACCCAAATGTTCTCAAAAAGTTATTTGAGATCAATCTCTGTGCTATTGTAGCTACAACAATATGCCACTCTTGAAGAATCCCTTGCGTAATCCAAAATCATTGAGGAGATCAAGAGACAAGATGGCAAGATTGCCAAGCCATGAAAGAAAGAGTGGCCTAAAAACACAAAAATATGGACCACACAACCGAAACCCACTGTGATCAATTAGGTTGCTATAAACATGCCTAAGACTATGCAAGCAACACAGCCCTCATAGGCTAACTATCAAGTAGTTCCTCTTGATATCTATAAGAAGGAAAATCATCGATAAGAGAAAAATTAGTAGCATTTCCCTAGGCAACAATTCATGCCCTTCACAGAGTCCAAATTCTCCTTGTTTGATCATTTTTCCATGGTAAACTTGATACACCTACTAGAAAGTCAACCCATAGACCCCAACGCACCAAAATCTAAGGGCTATAGGGAAGAAATGTATCGTATATTTCATAGGAAGAAAGGACATGACATTTATGCATATTGGAAGTTTAAGAGCTTCGTACAAGACCTAATAGACAACAAGACACTGGCGGTGGATAACCTTGTGGCACCAAACAACCAATAGATGGGGGTCTTCAAAGACCCCCTACCTGCCCATGATACACAGGAAAAAACCCTTCAAGTCAATGAGGTGACACAGAACTGCCCCATGCAGGGGTATGTAGGGATGATAAGCATAGTGACTCGGAACAAGAGGTACCCAAGCATAGCTACCCCTGCAATAGCTATAGGAGAGGTTCCATCAACATCACAACCTCAACAACACCCTACACAACATTCTCTGCCTAGACCAGTGGCCACGATTCGGACTAGACTTACCAAAAGTTTAAGGACCATGTCAGCTAGGCTCTCCATCTATGAGCTCATTCAACAATCATCGCCCCATCGGGAGGCTCTAATGGAGATATTAAAAGCCATCGAGTTGTAGCCCCATGAAGAAAAATCTTTCAAAAAATTTGTGGGACATGTAAAATGATGCACAAAACCAGTCATCACCTTTAGAGAAGACAAACTAAAATCAATGGCTGGTGATATGGCAGATCCACCCATGCACGTCATTGCACGGGTCAATGGGATTTCATTTAAAAGTGTGTTGGTGGACACTGGCTCATCTAGTCATATAATTATAATAGTGACATTGAAACACCTAAAGATGCTAGCATCTCACATCGTGGCTTCCACCTATACTCTTCGAGCATTCAATGATGTGATATGCTTGACGGTTGGCACAATCATCTTTCCCATTCAGGTGGGACATAAGACTATTCCTACATTGTGCCACATCTTGGAAGGTGAGATAGCCTATAACATCTTGTTGGGCCAGCCTTGGATCAGGGACATGAAGTGTGTCCCTTCGATAGTTCATCAGTGCCTAAAGTACACATTCGAAGGGCAGATGCATGTAGTCCTGGTAGATTTAGAGCCCCTCAAGTATTGCAATATGGTGTAATTGATGCCACAGTCGACCTTTCCATTGACACATTTAGATTTTTAGTTGAATCCATCTAAACCAGGTCATATTTCACATGCATCCTCGCTGTTAAGTCCTTCAAATCATTAGCTGGGTCCATATTCATCGTTTGGTCCTTCACCAACAATGTCGCCTACGATGGCCACATCGAAGGACAAGGGGAAGAAACCCCTAGAAGAGGCACCGCCATTAGTCTCAACCATATCTACCGAAGAGATTCATAGCCGAATGGAAGTCGAGATGCCTAGTTCACCCCACATGGAGTGGACTTAGGAAGAACTCCCATTCCCTCACCCTCCACCACCAACAATCACCATTGAGATGGCCAATACGATCCTGGGGGAGTATCTAGTGTGTAACATTGTAGCAACACCCGCACTTGAGTCCATGCAGGACATGGGGAGACCTCGCCTCCCCATCGAAACTGTTGTTCCTCTAGGATAACCACCAAATTAGACAAACTTTGTATATGGGGGACTTGATAATGGTATTGAACCTTAAATGCAAGAAGAAGAAGATGAATAACCCTTTGCTAAGGATGTCAAATATTTGTCCAACCCAGACTTCACTTTGAGATATCTTGGCCAATGCAATTGGCATGGATATGGGTTGGGTAGATATGAACAAGGAGTGTGTGTTATTTGCCAACCAAGATATCAGATGCCATATGACAAGTCACGAGTAGGGTTCAACCACCCTCTACCTCTTGACATCTTGGAAGAGAACATGCAATGCCTAGGGATAGGCAACAAGGATAGGTTGGCATTAGATCCATATGCCAGTACTAACACAATGTATACATTGGGGCATTATCTCCCATTGTTAACAACCAACCTTATTGACCTTAACAACCCTTTCCATTAGATCGAGAAAGAAGAAAGTTTGATGACTCACTTACAAGAGGGATATAGGCAAGGCCAAGAACGGTTTTTTGAATATGAGTCAGAGTATGAGGTAGCGCCTTGGGACCCTTTTGAGTCTGATAGCAATCACTCGCAAGTGATGCCAATAGATGATTATCAAGAGAGCTACATGACAATGTTCCCTCTGGATGCTCCAATCGAGCAAGTGCCATCTCAAGAAAATTAGGTCCCCCCACAGAGATTGGAACAACCTCGATGAGACCAGATAAATTTGCTCAAGTAGGATGAGCCTCACATGTCGTAAACATCTATCGAAGCCAACAAAAGCCTATGGATATCTGATAGCTATTATGAAGACAAGACTAAGATGGCATATCAAAATCATATGCGACAACAACAATACCCCATGGACATTGATGACATGTTTGAACAACTACACATGGGGCCAAGGCATAGGTGGCACCTAAACCCAACACAGATGGACCAACTACTGCATCCAACACTTTGGGCATACAGAGAGCACCTTCCTCCCAAATACCCTATAGAGTTATCAGTGCCAAGGACAAATCTTGTCCTTTTATCTACACATAGGGCCAATCCATTTGTGCCAATACCCCCATAGCCAGATCTGGAGCACAAATATCACCAAGGATGTATGAATCACCACACCCACGATAATGGAGACCAAAATCATTTCATCAACATGATTTCCATTGATTTAACCACCCCCAACCGTAATCCAACTGATCCAACACAGTCATTGTATCTAGACCTAGATGCCATAGACTGGGATCACATCGAAACACCACCATCCCTATCAGAGTACTGGCATTGTGGTGAGATGCTTCATTTCATCCCAGGACAAACTTAGGATGTCTTCCATGATGAAGAGGAACCCGACGTTTGAAACGTAGACCTAAATTCAACAAATGATATCCACTTGATCCCAAATCCACACTAGTTGGAGGACGGGTCCCACATGTCAGTCGAGGAGATGATTGATGTAGACATCGACTCTGATCCAATGAATCCATAGATCATCAAGTTGGGGGTAAGTCTATCCCCTGAAGATAAATACAACTACATTGTCCTTACAAAGGAGAAGAAGAAGGTTTTTGCATGGTCCTAAAAAGACATGTTGGGGCTAGATCCATAACTAGTCACGCATAATCTAACGCTTGATCTAAAATTCAAGCCAATTAAGCAAAAACTACGTAAGATGCACCCAATAGTATCCTTAATGGTTAAATACAAGCTAAAAAAGTTGTTGGATGCACATTTTGTCATCTACGTGGATTACCCACCATGGTTGTCCACCATGGTACCTGTGAAGAAGCCTGACAGGAGGATTTGCATATACACTAATTTTTTAGATCTAAACAAAGTGAGTTCCAAGGAAGATTCCCCCTTGCATAGCATCTGTGCATTGGTAGGCACTACAGTGGGCCATGAAATGCTTTCCCTCATGGATGGTTTCTTGGGATACAATTATATTTGTATCAATCCCGAGGACCAACTAAAAATGGTGTTCACAACGCCTTGGGGGACATTTTGTTATAAGGTCATGCCCTTTGGCCTTAAAAATGTTGGCGCCACATACCAACGTGCCATGACATACATCTTCCATGATCACATGCATAAAACTTTGGAATATTACGTGGATGATTTGTTGGCCAATTTTTTTTTGCGCCCAGATCATCTCAATGACCGAAGCAAGATCCTCGATCACCTCATTGAACATAAAGTTAGACTGAACCCCAAGAAGTGCATATTTGGCATCACATCTAGAAAACTCTTGAGTTTCATAGTCTCAAAATGAAGCATCGATGTGGATCCAAACAAATTCAAGGTAATCCTTGAAATGCTTCCCCCAACTACCATCAAGCAGCTCAGAAGCCTGCAAGGAAAGGTCATGTCAATCAAGTGCTTCATAGTGCAGCTATCTGACAAGTGCTGACCCATGAATAAATTATTGCACAAGGGAGTATAATTTCACTAGGATGATGAGTGCCAATCAGCCTTCAATGAAATCAAACAATACTTGGCTTCGCCACCAGTATTGGCACCACCTAGACTAGGAGTGACGTTCTACTTATACATCTCATCTAGGAGGTTGCACTGGGCACCATGCTAGCCTAGAAAAATGAACTACACAAAGAATAGGCTACTTACTATCTTAGCCACACCCTAGTTAGTTATGAACTTAAATATTCATACGTTGAGAAGCTATGCTTGGTAGTGGTGTTTCTTACCAAAAAGTTGTGTCACTACATGCTAAGCAATACGACGTATGTTGTGTCTAAGGAGAATCCATTGCAGTACATGATGAGTTGTACTTATCATAGTAGCCACACGATGAAATGGATCATGTTGTTGATGGAGTTTGACATAAAATTCCATCAAAGATCAACTCATCGCCGATCAACTAGTAGAGGCTCCTCTCAAAGACGATCAACCTCTTACCATAGAGCTACCCGATGATGGGGTCTTCCATGTCTCAGAATTGCTAGATTATGATGAGCCTAAGTCACAGGCCGACATAACCTTATTCTTTGATGGTTCTAAATGTGAGCAATGGGGTGGCACGAGAATTGTATTCTTCACATCACAAGGAGCTCCAATGCCTCTATCATTTAAATTAGATTTCTCGTGCACCAAAAACAATGTCGAATATGAAGCTTTGCTCATAGGTCTTCAAACAAAAATCACCATGAAAATCAAACGCTTAAACATCTTTGGTGATTTGCTATTAATTTTCAACCAAGTTAAATGGGTATTCCAATGCAAATTCCCAGTTCTACAGGCATACAAAGCCCTTGTGGACAAATTCCTAGAAAATCTTGAATGGTACGACATCAAGGCACTCCCTCGATCATCAAATTTTTTTGTGGATACTATGGCCTCTTTAGGGTCACTAATCCCGTAAGACCCTTCTGGTGAGATGCCAACTATTCAAGTCAATACATTATCGCAATCTATGATTGAGCGTGAAAGCTCTGACCTAACTCCAGGAATCCACCTAATCCAGATTGAACCATCTCAGGATAGGTTCTATTGAATCCATGATTGTCTGAATCATGCCAACTAGGGGTCCTTGTTCTCCCCAAACCCTCTTAATAGCAACACCACGTTGTTCTTACAAGTTTGTTCCTGCTCAATTTTTGCTAGGGATGAACTTCAAGAAGGATTGGTCATTCATACCATCAAGGTTTTTGATTAGCAGGATTGGTACACACCCATAAGAGATTACCTCAAGCTAGGTAACCTCCTGCTTGGATTTACGGACACCACAAAAAGATCATTTAAACAAAAAGCAACAAAACATGTCTTGCTAGTAGACATTTTGTATCGTCAGAGCTATGAAGGAATCCTCCTCCGTTGCTTGGATCAATAGGAGTCCGCTTGGGCAATCACCCAAGCGCATGATGGTACATGTGATGGCCACTTTAGTGGTATGGCCATCGCAAAGCACATTCTTCACATGGGCTATTATTGGCCATCTTTAGAGCAAGATTATTACGCATATGTAAGGAAGTGAGTGAAGTGTCAACACCATGCTAACTTGACACACATACCTTCTCAGGCATTGTAACCGATCCAATTAGCTTGGCTATTTTTGTAGTGGTGCTTAGATCTAATTGGAAAGATATCCCCTACATCATTAGGTCATCACACATTTATCATAAATGCCATAGAGTACTTCACCAAGTGGGTGGAAGAAATTTCGCTTACCTCTATGACTAGACCCCACATTGTGGAGTTTATTTTACATCACATCATATGTCATTTTGGTATTCCATCCAATATCATCTCGAATAATGGGACGTCATTCAAGAACAAAGATGTGCATGCTTTGAAAATAAAGTACAAAATCTAGCACCGTTTTTCAACACCCTATTATCCGTAGGAAAATGGGCAAGCAGAGGCATCAAATAAAATGCTAGTTGCAATCCTCAAAAATATGGTCATAGATAGTCACATGGATTGGCACATTCATATCTCATTTTCCCTGTGGGCTTATCGCACTAGCATTCAGACGCCCACTAGGGCAACTCCATTTTTGTTGGTATATGTCTCCGAGGTAGTCATGCCTCTCGAGTTGGAAATAAATTCCCTGCAAATATTAATGCAAGAGTTCATCGATGATGACACTATGTAGTAGGCCCAGTTAGACCAACTTACATTGCTCAATGAATGATGCGTTAGTGCTCTCGAGCATTTATGTATTTATCAAAAGCGACTTAAGAAAGCATACAACATGAAAGCTCACCTAAGGGACTTTAAGGTTGATGACTTGGTCTTAAAAGAGAACCAAAAAAATTCTAACTTGCCGCCCCATCTAAGGGACAAGTTCACAGCAAATTGGTTAGGTCACTATGTCATAGATAGTAAAATAGGACCTGGAACATACCGACTCACCTATCTTGAAGGAATCAAGGAACTAGAACCCTTGAACATCAGTCATTTGAGACCATTCCACATTTAGAGATCCATAGCCCACCCCCAAAATCTCCAAGGATTCCAATAATCACTTGGTCAACCCAAAATCTCCAAGGATTCTAGCAATCGCTTGGTCAACCCAAAAGCTCCAAGGATTCCAGCAATCGCTTGGTCAACCCAAAAGCTCCAAGGATTCTCACAATCGCTTGGTCAACCTAAAATGCCCCAAAGGTATAAATAAACCCTTTGGTCAAACAAAAAGCTCCAAGGATTCTCACAATTGCTTGGTCAAACCTAAAAAGATCCAAGGATTCTCACAATCACTTGGTCAAACCTAAAAAGCTCTAAGGATTCTCACAATCGCTTGGTCAGACCTAAAAAGCTCCAAGGATTCCTACAATCGCTTGGTCAAACCTAAAAAGCTCCAAGGATTCTCACAATCGCTTGGTTAGACCTAAAAAGTTCAAAGGATTCTCATAATCACTTGGTCAACCTAAAATTCCCCAAAGGTATCAATAAACCCTTTGGTCAAACCAAAAGCTCCAAGGATTCTCACAATCACTTGGTCAAACCTAAAAAGCTCCAGGGATTCTCACAATCGCTTGCTTAGACCTAAAAAGCTTCAAGGATTCCTACAATCACTTGGTCAAACCTAAAAAGCTTCAAGGATTCTCACAATCGCTTGGTCAGACCTAAAAAACTCCAAGGATTCTTACAATCACTTGGTCAAACCTAAAAAGCTCCAAGGATTCTCACAATCACTTGATCAAACCTAATTAGCTCCAAGGATTCTCACAATTGCTTGGTCAAACCTAAAACGCTCCAAGGATTCTCACAATCACTTGGTCAAACCTAAAAATCTCTAGGGATTCTTACAATCGCTTGGTTAGACCTAAAATGCCCCAATGGTATCCATAATACCGTTGGTCAGACCAAAAATCTCCAAGGATTTCCATAATTGCTTAGTCAACCCAAAAAAATGCCCCAAAGGTATCTATAAACCCTTTGGTTAACCCAAAATCTCCAAGGATTCCCATAATCGCTTGATCAGCCCAAAAATGCCCCAAAGGTATCCACAAAATCTTTGGTCAAAACAAAATCTCCAAAGGTTCCCACAATTGATGGTCAAAAACAAATATTTAAAAACAAACAAAACAATAAAATAATAAAAAATAGAAAAAAAAACTGCATCCCACTTCCATGCATACTCTTAAAAATCAAAATATAAAAAAATAAGTTGCATTAGACATCACAAACATACATTGCATATTTGTTGTTCATACAGGTCAAATGCACCATAGACTATAATTACTCAGCAACTCCATCATTTTCCACATTTTTCCACTTTGTCAACAGTCCAAAACTAAACGCCATTTATATTTTGCATCATATCATAGTCAGTTGTCTTCTAATGTATCTAGGGTTTTTCGTCACTCAGCTGTCATTAGATTTCTAGCCAAGAACTGTACAAATTCAGAATTTTTTTTACAAAGGTAGAGTTTTACTTGGATCACACCTCGTTACGTAGCATCCCAACACAAGTTAAAACACATAAAAAATTCCCAAGTTGTGTGAATGAAAGATGAAAACTATAAAGCAATCTAGTGTACCATAGGTGAAAGGTTAGCCTATTCATCCCCATGTGTGAATGGTTCAATAAGGCTGAGAATTGACAAACAGACAAGCTCTACCACATCCATCCCCCATAATAAACAGTGGTTTTTCACCACTATCAATCATATCCCCAAAACACCTTTGGTGCCCAAATTCATAAGAATTCGTACTACACGCCCCTAACAAGGATGGGTAGTCGTCCCTAAGGCCTAAAAGGATAAATGCCATTCAAAAGAAAAATCCCAACAATCCATCATCACAAACATCTCCAATCACCTTTGATCCCCAAAGTCATAAGGATTCATACTACACACCCTTGACAAGGATGGGTAGTCATCGCCAAGGCCTAAAAGATCAATACCATTACATAGTAACATCCCCAATCACCTTTGGTCCCCAAATTCTTAAGGATTCATACTACATATCCCTGAATAGGATGGGTGGTCATCCCCAAGACCAAAAGGATCAATGCCATTCACAAGCCAAAAGCCTACGAGCTCAACTTTGCAACCTAAAATGCAAAATCAAATAACAGTGGTTATTACCACTATTCAAAAGTCCTTGCTCAAAAAAAAACACCAAAGAGAAAAATAAACAGTGATTTTCATCACTATGTATGCGAGCAAGTATCTCAACAAGTTGAGCAACCCAAAGATGCCTAAACTTGAATCCCTAGAATTCTCAGCATTCGAAAATCCATCTAGGTAATCCTCATTACGGGTTTGGTGGACAACCTACCTGACAATGGCGGTATCCTAAATGCATGACGATATGTCTATCTTATTAGCTTTGCATGTGAGTAGACCAATGTTTACATGTGGATGAGCTAGCTTATGGTACCTTAGTTTATCCCATGGATTAATATTACTAAATACAACAATGGATTTAGTGGATCTAATTAGGTGATCCTCATTACAGGTTTGGTTGATAGCATATTTGGCACTGGTGGTATCTTGGAAAATACCACATAAACGAACTCAATTGCACACACAAGGATGTGAAATAGCTTGGTCAAAATCAAGTTTGATTCATACCTTGTTCAAAAATCTTGTGAGATAAATGTACAGTCTTGGCTAGTTAGTTAAAACATTTGAATCTCATAAAACCTTAACTACATTTTAAAACAACTGGTACATTTTATTACTTTACATCACCATAAAAAAGTACAAAAAATACCAAAACAAAATTACCATATGCAAAGTCATTCCACAGAGCAATCACATAGTATAGAAAGCCAGTAAATCCTGTATAGTCTATGGTGCCATCGACAAGTTATCAACAAATCATTTCATTCATTCCATATGCATACATCATGTAATTAGATACATCGCATTCGTAATAACACATGCATACATAAAATTAAATAAATGTGCGTACAACCTAAACAAAAAATACTAAAAAAATCATGACAAGTTTCTAACCAAAAAGAAGATTCATGTATATATATATCATCAAAATGCCTATAGGCTACAATAAGTCGGTCCTCTGACCTCACAAAATAAAGCAAAAACTCAAAAACCCCCAAGCCTAGGGCATCGACCACCATGATCATGCAGGATCGGTGTGATAGGAACTACCCCCTGTGGTGTGGGTCCTATGGGACATCTCAAGGCAGATGATGCTAGCCCCCACATCATGCCCACTAGCGCCCCCTTCATCCAATCGCTTGCGATGAGAGGAAGCAGACTACTTAGTATCACTGTCTCTCATTCGATGTGAAGATCTACCTCTAGGGAGCTCAGGTAACCACCCACCGAGGTGAATAATCTCTGCCTCCAACTCCATTTGATGTCAAAACAAATCTATCTCCCACTGATGGTATGTAGCCACTATGTCATCGCACTACACCAACTGAGTTAGCAAGAGATCCCTCTCTCGTAAAGCATCTGTGTCCCCATCCTATCGGTGGTACACAGCAAATGTGTTCTCCCATTTTGCCAACTGAGTCTGTAGGAGATCCCTCTCTTGTAGGGAATCCCCAAGCTCCTCATCCCATCTCCAAAGTAGATCCTCCAATCATGCTATCTCATCATGATGCCTCGCCTCCAAACCTTATAGTACTGCCTGAGGTATAAGCATATCCAGGACTGCAGGATGCTCTGGCTCCCACTACTCTAGGATGTCTTGCATATCTGACCGCTTTAAAATCCCAAAATCAACCCCAGAAAAGTTGTCAACCTTCACCATGTCTGCATCCTCGAGAAAATCCCCCCAACCCTTTCCTAATGCCTTTGCACCTCACCACCTGCTACTGCTACCTCTGGACCTCCTAGAGGCCCCTTACCCCGCCATCACTATAGCATCCCCCATTGGTCATACTTAGTAGTCACCCTAATGTTGTCCATGTTAGGGACATTAATCACTGCATCTGAATCTTCTCCAAGTGGCTCGATGATCGACCAAGCTAGAGTCCTCTCATTGCCATGATGCTGATAGATCAAGGGCTCACTAGGAAACCCTTGGTGCACCCCAAACTATCGTGTCACCTGAATATACGATAATTACTCTTACTTGGTCTTGTGCCACCCAATGAGCCATATCCCCCTACGCACCCATCAATGCCACTCTCTAGCCTTAGGCCAGGCCAGACAGTCCCAATACAGACCCTAGAACACCTCCCCTAGAGCAAGCCGCACGAAGGCATCGACATAGTACCCTACGACACCTGACCATCATCGACTCTGCCCCTACTCCTCGGACCTCCACCACAGAGCCGCATACCCTATCTCCCTATCCACCATCTCTACCCGAGTAGTCCATGGTAAACCCTATGGCCATTCCACAACTATGTGCTGCCATCCCCAACACTACAACAGGTAGCTGCATCCAATCCCCTTCTGCCTCCAGTAGCGGACCTTGTACAACTCATCATAAAGTTGTTCTAGTAGTGTCTATTCCCATCTCATAATCAAGGGTGCCTCCATCAGACACTCAACCAACCTAAAAACAACCTCCAACAGGTTCCACAGGAACCTCACCCCCGAGGAGTCAGGAAGCAACATGTTGGAGATGAGGGTCATCAGTAGTGCATGCCTCATCCCCAAAACACTCTTCTCTAGCCACCACCATACCAAAATACTACCAATCAGGAAATCCCCCTCTACCCTCTCCACCGAACTATCCACCCCCATCTCCACCCCATGCCTGAAGCACCGTGTTAGCACCATCATCTACTTATCACGTGGAGTAGTCCGAATAGTAAGCCCGTCTATCAGAATTCGTAGAATCTGATAGAAATCCTCTAGAGTCACCGTCATCTCCCCTATTGGGAGATGGAAGGTATTGGTGTGGGGATCCCACAAGTTTATTAGGGCCATCAGATATGCCTAATCCCCCACCATAGGCTCTAGTCGAGTCACCTTCTTGAGCCCAAGGGCATCAAGCCACTCCTAGTCCGCCATAGTTAGCGCCTCCCGTGCTTTAGAGAACACCGTTGACACACGGTATCGACTCTTCACAACCTGCAAAAGAAAACAAAACAAAAACATTAAAACATGACAAAACAAAAAAAAAAAAAAAAAAAATTGTATAGCACTAAAACAATATACAATAATGTATACAAATTGTACAAACAAATACATTTAATAAACTGTACAACAAAAGTAACAACACTATACAGACAAAAAAATTTCCAAATTGCAAACTAGGGTTTTTAATCATATTTTGAATCAAAAGACAAAAAAACATCATAATTCTTACCCTAGGGTTTTTAGCCATAGTTAAAACTAAAAAACAAACACAACACAACAATAACAAAAACACTCTTCATTTACCTAGGGTTTTCATCCTAGTCTAAACTGACAAAATACAAAAACAAAATTAAATAGTCTAACCTAGGGTTTTCATCCTAGTCTAAACTAACAAAATACAAAAACAAAATTAAACAGTCTAACCTAGGGTTTTCATCCTAGTCTAAACTGAAAAAATACAAAAACAAAATTAAACAGTTTAACCTAGGATTTTCATTCTAGTATAAATAGAAAAACAACCAAATAAAAACAATCTTTTTAACCAATAGCTATGTTTTTGATCTTCGTTCAAACTAAGGTATTTCTTTCTTTAGTTTATAGCAACAACAAAATAAACACATTTTTTTTTTTAAACTAGGGTTTCGATATTAGTTTTAACAAAGAAACACAAAGCACAAATTCAAACAAGCATGAAACCAAAAAAATTAAACTAGGGTTTTTATTTTAGTTTAAATCAAAAAACGAAATACAAAAGCAAGAAAGAATTGTGGTTTTAAACAATAAAATACAAGCAAAATAACAAGAAGGAGCATTCATCGGTCTCGCTTCGACTCTACCACTTGATGATCAAGTCCATGAACTCATGGTGTCTAAGAAATTTGATAGCGCTCAGCTACGTGAACTCGACCTCCTCCTCCTCATAGCTCCCAAACGCCAGGAAAAACAAATGCAAATGAGCCGAAAACCTAGTTTTGACCATTAAATAGGTTTTTAGGCCTATAATCGTTCCACCCTAGGATGAGCGCTCTAGTTAGAACTTGTACCACCTTGGTATGATTACTAAACTAGTATTCGTCCCACATAGGGACAATTACAGAGCAAGAAATTCAAAAACAACAAAAACTGCACCAAATTGCACAAAAAAAATAGCAATAAACTTGCCGAAGAAAGGGGCCTTTGCACCTGCAATTCTTGGCATGCAAAACTGATGTTGGGGTCACAAATCCTCACTATCCTACTCCCTAATACAGCTACCATATCCGGACCACTCCACGATAGGATGGTTTTTTGATAATTTCATCCCTAAATGGTGTCACCATGTTGAGTGGTATTTTCACCCAATTGTGAAAGTACACTCTCCCTTAGGATTTGGATTCCAAATCCCCTCTTGCAAAGAAGTTAAACAAACAACTTCTCCAAGGTCTCCGTTATATTAGCATTTGCATATGTGCATTAGTAATCTCAAATAAAGATATTCAATTTAAATGCTTGGAACACCTTAGTGATTGCAAGTAACCGTAAACAAGGGGCAATGTTGGTTTATTTTACCATGAAACTTTAGTGATTGTTCATTGAACCAAAATAAATCAAATGTGAGTTGGCCCTCATATGACCACGATGTAGTGCTTTAATTCCTTTTATCTTGATGGTTTTAAAATAGTTTTTTATCTTGCATTAAATCCTCAATGATGAATAGGGTCTTCACATGTAGCTTCAAAATGTCACTTTAACTTATCCCTCTTAAATGAAATCAAATTTTCATCAAGATGAACAATTAAGTGCTTTAAGGCAAAGACCTTCAATATAATACTCAAATTACCCCTCTTTCGCAAAATTAGAATTTTTATGAAGAAAGGGTAATTTTAGGCCCAAAATGGGAATTTGTGAAAATGCCATAAAACATAACTCCTTCAATGAAATTGGAATTTCCATGAAGGGAATGTCATCATAGGCTCATGAGTGCAAAATAAAACTGGAAAAATGAAATTTGACCTTAAAATAGAAATTTTCTATTTTCGGATTTTTAAAATCTGTGACAAAACAACAACTTCGATGAATTTTTAAAAATACTAAACAACTCCGAAAATGAAATTTCAAAGTGCGTATTGGAAGTCTGAACTATAACCTACGCAATGGTGAAATTATTTTTAGATTTTGAAATTTTTTAAATGTTTATTTTAATGCTTGAAAATAAGAAAAAGTTCTGAAATTAAAATTTTTGGAAACAGAAAATTAAAAATTTGCATCAAAATAATTGCTGAAAATGCAGCAATGCAAAAGCTCCTTCAGTTTGATAGCACCCCGTCCTGCAAAACCGAATACGTGAGAGTTTCATACATGCAACCTAGCCTATTTGACCTGCAAACAAACACAATCAAAGTAAACTAGGTGCTGGCTCCTAGGGTTTAAAATAATTTCCAGATTGCAGACATTCACATGAAATAACCCAAAAACAATGGCATAAATTTCACATACAAATCTGAAATTTGGAAGGAGAAACATAGAACAATTAAAATGGAGCATGCAGAAAATTTCTCATTCTTTCTTGCTAACAAGGCCTGAAATTTCTGAAAAGAAGCTTTGGCATTCAAATTATATTCCAAGTTTACATCTCAAAGTCTGCCGCCATTTGGCCATGCCAAAAGTTCCCCCTTTTTCAATATTTCGTCTCTGTTTTTAAAGAACTTCATAAAAACCCTTCGTTTCCTATTTTGCATGCACATTTCAAAGCCCCAAAAGCTGTTCATTTCCCTTTCGTAGGGTTTCGTTTCATTTCCTCCATCTGCGCATTCGTTTCGTCTTCCTTGCTTTTCCACGCGTATCTTTATTTTTAACTTTCGCGTCCCTTCTTCCTTTCTTCCATACGCAATACCCTGCAAATAATTAAAACCAACGTTAAAAAAAAACAAAAACTTTACTTTACTTAAACTAACATGGAAAAATTAAAAATTAAAACTTAAAAAAAAACAAAAAAGCTAAAAAAAAAATCCTACCACTACATACTACTTAAAGCTAAATAAAAAGTGCTTTAAAAGCTTTAAGAGTTATACGTGGCCACCATGAAATAAATAATATATATATATATATATATATATATATATATATATATATATATATATATATATATATATATATTTATCTTTTTTTTTTTTTTATGTTCATTTGTTATATATATATATATATATTATTTTTATTTATTTATCTTTTCTTTTTTCTTGTTTTATTTATTTATTTATTTTTTTAATTCATTTTTTTTTTAGTTTATTTATTTTTTTAAACATGAATTAACCCAAAAGTTAATGTTTGAATTATAAACACTTTAATAAACCTATAAAAAAAGAAAAAGACAAAAACCACACCAAAATTTATCAAAAAAAATGTGGGTCCCCAAGCTTTGGGGCTAGTTGTGAAACAGTCACAACAAATGGCGACTCTGCTAGGAAATGCTCCTGAGCATTTCGATGAGAACCCAAAAAGAAAACCTGAAAACACACTTCAAAACTTTAACACAAGCGTCAACAAATATCCAAAGAATGCCAATAGATCAGAAATACATGAAACATCAGAATCGCTAAGCATCAGCTCGGTGTGTGCAGTGTGCTTCATTCCCTACCGTTTGAAACTCGATCAACATTCCATTGTCAGTTTTACTTATGATTTGTATGCAAGGCTATGAATGATTTGTGTAGGATTTGATACATGATGAAGATGCTAGAGATGTAACAACCTGCTTTATAAATGCTCAAACCTTCTAATATCATGGACAAACATATTAAAGATGTCAAACCCTCTTAGGACCAAATATATGTGTACTGAATTAATTTACTAGATCCCAAAGTTGGTTATGTGTCACTACCATCTTGAACCCATGTGCAAGTGTAAGTGAAATCAGAGCTTTGGGGAAGGATTCTCAACCTACTAGCGAGATGGGAATTTGACCCTATCCTTACTACTCGATCTGGAGTTCATTACCTCATCTTGAACAAAATGATTTAACCTGTTATGGATGAAATGGTCAGGCTAGTCTATCCATATGAGCAATCAGTGGTCTTGCTTTTAGGCAAGACATGTTGCCACGCATGAGCATACTTAACCCCATAATCCATGACTTAGCTTTCATTCATTCTTTTCTCTCTCTTTTTTCTTTGGACCTTTGGGATGACTACCCATCCTTGCCAGGGACATGTAGTACGATCCCTCCAATCCAATATTAAGATGAAATGGAGAATATTATCTTTTACTTTTATTGCTTGGACCTTTGGGATGACTACCCATCCTTTGCAGAGGACATGTAGTACGATCCTTCCAATCCAAGCTTTATGATGAAATGGGAAAAATGGAAGCTTTGGGGAATCAGATTCTCAACCTAAGCGAGATGAGAATTATGTCCTATCCTTACTACTCCATGTAGGTCAAATCAGAGCTTTGGGGAGTTGGATCCTCAACCTAAGTTCGATGAGGATTTAACCCTATCCTTACTACTCTGGTTTTAGGCTTTAAGCTTTTATGGGAGTGGTAAAAACCACTTTTTCCAGGATTATGTTGCATGATAGGACAAACATGAAATATTCTTTTCACCTCACCTTTTCATCCAAGTATGGTTTTGACCATTTTGTTCAAGATTCTTTTAATGTGCATGGAATGTGCTTGGTTCAAAATAGTTTGGGCAGCAGTTCCCAACCTTAGGATCCTTTTAATATATGTTATGTAATAATCCTAAGAGGATTCAACACCTTCTCAATGATTGCACATGAAATGAAAATGTAACTCAGATGACATGTATATGCAATGAGGAATGAGATATGAATGCACTGCTTCTTTTGAAATTTGGCTGGAATATATCATCTACTTTATCATAATGTGTAAAACTGACCACTTCATGCGTCACAAGATTCAAACGATATTATTTAAATGTTTGTGTTACTTGTGGAGCTTTCTACAACACAATTCCAATGTTTCATATTCTCCTGATTTTAGGCATAAGTTGACATCTCAAAAAACACATTTTTTTTTTTTTATAAACAAACCAAAAAAATCCAAAGGGTCAACACACAACTTAAATCCAAATCCAAAAAGCAATCCCAAAATGAAACTTGAAAACACAAACCAAAGCCAAAATCAAAATATAATACAAGATGATGCAAAGCTTGGATTATCACTTTCCTGGATCCCAAACATGATTAGAACATTTCAAAAGACATATGTCACAATACACATGCCAAATGTTGTAGGAATCCAACGACAATAAGATCATACCAAGCAATGCAACAAATTTCAACTTCCCTCTCTCACCCCACCAATTAAATTTAGTTCCATTAGTATTCATATAGGTGAGAATCAAAATTTTAAATTGATCAGACAATGATTGATTTTCAATTTTATCATGTCTATTCTTTAAAGTGCAAATTTCATCATTCCATTCATAATTTAGAAGTAGGCTTTCCTTTTCAAATGTGATATATTGCAAACAAGAGCCTATTTCTAAAAGTCTTGCATTCAAATTCTTCAAGAATTTAAAGCCATCAAAATCCATCAAAACATCACCAAGATTTGACATTTCATCATTAATGACATTAGCATCCAAAGGGACATCATGTAATCCATCACTTGAAATTTTGGTAGCTACTACCAAAGGTAAAGATTTCACCTTGTCATCCATACTCAACCCATCATGGTTAGAATTTACCACAACTTGATGAGTGTTAGTAGCTTTTTCCTCGTTGTCTTCTTCATCATCCAACACCTGTTCAAAAACACCAAAGTTAGGCACCCAATCAAACATGCATCCATATTTTTCAAAACAAGAGCCTAGTTTTTCAAGATATGTGTCGCGTGACACCTTTCCATGATCAATGGCTTGAGTTGCCTCAAAATTCATATTTTCATTAGGATCATCAACAGTATCAGACCCACACCACTTAGGTTTTGTAATTTCATCATTTTGAGATGGCATGGACATTGTAGAAACAATAGGTGGATCAAGATTTTCTATTTCTTGCCCCTCAAGGGGAACAAAAACAATTGATTCTCCTTCTTGATCCATGGTAGTAACATCATTATCCTTCTCAAACCTTTGATGAGATTCCAATCCTTCTTCCAAAACATTTTCAGATTGCACAGGACTTGTAATATCCTCATGTGAAAGGGCAATTGTATCATCCTGCATATCAATAGGCACACAAATTTCATTAGCAGTTTTGGAGTGAGCATACTCTTCCCAAGAATCATGATGATCATCTTTCAAAATCAAATCGTGATGCTCACTTATTTCTTCTTTATCTTTTAATTCATCAACATGTTTCTCATCAAATTTATCTTCACCTTCCTTAGATGGTTCAATTACTTCCAAAATTGGGTTATTGCTTGTATTCAAATTGATAAGGCTATCATAATCCACATGTGTAACCCATGATTCAATTTTATCACAATTTGGAAGGTGTGGATCTTCTTGGTCATCATTTTCAACAATGTCATCCGAAACCGATTCATCCTCATAGGATTCATCTTTTGGTGAGTCAAGGGTTTCCAATTTGTCACATGTTTCAATACTAGTTGGATCTAGTACTCCTCCCTTGCCTAAAATCATATTCTTGTGAAAATCATTAAAATTGATTTTAGAAGCATCTTTTGAATCAAGATGAGTATCTTGAAGTTGATTCATACTTAAGAAAGATGGTTGATCTTGCATAGTAGGTTGAGGATTTTGAAATTGATTGAAGCTTGGGAATGATTGTTGATTCTGAAATTGATTCACACTTGAACTTGGTTGAGGTGGATAAATCATTGGGTGGGTAAAGGAAGTATTAAATGATTGAAGATTACATGATCCAAAACCCACACCATAATTTTGACAACTCAATTGTTGCTCAATTGCCATTGCTTGAGTATAGGCTTGAGACAAAGATGTGATTAGGGGCATCCCTCGCAAATATGTGGAAATGAGTGGGTCAAGAGCATTGACATATATTTGGAGAGCCACTTCTTCTTGCAAAACATAACATGTCACTAATTGAGCATATAATCCAAAGAACCTTTCAGAAAATGACTTCACATTTTCACTTGGTCCTTTTTTGATGGTGAAAAATTGCTCATACATGCGGATTGGGTCAACTTGCTTTTTGTTGAATTGATTAAGAAATGTTGTCTCTAATTGAGCCCAAGAAGTGATAGACCCTAAAGGTAGACTTGTAAACCAATCATATGCCACTTTGTCCAAGGTGTAAGGGAACATTTTACAAACAACATCATCATACCAAATTGTTAAGTGATTCACAACAAATTTGAATGCTTGAATATGTTCTTGTGCAGTATTTGTCCCATTAGACGAAAATCGAGGAAGACATCTCTCAAAACCGACGGGCAAATAATGTTGAACTCCTGGTATGTTCAATGGGCTACCTGTCATCCATGGTGAAAACATAGCCATTAGTGAATCTTAAAGAATATAACTTTAATACCCAAATTTTTTTTTTTTTATTTTTTTTATTTTTTAACATCAAATCAAATCCCATTATTCCTGTATGAACAATCAAAGCGTTAGAACAATGCATAGCAATTCATGTCCTCCTTTTAACAGTACCAAGTTGTAATATTAAAAGAGGGCTACAGATAATAATCAATAGGGCATGAAATATTCAAAATTTAAATCCCTATAGCATTTAAATCATACTAAAATAAACCAATTCAGGCCCTCCTTCTAGCGCCAAAATGTTGAGTGGTATTTTCACCCAATTGTGAAAGTACACTCTCCCTTAGGATTTGGATTCCAAATCCCCTCTTGCAAAGAAGTTAAACAAACAACTTCTCCAAGGTCTCCGTTATATTAGCATTTGCATATGTGCATTAGTAATCTCAAATAAAGATATTCAATTTAAATGCTTGGAACACCTTAGTGATTGCAAGTAATTGTAAACAAGGGGCAATGTTGGTTTATTTTACCATGAAACTTTAGTGATTGTTCATTGAACCAAAATAAATCAAATGTGAGTTGGCCCTCATATGACCACGATGTAGTGCTTTAATTCCTTTTATCTTGATGGTTTTAAAATAGTTTTTTATCTTGCATTAAATCCTCAATGATGAATAGGGTCTTCACATGTAGCTTCAAAATGTCACTTTAACTTATCCCTCTTAAATGAAATCAAATTTTCATCAAGATGAACAATTAAGTGCTTTAAGGCAAAGACCTTCAATATAATACTCAAATTACCCCTCTTTCGCAAAATTAGAATTTTTATGAAGAAAGGGTAATTTTAGGCCCAAAATGGGAATTTGTGAAAATGCCATAAAACATAACTCCTTCAATGAAATTGGAATTTCCATGAAGGGAATGTCATCATAGGCTCATGAGTGCAAAATAAAACTGGAAAAATGAAATTTGACCTTAAAATAGAAATTTTCTATTTTCGGATTTTTAAAATCTGTGACAAAACAACAACTTCGATGAATTTTTAAAAATACTAAACAACTCCGAAAATGAAATTTCAAAGTGCGTATTGGAAGTCTGAACTATAACCTACGCAATGGTGAAATTATTTTTAGATTTTGAAATTTTTTAAATGTTTATTTTAATGCCTGAAAATAAGAAAAAGTTCTGAAATTAAAATTTTTGGAAACAGAAAATTAAAAATTTGCATCAAAATAATTGTTGAAAATGCAGCAATGCAAAAGCTCCTTCAGTTTGATAGCACCCCGTCCTGCAAAACCGAATACGTGAGAGTTTCATACATGCAACCTAGCCTATTTGACCTGCAAACAAACACAATCAAAGTAAACTAGGTGCTGGCTCCTAGGGTTTAAAATAATTTCCAGATTGCAGACATTCACATGAAATAACCCAAAAACAATGGCATAAATTTCACATACAAATCTGAAATTTGGAAGGAGAAACATAGAACAATTAAAATGGAGCATGCAGAAAATTTCTCATTCTTTCTTGCTAACAAGGCCTGAAATTTCTGAAAAGAAGCTTTGGCATTCAAATTATATTCCAAGTTTTACATATCAAAATCTGCCGCCATTTGGCCATGCCAAAAGTTCCCCCCTTTTCAATATTTCGTCTCTGTTTTTAAAGAACTTCATAAAAACCCTTCGTTTCATATTTTGCATGCACATTTCAAAGCCCCAAAAGCTGTTCATTTCCCTTTCGTAGGGTTTCGTTTCATTTCCTCCATCTGCGCATTCGTTTCGTCTTCCTTGCTTTTCCACGCGTATCTTTATTTTTAACTTTCGCGTCCCTTCTTCCTTTCTTCCATACGCAATACCCTGCAAATAATTAAAACCAACGTTAAAAAAAAAAAAACAAAAACTTTACTTTACTTAAACTAACATGGAAAAATTAAAAATTAAAACTTAAAAAAAAAACAAAAAAGCTAAAAAAAAAATCCTACCACTACATACTACTTAAAGCTAAATAAAAAGTGCTTTAAAAGCTTTAAGAGTTATACGTGGCCACCATGAAATATATATATATATATATATATATATATATATATATATATATATATATCTTATCCCTTTTTTATTTTTATTTTTTTGTTTTTATTTTATGTTCATTTGTTTATATATATATATATTTTTTTATATATATATATATATTATTTTTATTTATTTATCTTTTCTTTTTTTCTTTTTTTTCTTGTTTTATTTATTTATTTATTTTTTTAATTCATTTTTTTTTAGTTTATTTATTTTTTTAAACATGAATTAACCCAAAAGTTAATGTTTGAATTATAAACACTTTAATAAACCTATAAAAAAAGAAAAAGACAAAAACCACACCAAAATTTATCAAAAAAAATGTGGGTCCCCAAGCTTTGGGGCTAGTTGTGAAATAGTCACAACACACCAAAAGGGTCATAACCCACCCAAAAATAGCAATAACATTGCCAAACGAAGGCGCATTTGCGCCTGACATTCTTGGCATACAAAATAGACATTAGGGTCATAAATTGTAATTATCCTACTCCCTAAGAAGGCTACCATAGCCGGACCACTCCACGAGAGGACAAATTTTTGACAATTTTAGCTCTAAAATGCATCACAAACAGGGTTTCAACCCACCAAAAATAGGTCAAAATGTCTAGAAACTGCATAAACATTCAATGGAAAACAACTGAAGGCACACTTACAAAATCCATCTTGGGTCAAGCGACTCGTCGCTTTTCTCATGTCTTTCATTCTCTCATCGATTCATCGCTTGAGGTGGTAGTCACACTTAGTTACCAATCAACAAAAACACACCCAATCAAATAAATGGCATGCATTCAAAGGATCATTGACAAAGACAATCACGCCCCTTCTTGGGGCAACAAACAAGCAATAATGATAGGCTGATCAAACACTTGGCATCCTATAATCATGACCTCAAGGTTCCCATAGATAAAAGGTTGTGCCCTTTGCCTATTCATGACTGAACAATGTCAAGATCAAGTAACACCTCATTGAAAAAGGTTAACACTTGAATTAAGCTCCTTAGCTCATCAAAAGCAAAGATTCAAGAATGTGTGACCTTTCCATGCTTGGGGCATAAAAATTTGGTTAGGATACTGATAAACCCTAATAATTAGTCCTTTGGTTATCTATTTTTGCTCAGCACTGCACCATGCACAGTGCATCCCAAAAAGTGGCATCTATAGACACCAAAATAGCACCAATCTGATTATGTGACGACAAGCACTGATCAAATTGACATACATAGCCCCTAGGGAAACCCCTAGAGGTTAAACAGTGGTCCTAACCACTCCCATAGTATTTTGGAAGGTCAGAGGTCAATTTGGCACCTTTTTAGTGCTTTGCTCCCTACTCATCCCACCCTGGGACAATTACAAACTGGTATTCATCCCACCCCGGGATGATTATCAGCATTCATCCTAGGGTGGGACGATTAGCAGGTTTGACTGGAAAAGAGTCAAACCTTGATAGGTCCGCCACTTAACTACACCTTCAAGGCTTGCAATTGCAAGGAACAGTTTCAAATCAAGGAGGGGAACTTCAGTAAAGCATGCCTTGATCATGGAGGCCTCATGCAAAGAGACTCTAAATCAAGGAATAATATTTTCTCCCAAAATAGGGCAAGCAAGTCAAGTGGCACCCTTGCATGCACATTCAAAGAGAGAGACCCTAGGTCTATAAATTGGTGAGTCTTCTCACCCCAAATAGGGAACAGAGCAGGAGCATTTGGAGCAATGGAGTGCTATCGAATTACATCATCACCCATCGTTTGTGCTTCTTATATCCTTGATGTCTCTATTGAAAGGGAGGGTATTGGGTGATCATTAGAAGCGCAATCCAGACCCAAAACCTGAACATTTTGCCACAATACCCCACAAAATTTATTGACATAACCCCATAAGAGGTTTTGGACCCATCCCAAGTGGATTGGTGCTGAAACCAAGTCCCAAACAGTGGGCGTCCTACCCCCGGGTGCCCCCCACACTGCTACAGTCCTAATCGCCCCACCCCAAAGTGATTAGAAATATGTGGTATATTTCCATACTGTTATTTTTGCATTTGATTCTAGGTCACTTACATATGTTGTCATTTAAATTTCATGTGATTTGGATAAGTTTTGACTGTGCTTTCAATGTTTCTCACTTTCACTAACTACAGGGAGCATCATCAGATACAGGGTGATCAAGGATGAATTAGCCAAATCTAACCTTCTGGGTCATCCAAAAATGCCCCATTTTTCTTAAACCCAACTTTGTAGGTGTTTTGGAGGCCTCTAGACTAGACATTTAGGAGGTGGATTTCTGATAGGTTATGACAGTCCTAATCGTCCCACCCCGAAGTGATTAGAAATATGTGGTAGATTTCCTAAATTTTTCTTTTGCAGTGGGTTCTTGGTAATGTTTTATTTCTTTTGTCAAATTTTCATCTCATTCTAATATGTTTCAGTTATCTTTTTAATTATTTTAAGTATGCACTGACCGCAGGCCTTGGGGATCGCATGTTTCTCTCCATGTGCAGGTGCTACTAACCATTTACTGTTTCTTTGAACATAGGGTCTCAATATTGGAGGGGCAACAAGGAACTATAGACACATTCACACAAGCGGCAGTGATATTTTGTCTACCCATTTTCAACGTGGGCACGCGGAAGATCCCAAAGGGGAATGTATCATTCATGGCATAACCAAACTATGTCTGACGCTTCTAGCCCCTAAAAATGGAGGAGAGGTATTGTAACCTGATTTCTAGAAAATTAATGAAATACAGGGCTGCACTTTTACACTTGCTTTAAATCTCATTTCATTTCGTTCGTTTTCCCTCTTTTCATGCATTCTCGTTTGTAGGACTTAGCATTGCATTTCCCTTTCGTTTTGCTTTTGTATCCTCGTGCTTTCAAAAAGACACAATCACACATTTTAAACCAAAGCTAGATATTTCAAGATCTACCCTCATAGGCTCAGTAACAATATCCTAGGGTGGTTCATAGGCTCAAATAACCACATAGAGTAGTTCATGATCTCAAGTACAACTACCTAGGGTGGTTAACAATCCTAGTCTTAATTACGCAAGGTCATTCTAAAGCTCAATATCAACTGCACAATGCATTTCTCAAGCTCAAACACAACCGTCTAGGGTAATACTTAAGCTTATAAAACCACTCCATAGGCTCAGGTTTAAAGATATAATATGCTCAATTTTCTTTCCTTCTAGTATAAGCTTATAGGTTAGTCACTCATGTCTTTTAATATTACACAAAAAATTGTAGCATAGTTCTTTTGATTTATTTTATTGAATCTCTTTTCTCCCTTTTCTCTTTCAAAAAAAAAAAAAAAAAGAGCGCTAGTATAGTTATTTCATGATTTGTTCTTTAAAAAACTCCAAGGCATAGTAGTTTAGATGTTTATTTCTATTGCTATTAAAAAATTCAAAGGCACAGTCACTTAATCATTTCTTTCCATTCTTTCAAATTACTCAAGGCACATTATATTAGCTATAATTTATCTTTTAGAAACTTAGAGACTCCTTAGATTAATAATTATTTATTTTTCAAAACTTAGTAGCTTAGGTTTCTATTTCCTTTCCAAACTCAATAGATCATTTGTGCATGCTTCCATAAGCTCATTTAATGATCACTATTTCTTTTAATAGCACATAATATCATTGTTTTGATTGAATGTTTAGGGTTAGTTACAAACTTGCTTGGTAAATAGGAATCATAAACAAAAAATATTAAAAATAAAAAATAAAAAGACACATCAAATCAGACACATTTGCATTTTACATTCTGCAACTATTTTATGAGAAAAACCTCCCACTGCTATTGGATTTCACCACCAACCATTGGTTGAGACCTTTAGACACAATAGCTAGACCACATTTTTTCTTGAATTTCATCACTAAGAAGTTGGTTACCCATGGAGATAGCTTAGGGTAATTTTAATGTTAGACATCCTTTTGTTCATAAGGATTAGTAATTTTTGAACTCGTAGTTTTCATTTATATCCAATCCCAACTGGGGGTGAAGCTAAATCCTAGCTAGGCAAGTAGTAGTATGTAAACAATGCAACCTCTCTTCAGAGGTTTGTTTTATACCCTTAGTGTACCTGGAGCCAACAAATCATCCTAGGAAACCTTTCTAGTTGTTTGTGTCTCATTCCTCATTAGGGTAGTGGTCATAAACACACCTTTATATATTTCATTTCATTATCCATTAATAGTTCCTAGGCATAGGGAACATCAAATACACAAAAATCCAAACAAGAAAAAAAAGAGCATTATAAAAACATATAGAAAATAAAAAAATTAAAATGAAAACTTCAAAACACTCATTGCTTGCTTGATTTTATATTTTCATAAATAGTGTGCTTTTTCTTAAAAAAAAGAGAGAAAAGAGAGGATCCACCAACACTCTTTCATTCTGGATAGTGTATGATAATGATCCATAGTAAAGACAAGGCTTCTTCTTAAACCTAAGTCTCCATAGACCATTCAGTTCACTACACGCATTATTCAGTCACAACCCCAAATTATCAAGGGGACAAGTTCAAAATCCATTAAGATAGCATGTCCAGTGGTGTCCATAATTACATATATACCCCATCCAAGACTCATCACATTGGGTATGATCAAGGTGGCAACCACCATATCATGCACACTACAACTTCTGAGTTCCCTCATATTGAGACTCTCCTTTATTTATTTGAGACACATATCACACCCATTTATCTCTATGAAACCTACCTCATTTTTATTAATCCAATATACAATGTTGAATCACCTCCTACTCCCCAAGACCCTTCTTCACATATACTCCATCACCTAGTTTATTCCATCCATATTTTCCCCTGCTACACATTCTTGTCTACACTAAATTTACACTCACCAAGGTGTAAGCTTACAAGTCTTATCATCCTTTATCACCTCTTAAATCTTCTATTTTTCACCACACATTGAGTGTGTGTATATTTTTTAATTTCTCTAGTTTCCTCACCACCTAGGGGAATTATTACCACTCCTCCACAACACAACATACACCCAATATCTATGGTCATTGATCGTAATCACCTATCTTTCTCTAATAATGTTCACTTATTACAATACCTAAATATTTCTACATCACCCTTTTACATCTTGCACACTTCTCACCCACATCATTTAGCCCAAGTTTGTGTTTCTTACCATCTAAACTCATACAATCCATTTTCTTATTTTGAATTTTCTACCTACCTCCTCAATCCATGTCTTTCCTTGTCACTTCTCCCACCACTTACCCTTCAACTTGTACCATTCATATCACTAGGGTATACACTACAAATTCTTCTACCTCATGTTCTTCTTATCCTCCATAATTATACAATATTGAGGTATCTTATCGTTAGTTGTCATACCATCATGTACCTCCTAATTATTTATCATCTTGTCACATCAGTTCTTCACACACCAGACATATTTCTCAATAACCACCTCATATTCCCCATCCTTCATCTCATATATTGGCCTAGGGATCATTCTTTCCAATCACCATCATGGACCTCATGTATACATATGATACTCGTTATCTATTACCATCCTCATGAATCTCAATAGTGTCCTATGATGTAGTTGTATAACCCACACCCTTATGAACCACCACCTCATTGATACCATTATACTCTTGATTCATATCAATCCACCTCTAAAACATACCAATTGCACACCACCCAACACATGCATCATCTAACCTCTACTCAACCTCTGCATTACTACATGTAATCATATATCCTATTTCAACCATCTACTTAACATCAAAAACACACTCAATGGCCACCATCACATCCCATGCACACCCACAATAATTCTCATCAACATCATCAATATATGCCCTCAGGATCATGGGTCCCATAAGCCTCATATTTTGACCTTAACCACCATCATTACCATCATCTCTATTCATATAAATCATATCCCCCATCAAGTGATTCCATTTGACTCATCATGACACCTACTATTCAACTCACCAAGACACTCAAGATACATTCCAATAGTTGTATAACAAGATCAATAGCTTGGAATTGTAAGTTATAGGCACAGGGTATCAAAATCCAACATTGAGTTAAATTTAAAACTACAATATCAACCCCTCAGTCCTAGGATCCTTAGTATCACTTGGATCCTAAGGATCACTTGAGCACATTCATCAATGAGATAGACCCTCCCATGCTCCACACATTTCACTATCCCTTATGGGAGGAGTTTTGTATTGGTACAATCATCTACCCTAACATAAGTTGTAGCTGGCCAATCTCTTCCTAGAGTGCTTTTATCTATATGTAAAGAAGAAGACCAACTTAACAAATCTCAAAAACCTTCATTAATTTGATAATAAGTCTATCCTAGATTATGGACATCGATAAAGTGTGTCACTGGTTGAGTTACCCTTCTCTATACCAATGAAGAAAATTGTAACCTAATTCAAATTTATTTTAGGGATAAAAATAAGACACCTTGTAGTTGGGAAATCATGAGGAAGATCATTGTGAATGTAGCAATAATAGTTACAACTAAGATGTTACCTTGTGTCAATATAAGCATAACCTAGATCATTACTATGAAGTGATAATTGGTCATAATCGAATGATACCTTGTGGTGATACAAGTGTGATCATGACTAGTACCAAAAGGATGTTACTGGTCTAAATTAGTTCATGGGAATATGTAACTAACCTTGGTAAGTACAATTGGGAGAAATTATAACTTAGTTACCTTCTTGTGTGGCCAGGAGAAATTGTACTCAAGTTAAGAAGAGGCAGACAAGAATTTTCTTAGAATCTAAGTCTAGTTAGGCAATATGGAACTAGAAAGAAAAATACTAGGAATCCAAAAATAGAGATTAAAAAATATCACTATTGTTGACTCATTATTTTAGGAGCAAATAGAGCAATAGAGGGAACAAATGAACCAACAAAGGTAGTTGTTGGAAATAGTAGTGAATCAAAATGCACAACATAGGAATTATAAGGTTAGATAGGAAAGGAATCCTACTACCATAGAATAGGTGTCCAAAGCTCTTATAGAGATAGAGTTGACCAAGGATATGAAATATGTAAATATATCCAAGTTTAATGGAAAAAGGTGGAGGTGAATCAACCAAAGTTGGATTGAGAAGGATAAAAAAATAATAATGAGTGATCACTCAAATTGTGTATTAGCTACATGATGTTGAATAAGGTAACCATAAATATATAGATACCACTTGCCAAGAATACAAATTTAGTATTGAATATATCTAAGGTAAGGAAAAAAAGTTACTGTTGCCTTGAGAAGATGAAGGCATGTAGCTGCTATAACCCGTAGTTATGTGTTCTTGTTGGAGCAAGTCATAGAGAAGCAAACACTAGATCACTTTTGTAATGATATTAAGGTATAAATAATAAGGAATACTAAATATAGCAAAAATTATAGCATTAAGGATGGACTCTTATGCTTCAAGGATAAAAAAATCATACAAAAAATTGGTAACTTAAGGAGATTGATCATGCAAAAAGTGAATAGGTCTCCTTAATCTACTCATATTGGAGGGTTCAAGATGAGGAAAAATATGAAGAATACTTTCTATTTGTTAGGGATGAAGAAGAACATTAATGATTTTGTCGCTAGATGCATGGAATACCAAAAGGTGAAAGTTGAGCATAGAATTCTAGCAGGATATCTATACCCATATGATATATCTATATAGAAGTTGTAGGTAATATCTATGGACTTAATTGTGGGACTACATAAGAATAGGTTTAAACATGATGTGATTATTGACATGGTGGATAAACTGATCAAGGTTTCACACTTCATACCAGGGAGTATAAAATATGATGTAGTTGTGTTGGCTAACAAATTTACCACGAAAAATTTAGATTATATTGATTTATTGAAGTAATTATCTCAAATAGAGATTCCAAATTTACTTCTATATTTTGGAAATCTCTACATCATGTAATAGGTACAAAGATAAATATCAGGTTGTGCTTACCATTTAAATATTGATGATCAAACTGAAAGAGGCAATCCAATTTTGAAAGACATGCTTCGTATGTACTACATGTTAAAGTTAATGTGTACTTCTTGACATGTGTCCTTGATACTTATAATTTTTAATATAGGCTTATGCCTATATATTGTACTCTTTTCATAGGATAAACATCATCTCTTTCAGTCCCAATATTTGGTATCAGAGCCTATAGGGTCTTGAGCCTATAGGTTTGAGGGGGGATTTCCCTAATGGTCATCCCCTATAATTTTTTGTTCTCCCCCATTTTTTTCTCCCTCATTTTTTTCCTCCCTCATTTTTTTCTCTAAGCCTAGGGAGTATGCTCTCCATTTTTAAATGGATCAAAAACCAGATAGCTTGAGAAAAATTCATGTCTGCCCCTAAAGCTTCAAGCTTGGAGCCATTAAACTGGTTTTGAAATTTTTTAAAGGGGTCTATTTATGCTTAACTTGGGATTTTTTGGGTTTCTATGAGGAACAAAGTTCTAATGGAATCAATTACTACCATGTCATGTTATACATTTAGTTAACTAAGAGCTTATTTTTCATAATATCCACTATTGATTTGTATTATGATAGTAATAAGACTATGACTTTGTTTCATTGACTGCACAAGAGGGCACCATCGAGTACATGGTGGAAATAATTTAAAAAATGAGTAGCATGTGCTACCACAACTCATGGTACCACCTTAGGGTACTACGCATAGGCACCACAGGCCTACACAATGTAGCACCATGATGTGCAGTGTCGAAGGCCTGCAATACCTAGACAAGGCAACACCATGACATGTGGTACCATAGTTCCACATTTGGTGCCCCACATTTTTTGTGTACAAATATGAAATATAGTCACATGTGTATCTTCTTGCATATCATCCATACATTTGACAAGACATTGTAATATATCGAGCAACAAAGTTCTGCCCTCAATGATTGTGACTGTTAAATATTTATTTTGAATTCCATACCACCTTATTCCCCCTATGCAAGCACTCCAAATTTTTGTAACCACACCCAAAATATTAAGTAGGTGATAGCTAAATTTGAACCCCCTAGATATGAGCTACTAATCATACCTTGTTGAATTCGATGCCCATGTATTTTATTGATGTGCACCTATCAATCTGTGACCTAGTCACAAGAGACCCATTAAATAATAAATAAGCCAAGCATTTTAATATTGGATGAGGCAACTAGCACATTTGATATCCAGTTTGAGGTGGTGGTAAAATATGACCTAAAGCAAGTGATGGTGAGAAGAATGATCATCATTGTTATGCATAGATTTCACTATTGTGATTGCAGACTTATAATTGTACTAGATATTTTGGTTGTTATAAGCGATGATGTGAACAAAACATACTACAACAAGATGTTATGTGGATTGTTGAGGTAGCCAATGATGAAGAAATTTTTTGTTCTTATGTAGCTTGTGCATGGAGAAGTTTTGTTAAAATTTCCTAAATTAATGATAATTTGACTACACCTTCTTCTAGTTTAGATTAGTATTAGTGCAATGTAAGTGTACCTTCTACATGCCATGTGGCACTTGCATGTACTCTGAGGGAACACCATGAGGTGCATATCCAACAATATGTGCCTTGGGTATCATGTTTTCTTAATGCCAATGAGTAATACTATAGTAATACTAAACATTAGAGTGGGATAAGATCTGTAAGCATGTGCAAGAGTGCATAGTGGTGTTGGTGTAGTGATGGAGGTGGTGAAGGCACTTTCAATGAAGATATTGTGCATGCAATAGAAAGGTAGAAGTTGAGGACTTCAGGTGCCTAAAACTAATGTCCATAAAAATCACACTAAATATTGGTAATTTGTTTGTGCATATTTATTTTTGTGAGATCTAATGATATTGGATTCATTTTTCAAGTTGACCCATCCTATGAATTCATTACACACATCAACATCACTATTTTTTTGGTCAATGTGATAAATTCTAAAATAATAGTGATATGAACATTGTATTTTTTATTCCCTAGTGACATGACCTGACTTGAGGTGCTATTCAAGAAGGCATTACTATTCAAGTGTAACAGGTTGCACCACAACCTAGATTTTTTCCACAAAGCCCAAATTTGGGTTGAAAAATAGGTGGTAGATGGAGCCCCCATGCCAAATAGATCGAATAAGTTAAATATATCATCATCAATGTCATATCTATCTAAGGTCTATGTTTTATTGGGCCTTTGCATTTTGGGGTTCATCTTTCTATTTTAACATTGGTGAAAGGAAATCCAAACAAACTTTGGCACCTTCATCAAGCACTTTCAACTCCTCCCGTCATTGTAGAAAGTGCCCCCTAGTCTTAAAATCCAAAGGTATAAGGTTTATTGAATGAGTAATGAGATTCAAATGTGCTAGTGATAATGAAGCCTTACTTTTTAAGGCATTAAATTTTAATAATAAGAACCACTTGTGAAACGAGTACTGCTATCATCACAATGCCCACATGTAATCCAAGAATCTCTGTCTCATCATCAACATCGAAGGTTCTTTTAAAAAATCATATTTTCAAAGAATGTAGTCATTTAAAAATTTGTAGTCCAAAAAGAGTAGTGGTGCACATGTCCTTATGTCAAATTCCACACAACTTATTCACAGTGTGGTGAACCTGAAGGAGTGCGTATACCTAATTTAGATTGTTTTTTGAATCCATGTTAAATTTAATATGTACTTTACCACTTATTTGTGTTTGACATGTGTCCTTAACACTTTTCATGTATTTTTGTTATGATGAAATGTGTTATCTTTTGCCTTTATTATAAATGGATTATAATATGTTAATAATATTATGAGTTTTTGTGCCAATATTTGGTATCAAAGTAGGCTTCCCTAACCTATATGTTTGAGAGGAGAATTGCCTCTTCGGCAATTCTCCCCTCCTTACTTCTCTCTCCTCCATTTATGGTGCACCTCCATTCCCTCCTTCTCCAAAAATATTAGGGAGTATGTTCTCCATATTTATAGATTAGAAACTAAAAGGAAAAATGAGGAAGGAGAGGATTTCATGGCTACCCCTAAAGCTTCAATGCTTGGGACCATGATTCTTGTTTCCAAGTTTTTTGGTCTAACATTTTTTTTAAAATGTAGATGCATGAACTAGGACTTCATAGGTGGTCACCCATTCCAACTATACTCTAGAATGATATGCTTAGCTAAGGTTTTTTTATGGATTTTGTGCCAAGCGTGCAGTGATAAAAATAATTGTCCATTAGTATGTAAAACATCTCAATAGCAGGTGAAGAATAACTGCTCAAGAATGGTTGGTGGTGTAGAGAAACCTGAGAGTGACACTCCTACTAGTTGTGTACCTTCCTTGTTTGTGCCTAAAATATGCAGCTCCAAAATGTCATCCTCTGCTGATTTAGTTGTAATTCATTAGTGGTGATTGAATACGGAATTTCCTACCAAATTTAGGCAAAACCAAACTTTTTCTATATTTATTTGTAGTTCATAAACCTCAAACTGGAAGCTACGATAGGAGATACATATATTAGGGTTTTTGTCACAATTTTAATAGGTTTTTGTGATAAAGGTCACTTCCTGTTTTGGCTTTGGGATATCATGTAGCAATTTTAGGCATCAAACACCCATAACCATAGGTCATTTGCAAAGTTGCATGGAATTGTGAGGTTACCAATTATTTTTCAACTCAAGAGAGTCATATCTACTCACCATCCTCTCTATGTTTATTTGAGTCTACTTTGTCAGGTCTAATTTTCTAATGAAGTGACCTTGATGTACAACTTCCTTATCATGGTTTTTGACCACTCTCCATGGTTTCCAATTAATTTTGTATGAGCTCCCATCCACTCCTCGGTAGACATGGAGAGCTACCTAGAATAAATTCAAGGTACCTTGTATTTGTGGTACGTAAATATAGAATTAAATAAGCCAAATTATATTGGTTGGATGTAAGGAGGATTCATATGATAAATAAAAAAATATTTTCTATAGATCTTAGCAGTGGTCTCAACAACTATTGTATCTTAAAATACATGACGAAGGAGGTGAATCCATATCTAAATCCCATGGACCCATTTACCCCATATCCATATCCAAGACAATATTTACATCTAACATCTAGCCAACAACCTTGTAGGATTTATGCGTTCATCAATTTTTATGCTATAGATTTATCGAGTATTCATTTATCACCCAGATCAGGGGTTGTATTATTCATAAATGTTCTATTGTATTTTGATCTTATACTATTTTATGTGGAGGGCCTAATAGGTTTGTATCACTATAGTTGTATTTTTGTGATCTGCACAAGCTCTTAGCAGATTTGCATTTTGTTCCCCACTATAGTCGCCATTCTAGGAAAAATTGGGACCTCCACCATGTTGTAGCTCTTTTGCTAAACCAGTTACATCCATATGAGAAGAAAAAGTTGAAGACAACACAAACGACAGTGCAAGGGAGTTTTTTGGTGGACCATTGCACAAAACATAGCCTACTATCCTTGGTGGGGAGAATCATTGATCATGGACAACATATGCATAGTAGACCATTGTGAATTCTCATATTGAATCACATTCATGAAATCCCATGAGAAATCTCATTGAGAGATCCCAACCTCATAACCACAACATGTATCAGGTGCTAAGATGCATTATATTCCCAACTGCCACTTATCTTCGTCTAACATCCACTCACAACATGAACAAGAGATGAGATCTGATGATCTACATGATCTCATATCCTAGCTTCAAGCTCCACATATGATGATTTCAAGAGGCTAGCTCACTGTGCCAAGTGGTAGAGTGTAGACTGATCGGGTATTGATTCGTCAAGTAGTTTGTTATGTTTATCCATTCGAATTGGAGTGGATTAACTTCGAGTACAAAATAACTTCTAATTTTTTAAATGGGCCATATATTTTTATTTTAAAAAGTGGGGTTTTTTTTGAATTAGATGGAATATAAAAAATTTGGCATATTTTTCATGCTAAGAGGTACATGGCCCAAGTAGACCTAGTTGATTTTTTCACCATGAATTCTTTTATTCCAAATGTATAATCCTGATATATTCCCTTGTGAGGGAAAATTAAAAATTTTGTGTTTGCCACTAGAGAGTGATTGTACAAATATTCCAAAGAGAATATTATCTGATGTCAAAAATATTCTTGATTCTTTATGTAAAGGGATATATTACCTCTTCTATTTTGTTGCCTAGAGAGGTATGTTGTATTTTTCATTAATGAAAACCTCATTTAGACCCGAACATAGGGGTGTTTATACTCATAGAAAAGGTTTTTCTGAGTTAAACACATTAGTGGTATCCAATTTTAATTTTGAAGTTGTTCCATATGCCTTTTTGGACCTCAAATTTTGTTGGCATCCTTTTTCATAAAAAAATGAGACAGTGTTAATCCTTACACTATGGTCAAATTATCCTACATTTGTAAAGAATGTAAGGAAATAATGTAAACCCTAATTATTTTATAGGATATTGACCACTCTTGTGCACTTGATGGATGTATGCAACATATTGAACTTGAAATATCATGAAATATCTATGAATATAAATCCTAAACTAGAAACATCTTGGAGAACCTTGTCAATATTTCTCTTGTAAAAAAACCTTCTCTCTCCTAGGTTAGTTCGATTTTGGTTGTTACAGTTGGTATCAAAGCTTTAGATAATGGGACTAGAAGTTTCCCTAGAAGAAACTTAGAGTTTATCTAACTTTATGAGTGACTTTTGGGAAGAAAAATATTCCTTTGAGGGATGGCATCTTATTAGGACTAAGAATATCCATAAATATTATCAATGGATGATAGTAATTATTTTCCTCTATTTTTTACCTCTACCTAAGGTATTTGTAGGGATGCAACTCCTAGGAGGTTTGTATCCATGAGAAACCTATCAAGCATAGTTATAGATGCTTATAATACACATTATATTTATGGGAGAGTCAAGAATTGGAGCTAGTAATGCACCATTGGGGAGCCTCCAACTGAACTTAATGTATTACACCTAGAAAATGCCAACATATAATGACTTATGTTTGGCAATAGAAACTTCACCAAATAATGACTTATGTTTGGTAGGTGAAATGACACCTTACATGGAGTAAGTGTGATCATTGATATTATCATTGGATGATAATACTCTTGGAATGGTACCTCACATGGAGTAAGTGTGACCATTGATATTATTAGTGGATGATAATACTCTTTTGTTAGTTTATGTGAATGATGAAACTAACTAGAAGTTAGAAGTACAATTTGGAGAAAATTGTAACCTAACTCAAACTTATTTTGTGGATAAGGGAAAAGGCACCTTGTAGTGAGGCAAGTGTGACCAATATAATTGTCAATAGAATTATAATTATTATAATATAAATGACACCTTGTGAAGATACAAGTGTGATCATGACCATTACCTAAAGGATGTTAATGGTCTAAGTTAGTTCATAGATAGATCTAACTAACCATTTGAAGAAAATTTTGGAAGAAATTGTAACTTATCTTTATGACTAGGAGAATCGGCTTCCAATATTATGTATAAGAAGAAGAGAATTTTCTTATAATCCAAAGCTAATTAGGTATGACAAAACTAGAAGCAAAATTTTTAGGAATTCTAATAAAAGAGGTATAGAACCTCACTGCTATAGTTTTCTATTACAGGAGCAGATGGAACAACAAAGAAAATCAATAAACCAGCAAAAGGTAGTTTCTAGAAACCATAGTAAACGAAGGATTTCTAAAATAGAAATCCTGAGGTTAGGTAAGACAAAAGTACAATTTAAAAAGAACAATAAGTTAAGGCCCATATTGACGTAGCACTGGTTAAACATTTGAAGATGGTTAGAACATCCAAATTCATTAGAAAATATGGGGATTATTCAGTTGAGGAATGGCTAAGTGAGTTGGAGACTTACTTATCCATGAAGAACTACTCTTTAGTAATGCAAATAGTTTGGTCTACTCTCCACTTATAGGATATATGAATAAAATAGAGGAATACCTTTAAATTTGGTAAGAATATTTAGGTAGTGAATCTTCTATGGGATGCTTCAAAATTGAAGATGATAGATCCCTCGATTATTGAGGTAAATCCACTAAAGATTCTAGAGTTTCATTCCAAAAAATGAATGAGTAAAAAATATTTTCCTTATTTATTTGAATGAAAATGTAATTAAATGTTTGTAGGAAGTGAAACATAAAGGGTTGTGTTTATTCCAAGGGGGGTAGTATGTCATGACCCACCTTGGTAGGAATATTTTATGAGATGAACTATGTATTGATAAATGATGATTTAATACTTAGTTTTGATGCATTTGTTGTTTTTATTATATGATATGAGGATATGATGTTGTTGATGTTGTGCTTGGATGCACGACTAGGTACTCTTGTGGGTGGGCGAGAAAGTCAACCACTGAGAATGAGATACCAAAAAATGTAAATTTATGTGACAACAACTCTAGGGTAGGAGTTACCTAGGGTAACAAGTGGTTACCACATATAGTTGCATTTAATAAAATACTTGCTTGAAATAATTGCATTGGTAAGGAAATTACCATAGGGTAATCGATTACCTTATAAAAAAAGTTTATAACATGGAATTTATCATGAAATATTCTATGGATGAATGCTTGCTCTGATTTGTCTATCCTTTACCAATTTATTGTATTCCTTATGTATGTCTCGAGTGCTTCATTTGACAAATATTTCATTAATGGTATATTGGTTTATAAGCAATTGAAAATATATGTTTTTCTTATGTTTATGAATTTGATAAGGAATTCAATAAGGAGAAGGATTAATAAATATAAAGGCTTTATAAAATCCTCTAATGGTTAGTGTCAATGTTTTTATATTAAAATTTGGTACTACGTTAACTAAATAAAGGATAATTAATTAGTTTAACTTGATGATCAAATTTAATAATAAAAATGAGTGGAATTAAAAATGTAATTTTCATGTTTCTACATTAATAAACAACAAAACTAATTAGTTGCTTTGATGTTGTTAGATAACATTAAAAAATCAATTTCTAAAGGATTATACACTCGCATGTACCTTATTAGCAATAAAAAGGGTTTTCACAATCATGGTATTATTAAAAGACTTATTTTAAATTAAAAGAAATATAAATGACATTATTTATTTTGTAAAAACCTTCTTTTAAAATTAAAATAAATATAAATTAGATTATTTATTTTAAAAAGTTAAAAGTAATTTAATTTGGGTTTTCTATAGATTAGGTCTTGATGTTATTTGAAAGGCGTAACAAGAAAGAAGAAGTTGCAAAAATGGTTTTGAGTTTCACCCTCTTTCTCTATTTTAAAAAGAGAGATGGAAAGGAGGAAAAATGGGGGAAAGAAAATTAGTAGAAGGCAGAAGAGCAAGGAATGCATTTTTGAGTTCTGGAAGATCACACTCCCTCCTTTCCAAATTTCATTTGATTAGAAAGCTTCTTATAGTTCCAAGGTAATTTTTGATGATATATTTTCTTTGAGAATGTTATTGTTGTCTTGCATTCATTGAAATTATAGGGTTTTCACTTATGCTTACTTTTCATGATTTAAAAATATAGAAAACTAAGGAAAATAACATATAAATTGTGGAGTATTTATATTATAAAATTATTAGAATTTCAAATATTAAGGGTTTTCATTTATGCTTAGTTTTCTTTATTAATGAATATAGAAAACTGGGAAAATATAAAATATAAATAGTGGAGTTTTTTAATTTTGAAATTATTAAAATGTAAAAAATTATAGGGTTTTCACTTATGCTTACTTTTCTTGATTAAAGAATATAGAAAAATTAGGAAAGATAAAATATAAATAGTGGATTATTTATATTTTGAAATTATAGGGTTTCATTTATGCTTAGTTTTCTTCCTTAAAGAATATATAAAACTAAGGAAAGATAAAATATAAATAGTGGAGTATTTATATTTCGAAGTTAATAGAATATAAAAAAATTATAGGGTTTTTTTCTATGCTTAGTTTTTGTGATTAAAGAATATATAAAACTAAGGAAAGATAAAATATAAATAGTTGAATATTTATATTTTGAAGTTATTAGAATATTGGAAAATATAGGTCTTCCACTTGTGCTTAGTTTTCTTGATTAAAGAATATAGAAAATGAAGGAAAAATAAAATATAAATAGTGGAGTTTATTTTTTTTTCTTGTTATATTTTGATGCAATATGCAATATACAATAGGAGATAACAATCACAAGATGCAGAATAATATGAAAGAAAGTAAATGTGTGAGATGACTAAAATATGCTATAAATAGAAATGACAAAAATGAATACAATGTAGCTATGGAGGAAATGGACACTCCATGAACAAAGTTATTGGACTACATTACACCCATCACTAATATATGGTGATCTACACAACACTATGCTACTACCTACGAATATGCTCTGAGCTTATCTATATCCTACTTGTTACAATGAGGTCCTTTTTATATAGGAATATAGGTTCCTTGGCCAACACTCTACCTAGTTGTGCAAGGGATACCTTGCACATATACAACTTGCACATTGACACTTGTGCATTTATTGCATTGCATGAAGTATCTAGATAACTTCCCCCTAAAGTAATCTAATCTCCTAAGTATGTACCTAGGAAGGTAATTTTACATGATCCAAATGATGTAATATAATCCATTTCTAACAAAACCCTATATTACATTATTTGGATATTCAAGACTTTAGTCTTCAAGATGGATCTTCTTCCATTGCAAGATCTTTAGCTTGTTCAGGTTCATCATACTTATCTTCTATCCAACCACCTTTATTGTTCTCTTTGCGAGTATCTTCATTTTGTTATAATTGTTGATGACTTAGTAGAGCATGGTGCAATTATCCTTGTATCTTCTTGATTTTGATTTTTCTATGCTTACCTTTGTGGTGTATTGGTTCTTCATTTTCTCTAACATGTTCCTCTAATAATATGTTAACATCATTTTGAAGCACTACAATATCTTGTGATATTTTCATTGAATCGAGGATATATGTATTTCCATAGATTTATCCTGTTGCTTTTATTTCACCTTGATTCATGATGAGACATGTATTGATTCCATCCATATATCCGAAGTTGATCATATAGTTTTTTATACTAAATTGCTTACTAAAATGATATTGATTGTTAATATAATAACATACAATAGTTTGTGTAGTTGAATATTTGGAAATGATTTTATAGGCGTTACACATCCATATCCATGTATAGGATAAGTTTTGCTATCTACAATTATTAATCTATAGTCTTTAAAAACTTCAAGGTAGTAAAACCATTATATATTTATTGTCATATGATTACTAGATCCTGAGTCAATGTACCATAGGTTTTCATGTTTTGTAGACTGGTTTTTGTTGGAGCAAATTTTACATTCATTGTCTGACATTCTTTTTCCCATTTGAAGAAGTAGAATTGAAGAAATGAGATAGGATTTTCCTTGTAGTATACCTTATGACTCCCTATATTAGGATATATAATCCCTAATTTAACTATATAAGCATGATTTGATAAAAATTTTTATTAAACCTTAGGTTTTTAGCTTTCTTTATGTCTCCCTAGTAACGAGAGTATATACACCTAAAGGAATTTTAGTTTTTATAGAAAGCTTATATCTTCCAAATTATATAGAACTTGATAATCTTTGCTAGATGCTATTATTATCAAGTTTTGTAGAATACCTTATGACTCCCTGGTGATTTTGGAATATGATATAGTGCTCTTGTAAAATGTAGTTCAATTTTTGTTTAATTTTGTAAAGTTTTGTAAATATTAAAAATCAACTTTTCCAACACCTTATTACTCTTATTAAACTAAGATTTTTTTTTAATTTTGAAGAGGTTATAATGTCGGATTCCTTTTGTCCCTTTTGAAGAATTTTGAGACAAGAATATTATAAATTTCCAACCTTAGAAAAAACCTTAATAACCTTTTTTAATATCCCTTAGGATTCTATTTTAGTGTTTCTAATTTTCAATAACCTAATTTGGTTTTGTAATCCTTATAGCTCCAAAATATAGAAAATTAGAACACAATAATATTTGAAAATATTTTTTCCTTCCACCCTTCCAGGGGAATCTACAGGTGACTTCCTATGGAAGTCATGTTCCTCTTCCCTGCATCCCTTCCCTGGCCTTGTCCCAACTCCCTGTTCCTATCCCAGTTTCCCTGACACTTCTTTTTTCCTTCTTGGTAGGATGGTGTTACAGACAATATCTTAGGGGTGGGAGATCACTCATCCAATGCTTTTCCACTTTTCTTACCTTGTGGTGGGGTTTTACTTCGGTACCTAGGTCCTATGACGGCTTGGGGTTCTTCCCTTGGAGTTTCCCCAGGTTTTTTGGGTTGTTCAGAGATTTTTCCTTGGATTTCTCAGTTTTTCCCAGGTTTTTTAGGAGTATTTTTGACGTTTGCCCTTGGAAGATATTTTGTTGTAGAATGGTAGGGCTATAGGAAAGTGTATTTATGAGCAATTTTGCACAACATCCTTTTGGTCTTGGGGAGGACCATGTGCTTTCTTTTGTGACTTTACTCTTTGGAATTGATGTTGTGAGTCTAGCGGGATTTCAGTTTCTTTCATTATCTATGTGGAGGGCCTCTAGATTCCTTGTTGTTGTTTCCTTGCAAGACTCCCTCATATGTTTCACTAAGTCTATTCAATGGAGGTGCTAAAGGCTTTCTGGGATTTTTGGCTACATTATTTCTATCCGGGATTTATCATCTACAATTGGGCTTCCTTGTGACTCCTTCCTCTTGGGTTCCTTGGGAAATTTCCCATATTTTTTCTATATGTTGTTCTACCTCTATTGCTTCCTCTATTAGGCTAGTGTCCTTGAAGGATTGCTTCTTCATTGCATGAGGAGTTCATGGCCTATGGAATTCCTCAATATTCTAACCCACTTTCTAGGCTTGTGTTCTAATGCTTGAGGATTTCATGGCTTGAGGAAATCCTCTAATGGTTGTTCCACCTTTCAGGTTCACAAGGAACTCGGTTTTTTGTAGTTTAAGTGATCCTATGGCATCCCTGGTTACTTCCCGTCCTTGTATTGGTAGAATTTACTATAATCTTAGATTCTTTTCTCCACACTTTGATGCAGGGTGGTTTTTATACTTTTGGTTGGTTTTCCCCTGTATGGGAAGTTGTTTCTATCATGGTTTCTGGTTTCCCATGGGTGGTTTGGTGCCTAGTTCCTTTTCCCACCCTTGGGATGTTTCAAATTTCAAATTTAGGCACCTATTTATTTTCTCGCTTGTGGGCAATTTCAAATTTATTTTTAGGTAGGTTTTCCATTTTCTTCTACCACCTTCTCCTTTCCTACCTAGTGGGCTTTTAAAAATTTTCTCCGCATTATTTTCCTCGCTTACATCCTCAATGCTTTCTTGAAAGTATTCCTCAAGGCTTTCCTTAAGCATTTGGTGATATCCATCCTTGGACTGTTCCTCTTGTAATTTGATGTAATCAGGTTTTGGGATCCTTGATAAAAAGCCACTTTTAATTCAACTTAACTTACCAAAAAAATATTTGAAAATATTTAAAAATTAATTTCTAGTAGAAATACTTTTCTCCTATTTTAATATTATAAATATTATATTAATTTGATAAATTATTTCCTTTGATTATTTTCTTTCAATATGGTTAATTTCTTCTAAGGTTAACCTTATAAATTCCTTAAATGAAAGCACATTATATTAGGGAATAAATCTTACATTGCAATGTTTGAATATGTTGTTTTCAGATGTGAGATGGTTGCAATGTGAGTGTCTTCACTTTGATCATTTCCTAAAATGAAAATCTTGGATTTAATGATTCAACAATGGTACCTTTAATATCTACCTTTGACCTCCTTTAACCAGAGAATTAAAGGCTCTTTCACCTTGTTTCCATGCTACAACTTTGCCTTGTGTGTGAAGACTATGGCATGTTGAATGTGGATGGATGAATGCTTCTAAATGCTTCATTCTCCTTGGTCCAAGGTGCCTTTAATAGGTGGTCAATATTTTGATGAGTGACAAGTGTCACAAAAATTACTTTAAGTGCTTCAAATATTTTCTTGGACACTTGGAATAGAGTGGGGATGTTATAAATTTTGATCAAATGTATGTTACAAGTGTCACCCATTCTTCAGTAACATTTGAAGCACTTTTATTCCTTTATATTGTGTTATCCAAGTGGCTCTTGTATTCTAATGTACGTAAGAATTCCTTCTATAACACTTATGGCTAAATGTAACTCCTATTACATGTGGACTATGGGCACCAAAGAGATCCTATAACACTTTTCCTTATATGTGTGAAATTCCAACATACCTTTGAGGGTGTTTAGGATTTGTTTTTGGAGAATGACAAGTGGTACTTGCATACCCTAGTCTTATGAATACCTTCTTGAAAGATTTTTAATATAATTTTCCACCTTCTTCCTTGTATTCTTATGGTTTTGAGATGGTTCCATCCAAGCAATGCTTACGGTGGAGGTTTAGTGGATATTTGGAGGAGATTTTTTGGATCTTCAGTGGCTCTTGAATGGAGTTCAAATTACAGTACTTTGGTGGAGACTTCATGATCCTCCAATGATGGTATTGAATGCTCCTTGATTGGATGCATGATTCCAAATTTCTTACTTTGATTTACCTGACTTATATGCTACTATATTTATCTCCTTTGGTGAGCAATGTGACACCTTTCTTGTGCTTTGTAGGGTACTTGTTATGGCTGTCCAACTTGTGCATGATGTGAGCCTTTTTAAGAGGCTTCTTTATGCTTAGAATGTGCTAGTATTTGGCTATGCTATTCTTGAGAATAATGTACCTTTGAGGCACCTTCAAATGTATCATATTTCCTGAATAAACCATATTAGGATAGTGTAATACAATATAACAAATATGTGTATAAAACAACCTTTATTGCACGCTCTTTTGCACTCCATTTTTTCAGGTCTATATTTTTGGTTTCGTGGTAGAATTTGTGAATGCAATGTAGGGGTTTTGAGGTTTTCTATTTTATTATACACCTTCCCATTTTTTCTTGGATACTTTGATGATAAATATAAGCTTATATAGAAGTAAATAGAGGCTCCTTATTTGATGCAATATTATGCACTTTTCTCCCTGCAACTAACCCTATAATGCATTGGATTTGAGACTCACCAAGTCTCAATATTTGAAGATTTTATTTCTAATTTTGCTTATTGTCTTCTTATCCAAGTTTTAGAGGATTATAACAAATTTTGGTGGCTTCACTTGGCCACTATGTCTTGCATATTTTTGAGCACTAGTAGTGTCTTTAGACACTTTGTCAAATTATGATTTTGTGCCCTTTTAAATAATACAAACAATAATATTTTTGAGAGCAATAGAATAGTGCAAATGAATCTAATAATATTTCACTTTTAATGCACTAAAAATTTCACCTTATCACTCGAATCAAATCTCAAAATAAATTCACTTAATCAATTTACTAAAACTAATCAAGAATAATTAGAAATGAACCTCCAAGAGTTATTCTGCAATTTCCTTACAAATAAAATTGTAGGGGCTAGTCTTCTTTCACTTTATGAAGTAGATGATAGGTAGTTCATAGATAGTTGTAATTATTAAATCTTATAAACTCCTAATGTGCAAATAAACCTTAAAAGGAAATTTTTTCTTTTTGCACTTTTGAATATTGTAATCCAATTTTCCTTCTTGCAAATTTAATCCAAATAAGGTACTCCAATCAATATAATAAGTAATTCAATTTTTGAATCTACTTGCACCAATACTTGCTTATATTTTTCTAAAATATTTTGTACCTATTTTGTATACTTTGTATAGGATGCAGATCGTGTAAAGGATCTTGGTGTCTAATATCACCAAGTTGCTACCTTAAGTAAGATCTTGCAACTCTTTGTAGGTTTTCCTAAACAATTGCTTTGCCAAAAAATCATCTCGAACATTATTTCATGAGCCTAGAATTTGGTGATTTGTTCTCGTCTACTAGTCTGCTCTTTTTTTTTGTAGATTTAGAGAAATATAAAAATCTCCTTGATTTAGTAGACTTCTCCTATCTTCAAGTCTTCTTGTTGAATTTTGACTTCCAGTAGGATCTTCTTCTTAAGATTCTAAATATCTTGAGGTCTTGCGATATTTGGCACTCCTTACCAAATTATTCTTCTTCTTTTGGGTTTATTATTGGATGGTCATAATTATCCCAAATCTTTCACTATCTTGTATAGTGAATTTATCCAATGATTTTTCCTTTGATGATTTCTTTAGTAAGGCTCTCCAATCCTCTTACTAGATGCTCGTTGAGACCTCCCCAAGGTATTTGATCTTGTAGCTTCTTCTGGTCTTCATTAAAATATTTTCTTCAACCTTCTTCTCCTATAAGTGTTGGTGGTGAGATCTTTTGGATCTCTAATTTTTCTACATCTGGATTCGAGAAAGACTCTCCTAGTCCTTCTTCTTCTTCCAATACTAGAATTTCTTCAATTAGATATTCTCTTGATCTTTTTACATTCAGTTTTTATTCGTGTGTTCGATTGATTCTATAGAAGATACTCTTCCTTTCTTTTAGGAAGTTTCCCAACTCACTAAATCTTATTTCTTTGCAACAAAGTGTTAGTATTGAAATATTAATCTACTTATGAATCAGATCCTCTCTTCTGGATTCTTCTTAAATATAAAGTCTTATATGGTATTTTTTTAGTATCAAGGATTTTGTGGCATTTTCTTTAGTATCAAGGATTTTGTGGTCCTTTCTTTAGTATCAATGCTTCTATGGCATTTTTTTCTTCTGTGAAGTTCTCAATCTAGCATGTACGAATATTCTCCAGAAGTATTCTTCCAAAGTATTATTTTCTTGCCCAAGGAACTAATATCTACACTATGAATGCATGCCAACCTTCGGGTAATAAATTTTAAGTCTCCTATATTTCTATTGTAGGAGGAGTCCCAATCATCTAAGAGTTAATTTTATGCAACAAAATAAACTTTTGGTAATAGTTAAAAAATTCTAGATATCCTTAATGATATTCACTAGTTTTTTTTTTCAATATAGAGGATTTAATGTTGAGTCCTAGTCTTCACAAGTTTTTCTTGCAAATCTATGGAAGGACTCTAGCCAAATGTAATCGCAATATTTTAAGAATTGAGATTTTTTTCAATCCTCACTTGTGGCTCTTCCTAATTATACCACCTAGACTCTTCTAAGAGTTTTTAATAGTGGTTGGTCTAGTAACACATTATGTTGACAAAAAAATTGGGCTCAATGATAATGGTGGTTTTCCTATTGATCTAACCTATCTAGATCTAACATGGATCTGATGCCATTGTTAGCTTTTGATGTAGTATGCAGTATGCAATGTGAGATAACAATCACAAGATGTAGAATAGTATGAAATAAAGTAAATCTATAATATGAATGAAATATGTTATAAATAGAAATGATACAAATGAATACAATATAGCTATGGAGGAAATGGAAACTCCTTGAATAAAGCTACTAGACTACATTGCACCCACCACCAGTATATGGTGATATATACATCACTATCCTACTACGAACGAATATGCGCTAAGCTTCTCTATATTCTACTTGTTATAATGATGCCCTTTTCATATAGGAAGATAGGTTCCTTGGCAAACACTCTACCTAGTTGTGCAGGGGATATCTTGCACATATACAACTTAGAAATTGACACTTGTGCTTTTATTACATTGCATGAAGTAACTAAATAAATTTCCCCTAAAGTAATCTAATATCCTAACTATGTACCTAGGAAGGTACATTTACATGATCTAAATGATGTAATATAATATATTTCTAAAATTTTTGAAGTTATTAGAATATAAAAAATTATAGGGTTTTCAATTGTGCTTAATTTTCTTGATTAAAAAATATAGAAAAATAAGGAAAGATAAAATATAAATAGTGGAGTATTTATATTTTAAAATTATTATAATATGGCAAATTATAATGTTTTCATTTGTTCTTAGTTTTATTTATTAAATAATAAACAAAACTAAAGAAAGATAAAATATAAATTGTGGAGTATGTATATTTTGAATTTATTAGAATATAAAAAATTATGAGATTTTTACTTATGCTTAGTTTTCTAGATTTAAAGAATATAAAAAACTAAGAAAAGATAAAATATAAATAGTAGAGAATTTATATTGTGGAAATATATTCTCTCTAGATAGAAATATATTTCTTGCATTGTGCAAATATATTGTGGAAATATATTATCAGTTTTTTAGAAATATATTGCTTTCTTTGCAAAGATATATTGTGGACATAGATTTATTTTTTTTGTAGAAATATATTACTTGCTTTGTGAAGATATATTTTGGGAATATATTGTTTACTTTGTAGAAATATATTGTTGGTTTCATAAAAATATATTGTTTGTTTTGCAAAAATATATTGTGGAAATATATTGTTGGTTTTGTGAAAATATGATTGCTCAAAAATTAAGTAGAAATGAAAGGGTCATTTCTATATGGGATATTTGATACTTGGTTATAATATATGAATGATAATATTATTTAATTAAATAAAATAAAAATATAGATTTGGAAGTTAAGTTGAGAACATACATTGTTTCCCGAAGCTTATTAGGATAAGGGGAATTAGTGTGGATGGAATTATGGGGTTCACTTATGAAGTGTGTTGTTTTTTTTAAGGAAAAAAGAAAGCATGGAATGTTTGGATGTGGAGTCCAATGAGAAAATTATGCAAGTTTATTTATTAAATAAATATTAATTTATTGGTCGTGGATTCCATTTTTAGTGAAATATTATGGGGTATTTCACATAATCTTTAAATTTGATGTGGATTCCATTTGTAGGGAAGAAACAAGGGAGTTTCCTTAAATGCTTTGTATATTTTAAAACATTGAAAAAATATAACCATGGAGTACATATCAGATGAATAAATCTATGGGTTTTCTTTACGTGATTGTTTTAAAATAAAAAAAGAAATGTAAGGGATCATTTCTATATGAATGCTTGATGTAATGGATTAAGTATGCAGAAATAAAATGAATTTTTTATTTTATTTATGCTTGGATTGGATGCATGGAATATGACATAAGCACTTAGGAATGGATTATCATATTAAGGATATCTCCTAATCCCTTATCATATCTATTTCTTAGAAAAGCTCAAGGAGAGCTAGATTAAGGAGAGTTAATGTATGGATTTGAGATACATTCTATTTATAATTATTTTGTAAAGAAAGAAAATAATTTGTTGGCAAAGGCTTAAATGAGTAGCTTTATATGATAAAATGACTTCTATATGGATATAGACATTGTAAATTAAATTTATTTGTTTACAATTAAATTTGGAAATAAGATTTGAGTTCCTTGTACAAAATGAATGGTTTTTTTCTAAAAGAATGGATAAGAGAAAATTGTTATTTTGCTTTCATTTATTAAAGCTTTAGTATGGGTTATATTTCTCTTATTATAAATTGTATACTTTAATGTTTAAGTACATTTTTTAAAAAGGGTATATGATACATTTTCTTTATGCATATAATTGGAATTAAGATAGTAAATGAAATAATGTTTAATTCTATAATGAGAGAGATAGAGAATGTTTGAATGCTTCCATATTCATTTTATAAGTTTAGGGTTTTTCTATGGGGGGCATCCTTAGTTAAACAAGACTATTAGAACCTAAAGTATGGATCTAAACCTAATATTATTGTGGTGTAGAAACACTTGAGGTTTTTACAATGGGCACTTTCAATAAAGGATATTTGAAGTGGACCCAAATTTGGGAAGTCTTTGGGAAAGATTCAAGTGGTGTAGCATAAATCCTCTTTTTCAACCATGGAATTTTGGATCCCTTTAGCAAATTGTATTTGGTGATGGTAACCCGAATTATTGTTGGGTTTCCATGTGATGGATATCACATGGAGTGATAATAAACTCAATCAAACCATCATAAAGATGTGATAATTGAGCATTGTAGTTTTATATGTGGTTTAATGTGTAATTTGGGAAGATTTACACCAAAGTACTAGTATAGATGGACTTATACTAGTAATGGAATTAATGTACCTATTCTATAAATACTGAGATAGCATTAATTTATATGCTATGGTCAAATTATCCTATATTCATAGAGAATTTAAGGAAATTGGGTGACCATGTGAAAGTTTCCTTTAAGACATAGAGGTGTATAAGGTAAACCCCAATGATTTTATAGGATATTGGTCACTCATGTCCACTCAAGGGATGTCTGCAACATCTTGAACTCAAAATGTGGTGAATTATCTATGAATATAAATCATAAACTACAAATATCTTAGAGAACCTTGTCAATATTTATCATATAATAACAAAAATTTCTCTCTCAAGTTGGTTAGATTTGCCACACCAAGCAAACAATTCTTGTTTCCATGAGAAAATATTTATCCCCTCATATCCTTTTGCTTCAAGAAATAAAATTTTACTCTTCTAATTGTCTAAAAGTTAAAAATTATATTTGAAAAGAAGCATATTATGTAGCAAGTCATGATTGTGGATCCTCAGGTGGACTTCTCTATTTATAGAATTCTTCTAGGATAGATGGATCCTTGATCTCTTCTTCAAATATAATTATTAGCATTCTTTTCCTTTGTAAAAATTTAAATCGTAGATGGGTGTTATCCAATGTTTATGCTCCAAATTTAATGATTGAGCAATAAAGTCTATGGAAGATGTTGAGTCAAATGAGAGAAATATTTAAATATGAATGTTATAATTTGGTAGGAGAATTTAATTCTCCTCTCTATAATTCTAATAAAAGGGTGCTAGTAGTTTTGGGTCTAAAGGAATGAAATAATTTTCTAATTTTATCAACAACAAAGAATTACTAGATCTAAATTTAAGAGGCTGCTAGTTAACTTGGAGTAACAAATGAGTGGGTGATCAGTTAATTAAAATAATGGTAGACAAATTTTTGATTTATAAGGGAGTGCTTGTTGTTATAGGGGGTGATTATTTGAATTATCTCCCTAATATTGAATTGGACCATAATCAATTACTTCTTGAAATTCTTCCTATTACTGGAAGCTTCAAAAAACTTTCAGGTTTGAATCTATGTGGTTTAAACATCTAAAGCTAGAGGCCAAAGTTGTGGATTGGTGGACCAAAAATATTTTAGGACCTATTATATCCCAAACATCTAAAAATATTAGATTCATAAAATATAATATAAAATTATGGAATTAAGATGTATTTGGGCATATTTTTTGGCAAAACAAAGAGCTTCAATATGAGTTAAAAGAAATAAAATCATCTCTAGAATCAGAGTGTCAATATGATGATTTAAGAGATAAGAAAAGAGTTATTCTAGTAAAATTCCATAATACTTTGGCTAAATAAGAGATTCTAGAGATAACTATCCAAAGCTTTGTACCTAAAATGTGATAAAAATATTAATTTTTTTATGTGACTGCTTTGAGATATAAATATGGTAATAAGATTAAATAAATGATCAAGAATTATGGATCTAAAAATATGAACCCTATGTATATTTAGACAAAAGTTGTTTAGTTTTTTGGGAATCTCTTAAGCACTAGAAATAAGGGAAATCTTGTACATAATATCCTCTCCTTAATATTTGAAGAAATGAATGATAGTCTTACTTGTCCATTAGAAGAAGAGGAAATAAAAGAAGCTATATTATCCATGGTACATGAAAAGAACCCTAGTCTAAATGGATTCTCAACATTTTTTTCAAAAAAATTGGCACATAGTTTTGAAAGAGGTGGATGAATCTATGTGTGACATCCAAAGGAACTACCACATTCCTAAATATGTGAAATACACTTTCATAGTTATCATCCCTAAAGTTATGAGATATGATGATCTCAAGGATTTAAATCCTATAAGACTTTGTAATGAAATTTACAAGATCTCTTCTAAAATACTAGCTAATAGAATCAAAAGAGTCCTTCCTTACATTATTAGGTCCAATCAAGGGGGTTTTATCCCTAGAAGGCAGCTTTTAGATCGAATCATAATTGTTTATGAGCTAATACATTTGGTTGAAATGAGTGGAAGAGAATATATATTTATTAAGTTGGACATGAATAAAGCTTATGATAGAGTGCCATGGGAATTCTTGTAAAGATATTTGATTAAAATTGGATTCCACCAAAGTTGGGTAAATATTATAAAGGTATGCTTCTCTTATCCTATGTTATCAATTATTATGAATGGTGCTGCTATAGGATAATTTAGGATTTTGAATGGTCTAATACAAGGTTTTCCCTTCTATCCATATCTATTTATTATTCTTGTAGAAGCTCTTGGAAGAACTCTCAAAGTTACCTCAAAGGTGAAACTAGTGGAAGGTATGAAGCCTACTTCATCCATAGATCCCATATATCACCAATAATTTGTTGATGATACTCTCCTAATTACTGCATCTTCTATTCCACAAGCTAGAGAAATTTAAAAATATATATATTATTATATGAGGTAGTTGTTGGACAAAAAATAAATTTAAAAAACATATAAAATATTTTTTTGAAACATATCCTTGAGAAGACAACTATTACACATATTATTGATTGCATTCCTAATTTTCTTCCTTCCTCACACTTGGGTATTCCTTTATTTAGGGAAGTATCAAAGAGGAGATATGAATTCTAGTTTTGTATAGGCTCCAAGAAAAGCTCATTGGATAAGAAGGAGCCCTAGTAAGCCAAGCTAGTAAGGTGCAACTAGTGATGTCTACCCTTCAAAGCCTTTCAATTTATTTGTCTCTTTTCAAACTTCCCTCAAACATATCTCAAACAATAGAGCATATACAAAAAAAAAATTATGGTCTAGGTCAAAAACTAAGAGGATATTTTATTTGATCTCATGGTATTGTATTTGTGCTAGAAAGAAAAATGGTGGTCACAGGATAAGAGAATTGATCCATATGAATAATATCATATTACCTAAATAGATTTGGAAACTTATTAAGAAAAATGAGGTAGAGTGGATTCAAATTATTCAGGATAAGTTTTTAAATAGAGGGACTTCTTTCTTGGATGAATAGGTTTACCCTACAGGTTTGGCATTTTGGAATAGAATTATTAAAGCAAAATATATTATCCTGAAAGGATCTAGGTGGAAGCTTGATAATGGATGGCAATTTGATTTTTGGAAGGACACTTGGATTTTGGGAGGCCCACTAAGAAATTATCCCAATATTGCTACTTTGAAATGTGTTTTGTATCATCTATTTGGACCTAAAGTTGACTTTTTAGAAGTGGTCGAGGACAAAAAATATGGAAACCTCTTTCAATTCTAGGCTTAAGAAGAGAAGAAAAGGAAGTGCTTCATAATATGAAAGATAAATTGAGATATCAATTTATGATAATATTATACTGTGAAGATTCATTGATATGGGTAGGAGAAAATAATGGAGACTTCTCAATTAAATTTTTTGTTATATTGGAGACTAGAAATGATAATATTTTGGATGTAGATAATAAAGTTTCGATTAAACATCTAAATCCTAAAATAAAAAAATTCCTAGGGCTAGCCCATCAAAATAAAATTCTAACCATTAAAAATAATAACAAAATAGGTTTAATTCCCACAACTACATGTTATTTATGTGGTAAAAATGAGGAAAATACTCGAGACCTCTTTGTAGAGTGTGTCTTTTTTTGTGAAGTTTTTTTGTATTTGTTGTATAAGATAGGTGTATGTTGTTGTTGCTAAGATCCATCTTAGAACTCTTTGAGCAATGATCATCTTATTTTTCAAGTAAAAGATACCAAATTTTTTGGACCTTGAGTTTACCCCAAATCCTATGGGACATATGGAAATAAATGAATAATCAAGCTTTCAATGTTTATGGTAATATTTTTTTTTATAGTTAGTACACATATTTTTATTATTCTAACTAAAAATGTTTCAAATATATCATTTGTTAACGAAAATGAAAACTTATAGGAATCCAATATTACTCATCATTTTGGTATACCCTATGGTCTTGAGAAATGTGTTTTTGAATCTTAGTTAAGTAGGTAAAAAACTAGATGAATCCCTCCATAGTCATGATGGTTAAAATTAGATTTTTATAGGGCTTCTAAAGGAAATTCAGGGCCAACAGGTGTGGGCGATGTAGTGAGAAATGATAGAGGTGAAATCATTCTTGTTTTTGCTAAAACAATTACGGATTAAATTAAGTCATTTTGTAGAGGTAAGAGATTTATATCAAGGAGTTGCTCTTATTAGCATAGTCAAGAAAAGGAAGATAATTTTTTAGGGAGATTAATTAAATATCATAAAAACCCTTTTAGGACAACAACCACTTAGTTGGAATATAAAAAACATGATAGCTAAGATAGACATAAATATGAGAGGTCTAGAATACTTTCAATGTCAGCATATTTTTAGAGAGGAAAATAGGATGGTAGATGTATTAGCCAACATAGGAATTTTGAAAATGGGTTTAGCTATATGGAGAAACAATTTTCCTAAATATTTAATGCAAATATCTTAGAGTGAAGCCTCACAAAGAAGAAATGATCATTAATATCATTATATTGAAGTGGATTGGTCATCACACAGTTCTTGATGCAATGGATTTTTTGGGATCCTTATAACAAAGCCTTATCTTCATGGAGGTAAACTAAAAGCTTTTTAAATTCAAATTCAAGAGGTAGGAAAAATTAGAGGAGCACTCTATTCAGTGAATACACTTGGATAATTTTGGTAAAGGTTATTTTAGACAATTGAATAGGGAATCTGACCTAGTTACACCTATGGATATAAAATTGGAGATTATTATCTACAAATATTTTGAGTATTTTTATTCTTAACAAGTGGATGTTTTGTATTGGATGGCACCACATTATTGGTTATTCTATTTTTTGAGGATGACTTTCTCTAAGTTGGATTGTTGACCCTCATGGAGTATCATCTATTTGTTGTGTCCATATTTGATATGTGACTTCCCTTTGCGCACCTTGTGGGATAATTTTTTAGATATGTGGTCCTTCATCCTTTGATATTCCTCATTTAGAGTGATGATTCACTTTTTGCCATTTACCTCATATATATTTCTCTTGAAGTCGAATGATGCTCTTATAACTCTGATATAGCAGATTATAAGACTTACATGTGTTGCCCATACACATGTTATCCTTAGTTCATAGGTTGGTACCATGATGGTTTGTATCTCCCCATATTTGTGTCCTTGGTTCTTGATTCTTTTCAATTTTTTCAAGGTCCACCATTGGTAATATTTATTGCTTCAAAGATATACCCCTTTAGATTATCATTAGTATAGATTTATATGCTAGTTTTCTCTAGTATTGAGGTTGGAATTTAGAAAGTTATATAAGATGAATAATTGATATTTTTAGAAGCACAAATAAGGTCATTTTAAATAAATAAATTATGCCTATCTAAAAAGGTAATCTTGTTCTTAGTAAAAATTTCTTGTTCCTATTGGGTACTTATATTGCTTTTCTTTTACATAGGTTGAGCATTGGATACATTTGTACCTTCAAAGGTAAAAATGCCATCATGGATGAGGAGATTCAAGGCATTGAGCTTGCATCTCTCATCCATGATAGGGATGTGATGGAAATTTTGTATCAAGGAGGTCTTCTAATTTTTTTGAAATAATGTAATGGCCATGATCTAGAGCTTGTTAAAGACATTGCTTTCTCATGGAAAAATGGTAATGTTATAGCTAGATGTATTGATTTTACTTTATAAATTCTACTCTTTTATAATAATATTGAAATACCTATGGATGGAGATTATATTAATAGGGAAAATAATTCCCTAGATAAAGAGTTAGAGTTGTTTGGATGCAAAGGTGGTCAATCTATTATGTATTATAATGGTTATTAGAGGAAGTATTTTAAAGCCCCATGGAATATAATTTTTTTAGTTTTAATGGACTACTTTACTCTTGAGTGAAACCAGGGAATGGTGAGGAGTTTCCATATGGTGCTAGTGAACCATCTTCATAGAAAAAATTATAAATACTCCAAAATTTCTCTACAAATATCTAGAAAGAGTGGTGTTGACTATTTAGCAAGGTAATTCATCTTTCCCTAATCATCAAGGCTTATTTAAGCTCATTTTTAATTATGTTGACTTGAAGAAGAAAGTATTTTATTTGGGTAAAAGTGGAGTTGGTTCAAGAAAGGCTTTGGAAGGCTCTTAACCTGATATTGAGACTACAATGTGTATCCCATAAAAGATTATTATTTGGAATATAATGGATAAAACTAGTATGGAAAAATATAATATTAATATTAAGCTAGAGAGTCTTACCCTTATGGAATTTTAGGTTGCCAAGAATTCTCTAGATAAGGTTATTGTGAACATTGAAGCTAGTGATTTTTTGCAAAAGAATTTTGGAGGTGGTATTCCCAAAATCTTGAAAGAAGGTGATGCCCCTTTGGTTTCTAAAAATAAATATCATAGAACCCTTCTCTCGATACTATTGGGTCTACATAAGAGGGATATTATTCTTCTTAGAAGAAAGAAAATCCTGATCTAAATTCAAGAAAAAGAGTTGAGATGCTAAATACCCCAAAGAGGGACATGAAAGAGGCAAAGAGGTCAAACCAACTGAAATCTAAGATAAAGAATCAAAATATTATGTAGGTTCTTGAATTAACCCTCCTTATGGTATTGCTAGGGAAGTCTTTTCTCTCTAGCATATATAAATTCTAATATGACCTTATAATTGGGTAATAATAGTATAAAAGAACCATTGTCAACATTTGATCAACTTGTTCCTCCACATAGCCCTTGTCCTTAAGCTTAGAGAAGATGTGAGCATGGGATTAAGCATTGAGAAAAATATTAATATGTATACAACGGTATGGTTTTAATCAATTATAATTTTTTTATTAAATAACTAATGGTAACTTTATGAGGTATCATATTGCATACACATGTGAGTTGGTAGTGGTAGATGATAGATTTTTCCTCATATAATATGCAATATAGTATTTATTTGAGATTGTTAATGAAAAAAATGAATGTCTAGACATCCCTTAAGGGGGTTTTTCTCTTATTATTCACTTTTTTTGTGTTTGCATTTTTATTTTGTTGCTTCTTGTTATATTTATCTCTCTTCATTTCATATCAATGTCATGTTTAGATTTAAAATTTGGTATCAAAGCCTCACCCTGCGATCAAATCCCCATGATTTATATTGGAGAATGGATATTGGACTAACCATTGCACCTCAAGGATTTGACTTAGTGGACTAACTGTCATCCTGGGCCCTAGGAAAAACCATCCTGTGAGGTATACAAATATAGATATTGTATTAGATACTAACACCTCAAGGTTTTGGTATAATGACAACTCTACATTTGGTATCAGAGCCTATGTTATTGAACTTGAGTAGTCTATGACATTATATGAAAAGATCATATGGTTTTTTTTGTGCTTACATGTTGGATTAAGGACTATTCATGCTAAGGTTTGATATTCAAATATTGGTGAGCTTCAATAGTAGAAGACCTGGTGAGCTTCGATGACTATAGATTTGATGAGCTTTGGAAATGATAGATCTGGTAGGCTTTCGCAATGCTAGACTTAGCGATCTTATATTATGGAAAACCTGGTAAGTTTTGATAGTAGCAAACATAAGGAGCTTCAAAAAATATATATTTAATGAGAATTAGTAGTGATAAATTTTGTCATCTTCAATAATGATAGATTTGGTAAGATTTGGTAGTGGAAGACCTAATAAGATTTGGTAGTGACAAAACTGGTGAGCTTCAACAATGGTAGACTTGGTGAAATTTATCAATTGTGATTTAGTGAGATTCAATAGTGATATATCTGATGAATATATGGTTGAGTTAATGCAATATGCATTAGGGTTTAAAGAGAACTATTGTAGACACCAAAACAGCACCAATCCGATTATGTGACTGCAAACACTGATTGCTTTGACACACACAGACCCCAAGGCAGCCCTCAGAGGTTAAACAGTGGTCCTAACCACTTTTGTAGCAATTTTGGAAGGTCAGAAGGCAATTTGGAACATTTAGGAACTTTGCTTAGTATCCGTCCCGACCAGGGACAAATTCAAATTGGGATCCATCTCACCCAGGGATGAATTCTAAATTTGCTTTGGGTGAGGACGAATTCTAGGTTCAACGGGCAAAAAGAAAAATTGTGCCAAGTGGTAGCTGAGGATAGTCAATTAATGCCTCCTACCTTGCATGTGCGTGTATTTGGGCAAAGTGGGCATTAGAAGATTGTCACAAGGGCATTCATGGAAGCCCAAGTCAGGAAGGAGTCTCCTCCCTCTTGAGAAGGCATGGCTGCCACATGGCACCCCTGCATGCCCCTCCAAAAGAGACCCCCTGGGTCTATAAAATGGTGGATTTTACCACCCAAAAGAAGACAAGTGGGAGGCATTTTCAAGCAATGAAGTGAATTGAATACCATACTTTACCCTTTCGATTCACCTCTTTCAAGACCTAGGGGGACTCTATCATGCTTTTAGTGGCGATCATGGTGGGACTTTGTCCCCTAGTTTTTAAGATCAAGAAATTGATTAAAAATTTGTGTTTTTGTGCTTACAGGTACCATTGTTCGAGCTCTGACTGTTATTCTTCTTTTCTTGTGGTAAATACCTGACTGTAATTCGTCTGACCCTGAGACGAATTCTAATTCGTCTCAAATAGGGACGAATTCTGTTCTGTAATTCGTCTCACATAGGGAGGAATTTTTGTCTGTATATTTTCAAGGCCGAGGATCAAAAATAGTAAGTTTAGGCAGAGAAAAGGTAAGGATCCTAAACTGTTCCTATCATTTTCTACTTTTATGTTTTTTTTTTCTATCAATTTTGCCTTCTTAAGGAAAGTAGTTGCTTCTGCTTGTTTTAATTTTTAATAAAAAGAACCACACACACATCACGTGGCATTTTTAAACCAAGGAGTTGGTCGTAAGACCCTAGCCCTTGATCAAGATCAACGATGGGTTCATAACCACCTTGGCTTGATTCTTGCATCCATTTACCCTGATTGTCAGTGTTGTTAGACGTAAATCCTGATGAAAGCTGATCGAGTGTCACTAGGGTGATTTCCAGTGTGCGAGGATAAGTCTTCTATGGTAGGTGTCATTAACAGGACAATCTCCCTTCTGTACCACCTACGTACCACGTACCATTTGATCTCACGTACCTATAGTTTCCCTCTTGTAAGGGTGGGTATATAGAGAGGTTGGTATATCGATCGGGCAATGGTATATTGAAGGGGTGACCATTTATGGGAGTCATATGAGCCTTCATAACGCATTTAAACATTCTTCAAAACTTTCAAAAACAAAACAAAATCATCAAAATGCACTCAAACCAGTTTAGGACACACCATTAATCTTTAAAATAGATAATCATTGTTTGTGTATGTGTGTGTTCATTTCTGCTTAGTGTAACAAAAAAAATAAAAATAAAATCATAAAAGAGATAAAATCTGCTTAGCTAGTAGAAGAGCACCATAATGGTGTGCACTTGTAGCCAAGCCCAATCAAGGGCAAAACCTATGAAAAGTGTACAAAGAGCGGGCACAAGTCGCCTTCGCTTTAGCCCTAAGGACTTGGCCATACTGCCTTGGCGGTTTGGACCACAAGAGAGTCCACATAATTCCATGTCAAGGTGGAATTATAGGGATACCCCCCAAGGGGACACGCTCATTCAGCACAGCCCCTTTCGGAAAGAAGTTCTACATGTGGAACTCAACGTAAATAGAAGACCGCCTTTAGAGGCTAGATATGAGTGGCCATCGTGCAACGAAGCACTAGAGAGGCACAGTGCCCATGAGGAGAGAAAACATGACTATGGCATCTCTCCTTTGCCTCCCATCATTGTTAGAACTAAAAGACAAAACCTAGAGCGTAGGGCTCTCCACACAAGGTGAGCTAACTCCGCCCGCCCCTTTCACACCCATGAAAGGGAGTATGAGATAGACCATCAAATTCCTCAAGAGCAATATACAATGTGGAAGCCTTGCCCTTCTACACATGCTAGATACCATGGTCACACATCGAGGCCAGAGCCTCAGGTAAATACCACCAACCTCGATAGAGGGAAGTGACCCATTGAAATCTTGGATCATCAAGACCGAGGCAAATACATAGGAGAAACATTCAAGCCTCCTAAGCCCAATATGGTAGACCAAATTGACCTGACAGTCACCAGACATGCCACCCGCCAAGCCCAGATCACGTGGTTAGAGCAAGATCATCAACATTTAGAGCGCTTATACTACCTCAACAAAGAGCGCATGTAGCGCGAAGTGCATGAGCTGCTTTATAAACTACCTAAGAGGGTGCCAACCCCTCGCACCCAAAAAGCAGAAAAATATGAGAGACTTAATCCCTTGGTGCAGGATAGGTCTCTATGACCTCATCAAGCTTTGCTTTCGAGACCCCATAGACCTGAGAGGGAGGCCACTCCCCAAAAAAATGATGGGTACCCTCAGCAGGGACTCACTCAGGGTCATAGGTCTCGCCTAGAGACTCCTTAGGAAGTTTATGAGGAGTATGAACCAAAAGTAGAATGGGACAAAATGCCCTATCAAGGCAGGAGGGCTACCATTCGACCACCCCCCCATAGGCCTCCAGTCTCCCACAACTCACAACAGGAGCAAACAAAAGAGGAAGAGATTAAATATTCCAATGCATACAAAGAACTATTAGATTGTTTGGAGTCTATGGAGACCAAATCTTCTGGGCACAAAAATCCCACGTTACGTCAACTTCGTAGTCATCCAGTGCATCCGTCAGTGCGCACACCTCTTTACCTCAAACACTTCAAGTTGCCTCAATTGGCAGTCTTCAAGGGTGAAGAGGATGCTCAAGAGCATGTGACAAGATTCCTAAGCCAATGCTTTGGCATTTAAGATAATGATGTGCTGTTGCTAAGGACATTCATAACCACATTTACAGGCCCTACCTCCGATTGGTTCACCTAGTTGTCGAAGCACAACATCAATAATTTGGATCAATTAGTGGATGCGTTCCTTGAATATTTCGCCTTCAACACCAAGAAGAAGGCATCACTGAGTGACCTGGCTAGCCTCAGGTAATATGAGGAAGAGACAATGGCAGCTTACGAGAATTGATGGAGGGCTTTGCTTTATAACCTACCCTACCTTCCCCCTATGTCCGACCTCAAACAAATGTTTTCACAAAGTTTTCTGAGATCAATCTCTGGGCTATTGTAGCTGCAACAATACGCAACCTTAGAAGAAGCTCTGGCACAATCCAGAGTTATCGAAGAGGTCAAAATACAGGATGGCAAAATTGCCAAACCTAAAAATAAAGAGTGGAACAAAAATACAAAGACAGGGACTACGCAACCAAAACCCGCTATGGTTAATCAAGTTGTGATAAATGTTCCTAAGCCTACACAAGAAATACAACCTCAAAAGGCTAATTATCAGGTAGTGCCTCCTAATAATTATGAAAGAGAAAATAAAAAACAAGAGCAAAATCAGCAGCGTCGCCCTAAGCGACAATACACCCCTTATACGGAGTCTAGGGACTCCCTATTTGACCGCTTGTCAGCAACAAATTTAATCACCCTTCCAGAGATCCAAACCATAGATCCTAACTCTCCCAAGCCTAAGGGATACAAAGAGGATTTATATTGTAGGTTCCACAAGCGAAGGGGACATGACCTGAATGCATGCTAGAAATTCAAGGGATTGATACAAGACTTGATTGATAATAAAACATTGGCGGTGGACAATCCCATAGCACCAAATAACTAGTAGATGGGAGTCTTCAAGGATCCCTTGCCTACCCATGAGGCACAGGAAAAACCCCTTCAGGTCAATGAGGTGCGATAGAATTTCCCCATGCAAGGGTATGTGGGAATGATCAGCATAGTGACCAAGAACAAGAAATACCCAGGAGTTGCCCCCGAGGCAGCCACAAGAGAAGTTCTAGCAATGTTGCAACCTCAACAATACCCTATGTAGTTACCTTCGCCTAGACCTGAGGTCATAATATGGACCAAACTCACACAGAGTTTGCGGACTACATCGGCTAGGCTCTCCATATATGAGCTTATACATCAATCAGCGCCCCATCGGGAGGCTCTCATGGAGATTTTGAAAGCCATCGAGTTGCAACCCCATGAAGCGAATTCCTTCAATAACTTCATGGGACATGTAAAATGATGTACGAATCTAGTCATCACCTTCTGAGAAGATGAAGTTAAATCAGTATCTGATGACATGGCAGATCCACCCCTCCACGTTATTGCATGGGTCAATGGGATCCCATATAATAAGGTGTTGGTAGACACTGGCTCGTCTAGTAATATCATTACTACAGTAGCATTGAAACATCTAAAGCTGTCAGCCTCTCATATCACCACTTCCACTTACATACTATGAGCATTCAACAATGCGATATGCTCGACAGTTGGCACAATTGTTCTACCTGTTCAGGTAAGACAAAAGATGATACCTACATTGTGCCATATTTTGGAAGGCGAGATGGCGTACAACATATTTCTAGGGTGACCATGGATTAGGGACATGAAGTGTGTCCCTTTGATAGCTCACCAATGTTTGAAGTATGCATTTGAAGGAGAAGTACACGTAGTCCCAACGGACTTAGAACCCTTCAAATATGGCAATGTGATGCAGTTGATGCCGCAATCGACCCTCCCATTGACGCACTTGGATTTTTAGTTAAATCTATCTAGACAAGGTCCAATGTCGCAGGCACCACTGATGACTAATCCATCAAAATCCTAGCCAGATGCATCTTCATCATCCATTCCTTCACTACCAATGCCACCTATCATGGCTAAATAGAAGGACAAAGGGAAACAAATCCTGGAAGAGGCTCAACCCCTAGAAGAGGTGCTACCAACAATATCAACCATCTCAATAGAAGAGATACCTAGCACAATGGAATCTGAGGCTCCTAGTCCACCCAACATGGAATGGACTCCAGAAGGGCTTTCATTCCCTCTCTCTAAATCGTCAAAAATTACTTTTGAAATGGACAATACGGTCCTGGGGGAGTATCTAGTGCAGAATGTTGTAGCAACGCCCATGGTAGAGTCAATGCAAGACATGGGGAGACCTCGCCTCCCCATCGGGATAGTTGTTCCTTTAGGCTACCCATCGAACCAGAACAATTTTGTGTATGGAGGCCTTGACCATGGTGCTAAGCCATGCATGCAAAAGGATGAGGACAAAGAGCCTTTTACAGGAGATATCAACTATATGTCTAACCCAGAATTTGCTCTGAAATATCTTGGTCAATGCAATTGGCATGGATATGGGCTAGGCAGGTATGAGCAAGGAGTGCATGTCCTTTGCCAGCCAAGATACCAAATACCTTATGACAAGTCGGGAGTAGGGTTCAACCACCCCTGCCCTTAGACATCTTGGTGGAAAACATGCAAGGACTAGGAATAGGCAACAAGGGTGGATTGGCATCAGATCCTTATGCCAACCCAAACACAACATATACATTGGGAGATTACCTCCCATGGTCAACAACCACCCTTGGTAACATCAATAATCCATCTCCTTTGCTAGAGAGAGGTGAAAGTTCAGGAACTCACCTTCAAGGAGAGCATAAAAAGTGTCTAGAAGGATCTTCAAAGGATGAAGTAGAACATGAAACAATGTCATATGTTCCCTTTGAATCTGATAGTGATCACTCACAGGAGGTTCCCATGAATAACTGGCAAGAGATCTTTTTAAATCTATTCCCTCTAGAGGCTCCAATCGAGCCAGTGTTGTGTCAAGAGAATCAAGTCCCCCCACGGAGCATGGACCAACAACAATGGGACCAGATTAATTTGCTAGAAAAAGGTGAGCCCTTAATCTTGCAAGAAGTTGTTGAAGAAAATGAACATTTTTGGATCTCTAATAGCGATTCAGAAAATGAAACTGAGATGGCCTATCTCAACCACATGCGACAAATGCAACAAAGGAAACAAATGCAACAATGGAGTCCCTTGGGGATTAATGACTTATTTGCATAGATTTGCATACTTCTAGGGCATGAGTGGTACGTAGACCCAGCAGGGTGGGACCAAGTGTTGGATCCATGGCTCCAAGTTTACGACGAGCACTGTCCACCTTGAGACCCTATAATGACATTAGTGCTGAGGGAAGACCATGTATTCCTATCAGCACATAGGGCTGATATATTCATGCCTGTCCCTCTAGAGATAGATCCAGAACACAGAGAACATAAAAAATGTTTGATTCATCACACCCATGACAATGGAGACCAAGTTCATTTCATCCACATGATCTCCATTGACTTGACCACACCCATCGACAATCCAACCGATCCAACACGGTCCTTGCATCTAGACATAGATGCCATTGACTAGGATTGCATCAATTCACTTCCATCCCCATAAAAGTACTGGCATTTTGATAAAATGCCTCATTTTACCCCAGGGACAACTCAGTATATCTTTCAGGCTGAAGAGGAACTTGAGGTTCCCAACGTAGATTTAAACTCAGCTAATGATATCCATTTGATCCTGATTCCACATCAGTTGGAGGACGGATCCCACATGTCAGTCGAGGAGATGACTGACGTAGACATCAACTTAGATCCAATGAATCCATAGATTATCAAGCTGGGGGTAAGCTTATCCCTTGAAGAGCAAGCCAACTACATTGCCCTTCTCAAAGAGAAGAAGGAGGTTTTTGCATGGTCATATAGAGACATGCCGGGGCTAGATCCATAGCTAGTCACGCATAATCTAACACTTGATCCGATAATCAAGCCAGTTAAGAAAAAAATATGTAAGATGCACCCAACAGTGGCCTTGATGGTCAAATATGAATTGCAAAAGTTGTTGGATGCATAGTTTGTCATCTACATGGATTATTCGCCATGGCTATCCAACATGGTGCCCATCAAAAATCCCGACGAGAGGATTCACATATGCATTGATTTTCAAGATCTAAACAAAGCGATTCCTAAGGATGATTTCCCATTACCAAGCATCGACACGTTGGTAAACGCTACAACAGGTCACAAAATGTTATCCCTCATGGATGGTTTCTCGAGATACAATCAGATTTGTATCAATCTTGAGGATCAAGTAAAAACGGTGTTCACAATGCCTTGTGGGACATTTTGTTATAAGGTCATGCCTTTTGGCCTTAAAAATGTTGGTGCCACCTACCAACGTACCATGACATACATCTTCCACGACTACATGCATAAAACTTTGGAAGATTACATGGATGATTTGTTGTCCAAGTCTCTTTTGCACCCAAATCATCTCGATGACTTAAGCAAGATCCTCAATCACCTCATGGAGCATAAATTCAGACTAAATCCCAAGAAGTACGTATTTGGCATAACATCTAGAAAAATCTTGGGTTTCATAGTCTCAAAGCGAGGTATCGAGGTGGACCCAAAGAAAGTCAAGGCAATCCTTGAAATGGTTCCCCCAACTACCATTAAGTAGCTCATAAGTCTGCAGGGAAAGGTCGCGTCAATAAAATTCTTCATAGCGTAGTTATTTTACAAGTGCCGACCCATGAACAAATTATTGCACAAGGGGGTTACATTTCACTGGGATGACGAGTGCCAGTCAGCCTTTGATGACATCAAACAATACTTGGCTTTACCACTAGTATTGGCACCACCTAGACCAGGGGTGTCGTTCTACTTATACATCTCAGCTACTGAGGTGGCACTGGGCACCATGGTGGCCCAGAAGAATGAACTTCACAAAGAACAAGCTACTTATTATCTTAGCCGCACCCTGGTTAGTTATGAACTTAACTATGCATACGTCAAGAAACTCTGCTTGGCAGTGGTGTTTGCTACCAAAAAGCTATGCCACTACATGCTGAGCAACATTAGGTATGTTGTGTCTAAGGAGAATCCATTGTGATACATGATGAGTCGTACTTATCATAGTAGTCGCACGGTGAAATGGATCATGTTGTTGACGAAATTTGACATAGAGTTTATCGGATAGAAATCCATCAAAGGACAGGTCATAGCCGATCAACTAGTAGAGGATCCTCTTGAAGACGATCAGCCTCTAGTCATAGAACTACCCGATGATGGGGTCTTCCATGTCTTAGAATCGCCAGATTCTGATGAGCCTGAGTCACAGGATGACATAACCCTATTTTTTGATGGTTCTAAATGTATGCAAGGTGGTGGCTTTCACACCATAGGGCACTCCAATGCCCCTATCATTTAAATTAAATTTCCCATGCACCAACAATAATGCAGAGTATGAAGCCTTGCTCATAGGTCTTCAAACAACAATCTCCATGAACATCAAATGATTGAACATCTTTGGTGATTTGCTGTTAATTGTCAATCAAGTCAAAGGGGTATTCCAATGCAAATGCCTAGTTCTACAGGCTTATAAAGCCCTTGTGGACAAATTCTTGGCAAAAATTGAGTGGTACGACATCAAGGCACTCCCTCAGTCATTGAATCATTTTACAGACACAATGGCCTCCTTGGGGTCACTAATATCGTAAGACCTTTTCGATGATATGACAACCATTCAATTCAAAACCCTATTGTAATCTGCAATGGAGCGTGCAAGCTTTGACTTGATGCCAAGAATCCACATGATCTAGATTGAACCATTCTCGGATAAGTTCTCTCGAATCCATGATCGTCTGAAACATGCCAGATAGGGGTCCTTGTTCTCCCCTACTCCCATTAATAGTAACACAATGCTATTCTTACAAGTTCTGTCCCACTCAACGTTTGCTAGGGATGAACTTCAAGAGGGATCAGCCGTTCATATCGTCGAGGTTTCTGATCAATAGGACTGGTATTTACCCATTAGAGACTACCTCAAGTTAGGTAATCTCCCGCTTGGATTAACACATGCCACAAAATGAGCATTCAAGCAGAAAGCGGCTAAGTATGTCTTGATAGGAGACATTTTGTACCATCGCAACTATGAAGGAATCCTCCTTCATTGCTTGGAACAACAAGAGTCCACTTGGGCAATCACCCAAGTGCACGATGGTACCTATGGTGGCCACTTCAGTGGTATGGCCATCGCAAAGCGCATTCTTTGCATGGGCTATTATTGGCTATATTTAGAGTGAGATTGTTGCGCATATGTCAGGAAGTGTGTGAAGTGTCAACACCATGCCAATTTGATGCATGTACCTTCCTAGGCCTTGTAGACAGTCCAGTCTGCTTGGCCGTTTTCATAGTGGGGCTTTGATCTAATTGGAAAGATCTCCCCTACGTCGTTAGGCCATCACACATTTATCATAATGGCCACAAAGTATTTTACCAAGTGGGTGGAAGCAGTTTCGCTTACCCCTATGATAGGACCCCACATTGTGGAGTTCATTTTGAATAACATCATATGTCATTTTGGTATTCCATCAAAAATAGTCTCGGATAATGGGACACCATTCAAGAACAAAGACGTGCATGCTTTGACAACAAAGTACAAAATTTAGCATAGTTTTTCAACACCCTATTATCCACAGGCGAATGGGCAAGCATAAGCGTCAAACAAAATGCTAGTTGCCATCATTAAAAATATGGTCACAGACAGTCATAAGGATTGGCACATCCAAATCCCACTTGCCCTGTGGTCTTATCACACTAGCATTCGGACGCCCACTGGGGAAACTTCATTTTCGCTCATGTATGGCTCCGAGGCAGTCATGCCTCTAGAGTTGGAAATTCCTTCCCTATGCATATCAATGCAAGAGTTCATCGATGATGACGTTGTGCGGCAAGCCCGATTAGACCAACTTACATTGCTTGACAAGCGACGCGTTAATGCTCTCGAGCATTTACGTATCTATCAAGAGCAACTTAAGAAAGCTTACAACATGAAAGTTCACCTGAGAGACTTTTGGGTTGGTGATTTGGTTTTGAAAGAAAACCAACAGAACTCTAGTTTGCCATTCCAACTAAGGGACAAATTTGTGGCAAATTGGATAGGTCCATATGTCATTAATAGAAAAATAGGACCCGAGACATACCGGCTAGCTTCTCTTGATGGAATCAAGGAAACAGAACCCTTGAATATCAGTCATTTGTGACCATTCTACATCTGAGAGAGTCGTACCCAAAAATGCTCCAAGGATTCCTACAATCGCTTGGTCAATCCCAAAACACTCCAAGGATTCCTACAATTTCTTGGTCAATCACAAAAATGCTCCAAGGATTCCTACAATCGCTTGGTCAATCCCAAAAATGCTCCCAGGATTCCTACAATCGTTTGGTCAATCCCAAAATGCTCCAAGGATTCTTATAATCGCTTGGTCAATCTCAAAAATGCTCCAAGGATTCCTACAATCGCTTAGTCAATCCCAAAAATGCTCCAAGGATTCCTACAATCACTTGGTCAATACCAAAAATGCTCCAAGGATTCCTACAATTGCTTGGTCAACCCCAAAATGCTCCAAGGATTCCCACAATCGCTTGGTCAAAAATAAGAAAATCTAAAAATCATCAAAAACAACAACAATTTGCATCTCATTTCCAGGCATGCTCAAATTCATCAATAAAAAGCTCTTCTCACATCTCATCTTCATATTCGCAAAAATCAATCCATCAAAAATACAAAAATATACAGCTGCATTAAGCATCGCATCCATACATTGCATATTTGTGGTCGTACAGGTCAAAGACACCATAGGCTATAATTGCTCTGCTAATCCATCTTGTTCCACATTTTTCTATTTTATAAGCAGTCTAAAAAAATAAAAATAAAAAAATAAAAAAAACAAAACAAAAATACACCATTTACCTCTTTTTACCATACAGAGTCAGTTGTCTCCGAATGTATCAAGAGTTTTCATCTTTCAGTCGTCATTTTGATTTCTAGTCACGTACTGTACCAAGTCAGACATATTTTACAAAGGTAGAGTTCTACTTGGATCACACCTTGTTACATAGCATCCCAACACAAATTTAAAACATATAAAAATTCCTAAGTTGTGTGAATGAAAGATGAAACCTGCACAGTAATCTAGGTCACCATAAGCGAAACGGTTATCTTTCTCATCCCCCTATGCGAATGACCCAAAGAATGCTGAGAGTTGGCAAAAGGACAAGCATCTTCCCTACCCAATTCCCCAAGAATCCCAAGTTCTCAATAGTTGCAAAACATCAAAAATTTGACATCATCCCCAAAGTACACACATCAAAAAGCACATACAATAGTAACTCTTATCACTCAAATCCAAATCCCTTGCTCAAAAGTAAAAAATATGTAAAAATAAACAATGATTTTTATCACTACAAATGAGCAAGTATCCCAATACAATTGAAGAAAAGAAGGGAGTCAAACTTGAATCCCTGGAACTCTCAGCATTTGGACAAGTCATGAGGCAAGACTCGATACCGGTTTGGTTGATAGCCTATCGGTCACTGGTGGTAAACTTCCCACATAACGATATATTTGTCACATTAACTTGTGTACAAATCAATTTTTGCGTGTGGATGAGCTATCTTATGGTATCCTAGATAGCACCACAGATTAATCTGACTAAATACAACAAAGGAGTTAGTGGAGCTAATTAGGTGATCCTCAGTACAGGTTTGGTTGACAGTCTATCTGACACTGGCAGTATCCTGAAAAATACCACATAAATGAACTCAATTGCACACACAAGGATGTGATATGACTTGGTCAAAAATAAGTCCAATTCATACCTTGTTCAAAAGTCTTGTAAGATAAAGTACAATTGTGGCTAGTAAGTTAAAACTATCTGAGTCTCAAAAAACCTTAGCTACATTTCTAAACCAACTGCGCTACTTTTCATCCTTGCAATACCATCAAAAAATACAAAAACCACATGTATACATACAAAATCATTCATCACAACAATCGCCTAAAAACAAAATAACAGAATCCTAAACAGTCTATGGTGCTATAACCAAACATCACAAATTCCATTCATCCATTTCATTTCTACATATCACAGATAAATCAAAACATTTGCATTCATCATAACATGTGCATCCATCAAAATAAATTAACATGCATACATCCATATTCATCAACCATCATGCATAAGATCAAATCATCACATGTGCATAAAAAAAATAAAGTCGATATATATATATATATCTATATATAAAAAAAAAAATGCTCGTAGGCTACAAAACTAGTCCTCTGACCCCGTAATCATACAACAAAACCACCTAGCCTAAGGCATCGGCCACCATGATCATGCAGGATCGGTGCGACAGGAACTACCCCTCATGGTGTGGGTCCTATGGGACCCCTCAAGATGGCTACTGCTAGCCCCCACATCACGCTTGCTGCCCCCTCCCTCATCTAGTTGCCTATGACGAGATGATGCTTACTACTCAGTATCACTGCCCCTCCTGATCCACCTCCTAAAGGCTCAGGTAGCCGCCCACCGAGGCAGATAATCTCCCCCTCCATCTCCATATAGTGCCAGAACCACTCTGCCTCCTATCGATGGTAGTAAGTTAATGCATCATCGTGTTGCACCAAAACCCTATCCCTCTCTGCCAACTGCATCCGTAGGAGATCCCTCTACTATGCAGCATAAATATCTCCCTCTTGCTGGTGAGATGCCACCCGTGTGCTCTCTCGCTCTGCTAGTTGAGCCCACAAGAGATCCCTCTCTTGTAGAGAATCCCCTAGCTCCTCTTCTTGCCTCTGTAGCAGCTCTGCAAAACATGCATTCTTAGCACGTACCCTAGACTCCATATCCTCTGCATCCACTTGAGGCATGGGACTCTCTAGAACAACAACCTACTCTGGATCCCACTGCTCTGCAATGTCCTACATCTTTGACTGATTTAGAGCCCCCAAATTTGCATCCTCACCCTCTACCTCCACCATATCCGCATCCTCCAAAGGAGTTCCCCAATCATCCCTTGGTGCCTCAGCACCCTCCCCACCCACTGCTGCCGCCTCCGTGCCTCCAAGAGGCCCCTCTCTCTACCATCATTGTAGTACCCACCATGAGTCATACTCAGCGGTAGTCCTGACGTCATCCACATCCGGGACGTTGATCACCACATATGAATCCTCACCCAGTGATGCGATGATCGGTCGGTCCAAAGTCCTCTCATCCCCCCGACATCGATAGACCATAGGCTCACTAGGCAACCCTTGGCGCACCCCAAACTATCGGGTCACCCAGCTGTACAAGAAGAACTCATGCTCGGTCCCATGCCACCCAATTAGCCATCGCTCTCTATGTACCCGTCGAAGCCACTCTCTAGCCTTAGACCAGGCTGGACAGTCCCAATAAGTGTGCCAAACCACCTCCCCTGGAGTAAGCTGAGAGAAGGTATCGACATAGTGCCCTACGACATCTGCCCATTGTCGACTATGCCCCTGCTCCCCAGACCATCACCATAGAACTGCATAACCTATCTCCCTATCCTCCATCTCCGCTCGAGTCGTCCATGGTAACCCGGTTGGCCTCTCCACTACTATGTGCTGCCAAGCCCAGCACTGCAATAGGTAGTTACAACTAATCCCCTTTCGCTCTCGATAGCGGACCTCATATAGCTCCCCATAGAGTTGTGCCAACAGTGTCTATCCCCATCTCATAAAAAGTGGTACCTCTGTCGGGCACTCTACCAACTGCAAAACCAAATCCAACAGGTTCCATGGGAACCTCGTGCCTGACGAGTTAGGTAACAACATGTTGGACATGAGGCCCATAAGGAATGCATGCCTCATGCCCAACACCCCCCTCTCCAGCCACCATCAGACCAAAATCCCACCAATCTGGTAGTTGCCCTCTACCCTCTCCAATGGATCTTCCACACCCAGCTCCTCCCCATGCCCAAAGCATCTAGTTAGTACAGCTGTCCACTGATCATGCGGCAATGTCTTGATCGGTAGTCCATCTATCAAAATCCATAGAAGCCGATAGATATCCTCCAAAGTAACAATCATCTCCCCTATTGGGAGATGGAAGGTGTTGGTCCACGAATCCCAAAGATTTATCAGGGCCATCAAATAGGCCTGATCCGCGACCATAGGCTCCAGTCAAGCCACTTGCTTGAGCCCAAGGGCATTAAGCCACTCCTAGTCAGCCTCAGTCAGCCCCCCCATGCTTCAGTGAAAGTAGTGGGTACACGGTACCGACTCCTAACAACCTGCAAAAGAAAACAATTCAAAAACATTAAAATCATGGAAAATAACTGTACAACAATAACATGAATATACCACATGGTATACCAATGTACAAAAAAAAAAAAAAATTAGTTCTAGGGTTTCTAATCCTAACTGATTAATTTAAAAACAAAAATTCAAAAAACAACAAAAACTACGTCTTAGGGTTTTACGTTTTGTTTATCCTAGGGTTTAGTTAAAATTAAAATAAAAAATTCTTCACCTAGTCTTCAGCTCAGTTTCAAGGTTTAAGTGTTACAATTTTGAAAAACATCATCATAAGGAAAATTGAACAAAACAATCGCAATGTTAAATAAAAGCAATAGAAACTAGGAATACTTATTGGTATCACTTCGGCTCTGCCTCTCAACCCGGTTTGTGCACTCATGATGGCAGGTAAATTTGATAGTGCTTCGCTTCACATAATTAACCTCCTTCTCCCCAGAGCTCCAAATCGCAAGAAAAATCAGATGCAAATGAGCCCAAACCCTAGTTTTGGCCTTTAAATAGGCCTTTTTGAGCTTCAATTCATCTTCACCTGGTACGAGCACTCTGGTTAGCACTCGTCCCAACTTGGGATGAATTCGTAGCTGGTATTCGTCCCACCTTGGGACTAATTTAGGCCAAAAATTTCAAAAAACATCAAAAATTGAACAAAAATGCACTAAAATAGCTAATAAACTTGCCCGATGAGAGTGCTATTGCACTTGACATCCCGGGCATACAAAAAAGACATTGGGGTCACAAATTGTCACTATCATACTCCCTAAGAAGGCTACCATAGCCGGATCACTCCATGGCAAGACAAATTTTTGCCAATTTTAGCTCCAAAAAGTGTCACAAAAAGGGTTAACACCCACCAAAAATAGGTCTAAATGTCGGAAAAATTGCACATGCTTAATGCTAAACCATCTAAGGGCACCCTTGCACAAGTCATCTTGGGTCAAGTGACTCATCGCTTTTCTCACAAAGGTCATTCCCTCATCGATTCATCGCTTGAGGGGGTAGTCACACTTAGTCACCAATCAACAAACACACATCCAATTAAGGAAAACGACATGCATTCAAAGAATCATTGACAAAGACAATTACGCTTCTGCTTGGGGCAGTAAATAAGCAATAATCACAAATTGATCAAACACTTGGCATTTATGAAGCATGAACACAAGGTTCCCCTATGGACAAAAGGTTGCGCCCTTTGCCTAATCATGACTGATCAATGTCCAAGCTCAAGTCACACCTCACCAAAACAGGTTAATACTTGAAATCAAATTCCTTAGATCGTCAGAAGAAAGGATTCAAGAATGCATGCCCTTTCCATACTTGGGGCATCAAAAGTTGGTCAGGTTACCAAGAAACCCTAATCATTAGTGCTTTGGTTATCTATTTTTGCTCGACGTTGCGCCATGCATAGCGCATCCCAAAAAGGGGCATCTGTAGACACCAAAACAACACCAATCCGATTATGTGATTGCAAAAACTGATTGCTTTGACACACACAGCCCCCAGGGCAGCCCTCAGATGTTAAACAGTGGTCCTAACCACTTTTGTAGCAATTTTGGAAGGTCAGAAGGCAATTTGGCACATTCAGGCACTTTGCTTAGTATCCGTCCCGACCAGGGACGAATTCAAATTAGGATCCGTCTCACCCAAGGACAAATTTTGAATTCACTCTAGGTGAGGATGAATTCCAGGTTCAACGGGAAAAAAGAAAAATTATGCCAAGTGGCAGCCGAGGACAGTCAATTAATGCCTCCTACCTTGCATGCGCGTGTAGGTGGGCAGAGTGGGTGTTATAAGACTGTCACAAGGGCAGTCATGGAAGCCCAATTCAGGGAGGATTCTCCTCCCTCTTGAGAAGGCATGGCCTCCACATGGCACCCCTGAATTCCCCTCCAAAAGAGACCCCCTGGGTCTATAAAATGGTGGACTTTCCCACCCAAAAGAAGACAAGTGGGAGGCATTTTCAAGCAACGAAGTGCTGCCAAATTGAATACCACACTTTACCCTTTCGATTCACCTCTTCCAAATCCTTGATCTCTTTCGCAAGAGAGGTTATTGGGTGGCTATTGGAAATGTGAATCTGGACCCAAAACCCGACACTTGACCACATTGATCTACCAATTCGCCGACAACCCATTATAAGAGATTTTGTGCCCATCATGAGTGGATTGGTGCCGAAATCAAGTTCTAACGGTGTGCGGCCCGCTTGGGCACCCCGCACTTCTTAGTTTCATTTAAAGTTGTTCTTTTATCACTAGTTTATATGCCATTCCATTTTATGTTGTTTAGATAGTTTATAATTTTGATTTCATAAGACTTTGATCAAATATTATCATGTTTTGTCGCTTTTGTGGTCCTCACTAACTTGTAGGTAATGACGTCAAAAAACTATTGATGGAGATCAAATTGGGGAAATCCGACCATCTGGGTCGTCCCAAAATGCCCCCAATTAGCTAACCCCTATGTTTGCAGGACTTTTGGAGATCCCGAGATGTGACTTTTGGGTAGGATTACTTCAGCATTTTGTCACAGGAAAATTCGTCCTACCTGGGGACGAATTACAGTAGAATTTGTCCTGACCAGGGATGAATTACATTCGAACTCAAATTGGCGGTGTTTCCATAACTATTTTTATGGCAGTGGCCCTCTTGTAATGTTCTCTGGTCTTTGTCAAAATTGCATCTATTCCTTGTTTGAATTCCTCTCTATAGATTGGTTTGGTTTTTGTTTCTTTTCCACTTGATGACTCCCTATATTAGGGTTATATTTGTGCTTATTTCCTTCTTTTAATCTATATTTCCTGAGGTAAAATTATTCCCTCCTCTATTTCCCCTCATATGGCCTCCATCATGGATTGAACCTCCTCTTCCATGAGAGCAGTTGTGTTTGGTTATGCTCCTTGATTTGTACCTAACACTAGATTGGAATATTATTCCTAATCAATAGATGTGACTTGTTGAGTATCCTCCTCTAATCCTTCCATTTGAAAATCCTCTTCTATTTCAAATTTTCCTAGTTGTTTGAATATCTCATATCTATTATTTGTCCTTCTTACTTTTTCTCCTTGTTTGTGGTTACTATGCTGATCTATTTTGTTTGACATTTTGATTACTTTTTGGAAGCCCTTAGAGTCTATTGGTATTTTCTCTTCCTTTTGATTTACCATTTGCTGAAGATGTTGGCCCACCATGTTAATATTTTCTTTTGTTACCTCTTGTTCAAATTGATGATCCTTAACTATTGGGCACATTCTAGCCAGATGTCAATGAGTGTGGAACACCCAAAATATGAATGAAATAGACTCATAATCCAATTTTTGGCACAAGACAAAATCCCCTATTTTGAAAGAGGTTTATTAAGGTCCATTTCTACACAAACCCTAGCAAAAATTTTTAATCCTCCTAAAATTGTTTCTCTTGATCTACCTTGATAATGACCTAGAAAGTTACCTATTGCCTCTAGTACCTCCTCTTTAAAAAATTCAAGGGGAAGGGAAAATAATCTTACCCATATTGGTATTGCAAATGGTTCCACCCTCGATTTGAATCCCATATTCCATGTCTACAAGAATAGCCCCACTGGCCTATGATGATATGGCCCTCCTTGAAATACTTTTTGTCGATCTACCACTAATGTGAAATATATAGAAAAATACTCATTTGGGAGAGTTAAAGTTTTGTATTCACTTTCCAAATGCCATTGTTTCCTTATCCACATATGTAAAAACTACATAGATGGTCTAAAACCCATGAATTTATCTATTAGGTTGTGTTTTGTCTTATAAAAAATATCCCCAACTATCTAGTCCTCATCTATTTCCAATACTTGTATTTCTTTTTCTTGTGGTAGACAACCGTTCACCCTTCCAAGCAAAGAATCCTCATTTTGTTGCTTCCCCATGGTGTTTATAATTTTTCTTGCTTGTGGTTGACTACCATTGAATATATCTCAGATTCCACATAGCTTATCCAGGAATGAGATTCCTTGGTATGGAGGATTTGGTACCAAAGTACATGTGTCCCCATTTTTTGTTGTGATTCTTACTATTGAAAAAACCTCCACAAATATTTATCCTCTTTGAAGTTGATTTTTGCCTAAAAATATTCTCCATACCTCTTCCATAGCTTCTGAAGTCCTAGTTCGATTACCTAGCTCATCTCAAGTGCTCCAAACTTCTAAAACCCTATATTCTGAAATCCTCACTCACGCATCCATATTCAATAGTCCCAAATTTTTTAGAGTTATTTGTTCCTAACCCTAGTATACAAGTCTTACACACAATAAGATGTTAGAACCACACAAAAAAATGTAATTAGTGGTCGCATAATATATAACATATTAATATCACAATGAAATTTACTAAATGGTGAATGTTATATTCATCTAGTATTTCTTTGTAATGCAAACCTGATGTAGTTACTATAGTCATCTTTAAAACTATAACACTCTTGTTGTTCAACTTTACCCAAAATATGACCTGAGAAAGGAAGTAGCTATTGGCCTTTGTAGCCTTATTTAGCTTTTGATAATCAACACAGACCCTCATATTTCCATTCTTCTTTATAATAATTATGATTGGAGACACTCATTCTAAGTTGTTTACTAGAAAAATAAAACTTGCATCTAGAAACTTATCTATCTCTTCATTGACATACTTGGAAAATTTTGAATTTATATGATATGGAATTTGCTTCATAGGTTTAGCATCATCAATCAAATATATATAATGCCTCATCAAATATATTTTTCATAACTCTTTATGATTAAAATTGAACGAATAAATATACCTACAAAAGAGCTAGAAGTAATTCTCTTTTTCATGTTCTTCTATTGCACCCCAAAATATTAATTGTTTAGTCTATTCTCCACCTCTTCCTAAAAAAACTAATGTGGGCGATCTACTAGTGAATAAAAAATGGTGTCATCCATTAATACATCCATATTATATTCTTATTCATTTTAAATATCCACCTTGATCATATTTGCATAATCAAAGGTTTTCCAATCACTTTCTTCTTCTATTTCTATTATCCTCAATGGATGTGTTTGAGGTATCACATTTATCTTTACTAGCCTAAGATCCTCATTAATGGTGATGCACCCTTCATTCTAGTAATTATTAGGATTGAATTTTCTTAAGCATGGCCTTCTTAATGATAATGAATAACCTATTGAACCATCTTTGATGACTTAAAAATCTACCACTTAAGTACTCCCATGATTGATACTACTACATTAGAGACTACTCCTGTTGAATTTATTTATTTTATTCAAGGATCTAAAATTTAAAAAATATGGATGATATATCTCTATATTTAATGTGTTCAAAGTAGATTTTTTATGTTAACAATGGATCCACCATCTATAATGACTTTAGGAATAGATTACCTTTGCACAAGACTTTAGCTTGTGGAGCATATGGGTCAACTTCTACATCGAACATAATGACTATGAACATTCTCCTTCATCTAGAACTAATTCTACTACATAACTCCCATCATTGTTCTAATAATAATTATAACATTTTCGCAAATTTTATGTTAGTGGTTTGCATTATTTTTTTCCATGATCAAGTATGATGCCTAGCCTACTAAGATTGAAAATATTGAAATCCTACTTTTCTTCTTCTCTTTTTGGAATCTTATTTCTTTTTGGTCTCATTTTCTTAATTGTGAGTCCTGTGATGATCCCACTTCATGTCCATAACATCAAATTATTCTTTGTTATCTTGAAAAAAATTAACAATGTTATCTAGAGTTTTACCCTTCTTATTACCATTTGTACCTAAAGTAGATGCCTTATTAGGTAAATTGGTCTTGTAATTACCTTTCTATTTGCACTCATAGTAAACTACCTTTGAAAAATTCTTTCTAACACCCTTATCTCTAGATTGGGCTCAGCGAGTTCCTATATTCTTTCCTTGCAATAAATTGATTGCAAGTTGTTCCATATTTTTTATTAGATCTTCTACTTCAACTATTGAAGTAGAGGAATATGAAATTACTTTTTCTACTACTATTATTTATTGTGGAACCTTGATAGAAGTTGTTGAATCAAATTATGCTAATGTTACTAGCTCATCCTCTACACTCTCCTCTTATTGCTTCGCATCCTCATATACACATTGGATAGTGGAAGGTTGCTCATAATTGACCCTTGGTCTAACATTTTCTTTGATACCTACAATATAATACTTATAAATCATGGTATTCACACCCTCCATGAGACCATTAGGCAAGTTCTCATTTTATAAGTAGATCTCCATATTTATTTGAATCTTATCCACTCATGCATAGTAGTCATGAACATTCTCTTTAGGTCCTTGAACCAGCTTTGTTATCTAGATCAATAGGTAAATTTTTTTGGTATGGGCTATGTTCTTCGATCATCATTTCACTAATCTCATCCCATGAATTCTTTATCCACTCCTCTTAAATTTCATAGCATGTAGCACATTCCTTAAATAGTATAATGACCTCCATATATTGCTCCTTCTATGTTAAGACATTATAAATGCATGCTCTCTTATATTTACAAATGATGGTTTTGGCATCTTCAAAAGATTGAACTAAAAGGATAAAAAAAATTCCATGTTCAAAAGTACATCTCGTAACGGTGCAATATCCAATGGATTATGAACTAGAAGTTGAATGTACCTACAAAGTATTGTGAATATATAATTTACTAGATTTTTCTTTCTATTTACTTACTCATACACCTCTAGTCTAGACACACCAATAAGAACAAGGTAAACCAAATGATAGATTATGATCTGTTAATTATAAAATATCCATAAGATCACAAAAATCTATAATTATGGACCAAACTTCATCCGATTAGCACACCTATGAGTACATCAAACAATTTCTCTATGAAGGATATCAAATAGTGGTAAGACTTAGTAAGTACCCTAGTAAATAAACATTACCACAAAGTAAATAGGGTTACCATGGTAAACTTGAGTTATCAGACAACACCATCAAATAAGAGGTATCCCAATAATAGAACCTAAAATTTCAAACTATGATACACACACAACACTTCCTTTAAGCCTTATCTTACTTTGGTCATTGTACTTAATACATAATCTTTATTTGGTGGTGGTATTCTAGCATACAATTATTATGCACAATAAGACATTATAACCACATGAAAACTTGTAATTTGTGGTTGCACAATATATGATATACTAAAAGAAAAAATATCTTTACTATGTGGTGAAGGTTATCTTCAACTAGTCTTTATCTATAATACAAACTTAATTGTAGTAAAAATAGTCATCTGCAAAGCTATAGCACTCTTGTCCTTCAACTTCATCCAAAATTTGATCTGAGAAAGGAAGTGGATAGTGGTCTTTATTTGTAGCCTTATTTAGATTTTTTATTCAATATAGACCCTTAGCTTCCCATTCTTCTTCCTCACAATTATTATTGGAGACACCCACTCTATGTTGTCTACTATAAAAATGAAATCTACATGTAGCAACTTGTCTATCTCTTCCTTGACATACTTGGAAAATTTTAGATTTATACAATATGGGATTTCCTTCATAGGTTTAGCATCATCAAAAAAATCTATATAATTCCTAAGAAAATCTACTTGTCATACCTTTTTATGAATAAAAGTGAAAAAATATATACCTACAAAAGAGTCAAAAGTAATCATCTTTTTATGTTCTATTGCATCCCCAAAGTATAACTTTTATAGTTGGTTATCCACCTCTTCCTCAAAAAACTAATATGGGTGATCTATGGGAGCATAAATGGTGTTATCCATTAATACATCCATCTTAAATTCTTCTTCAAATTAAATATACACCTTGCTACATTGGTACAATCTAAGGTTTTCCACTCACTTTCTTCCTCTATTTCTATTATCCTTAATGGATGAGGTTGAGGTTCACTGGATTGGAATCCTGATAAATGGTCATGTAAATTTCATGCCAATAAATATTAGGATGGGATTTTCTTAAACATAACCTTCTTAAAAAAATGGATAGGCTAATGGACCATCTTTCATGACTTAAAATTTTAGCACATAGGTGACTCCCATGACTGATACTGCTACATCAGATATTACTCCTATTGTATTTATTTTTACTTTATTTAAAAATCTCAAATTTAAATTAGATGTATGATCAAATGCTATTCCTAAGGCCTACAAAGGATTATTTTTATATTGACAATGACTTCACCATCTACCATGACATCAGGAATAGAAATATCTTTACATAAGAATTGAAGTTGAGGAGCATATGATTCAACCACTACATTAAATATGATGAATGTGACCTTCCTCCTTCATCTAGAATTGAGCTTAATACATAGATCCCTTATATTTTCTGATGATAATTCTATTAGTTTCCCATACATGATGCTCATGGTTTTCTTTGATAAATCCTTGATTATGGAGTATGATGCCTAGCCTATCGAAATTAGAAAATCTTAATGTCCTAGTTTTCTTCTTTTGGGCTCTTCTTTATTTTTATTGACATCCTTTAATTTATTGGAAACCCTATCACAAACTTACTTCATAGCATAAACTACTTATTTGTTATCTTGAACAAGATCAACAATGTTAACTAGAGCTTTACCCTTCTCATTACTCTTTATTCCTAAAGTAGATACCTTATTAGGTAAATTTATCTTGTAATGTTCTTTCTCTTTGTACTCATAGTAAACTACCTTAAAAAACCTTCTTAACACCGTTAATTCTATATTGGGTTTCTTGAGTTCTTATGCCATTTCCTTGTGAGAAATTGATTACAAGTTGTTTCATATTTTTTATTAGATATTATAATTTAGTTATAGAAGTAGAGGAACATTGATTTAGTGTTGCTATTGGTTGTGGAACTTTGTTAAAATATATTAGAGAAATTATTCCTAGTGGAACATGCTCCTCCTCTAGACTCTCTTCTTCTCTAAAAACTCCTTTTATCTCTTTGCAATCTCATTTACATATTGGGTTGTGGCAACTTGCTTCTACTTTACCCATGGTATCATTTTTGCCTTGAGATTTACAATAAAATACTTACAAACCATGTTATCCACACCCCCATGAGGTAATTGGGATGTTTTTTTTCACAACTAGACCTCTGACTTCTTCTAAAGGTTGTACACTTATGCATAGTAACAAACTCTATTCTAGTGTTGGATTTTAAGCTATATTATATTAGTCCAAATATTTTAAATCTTTAGTAGATTCAAATATAAGAGCAATCAAAATATAAGTCATCCAATGTAAATACTAATAAAATTCAAAATTATATCAAATATGAATGTAAATGGCCGAAATCATTCATGCAATAACATGAAGAAAATTATAGTAGAGTTGCTCAAAATGTGCATACAAGATTCAATATTATTAATGCATGGATGTAATATTCTTCTCTTCGATACAATACATAGAGATTTATCTCCATAATATAGCCATACAAGATGATTCTTCAAGTACTTGGCAATTTATCTCCATATGAAAACTCTCACATGTCCTTTGGCTTCTCATGTTGCCACTTATATATATCAATCTTGACTCTCTACTTACATACACACTTAACTCTATGACACTTGCACTCTATTACATGGTATTTACACTTCTGCATGCACACCTAGTACATCACACTTGTGAACATTCTCACATTACATATTTTCACACCTGATTACATGACCTTTTCACACTTTATCTAATTATATACTTGCATTTTTCCTTACATGACACTTGTCCATATCCTACATATAGACACTTACATAAAGGTTAAATATAAATTTCACTCCTAAACTACAAACTCAAACCTTAATCTAATGTTTTCATTGTACCATAGATACCATGGGGGTACATTTTATTTACCAAAAAATATAATATCCCCTAAATTCTCCATCTATTACATTTTGTGGTTATTGAATAATTTAGTATTCAATCTATTTTTTTTAGTCCTTTGTCTTGATCTTTAGCTTGAGATCCTTAATTTTTACTTTATGTCTACTATTGTCCTTTCTTTTGTGTTTTTTTTTAATATTCTTTTTCTATTTTCTTTTCTTCATATTTAGTTATGATATAATTGATGGTGTGAATTTTGAACTAAGAATTATTAAGTCATCATAATAGTATATTTTGGAATTCGTAGATTCCCTATTGAATCTAGCTAAAGCTTCATTCAAATCACATGTGTCACGATTGACATAAGTTTTCTCTTGGATTTCCTAAAAGATATCAAAGGTGAATAAAAAAAATTATATCATTAAACATTTTCGAATAGAAAATATTGTATTTTATTAATTCAACCATGTTCTAACAATATTTTCATGAAGATAGCTTATAAGTGCTATAAATTTTACATCTTTTACATTTTTGAGAAATTATTTTTTTCCTTTAAATGTCTTGATATTTCCTCCTTTCCATCAAAAATATTTATCAAAATATGTGAATAGAATTTTAATTTGTTCACCATTCCTTCACTATCTTGATCAAATGCATTTCTAATGATTTCTTCTATAATAGTCAAAATTTTCAACTTGAAATTATTTTTACTCCAAAGTTTCCAAATTCAAAAATCATTTTTTAAAAACAAATTCAAATACTTTCAAAAATAAATTTGCAATTTTAAATTTCTTCAAATTTTTGTAGTAAACCTTTTATCTCCCTAATTTATTAAATTTGCAAATTTTAAGTTTGTCTAATTTCAAACTCAAAAATGAATTTCATTTTTTTGCCTAATTTTTGAAGTAGAAAACCTTGTATTTCCAAAATATAATATATCATATTTCTAACAAAACTATTTTTTGAAATAAGTTAAAAAAAATAAAGTATCTATTTCAATATTTCGTAAATGTGGTAGAAGTCCTTATAACTCCCACTGAAATATTCATTCCTAAAAATTTTAATTCCTTTCAGCTTCCACTTATCTATTAATTTAAATTTCCTAATTTTCTACACTTAAATTAAACCTTGACTTAGGAATTTGATATATGTTAAATGATTTAGGTAATATCACTTAGCTTGTCCTTTTCTTGTAAAATTAGGGTAGAATATTTAAAACTTTGAAAAACATTCACAATCAAACACAAGCTAATGAATATGTAGCTTGTGATGAATGTTACACCAATGTGTAATGTTCATACAAAAATATTTTTACTGTCGAATGCATTACATTTTGACTATGGCAACAACAACATTTAGAGTAGATGCTTCTTTAATGTCGTACTATAGGAAAATATCTTGGCACTCATGAATATGCTCTTTAATAAATATCACTCTACCCAAATTGATCTTCACAAGGCAACCATTATTGTCCTCTTAGGTAATGTCACTTTGGTCAGACTGATATTCATAGGGAACTCATGATTATGCTCTTATAAAATATCACTCTAGACAAATTTATCTTCATAGGTGCTTATGACCACTCAAGGTTATTTCCTTTAGTTATTTCACTTATCTTTCTTTCTTAGACACTGTATTTTGCTTTAGCTCGTCTAAATCACTTACGTGATCCTCACTTGGGTGCTTTGTTCTACTTTGTCTTGCTTTGGTTTGGTTATCTTGGTATAACACTTTGACTGGCTTATCTTGCTTTGGTGCACTTGATATATATATATCTCCCTTAGGTGCTTCAATATATTTTCTACTTTATTATTTTCTATAGAAATATTTGTCTATACCTTCCAAAGTAATCTCTCCATTCAAAAATATTATATAGAAATATTTTATGCTTTCTCTCTTTTTATTTTTCTTCTACTCTACTTAGGATTTTACCTAATTTTTTCTTTTCCTTTTTAATCATCCCTTGCTTTGGAGCAAAGATTCAATATTGATTTTTCAAGTTGTACAGTTTGGACCAATTAATAAGAACACCTGGTGATCCATAATTTTTCTTAACAAAAAAAAAATCATGTGTTCAATTATGATAAGAAGTAACACTACCAATGTAGACAACTCAAAATATTGTATAATTTTGAAAACAAAGAGCTCAAATTGCTTTTATATGCAAAAATTATGGTCCTAAAAGTTTAACCCAAAATCACATAAAATACCTCCAAAAACTTTAAAATTTTAAAAATTTCTATACCTACAACAAATGGGAGGCTTCCATGTATCGTTGTATGTGTGATTGAGTGTGTACCAGTTGTGTGTTTATTAGACACCATATTGGTGAATCAGTTGACACTACATATCATAAAAATAGGGAGATGCCAATTGGTTGTTGTCTATGTAGGTTATTGGTCGATATACCAACAAATCAAAATTTATTTTTTTCATGCCTTGGTCCACTCTATAGCCTATAAATCATATTGTGTCACTAGTAGTAATTTTATTTGCTCTAAAACTTATTATTTACTAAGTTTACTACTAGTTGTATGAGTATACAATCACTAGGTTTGATGGTTTTCGATAATGTGATTGGTCAAACCCATATTTCTACCCTCCATATGGTGATCTTCCTTCCAATTCAACTATTAATATGTCAATCTTGATTACATCATCACTATTATATCAACATCTTCTATGTCATCACTTGCTATATCATGTTATGCCATATCATCGTGCACCACACCAATTGCTATATAAGCACCATGTATGAGGCAGGAGCATCCAACGAAAGGCAAAATATCGTAAAGGAGAAAAAGTGTCACGATATCGCGACATGTCGCATTTTCACGACATAAAGACGAGAAAAGGCACGAGATAGAAAAGTGTTGCGATATCATGACATGTCACATTTTCATGACCAAAAGACAAGAGAAGGTGCAAGAGAGAAAAAGTGTCATGATATCACAACATGTCGCATTTTTGCGACCAGAAGACAAGAGAAGACGTAAGGAGAAAAAGTGTCGCGATATCGTGACATGTCGCATTTTCATGACCAAAGGATGAGAGAAGGTACAAGGGAGAAAAAGTGTCGTGATATCGTGACATGTCGCATTTTTGCGACCAAGGGACGAGAGAAGGCGCAAGGGAGAAAAAGTGTCATGATATCGCGAAATGTCGTATTTTCTCTACCAAAAGACGAGAGAAGGCGCAAGGAGAAAAAGTTTCATGATATCATGACATGTCGCATTTTCACGACCAAAGGACGAGAGAAGGTGTAAGGGAGAAAAAGTGTTGCGATATCATGACATGTCACATTTTCGCGATGAAAGGATGAGAGAAGGCGCAAGGGAGGAAAAGTGTCGGGATATCGCGACATGTCACATTTTCATGACCAAAGGACGAGAGAAGGTGCAAGGGAGAAAAAGTGTCGTGATATCGCAACATGTCGCATTTTCATGACCAAAATATGAGAGAAGGTGCAGGAGAGAAAAAGTGTCGCGATATCACGACATGTCACATTTTCGTGACTAGAAAAGAAGAGAAAGAGAAAGAAGAAAAAAAGTGTCATGATATTGTGACATGTCACATTTTTACGTCTCAAAAAGGTCGAGAAGGCAAAAAAGCAAAAGTGTCACGATATCGCGACATGTCGTAGTTTTGTGACTCAAGAAGGGTAGGAAGGTAGAAAAGCAAAAGTGTCGCGATATCGCGACATGTCGCATTTTCATGACTTGAAAATGGCAGGAAGGCAAAGAAGCCAAAAGTGTCGCGATACTGCGACATGTCACATTTTTGCGACCAAAGAAAAGGAAAAGGGCAGGCGATTACAGGGGCCGTTATAGAGGAAATTATTGAGAATTGGGTATACCGAACGTCATCATTGGTTGACAGGCAGATAGAGTCTACAGTGGCAGCACTAAAAAAAATGTGGCACCAAGGTGCAATGAAAGCAGACGAATATCAAGAGTTGAAAAGAAAGATGTTTTGAAAGCTAAGACAACGAAGAGGCATAGGAAATAAAATGAAGGGTCAGAAAAGGGAAACGAAGAGTCATGCCAAAGATTTTAAAATGGGAAGCAAAGGCATGCACAAGGGGTCAAAAAATTACTAAGATAGAGTTGTAGAGCTGAAGGCAAGAGGGCCATTCTGGACCTGTTTGGGCTATTTTTCTTCCAGGGCGGGAAATAATGTAAAGAAAAAAAAAATATCTTTCGGGATAAAGGAATTTATTTGGCAAACTGCTGCCATTTTCTATAAATATTTCCATGTTTTTGAATGATAATTGAATTTGATTTATTAAAAATTTTGGCTCCCCATCAAGTGGTATCAGAGCGGGAGTTCTTGAGTGTGTGAGCAGATCATCGAAAGTGAGGCAGTTTACACCAATATTTGTGGAAGAGCCTAGGGTTCCTGAGTGTGTGATCAGATCACTAAAAGTGAGGAAGTTTACCTCAAGATCTGTGGAAGAGCGTAGGGTTCCTAAGTTTGTGAGAAAATCACAGAAAGTGAGGTAGTTTACTCTAGGATCTATGGAAGGCTTGTGAGAAGAGAGTGAGGAAGAATGCCTCCATGAAGAAACCATGGTGGTGGGAAAAATGTGGTACATGAAGAATATTTCAAAGCGTTGTAGAGGCAAGTGCAATCCCTACAAGAGGAGTTGTGAAGAGGGGTTGAGCCAAGGAGAGAAGACTATAGTGAAGATGAAGCTTGGGAGGTTGATGATCCATCGAATGAAGAAAAAACAATGGATCCTGCAAAAGCTAGATTAGTTAAGGCCATATCTCAAATCAGGAAGAAGCCAAAGTTTGATGTCTCCACATACTCTAGGAATCTCAATCCAGAGGAGTTGATTAATTGGATCAATTATATGGAGGAGTATTTTGAGTATGATGAGGTTGTAGATCCAGATCGAATCAAGTTTGCAAAAATAAAGTTGAAAGGCCATGCTAGAATATGGTGGAATAAAGTGTAGCTAAAAAAAATAGAGGAGGAAAGGAAAAGATAACTAGATGGGGTCAAATGGTATAGAAGTTGAAGAGGAAGTTTAATCCTACAGATTACGAATTGGATCTATTGAGGAAAATGCAGAGTTTGAGATAATAAAGCAAATCTATCAAAGAATATATAGAGGAGTTTTACCAGATCTTAATTAGAACTGGCCATTTTGAGGCTAACAAGGAGAAGGTAGCTCATTACATTAATGGATTTAGAACTAGTATTCAAGAAGATTTGAGTCTGGTTAGGATGAGCACCATTGAGGAGGATGCTTACCAATTTTCCTTAGAAATTGAAGAGAAGCTGAACAGAAGGTTTGAGGGTAAGCAGAAAGGAAGAGGTCATAGAGAAAGAACTAGTGGAAGAATAGATGGAGGACGAGATGAGAAGAAAGAAGAAGCTAGAAGTAGTCAGGATCAAAAGGGAGATAATGATTATAGACCCTGTGATCAGAACAATGGTTACCAAAGGGGAAGAGGTAGATTTGTATGTGGGTATGGAAGAGGAGGATTTCATGGAATCTATTTCCATTGTGGGGAAGAAGGACATCGGGCATATGAGTGTCCCCAAAACCTAGAGAGGATGAATAGGAGACCTGAGGGTCATGCCAGAGTTGTTGTAGTAGATGAAGGTGTTGAATCAGAACATTCTAACGAGGCAGAGAGAGTAGAAGTTATGGTCACAAGGAGAATCTTGTTGAATGAGGATAAAGAACCAGACCAGAGGAGGATCCTGTTCTACATAAGGTGTAAATGTTCAAGTAAGGTCTGTAATGTTATTATAGATAATGGTAGTACTGATAACTTGTCATCTAAACAAATGGTTACTAAGTTACAACTAGAGAGAAGGAGACACTCGCAGCCATACCAGATTGTGTGGTTGTGGAAGGACCATAGGGCATTGGTCAGTGAATAGTCCTTAGTCAAGTTTAATATTAGGAAGTACCAAGATGAGGTCCTATGTGATATCTTTCTTATGGATGCTTGTCATATGCTATTAGAAATACCATGGCAGTTTGATCATCGTGTAGTCCATGATGGACATGCCAACACTTACTCCTTAACAAAGGAAGGAGTGCGCCATAAACTAAAACCACTGAAGGAGATGGAAGAAAAGAGTTTATTGAAAAAAATGAGAGTGGAAGTTGTGGGGTTTGAAGAACTTAAGGGTTTGTACCCTGAAGACCTAGATTTTGTTGAAGCTTGGAAAGCTTGTACAACCCCAGTTAAAAAGAAGGTGATAGAACAGTACAGAAGTGAAAGTCACTTCTCAATCCACCCCAGTTGTCTGATGCACGAGCATCCAATGAAAGGCAAAGTACCACAAAGGAGAAAAAGTGTCATGATATCATGAAATGTCGGCAAAGAAGAAAAGGTATCATGATATCGTGACATGTCACATTTTCATGACCTTAAGATGAGAGAAGGTGCAAGAGAGAAAAGTGTCATGATATCTCGACATGTCGTATTTTTACGACCACAAGACAAGAGAAGGCGCAAGAGAGAAAAAGTGTCACGATATCATGACATGTCACATTTTCACAACCAAAAGACAAGAGAAGGCGCAAGGATAAAAAGTGTCACGATATCGCGACATGTCGTATTTTCATGACCAAAAGATGAGAAAAGGCATAAGGGAGAAATTTTTTTGTGATATCACGACATGTATTTTAATGACCAAGGGACAAGAGAAGACGCAAAGGGGAAAAAATGTTGCGATATTGCAACATGTCGCATTTTTGTGACCAAAAGACAGGAGAAGGCGCAAGGAGAAAAATTGTCGTGATATCGCAACATGTCACATTTTCATGACCAAAGGACGAGAGAAGGTGCAAGGGAGAAAAAGTGTCACGATATCGCGACATGTTGCATTTTCATGACCAAAGGATGAGAGAAGGTGCAAGGGAGGAAAAGTGTCACGATATCGCGACATGTCGCATTTTCATGATCAAAGTACGAGAGAAGGTGCAAGGGAGAAAAAGTGTCGCGATATTGCTACATGTCAAATTTTTGCGACCAAAATACGAGAGAAGGCGTAGGAGACAAAAAGTGTTGCGATATCATGACATGTCGTATTTTTGCAACTAAAAGAGAAGAGAAAGAGAAAGAAGAAAAAAGTGTCGCTATATCGTGACATGTTGCATTTTTATGACTTGAAAAGGGCAAGAAGGCAGAAAAGCAAAAGTGTCACGATATCACAACATGTCACATTTTCATGTCTCGAGAAGGACAGGAAGGCAGAAAAGCAAAAGTGTCGCGATATCATGACATGTCGCATTTTTGTGACTCAAAAATGACAGGAAGGCAGAGAAGCCAAAAGTGTCATGATATCATGACATGTCGCATTTTTGCGACCAAAGAAAAGGAAAAGGGTAAGTGGTTATAGGGACTGTTATAGAGGAAATTATCAAGCGATGGGTATACCGAACATCGTCATTGGTTGATAGGCAGACAAAGTCTACAGTGGCAGCACTGAACAACACGTGACACCAAGGTGCAATGAAAGCAAACGAAGATCAAGAGTCGAAAAGAAAGATGTTTCGAAAGCCAAGACAACGAAGAGGCATGCGAAATGAAATGAAGGGTCAAAAAAGAGAAATGAAGAGTCACACCAGAGATTTTAAAAGGGGAAGCAAAGGCATACACAAAGGGTGAGAATACTGCTGAGACAGAGTTGTAGATATGAAGGAAAGAGGGTCATTCTGGACCTTTTTGAGCTATTTTTCTTCCAGGGTGAGAAATAATGTAAAGAAAAACAAAAATAAACTATCTTTCGAAATAAAGGAGTTTATTTGGCAGACTGCTGCCATTTTCTATAAATATTTCCAAGTTTTTTTAATGAGAATTGAATTTGATTGATTAGAAATTTTGGCTCCCCATCAAGTGGTATCAGAGTGATATTTTGAAAGTGAGGCTGTTTGCACCAGGATCTGTGGAAGAGCTTAGGGTTCCTGAGTGTGTGAGCATATCACCAAAAGTGAGGTAGTTTACACTAGGATCTATGGAAGAGCGTAGGGTTCCTGAGTGTGTGATAAGATCACCGAAAGTGAGGTAGTTTACATCAGGATCTGTGGAAGGGTTGTGAGAAGAGAGCGAGAAAGAATTCCTCTATGAAGAAACCATGGTGGTGGGAGAAATGTGGTACCTGAAGAATATTTTAGAGCTTTGTAGAGGCAAGTGCAAGCCCTGCAAGAGGATTTACGAAGAGGGTTTGAGCCAAGGAGAGAAGACCGTAGTGAAGATGAAGCTTGGGAGGTTGATGATCCATCGGATGAAGAAGAAGTAATGGATCTTGTAGAAGCTAGATTAGTTAAGGCCATATCTCAGATCGGGAAGAAGCCAAAGTTTGATGTCTCCACATATTCTAGGAATATCAATCCAAAGGAGTTGATTGATTAGATCAATGATATGGAGGAGTATTTTGAGTATGAGGAGGTTGTAGATCTAGATTGGATCAAGTTTACAAAAATGAATTTGAAAGGCCATGCTAGCATATGGTGGAAAGGAGTGCAGCTAGAAAGAAATAAAGGAGGAAAAGAAAAGATAACCAGATGAGATCAAATGGTAGAGAAGTTGAAGATGTAGTTTATTTATACATATTATGAATTGGATTTATTGAAGAAAATGCAGAGTTTGAGACAGTCAAGCAAATCTGTCAAATAATATACAAAGGAGTTTTACTAGATCTCAATCAGAACTAGCCATTCTGAGGCTAACAAGGAGAAGGTAGCTTGTTACATCAATGGATTGAGAACCAATATTAAAGAAGAATTTAGTCTGGTTAGGATGAGCACCATTAAGGATGCTTACCAATTTGCTCTAAAAGTTGAAGAGAAGCTAAACAAAAGGTTTGAGGGTAAGCAGAAAGGAAGAGGTCATGGAGAAAGAACTGGTGGAAGAATAGATGGAGGACAAGATGAGAAGAAAGAAGAAGCTAGAAGTAGTCAGGATTAGAAGGGAGATAATGATTATAGACCCCATGATCAGAACAATGGTTACCAAAGGGGAAGAGGTAGATCTGGACGTGGGTATGGAAGAGGAGGATTTTGTGAAACTTGTTTCTATTATGGAGAAGAAGGACATTGTGCATATGAGTGTCCCCAACACCTAGAGAGGATGAATAGGAGACCTGAGGGTCATGCTAAAGCTGTTATAGCAAATGAAGGTGTTGAATCAGAACATTCTGAGGAGGTAGAGAGAGGAGAATTTATAGTCACAAGGATAATCTTGTTGAATGAGGAGAAAGAACCAGACTAGAGGAGGAGCCTATTCCACACAAGGTGCAAATTTTTAGGTAAGGTTTGTAATGTTATTATAGATAATGGTAGTACTGGTAACTTGGCCTCTGAAGAAATGGTTACTAAGTTACAACTAGAGAGGAGGAGACACCTGTAGCCATACCGGATTATGTGGTTGCGAAAGGACCATAGGGCATTGGTTAGTGAATAGTCCTTAGTCAAATTTAATATTGGGAAGTATGAGGATGAGGTCTTGTGTGATATCCTACCTATGAATGCTTGCCATATGCTGTTAGGAAGACCATGGCAGTTTGATCATCATGTAGTCCATGATGGACATGCCAACACTTACTCCCTAATAAACGAAGGAGTGCGCCATTAACTAAAGCCATTGAAGGAGATGAATAAGAAGAGTTTGCTGACAACAATGAGAGTGGAAGTTGGGGGGTTTGAAGAAATTAAGGATTTGTACCCTAAAGACCCAAATTTTACTAAAACTTGTAGAACTTGTATAGCCCCAGTTAAAAAGAATGTGATAGAACAGTACATAAGCGAAGGTCACTTCTCAATCCACCCCACTTGTCTGATGCAGAAGCATCCAACAAAAGACAAAATATCATAAAGTAGAAAAAGTGTCACGATATCGTGACATGTCAACAAATAAGAAAAGATGTCACGATATCATGACATGTCGTATTTTTGCGACCTAAAGATGATAGAAGACGCGAGAGAGAAAAGTGTCATGATATCGTGACATGTCGCATTTTCATGACCAAAATACAAGAGAAGACACAAGAGAGAAAAAGTGTCGCGATATTGTGACATGTCGCATTTTCATGACCAAAAGACAAGAGAAGATGCAAGGAGAAAAAGTGTCACGATATCACATGTTGCATTTTCGTGACCAAAGTATGAGAGAAGGCGCAAGGGAGAAAAAGTGTCGCGATATCGTGACTAAGGGACGAGAGAAGGCGCAAGGGAGAAAACGTGTCGTGATATCGTGACATGTTGCATTTTCATGACCAAAATACAAGAGAAGGAGCAAGGAGAAAAAGTGTCGCAATATCGTGACATGTCGCATTTTTGTGACCAAAAGACGAGAGAAGGCGCAAGGGAGAAAAAATGTCGTGATATTGTGACATGTCACATTTTTGCGACCAAAGGATGAGAGAAGGTGCAAGGGAGGAAAAGTGTCGTAATATCGTGACATGTCACATTTTTCATGAACAAAGGACGAGAGAAGGTGCAAGGGAGAAAAAGTGTCGTGATATCGCGACATGTCACATTTTCACAATGAAAAGATGAGAGAAGGCGCAGGAGAGAAAAAGTGTCATGATATCGCGACATGTCGCATTTTCATGACTAAAAGAGAAGAGAAAGAGAAAGAAGAAAAAAAGTTTCTCGATATCGTGACATGTTGCATTTTCAAGACTCGAAAAGGATAAGAAGGAAGAAAAGCAAAAGTGTCGTGATATCATGACATGTCGCATTTTCGTGACTCAAGGAGGGCAGGAAGACAGAAAAGCAAAAGTGTCACGATATCGCGACATGTCACATTTTCGTGACTCGAGGAGGGTAGGAAGGCAGAAAAGTAAAAGTGTCACGATATCGTGACATGTCACATTTTCGTGACTCAAAAAGGGTAGGAAGGCAGAGAATCCAAAAGTGTCGTGATATCACAACATGTCGCATTTTCGTGACCAAAGAAAAAGAAAAGGGCAGGTGATTACAAGGGTCGTTACAGAGAAAATTGTCGAGCGATGGGTATACCGAATGTCATCATTGGTTGACAGACGAACAAAGTCTACAGTGATAGCACTGAACAACACGTGGCACCAAGGTGCAATGAAAGCAGACAAAGATCAAGAGTCGGAAAGAAAGACGTTTCGAAAGCCAAGACAATGAAGAGGCATGGGAAATGAAACAAAGGGTCAAAAAATAGAAACGAAGAGTCACACTAGAGATTTTAAAAGAGGAAGCAAAGGCATGCACAAGGGGTCAGAAAAATGCTGAGACAGAGTTGCAGAGTTGAAGGAAAGAGGGCCATTCTAGAACTATTTGGGCTGTTTTTCTTCCTGGGTGGAAAATACTATAAAGAAAAAAAAAGCTATATTTCGGGATAAAGGAGTTTATTTGGCATACTGCTGCCATTTTTTGTAAATCTTTCCAAGATTTTGAATGAGAATTGAATTTGACTGATTAGAAATTTTGGTTCCCCATCAATGTACTATATAAAATACCATTTTATCAACTACCACATCATCAACTTCCATATTAGCATTAGGTATAATATAGAATTGCATATCATCTAATATACTATGATTGCTTATAGGCTTATACAATATTACATCATACAATGTTAGCCTTGGCCATAAGTTAGATTACACTTTCAACATATAAGTCATTGGATTGGATATTTAAAATATTTTATTTCTCTTTATGTGATTCATTGATGTTTCAACAAATCATTGGTTAGCATACTTGTCTTTTTTTTTTTTTTTTTTTTAAATTCAACAAGTAGTTGGGTGGTGCATGCAAACCATCAATTTGAACATGTAATGATGTTTCCAATGAGTCTTTTAATGAATCTCTAGGAAGATAGTGAATAATTGGCAATAACACTAATAAATTTTTGAACTATCTAGCATTTTCTAAAAAGGTCAATTAATCACTAGTTTACAAACTTTGGTAAATTTTTACAAGGTCTTTTATATTCTCAAAATTCAAATCGCTTACCCTTGTAATAAAAGTTAGTTTTTTAATTCTAAAAACAATATATAGGATAAATATCATATTGAAGTAAAATATTTAGGTCCATTCGAAAACAAACTTTGGATGCATGAATATTTCATGAATCTAAGTAAATATAATAAGAAATGAAAGTAAACCCCTAAAATATGATGTGTAACTATAAGATCTAGAGTTCAATTGTATAAATTTAAAGAGATATTTTTGGATTCTTTTTATTTATTTATTTAACTAAAATTTACTAAATAAGTTTTAACAACTTTTTTTGGATTCAAACCTTAAACCTCCAAATATAAAAAATAAAACACAAAGAGTAAACTCAAATTTTATTGAAAGACAAGTCTATGTACAACATTAACAACCGTCAATATCAAAAACGAGGAAGGTGGAAGTCGGAAATTGCAAGAGTTACAAATTTCCTAAAAGAGGGAGGGACACTAAAACGAGGAAGGTGAGACAACCGTCAATATTAAAAACGAGGAAGGTGGAAGTCGGAAATTGCAAGAGTTACAAATTTCCTAAAAGAGGGAGGGACACTAAAACGTCGTTCTTTTACCGCACAGCAGTCACACGGAGCCAAGCAACCCTTTTATTGGTCAAATCCATCTTACCCTACTCAAGGTAGAATTTTGAGATGCCTCATCATCTCGTTATCTTCATGTTCTAGGACCTGCGACTCCAAAAACGTTTTACTCTTAGATACATAAAACCTCGACGAAATTGTTAGACATTCACTATCAAAAGGTTGAAAGTAGAAGGAGATTACGTACATGGCAATGGTAGACGTAGCCTGGCTCGGCACTCGCATTGAAAGGATAGGGGAGAGGAGAATCTAAAAACGTGAACTGCACATGCATGGTGGTCATATACCCATTCAGGACCTTGTACACTTTTTTCCACCCGCTGTCTGGTCCTGCAATTGCCGTGGTATTCCCCGTTGCATAATTCGTTATATTGCACTGCACCGCGTCGTTCTTCTCCACCATGCATGCCTTGAACTCCGTCATATTAATCAACTCGACCTGCTTGAGAACCACAAAGTTAGCCAGATGGATATGAAGAGGATGATTTTCGTCGGTAAGATTGATAATGTCCCACCGCTCGGCGGTTCCTTGGCGGGGCGTCTCCGTTGCAGGGGTGTCCACCGACACATTGATGCGAGTAAGGTATGTCACCAGTTTTTTGGGGATTCTGCTCAGATCCGGCGAGACCACCGAATCGATCACGAATTTCATCACTTTGCTATTCAGATCGTCGACGGCGGTGCCGTTGGGGAACGGGTACGGCGCGCTGTTTGTCAAAATGGCCTCCCCCGTAGAAGAAAGGTTGAAGTCGATGACCAAGTCGGCTATCTCGGAAGGTGCTATGGTGTAATTCTCCACCGTCACGGGCTTCGGCAAGTACGTGGCGTCGGAGCCTATGAACGTCATGTTGAGGCCGTTACTTAACGTCAAATTGTAGAAGCGCGCGTTGCTGGAATTCACGATTCGGAATCGGTATTTTCTTCTCTGCACCTTCATGTAAGGCCACACCTTCCCGTTCACTATGATCGCGACTCCGAAATAGGACGGCTGATCACATTGCATAATCATTTAAAAAAAAAAACTATAATAAACGATAGGAATGCAAGTATCGGTAAGACCATGTATTAAAGTGGAACCGCCGAAAGCATTAGAATGAACAGGTTAGAAAAGAAGAAGACACCGTATTCCATAATAAAGTGGAAATCTACATTTAAAAGAAATGAGAAATCGAGTGTATACCTGCCACTGGGGATGGACAGACGGGTCGTTGCCCGTGGAATTCATGTAGATGGAGCCATTGGTGAGGAAGCTTCTGTCGAAGATGAAAAGTATGCGGTCGTAATCGGGGCTAGAGGGGAGGTTAAAGGGCTCCTCCACCTTGGTATTTCGAATGAGATAGCCGCCGAGGAGGCCTGTGAGGAGGTTAACTCTGGTGAGGCTCAGGGCGTGGTCGTGGTACCAGAGACTGCCCGGATGCTGCATGTTGTTGTAGCGATACTGCGACTTTTTCCACCCTGGGCCGGTCTCGTTAAAGCCGGGCGTAAACCAGGCGCAGGGGTGGCCGTCGCTCTCTGGCTCGTGGATTCCTCAGTGCAGGTGAACAACCGTGGGGATTCCGCCATTTTATGGATCGGCTATCCTCTTAAGTAATATCACTCCGGTTAGACTGATCTTCATAGGGCACTCGTGATTATGCTCTTAGAAAATATCACTCTGGACAAATTGATCTTCATAGGGTGCTCATGACTACTCAAGCTTACTTCCTTCTGTGATTTCACTTACCTTTCTTGCTTAAACACTCTAGTTTACTTTAGCATATCTAAATCACTTAGGTGCTCCTCACTTGGGTGATTTGTTCTACTTTGTCTTGCTTCGACTTGGTTATCTTGGTATAGCACTTTGGCTTGCTTATCTTGCTTTGGTGCTCTTAATTTGTTTATCTCCCTTAGGTGTTTCAACATGTTTTCTACTTTGCTATTTCGAATATAAATATTTGTCTATACCTTCCAAAGTAATCTTTCCATTCAAAAATATTCTATAGAAAGCTTCATTGATTTCTCTCTTCTTCTTTTTCTTCTATCGTACTTAGGATTTTACCTAATTTTTTTTTTTTTTTTAAGCATCCATTGCTTTGGAGTAAAGCTTCAATCTTAATTTTTCAAGTCGCACAATTTGAACCATTTAACAAGGACACCTGGTAATCCATAAATTCTCCTGCCAAAATATAAATTCATGTGTGCAATTATGATAAGAAGCAACACTACCAATGTAGACATCTCAAAAAATTGCAAAGTTTGAAAAACAATGAGCTCAAATTGCTTTTATATGCAAAAATTAAGTTTAACCCAAAATCACATAAAATACCTCCAAAGCCTTTTAAATTTTGAAAAATTCTATACCTACAAAAAATGGGAGGCTTTCAAGTATTGTCGCATGTGTGATTGAGTGGGTATCAATTGTGTGTTGATTAGACACCATATTGGTGAATGAGTTGACACTACTTATCATAATTTAAAATAGCAAGATACCAATTGGTTGTTGTCTATGTAGGCTATTGGTGGATATACCAATAAATCAAAATATGTTATTTTTCATGCTTTGGTCCACTCTACAACCTGTAAATCACATTCTGTCAATAGTAGCATTTTGATTTACTCTAAAAATTATGATTTAAAAAGTTTGTTACTAGTTGTATGACTATGCAATCACTAGGTTTGATGGTTTTCATGTTGAGCAAGGTGTAGCAACAGTATTGTCATTGTTGTCAACACAGTCAGATAGATTTGGTGTTTCAATGGACAGAAAGTTCAAAAGCTATTCAGATGCAGAAGATAGGAGTTCAAAGGTTATTCAGAGTATGGAAAGTGAGTTTCCAAGAAGACCATAGTGGTCCATTTACAAAAGATCAAAGAAAAAGACAAGTAAGAAAAGTGTCGCGATATTGCGACATATACAGCAGGCAAGAAAAACTGTCACAATTTCGCGACATGTTAGAAGGGAGAGAAGAAGAAAGAAAAACTATCGTGATTTCACGACATGTTAGAAAAGAGAAAAGACGAAAGAAAAACTGTCGTAATTTCGTGACATGTTGGAAGAGAGAGAGGAAGAAAGAAAAACTATCGCGATTTTGCGACATGTTGGAAGAGAGAGAAGAAGAAAGAAAAATTGTCATGATTTTGCGACATGTTGGAAGAGAGAAGAAAAAAGAAAAACTGTCATGATTTCGTGACATGTTGGAAGAGAGAGAAGAAGAAAGAAAAACTGTCGTGATTTTGCGACATGTTGGAAAAGGGAGAAGAAGAAAGAAAAATTGTCATGATATCGCGACAAGTTGGAAAGAAAGAAAAGCTGTCGTGATATCGCGACATGTTGAGAAGCAAGCAAAATTGTCACGATTTCGTGACATGTTGGAAGAAAGAAAGGCAAGTAGAAAAAGTGTCATGATTTCGTGACATATTACGAGGAAGGTTGTACGGACAAAAAAGTGTCGCAATTTCGCAACATATTGCAAGGAAGGTTGTATAGACAAAAAAGTGTAACAATTTTGTGACATATTACAAGGAAGGTTGTACGGATAAAAAAGTGTCACGATTTTGTGACATATTGCAAAAAAGGTTGTACAAAAAAAAAAGTGTCACGATTTCGTGACATGTTGTAGGAGAGAGATTCCAAGAGAAAAAGTGTCATGATTTCGGGACATGTTGCAGGAGAAAGAGTCTGAGAGAAAAAGTGTTGTGATTTCGCGACATGTTGCAGGAGAGATATTCCAAGAGAAAAAGTGTCGTGATATCGGGACATGTCGGGTTTTCGTGACCCGAAGGCAAGAGAAAGCGCTAAAGAGAAAAAGTGTCGCGATATTGCGACACGTCACATTTTTGTGACCCAAAGGCAAGATAAAGCGCTAAGGAGAAAAATTGTTGTGATATCGCGACATGTCACATTTTCGCAACCCAATGGCAAGTTAAAGTGCTAAGGATAAAAAGTGTCACGATATTCATGACATGTCGCATTTTCGTGACTAAAGGAGGAGAGAGAAAGTAAGAAGGCAAAAGTGTCATGATATCGTGACATGTTATGTTTTTGCGGGGCCAAAGCTAAGAAATAGAGCAAAGAGAAAAAGTGTAGCGATATCGCTACATGTTGTATTCTTGTGGGCCAAAGTTAAGAGAAAGCGTACGAAGGAAAAAGTGTAACGATATCGCTACATGTTGTATTCTCATGGGCCAAAGCTAAGAGAAAGTGTATGAAGGTGAAAGTATCGTGATATCTGACATGTGTTTTCACGACAATAGCAACAGAAGAGTTACAGAGGTAGTTGAAGCTGACGAAGACCGATGTTAGCCGACAAATATTAGGGTTTGTAGCCGATGAAGATTAGGGTTTACAGCCAACGAAGATTAGGTTTTGTAGTCGACTAAGATTAGGGCTTGTAGCTAACTGAGAAAAGGGTTTACAACTGACTAAGATTAGGTTTTTGATCTTGAAAATATTGTTATAAAAGGAAGGTTGTTTCAAGAGTTGAAGATGTTGAGAAGTGCAACGTTTGGAGACAGTGCGCAAAGTGCAAAGTTTGGTCATAGTGTGTAGTGTGCAAGTCATCGATTCATTATAAGTGCAAAGATCACAAAGGAAGCAAAGTGCACAAAGGGGAGAAGACGAGCGTTCGATAGTTAAGCAGCAGATTGTGCGAAGTGATAACACAGAGAGAGTAGAGTGCGCACAAGATGAAAAAGTGAAGGAGACCAATCAAGGTCTTATAAAAGCAATGGTATCTTACTATCATTTTTCTAGTTTCAGAATTGAAGTCCAAGTTAGTGCTTGGCATAAGAGGTTGGTGCTCCTTCCAGTTGGTGCTGGCAAATCAGGGGTTGGTGCTCCTTTCTATTGGTATAGATAATCAGGGGTTGGTGCTCATTCCAGTGGGTGCTGGTAAACTATTTGTAAAAGTTGTTGATTTGCAAAGGCTGGATTTGGATGGTAGTCCAAGTAGTCATTTTTTAGGAGTAGCCACATTGGTGAACCTCATTAAAATATTATGTTGTGTGATGTTCTCTTGTTGTACTTTCTATATCTATTTATAAATTTTAATTGCTGCTATTTTAAGAGCTGTTAATTCATGATTAAAGAGCTACACTGATTCACCCCCCATCTCAGTGCCATTGTAATTCTAACAATTGGTATCAGAGCTAAGTCCTTGTACAAGCTTAACCAGCTAGGGTGATCTTTGAAATAATACAATGGCAGGTGGTGAAGGCTTCTCATCAAACAAAGCACCATTGTTTGACAGATCTAATTATGCATTCTGGAGAGTCAAGATGTAGACATATCTCTGTGCTTTGGGATACGACATCTGGGATTTAGTAGTTAGTGGATACACAATTCCCACCACTCCTCCAAAAGAAGCGAATGAAAATAAACTGTTTGAGAACAATTCGAAAGCAACGAATGCCATCTTGTGTGGATTAGCAGACAGTGAACTAGTAAAGGTCATGACCTATAAATTGGCAAAAGAAATATGGGACAAATTGAAGAGTGTTCATGAAGGATATGATAAGATCAAAGAAGCCAAGTTATAGACACATCAAGCTCAGTTCGAAGCATTGAAGATGAATGACGATGAAAACATTGAGGCATTCATGTTGAGAGTTAATGGAATCATCAATGCAATCAGAGGACTCGATGAGGATATCGATGACTTTGCTGTCATAAAAAAGGTATTAAGATCTCTTCCTAAAAGGTTTGATTCCAAAGTCTCAGCAATAGAAGAAGCTAAAAATCTAAATTGTTTTAGTATAGATGAAATGTATGGTTCTTTAACTGCATATGAGATGAGGATAGGAAGATCTAAACCCACTGACAGAGAAGTAGCTTTCAAAGCCCTTAAAAATAAAAACACAAAACAAGAGTCTGAGGAAGAAGAGACATCATATGAAATGGAAGCAAACTTTGTTAGAAATTTAAAAAAGGAGAAAGAAAAATACAGAGGGAAGCTTCCATTTAAATGTTTCAAATGTGGAGGCATTGGGAATTTTGCGACTAAATTTTCACTGAAAGAGAAGAACAAAAATGATGAAGGATCCCACCAAGAAAGAAGTGACTAGAAGATGAAAATAAATTTTAGAAAAGACAACTTCAAAAAGAAAAATTTCATCTCCAAGAATGTTAGTTCATCAAAAAATAGCTCCGGTCAAGAGTCTAAAGAAGAAAGAGATGAAGCTCTTTTTATGGCATTTGAAGAAGTTAAATTAGAAAAAGGAGTGACCTCTGAAGTTTGTGGTGAAAATATCGAGGCTGAAGTAGACTTAGAAGGTGAGTTGATATCTGCACTTGAAGAGTGGGAGATAGAAAATAAAAAAAATAGGAAACTATCAAGAAAGCTTGAGGATACAAGTGGAATCATAACCAGCTTAAAATTTCAGATAGAAGAATCTAAGAAAATATCCAAAGATCTCAAAGTACAAATAACCATGAGAATAGACTTGCAGTAAGCTAGAAGAAGAGACTGTTGGTTTGAGAATGCATCTAGAAGAGATGAACAAGAAAATCAATTGTTATCACAAATGTGAAGAAAGTTCTATGAAGCTGGATAAGATCATAAATGACCAAAGACCTACAGGCATCAGGTTTGGTCTGGGTTTTATTGAAGGAGAATCATCAAGTGGATCAAAGACCAAAAATGTAGAATCCACAAAGAATGAAGATAAGAAACAGGTTGATCAAGGGAAATTACCTCATGCAAAAGAAAGCAATAATGCCAGGCTCGAAAGGAGAACTGACAATGATGGATTCACCAATGTCACACATAAAAGAAGGAGAAGACCTATGGCTCCTACGACAACATGGGAAAGACCATCTCCTAGGTTAAATTATCCCTTCTTTGGTTTCTATTTTAAATGCAATGGCTATGGACATAAAATCTCAGACTGGAAATACAATGTTAGACCAAGGAATTTCACCAGTAGAAATGCTTTTTCTCCTCTGATGAATTACACAGTAGAATGTTATAACTGTCACAATTTTGGGCACATTGCAAGAAACTATAGAAGCACATTTTTATCAAATCAATTTTAGGGAAGAAAAGTTCAACCAAACAGTATGAGACAAAATAGAAAAATTCTTGTAAAACATGCACAATCTGTTGATAAGGGAAAAACAAAACAAGATCCCAAAACTACTATCAAAATAGTGTGGAAAGGCAAAGAATGAATGAAGGAAGAAAAGGAATCCTTAATCGTTCAAACTACATTCAAAGCATAGAATAAATATGTACCATGGATACTATATAGTGGATGCTCCAGTCGTATGATAGGTGAAAAACAAAAATTTGAAAAGTTACAGAAATATGAAGGAGGATCAATAAAATTTGGAAATAATGATGGAGCCAAGATAGTCGGCAAAGGCTCAGTCAAAATTAGTGATGGAAGGATTAAATCAAAAGAAGTCTTATTTGTGAATGGATTCAAACATAATTTATTGAGTGTAAGTCAGACTTGTGATAAAGGTCATGAAGTAGTCTTTATGAAGCAGGGTTGTGAAGTCATAAAAACCAATAGTGGAAAATTGATAGCAATAGGGTCAAGAAAATATGGTAACCTGTACACACTCTTAGAGACTTCAAAAGGAGCTTGCTTTATTGGACATGAAGAAGAAAATTGGTTGTGGCACAAGAGACTTGGTCATATCAGTTTTGATAATATAGTAAAAATCACATCAAAAGGGGTTGTAAGAGATATTCCCACCATCAACAAACCTGCAAACAACATTTGTGCTTCATGCCAAAAGGGGAAGCAAACTAGAGTCACATTCAAAACTAAAGAATACTACATAAGCAAACCACTGGAATTAATACACATTGATTTATGTGGACCCATGAGAACACAAAGCATAAATGGTGACAAATATTTTATGTTGTGCATTGATGAATATTCCAGAATGACATGGATAATCTTCTTGAAGCATAAATCATAAGCTTTTGATATGTTCAAGATTTTCAAAAACCAGGTTGAGAATGAAATAGGAAAGAGGATCAAATGTTTAAGATCAGACAGAGGAGGAGAATTCATTTCAGAGGCGTTTGTAGAATATTATGAAAAATACGGTATTAGGAGACAGCTTCTCGCAGACCAAGACACCTCGAGCAAAATGGAGTGGTAGAAAGAAAGAATAGGACTGTGCAAGAAATGGCACGAACTATGTTGGCTGAAAGCAGAGTAGCAGACATATTTTGGAAAGAAGCAGTCCATACTATGGTATACATCCAAAATAGGTACATGCTAAGAACACATGAAAACAAAAATCCCTATGAATTATGGTTCGGTAAAAGGGCAACAACAAAATACCTCAAAGTTTTTGGTAGCAAGTGCTATATCAAAAGAACTGAAGACAATATTGGCAAGTTTGAAGATAGAGCAGATGAAGGTATTTTTGTTGGTTATTCACCTAGAAGCAAAGCTTACAAATGCTACAACAAGAGGCTAAAGAAAATTGTGGACATTGCTGATGTTAAGTTTGATGAAAGTAAAGAACGAGTAATTAGCTATGAACTAACTACCTAATCTATGAAGAGGTTATTGAAGGAGATGAGGAAAATGAAATTGAAAAGATACAAAAAATTGACTCAGATGATGTAATTTGTGATTCAGAAGCGAAAGAGAATAAGAAATTCAAAATAGGCAGCTGGCACAAAAATCATCCTAGAGATCAAATAATTAGAGACCCCAAAGTTGGTGTTCAAACAAGAAGAAAAGTAGCAAGTAACTACTCTCTATTATCCAGCATTGAGCCCAAGAATGTTACTGAAGCAAGCAAAGATGAAGGTTGGATGAAGGCTATAAATGAAGAATTAGACCAAATTGAGAAAAACAAAACTTGGGAGTTAGTACCTAGACCTACGAACAAAAATATAATTGGGACTAAATGGATCTTTCATAACAAATTGAATGAAGACGAACAGGTAGTCAAAAATAAAGCAAGATTGGTATGCAAGGGGTATGCACAAGTTGAAGGCATTGACTTTGAGGAAATGTTTGCACTAGTAGCTAGACTAGAGGCAATCAAAATGTTTCTGGATTTAGCAGTCTACAAGAATTTCAAAGTTTATAAAATGGATGTGAAATTAGCATTTTTGAATGGGAGACTTGAATAAGAGGTTTATATTGAGCAACCAGATGGGTTCCAACTTGGTGATAATCCAAACTTTGTCTACAAGTTGAAGAAAGCTTTATATGGCTTAAAACAGGCACCCCGAGCATGGTATGCAAGACTAGACAACTATCTCACTCAACAAAGGTTTAAGAAAGGTATGGTGGATAGTAACTTGTATGTCAAAACAAAAAATGGGCATCTTATTGTTCTTGTTGTATATGTAGATGATATCATATTTGGTAGCAGCAAAGATGAGTCATGTAAAGATTTAGAAAATAAGATGCAA